>OY728142.1:1010342901-1011667901 GCA_963277665.1 Viscum album | reverse complement strand
TAACCCATCACAAGTTTTTGATTTTCTTATGGTTAACATTTTCCTAGACATGTTTACTATCACTCTCCCTCAAGAACATGACCCTTTGCTTTTTCTTCCATGTCCATGTTTTTATACATATAGGTTAACTCGGGTGACCTCTGTACTTATCTTCCTTTATTTTAAAGTGATTGTTTGACCGACTCTTGTTCCGATGTGGGACATTCAAGGACGTTTCCAAGCACAATTTTAAAATTGCGAGGACGGAATTCCCAAAAGGGGGGAAGGATGTAACACCCCAGGTAAATAAAGAATATGACATTTTCATATTTATCCATATTTGTGAATAAAATATTAATATGTCTTTAAAGGGTACACTATGCTCAATGGCGTACCCAACACGCAACAACGAGTTTCTTGGGAATCTTACGTTGCACTCTAATAATAAAATAATATTTTTTTAAATGGTAGTTAACATGTAGCCATTGTATTGGTGGGAATGGATAGAAATAACTATAATATGATTATATATGTTTTTAAATGTTTTTACATTTATCCAATAAAAGATAAAGGCATAAAATACAGAAAGAATTCAATTTTAGGCGTATATGCCCTAGTTTTCACTAAAGGTTCACTTATCGCCTTTTGATGGCGAACCGTAATTAAATATAGTTTTGTTCACTCTTATACATTCTATTGGACCAAATAAAACTATTCTTAATAATCGGGACATCAAAATTCACTTTTTGTAAATTTTGGGTATCTTTCCGATAAAGTTCATTTTTTTAATGAATAGTGTAAACTTTTGTATTTTAATTCAAAACCTCTTTTTAATCTAATTTATTTATATTATTAGATTATATTTTTAATTGGTTTTAAAGTGAAATTAGAATATATTTTTACCATTAAATCCAATAGTGGTCGTTGGAATTAATTTCACTTTGAAATCAGACTTAAACTAGTGTCAATCTTTTGATACTTATTGCTTCATAAAAACACGCTATTTGCTCTGACAGTGGAAATTAATTATTAAATTTATTAATGTGGCTTATATGTTTGGAATTTTGTAAAATAGGCTTCATTTTTGAATTCGGAATATCAAATATAGCTTAGGGTGATTTTTTGGGATTTTTCGGAAAAACTTCAATTTTTGATGAATAGTGAAACCACTAAGTAGTACTTATAAAAACTAATTTTTCCGTTTAAATGAAATTTTTCCATCTTTGTGTTTTGAATTTCAAAAATTTGACATACATGGTTGTCATTAAGAAGTAAAATTTGGTTCAGTGGGATAAAAATAATTTTTTGGTGAATAGTAACTTATTATGTTTTTAATCGCGATTAGAGGTAATTAGTGTAGTTTAAGGTAAAAATAATATTTTAATAATATGAAGTGAACTTGAAACATGTCATAACCTCATTTTATGTGTCATGGACGACCAAGACAACCCATGGGTCATCATGGGGACCCCATGAAGCCACTTTGGTTGGAAAATGACATTAATATCTTTTTATTTAAAGTTAAAGTAAAAATTAGACAAACATGAAATGTTTTACTAAAACAATTTTTACATGGGGTTATACATATCATATATTTGAATATAAATATTAATTGGAACGATAAATCGATTTCCTACATCATAGTATTTTTTTATAATTTTTATACATTAAATAAATTAAATTATTTATGAAATCATGATGATGCAGTGATGACCTCATTATTTAACGATTTAAATAAAATGGAAATATAATGTAATATTTAAGACATAAACATGTGAAAAACCTATTGGATGATTGGATTTAGAACCCTTATCACCTTATCCTTGAAACAAATCAATTTGGTACCTCTTAAATCCGAATACCATTTTAAAATAAAGTGACTTTTCTTTACCTTCCAAGAGTGCCCCTCCTCTCCTCTTATAAAAGGACCCCACCTCTACCTCCTTACCCACACTCCCAAAGCCATTGTCTCAGCCAAACTATTCCTATTTTGTCTCTAGACTTCCCTCTCTTACTCCTTAAAGCCTCACTTTGGGCAGAAGTCTTCCCAAGGAAGCCTTTGAGCTAAAACCAAAGGGAGTTACCCGATTTTAAGGTAATGTCTTCACTTGAGTCCTTTTGTTTTATTTTGCTTCTCCATCCCCCTAAACACTTTATATTCATTTCATTTGTAACAAATAAAGTATCATAAATATAGTAGGATTTTGTTATAAGAATGATTCGAGCTACAGTTACACACACCTACATCTAATGGTTAAAGAACACACTGTTTCTATGAATGGCGAATTTCGGCCTCACGAAACGATGATTGTTCAACACTCATATAACACCTTAAAATGTGGCCATTAAGATGCCACTATATTTATATATGATATATGATATTTTTATTTTTTACTTAATCTTCTTTATTTTTCATTTATGTCATACCTTTATGGTTTCCATTATGGGTAAACGCGATATCTTAATTGAAGTGCGGACTACCGCCCCCTCAAAGTGATTTGATTCGTTAATACCATATGTCGTATGTATAAAGGATATATTTAATGATATTATATATGATTAAATACTGGAATTAAAATACTATTATGTATAATTATGTTTTAATTCCATTAAATATGAAATATAAATGGAATTAGCCTTCATGCATATGTACGGCTTACCGTCTCCATGAACGGTACATTTCATTTCTTATCTCATAATGTTATGTAATATTATAAGTACATATATATAATGGATATATATGTAATATATTACATCTAAATTATGGATATCATTATGGAATTATAACATATATATATCTATCTCATTTTGTTTTAATTCCATTAATATGACAGAAAAATGAAAGTACCGTTCATGCGTACGTACGGCCTACCGTCTCCATGAACGATGCTTTTCCTTTTTTATCTCCAAATGATATAGAATAGTATAAAATGAATATTTACTGGATATATATGATATTTTAATCATTAATACTATTCTGGAAATTATTTACATATAACTACATGGGCATTCTTTTTTCAAACAAGTTCATTTTTTACTCATGTACCAAACATCGGCAAAAAACGTCTGATATGAACTAACATTATTAAACAATTATTATAAAATTATAATATGTGATATGAAGTGAATAATAATATCTAAAGTAGGTACTTAGTCAATTATTAATTGAACAAAGTTTATTATTCTGGAATATAAAGAAGCGAACAAGACAATTTGGACTTGATGTAAGGGATCCCACTCCCCTCTTTCTTTTTAAGTACACTCTTTTATGTCATTCCTTTTAAAGCTCATATTTCTTGTTATTGGGATGTTATTTTATATTAATCTTACTGTAATTGTTATGTTCATGTGATGAGAGACCCTATTCTCTCTCATCAATCCATTTTGGAAGTTTTATGTCGCGCCGTTAGGCTGCTGAGTTTTCGTAATGGATTTTTCATCTCACTTTTATTCCCGTGAGATTTATGCTACATTTTCCACAATTTCCTTTGAGCGGTGTATGTACTTCACATTATTTTATTCATTGTGTAATATAATTTCTTTTATGAGTATTTACATCAATGTTGTATTTTCCTTCTTTCACGAGGTGTATGTTTCGAAAGATACCCATGTCGGTAAGGGGACCTTTCACCCTCCTCTTTTTAAAAGACTTCTTTTGTTGGGTCTTTTAAATTACATATTGTTATATTGGGATATGTTCTCATATATCCTTATTGATGTAAATTTTATGTCCATGTGATGATATACCCTTTTTTATCTCTTGTCAACTCATTTTGATGTGAAGCCGTTAGGCTGTCAAGGGAACTTCCTAACCCAATTTCGATTTCTTTGGGTTCAACATGTAGTTATTGAATATGTCATCCTTTGAATATGTGTGAATGACCTTTGATTGTTTTACTCTTAATATCCACTTATATTTGTTGTATTCGCTTGTCACACATAATGGTTGAATTTGATTTATCCTTAAACCAAGGATACCGTCTTTGTAAGGGACTTCGTCTCAATCTCCATTCATTGAGGCATATTTTGTTTTATACACAACTTTCTTTTATACGGTGTATAAACCCCTTTTACTTTTACGTTTATCCAAAAGGAATCGTTTTATACGAAGCATTTTACGAAACGAAAAAAGGTAATGTTTTTGTCGTACGTATGCGGCGACAACGACTTCTCCGCCACCGGGACCATTATTTGAGTTTCGGCTTCCTCTACAGGCCATACCTTCTTTTTAAAAGAAAAATAAATACCATGTTTTACTTTTCAGATATTTTGGTATTGAAAATGGTTTTCATAATGCATTTATATCAATGTTTTGTATTGATATCTTGTTATTGAAAGATGGAAATGTTATGTTTCATTTATGCATGTTTTATGTGATAAGATTATGTTATGGTTCTTGGGCATTGTTATGAAGATGGGTGGTTCCGTGATAAACTAAGGGCGGGTGAGCCCGATATAGCTCTCCAATGCATTGGGTAACACGAAGGTGTGAAACGTTAAGGTTTCTCCGAAGAGATTTAGGGAATATACTGTGATGGGTATTCCAAATGTAACCAAGAGGGTTACTCCCTACGTAAGAATGTTTTGAATGCCTCAAGTTACCTTTTATGTCTTATGATTTCAATGATTTATTCATGATTTGATGAGGTATGTTAAAGTGCCTATGTTTTATGGGTAATGTATGATTTCATTCTTATGTATATATGAACTCATGTTTCCTTTCCATATTTTTATAACCCTTACTGAGCTTTTTATGCTCATCCCAAGTTTTTGAAATGTTTTTCACAGGTCAAGGGAAAGGTTCATGATATAATGATAGTGTCAAGGGAGTGTCAAGAAAGAATCTGTGCTTTATTTTAAATATGTTTCCGTTGATGGGAAGATTGAATATTTTCTTTTATGTAACCACTTTGTTTAAATGTGGAATGTAATGCATGTTTCATGATCTAATTCTCTAAAAATCTAAACCTAAAAAGATCCTCAATGTTTAATCTTGTAATAACTCAAGATTAAGTCAGGTTTAAGGCTGGGGCCTTATAATATCTGTAGATAAAATCACCACCCTATGAATTATATAGATATATATAAATATTACCCATCATTATAAACATTTCATAAGTTCCATACATTGAAAAAAAATTAAGAGATATTATTTATAACTATAAAATATATTTAAGAATCATTTTCAAACAATAATTTTCAAATTTAAAAAACCATAAAAGAATATTTTTTCTTACAAACTGACTAATAAAAAATGTTATTGGAAAATAATTATATAAAAATAATAAGAGAAATTTTATGGACCTAAAAATAGATATTGAAAGAAATCATTCCACATGAATTTTTAATAAATTTCATTTCTAATGAAATAATTAAAATATGATAAATAAAATTACATTGTTAAAACATAAAAACGTGGAAAGGATTGTTTTTTAAATAAAACTATAGAAAGGTATGAGAAAATGTTCTCACGAAAAATAATTTTACAAACTGATTCCATTCACACATTTATAATAAAATTCATGGAAAATATGAAATTTTCTTAAACAATAATACGAGTATCATAATGAGATTCAAAAAACAATTAATAATATATAAATGAACAAATTTAAAATAGATGGAGTTTTAAAGAGAATGAACTTATAATATCACCAAGTAGGAAATTATAGATAGATCATCTAAATTAAAATGTATATTTGAAAAGAAACCCTTATAAGGACCATAACATGTGATGTATGAATATATTTTGGAGGATATTATGTGAAATAAATTTAAATACACATAATAAAATTGAAAATAAAAATAACAAAATATAAATTTGTAATGTATAATTTCAATAAATATCACATTCAATAAATAGAGGATATAAATCATTGAACCTAAATCGAGTTAGGAATCCCTATACCTTGAGTCTCTACATGCATCATATTTCCTCTCATATCCTAAATAATAAATTTTTAATGATTATTTTATTTTTTAATACATTTTTTATTAATTATCTTATTATTATTTCATTTAATTCTCTTATTATCATATTTTATTCTGTTACTAAACATGTATTGAACATGATGGTTGTTTTTAGTTAGTTCTTTTCAAAATATCAAAAATTATTATGATGTAATTATAATTGTCATAGTTCATATAAAAATGGATTAATTGTCTCTGTAAGTGTAAATTTTGTTTCATATCACTCTAAATGAAATTATGTTTAATAGGTCATCAAATAGTTACCATTTAAGGAATCACCCATGATATGATTATTTTTATAGTAAAAATGATTATGAATATTTACTGTTGATTTCATCATTATGAAGGATATTTTACCATTATATAATATATTTAAAATTATTAATTATTATTCTTATATTAAATCATAAAATAAATTTTAATAAATATCCAGAAAACAAATTACTTTATCAAGACATCACTATTGAATTATGTATTGTATGAATACCGTGGAAAGTAATGTTTTATATCAACATTTTATGTAAAAAAAATAAATTAATATTTTACTTTTCTAGAAAATTAAATAATAAAAACCTTCTTTAGGGTTAATTTTAATGATTACTTATGTTATTTAGATGATTAATAGGGGGTTTAAATGAAATGACGTTGTTTTCAAAAAAAATTAAATTTTTATGTATTAATGATCTATATAAAGAGTTCAGTGATAGGAAAATCAAGATATCTACGTAGTAATGGATGAATTATCTTACAATACCATAGGAATGTAATCATTTGTGAAAAAAACCTGGAAATTTTCCAATAGTTTTCATAAGTGGGAATTTTAAATCAGAATGAAAATTTTAAATCTAGAGCCCTTACATTTCTCTTTGAATTTCCACCTTCAGATTAAGTCTTAAGACATCAAATAAAATAAATTTTTTAAATAAAGAGACTTATTAATGTAAATATTAGTTTTTAGAGAAGTATTTGGGAATCATATTAAGTGAAAATTGATCTTCAGGTGTGTTTTGTAAAGGGTAAAAGGGGTCCCCTATTGTATGAAAATTAAATGGTGTTTATAAAAATATTCAATATTTATGAGTCCTGAATATAATCATAAAATATGATATTGGTAATAAATTAATAACATATAATATTATAAACCATTATAAATACCCAATTGACACAAGATGTGGTTTTATAATTTTTCTAAAAATATATAAATCATTTTTAACAATAAATACCTTTTAAAGTTGTTTTAAAGTTAAAACTAAAATATGACTCTAAAAACATCAAGACGACTATATAATTTAGATTGAAACATTTAAATAATTTGTTACTAATATTTTTTCACTAAAATTCAGGAAGAAATATAATTCATCCTCAACTAATCATTTAATTTTTTTAAAAAATATTTTTTTTTTTTTATTTTCATTTATGCATTTGGTGTGGCATATTTTGTCACACTATGAAACATGCCTAATAGTTTTTTTATATTTTCAATAGTGAAATTTTTCGCATAATGTTTCCTCAAAAAAGAATTGTTATTCGGAAGGTTTCAAATAGACCTCCCCTCTCCCTTCCTTTTTTGGTACAAGGTGAACATGGGTGTGTTTTGACAACACTTATAGGTAGGTTTTTCCTTCCCCTTCCTTCTATGTTGTTCTACATCTATTATATTTAATTATTCACTTTTTTGGTTTCATGTTTTTTGAAATTTACACTAGATAAGGGTAAAAATAGCCATAATAAATGGGTCTTTGGTCAACCTATCTAGAGGGGATCCCCAAATTATCTCTACAAACCATCTCACATTGTTTGAGTGAACGTATGGAACTGTTTTGATGATTCTAGGTGTTTGTTCCTAAATGGATTTATCTGGACATTGAATTAATAATAAAAATTTATGATGTGGTGTGGTTTATTATTTTGGTGTGGATTGGTAGTGTAAAATTCCACATCACTTGGGGTCTAGTTATGACAAGGTCAACCTGTCATTTAGAGCCCCTCAAGGATGGGTGTTGTCTCTTAGATAGGGATGATCGTTAATAGAGCTGTTGGGCTGCACCTAAAAATTATGATGCCTCCATTTTTTAGGTAGGTCATATTTCGTACATGCCTTATGGTTTTTATTATTATTTTATATGTCATGTGTCATGTGATCTCTCCACTAAAGGTGACATATGTATCTTAATAAATTTTTTGATTTAAAATGAAATAATTTGTTTAACTACAAATGATCTAACAACTTGAGGTTCCTTCGAACCTATTTAATTACCTCATTCATCAATGGTTGAGGACGTTTCAATGACCATGTATCATTAAACTGTAGGACCCCATACGCTATGTTTCATAAAACTGATGAAGATGTCTTAATGTACCTAGTGGTCAGATCCCACAGATAGCTCTATATAGATATTATTTATGCTCAGAAAAAAATGGCTTAGGGATAGGATATATGAGACCTAGTAATGTTCTTGATCCTTAGAGATAGTGAGATAGCCAAGGGGTGATTTCCACCATAGATATATGATGACCTACATGATTGGTCCTTGTGGAGATAAATGGATGGGATTAGTGTTTGGCCAAAACTATAGATTTTTTTATACGAGGTTTAATTTTGTACGTCACTGTTGTGCTAGGAGTTGACTCAAAATATGAGTTGGGATTGATAGACCAAAATGAGGGGTTTGGGGCATGAAGATAAATACGGTGAGCCTATTGGTGCCCTGGAAATGTTTTAACCTAGTGAGAGGACTTATTATTCTTTCATTATATGGGGGAATGATATTAAAAGTGTTCTTGATTTGGAAAAAAATTATTTATTCTAATGTGGACCAAAATGAAAATGGATAGTGGGGTGGTTTTTGTATGTACAAAAAACTCCTTTAAGAGTGTCATAGATATTGGGTGAGAAAACCTTCATAATAGAGATGTATGATCCCTAGATGGGAAACCATTAGTTTTAGAGGTCAATTGTAATTGAGGGATTATTCAATGAATTAGAATAATCATAAATCAGAGGATGGTGTAATATATATTATTTTTCCCAAATAGATAAAAAATCATAGGGGGGACTGTGATATTTTTTTTTTCAAACCAAAGATAATAGAGTCCATTATAATGTTCATAACAGTCATTGATAAGATCTATGAGAAACCACAACATAGGCCAAACTAAGTCTGGTTTATTGCGATTAGGGAACCAAGGATCAATGTTGGTTATTCAGATTGGACAGTTTTATATGATTATATGTTTTGGGTGTTATTGATATTCTAGGTGGAAGGGTCCTTATGAAATGTCGAGATACATTTTATCCACCATAGAAGAATGTGTTGTTGGAGATTTTATTTATTTTCTTCATAAGATTATTTATTAATTATGAGAATATTAGAGTCACATAACATTGTATTATGAGTATAGAAAAACACCATATTTTCAGTTCCCTGCTTTTTTTTATACTCACACCCTTATCAGGGAACTTTTTTATACTGTTACTCAAGTATCCCTCACTAGTTGTATGATTATGTTGGGGTGAGGCATAGTATTATATGATCACGATGGAGTAACATATTTGTGAAATAGATTCTGGGTTTAGGTAAGGATATTATATTGTATTGTATCCTCATACACATTGATTTTTTCTTATTCTATTATATTTTTCTTATATATGTTATGGGCCAACTGGGTGATCGAGAAGGTATGTCTATTTTTATATCCCCAAATATAATATTATTATAGTTGTATATTTTTATTATCCTATTTACTACGGCCTTTTCTATTAGTTATAATACTTAACATTCTCATTTATTGTTACTCACATAGATATACGGGGCATAGTATCCCATTGTACCTTCATAATACCCTTTTACTACTCTACATCCTCTTACATATGGAGAGTCTCACTTATGTTCACTTGGTTCTACATGTATGATTAATATTAATTGTATGTTAGATCAGGACATTACAAAGTGGTATTGTATTTTTTTAATTTCATTAGTATTTAAGAAATAGTTCTAGGAGAAATAAGAATATTTCATAGTATATAATGGATATCATACTAGTGTGTCATATTCATTGGGTTCGATAAGAATTATAGGTTACAAGATGATCATGATTAAGATTCTAGATATTTTATTTTAAAACTATATTATTTATCCACACCTAAAACACATGATGTATGAGGTTAATGATTTATTCACTATTTTTTTTCACTTGGCCCATTAGAATGAATCCATCAATTGGATTTTTGATCTTGGTCATAATGTAAAGATGTATCATAGGAAGCATGATGATACACATATGAATTCTATGACATATAGGGGCCTACGTCTATGATTTTTTATCCCTAATGATCAAATTTTTTCAATATAAAGTTTCATTAACCACTCATTTAGTGATTCCCATATAAGATATGGTTCAGATTCTAATCATCTAGTCTAATTGAAAAAAATTTCATGTTGATGGAAGGCTATATGGATTTACACTGAGATGAATTTGATGATGATGAAAAATTCTCTCAGTGTATGAGATAAGGGTTTACCCTAAGGGGTCTATACAGGCACATGATATGTTAGTGAGAAACCCCTAGTTAGTGGTTATTATTTGGGTTCATTTATTTGTGGTGTCTGTGAAAATCTATATGGTATATTGGTAAATTTATTGGAATGACATTATGAAAAATTAATCCAATGGATCTTCCCCTAATATTGATAATCTATGTTGATGTTGTTGATTATGGTAGCATTGACCTATGTGTGTTTAATTCTCAAGGGAATCGTTCTGTAGGTGGACTGTCAAAGAGAATCGATGCCTTGTGGGAAGAGGATTTTGGGACATATTTTAAGTTATAAGCATGAGACAAATGAATTGATTTAATAAAATGTTGGCTTCTTTAAGATGATGAGATGGATTAATTAATTATCTTATATGGGGTTAAACCTTTTTTGAGACATAGATGATGTGACTTTTCACGACCCGTCCCCTGACACCTGTATCATGACTACCCCATGCCCACCTTCCATAGGCCAGGGGCTGGCGACTAGCACCAAAGGTGAAAATCTCTAAACTAGAAGGCATTTCCTTTATAGTAGTAAACAAACACAACAGAGTATGCAACTGGAAGTAAACAATAGTTATAACTATATTCAAAAGAGTGTGCTGAAAGTAATGGGGCCGGAAATACAAGACCAACATTAACATACAATACAACTAAAATGATAGTACAACTGAAGAAAAGAATTAAAGAAACTATTGTGTCGTCCTCTAGTGTTCCATCCTGAAGGGTAACTAGAGATGGCCTCCTCAGCACTCCACGTCTGTTCTCCCTCACCATGTACCATCACGCCGAGTGGTCCACCTCCGGGTACCGTCCAGTCCAGCTTCTCTCAACCTCGATTAGTGTTGTCTGTCATCTGCAACCAACACAAAGAGGTGTGGGCATAGCCCATGTAGGGGTGAGTATAACGATACTCACTAAGGACCTCGAGACCCTCAAGGTCTCACAATATCCAACAAGGATAAACCACAAGTATGAATTCAATGAATAACCATTACATATTTATATTCCCATACATATACCTATGTTATCTAGTAAACTATCTATATCATGAGGAAAACAAAAAGGTCATTGACTCGGGTCAAAACCATAATTTTATTCTAGGGTGGTAACATGTAACACTTCCCGTCAAATTGTCAAAACCTCTGCTGCTAGTGTACTCCTAACCTATAGAGTATTGTGGGCCTTCCTCATCACACAGAGGTGCTTCCCACTGTCTTGGACTACTGTGGTACTCCTCCTGTCGAGTACCATGGATCTGCTATGTCACACAGAGGCTCTCCCCACTGTGGGTCTACCGCGTCACACAGAGTCACTCCCCCTCGTAGCTTGCTGAGGTACTCCTCTTGTCATATACCATGGGTTTGCCGCGTCACACAAACGCGCTCCCCACTATGGGCCTTTTGTGTCACACAGATGTGCTTCCCAATGGGCTAGTCAAAAAACTCTGAGTTGAATGGTCAGCAGTCCTCAGGTCTCAGTCAGCTACTAGGTCTCTGTACTCCGCTCGCTCGTCTCTGAGAGGATCTACTCCATGAGCTACTGTTCGATACTCCAAATTTGAATAAAACATGAGTATATGTATCTCAAATTCTTGACTTGTCATAGGGGTCTCAATGTAACAGACGGAATGTTAATCTGGCATCTAGTCTGTGAGTTATTGGCATTTCCTTTCCAGTGGCCCAGTTGGTTTTTAGGTCCAAACAATCCCGACCATACCCCAACTATGTCCAAACCTGAAGTGGGTATTCTAAAAGAACCGTCTCTCTCTAATATTTCCATCATCGTAGGCGGTTTGTCGTTTGGACACCCATAGCCCATGATATGTGTGAAAAGGTGAAAACATAGGCCAGAGCGGGTCCGGGTCCGGTCCGACCCAGTCAGACTAACTTGGCCCAACCCGGGTCCGGTCTGGAGTCCGACCAGGTTCGTGGGTCCAACACGGTCAAAGGTCGGATTGGACTGAGTGGGCGGCTCAGCCCGAGGGGTCCATCCTGGCAGGCCCGCATAGCCTGGCTGGCCACGCATGGGGGGGGGGGGGTTACACCCCCTGTGTCTTCCAAAACGTCCGGAGCATGGCGCTCGCCTGGTAACCAAGGGGCCCTTCGGGTCCCATTTGTAGTGTGCACCAATAGCCTACTGAGCCGACCACCCTCCTCTGTCCGTGACAACCTATGGTTGCAGTTCATCTCTAACACGACGTGATAGCACCGCACCCAGCCAGTCTGATTGTCATGGCCCACATGGACGTGCCTCTTTCTTCCGGCGCAGTGCGACAGAACTGTGATCCTCTAGCACCGCCATGGCCCGCTTGGCCGCAGCTCGGCTCTCTACGCAGCACAACCATGTCGCGCCCCTTTGGAGGCCCGACGGCCCTTGCACCGCTGGCTTATTCTGCGGCTGGCTCATTTCTGGTCCCTGTATGTACCGCCGTGGCCCATCGGCCATGACCCATTCCTCTGGCCGCGGTCCTCCTTTCCAGTGGTGTTGTTGCGCCACCGCCATCGTCAACAAAGGATATATAACTAAGGGGGATGGTTGGGCCATGTTCTTATTGTCTGATCCCTTCTCATTATGATGATGTCAATTGTTAATTCTCAAACCATAAATTAAATGACGAAGAACGAGAATAAATTCTACTCCAAACCCCTACCTCGTTTGTCGTTGATCATTGACAAAGTCATGGGAAAATTCGGGCGTCTATTCTTCATTTTCTAGGTTCGTCATGCACTCCCAATTCTCAAGCTCGTGCATTGGAAAGTGTTTGGAGGTGATGAAGTCGAAGATGGAGTTCTTCGCATTCTTCGTTGGAGAGTTCTCCTCCTTCCCCAAGCTCCATCAAAAGATTATTCCAACCAAAACAAAATAATAACACATCCTTAATTTTAATGGTTGGCATGAATTTGAATGGATTCAATTAATTAATTGCATGGCTTAAATAAATTAATTGAGAGAGTTTGCACATAAGGAGGGGAGTTCAAGAGTTGTCCCCAAATTAATGGGGAGGTTCCAAGGATTACAAGCCAGGGTGGTCCCCACATTAATTATCCTCCCAATGGAGGTTATGTGTGGGTTTTCCCCACCACCATAACCTCTCATGGGAGGTTATGGTGTGAGGGCCCTCACCTCTAACCTCCCATTGGAGGTTTTAACCACCAAAATAATAAAAATAAACTACAATTATTTTTATTTAACTTATTGAAAACCAAAAATATAACTTCCACTCTCATTAGAACGCAAATGCGGTGAAGGTATCACTAAGAAATCACTGACGTTGTGTGTTCGACGGTACCCTAAGATTTCAATTTCACGCACCGGTTCAAATGTTGTAAAATCATGCTCAAACATTTACTAAATTTACCTGAACAAAACTTCAAAAATTGATCCCGGGAACACAATGCATTAGAATCATCCACCGTAAATTTTTAAGGAGTCATAAAAATCCCATGAATTTATTAAAAACATTCCAATGGAATTTCTGGGTCTTTACAAGACTAGGGTTATTTGGGAGAAATAGTGACCCTTTTAGATGTGGATATTGATATTTTCTGAGATGGATCCTAGTGTTTTATGAGGGTGGAATACATGATGGGTTTTATTTCCTTGTAAGATCCATAGAGGATAGAAGTTCATGTAAGTGATTTCCTTTGAGATCTATTCATGATAGGTTCTATTAATTTCGTCATATTAGTTTGCTGATTCCCAAGTATTTATGACTAAAGAAACGTAGTGTTTTTGTTTATTTGGTATTAGAGTTACTTTTCATGGGATGAAATGGTTTAGTTATTGATACTATTGTTATAATACTTTCTTAATAAGAATGATATAAGTGTGGGTAGATGATTTTGGTTTTCTTATGGTGCTAGATGATGACGAAGAATTTGGAAAATATGGTTATAGGATTTAGAACAAATTTGAAGGGTAGTGACAAGGGAAATCAAGTTAGATGAGACTGATATGACATGAAGAATGGATATCATTTTGGAAGTGGGATGAATGATTTAATTATGTGAGACTCATAGAGTTGTGAGTCAGTTTTAATGATCATTATCAGAAAGAACCTGTGACTATTTGATTTCATTCATATCGGAGTGGCAAATAGTATTATTCATGATACTAGTGGAAATTAAATTCAGTGATTGACATGTGTGAGGTGGGGTATGATAGATTATAAGATAATGTGTTGATCATAGATTGAGATAACTTACACACATATGATAATGAACAAAATAGATGAGGATGATCCTATAAAGTGGTATCATGATGTGACCCTCATTATTGATGGGTTTTTGTAGATTCCAAAAGATAGAATTCCCATGATCTGGGAATGGGTAGAAAATTTATCTTCTTTTTAAGATTTTGTTTAAAAGAGATATTCGACACTCCAATCATTATTTTAAGTTATGTATGTTAAATTGGATGCTAATAATGTGTTTTTGAATTCATTGGATAATGATCATGATACTTCTATAGTGGGGCTCATTGTATTCAATGTGGGAAAATAATCCTTTTGTTTCAAGGGTCTAGATAGGGTGAGAGTGGTTGTTGGATAGTCATGGTGACACCAGGATATGAGTGTTTGACAAGATAATATGGGATACCATTCCTTAATGAATACAAGAATTAGGATTCATATAGAGTTTTGGTAAGTGATAGTGCATTGGCATCGGGTACGGGGTGATCTTAGTGAGACTCAAGGGAGATTATTGTTGTGTAGAATAATTTACGACTTGTTTAAGTGTGTGAAAACTAGATCCTTGAAATGCTTTATGGGGAGAAAAGGTTTCCTAGCATGGCTCAGGAGTGAATATGTCTCATCTCATGGTTATATGATGAATTATGTTTTAACAAATTATCTTTCGTGAAGGTAAAAATCATAGTTTTGGTTTCGTAAATTCATTAAATATTCTTTATAAATGTGACTAAATGATTTATGGAGGTTATGATGGAGATCATGTCCTATTAAAATTTTAATGTCTCACGTATTTAAATAAAATACTTACATTTATAGTTAGTAGAAATTGTGCAGCCGATACCACATTATTTCACTAACTCTTTTAAGGAATTATTGAAGGAAATGAAAGGTGCACAATTTTCCTTAACTGTGTTCTTATAGAAACATTCCAATGTGAGGGCACCTATAATATTTAGATTTTTTATTTTCATGGCTTTCTCATAGTTATTAAAACAGTACACCTTCTCATGTTTGGTTCCCCATTAGGTAGATCCCCTCACATGGTTGGCGCACGATTTACCTAACCCTGTGGCCAAACTGTGTGACCCAGAAATAGTTTAGTAAAACGATTTTTTTTCTTAAATTATTTATATACATCACCCAATATTTCTCCTCTCTTATCCAATGATACCAGACCAATCCCTCTCCCATGAAGTGCTCTTCCTGGAATGCTCTTAAATTTATTGATAGACCCTTCATCTGAACACCAAACAAACCACCATTGGATGCATTATATTACTCTTGGTAAGCTACTCTATCTAATTTCTTCCTTTTTATGTTTTTATACCCATATTTCATTACAATTTTGGAGTGAACTCATTCACAATATTTTTTGGGAGTTGAACCATTATTTTGTTTTCTTCCATTTAACATCATATCTAATACCAGTATTGGGAACGAGTCACCTACGACCCTAAGGTGGGATGTCTAATTATTTTAACTAAAATTTGCATTGTTTTAAAAGAATCTACACTATGTCTGAAATCTTCTACAGAAACACATTTCCATTATAGTATTTTGATAAATTATAAACAAAATTATTCATATTTTTATACTCTCAAAAACATGTATTTAATTATAATATGTTTCCTACCGCATTCATTTCCACCATTTTTGGAAGAATAAACTGAATACCCTCTTTTATATAAATTTAAAATTACCAAAGAACCTTCTATGTGTTTGGGTTTCCTTAGAAATGAAATTTTTGTCCTTTAATTGAAATTAGATAATTAATTGGTTGAAAGTGTGTGGAAAGGCCACACCACAAGTTCAATATTTATAAACATAAATTTTATGAATTTTGAAACCCATGGTTATATTTTCATTAATGATTATAATTATTAAAGGGAAATACTTTGTTAATAAACAATTATTAGAAAATGGAAATTTGTTTTTGAATGATGGAAGAGGTACATTTTGAGAATGATGTTTCACATTCACTTACATTGGTTATTGGGAAAGATGTCTCACACCGTCATAATATTATTTAGATGATGGGAATGAAACTCCACATATCCTTTACATGACTGTTGGGAATGATGACTCACCCCACCATATAGAGTGACATATAATATTTCTCTGAATCATATGATATAATTGGATTTTCCACTTACTAGATCCATTGAATTGTTTGGATAGTTATATGTTACTGATTTATGTCCCCAGAATAGATATCACATAGTATCCATGAATATGGATCTAAAAATCATCACTTATAGTGTGAATATACCTTAATATTTTATATGTATATATATATGATTATTATATATGTGGTTACTAATCAAACCTTTTATAGTATATTTTGAAGAACTTAGAGTGAACTTGGTGACATATAAGAATCTCAGTCGGCCTGTATTTATTATTCTACAATATTTATTATTATCATTTATTTTACCCGCACATTTCTATGACATGTACACTAGATAGATTATTTCTAAACATTAATTTTGGTGGCCAATTGAGTTTAATTCACATCCCACTCAGGCCACCGTAGATTATAATTAGACATTCTATATATAGTTATGGATAAAGGAAAGCACCCTTTAATAAATTTATGATTTGTTTTACTTATATCTTAGACCATGGGAGAATAAGACCAAGTATAATCTCATGAAGCTAGTGGAGTTTTCTTTTTTCCTTTTTTTTATTTTTGGGTAGAATTTTGTATATGCATGTTTCTTGTATCCCTTGTTCCACTTTTTTTATTTCAAAATTCAATGACATCATTATATATATGGATCAACCATTGGATTTTGATTTTTATATTAGTTTCACAGATTTTTATACTTATTATACTTATTTATTGTATTTTTTCATTGTTTTGTATAGTATATTATGATTCCACTATTTCATAATTATTTATCATATCTGTTATTCCACATTAATGTGTAGGTATAGTCTCCCCACTGTATGGACCTAGACCCTCACCGCTAGTTAGCATCTTTTATCATATAAGGATTAATGTTTGAAGGCTTGTGGCCCACTATCTTGGGCCCCCGGTTTATTGGAATCTGATTTGGGATGTTACAAAGTGGTACCATATGATTTTATTAATTTGTATTAATATTTGGATATTATAAAATAGAGTGCAATGTAATTGAGTTTTTCCATGTGTCGGTGCTTTGGAGTGGATAACCCATGAACAAAGGAAACTCAAATTACATAGGTTGAGTTATTGATATTATTTAATTTCACTTATTATAGTTGATTTTGTTTCACTGATTTTTGAATCACATGCCTTGGGTTATTATAATTCATTGTGTCAATAATTTAAATTTTTTCATTATGATCTTATGGAAATGAATTATCATCTCATGCATTATTATATAGATATTTTAACGTATATTACATGCATTATTGCATGGAATTTTAACTTTATAGATGAATTTTACTAGCACATATAATTTATTCCTTTGTCTAAAATGTATTTTAAATTTTCTAACAATTTTTTCTAGAATAATATAGTTTTAAAAATTAAAGGTTGTTTTCATCTATAAATTGTAATTGAAAATCCATATACCAGAACCCCAATTATTGGATATGAGACCTAAATGAAAACATGACCTTAGCAGTGGGGTTTTGGGATGTATATTATGTTCTTTTGTATTGTTATAGTCTTTCCTTTATAACATAAACTTGGATTTCGGAGGAGGCTGAGAGTTGTGACCTTTTCTTATGAATTCTATCTACATGCCATGTTATCCATCCTTAATATATTCAACTACTGAATTACCTTCTAAAAGTCATATTTTGAAGTGTATAATCATGAAAAGATGAAATCCTTATGTATTGAACATAAAAAGCGGTGACTACTACGCATAAGAGGTGGTAGGTCGTGAACATCTAGTTATAGTTCCAATAGTGCATCCCTTGGAAAAACTTTCTATTCTTGATATGGTAACCAACATTTAGTTTCAAGATGGATTTTTTCCTTTCACTTAGTGTATAGAAGGAGCTAATTGACCTATCCTGACTATGGTTGACTTGAGTTGGGAGTTCAAGAAGGAGAATCCACCCACTGTTTCGGGGGATAACAGACCTCACGCTATAGAGTAATGGCTGGAGGCCATAATATCTATTTTTGATCATCTATAGACGCCTTCATAGAGTAAGTTCGTGCATAATTATTATATGTTATATGGTTCTACCAGGAAATGGTGGTATTTTTTACCTTAGACAGGCCAACATAGAGATTTGGTCTAGGCATATTTCTAAACAATCTTTTTCATCTAGTTGTTTCCATAAAAATTGAGAGAACACCTTTCTAGGGAGTCAATAAACCTAGTTTCGGAATCCATGTATATCATATAGTATTATGTTCACTTCATGGATCAACATCAGTTCACACTAACTTTACCTTGTGAAGATCGTATAACTGCAAGGATATTTGAGGATGGGATGGAATATTTCATCTGATCACTGGTCAATGTCATTTGGATGGTTACTATTTATGAAATAGACAACCATGTCAAAATTAATGGGAATAATTTTATAGAAGTTGATAGTTTGATCTAGGGTGGTTAAAGACCTAAAGTTTGTATTGATTCTTCTAGTGGGAGAAAGGGATGTTTTATGATTTCTTGAAGGAGTAGAAGTAGTAGGACATTTTATATAGACATCTTTTTGATCTACTGCTATTGCTTGAATCTAGGAAACAAAAAAGTAGGGTATTTATGGGACCCAATGGAATTCCAAGTCATGGAATGATGGGGTATATCCAGTACTTTTCAGCACTATATTAAGAGTTATTAGCGATCGTGGAGCTACATCCTCCAAATACTATATAACTTGTCCAATTTTATCATTCTATGAAGGGTGATGGAATAAAACTGGTCGCTATTGCTAAGGTGATGGTCTATGAAGAGGTAATCAAACACAATTTTTGAAGTTTTGGATGATCAGGACAACTCAGGATAGTCTGGTTGTGACATAGGGCCACAATAATGTCTAGTTGCATGCAGTTCATCCATTTCTAGAGGATAATATCACAACAAATTATACTATTCGATGCAATATTCTTGTGTCATATACTTTAGTGTCTTCTTTATTGAAAAAATTATAGTGTAATCTATTACAGAAAAGGAAATAATGAAATTATTTTGCATTGAGAGAGAAAATTTCAATAGAATCATGATTCATGATAGACTGTTCGGTATCTAATCAGATAAAAATCATCGATGTAAGGATTTTCCTCTTGATAAGGTTTGATATATTTTAAAATGGAATATTTTCATCCTAGACATGATAGGGATTGATGTAATTATTATAATGGACTTGTTAGTTCCCTATCTATCCAATATTGACAATTATCACTATAGGGTGATTCTAAAATCAATAGAGGATGGTATACATGTACATATAAGAGAATGGAAAGTTCATGCCACTCAAGAAGGAACTGAGCATTAAATTTTAAGAAGAGTGATAGAAAATATTTCCATTATTTTCATGGATGATCAGGGGTTATAACCCTATTTTTCCCCCATGGGGAGGATATTTTAAAATATATAATCCTTGATGACTTTTTTGTGATATGTTCAGTGATTCCGGTAGAATTCTCCACTGATATAGTGCTAGGAGTGGCACAAGTTTCAATTCATCTTTACAAGACGTAACCAATACAAATTTAGGGGCTCAAGAAACATTTGGATTACAGGGAGGGAAATGGTTTTATCAAACCTAGAACCTCACCATGGCGTTCACAAGTCCTTATTTCCAAAAAGGAATCTTGTACCCTCAATATCTTCATGAATTACTGATGGTTTATCCATCTTATTATAATGAACTGATTTTCACTGCCTAAAAAAATGACCTATTTGATCATCTCCAAGAATAAATGGTGTTTTAAAAGATTAATTTGAGTTATGGATATCATTTGGTACCTATCAGATCATAAAACAAAACTCGTACAATTTTTTAGATTAGGTATGGTCTTTTTGTGTACCCTATAATTCCATTCTGTCTCATGAACATGAAATCTATTTTTATGGTTGTAATGAATTGAGTCATCCACACATACAAGAATTTATTCATTGTATAATTTTTTATTGAAAAATTAGCATAATCCCAATCATTACATGACCATTATACTCATCTTTATATTAAGATAAATACACGGAGGTAGAACCAGCTTTATGCTAAGCTAAGAAAATTCCACTTATGGATCAATGAATTCTACTTCATGGATGGTAAAATCTTAGAGTATATAGTATCAGTATACCTAGGGAATGTGAGAGTTGTAGTTTTTTTGGAACATACCTATAATTTAGTTTATATGTGGTGATTATTGAGGCTAGCTGGGTATTAAAGAATGATTTATCTAGGATTTCACATGCCTAGAAGTACCTCTTATGGGAATAACTATGAATGGTGTGAAATTTTTATGGTAAGAAGCTTGTGAAAAATACTTTCATTTGTCAATGTGAAGATTGAATTAACTGTTGATCTTTATTTTTTAGGAACCAGTAATGAGATATATTGTCTATTATGATGCTTTAGGTATTGCACTAGGAGCACTTTTGATACATGATGAGCATGTTATAGCATACCGGTCATATTAGTTGAGGAATCATGACGTGAATTATCTGATAAATGACCTTGAATCAGTTGTATTAGTGCATTCTATAGGTTGTTGGACAAATTATTTACATCGAGGGGATTTTTTGGTATTTATATACCAATAAATCCTCATGTACATCTTTATATAGAATGATCTAAATTTCAGGCATCATTGATGGGTTGAGTACCAAATTTAATTTGATTCTGAGATTGCCTACTGCCATGGGTATTGTAATATAGTAGCTTATTCTCTGAGTTGGAATAAAAATCCCATATAGTTTAGGAGGTAGGTAGTGAGTGGAGGTGCATTTCCTAGTTTTCAGAAATACATTTTGACATCTATATGGATCATGGTCTCGCGTCCCTCATAGATTTAGTAGTGGACTATACCATCATAGAATGTGTGTGAATGAGGAAACTCTGATATCCTCAGGGCTTAGTCCTGGGGAAAATTATCTAAAATATGGATTCATTTTTTAGTTGAACTATGGATTAGTTTAAGACCTTACACTTTCATGGGAATGTTTGGGTCCCATTAGACATTCAATATGAATAGATATGGAAATATCACACATCAGTTTGTTTAGAAAAAATAGGTTTTGAAAATATGTATCGAGACATATGTCATCAGTATTGGTGGACGTCTTGGAAATGAGAGATAGCTAGATTTATCAATCAGTTCTCAACCTTACAGTAGATGAAGGTAAAAAATCAGGGATCAGTAAGAATTTTACATCCATGGTCCATTTCCAGTTGGAGATGGGATGATATTACAATGGATTTTATTATAGATTTACCTAAACCACCTGATGGAAATTATTTTTTTGGGTCTTCATTGACTATTTTATGACGATCTTACACTTATTACCCATTTAATAGACTTTCTATATTGATGATCTAGAAAGTATATATTCTTGGGATGTCATATTTCCTCATGAGGATCCATGATCAACCTTATCTAATTTGGATGATCTCTTCACTTCATAGTTTTTGAAGAGGTTGAAAAAGGCATTGGGTACACTTGTGCTTTTGACTATGTCCTATCACTCTCACACTAGTAGACAATCAGAGTGTATGATTCCGGTGATAGTATAAGGACCCGACCTTATTACATACATAATCTGGAATTTAGTCAAGAAAACCCTTCCTTTAACATTGAGTATATTTTCATGTTTTGAGCTTTAGAGAATTGGAACATAATACGTTCATAACATTACACATTGTTACAAAGTGGATACCATAAAAACAATTTCCATTTTTTTTTAAAATATAAAACATTTAAACATAAAACATGATTTCTGGACAATTCTTTAAAAATTTAACAGGGATTCCTTAATTTTCCTATAAATCCTTTTAACCTATAAAAAAACATAAAAACATGGGATGAGAAAAAAATCCATGTATGGGATATAAAAAGAAGGAATGAACACATTAGTCCATGAATACTTGTAACGTATGAAATCATTTTCAAAAGACAAACATATCACCAGTATATGTATACATAGTTTGTGAAGAATGAAATTTTAGAAATAAATTATAACATAAGTAGAACCATAATGGTTACTCGGGGCATTGCGTACATAATCTTGTACCCCTCTCGGCTACCTTATAATTTGTAACCCTCACGACTACCTTACTATTAGTGTAACCATCGCAGTTACACTTGGAGTAACCATACGACCGACCTCAAACATACACATAACCAATTAATTGGAATGAAATATAGGTCCCAACCTTCATCATAAACAATGTCCAAGATCCAGAACATAATCATACAACATGAATTTTAGAATAAAAAATTGCTTTTGAATTTTGTAAATCAGAATTTTAAAAGAGGATTTTAAACGAAATGACCCTTATAAATGTCATATAATTGAAGTGAGACTTAAGAGAGTGGATTTAATATGAATATAATCTATAAATATACATAATTAAACATAGTATAATCATAATCCATCACACAAACGATTTAAATACCACAGAAATAATGAGGAATAAGGTTAACCCAAAGGATGGAAATCAGCCTAAGAATTCCCTTAACTCAGGCTTGTCTTACATCAGATATTTTTAAAATTCTTGTATAATGGTTAAAAGATTGTAACTAGTATTTTGAATAAACATTTATAGGTTTATAAAATCATATATGATAATTTCATAACCTCATTTCACCCTTTAATTGTTTGTATTTTGTTCCTTGCACAGTTTTGAGTGAGTTCTTTACATGATTTTCATGATCAGTTCATGATGGATCTTCTTGTAAATTGGAAGTGAAACTATAAAATTTGGAAGGAAAGTTATTAACATATTTAATGTACTATAATTTATACCATTTATAATTTTTTTTATATGATGATGATTCATAAGATAAAAACAATAATGATGTTTGTTTTGATAATTGTAGTGGTTCTTTGATAATAACGACCTCATTATAACTTATAAATTAATACCATGAGTCAAAAAGAATTACAGAACCATGGATGAGAAGTAATTCATATATTATAGCTTGTTTTAACCATATAAATGGTTTCATGACCTGACATGAAAGTGGTAATGAAAATTGAAATCACATCGTCCACGATGTCGATAATTCGACACATCACAGACAATGTTTTTATTTCATAAATAAGGGGGAAAGGAGAATAAGAATGATTATAATGTTTCCATGAACATGAAAAAATACAAAATATACATGATTTATGGTGCTTTTATTCCTCTTGGATAATATTTTATAAGGAAATAATAATAAAAGAAGTGAACTCTTAATAAAATAATAATTGAGAAATCCCTTAAAATTATTCGGCTACCTAACGACTATGAAACATGGTTTTATAAAATATTAAAAAAGGGGGTAAAAGGGTAACCCATATATAAATGAACCATAATACATAATAGATCAATAATATAATGGAAAATAAGAAAATGGTACGGAAACATTAATGTTATACAACATAAAAGAGAACTCGAATGAAAAAAAAGAAAGCAATTGTGAATTTTATTACCCTGTAGAGTAACTCATAGAATAGGATGGTTGGGACCTTTGGGGTTTTAGGAAACCTTGGGAGGACTTATAGGGCGGTATGGAGGCTGAAGATTAGTTGATGTGGAAATTGGAATGAAATTAATGAAGTAATTTGTTTGTACTTATTGCAAAAGTGATGGAATATTTTAATAATTTCAATGGAACACCTCATTAGTGGTATTGGAAAATCCATGGGCATGCCCACGGTATAAGCCACATGGGACACATCATTACATATTTTACTATACACATGTCTACCAAATTTATTACAATAGTCTGACAACATTATTATATCATTAATGATGTCATTAACACAGCGAAACTCAAAACTGTATTTTTTTTAGTATTCACTGAAAAATAAAATGTTTTAGACAAATCCCAAAAATTCAACCTAACCATTCATCGATGTGTAGAATTCAAAAATGAAGTCCATTTTTTGAAAATTATTTTTTAAATAGTTTTTATTTAATTTTTAAATAAAATCATACTTAATTCAAAAAATAATTATTTAAATAATATAACTACTTTTATATCACATTGAAAAATTAATCAAGAAGTCATTATCTTAATGCATTAAGAAAATAAAGTAATAATAAAATTTACTATTCATGAGGTTCATATAACTATTTATATTACTATCCATAAGGGTATGAAAGTATTCACCAAAAAACAATTTGGTTTCAATAGACATCAAATAACATACTGAACACAATTGTAGATTACTATTTTTTGAAATTCAAAACATAGAAGCAGTAAAATTATGTTTAAAGGTTACTTATAAATATCTACTTTAAATAAAATTTCATTCATTTAATTTTATTTTTAGAAAACCTTAGGGTGTTACATTATCCCCACCTTTTATAAATTGTGTCCAGAAAATTTTATTTACTTATTAAAAAAGTGAGGGTACTTATCCTTCATAGCAATTTTAGACTCTCATGTTGCTTCATCAACCATGTGGCTTCTCCCCAAACCTTTACCTGGTGGATTAACATATTGTTCAAAACCTATTCCCTTCAATCAAGAATTTTAATTTGTTTCTCTTCATAAGAAAGGCTCCCTTTGAGCTAAAATACTTTTGGGCTCAACACATGTGATGAATCTGGAACATATTTTCTCAACATAAAAACATGAAAAACATTGTGTACCTGAGACAAACATGGAGGTATAGCTACTCAGTATGCAATTGGTCCAACTTTTTCCAAGATCGCAAGAGGACCGATGAATCGTGGAATAATATTTCCGTTCCTTCCGAAACACATCACACTTTTCTAAAGAGAGATTTTAAGGAAAACATGGTAACCTTCCTTAAAGGAGAAGTATTTCCTTCTGTTATCTGCATAACTTTTATTCCTACTCTATGCTATCCTCATGTGCTGCTAGATCATCTTAACTTTCTCATCCACTTCCTCGACTAATTCTGGCCCCATCAACTTTATTTCACAGGCTTCATCCCAAAACGCTGGAGTTCATCACCACTTCCCATACAAAGCCTCAAAAGGTTATATCTGAATATGTGAAGGATAAATTTTATTTTAAGAAATTCAACTAAAGAAATATGTTGATACCTACTTACCTGGTAGTCCATTGAACAAGCTCAAAGCATATCCTCCAATGTTTGAATCATTCGTTCTGACATCCCGTCTGATTGAGGATGAAAAGTTGTACTGTAATTTAATTTTGTGCCCAATGACTTCTGATGTACCTTCTAAAAGTTAGAAGTGAACCAGGGATCCCTTTTAGATATAATTGGAAGGGAACTCCATGTAACCTGCCAATCTACATGAGGTACAGTAGAGAAAGCTGATCTAGAGACATTGTATCTCAAATATAATGAAATTGTGAAGATTTTGTCTACCGATCAAAAATAACACAAATCGAGTTGTTACCTTGAAAATTATTTGGTAGTCACACATTAATGTCTATGGAAACAATCTTCCACTTTTACTCTAGAACTGGAAAAGGTTGAATCATCCCCTTCAGTAACTGCTGCTCTGTTTTAACCCGTTGACATGTCAAATATTTCCTAGTAAAATATCTAATATCTATTTTCATTCAATCCCTCCAAAAATACCCTCGATGGTCTCTTTACGTCTTAGTACTACCAGGATGAACAAAAAATGGAGAGCTACGAGCTTCACACAACCAATCGTTCTTTAACAGAGAATCACAGGGCACACACAACCTTTTTTACAAATCATAGAACACAAACATTTTCAAGGTCAAATTATGAATGATTACCCATTTTATCCAATTCTTACTTTTTCTATAGATTGCAGTCTTCCTTCTGTGCTCACTTAATTCTATATGACAGCGATGAATGCACCGAATCCTGAGACAAAACAAAGGTATTTCCAGCACCAACAACTTCTAATCCAAAAATCATCAAATCAGTAATCAATGGATCATGTTCCAAATGTAACATAGTTAATGATTCATGATGTTTTTGACACAATGCATCCTCTAATTTGTTTTCTTTTCTATGATGGTAACTGATCTTGAAATCATAATCCTTTATCATTTCAATCCATCTTCCCTGCCTCATGTTTAATTAATTCTGAGTGAATATACAGTTCAGTCTTTTTTGATACGTATATATTTAACATTTGGTTCCGTATAAATGATGCCTCCATGTTTAAAGAAAAAATCACAGCTACCAATTTGAAATCATGTGTAGAATAATTTTACTTGTGTGGTTTTATTTTTCTTGAAGCATAATAAATTACTTGGACATTCTGCAGTAAAATACAACCCAGTCCCTTCAATTAAGCATCACTGTAGATAACGAAATCACCATTTTGGGAATGCAAGCCCAAAACAAGAGCATTTACCAATCTCTTCATCAGTATCTAAAAAAACATCACATTCTTCTGTCCAAACAGATTTAACCCATTTTTGTGTTAACATAGTTATCGGGCTAGATAACCGAGAAATGTTCATAAAAAAACATTGTTAATAACCTAATGATCCAAAAAAACTATGATTCTCTATAATATTTTTGGGTCTTGGACATTCATCAACCACCCTTTTGATGGCTGGATCAACTGTTATTCCATCCTTATTTACAATGTTCCCATGAAATGAAATCTGTTTCAACTAAAAATCACACTTACTGAATTTAAAATATAATTTATTTTCTTTTAATTTTTGTAAAACAACCCTTAGTTGTTTTTCATGCTCATCTTTTTTTTTAGAAAATACCAAAAGGTCAACAATATATACAACCCCAAACTTAACCAAGAACTCATGAAATACTCTATTAATAAGATTCATGAATACAGTTGGTTATTTAGTTAACCCAAAGGGAATAAAAACAAATTCATAACGCCTATATCTAGTACGATAGGCTATTTTATGGATGTCATCCGTTTTCACCTTCAGCTGATGGTCTCTGGATCTCATGTTAATCTTGGAAAAGTATTGAGCTCATTGGATCTGATCAAACAAGTCATCAATATGAGTCAAAGGATACTTGTTTTTAACCTTGATGTTATTCAAAGATCTATAATCAATGCAATGTTTCATGGAACAATATTTCTTTTTAACACACAAAACAGTAACTCCTAAGGGTGAAATACTAGGAAGAATGAATCCTTTATCAAAAAAATCATGCAACTGATTTTTAAATTCATTAATTTCTATTTTAGAAATATGATATGGGTATTTTGAAATTGTATTAGCATAAGGAACTATGTCAATTGTGATTTCTACATCCAAATTAGGTTTGAAACTGGGTAACTCATCAAGAAAAACATCAAGGTATTCATTTAACACAGGATCATCATCAATCTAAACAGTTCCCTTATTTTCAACAACATGGGAAAGATTACTTTCATTTACATATTTTAACAGTTTTTCATCTTCCTTATATGTTATCAATTGTACGGGTTTATTCTTGAATAGAAATTAAAACTCTTTCTGAAAAACAACTTCTTTAGCTCTATAGTCAATCTTAACATGATAAACAGAAATCCAATCCATTCCCAGAAAAACATCAAACTCAACTAAGGGTAAAAAAACATGGTTTGCAGGTAATTTCATTCCATATACCGCAATAGAAAGATTCATATAATACCTATTTTCTATAATATTTCCCCCTGGGGTTTTGACAATAAGTTTAGGTCTCATTTTTTGAGGTGATATTTTCACTTTTCCTGAATATTTCTCAGAGATGATGGAATGTGTAGACTTCGTATCAAAAAAAACATTAAAAAAATCCAAGATAACAACAAAAGTATCTGATAAAAAATCATTGGATGGCCCAACATCTACTGATGTAGTCACAAAGGATCTAAATACAACTTTCTACTTATAGTCTGGCTTCTTTTCATCATTCAGATTTCACTTTGGGCAGGAATTTGCATAATGACCCATATAACCACATTTAACATGCATTATAGTTTGATTACCAGTATTAATATTAGTATCATTTTCACTGCAATATTGGGCCATATGTCTAAACTTACTACATTTAAAACACTTCCCAATTTTTCTATGACATTCCCCAGGGTGTTTCTTGCCATAATTTTTCCAAACTGGAAACTGGATTTTTTTACCATCAGATTTCTTTGGATGATTCTTACCCATTGCTTCCCACTTTGACCTCTTCTTCCCCTTTATTCCAAAATGAAAATGATCATAAAAACTCTATCTTTATCCTCTCATCACATCAGACAAGTTTCTAACAACTTTTGAATTCATGGGAGGCCAATGCCCTTCGTTACCTTGGATTTAGTCCAGAGTAAAAGCATTTGATTTTTCTATCAAGGTCCAGAATAAGATTTGGAGCATACCTTGCCAGTCAGGTGAAGTTTGCTTCATACAAAACCACTGAATCTTCCTCATTTTTCTTCAATTCAAGTAATTTCTTCTCCATCCTAAGTCACACCACCTAAGGAAGATATTTTTCAAGTAAAATAAAAATAAATTTATCACACTAAATGGAATGAATATACCCCTTATCCCTGATATTATTTACCATTAAACACCACTGATCAGCTTCACCTTCAAAATGATAAATGGAAGGACATACATTTTGAGTATCTAAGTAACCCATTACATTAAATATAATTTCAAGGGATTTAATTCATCCTTCAGCTGTTACTAGGTCAGAAGATCCATTGAATGCAGAAGGGCATTTTCTCATAAAATGTTACACTATTTTCATTTTCTATTATGGAACCTATGGTTATTCTCTATCATGGATTCCACAACCATTTATTGCTTGTGTTTGCTGATCCATTACTATCACAAACTTTCTGGTTCCAATCCCTACCATTTTGGGCTAGTGCCTCCCCTCTTCATCTTCTGTGTGTCTTCTACGGGAATCCATTCTAAAAAAGAATATCTTTGAAGAAGAAACATGGTAATCAATAAATTCTATAACATTTCAAATTAATGATAGAGTAAAAATCCATTACGGTATTCTTTTAACATTATCCTGACCCCTAAAGTAATCTAAACCATCCTTTGATACAAACTATAATGACCCAGCCTTATTACATACATAATCTTGAATTTAGTCTAAAAAACACTTCCTTTTACATTGAGGATATTTTCATGCTTAAATATTAGAGAATTAGGACATAATAATTTCATAACATTAAACATTGTTATATAGTCGATACCATAAAAATAGTTTCTATTTTTTAAAAATATAAAACATTAGAACATAAAACATGATTTCTTGAAAATTCATCAAAAATTGAACATGGATTCCTTCATTGTCTGACATATCTTTATAACCTATAAAAACATTTAAAAACATGGGATAAGTATAAAAGATCAATAAGGGATATAAAAATAAGGAAAGAACACATGAGTCCATGAATACTTGTAATGTATGAAATCATTTTCAAAGGATATACTTATCACCTATATATATATATACTTTCTTTGTAAAATATGATATTTCCACAATACATAAGAACATAATTAGAATCATAAAGATATCATGGGGAATTACTTACCCAATCATGTAACCCACTCGGGTACCTTATAATTTGTAACCCTCATGGCTACCTAACTATTTGTGTAACCATCACTGTTACACATTGAGTAACCATACAACTGATCTCCAACATACACATACTGAATGCATTGGAGGGAAATATATATCCCATACTTCATCATAATCAATTTAAATGATCCATAACATAATCATACAACATGAATATTATCATAAAACATTGCTTTCAAATTTTTTAAAACAGAATTTTAAAAGAGGATTTAAAAAAAATACCCTTATAAATATAAAATAATTGAAGTGAGATTTAATAGAGTCAATAGAATATGTATATAATCTATAAATATACCTAATTAAACATATTATAATCAGAATTCATCACACAAACAATTTAAATAGATCATTAATAATGAAGAATATTGTTAACCCAAAGGAAGGAAATCGGGTTATGAATTCCCTTATATTAGGCTTGTCTTACTTCAAACATGTTTAAAATTCTTGTATAATAGTTAAAAGAGGGTTATTAGTATTTTAATGAAACATTTTAATGTTTATAAATTCTTAAATGATAATTTCATAACCTCATTTTACCCTTTAATTGTTAGTATTTTGTTCCTTGCACTGTTTTGGGTGAGTTCTTTACGTGATTTTCATGATCGGTTCATGATGAATGTTCTTGTCGGTTGGAATTGAAACACAAGAATTGGAATGTAAAGGTATTAGAATATTTTAATTACCATAATTTATACCATTTTTAATTTTGATGTTTTATATTTGGATAATTCATATGCTAAGACATTAATGATGTTCATTTAGATCATTTTAGTGGTTCTTTTATAATAACGACCTCATTTTGTCTTAAAAATTAAAACCATGAGTAGAAAATAATTATTGAACCGTGGATGAGAAATAATACATATATTATAAATTGGCTAAACCATAAAATTGGTTTCATGACCACACTTTAAAGAGTTAATGAAAATTGAAATCACATCATCCACGATGTCAGTAATTTGACACATCATGGACAATGTTTTCATTATTTGAATAAGTGGGAGAGGAGAAGAAGAGTTATGATGAATTTTACCTGAACATGAATGAATAAAAAATATGCATGATTTATGGAGATTTAATAATTCTTGGGTAAGAGGGGATGATAAAATAATACGAAATGAAAGGAATTGAAAATAAAAGAATAATTGAAAAATCCCTTACAATTATTCGGTAGCCTAACGGCTATGAAACTTGGTTTTATAAAATATTAAAAATAGAGGTGAAAAGATTAACTCATATAGAAATGAATCATAATACCTAATATATCAATAATATGAAGTAAAATAAGAACATGGTTTGGAAACTTGAATGTTATACCACAAAAAAGAGAACTTGAATGAAAAAAAACAAAGAAATTGAAAAAATTTCTTACCTTGTATAGTAACTCCTAGAACATGAATGTTGGGACCTTGGGTGCCCGATAAAACCTTATTAGGAATACTAGAGAGGAAAAGTGGCCATATTTTCATTGATGGGGAATTTTGAATGAATTTAATAAAGGAATGGGTTGGTATTTATAGACAAAGTGAGGGAATAGTTTAATAATTTTCAAGGGACACCTCAGTAGTGGTATTTGAAAAACCATGGGCATGCCCATGGTATAAGTCACTTCAGAAACATAATAAATTATAATACTTTACAAAAGTCTTCCATATTTATTACATCATTATTACATTATTAATGATGTCAATAACACACTGATACTCAAAACTGTATTTTTTTCTATTCACTAAAAAATCAACCGTTTCAGAAAAATCCCCAATATTCACCCTATCATTTAATCGACATGTAGAATTAAAAAATGAAGTCTATTTTTTGGAAATAATTTTCTTTATATTTTAAATTTAATTTTTAAATAAAATTATACTTATTTCAAAAATTAACTGTTGAAAAACTATTACTGCTTTTATATCACATTGAAAAATTAATCAAGATGTCATTATTTTAAAGCCATAAGAAAATAAAATAATAATAAAATTTATTATTCATCAGGGTCAAATTACTATTAAAGTTACTATTCATAAGGTTATGTTCTTATTCACCAAAAAACTATTTAGTTTCAATAGACTCCAAATAACATACTGAACACAATTGTAGATGACCATTTTTTGAAATTCAAAACATAAAAGTAGTAAAATTATGTTTAAAGGCTACTTATAAATATCTCGCATAAAAAAATTAAAGATTTTCAATTTATATTTAGAAATTCTTGGGGTGTTACAGTTAGAGCGTACACTCCATGGATGTTTCCTAGACTTTAGTTGTTCTTGGAAGAAACCTATTTGCTAGCTATTTTATTTTGTTCTCTTCTTTTTTTCTAACTACTTCTTTCTATAAATGATAATCCTAATTGAAGCACTTTTATTGGTAGTGATGTTGTTCTTATTAACATTCTCTATCGGTTTCCTCTTCTCTCACATGATGAGATATTTATGTTGTCCTAATTTCTTTTTGGCTAGACCTAGAAAAATATCTAGAAAACACTTATTGAACTATGATGATTTTAGTTTCCTGGTACTAAATCTCTCCTATTTTTCTTACTCTAAATAATAACGATTTTTATTGTTTATAATTATTACATCTTCTTATTGTGTTAATATATTCTATCCCATTTATATTTTTAATTTTTATAAAATTTAATGAGTTAAAAATGAGTGTAGAGTTAAAGAAACAATAAATCCCAATTAATATTTCAGGTTCATGATAATAAGTCTTGGGCATAGTGAGTTTAGATTGAAGTTTTTTAGATACTTATTTATGAATAGGTTAGTTCTTTTTGGAACTAAATTCACTCATTTAAATTACACTGAAATATTGTTCTCTTTTAGTGGTGATAAACATGTAAATTATTTTTTAATGTGTATTTGAGGTAATAACAGGGATGAATCCTCTCTAAATAATCAATCAATAAGTTTAATTAATTAACAAGATAGGTCATGTCATTTTAATTCCTTGTGTTAATTCTAACTGTATTTTTATCTTATTTCATTCATTATCATTGCATTCATCCATATACATGTCATATATTCATTTTTATGTTACACCCCACCGCTGAAATTGCATTAATAATCACTTTTGAATACACTAACCCCACAATGGGGGATAGGATGTGGTTTCAAGTACCCGAGCCTCTGAGTTTACTGTGATTTTCTTTTTTTTGTGTTGTTTTTTGAGATTACGGATGTGATCGACATATTATTCATTAGAATATTTTAGTTAAATAATAATAGTGGCAATATAAAAATAGTGTCTGTGTGTAGTTTTTGGTGAATTTTTCATTTAAAAAACATTTAATTTGATTAAAATTTAATTGTATTTTTGTGTGATTTATGTAGTGAAGGAATCAATGAAAAATTCTTTCAATAGTAATCCCTAGATTATATCAATCCAAAGTCTGATATTTTTGGGTTCCGCCTCAAAGAAATTTGATCGTTTCAGTTCACTAGTATGTTTTTAATTTCTTACTCTATCGTTGAACATAATTTATTGGGAAATTATGGATATTAAACCAATAATACAGATAGATCTACAAAAAACTCTTTTTAAAATTATGATGAAAAAATAGGTTGGTCCTTATTTGGTGTTAAAACAATTAGTCAGTTTATTGTTAATTTATTTTCATATTGCTCATCATTTGAAACTAGTTTTAAACTAGTTAGGTGTGAACATGTTTCAGTTGACTACCTTCATTATAGGCCTTGATGTTGTCTTAGTGGGTCTTATAGTAGTTTTTTCTTTTCTATAATTATGTTATGATATTTATATATTCTCGGAGCATGAATAACTTCTTTTCATACGCTAAAGTTGATATTATGATTATATTTATTGGGATATTTTAATGAATAATACATGATCTAGGGATGGGTTGTGATATCTGCATCCTGCTACGTGATCACCTTTTCAATATCATGGTAAAAACTGGTCACTGTATCCCAAGATATCTATTTATGCATTTCTTTTCCATTCCTTTTATACTTAGGTTAAAATATTTTTTTACTTTGGCTTCTTGATGAGATCAAAACAATTTTCTTATGTTGTAATTTCTATTATATTACATCAGCTTATCGAGTTTGGATGATCAACTACTTACATCCACAAGTTCAAGGGGAACTATTGGAGAAGGATAATTATTTTGTAGTATGTTCTTTGGTTGTGTTTGGTATAGATTTGTGAAGCTAGAGACTACTACTTGAGTTTTCTCATTGGTTCTAGAGCAGAATCGCTAGTCCTGGGTTATGGATGAGTCATTGGTGTTGGTGCACCAAAGGTAGGTATAACTTAAGCTGGCTCGATGATCCTGGGGAGGGATGAGTGCTACTTATGGGGTGATGGATCATGTTGGTGCACTAGTATGGGGTTTTTTTGTTGTGTATTGATTTATTGGGGGTGATGGCTTCTATTGGTGCACTAGTCCAACATTTTTTTATTTTTTATTGAACAATTTGTATTAAATTTCATTATAAATATATTTAATTTTTTTCAATGTTTGAACATTCTTGTAAACCATATTTTGTCCAATACTTAAAATAAATGAATTATATATGATAAATTAATAAATATAAATTGATTTTTTAATAGTAATAAAAATTTTTAGTTTTTATTCAAATATAATTTATAAATAAATATTATATGTTGGTAATATTATTACCTATAGAAGATTTTTTCAAAATAATCTATTACTAAACTCATTATCATACATATATATAATCTGTTGGTATTGTTATAACTCCAAAATAACTATTTTATCTATTGAAATAACATTTAATGACATTGTTTTTACCAAAAGTATAGTGATAGGACAATTTTTTTGGAAAAACATTTTCCCAATAGAACAAGATCATTTACCAACACATATGCCTCTATTGAAAAAATATAATTATTTTGTAGTGTGGGGACCCAAAAAACCTCAATGAAATACATAATGTAATGATACCATTAGCTCTACATAGTATTTTTCTACATAACATATGGAAAGGTAAAAAAATCTAGATATAATTGAAACCCAAAACCAAAGTCTATAATGACTGCATACCCACGCTCGGGATTCAGTTCCATGATTCGACAAATCACTTATTCAGGAGAACACACTACACAAATTTGATAGCTCTGATGATGTCTATCTGAGAATTATTGTTCCTTTGGAAAATCTAGAAGAGTGATATATATACTAATAGATCTTAAGAGGGAACATATACAATCATTCTGGTAGAACACACTCATCATTGGGAAAAGATCATGACACATGGATGATGATCACTGCCAGGGCCATAGAGGATACCACAACTCATCCTGATTCACTTAATATGTTTTGGACCAGTGTCCTATAGGATTAGTCACATTGATACCTAACTCTACCTAGGGTCAGGAATGGATATAGGATCTCACTATGGGCCTCTCGGAGGGATACATGACTCTATCCCAGAATGTCTTGATGAAGGGATCGTACTCATATGGATAGAAACGATACCTGAACTTCATAGGAATGATAAAATGGGAACTAACACAAATGAAATATTTCTAATGAATGATGGATAAGAAGAGCATGTCAGGTATAAAAACATACATGGTGTGTATAAGGGATCAGATGCCTTGTACCTCGAATTCGCGTACTACCCATGAACAACATCCCATGTATGGAGAACATGTCATATAAAAACACATATAGAATACTTTTATGAAGGATCACACGATGTGTCTAAGTATCTTGGGTCTGATCCATGTACGCTGCCCATGTTCCCATACACGGATTCATTCTATGTGTCCCTGAATGCGTACCGGTACACATGGTGGTCCGTGTATCCATCCGTGTCTTTCCATCTGGTGGAGTACATGCCATGTATTCCACCCCGTGTCCATTTATCCCTCATGATACATGTCGCGTCTACACAAGGATCCACATTCCATATGAAAATGGTTACATGCCTTTTCTGTGATTCCCATCACACAGAACAGCAGTCACCGCAAGGTGTGGCCCACACATTGTATCCTCCGGGAAGCAAGACGTGCCCTTCACTGTGTGTAGTGTGGGAACCCCAACCTCTTCTATGAAAATACCACATGGCATGTTCTTCATAATACACATCATTTTCATTAGGATTTTTTATAAATCGATGTTGTTTGTCATCGTGCCCCGGTGCTCCGTCGGTCTTCAACCAGCCATCTAATCACCTTGAAAATCAAGATTCTAGGTCGCTCAGGCAATGCAAGGTCATTTCCATTAGTTTTGGACCTCTGATCAACTATAATAATGAGTCCTAATCCTCCCACATTATGAACACTCAATCAAGGATCCACCTGGATCTGAGATGATTCATCATCTGCCTTCGTTGTTGCACCTCCGCTAGGTCGTTGTGATGCCCGATATCCAGTTTGGAAATGTAGCATTGCGAAATTGATTCTCAATGATCCATTGTTCATTTACCACTGAATAACGCAAAAGATATGGGGTAATGGAGGAATAATTCTAGTAAAAAAATTGACTAACAATCCTCCTCCGTCATTCATCATAGCGTTCATCTTCCCTTGTTATTATCATCAAATAGGGTGAATCAAAATAACAATTTACGCATGGATTATATCCACCAAAATAAACCAAAAGAAACCCTAAAGTAAGAAATAATTATTTGTGGATCAACCTAATTGTGGGTCGATCCATTTTTTTATTTAACCAATGAATGAGGAAAAACTAAATCAAAATAATAAACCACTACCACAATTTTATTGGAGTTCGATTGCCACCTTGAGCTCATTGGTGAGGTTCGTCGAATTATGAGGTGTGTTGATAAATTGCTTTGACATCATATAATAACAAATTATCCTCCATAACTCCAATGACAAACATTAATAAATAGGGTTATGCAGCTAACCCTATGAATTTTCCATAAGCACGTATTTAAAGACGTAAAACTATGTTGTTTCATCATTAAAAATTTTAAATAAAATAAATTATTTATTTATTTTATTTCCATTAAAAAATTCAAAAATTTACTTTCACAGCCAACCCGCACAAAAACAAAGTTTGGCCCCACCTAAGAAAATGTTGTTGCTCTGAATGCAATGGTTCCCTCAGATTTCTAATCTCAGAAACTTTTCAAAAGTTATTCATCTTTTTTAGGAAAATCATTCATACACGCTATTTAAAATATTGAATTATTTAAACATTTATTTTGGTCACCCCGAGCCTCATAATCACATTCTGTCACAAATCCTAGTCATTTAATATCTCTTTATAGTATTTAAAAATAATACACCAAAAATACCAGACATTACATTATTAGGTATGTACATGTGTATACTTATCTTGTTTTCAATAATTCTATGTGAGTCATTTTCCTTCCCTATAAAAGGACACCACCTCTCCCACTTATTCACACCCATAAAAACACTTAGGGTATTCTAATATTGGCCCAAATAGTCTCTTAATTTTTGGAGCCTCTACCAAGAATAATACCTTTATGATGAATGATTTCCAAGGAACCCTTTTGGTATAAACCAATATAAGTTGCCCGATTAAGAAGTAAGGTCTTCTCTCAATATTTTTAGTTTCATTTCCATTATCCAATACCTATAGTATTCTTATTCTATTATTAAATAAATAAAAAATAGTATCTCAAATATACTATTATTTTTTTATTCTATTTTCTATACTTACACATACACACGCTTCTATTTAATAGATAACTAACATATTGTTTCTATGTATGTTGAACTACTGCCTCACGAAATGATGATTATTCATTTTTACTTTACCACCTATCTTGGATTCTATTATAATGGAAACATTATTTATATATGATATTTAATATATTTTTAATAACTTTATTCTTATGTAATTTTCATTTGGAATATACCTTTATGGTTTCCATCTTTTGAAATTATTATAATTTTGTTTGATGAAGTGTGCACTACTGTCCACCCAAAATGATGTGACTCATTCATTCAATATATATAATGTATAAAGGATGATATTAAAAAAATATTTATAATATATATGATTTATATTTATAGGAATTATAAAATACATATGTATCATTTATATTTCATTATTTTAATTCAATAAAGAAATTAATGTAGCATTCATGATTACATATGACCTACCGTCTCTATGAACGGTTCACTTCATTTATAATCTAAAATAATGATATAATACTATAAATACATAAATAATAGATATATATTATATTAAAACCATGTTTCAAATTCTCGAGATGATTATACCATGACATATTTAATAAGAATGACCAATAAGATGTTAAAACATACTCGAAAAAGTAGGAAATTAACACCTAAAATAGTTAAAATAATTAAAGTTATTAAAAAAAATTAATAATATATTTTAAGAGAATCATATATGATATCATAAATATTAAAAGTATTCTATTATATGTTGGTAACATGTTTAAACCCACTACACAATAGGATAAATACCACACAATAAAACTAAGATTATTGTAAGGGACTCGTGTCTCATTTTTCATTCCATGAGAATATCATTATTATTGTGCACAAAATTTCATATATATAGTGTACCTATTACCACATTGAAATGTAATATCATGAATTATAATATCACAATGGTATTTAGTTATTTCAATTGACAATTATTACTTTTAGTACTTTTGATTCATATGTAATGGATTGTTTCCATACTTTTCTTTTTTGTAAGCCATACACTATATACAATACTTACTTATTCTCTTTAGTGTCTCTAATAACCCTTTTATACAATATGTCATGAATATTTTTTCTTCATTATATGAAAAATAATTCCTTTATGGGGATTATTAATAAAATGTTTCATGTTTTATGGAACACTATGTGATGTATAATGATTAATGTCATAAATCAAACTTTTAATGATTATCTTTTAAATATCACCTGATTTTATGATTAGTAACATTATCATCAAATAATAAATTAATTACAATAATTTTTAATTGGGAATCTAAATTAATATCATTATTATCTTGAAATTTATATTAGTATTTCCTAAATTTTATACCATTTTACAAATAATATATACTTTGATAGTAATTTGATTTTTTGTTAAATTATTGATAAAAACTTATTCATTATTCAATACAAATATTTTATATGGAATATTAGTCATTATATTATTAGATATTAGGAATTATATATACTAGTACTGATGGGGTTCCAAACCTTTGTATATCCCCTCGATGCATCGATAGGTTATCATGAGACAAATTATGTGGAAAAATTAAATGGGTTACAATCTATAGTTTTAAACCATCTTATGAATGGTCTTGATGGTAATAGGTTTTCATGTGACATAGAAATAAAATCCATAAAGAAATCACTTCCATCATTTAGATTTAGATATTATTCATCTATGTGATTTTTCATTGACATATCAATGGATACATTTCATTCTCAGTTAATTGATTTAGATGGCACGAGTTTCAGTTTCTTACATTTACATGTTGATATTTACTTATTTAGTAATAGAATTTAATGTGTTTCATGTTAATAAAATTTCCATTTTAATTTATTATCACTGAATCATTGTTTTATCTACATAACTTATCCATTCTGAGAATTTTATCTCACCATTATTATTTTTCTTTCCACATGTTATGAAGAAGAAATATTTGAATAAGCATTCATGGATGTAGTTTATTTTATTTTATTATTTATGATGTTTTTATTTTCTATTACACGTTTTATTATTAGTATCATGTATGTAATATTTATTTCATTGACTACAAAACATAAAGGTCCTTCCATTTTTCATTACTTTTAATAATTTCTGTGTAATAAAAAATACAGTCGCCCATGGATTTCTAGGTCGGGGTGTCATAGTTGGTATCAAAGGATGTTTAGGAACATCCTTGGAAATAATAATTAGATAACATAGATTAAGGAGGAAATCCCTAATATAGACATTGCGGACTAGTATAGAAGAACATACATGATTTTTGTTAAGGTGGAGATTTTTTGGGTATTCCTATAACTACATCCTTGTCTACTTACTACAAGTGTATGTGGTTCTACAACATATGTATCTAGGAGTAATAACTCTGACAAGGTGTTCTGGGCATGACTTGGTGTAACCTGGTACATGACAATGAGACTTACTATGCAGCTAGTTTTACCCTTCATCAGTATACTCTTAAGATAGTTCACAATTTTATACATACCATTATGGTGGATTTAAAATTATGGATTTTATAAAAGTAGATAATGTTTAGGGTTATCATATTTTCCATGAATAAAAATATGTTATGTGTTATACCATGTTTATAGTAATCGATACTTCATATATTTATTAAACAATATAGTATATGGAATTGTTTTGAAATAGAACTTAGCATACAGAATGAGAACTCCACCAATACACATGATATAAAGAGTAATAAAGATCATATCTCTCACGGTCTTAAGCCAACATTTCGAAGTGTAATAGTCTCCCAATTATTATAATCGTATGAGGAGATACCACCAAGATTTAACAAAATAAGTAAATAATTTTATGAGTCATATGTCTTTGTATGGAAAAAATAGGAGAAGATGATGGAAGAGAAAAATATGGATAATGGGGAGAAGAGAATCAATGGTTTTTCCCCATGTGATAATTTTAGAAAGGATCAACCTTGTAAATGGATGACGAGAATTTTATTTTCTTATAAATATGGATAAAAATGACACCATGTTCGTGATTTAAAGGGTAAGAAAATGGTTTCCAATGTACAATGATTCAACTGCAAGGATATTGGAAAATAAGATAATCACTATCCCAAGTATCAAGTGAATATACCCTTAATGATAATATTGGATAATGGTCAAGTTATTCTACTACCACAAATATAGTTGAATAATTAATATTCCTATTCAAGAATTATATCATTTGAATATTTTAATTGTTATTTGTTTGTTGTAAAAATCAGGAAATATTGGATGATGGTAAAATAATATGTTTTCATTGAGGATTTGAGATCATATGTTTAATGGTACCAAAATAAGTTATTCAACGAAAATGTATACTTTTAATGAGGCACATTATTAGGGGAAATACAACCCTTAACATGTTCCTGATGTTGATATAATGATGAATAAATGATTTATTTGGATATGTGTTGAATACCTTGGTATTGACTAATGAATTTTTGACAAGTGGTCTATTATATCATTGATGGAGCATGTAACACTTTTGGATTTATGTAATATATCTAATAATATGTTTCTTATATAGGTAATATGGAATTATGAATGTTTTTAATAGGGTTTTATGGTGATTTGATTTATTACAATATTTCAAGAGCATACAAGATGAATTTATTCACATGTATGGAATGTGAAATCTTGTAGATTCTCCATGTTGATTATAGACTAATGATATGATCATCATTGAAAATTTGTGACCTTCCATCTAATGTATTTGAAATGTAATAATTGGAATATCCAACCATTAATGAAATGGTTGATCATTAGATATGTTTTAGAGGTTAATGTATTACTTCATCATTTGATGCATCATTCTCTATGAGATGTCATAGAAATTGTTCAACATGTAATAAAAGGAAAAGATTATGTTTATAGAAAAATATATTTACTTATATTCTTATTGTGTGAATAAATTACTTAACTATAGAAAAGGGGGTCTTGAAACAAAAATATGTTCATACTATAATCAATTTTCATGATATAAATGGTCTTTATTCACACATATGAATTATGATTTTGTGGTCTACAACATTCATCTGAACATGTTCTCTATCACTCTCCATCAGAACATGATTTTTTGATTTTTTATCCATATATGGACTTTAATTTTCCCACATATGTTCTCCTACTAGGGAACTCTGATACATGACCATGGTACTTTCTTTTCTCTCTTATTAAGAATATGTGTAATTAAACTTATTTATGATTTGTATTTTCATCAATATATTATTTTCAATTTTTTTATTATTACATCATGTTCAAATTATAATGATGATATTTAATTAAGGTGGGGAGAATGCAACACAATGAAATTATATAGTAAGAATCTTATATTTGATAGCATGTATGGCACATGAAACTAAGTGAATAAGAGAATATAATTTCTTGGATACATTATAATATATTTAATATTTAAAATAGATTTTATATATGCATTAATCATGGAATAAACTTTCAGTGTATTAAATATTATCCTTCTTCGATATATTGTGTTACATACAAGACTGAGTATCACCAAATAACAATGTATTATTAAAATATTATTATTTAATATAATACACAATAACAAATATGTTATGTTAAAGGTTATGAGTATTATTAACTAACTTATGAAGTTTAATGGTTTATATAAATATAAAATGAATTCACGGGTTTTCATTAAATGAGAAAAAAATAAGAACAAATTGGATAAAGAAAATATATTATTATTTTTATTCTTCTAAAAGAGTTTTTTATAAATAAACATAATTAAATATAATTATTTAATTAGTTTAATGATATATATTTGTTGGTTTATTTTTTACAGTCATCCAATTGATTTTATAATCATAATATAAGAACAACCCAAATTTTATATGAAAAACTTATATTTTTATTATGGCATACTGCCTTTTAATTTGGCACCAATTTTAAATCCAAAATTTAAAAAATATATGAATTTAATTTGATAAAGTAAACTTCATTATTTATTTATTAATTTTAATATTATATTATGGAGAATTTTTTATATTTTTTGGAGAAACATCATTTTCTCATGAATAATGAAAAAAGTACTACATTTTAGTTAAAATCTACCATTTCATTTAAATAATTATAAATGTTAATTATATATTAATTTATTAATGAAAAATTAAATCAGAATTACATAAATTAATACAATTTATTTAATAAAAATAAGTTTCACATTGAAATTTAATATAAAAAAATAATAACATTTGACTATTTTTCTACTAAAACTGTTTGATTTGTTCGTTTATGAGATTATCATTACACATAACATTAGCGCTTTTATGAATTGAATTTCAAAACATGAAAGTAAAAAAATTTGTAATCAAGATGATATTTAGAGTCTAAATAGATAATTTTAAATTTTGACCAAAATGATTTGTGAATGTGATTATTATTAATTATAGTGAATAATGAAAAAATATGATTAATAAAAGAGTAAACATCAGACTCAAGGGACCAAATGAGATTAAAATGATTAAAACAACAATTTTATGGATATAAATCTTCCATTGACCTTTCATCCAACGGCCCGGTGTCCATCTCCTACCTCGAGCTCGACCGAGGCACCTGCGACGTCCCCGCTGAACCAGGTGCCTCCCCGACGACCGATTTTGAGATCCCGGCCACCATTGCCGAAGATGAAGTGTCTGTTGAGTTCGTCTCCTCAAACCGAATCCATCCATGCAATAAAGAGAGCATGCATGCAATGTTTGGAGGATTTCGAAGTTCGGCCGAGGCAAGCAACGCTGCCGAGGCCGTGGAGGGTTTATGCCTTTGCATGCATGGGATAAAAGAGGCAACGGCCGTGCATGCGTTCTAAATCGCATGCACGAGGAGGAAGAAAATAATAAAAGAACCCGCGTTGAAACAGAGGAAAGAAAATAAAGATTTGGAAAGTTTTTAAAGATCCGAAGATCTCGGGTGTTTGGAGTTATTATCACGCGGATGATGCGAGGCAGCCTCTGCCTATAAAAATGAGGCCGAGCCCTCTGTGCGGCTTGCTGATCCTTTGTTGAAGATCCGGAGAACCGTGAGTGCACCTCTGCCTCGCGAAGTTGAAGCCCCGCGCAAGGTATTTTCGCGGCTGAGTCCCTTGCGTGCAACTACTTTGCGCGACAAGAAGGTTGGATATCCCTGTGCGCTACCACTTGCGCGACAGGAAGAAAAGGGTTTCGGCAGCGCACTTGTGCGCCCTCCTTGTGCTCGCGGTTGGTCGAGGCCTTGCGTGGCCACTTGGCTTGCGCGGCTGTGACACTTGCACGCCCCTCGGCCAGTGCACCTTGCGCACCAGAGGCAGTACCACTCTTGTGACTTGCGCGTCTGACCCTTGAACCAATACACCTTGCGCTCCTCCTTGAAGATTGAGTTCGGATGAAGTATATCTCACCCACAGGTTAAGTGTGTGCAAGGCAGTATACCACCCTTAGTGTGTGTGTGCAAAATTGAAGAACCACCGTGGGCAGTGTGTGTGCAAAAAGGAGAGAAAGGCCGTAGCCCTGTGCAAACAAGAAGACCACACCAAGCAGTGTGTGTGTAAGTGGGGAAGGACACACTCGGGTGTGTGTGCAAGAAGGAAAGAGAAGGCCGAGCCTTAGTGCCTTGTGTGCCAAGTGAAGTGGAAGACCACACTTTGTGTGTGTGCCAAAGAAGGCTGAGGCCTTGCCTCTTGTGTGTGCATAGTAAAGAAGGAAGGCCACCACATCTCTTGTGTGTGTGCAACAAGTGAAGAGGCCGTAGCCATTTATGTGCAAGAAGAAGTGAAGGCCAAGTTTCAAGTGTGTGCAAAATGAAACAAGTGTGTGCAAAGAGAGAAGTTGGCCGAACCTAGTGTGTGCACTAAAAGTGTATACACATTAGAAGAAGAAGAAGGAGTGACCCACACTAAAGTAGAACACACTCTAAGTGTGTAAACAAATTGGATAAAGTGTGTGAAGTTCAGTGAAGGTGTGTGCTTAAAGTGACTACACCATTTGTGGGTCTACTGCACCAAGAGGAAGAAAAGGAGAGTGCATGCATGCATGCATGCACGTGCACACGTGAACAAGTCTGAATCAGCTTGTGTGCATTTGAGAAGTCCAAGACCAGGAGATCTTGAAGATATTGTGATGCCATGCATTCAGTGCATGAAGTTGAAGTGAAGTTGAGACTGGACCAGACTGAAGTTAAAGACATCATTTGTCTGAGTATTCAGTAATTAGAGAGAAGGCCAGGTCATCCTTAGAAGAAGGTGATAAATCCTGAGCAAGACGAGAAGACCTGATCAACTCAAGTGATCAGAGGTACAGAGCAAGGCCAGCAGTCTTTATCCCAGACTGCTGAGGATACTTGAAGAAGCTTAAAGAGAAGAAGAGCTACTCGTGTGACTCGAGGAGCCAAGAGAAGACCCTGTGGGACTCAGGGAGAAGAAGTCTTCAGTGGGATTCTGGAGCAGGCCTGTGGGACTCTGGTAACACTGTGGGACGCAGTATAAAGACCCTCCTGTGGGACTCAGGAGAGATACGGTGGGAAGCTGTATCGACCATTGTAATACTAACCGATTATAATGGGAGAATCCATGCTGGGAGAGCATGGCAAGGATGTAGGCCTTTGGTGCTGAACCTTGTAAATCTTTGTGTCCTGTGCCTTTTCATTACTGCATTATCCGGGAAAGGTTGAGAGATAAAAGAAGAGTGGATCGAGGCTTTAACCAGCCATAGAGGTTTAATTGATTAAGAATCAATTAGTAAAAGTTTTAAGGGATCACTGATTCACCCCCTCCCCCTCTCAGTGATTCACACTGATCTGGGCACTTCAATTGGTATCAGAGGGAGGTTACCTCTAAAAGATCCACGAGAGTCTTTATGAAGTGCAGATTTGAGGAAACGAGCGACCAGCCTCAAATGGAGATATCTGCCAAGACTCAGAAAAATAGTAAGAAGAAACGGGCCAAGAATATGAAGAAAGCATGTCCTAGCTGTGATGAAGTTGAAACAATGAATGATCTTCAGAGTGCACTCAAATATCTTCAGAAGACAGTTCCCATGGAAGTGGTAAAGTGTATAGCTACAGGCATCCATGATTTTCATGAAGAAAAATCATAGTTAGAAGAAGAAGCCAATGCTATGGAAGATCAGCTGGCTAAAAGGGTTGGCATAACCAACACTCTCAGAAAGCTGGTGAAGGCTAAAGATGAAACCGTTTCTCTTTGCAATGAAAGATATGAAGACACTGCTGAAGAATTTCAGAGAAGCCTTTCTGAGAATGAATTCTTTAAGATAATGGTCAAAGAAGTGTTCCATGCACTGGAGAAGCTGCACAGAGTCTCAATGATTGTCAAAGATGCTCAACTAGAAGATAAAGTCAAAAGGGTGAAGGAGCTTGACAACTCAATGCTTGAAATCAAGAAGGTGCATGAAGACCAGTTAGAACAGCTGAAAGAAAATTGGGAAGGAAGGCTAAGAACTGTTGAGGATGAGAAGAACTCCCTTAACATGAAATGCTTAGAACTAGAGGTGATATTGAAAAATCTGCAATCACCCAAAGCTGAAGCCTCCCAGTCAGCTGAAAGAAGAAATGTTGCTACTCAAGTATACATTGAGCAGGATGATTCTAAAAGAAAGACATCCTCTAATAAAAGTGCAACATCTTCTAGAAAGAAGGTACCATCCATACCATCTTGTACTGATGCTTCTAATTGTGTTTCCACAAAAAGTGCAGGATGGAAGAATAATTCCAAACAAATATGGATGAAGACAGTGAAGAAGCAGGGCTCTCCTAAAACAACACAACTTGTCAAGAAAAGTACCCAGCAATCAGAAGTACACAAGAGGTCAAGATTTGTGGGTCAATGTTGGTGTTGTAACAAGTATGGGCATTGTGCAAAGGATTGTTGGTACAATCCACTGAATGCCAAAGCAATGAGGAAGCCCATGCCTAGGGGGAGCAAGCCAGAAGGAAGGAAGCAACATCCACAGGTCCAGAGACATCGGTTTACTGCAAATAGATTTGGATTACTTGACAACATCTGGGATTATTGCAAAAGTGGTCAAAAAGATACATGTCAGTCTCCAACTGTATCCAGAGCTCAAAAGAAGAAAAGATCACAGAACCTGGCTAAGAGAGATTCCTTGGGAAGCAAGAAGAAAGTAGAAAATGCTCCCAAGAAGTGTTCGAGAAATGAAGAGAAGTCCTTGGAGTCTGAGTCCAAGAAGGGTGATGCATCCAGAAGGACCACCAAGAAATGCTTCTACTGTGGAAAGAAAGGACACATCATGGACCTTTGTAAAGAAGCCATGAAACTAAATAGAAGCAGACTGAACTCCAAAAGACAATCAATCCAGAAGAAGAAGGGATTGATTGAAAATAAGTTGCCTAAGAGAGGTAGCTTAGCAGCATCCAAAGAACCATGTGGAACTTCCAGAACTGAGGCCACACTTCCAAATGATTTACTAGTCATATGGCCAAATCAGTTGCAACTTGCCAAAGATCCAAAAAGAGCTGAAGATGATGTTCTGGCAATTGCTAAGGCAAAAGGGAAGAAGAAGATTTCACATGAAGATGTATTGAGATCCACACCAGCACAATCATCAATGAAGATCAAATGTGCAAGTGTGAAGACTGGTGAAAATGGGGCATCTCGGTTGAGAGAATCTTCTCAACCTTGTTGTTCACATTGATGAACCAAGGAGGTTCCATCTTATTCCCTTATACTCTTGGTATATACATGTGCTCACATTGCAGGGAATTGAAGATGATGATCATTCTCAACTGGAGGATGGTTTGGAAAGAATTTAGTGCACCCCTTTAGGGGGAGCCAATCAGAAGAAGATGGGATTTTGAAATTAATACCATCCTGAGAAAAGTGAAGGTATTCCAATCATACTTTCATCCCTTGTTTCTTAATTGAGTTTATCTTGTCAATTAAGGGGGAGTATGAATTGAAGACAAATGGATGAAAGGGGGAGCTTTATCTTTGCACCTGAACTTTCTAATGAGTTTTGTGAAGCATGTGCAGGATTTAGCAAATTCATTGTTATATCTGAAAAATTTCAAGCCCCTAAGAATGATCTCACATGTGTAGAGAATTATGGATAGCTTTGAATTCCTTGGTTATATCACTCTTGTTTTCTACACCGGGTTAGCCCAAGTAGACTTAGAGTTGATTTACTAAAGGTTCTTTGCTAAAGAGAACATGTGACATCATCCCTCTCCTATTGTTTTTCAAGAAGATACTTTTCAATGGGAGGAAGATATTTTTTGGAAGAGAACCACACCACACCTTTGCATTTGATTGCCAATAAGGGGGAGAAAATATTGGCACACATATTGACCCATTCATATGTGCTGAAGGAGTGTATTGACAACAAATACAAAGGGGGAGATTGAAGTGCATTGTGTTGCATTTGTTGTCAACGAGGCATGAAGTTGTCTTGGAATGAATGGATGTCAATAATTGTCAAGATGTGAATGCCAAAGGTTGTGATGGTGTTGGTGGTGAAGGAGAATGACCATGGTACTAAGATGCATGTCACTTAGGAGATTCACTAAGTGACATAGGAGATGTGGTTGAAACATTCTCTATAACATCTGACGATTGCTGAGCTGCTCTATAAGTTCTAAGAACTTGTATCAAGATGATACAATGTCACAACATGATTAGAAGACCATGCATTGTAGTGACAATGCATGAGGAGTTGAAGATGATCCATTCACATGTTCTAAGTGGATGGAGTGGTTTAATAAAATCCATGCACTAACACTTAGTGCATGTGAATCTGAAGAAGTCCCAATTTGATCTCTGATTAGATCAACAAAGAGAATTGAAGAATTATTTGATTCAGGAGCTTCAGTTGATGGAGATCCTTGAGAATTCTCTCCTAAGTAGAAAATGAACATTTGTTTAAGAAGTATGGAGGAATTCTAAGAAGAAGAAGAATAGAGATGGGAAGAAGATGGCTTGGAATGTGGAATTTGGCTTGAACTTATCGAAGAACTTTGTATTTGACAAAGTATTATTCTTTGCCTTAGCCAAAAAATTGGCCACCAAGGAGGCCAGCCGAGGGTCATCACCCAAGGCACTTGTGGGACTCAAGGTCACCACGCCCATGGGGAACCCTCAAGGCCAGGGCAGCAACCTTGAGGCAGGGGGCGCACCCAAGGACACCGCATGGGCGCCTAGGGCACGCCCGGAGGAGCGCAGAGGGGCCGTGTATAAGCCCCGAGGGCACGCGGTGGTGAAGCCCGCGCACCCGTGTGTGCATAGTGGGCGCTAGGAGCGCGCCCGCAGGAGCAGAGAGTGGGCGCAGAGCGCGCCCGCAGGGAGAACACGGTGCGGGGCGGCACCGTGGAGGGAGAAGATGAAACTGAGGAGTAGCGGCGGGCGCTTGGGTGATAAAGCGCGGAAAACCCGCTGGAGAATTCGATGTGGGACGCGCATTTTTCACCGGGAAGGAATCCCATCCACACGATTCATCGCGCGCTCGATCTGGACCGCTCATCTAATCCGCCGCGCCCCCGATTCGATCCAGGTCGTCCGAGGATAATTGATCACCGCATCCAACGGCCCGGCGTCTATCTCCTACCTCGAGCTCGACCGAGGCACCCGCGACGTCCCCGCTGAACCAGGCGCCTCCCCGACGACCGATTTTGAGATCCCGGCCACCATTGCCGAAGATGAAGTGTCTGTTGAGTTCGTCTCCTCAAACCGAATCCATCCATGCAATAAAGAGAGCATGCATGCAATGTTTGGAGGATTTCGAAGTTCGGCCGAGGCAAGCAACGCTGCCGAGGCCGTGGAGGGTTTATGCCTTTGCATGCATGGGAAAAAAGAGGCAAAGGCCGTGCATGCGTTCTAAATCGCATGCACGAGGAGGAAGAAAATAATAAAAGAACCCGCGTTGAAACAGAGGAAAGAAAATAAAGATTTGGAAAGTTTTTAAAGATCCGACGATCTCGGGTGTTTGGAGTTATTATCACGCGGATGATGCGAGGCAGCCTCTGCCTATAAAAATGAGGCCGAGCCCTCTGTGCGGCTTTCTGATCCTTTTTTGAAGATCCGGAGAACCGTGAGTGCACCTCTGCCTCGCGAAGTTGAAGCCCTGCGCAAGGTATTTGCGCGGCTGAGTCCCTTGCGCGCAACTCCTTTGCGCGACAAGAAGGTTGGAGATCCCTGTGTGCTACCACTTGCGCGACAGGAAGAAAAGGGTTTAGGCAGCGCACTTGTGCGCCCTCCTTGTGCCCGCGGTTGGTCGAGGCCTTGCGTGGCCGCTTGGCTTGCGCGGCTGTGACACTTGCACGCCCCTCGGCCAGTGCACCTTGCGCACCAGAGGCAGTACCAATCTTGTGACTTGCGCGTCTGACCCTTGAACCAAGACACCTTGCGCTCCTCCTTGAAGATCGAGTTCGGATGAAGTATATCTCACCCACGGGTTAAGTGTGTGCAAGGCAATATACCACCCATAGTGTGTGTGTGCAAAATTGAAGAACCACCGTGGGCAGTGTGTGTGCAAAAAGGAGAGAAAGGCCGTAGCCCTGTGCAAACAAGAAGACCACACCAAGCAGTGTGTGTGTAAGTGGGGAAGGACACACTCGGGTGTGTGTGCAAGAAGGAAAGAGAAGGCCGAGCCTTAGTGCCTTGTGTGCCAAGTGAAGTGGAAGACCACACTTTGTGTGTGTGCCAAAGAAGGCCGAGGCCTTGCCTCTTGTGTGTGCATAGTAAAGAAGGAAGGCCACCACATCTCTTGTGTGTGTGCAACAAGTGAAGAGGCCGTAGCCATTTATGTGCAAGAAGAAGTGAAGGCCAAGTTTCAAGTGTGTGCAAAATGAAACAAGTGTGTGCAAAGAGAGAAGTTGGCCGAACCTAGTGTGTGCACTAAAAGTGTATACACATTAGAAGAAGAAGAAGGAGTGACCCACACTAAAGTAGAACACACTCTAAGTGTGTAAACAAATTGGATAAAGTGTGTGAAGTTCAGTGAAGGTGTGTGCTTAAAGTGACTACACCCTTTGTGGGTCTACTGCACCAAGAGGAAGAAAAGGAGATTGCATGCATGCATGCATGCACGTGCACATGTGAACAAGTCTGAATCAGCTTGTGTGCATTTGAGAAGTCCAAGACCAGGAGATCTTGAAGATATTGTGATGCCATGCATTCAGTGCATGAAGTTGAAGTGAAGTTGAGACTGGACCAGACTGAAGTTAAAGACATCATTTGTCTGAGTATTCAGTAATTAGAGAGAAGGCCAGGTCATCCTTAGAAGAAGGTGATAAATCCTGAGCAAGACGAGAAGACCTGATCAACTCAAGTGATCAGAGGTACAGAGCAAGGCCAGCAGTCTTTATCCCAGACTGCTGAGGATACTTGAAGAAGCTTAAAGAGAAGAAGAGCTACTCGTGTGACTCGAGGAGCCAAGAGAAGACCCTGTGGGACTCGGGGAGAAGAAGTCTTCAGTGGGATTCTGGAGCAGGCCAGTGGGACTCTGGTAACACTGTGGGACGCAGTATAAAGACCCTCCTGTGGGACTCAGGAGAGATACGGTTGGAAGCTGTATCGACCATTGTAATACTAACCGATTATAATGGGAGAATCCATGCTGGGAGAGCATGGCAAGGATGTAGGCCTTTGGTGTCGAACCTTGTAAATCCTTGTGTCCTGTGCCTTTTCATTACTGCATTATCCGGGAAAGGTTGAGAGATACAAGAAGAGTGGATCGAGGCTTTAACCAGCCATAGAGGTTTAATTGATTAAGAATCAATTAGTAAAAGTTTTAAGGGATCACTGATTCACCCCCTCCCCCTCTCAGTGATTCACACTGATCTGGGCACTTCAATTAATATTAACTGCTTACTATATGTTTGAGTCCTTCCAAAGACCAAACCTAGATCCATTTTTAAATTCTCTAATAGACATCCACCGAGGAAGGGGTGATAATTTTTACCAACTCTTTGAAGTTTAGTTATTCTCATATGTCCCCATTGTTCCTTATTTAACTAAAAAAATTGTAAATTATTTATCGTATATATAATTTAATTTTAATTTTGTTATAATAAAACCATATTCTACCTTTTACCCATCCTATAAAAAATGAAAGCACCACACATGCATTTTTACGACTAACCATCTCAATTTTGTGGTGCAATTAATTTTTCATCAACAAATAACTTGGATGGTTATAATAATTTAAATAATGGAAATATATGATAATTATGACAATATATTTATTCAAAAAAATTAATATATCATCGTCCTTATTACCCTTTCAAACTTTTAGAAATGATATCATCACCCGTGTGTATATATGACTTACTGTCTTTATGAAGTAATTAGATTCATTTTATATGTTAAAAAACCAATTAATGTTCAAAAAATGGTTTAATTATTAAATATTTACCTTAAAAAATTAATATCATTTTTTATATTATTTATTTATATCTTATTAAAGAGAACCATGCCTTTCAAGGCAAAATAATCATTAAAAATATAGGAAATTATCACCCAAAAGAGTGAAAATAATGAAATATTACTAATGAATGGTAGTTAAGATATTATAAAATGATTATATAATAGGTTATAAATATTAATATTGTTATTTTATAAATATATAACATGTATAAAACCATTATATAGGTAGTTTTAACACATTTTAAGGATATTGATCCGGAGGTAAGTGATTTCTTTACGCAATTATCATTCATTGGGCTAAACATCTACATTATTGACAATGTCATGTTAAGATAATTTTTAAAATTAATTATGTTGTATTTAAACTAATTTTTTTATTCATAGGGTAATCACATAATATATTCGTTTTGTTAATGCTCACTTCAATGTTATGATCACTTTAATGTACTTCGATTAAATTTCCTTTCATTGAGGCTCATTTTGATGTTATGACCTTATATTATTTTCTGATGTGTATAGAATGAATCGTTGAAATGTTATAACATTAATTTATTTATTATAATTATATTTAATATTTTTAAATTTTATTCTCTCATGGGTCATATGATTTAACTGATTACAAAGTGGTAAGGGTTTTTTTACAATATCATTGTATTTGGAGATTATTTAAATTTATGTCTCTACTAATGATTCTTTCTATTCCATATCCATGATTTCTAAAACAGCCTTCAAAAATTAACTTAAAATTACCAAATTATTTTTTTAATTCATTTTAATATATTTTTTACTAGTGTAAAAATAATAAAAATGAATACTTTTATCATTTCCCAAATAAGGTGCATTATATATTTTTATAAGAATATCAAAAATTATTGTTTTTATATGGAATGAATGGAATTTCCCATTTTTATGTCACCTTAAATATTTGAATATTTATTTTCATGTTTATAAATTTCTTTTTAATGATTGTTATTTCTTTATTACGTGCTTGGTTTTTATATTTTTAAGCTCACTTTCAGGTAATTTTCCACAATAAATATTCTAGTAATATCTTAAAATAACTTTAATCTATGTCAATATACTGTTATAAAAATTATATTGAGGATTTACTCTAATTATACCATTCATCATATAAATTTTTATGGTTTCTTGTGAGTTTTGTTAGGGAAAAGTTCGAGTTTCATATGACTAGTTATCCAAATATATGATGTATTGATTCTGTTAAGCCATATTGATTTAGTTGTATAATTTATTCATAAGTGGAATTAATCCAACATTTAGTGAGATGATCGAGTCTCGATATAGTCTATTAATCCATAAAAAGTCCTCATGAGTCAAACCAGTTGTCCAAATCAGATTGTTTTCTAGCCACACATTTAAACTCTATTGAGGATAGATCATGGTAGTAACTGTTTTGGGGATAGATATTCAAAGTAGCTATCCTAAGAATAGATCTTGGTAATTAAATTTTATATCATTTTTTATTCCACCATTATGAATTCTGTTGTTGACATTGTATGTGATTATTCTATTTTTAGAATATCCATTATTATGTTTTATTGTGATGTGATTGTTTATATGGAATTATTTTAACATATTTTATTCATGTTAAATCATGCTCTATTTATTGATTAAATAGAATATGTTTTAGTATCCTTTCCATATTTTTTATCTATTATTTATTTATAGCTTCCTTTTAATTCTTACACTTAATGGAAATTTGATCTCACTCAATTAATATGTTTCATTTTCTCCCAAGATACGAGGAACTATTTTGTGATTAATATGTTGGGATGTAAATAGTGGTATACAATAATTTTCATTAAAAATTATTTGTCAATTTTATTTTTTAAAATTTTATTATGAATTTAAAGTAAGTATCTAGTTTACTAAGAAAAATAAACTATTCGGTCCTTTAGGATGTGATTCATTCTATATTATGCTAGTGTAATAATTTGAACACTAACAATTGGATACTAATGTCAAGGTTATTAGAGTTGGTTCAAGATATGTTTAGGAGAAACCATAGGAAATGGATTTAGGAAAAAATTTATTAGAAAATGAAAGCATAGGATGGAATCTGGTAATATACCCGAATAAACCAAGATTGTTATTTAAAGATTAGTTATACCTTAGTTTGCAATTTTTTATGTGTTTCACTCATTTTGAGATTTTACATAATGTTATAATCTAATCTTGGGAATTCCATTTTTTTACTAATGGTACCTATCAGATGGAATTTTTATCATATCAATTTTTACTGGGATTTCTCTAATTGGAATGATAATAAATATATATTTGGAGTTGTGGCTGGATATGGAGCTGAGACTAGAGATAAAAAAGTTATTACTATATTCAGATAGATGACTTAGGTTATGATAAATATCCATACCCACATGGAGTAGCTTGATCCACATCATGGTGTACCAATATTAAAATTCATTAGTCAATAAGAAGCATCATATTTCAATGGGGATATAAATCCATTTATAGTTGTGTAATAGATATTTTTTCTAGATAATATGTTTCTCACCTTGGGAATTAATGAACATGAGATTGTTTTCATGGTAGTTTATCGTTTCCTTAGAGATACTGATAAACTGTGGCCATTTATTCAAAATTGATAAGATAAGGTGGATAAAATTAGGACAATAATTTTTCTATGTATGAACCACACATTCTATGTTTCTCTATCCATGTTTTTACTATATACGTAATCCAAATAGTAATATTGATCGTTAATTTTATTTGATTAAAACATTCCTTCAAATAGAACTAGTATCCAAAAAATTCTCATCGTATGATGATAAATTTTCTTATTCCATCATGATAGAGAAATAATTATCCATATATTTGGGTTTTTATGAAAAATATTAGAATAATAGGAGGGTGGATGAAAAAACTAATAAAGGTAATAAGGAAAAGAATAATTTTTCTGATATGTGATAATTTCTAAAATGATTATCCTGGTAAATTAGAGAAGTGATTGATAATTTTTTATAAGTATAGAGATAAGGGAAATGAGGAAAATTAATTCAAATTGAAGAAAGAATACACTAACGCTTAGTGTTTCAATTATAGAATGTTTTGCAACTACAAAAATAAATTACCCAAGATTTAAGGGAATATATATTAGAAGAATATAATAGTTCAATGTTTAGCTTACCTTTTTTATACAACTGAAGAGAAATGACAAATGTATTTTTGTGTTTTGATTCAGTAAATATGTTCTAAAATTATTTTATCAATGATATTAATATTATAAGAATTATGATATTTATAATTATTGTACTATAGTATTAGTTATTTAAGTATTTAAAATAATATTATTAAAAATACCAATAAACTAGAGAAGTGATTATGTTGAAATTCTATCTTTTGGAAAATACATGATTTGGGAAAGATAACCTTACATATGTGCCTAATAATTTGATAATATTGATAAATGGAAATTTTGTTATAGTATTGGTGAATAGGAAAATGGAATGTGAATTTATGAAGTAGTGATTAATGAAAGAGTTTAATTTATTTTTGGAATTTATAGAGTATATTTTGTAATACGACATTTAATTAATCGAATATAGATAATATTAATTATTAAAAGAATCTATTTTTCCCATTTATGTTTTATAGTGATTTATGATATTGTAATGTTTCTAGAGAATACGTGATAAATTTATTTACATGGTACATTAGAAGCAAATTTATATAGTATTATTGATATGTTGATTTTGGATCATTATTCATTGATTTTTGGAATATCAATATTGTTAGAAATATTTTTGGAATACTCTTATGGATAACTATTAATGGAAAGGAATATTTTGAACTTTGGGTTTTGTTGTTTGAGGATAAATCATGAGTAATCATATTGGATAACTATTTATTACCATTATGAATTCAGAAAATATTTAGAGGCTAAAGGAATGATACTTGGATCTTAAAATTCACTAAAAGGACATCAAGAAAAAGACATTAGTTTTGAAAATTAATTTCCTAGCATAATAGATTAAGTAGAAGTATGTCAAAGCACAACTAAATGATTATATTATCCCTATAAAATTGGTATGTTAATTTCTTGTTATATTTATCCAGATAGTAATATAGTTCCTCAACTCTAAGAAAAATATTTTAGAAATAAAATTTTACCTTTTTCTTTTCTTACTGAGGAATCAATACCCTTTTAATAGATCACATATTGATGGTTTTTTGGTGTTTATCTTTATCTTCATAATATTATCAATCTCTGTCCATCTGAACATTATAGTTACATTCATATTCTGTGTTCATATTTTTGTATCTCCCTAATTTTATTCAAGTAATAATTCAATTTTCTTGGTAACCATCTGACTTCTTATTTACCTCTTTTTAAGAGAATGTTTTATTAACCCTTTCTACAATGTGGGTTTCCAAAAATGAATTTTTTTAATATCATATATTTATTATTGATGCCCATTATCAAATAGAAAGGACACAATTTATTTAAGGATCAGATGATGTAACACCCCAAAATTTTATGATATATATATATATATATATTAAAAAACAGAAACTCTTTCTAATCATATGTAGTCTGTGACACTTATCTTAAATGAACACAAAAATATTATTCTTTTTTCAAAACCATTATAAACTAGCTGGTAAATTGCAGGGTATGAAAATGACTTCATATATTATGAAATATATAATTTTCTTAGTCATTTTTAATGTATTAATGATTATTTTTGTGAATATGAACATAATTTTTTGTAAAATTATTTTATTCACTGAATTTATGTTTTATTCAAAAACGATTGTCTTTCTTTTGAAAAGTGAATATTATAATATTTTTTTGAAACATATGTAAATTCCAGGTTATAAAAATAATAATATTCTTTATAATAATAATAAATTCATTTGTGGTGATTTTTTTGAATTTCTTCGATAATATTGACTTTTAGTGAATTGTGAAATAATCAATTTTTTATAAAACTTTCATTTTATTTATATTATAATTATAATTAATTATTTTAAATATATATATATGTAAGTTAAGTACTATTTATTTATATATATCTTAATTACTTACACTTTCATAATTCTTAATCCTTATTTAGGAAGAATAAAATTTTTAGGCTTAAAAATTCATTTTTCAAGAAAATGTTTTTCATTTTGTTTTAAGAGATTAGTTTAAAATTAAATTAAATAAATTTTTTCTGAATTTAGAAAAATGGATTCCATATTTATTATTAATTTAAAAAATTAGTATATATTTTCATTTTTATTTGGGTTATATGAATATTTTTTTGTAATTTCTTTTTCCACATTTATAAGTAAATTTGGTAAGTTGGGCAATTTTGATTAAAAATAAAATGATAAGATCCACTAAATGAACTCAAATAATTGGAAACAAAAATTATTGGATGAGTAATTTTTATCTATAATCATTCGTGGTTCATTTATAAGAACATTTATGACTAATTAATGAGATTATAATATTTATAATATTTTATATAAAGATAAGTCAAGTATGTCACATTCCTGATTTAAATAACTATAACGTTTTTTATATGGTATTATCTAGAAAATAACATCATCTATAAGTATTATTTTTATATATAATGGAATTATCGTAAATATGGTAATTTATTATTAATTTATTGTGAATAAATAATTTTGTGAAATTATTTTAAAACAATATTAAGGTAATTGTATAATTAGTTGAATTATCAAATAAATGATATTAATAAAATTAAAATAAATTTAATTTGAGATAATTACTATTATCCATAAATTTTCTAGATGACCTTAACATATTAGGGATGTGTTAAAATTTATATTTTGATGTTATTTTGGTCTATTGATTTTATCTAAGTCAAAATAATGAATAATATCAAAATTAACAAGAATGATATTTTAGGAATGTACTATTTTATTAATTATATTAAAGACATAATAATTTTAAATAATCACAAATGGGATAATATATATTATAATATTCACTATCCTTTAAATTTATTGGAAATTTGGATTTATTTTTCACAAGAATTTTATAGTAATAATTTAATATTTTGGGAATTGTCAAAAGTACCCCTCACTTCAATTTTTTATGGGAACCCCTTTCTTCAATTATCAACACCACATAGAGCCATATATATCAACCAATATTTTCCCATTTAACATTTTAAAATCCTTAAATAAGTTCTAGATGTTATGGTCCTTCCAAAATAAAATCCTTAGATCCCTGATTAAGATATCCAAAGGAAGTCTGCCGAGTAAGAGGTAATCATATTTATGAAATCATTCAAGTTTATTTCTTCTTCTTATTCCTTTTCATGTGTTTTTTCTATTCAAAAATAAAAAATCTAGTATAAAATGTAGTATAATATTTTAATACTATTATAAAACATCTATATTTCACATATTTACCCATCATATGAAAAAAAAATCAATGTACATGTGTATGTATGTATTTCAATATCCGTATATTGGTGTAATTAATTTTTCATCACAAATTAACTTGTATGGTTATAATTATAAAAATAAGGGATATATATGATAGTTATGACCTGATATGGATTCTTGAAAATTATATGTCATACACTTTATAAACCATTCCACCATTTTGAAATGATATCATCCCTTGTGTATTCGTATGACTTAATATTTCCATGAATTGATGATACTGATTTACATAAGATTGACCTAAAAATATCATTTTATAATTCTCACTTCAATGATATGATATATTTGTGTGACATCATCTCAATTTAATTTTATTAAAAAAATTATGTCACACAATTAAATTTTTTTCTGAGGTTTATATCATACCACTTTGACATATTAAGTATTTAATTTCATTATTATCTTGATATTCAATGTTTCATTAATGTTATTATTTTATGGGGAATACAATTCAACTAATTATGATTAGTATGGTAATATTTCACATTATCATTATTCTTTTATATTTTTATGTATAAGTCTCTACTCAAGAATATTTCTCTAATATGTCCATTTATTCTAAAAATGTTTTCAAAAATGATTTTAGTTTTACAAATTTACTAATTAAATTATTTATTTTAGTTTTCTAAATATTAAAAAATTATTTAAAATGTTTTTGTAAGGTACTTATGGAATTTTATGATGAATGGGTGCAATGTATTTTTATTACTTATAAGGCATAAAAAACATTTCACATTGTCATGTCCCCTTAAAACAAGGAATATTATTCTATGATTTTACATAGTTATTTTAAAGGATAATTAGTATTTTATTATGTAAATAGTCTTTATATTTTAAAATTTATTTTCAAAGTAAAATATAATTTTCCTCTATAAATATTCTAGTGATATATTTAAAGTATTTTCATCTATGAAAACATCATTTATTGTATCTTTTTGTCTGGATGTAATATTAGGATACCATTCATCATATTTATTTTCATTTTTTATGATCAGTTCATCTTGGAAAAAGAATTTATCTTACATATGAATAATTCATCCCATATGAGTAATTTGTTTGTAATGAAATTTTCATTTAGATTATTTATTTATTCATATGTGGAATGCATTTGACTTAGTACGTGATATGAGGGGTATGTTATATCATATCGATACATCGATAGGTCTCATGAGACAATCTAGTTGGGAAAATAAGATGAGTTTCTACCCACAAATTTAAACAATATTGATTATATATCTTGATAGAAACTATCTTGAGGATAGATAATAGTTGTAATTATCATGATGATATATCTTGACAGTTCGGTATGAAATAATGCACACTATCATTACGAATTCAATTATTAATATTTCATGTGATTATTAAATTAGTATAATATCAACGGTTGAGATTCATTATCATTTTATTATTTATATGGAATTATTTGATCATATTTTATTCCATTCCTATTATGATCTACTTATTGATAAAATGTCAAGGGGTGTAGTTATTTACCATTTCGTATAGTTTATGCGTCATTTTTTCTTAGCTTTTATTGTATGCTAACCCTTACTGATAATTTGAGTTCACGACATTCTTATCTTTAATTTTACCTAGGAATATGGGAATATTTTTTATTATTAATATTTAAGAATACTCTAATGGTTATAATGTATTCTTATAGAATTTTTTTTAAGAATTTAATGTTTTCAAATTTAGTGTGAATTTCAATTGTATTTCTCATTTATCATAAATAATAAACTATTTGGTTTATTTGGATATGATTACTTATATTTTATTCCAATATAATAAGTCTACTATGGGCACAATGATATTTGGGTCAAGGTATTCAAAATTCCCTTATCATCTTATGGAAAAACATTGCCCATGTATACATGTGGACTACCACCTCTATGAAGAGAATCATTTAATATTTCATAACTAATTAAAATTTATGGATATAATGATGGGTTTAAATAATTTATTTGATATATTTTATATTATTATTGTTCATTAAATGTGAATTACTATTCAATTGTCATTAATTTCATCCATCAGAAAGTAAAAACATTACTCGTGCATACGTACACATTACCATCTCTATGAAGTGATGTAATTTATTGTTAGTAACTTCTTTATATGAATAGTTATAAAAGGGTATATAATGATAAATACAATTATAATTAAACTATTAAAATTACGTAGATGATTAAATAATGATCAATGTATAAAGACCATTAATACTAAACTGAAAAATTCTTAAAATGAATTGGTTATCACTTAAAATAGTGATTTTGTTAAAGATTAGTTATTAAATAAAAGATAAGATGTTTTAGTAATCTTATAAATTTCAATATTTTATATTGTTTTTTTAAATATATGTCAAAAAAAATTATATTTATTTTATAGGATGATCAAACATGTACAATGAATGATGATTATTTAGCTTAGAGTTTATCATCACAAATTATCACCTTTCGAAAAAAATGTTAGGTTATGCACCAATATTTCTTAAGATATATACGGAGAAATAATGACATGTAATATCATGAATATACCTATAATCATAAAATTTAATGTTTCATTAGATGTTACTCTCTGATAAGGATAATATTTCAATATCTAATAATGTAGTAAGGGATTTAAGTTTCAATTGAATTTTAATCCATTTTATTTATTCATTAATTTTATTTCAGTAAATTATATGATCCATATATGAAAAAGCTCATTAATTTTTTCAAATATTATATTTTGTATGGAAATTCCAATAATAGCACCATTTTTCTTACATGAGTACCTAAAATGTTTAGGAATTTTTTTAATAAAAATAGATTTTATTTCCAATTTGGTCAAAAAAAAATTTCTTCAATATATATGTTATCTATGAAATATGTTATGAAAATATATTTAGAATTATAATGTTATTTTTTATTGTAATTTATATGAATAATTTAATTTCTATACAAAATATTTTAATGAATATTATTTTAAATTTTTGAGTGAGGTGGTTTTGGCTTTTAACCAAAATGTGAAATGAATTTTTTTACAGTGTACATGAACATAATTTCTCACCCTAAATACCACCAAATGATTTTAAGATTTATTTAAAATATTACATTGTTCTATTAAAATAAAATTTTTATTTTTATTTTAAAAAACATTTATTTTGATGAAGTAATTTTGAATTAAAAAGGGTATTTTTTAAGAAATATTAATCCGATATTTTAAAGGAATATTTCATCAATAATAACACCCTTAAATGTTACTTATAATTTACTGTGGATACGATCCAATGATATAATATTTATTATTTCTTCTAATGGTTTATAACTATGGTTATTAGATTTTAGTGAAAGACATTTATTTTCAATATGAAATGCTATGATGAAATGTTAAATTATTTTATGAATATAATTTCTTTTTCATGGGTTATAATATGATGATATAATCAATGTTTTTTTTATTTTTTATAACAAATAAGTTTCTTTATTATTATGGTATATGTTGGATCATAATTATACTTCTACCCAATAAATCTCATAAAACATTATATTTCATGATGTTATTAATGGAAAAGAATTGGTGTTCTTAATCCACTGAAGGATAGAAGTAGGGATGGTTGATCCACAATACAAAAAGTGTGATGATTAATGATTCTCATTGATATAGAAAACAAGACATTATTATTAATCAATTTTTTTTTGAAACAAGTTTTCATGATAGATCCACAATGATATGACGGTCTGAGTAGTTAACTATTACATTTGATATTTTTACGCTTGTAATGGAGCCATACTCTTATGAAATGATATGTTTATGTTCTGAAATTATTGTTAATTATTGATTTATTATGATTACTAAATCTTATAAATCGTTTATTTTTGAAAGATATGGTTTTATGTGATGAATCAGGATAATTATCTATGAATTTTTCGATAAGATGTTCTATTGTTGACCATAAGTTCTCATATCCTAATTCACATGATGTGATTATATATGTTCATTAAGTAATATCATTTATGTTTAGCCATATTGACAATAAGATCTTATGCCTTATTATGTTCTAATTTTTACATGTTTATTAATAAGGATAATATGAATGATATGTACAAAAAAGGTTTTAGTTGTGAAGAATTATGTGGGATATGCTTTTTTTTCTGTCAATTAATTATATATGTTGACATGATTCCATAGATAATAAACTTTTATGGTTATTTAATGGATAATAATGTAATGTATTGAATATTAATCAAATAATTTGTAATATTAATATAAAAAATTATAGGTTACTAAAGATAGTATCATAATAGGTTTCATTTTATATTTTGAGGTTAAGGTTAGAAAAACATTGTAAAAAACCTGAGGTTATGTATCATTATAGGATAATATCCTATATTTTTTGTAAAATATATATTTTGCATATTTTTATGGAAATCACAACTATGTAAGGATACATGAAAGTTTTTGAGGCTATAGAACGCATGCTCTATGATGTAATAACTTCAAAAGGGTATGTCTGGACATTTACTAGAAAATTACTGATGCATGATGAGTGGGCGTAAGACTACACACCTAGTAGAACACTCTCATGTGATATTCATCATTTTACTAAAATTTTATGTATGAACTAATTAAAATTATTTTAAAATATAATGATTGTGTATGACTTAGGTTAAACCTATGGTATAATTTATTGAATATAAGATTTAATAATTTAGAAATCTAATAACTAAATTTCTTAAGTGTACAATTTATCACATTGAAAATTTTATATTACATTATGATATTTGGTTATATTAAATAGTTATTATAAGAATAAAACATGTTAATGCTAAATCTAATAGATGATTCAATAATATAACTCAGGTGAATCTAAATGAAATGGTGGTTGGAATGTGGAAGTTCTTTATTATTCCAAACCATCTATCTTGATATATGATAAAAATCATAAAAACAGGTTGGTTTTAAAATGAAAAGAATAAATAAAAAAAATTTATTCATCCATACCATAATGGTAAGAATATTCACCTCCCTACATGTCATTTATATATAAATAAAAATTTTGGTAAATGTATCGAATTAATGATAATATAGTTTATGTGTGGAAAATAACTTCATATATGATGTAATTTTTTAGAAAAAATGAATACATTAATGGAGGAAAATGATGTTTATCCTAAGGTACCATTTATAGTTCTATATACAATCTCTTGGTAATAAAGGAATAATCCATGTCAATTCCATAATCTAAGGATTAACTCATTGAACAAGGATGGGGCTATGTTATTTCAATCATCAAAGTGGAATGATTGAAGTGTTTATATATGAAGATTCAAGAATTATGTTACAGAATTTTTTTTTCAATTTTTTTAATTTGTAATAATAATCATGAAACATATAATATTTTTTTCCATAGAGTATATTACATATTTTAAATCATTTTTTGAATGGTACTAATAAAAAGAAAATTTATTTTATCATCTGGGTATATTTTTTCAATACATATGATTGTGGTATTTATAATAATTAATATGTGTCTGACATTGAGACATTAAAAATTATTTCAGAAAAATTGATGATAAGGTAAATTGGATAGAATTGGGGACCATTAAATTAATAAGTTATGTTATGACAATGTAATTTATAATAAATTTTATTTACTTTTGGGATTTATGGAATACATATTATAGTTTCAAATTTCATTTAAGTAATAAGAATAAGGTTAATTAATTGAAGCATTTTTGAATTCCATTGAGGTTTTTTGGTGATTCGATGTATTTTGGGAATGTATTATAAGGTTTTATACGATTATTTGATCATGGTATTCACATGATTGGGGTGTGAAAATATTTTATACATTTTGATAATTTGGGATAAATTCTATATATGATCATGGAAATATAATATGTGATGAAATAATTCTAATTCATCAGTTTTGAATTTGGCCCAATATTGTTTTTCAGTCTTAATGTTAAATATTTATGGAATTGAATGATTTTCTCTATGGGAGTCAATATTTTTGTTTTATAAATTAATGTATTATATTTATTCATATAGGGTAACATGTGATATAAAATCATTTTTAAATATTTATAGAAAAAATGGATGAATTTTCATTCATTTATGGATCGTATGATATATTGAAAGTTAATTTTAGTGATTTATATATAAAAATATAATATTGAATATTCATTTAGTTATGTAATGGATGAAGTGGAAATTGATTGAATCACAACCAAAGGGTAATATTTTTATTATGAAATTGTAAGAAATAATGTGTTTACATTTTATCATGTTGTTTATCTTGGTAATAAATTATCACTCAAATACTGAAAAATTATCTTAAAATAAAAATGTTACTATTTATTCTTTGTTTTTTGTGGATTGATGGTATTTTAAACTGTCACTAATTTATGTGTTTAGGGACATTATCTTTTTCATGACCATGTCATGTATCATTATATATTAGTCCTTGGATGTTATTTTTTATGATATGTATATATTTTTACATCCCACTAATTTTGTCTTTATATTAGAACTCGATTATGTGTCATTACAAGTATCCATTGCGATTTATACATGGTTTTTTAGATAATATTTTATTATCCCTTTTTTATGTCAGTATTCAATAGAGGTATTTTTATATTTTCAACCATTGATTAAAAAGAAAAATTTTATGAATGGGGAATTTATTTAAGGGGGAATAATGTAACACCCTTATATTTTAGAATATATTTCCTAATAAATAAATTCTAAGTGTTTGATACCTTTCTAGTTACACTACATCATGTTTTAAAGGAACAATGATATATTATGACATGGACTATTCAATAATTAGTTTTAATAAGATTGATCACATAATGAAATATATATATTAGTTAATTCACATATATTTTAAAATTAATTATATATATGTGTGTGTATTAAATTTATAGAAAACAAATTTTATGTTTCAAAAATATATTTTCCACAAAAATAGGATTTTATATAATTTTGATCAATTTTGTACCAATAATAAAATCTGAATCTAAAAATTGATATCTTTTTTTGATTCATCATATTAATATTATTTTATATTTAATTCATTTTATATTTCTATAATGTATGATTTTTTTAATAAAGAAATACAAACTTTTTAATATTGATATTTATTTTAATTAAATCATGTAATTTAAAAGACCCAATATGTTTTTATTTTTCTATTAAAGAAATATATTTATAAATTTATTTTATATAATAATAATAATTACATAGTAATATTAATTTTTCATGATTTTCGTATAAGTTCATTCTCAGGGGTAAAATTTTTTTTTTCTACAAATTGTTCTTATGTGTGAAGTGAATTTTTATATTAATTAATTAAATGGATAAATATTTAACAATGAATTTAATAAAGTGTATATATTATAAATTCAATTAAATTATTTTAAATTCATGTGACAGTTTTTACCTTGAATGGAATAATAATATATCCATTATGTGATTAAAACCCCAATTATTTTTAAAAAAATTTCATTGCGGTTCGTGGGCTTAATTTAAAATAAACATCTTTCACTTTAATAAATTTGATCCCAAAAAATGGATTCCGTATTGGTTATTAGGGTATAATAAATTGGTTTATATATACCTTCTATTTTTTCATTTTTAATAGTAACCTTGGTAAATTTTTATCACATCTGTAAGGGTAAAATGTGTAAAACATTGTTGAAACATTTGTATAAGGATTTATAATTTCTCAATCAATTTTGTTTGTAATATTATGTGATTTAATTTCCCACATGATCATCCATATTCTAAAATTTTAGGAGTATGGCCCCATTTATCATTAATTGATAATTTTATATTATTTTGATAAACAGATAAATAAATAATTTCACTCTCATAACATGAATATGTTTAATATTTTTTCCTAATGATACACATTTGTTATTATAAAATCCTATATTTTACTTCGCTTTAGTTCATGAATTATTAATTAATTTTATGAATAATAAAATCCCAAAATATCATAAATCATAATGTCATTAGGTATTAGGTGCATTAAAAAACAAATTACAACATGAATATAATGTCATTATTAAAAATTCCTTAACATTAACATCAAATTTGTAATTTCCCATATCTGGATGCCACTCAACGGGTTCCCTGAACCTGTTTGGTCACATGACTTCAAGAGAATTTTCCCAAACACCATAGGCTGCTAACTAGTAGTGAGGGACTATGTCTGATAGTGGGGAAACCATTCCCTCATTTGTCAAAGCGTAGCACAATGGAAATAGTTATAAACATACAAAAGAGGAAGCAACAAACAATATTAAACTGAAATGGATTACAGTATAGAAGTAAAATATAACAACAGTCACAAATATATGATGATGCATTATGTCTCTATGTCTAGGAAAACATCCAAAATAGGATACACTGCAATCAAGAATAACCCAATACAAAGTACAATTACAGCATAGGAAAACAAAACAGTGCAGTAGGAACTCAGCCGCATCACGAATCTAAGTTCGGTCCCATGCCCTCCCACTCCTCTACAACAATCAAGTACATGTATATGGACTCTTTCTCTTATCAACACCTATAGTAATATAATCTATTTGGGCTGAAGACATGACCCAAATAGGGTGTTAGAAACAATTCCCAGTAAGCAACAACTAAAGGCATGTGCCCAATTGCTAGTGAAAATGTGCAATAGTAGTGTGCAATAATAAAATTTAGTAAATTAGGAAGTACTCAAAAGTAACTATTGTAAAGACCCAGAAATTTCAAGGAAATTTTTTTTCTTAATTTTCATTGGAATTTTACAAGAATGCATTTTCTGACGGTGCCTGATTCTGAGGCCCGGTTTTCCCGGAATCATTTTCTGAAGTTTGGCTCGGGTACATTCAGTGAATGAACAATTGGGAATTTCTATCTTCTGAACCGATGCTCAGAATCAAATTCTGAGGGCACCGATGGAACTGCATCGCCGGTTTTTGCTTAGGAACACCTATTCCGCAGTTGCGTTTTATCGAGTTTGGAAGTTAGTTTTCGGGGGTTTTTAATTAAACTGAATAAAAATATGTGTTTGCCATATTTTTATTTGAAGTGGTAGTTAGAACCTCCAAGGGGATGTTAGTGGAAGGGCCCACCCGCACATAACCTCCCTTGGGCGGATGTTATAAGGTGGGTCCCACATGAGTATCAAACCCCCTTAACCCCCCTTAACTCTTGAACTCTCCATTTATATGGATGAAACTCTCTCTCATTAAATGAGTCTCTCCACCTCCCTCTCATTAAATTTGACAACTTGAGATATTTAATTATGTGAGTTAATTTAATTTCAAACTCTTGAAATTCATAAGCTTTGTTGTGCTAATAAAAGAAGTTAAGAACTTATTTTATTTGGGTTGGATTTTAGTTGATTGGGAGCCTTTGGAGAAAAGGCTTAGGAAGTCTTGAATTTCTTCTTTCTCTACGATGAAGAACACGAAGAACGTCTCTTCCTCCACTAAATCACGACAACGCCATCTTCTTCATCATTCTTCAACCGAGGCAAGGAAAGGGAAGAGATGCCGACGACATCTCCAACGGCCTTCATCCGCGTCAAAGGAGAAGACGTCGCACGCGAAGAAAGTCGTCAACGATGACGTCACCTCCAAACGCTCGTCCACCAACGACGAGTACCCTTCTTCCCTTCCGACGCATGAGCATGAGATTTGGGAGTTTGTGACGAACACGACAATTGAGGTATCGATATCCGACCCTTATCTGAGATCGTCAACGAACGACAATTACGAGGTAGGGAATTTAAATTGTGATTGTTGGTGAACTCTCATTTATTCCCTTCTAAATCTAAGAATGCGGTTCAACTAAATATTAAGTTGATCCGCGGAGATTATTTTGCGGGTTGGGATTATTGTTATGATTCTTTTTATTTATGAGGTTGTAGGGGATTGTATTTACTTTAATTTGTTCGAGATTACTCCCTTGATTTTTATTTTTTGTGAATATGTCCAACTGCTATCGTTTAACGAGAGGGGGCCCGTCCACAAAAACACGGCCGACCCACCTCCTTTTTCCATGTTGGATTTCTTTGTGGTTTGGTACGGGAAGGCGTGGTGCCATCGCACCGCGCGGAATCATGCAACAAGGAAATGCGTGGCGCCGTCGCGCCGTCTCATGAAAAACAAACAAGGGCACAACACCGTCGCGCAGCGTCGGAGAAACCCGAAGACATCCGCGGATGGAGTCGGGCCACGGCGAAGGGGTGCAGCGCCAACGTGTAATGCTGGAGAACCATGAAGATGGCGCGTTTTGTTATTTGACATGCGGATTGACGAGTGACGACATAAAGGGGCCGCAAAGTATTTTTGAAGCTTTCTCAGTAAAGTACGAGACCCGAGATGAACACCGGCTCAGACGGTTTTGAAAACGGACCACCGGAGCAACTCCGGTAGCCCGCGGAAGCACCCAGAGGCACGGGTCGCCGGCGTGGTGCCGCCGGTGACCAGAGGCGGCAGCGGTACCCGAGCGCGCCGCCAGAAGAATTGGCGGCCGCGGTTCCGGGGCCGCCCACAATTAACGGCGAGGGGCGGGCCGCGCGCACCCCCCGCTCCCCGACTTCGGCTCGGCCACGCCGGGCCGCAGCTGGCCGGTCGGGCCGGACCGAGCCGGCCGGGCCGGGCCGGGTCCAGTCGGTTCGAACCCGGTTCGGGCCGACCCGGTGGGGGGGGGGGGTCGGGCCGGGTCGGTCCGGGCCCAGACCCCCCCGTTTTCGGACCACTTTCAGTCAAATGCCCATATCATGGGCTAAGGACCTCCGATCGATGCACTGTCAGTTGCGTAGCGATCCTTGGAACGAGGCGGTCGTTTCGGTATATTACACTCAAGGTTTTGGAGAACTTTGGGTTCGGCCGGGTTGGTTCGTACACGAAACCAACTGGGCCCTCGGAGCGGAAACGCTTATATCTTGAGCTCTGGACGTCCGATTGACGTGCCGTCGACTTTGATGGATTCCTCTAAGTGAGACGGATTTTTTGGCTTACTCCGCTCAAGTTTTGGATGCAATCTAAGTGCGGTCGGGTTGGTTCGCTCATTAAATCCAACCGGGCCCCTAGAACGAAAAAGCCAATAACTCACAGACCGGGCGTCCGATTGACGCGTCGTCTGTCTCGTTGATTTCCTCTTGTTGAGACATAACTTTTGGTATACTTTTCCCGAGTTTTGGATACAGTTTGATAGTGGCCGGGTTGGATTGTACCGGAAATCCAACCGGGCCCCTGGATCGGGAAAGCTAATATCTTTCAGACAGGACGTCCGTTTGGAAAACCGTCAGCGGCGTTGATGATCACGTTGAGAAACGGCCCCTATTAGTATACCCTATGAGAGTTCGGGGTACAGTTGAGATACGGCTGGGATTGGTTCCCTCACAAAACAAACCGGGCCCCTAGGACGAAAAGGCTAGTAACTCACAGACCGTGCGTCCGATTGATGCGCCGTCTGTTGTGTTGAGACCCCCAATGACGAGGCGGTCCTTTGAAATACTTCTTCATGGGAATTTGAGATACTTGGAGTATTTACTTGTAGCTCGTGGAGCAGACCCTCCCAGAGACGAGCGTGCAGAGTACGGAGATCGTGTAGCCGACTGAGTCCTGACAACTACTTGACCGACTCGATTTGGAGTGAGTTGACTAGCCCAGTGGCCAGATCACTAATTTGTGAGGTACAGACCCATGGCGGGTGGAGAACTACCTGTGTGACATTGCAGACCCACGGTACTCGTCCGGAGAGTACCTCAGCAGGCTACTAGGGGGTGTGCACTACTGTGTTTGGGTGGCATACCCCGGCAGGAAGTACTACTGTGTTTGGGTGGCTAGCCCGCCGTACTCGACAGGAGGAGTACCTCAGTAGTCTTAGGTTAGTGAGCAGTACCTCGGAGTCATGACAGGACCACTGTACACTCCAGAGATGGAGCTATTCATTAGTTACGGGTTCGATAATAAAAATCCTGGTTTAAGCTGAGTCTATGACCTTTGTGTTTCCTCATGATTGAGATGGGTTACTTGATAACTTAGGTATATGTATGGGCATATACCTGGGTAGTGGTTATCCGTTGATTTCACAATCCTTGTGTTTCCTCGTGATTGAGATGGGTTACCTGATAACTTAGGTATATGTATGGGCATATACCTAAGTAGATGTTATCTGTTGAGATATTCTTTGTGGTTATCCTTGTTGGTTTTTGTGAGACCTTGAGGGTCTCGGGGTCCCTACTGAGTATCGTTATACTCACCCCTGCACGAGATATGCACGCACCTCGTTGTGTTGGTTGCAGACGACGGCAGTGCTGACGAAGGCCGAGTGGTCGAGGACTGGACGGTACCCAGAGGTGGACTACATGACGAGTCAGTACCCGGAGGTGGACTTCATGGTGATACGACACTCAGAGGAGGTTGACGGGCGAGAGAATTGTGGAAGCTATTGGTACCTACCCTTTAGGTAGGATTCGTGGTGGACGATCTAGAAGCTGTTCCATCAGTACCTACCCTTCAGGTAGGATCCGAGGTGGATGACCCAGGAGATGCTTCCTTTCTTCCAGCTGTTTGTCTTTTTTTGTTGTACTTTCGTTCAGTTGTATCGGTACTTTCAGTTGGGTTTGTATTCTGGCCCATTTACTTTTCAGCACTTTCTTTTATACTTAGTGTTTTACATCCACTTGTACTCTATGTTGTTTTGTTTACTTTTATAAAGGCAATGCCTTCCCAGTTATCGGGATTTACGCCTTTGGAGCTAGTCTCCAGCCCCTGGCCTATGGAAGGCGGGCTTGGGGTAGTCATGACATGGGCCCCGAGGATGGGTCGGGACAAATTGGTATCAGAGGAGTCAGTTCTACCGCAGAACTTATAACTCGGATATTTTCTTTCTGTGAAGAAATAGTGTTAAGAGTACTGAGTGTGGTTTTCAGTTTCGGGAGTCCAGTGTTGGTGCGGGCGGCCGACGTATCCATACACCAGGACCCTGACAACTGATTTTCGACTTTGTGCACGAAAACACTGATTACGTGTGTGTTTCCAGAAGTTTTATTTAAATATCAACTCAAACCAGGTCAGCTCACCAGGTATAATCATTTGACCATGTCACGTTGTTTCATTCAGGATGTCTTTTCTCGGATGACCAGCTACAGCCCAGAGGGATGTGCGTACTGACAGCCTTCCGAGCGACGAGGCTTCGTTACAGGGCCCTCTTGTAGTTGAGGCACCAGCGGAGGCACCAGCGGTACTACCATATGTTGGGCCACCGATGCCACCAACCCCAGCAGTAGGTGATGTACGCCACTTGAGCGCGCTGCACGAGTTCTAGTGCCAGAGACCACCCAGGTTCCGGGGAGAGACGGACCCGCAGGTGGCCGAGGATTGGCTAGAGGCTATGGTGAGAGTCTTCAGGTTAGTAGGGACGCCTGCAGACTTCATGGTGATCTTTGCTGCCAGCCTTCTTTAGGCAGCAGCAGGCAGGTGGTGGAGCCACTTGTACCAGTTTTGCGACGGGATGGCCTTCACATGGGAAGACTTTGAGACCTTCTTCATGGGGGGAGTTTGTGCCAGTAGCTCTACACCCTGAGTGTGTACAGGAGCTTCTGCCTTTGCCACAGGGTTTTCGATCAGTAGTCGTGTCATCTGTGGGCAGTAGACAGATGATACAGAGGTCCAGGAGGACCAGACCAGCAGTTGGGCGATCTCGGGTTTTAGGATCGGTTGTGTGGGGCACCCGGGGTGGGGACAGAGCTAGGCATACCAGAAACAGACAGTTTTACTCATGCGGCGGAAAGGTTCACCTGGCACGTGACTGTTCGACTCCTCGTACAGTTGATCCGCAGGATTTGGAGGAGCCACCGAGGCAGAAGCAGCGGCGGGTTCTTGAGAAACAGCAGAGCAGTGGACAAGGCAGTAGAGCTCCAGGAGAAGGTGGACAGGAGAGGAACTAGTGGATACGTTTTTTGTACTTCTAGTTCCATGTTGCTGTTGTATTCGTGTCTTTGTACTATGAGCTATAATAATAAAAAGACACTTATCTTTGTTTGCTTTCCTATCCTTTTGTTTGGTTGATACTGAGTGGTCCCAGTTAAAACTATTGACTTGACCCTCACTTTCAAGATTTCTACTGGAGGAGACCCAGTGACCTCAAACTGATGCCGACAGTGTGACTCGACCCTTGGAGGTGAGAGTAACAGTTGGATCTCTTGGTAGTTACATCGAGGCCTTACGACGTCATCCATGGTATGAATACATCATTCATGTCAGGATTAACTGTATTAGGTAATGGGTGTGGTTCATCCAGGGGATGAGACAGAGTTTCTCTTTTTGGCAAAGGAGAAATTTTAGAAGCTCTTCAGATCGTAGGAAAAGAAGGTGAAGATCATCCAGGAGCGGATGAAGACTGCACGGTGTAGTAAGAAATAGGAAACCATCTCCAGTCTTAGAGACTCGAGCGTGTTAAATGTTTAAAGAAGAGGAATCTTTAAGGAGAGATGAGTCTGTGGAGCTACAGACGTGGAGGCAGAGCTAGGAGAGCAGCATGAGGTGGTGTACATCTTAACATGCTACACCCACCCGCCTTAGTTATCTCCACCAGGATCAGGGAGCTGGAGGGCGGTGGAAGAGTGCGGCTACATGCTGTCAAAGAGTGTGACCCAATGGCTCTAAAAATGATTCAAGGGACAGTCTGTTTCCACTACTAGATGTTGTAGTAACAGACGTCGATATGAATCATTCCATGCTTTCACAAATCTTGTTCCAGACCTAGAGTTTTCGGTAAGCTATGGACTTGACCCTCACGTCTGGAGTTACCTTGGGAGGATACTCTGTAAAGACCCGTAAAATTCAAGGAAAATTTTTTCTTAATTTTCTTTAGAATTTTACAAGAGCGCGGTTTCAGACGGCACCTGATTCCGAGGCCCGGAGTGCCCGGAATTAATTTCTGAAGTTTGGGCTCGGGTACGTTCAGTGAACGAACGAGCGGGAATTCCTAACTTTTGATCCGGTGCTCGGAATTGAAATCCGAGGGCACCGATGCACTCGCAGCGCCGATATTCGCTTAAAGAGACCCTTTCGGGAGTTGCGTTTGTTGCGGGACGAAAGTTAGTTTTTGGGAGAATTATAAAATGTTGAATAAAAAAATATGTGGATTCTTTTTATTTCACTTTTGTAGGTTAACTCCTCTCAAAAGGAGTTGGGGGTGGGACCCACACCCACTTAACCTACTTTGAGAGGATTAAGTGTGGTGGGACCCACACGAACCTAAACCTCTCAACTTCCCCCTTAAACTCCCCTCTCTCCCTCTTAATTGTTTGTAAACTTAACATCAAATTAATTACTCATGACATGTTAATTAATTAAGTGTTATGTTTGAATTTTTGAAGTTTTGAATTCCTAGGCTTGGTAAATAAAATAAGGAGAGACTTTATTTTATTTTGTTAGCCAACTTGTGTGGATTTCATTTGAGAGCTCCTCCTCCATCTTCTTCATCTTGACGAAGAACGTTCATCTTGACGAAGAACGCTCAAACTCCGACGAAGAACGACGCCTCTCTTCTTCGTCCTCGGTGTCAACAAGAGGGAACGCCATTCCTCCTCGGGCCTTCTTCGTCGGCAAACGAAGATCCGCCAACAACGTGTCGCATCGGACGTAACTCTTCGTCAACGGATTTGACGAACGACGACCGCGACGCCCGACTTCGGCGACGCCGTCTTCCGCGGAACGTAGAAGATTCTTTGAATCTCAAACCAGAGGTAGGGGTTTTTGTTTTCATTTTGGTTTTCTTACTCCTTTTCTTGATCGTGAATAGCAAGTCTAACGTGTGGCTTATTTATTTAAGTTTCGTTATTTTTTCTTTAACGTGGGGGGGGCCGGACCGCACGAACACGGCCGAATCCCCCTCCATCGTTCATGTTTGTTTATGCTGGTGGAAACAAGTAGCGTGGTGCCGTCGCACCACGCGGATGAACGTTCATTTATTTTACGCAACGACGTCGCGCTACGCCGAGGAGAGTCTTCAAGAACGCGACGCCGTCGCGCCGCGTTGGAAGGATTCATGGCACGGCGAATGGGGCGCGGTGTCGTCGCACCGCGCCGGACGACGAACACCGCGGCCGGTTCCGGGCCGCGGCGGGACGAGAAGACCGCGGCCGGTTCCGGGCCGCGGCGGGACGAGAAGACCGCGGCCGGTTCCGGGCCGCGGCGGAAGGAAAGACCGGCGGCCGGCGTCGGAAGTCGAGGGCGGGACCGGAATTTCCGGTCCCGTTGGTAAAAACCGGCCGGCCAGCGGGCCGGCCGGATGTCATAAAACCGGGGGATTAAACCCCCGGCCGGTTCTCCAAACCCCCCTCTTAATGAGGGGGGGCGGTTCACTTAAAGGAGGGGGGGGGGGGCAAAGCCCCCCCGGTTTTTATCCAGCCGGCCCCCACTTGCGGGGGCCGTTTCTTTTGCAAGGCACGGCTTATAGCCGTGCCGCCTTGTGAAACGCGGGGCTTAGCCCCGCGTGCCTCCCGCCGCCGCCACGCGGCCCGCCGCCGCTGCGCGGCCCGCCGCCGCCGCCACGCGGCCCGCCGCCGCCGCCACGCGGCCCGCCGCCGCCGCCACGCGGCCCGCCGCCGCCGCCTCGCGGCCGGCCGCCGCCGCCGTCCGCCGCCGCCGTCTGCCGCCGCCGCGCCGCCGCGCCGCCGCCCGCCGCCGCCGTCCGCCGCCGCCGTCCAGAGGGGGGGGGGGGGTCGGGCCGGGTCGGCCCGGACCCGGACCCCCCGTTTCGGACCAGATTCGGTTCGTGGCTCATAACTTGAGCCTCGGACCTCCGAATGACGAACCGTCTGCGGCAACGCGATCCTTGGATCGAGACGGTCGTTTCGGTATATCGCACTCAAGGTTTCGGGTTACTTTGAGTTCGGCCAGGTTGGTTCGTTCACGAAACCAACCGGGCCTTCGGAGCGGAAACGCTCATATCTTGAGCTACGGACGTCCGAGTGACGTGCCGTCAGTCGCGTAGTGTTCCTCTTAGTGAGACGGATCTTTTGGCATACTCCGCCCGAGGTTTGGACGCAGGTGGAGTACGGTCGGGTTGGTTTTGCCTTAAAAACCAACCGGGCCCCGGAGACGAAAATGCCTATAACTCTCAGACCGGGCGTCCGATTGACGCGCCGTCTGTTGCGTTGAGTTCCTGTTGACGATACGGAACTTTTGGATACATCAACTTCGGTCTTCGTGACAGTTGATGTATCAGCCTCTCGGCTCGTGGAGCGGACCCTCCGAACGAGCTAGCTGTGTGCGGGAACCCTAGTGCTGGCTGCGACTGTTCTACTGCTACGACTGCTACTGTGACTGCGACGACGACAGTACAGAGATCCTGTGTGGATTGGACGACGAAAGTACAGAGATCCTGTGTGGATTGGACGACGACAGTACAGAGATCCTGTGTGGATTTGACGACGACAGTACAGAGATCCTGTGTGGATTCGACGACGACAGTACAGAGATCCTGTGTGGATTCGACGACGACAGTACAGAGATCCTGTGTGGATTCGACGACGACAGTACAGAGATCCTGTGTGGATTTGACGACGACAGTACAGAGATCCTGTGTGGATTTGACGACGACAGTACAGAGATCCTGTGTGGATTTGACGACGACAGTACAGAGATCCTGTGTGGATTGGACGACGACAGTACAGAGATCCTGTGTGGATTCGACGACGACGACTACAGCACTCAGCGATCCTACGTGGATCAGTGCTACAGGTTCTGTGTGAGCCCGATCCTGTGTGGGTCCTTGCGCTCAGCGGTTCTGTGTGAGCCAGCGCCTACAGGTTCTGTGTGAGCCCGATCCTGTGTGGGTCTTCTGCGGGGGTTAGTTACCTATCGATCCTTCGTGGGTCCGACGACTTAGATGGATCAGTGATCATCTTTATCGTCCTTGAAGAAGTATACCTGTGTGAGCTGAATCCTGTTGTTTTCCTGTGTGGATTGTGTTGTGCAATCCTGTGTGGATTATATTTTTCTTTCCTATGTGGAATACGTATACTTTCCTGCGTGGACTGAGTTGTACTTGGGCTCGGAGGTTGGAGTGTATTTTAATTGATGACTTAGGTATATGTATGGGCATATACCTAAGTTGTGTCAGTTGTTACTTCGTGTTTGTACTTTTCTTCGTGGTTTATCCTTTGTGGATTTGAGAGACCTTCAGGGGTCTCGGGGTCCCTACTGAGTAGCTTATACTCACCCCTGCACGGGCTTCGCCCGCACTACGTTGTGTTGGTTGCAGACGACGGACAGCGTTGACCTTAGCTGAGGCTTGCACAGCGGGACGGTACCCGGAGGTGGACCACTGGGCGGGACGTGCACGGAGCAGACGGCGGGACCCGTGGAGCAGAGGAGCTATCTGTACCCACCCTTCAGGTGGGATTTTCCAGTGGACAGCTCGGAGTAGCGGCCTTTACTTTACAGTTGCTGTTTTTCCCTTTTCGAGTTGTACTTTACTTTCAGTTTGGGTTTGTATACTGGCCCATTTACCTTTCCGCACTTTCAGTCGTCCTCTGCTTGCTTAGTGTTTACCTTCCGCTTGTTTACTCTGTGGTGTGTGTTTACTTTTCAAAGGCAATGCCTTCCCTTTTTACCGGGATTTACGCCTTGGTGCTAGTCGCCAGCCCCTGGCCTATGGAAGGCGGGCTTGGGGTAGTCACGGCTCGGACCCCGAGGGCGGGTCGTGACAAATTGGTATCAAAGGAGTTCGGTTCTACCGCGAACTCTGATCTTTTCTATGTGAAGCAATAATGTTTAGCGTATTGAGTGTGGTTATCAGTCCAGGGAGTCCAGTGTTGGTGCGGCGGCCGACGTATCCGTACACCAGGACCCTGACTTCTGATTTCCGACTTAATGCACGAAAACATTGATTGCGTGTGTGTTTCAAGTTTTCTTTGTGATTACTTGTGTCAGCTCACCGGGTATACTGATCTGCTTTATGAAAGTCTCAAGTTTTCCTTGTGATTACTTGTGCCAGCTCACCAGGTATACTGTTCTAACCGTGGCGCACCTGTTTCCTTTTCAGGATGGCCCCACGACGGCAGCCAGCTAGGGTTCCGAGAGTCGAGCGAGACGACAGCCCACCGAGCGACGAGGCTTCGGTGCAGGGCCCTTTGTCAGCAGTGGCACCGGCAGTAGCTTTACCCGCCGATCCCCCGATGCTTCCAGCAGCAGCCGCTGACGATGCACGTCGCCTCAGCGCACTGCATGAGTTTCAGCGCCAGCGACCGCCCAGGTTTCGCGGGGAGACGGATCCCCAGGCAGTAGAGGACTGGCTGGAGGCAGTGGTTCGAGTGTTTAGGCTAGTGAGGACACCAGCAGACCTCGTGGTGATCCTCGCTGCGAGCCTACTACACGCAGCAGCAGGACGATGGTGGAGCTTGATGCTCCAGGTGCACGATGAGGCATCTCTTCTTTGGACGGACTTTGAGAGCATCTTCCGCTCGGAGTTCGTCCCAGCCACCCTTCGTGCGGTGTGTATCCAGGAGCTTCTACAGCTGCGGCAGGGCAACATGACGGTCGCCCAGTACTCGGCGAGATTTACCGATCTCTCGCGCTACTCGACCGACATGGTACGGGACCCATTCTTCCGGGCTCGGACCTTCGAGCATTGTTTGAGACACGAGATCAGGGCATCGCTGATCTCCCTCAGCATACCGACTCAGACAGGAGTACTGGAGCGGGCTCTTCTGATCGAGAGCTTCCTTGCTGAGTCTACACCAGCACAGAGACCCACCGCAGGACGGCACGTGGCAGAGTCATCTGCAGCTGGCAGTCGGCGAATGACTCAAGGGTCCAGACAGACCAGACCTCAGGGCACTGGCTCAGCAGTGCAGGAGACACAACGCGGAGCTAGTCTTTCTAGTGGAAGACAGTGCTATGCATGCGGCGGGCAAGGCCACATGGCTCGTGACTGCCCGACCCGCCATGCGGAGGAGCAGCAGACGGTTGAGGAACCACCTAGGCAGAGGCAGAGGTTCGACCGTGGCGGTCTGCAGGGAGGAGGCGGACGAGGCAGAGGAGCTGGCCGAGCAGCAGGTGGTGGACGACGCTTTGAGGCTCTACCACCACCACCACCAGGAGGTCCACCCCGACCGCAGGGGAGAGCTCAGCTTCAGGCAGCCGAGGCCTTCGATCATGGAGCTCTGGGAGCCGATGGACAGGAGCAGAACTAGTGGATACATCCTTTGTACTTCTGGTTCCTTGTTGCTTTTGTGTATCGTCTTGTATTACGAGCTGCAATAATAAAAGACGCATACCTTGTGATGTTTTCGTTCCTGTCCTCTATCGTAATGTTACTAAGAGGTTCCAGTTTTGGCTGTTGACTTGACCCTCACTTGTGAGACATCTACTGGAGGAGACCCAGTTACCACACACTGATGCCGACAGTGTGACTCAACCCTTGGAGGCGAGAGTAACGGTTGGATCTCTTAGTAGTAGCGTCGAGGCCTTACGACGTCATCCTTAGTATGGATTAGTATCATCCATGTTAGGATTGACTGTTTTAGGCAAAGAATGTTGTTCATCCAGAGGATGAGACCAGATTTCTTTTTTCGGCAAAGAAGAAATCTTGCAGCTCTTGTGGGACCTGTGATGGTCCAGGCCACGATAGAGAAGGTCCAGGTATCCAGGAGCGGGTCCTACATGGGCGATCGATTCCTCTTGTGCGCAACAGATGGCGGCACGGGAATCTCCAGGAGAGCACATGGGAGCGGGAGGCTCAGATGCGTGCTCAGTACTCTCTTTTGGTTTCCCTAGTTTTTAATGTAGCTTTACGGGGACGTAAAGCCCTGAGGTGGGAGTAATGTAAAGACCCGTAAAATTCAAGGAAAATTTTTTCTTAATTTTGTTTAGAATTTTACAAGAGCGCGGTTTCAGACGGCACCTGATTCCGAGGCCCGGAGTGCCCGGAATTAATTTCCGAAGTTTGGGCTCGGGTACGTTCAGTGAACGAACGAGCGGGAATTCCTAACTTTTGATCCGGTGCTCGGAATTGAAATCTGAGGGCACCGATGAACTCGCAGCGCCGATATTCGCTTAAAGAGACCCTTTCGGGAGTTGCGTTTGTTGCGGGACGAAAGTTAGTTTTTGGGAGAATTATAAAATGTTGAATAAAAAAATATGTGGATTCTTTTTATTTCACTTTTGTAGGTTAACTCCTCTCAAAAGGAGTTGGGGGTGGGACCCACACCCACTTAACCTACTTTGAGAGGATTAAGTGTGGTGGGACCCACACGAACCTAAACCTCTCAACTTCCCCCTTAAACTCCCCTCTCTCCCTCTTAATTGTTTGTAAACTTAACATCAAATTAATTACTCATGACATGTTAATTAATTAAGTGTTATGTTTGAATTTTTGAAGTTTTGAATTCCTAGGCTTGGTAAATAAAATAAGGAGAGACCTTATTTTATTTTGTTAGCCAACTTGTGTGGATTTCATTTGAGAGCTCCTCCTCCATCTTCTTCATCTTGACGAAGAACGTTCATCTTGACGAAGAACGCTCAAACTCCGACGAAGAACGACGCCTCTCTTCTTCGTCCTCGGTGTCAACAAGAGGGAACGCCGCATCCTCCTCGGGCCTTCTTCGTCGGCAAACGAAGATCCGCCAACAACGTGTCGCATCGGACGTAACTCTTCGTCAACGGATTTGACGAACGACGACCGCGACGCCCGACTTCCGCGACGCCGTCTTCCGCGGAACGAAGAAGATTCTTTGAATCTCAAACCAGAGGTAGGGGTTTTTGTTTTCATTTTGGTTTTCTTACTCCTTTTCTTGATCGTGAATAGCAAGTCTAACGTGTGGCTTATTTATTTAAGTTTTGTTATTTTTTCTTTAACGTGGGGGGGGCCGGACCGCACGAACACGGCCGAATCCCCCTCCATCGTTCATGTTTGTTTATGCTGGTGGAAACAAGTAGCGTGGTGCCGTCGCACCACGCGGATGAACGTTCATTTATTTTACGCAACGACGTCGCGCTACGCCGAGGAGAGTCTTCAAGAACGCGACGCCGTCGCGCCGCGTTGGAAGGATTCATGGCACGGCGAATGGGGCGCGGTGCCGTCGCACCGCGCCGGACGACGAACACCGCGGCCGGTTCCGGGCCGCGGCGGGACGAGAAGACCGCGGCCGGTTCCGGGCCGCGGCGGAAGTAAAGACCGGCGGCCGGGCCGCCGGCGTCGGAAGTCGAGGGCGGGACCGGAATTTCCGGTCTCGTTGGTAAAAACCGGCCGGCCAGCGGGCCGGCCGGATGTCATAAAACCGGGGGATTAAACCCCCGGCCGGTTCTCCAAACCCCCCTCTTAATGAGGGGGGGCGGTTCACTTAAAGGAGGGGGGGGCAAAGCCCCCCCGGTTTTTATCCAGCCGGCCCCCACTTGCGGGGGCCGTTTCTTTTGCAAGGCACGGCTTATAGCCGTGCCGCCTTGTGAAAGGCGGGGCTTAGCCCCGCGTGCCTCCCGCCGCCGCCACGCGGCCCGCCGCCGCCGCCACGCGGCCGGCCGCCGCCGCCGTCCGCCGCCGCCGTCAGCCGCCGCCGCGCCGCCGCGCCGCCGCCCGCCGCCGCCGTCCGCCGCCGCCGGCCAGAGGGGGGGGGGGGGGGTCGGGCCGGGTCGGCCCGGACCCGGACCCCCCGTTTCGGACCAGATTCGGTTCTTGGCTCATAACTTGAGCCTCGGACCTCCGAATGACGAACCGTCTGCGGCAACGCGATCCTTGGATCGAGACGGTCGTTTCGGTATATCGCACTCAAGGTTTCGGGTTACTTTGAGTTCGGCCGGGTTGGTTCGTTCACGAAACCAACCGGGCCTTCGGAGCGGAAACGCTCATATCTTGAGCTACGGACGTCCGATTGACGTGCCGTCAGTCGCGTAGTGTTCCTCTTAGTGAGACGGATCTTTTGGCATACTCCGCCCGTGGTTTGGACGCAGGTGGAGTACGGTCGGGTTGGTTTTGCCTTAAAAACCAACCGGGCCCCGGAGACGAAAATGCCTATAACTCTCAGACCGGGCGTCCGATCGACGCGCCGTCTGTTGCGTTGAGTTCCTGTTGACGATACGGAACTTTTGGATACATCAACTTCGGTCTTCGTGACAATTGATGTATCAGCCTCTCGACTCGTGGAGCGGACCCTCCGAACGAGCTAGCTGTGTGCGGGAACCCTAGTGCTGGCTGCGACTGTTCTACTACTACGACTGCTACTGTGACTGCGACGACGACAGTACAGAGATCCTGTGTGGATTGGACGACGACAGTACAGAGATCCTGTGTGGATTGGACGACGATAGTACAGAGATCCTGTGTGGATTTGACGACGACAGTACAGAGATCCTGTGTGGATTTGACGACGACAGTACAGAGATCCTGTGTGGATTTGACGACGACAGTACAGAGATCCTGTGTCGATTGGACGACGACAGTACAGAGATCCTGTGTGGATTCGACGACGACGACTACAGCACTCAGCGATCCTACGTGGATCAGTGCTACAGGTTCTGTGTGAGCCCGATCCTGTGTGGGTCCTTGCGCTCAGCGGTTCTGTGTGAGCCAGCGCCTACAGGTTCTGTGTGAGCCCGATCCTGTGTGGGTCTTCTGCGGGGGTTAGTTACCTATCGATCCTTCGTGGGTCCGACGACTTAGATGGATCAGTGATCATCTTTATCGTCCTTGAAGAAGTATACCTGTGTGAGCTGAATCCTGTTGTTTTCCTGTGTGGATTGTGTTGTGCAATCCTGTGTGGATTATATTTTGCTTTCCTATGTGGAATACGTATACTTTCCTGCGTGGACTGAGTTGTACTTAGGCTCGGAGGTTGGAGTGTATTTTAATTGATGACTTAGGTATATGTATGGGCATATACCTAAGCTGTGTCAGTTGTTACTTCGTGTTTGTACTTTTCTTCGTGGTTTATCCTTTGTGGATTTGAGAGACCTTCAGGGGTCTCGGGGTCCCTACTGAGTAGCTTATACTCACCCCTGCACGGGCTTCGCCCGCACTACGTTGTGTTGGTTGCAGACGACGGACAGCGTTGACCTTAGCTGAGGCTTGCACAGCGGGACGGTACCCGGAGGTGGACCACTGGGCGGGACGTGCACGGAGCAGACGGCGGGACCCGTGGAGCAGAGGAGCTATCTGTACCCACCCTTCAGGTGGGATTTTCCAGGGGACAGCTCGGAGTAGCGGCCTTTACTTTACAGTTGCTGTTTTTCCCTTTTCGAGTTGTACTTTACTTTCAGTTTGGGTTTGTATACTGGCCCATTTACCTTTCCGCACTTTCAGTCGTCCTCTGCTTGCTTAGTGTTTACCTTCCGCTTGTTTACTCTGTGGTGTGTGTTTACTTTTCAAAGGCAATGCCTTCCCTTTTTACCGGGATTTACGCCTTGGTGCTAGTCGCCAGCCCCTGGCCTATGGAAGGCGGGCTTGGGGTAGTCACGGCTCGGACCACGAGGGCGGGTCGTGACATACTCGATAATCACACTTACACCGACGGTGTGGTCAGACCCTCGAGGCGAGAGTTTCTATTGGAATCTCTTGGTGGCAGTGTCGAGGCCTTACAACGTTGGTTTGAGTTTGGACTGGGCAATCACAGTTCATACAAAAATTCACTGTATTAGGAAAAAAGGTTGTGGTTTAACTACAACGTCGGGGTGGGTTTTCCTTGGTCGGAAAAAAGGAAAGCCCAGGCAGCACAGGATAAACTCTTTTACAGGAGGGTGCGACCGATCACTCTTGAGTCGGTCAACCTTACCCTTGTGGTAGCAGTCGTTTTGAGTTACATTTCTAACAGAAATTGGAGACCTCTAGAGTTCGATGATGATGATCATGTCCTTATACGGGTCTCACCTTGACGGGGTTTAAAGAGATGTGTCCAAGGCGGCAAGTTAACTTTGAGGTTCAACGGACCTTTCTAGGTCCTCAGCTGGGTAGGCGAGGTGGTTTACCGCTTGACTCATCCACCTCAGTTGCACTAGATGCACGACGACTTCCACGTATCTCAACTGAAGAGATACATACTCGACCCTTCGCATATCATCGACCATGAGGAGCAGGACGATGTCGATGGGGTTACTTCCACGAAGGTTCCTATAGGGATCGAGAATCGTCAGGAGCGGAACCTATGAGGATGATTGATTCCTCGGGTGCACTTTCTTTCGTAGTACGGAATCTCTAGGTAAGCACATGGGAGCAGAAGGCTCATGCGCGTGCTCAATACCGCTTTTGTGACCCCAGTTTGTGTTAAAGCTTTATGGGGACATAAAGCCCTGAGGTGCGAGTAATGTAAAGACCCGGAAATTTCAAGGAAATTTTTTTTCTTAATTTTCTTTGGAATTTTACAAGAATGCAGTTTCTAACGGCGCCTGATTCTGAGGCCCGGTGTGCCCGGAATCATTTTCCGAAGTTTGGCTCGGGTACATTCTGTGAACGAATGAGCGGGAATTTCTATCTTTTGAACCGGTGCTCGGAATCAAATTCTGAGGGCACTGATGGAACCGCAGCACCAGTTTTTGCTTAGGAACACCTATTCCGCAGTTGCGTTTTATCGAGTTTGGATGTTAATTTTCAGGGGTTTTTAATTAAACTGAATAAAAATATGTGTTTTCCATATTTTTATTTGAAGTGGTAGTTAGAACCTCCAAGGGGAGGTTAGTTGAGGGGCCCACCTGCACATAACCTCCCTTGGGTGGATGTTATAAGGTCGGGCCCACATGAGTATCAAACCCCCTTAACCCCCCTTAACTCTTGAACTCTCCATTTATGTGGATGAAACCCTCTCTCATTAAATGAGTCTCTCCACCTCCCTCTCATTAAATTTGACAACATGTGATATTTAATTATGTGAGTTAATTTAATTTCAAACTCTTGAAATTCATAAGCTTTATTGTGTTAATAAAACAACTTAAGAACTTATTTTATTTCGGTTGGAGTTTAGTTGATTGGGAGCCTTTGGAGAAAAAGATTAGGAAGTCTTGAGTTTCTTCTATCTCTACGATGAAGAACATGAAGAACGTCTCTTCCGCCACTGAAGCACGACAATGCCATCTTCTTCATCATTCTTCAACCGAGGAAAGGAAAGGGAAGCGACGCCCACGACATCTCCAACGACCTTTATCCGCGTCCAAGGATAAGATGTCGCCCGCGAAGAACATCGTTAACGACGACGTCACCTCCGAACGCTCGTCCACCAACGATGAGTACCCTTATTCATTTCCAACGCATGAGCATGAGAATTGGGAGTGTGTGAAGAACACGACAATCGAGGAATTGATATCCACCCTTTTTCCGAGATCGTCAACGAACGACAATTACGAGGTAGGGAATTTAAATTGTGATTGTTGGTGAACCCTCGTTTACTCCCTTCTAAATCTAAGAACGCGGTTCAACTAAATATTAAGTTTATCCGTGAAGATTATTTTGCGAGTTGATATTATTGTTATGATTATTTTTTATTTAAGAGGTTGTAGGGGATTGTCTTTACTTTAATTTGTTCGAGATTACTCCCTTGATTTTTATTCTTCGTGAATATGTCCAACTGCTATCATTTAACGAGAGGGGGCGGATCCGCACAAACACGGCCGACCCACCTCCTTTTTCCATGTTGGATTTCTTTGTGGTTTGGTATGGGAAGGCGTGGTGCAGTCGCACCACGCGGAATCATGCGACAAGGAAATGTGCGGCGCAGTCGCGCCACGTCATGAAAACAAACAAGGGCGCGACACCGTCGCACCGCGTCGAAGAAACCCAAAGACATCCGTGGATGGAGTCGGGCCACTGCGAAGGGGCGCGGCGCCAACGCGTCGCGCCAGAGAACCACGAAGACGGCACGTTTTGTTAATTGACGGGCAGATTGACGAGCGACGACATAACGGGCCCACAAAGTATTTTTGAAGCTTGCGCAGTAAAGTACGAGACCCGAGATGAACACCGGCTCAGATGGTTTTGAAAACGGACCACCGGAGCAACTCTGGTGGCCCGCGGAAACACCCGGAGGTGCGGGTCGCCGGCGCGGCGCTACCGGCGACCGGAGGCGGCGGCGGTTGCGCCGCTGCCCTCAATTATCAGTGAGGGGCGAGCCGCGCCCACCCCGCACTCCCCGACTTCGGCTCGGCTACGCCGAGCTGCGGCTGGCCGGTCGGGTCGGGCCGGGTCCAGTCGGGTCGGACCCGGTGCGGGCCGCCCCGGGGGGGGGGGGGGGGGGGGGGTCGGGCCGGGTCGGTCCGGTCTGGGCCCAGACCCCCCGTTTTCGGACCACTTTCGGTCAAATGCCCATATCTTTGGCTACGGACCTCCAATCGATGCACCGTCAGTTGCGTAGTGATCATTGTAACGAGACGGTCGTTTTGGTAAATTACACTCAAGGTTTTGGAGAACTTTGGGTTCGGCTGGGTTGGTTCGTACACGAAACCAACCGGGCCCTCAGAGTAGAAACACTAATATCTTGAGCTCCAGACGTCCGATTGACGTGCCATCGACTTTGATGGATTCCTCTAAGTGAGACTGATCTTTTGGCGTACTCCACTCAAGGTTTGGATGCCGTCGGAGTGCGGTCGGGTTGGTTCGCTCACGAAATCCAACCGGGCCCCTGGAACGAGAAAGCGAATAACTCATAGACCGGGCGTCCGATTGACGCGCCGTCTGTCTCGTTGATTTCCTCTTGTTGAGACGGAACTTTTGGCATACTTCTCTCGAGTTTTGGATACAGTTGGATAGTGGCCAGGTTGGATTGTAACTGAAATCCAACCGGGCCCCTAGATCGAGAAAGCTGATATCTTTCAGACATGATGTTCATTTGAAGAACCGTCATCGGCGTTGATAATCACGTTGAGAAACGGTCTCTATGAGTATACCCTATGAGTGTTCGGGGTACAGTTGAGATACGGCCGGGATTGGTTCGCTCACGAAACCAACCGGGCCCCTAGGACGAAAAGGCTAGTAACTCACAGACCGGGCGTCTGATTAACGCACCGTCTGTTGCGTTGAGACCCCAATGACGAGGCGGTCCTTTGAGATACTTCTTCGTGGGACATTGAGATACATGGAGTATCGACTTGTAGCTCGTGGAGTAGACCCTCCCAGAGACGAGAATGCGGAGTACAGAGACCGTGTAGCCGACTGAGACCTGACGACTGCTTGACCGACTCGACTTGGAGTGAGTCGACTAGCCCAGTGGATGGAGCACTACATTGTGTGGTGTAGACCCATGGCGGACGGAGCACTACCTGTGTGACAGTGAAGACCCGCGGTACTCATCTGAAGAGTACCTCAGCAGGCTACTAGGGGGTGTGCACTACTATGTTTGGGTGGCATACCTCAGTGGGAAGCACTGATTTGTTTGGGTGGCTGGCCCGCAGTACTCGACATGAGGAGTACATCAGAAGTCTTAGGTTAGTGAGAAGTATCTCAGAGTCGTGACAGGACCACTGTACACTCCAGAGACGGAGCTCTTCAGTAGTTACGGTTTCGATAATGAAAATCCTGGTTTGAGCTCAGTCTATGACCTTTGTGTTTCCTCATGATTGAGATGGGTTACTTGATAACTTAGGTATATGTATGGGCATATACCTGGGTAGTGGTTATCCGTTGATTTCACAATCCTTGTGTTTCCTCATGATTGAGATGGGTTACTTGATAACTTAGGTATTTTTATGGGCATATACCTAAGTAGAGGTTATCTGTTGAGATCTTCTTTGTGGGTATCCTTGTTGGTTTTAGTGAGACCTTTAGGGTCTCGGTGTCCCTACTGAGTATCATTATACTCACCCCTGCACGGGCTATGCCCACACCTCGTTGTGTTGGTTGTAGACGACGGCAGTGCTGATGAAGGCCGAGTGTTCAAGGATTGGACGGTACTCGGAGGTGGACTACACGATGAGTCAGTACCCGGAGGTGGACTTCACGGCGAGACGACACTTGGAAATGATTGACGGGCAAGAGCGTTGTGGAAGATATCTGTACCTACCCTTCATGTAGGATCTGTGGTGGACGATCTAGAAGCTGCGCCATCTGTACCAACCCTTCAGGTAGGATCCTAGGAGGACGACTCAGCAGCTGCTTCCTTTCTTCCAACTGTTTGACTTTTTCTAATGTACATTCGTTTAGTTGTAGCTGTACTTTTAGTTGGGTTTGTATTCTGGCCCATTTACTTTTCAGCACTTTCTTTTGTACTTAGTGTTTTACTTCCGCTTGTACTCTGTGGTGTTTTGTTTACTTTTATAAAGGCAATGTCTTCCCAGTTATCGGGATTTACGCCTTTGGTGCTAGTCCCCAGCCCCTGGCCTATGGAAGGCAGGCTTGGGGTAGTCACGGAATTGGCCCCGAGGACGGGTTGTGAAAACTATCTCTACTAGTTAAATTTCAATTTTATTAAATATTTAATAACTCCAACCATTTGCTTTAGCTTGTAAAAACAACATATTAAATCACCATAGTGAATATAAAATGTAAATTTTATCCACATACATGTAAAACCTTACCCTCAGGTAATCATAATCGAACCCATAGGTGGATGTCCACAGGAATAACGAATATTGCCCGCAGGCATAAAAGGTGTCAACCACAGGCACAGAAACTACTACCCAGAGGAATGAGAAAAGTTTACCACAGGCAAAACAAAACAATACCTTTAGGATAAGAAAGTAACTAGGATGATCCCAACACATAAGCACACAATTTATATACAATTTTTCTCAAGGCAATTCAAAGCATGCTAAAAATCACAGTATACCCACCGGTATCCTGGCCAAACAGCTAAACTAGGGAAACACACCCACTGGTGACCCTGAATCCAAGAAATGATCCCAATCAACATTTTTATATTTATCAATTAACTATCTATGTAGTTTTAGATATCTAAATTTCCAAGGCCTCACCCATATGACATCCCAAACATTGGCACATAGCAAAATGGTACACAGAATCACTCAACAGTTGGAATTAAACACCAGACCACCTACCACGATCTCCACTGATTGATATACGCAAACGATGCCTCCTAAATCAACTAAGAACAGCTTAGATCTAGGATAAAAATTCAACCATTCAAATGTAAATAACTTCCCTTAGAGGATGAATTGGAAGTAAAGACTTGCGGAGAGGGAAGGACTCACCTGTTCGGTTCCAACATGATCGATGGCAGAAGAATGTTATTCCCAGTCTGAGGTTGAGAGATCTTCCAAGATCCGACCATTCTCCCAAGCTAAAAATGATTGTTTCTTCCTCCTATGTTAAAATAGGAGGATACTACCCATTTTAAGCAAAAAAAACCAACTACACTACATGTACTCTCAAGTATACGGTGTGTACTTTTTATCATTTAATTGTTCCTCTGGTGGATACTTTTTACCGCCGCCCTGTTCATTTGTCGACATGAGTACATGGCTTGTATTTCTGAATACACAGAGTGTATTGTCGTTCTGCCGGAAGCTAGGCCCACCGCCTTACACTTTACCTACCGACTGATTACACGACATGTAAATACCCAGTACACATCATGTAGTCAGTTTTTTTACACCCTTCATCACCGATTGACCTACACGCCCCGTATACTCATTCCACACAGCCAAAGTACATATCGTGTGGAAATGTACATGGAGTATACCCACAAAATTTGGGATTTTTCTTTTTTTTCTTATTTTATCAAAAACACTTAAGGAAAAAGAAAAAAGAAACCCGTACCTCAAGAATTAGAACCCAGTTCTTACAAACATCCCCCAATAAAGAAATTTGTCCCTGAATTTCCCTTCCAATGGTGGTGAAGATAAATCTCAGAAAAACTCTAGCCACTAAGCATGTACATCGATCTCCTACTCCCAGGTTTTTTCTGGCACTCAGCCATGCTGCTATAGCACCCGTACAAGTGGAACTGACCAGCCTCAGAGAACCTTCATGCTCCTATAAATAATACAAATTGGATGCTCCTCAAAAGACGTATTGGCCTAAAGTTCAACCTCCTCAAGATGAACGACGTGAGATGGGTCTGAGTGACAATGGAATACCTGAGCTACATGGAAGACGTTGTGCATGGCCTGGTACCTCTGTGGTAACTGAAACCAATAGGCAACTAGCCCGACTCCCTCTAGAATCTCAAACGGCTACACATACCTCGGTGAAAGATTACCATGTCTACTGCTCTGCCTGTATCCCAACCTTGGTGAATCACCTATGAAATCCTGATCCGCAACCACGAACATCATGGGTCATCTACGGTGATCAGCATAATATTTCTGATGAGACTGTGTAGTAGCCATCCACTTCTGAATCAACTAGACCTCCTCTTAAGTCTCCTGTATGAGACATGGTCCCAGTAAGGCTACCTCACGTGCCTCCAACTAGTACAAGGACGATCGGCATGGCCTACCATATAAAGCATTGTAATGTTCCATCTCAAAAGTTGCCTGAAAAATATTACTATGGGAAAACTAGACTAGGGGTATGTGCTACTCCCAAGAGCCCCCAAATGCCAGGAAACATGCGTGCAACAAGTCCTCAAGAACCTGTATCGTATGCTCTGACTGAATGTCGGTCTTAGGGTGGTACACTTTTCTCTTAAGCACCTATGTACCTAGTGCCCTCTAAAAACTCTTCCAGAAATGAGATGTAAAATGGGAATCCATATCTGAAAAGAAATAACGAGGGACCCCATGAAGACGTACTACCTCTCAGATATAAAACATTCCAATCTCATCAACACTAAAGGTATCCTTGATTGGAAAAAAAGTAGGAAACCTTTGAAAGTCTATCCAAAACAACCCACACATCATCGTTGCCTCGAGGTGACCTCAGCAACCCAGTCACGAAGTCCATCACGACATCATCCATTATCCAATCCATAATGGGTAACTTATGTAACAGTCCAGCTAGCCTCTGATGCTCCTCTTTCACCTGCTTGTCATCCAGATATAAACTCGCAATTTGGGCTATCACTCCACCTCACCCACGATTCTCGGGTCCATATCAGCTCCCCTGGACATCCCTTTCGCCATTGTATAGAAATCCTCTACCCTATAGGGACGTGAAGCACACCCTGTGAGGATAGAAATTTACAAAGGCTCGAAAGGGTACCAACTAGTCCATCCCAAGAATGACATCATAGGCTGTCATTTCTAAGACATAGAGGTCTCACAAAATGTGACACCCACCAACCTCTAGGGGTACTTCCTACACTAACACACACCAGTTGTTCTGGTCCCCAACGGAGTTTCTAGCATCATAATATCAGAAGAAGAAGAAACACAAAGCCTAAGGATCTCCACAACAGGCATAGATATAAAGCTATGTGTAGAACCAGTATCGAAAAGAATATAAGATAAACCAGAAGCTACTAGAATAGTACCTCTGACAGTGGAAGGTCTGATATCTTTATCCTGTTCGGTCTGTTGCACTGCATATGCATGCACAGTGTCGCGACCCTGCAACACAGCCTGGCTACCCTAAGATGACCCGCCCTGATGTCTTTGAGATCCTGGTGTTTGTCTACCACGACCATGACCACCACCTCATCCTGAACGTCACAATGTATCCCAATTCCCAGACTGGTAAGAAGCTACTGGCCCTGATTCTGCATGCAAAGTCTGCACAGAACACCTCTCACTAGCCACTGGTGGAAACACCCTGCAAAAACGCTGGAGATGACCCATCCTGCCATAAGCTCGGCACTCCACTAGGTCACATGGACACTAAGGTCTCTTATGCCCCTCTCTACCACACCGGTATCACATGACCTAGACACTTGATGAAATATTTTGGATAGTACTACCACTGTGAGAGAAATCCGTCCATCTCTTCCTCATAATGGTAGAAATAGTACCAGAAACTGGTGTCGAACCACCCTGGTCTACACCACTAGCTTCCCATAGGTTTTGATCAGTAATTAGTGCATGGTTCACAATAGAATTTACTGAAGGAAACCTGAAAATGTTCACCAGCACATAGATGTCTTATCGAAGACCATACTCAATGAATCGAGCCCTCAACATCTCATCTCCCACGAGAACAGGTTCGAAGCGCTGTAGCTCAGTGGATTGGGTAGAATAATCCATCACTGACATAGTGCCCTAATGTAGATTCATGACCCCTTGAGATCGATCTATCCTCAGCGTATTTGGGATGATGAAGTCATAGAAGACCTCCTAAAAATCTTCCCACTCCATGTCAATATGATGATCGGTCTGGGTGGTAACATCCCACCACCTCTTGGCCAAATCACGAATCATGTGTGTAGCAGGATTGACCCTCCACCCTGAATGCATCTCCAGATGCTCGAAAATAGTCTGTATAGAACTCATCCAAGACTCTGCAGCCTATGGTCCATCATCCCATGAAAACATAGGCAGTTGCTTCTGCTGAAATATACGAGTTAGCTCTGCCATAGATGTGGCACACGGAGGTGCTCCCTGGATTGTCCGGATAAACCGCACGAAGCATTTACAGAACTTCTCCTTCATGCCTATGTCTGGTATAACGGCTGGCGCCACATCTGGATTGGTAAGAGGATCCATCAGTAGATCATGGCCTACCAGCTCTAGAGTATACTCATTGCCGCTATCCTGGAAAAATAATCATGGTCATCTTGACGGTATGACTCCACAAGGTCAAACACACACCTTAGAGCAGGATTATCAAGAAATAAAACCGCAATCCTAAGTAGGGAACAAGGAGAAGAAAACTTTCATGTTTTACAAAACATGACTACACGGCGTGCTTAATAACTACACGATGTGTTTCCTCAAGTCTTTAACAGGGGTTCGTACTCTGCCAGAACTGTTTATGTAATAACCCAAACACACGGCGTGTACTTGAATTTTCTTCCCTTGCCTAAGTCCTTCTATAAGGATTAGCCCCACGAATCTCCTTTAAACGAGACTACATGACGCGTATATGGTCTACATAGCGTGTACATGGTGAACTTCGCTGACCAATGTTGTCTATTACATGGCCGGGTATATAGCTCAGACAACACGGTGTGTTCTAGATAGACACAGCGTGTACGGTTTAAATTCCAACTTCCTGTGTTGTTAGTGACACGACCGGCTACTCGGCTGACACTACACGGTGGGTTACACCCACAAGCGGCGTTTACACCACCCCATTTTCCCAGCCACATGGTCAAGTCCACATGGTATCTCCCGGTCAAGACTACATGTCGTGTCCCTTCGGTACATAGCGTGTTTAAGAAGAGGTAACACCTACCCGTCTTTGTTAGTTACTTGGACGAATCCACAGGTCAAACTACATGGCATGTTCATCATTGGAACAACATGTATATAGTAAGATTTCCCTTCCTGTGTTCTTAGTTACACGTCGTACATTGGTTCAACACAACACGATGTGTATAATAACTACACGGTGTGTGCCTTCTAGAACTTCCCCATCTCGTGTCTCTGCCCACATGGCCTATGACACGGTTAGAGGCTACATGGCATGTACTTAGGGTACACTGCATGTTCCTAATTTTTTTGATTTCTTCCTAAACAGAAGATTAAATAGCATGTAATCAAAACTACATGGTGTGTATTCTAGGTTTTCCAGATATTAAGCCTTAAAAACTGCTCCGGAGCTCATAAAAACATTGAAACCAATAGCTAAGTGCCAAATTCTGATCTTGTGAGGGCCCATACTCCCCACGAATCAAATATTGGCATCTTATACGAGTTATAAAATGGTTAATAAGTTGATGATCCACCAAATTACGATTTATGAGGGCCCATACTCCCCAAAAATCAATGTTTGGCGTCCATTCAAACAACCATACAAAACAATACCCTATCAAATAGCAGGTATTGATCAAGGCATCTACCAAAATAGTATGCATTTTCTAGCACAACATCTATCACAACAACATGAAATTTCTAATGCACGTACATGGCATAGAATATATGAATGGCATGTTATTATAACATGTGCCTAAATGATGCATGAGATATCATACCCTTATCTCATCAGGTTTCAACTAAATAGAACCTAGTATAAAAACATAAACATCACACCACAAGAGCATCACCCAATAGTGAAAAGAAAATCAATTGTAAAATTGAATAATTAGAAAAACTGAAACCCAAGGTAAATTGGATTTTCCCTGTACAAAGGTTATCTACTCCTGGGCACATCTTATTACCAAGTACCTATTCCATCCTATCCTAGACTATAGGCTCTAAACAGTAAGTCAAGAAGAAAATAACTGCTTTGGTACCACAATGTAACATCCCGGATCTAGGGGCCACACAACATATTCCCTGAACCCCGTTGGTCACATGACCTCAAGCGCATTTCCCCAAACTTCAGAGGCTACCGAATAGCAGATGGGTCTTAGGTCTGATAGTGGGGAAATTATTCCCTCATTTGTCAAAGTGTACCACAGCGGAAATAGTTATAAACATACAAATGTGGAAGAAACAAACAATACCCAACAAAAATGGATAATTGTACAAAAGTAAAATATAACAACAGTCATATATATATAATGCATTATGTCTCTATTTCTAGGAAAGAAACCAAAATAGGACACACTACAATCTAGAATAACACAATAGAATGTATAAGTGCAGCAAAGGAAAACAAAACAGTGCAGCAGGAACTCAACCACATCACTATCCTAAGAACAGTACCATGCTCTCCCAGTCCTTTACAACAATCAAGTACCTTTATAGGGACTCTTTCCCTTATCAAAACCTGCAGCAATATAATCTTTTTGGGTCGAAGACAAGACCCAAACAAGGTGTGAGAAATAAATCCTAGTAGGCAACCACCAAAGGCTCATGGCCAACTGCTAGTGAAACTGTGCAACAGTAGTGTGTAGCAATAAAATATTGTCAACTAGGTAGTACTCAAAAGTAAATATCTCTACCAGTTACATTTCCATTTTATTAATTTTTTATCAACTCCACGATTATGCTTCATCTTGGTGGTGCACCATATTAAATCACCATAGTAAATATACAAAGTAAACTTTGTCCACAGACATGAAAAACCATACCCTCTAGTAATCAGAATCATAACCCATAGGTGACATTCCATAGGAATAAATAATATTTCCCACAGGCATACGAGATGTCGCCCACAGGCATAGAAACTGCTGCACACAGGCCTGAGAAAAGTTGCCTGTAGGGTAAAAAAATCACTACCATCAGGCTAAGCAAGTAAACAGGCCCAGCCCATCACAAAATCTTGAAATTTATATACAATTCATCTCAAGACAATTTAAAGCATGCTAAAGATCAAGGTATACCCATAGGTATCCTAGCTGAACAGCTAAACAAGGGAAACACCCCCACGGGGTGGCCCTAGATCAAAGCAATGATCCCAACCAACATTATTATATTTATCATTAGATTATTTATATAGTTCTAGATATATAAATAGCCAATGCCTTAGCCATACGTCACCCCAAACATGGGCTCATAGCACAATGGTACACAAAAGAACTCAACAGTTGGAAATAAACACCAGACCACCTACATCGATCTCCACTGATCAATATACATGAACGATGCCTCCTGAATCAACTGAGAACGGCATAGATCTGGGATAAATGTTCACCAGTTCAATGGTAAATAACTTCTATCAGAGGAATAATTGGCAGGAAATACTTACGGAGAGGGTGGAACTCACCCACGTGGTTCCAACATGATTAATGGCGGAAAAATCTGATTCCCGGTGTGCTGTCGGGAGCTCTTCCAAGATCTAGCCTCTCTCTTGAGCTCCAAACAACCATTTCTTCCTCCTCTACCAATAAAGAATCCTACATACCATTTTATGTGAAAAATAACCAATATGGTGTGTACTCTCAAGTATACAGCATGTACTTTTCATCATTTAAATGTTCCTATAGCGGGAACTTTTCACCGCCGCATAGTTCATCTATTGACATGAGTACATGACATGTATTTCTGAATACACGTCATGTATTGTTGCCCCACTGGAAGATACTCCCACCACCTTACAGTTTACCTACCGAATAATTACACAGCATGTAAATACCCAGTACACTGACTGTAGTCATTTTTTTACACCCTTCATCACTGACAGGCCTACATGCCTTGTGTACTCTTTACACAAGGCTATGTACATAGCCTGTGGAAAAGTACCCAGCATGTACCCAATAAATTGGAATTTTTCCCCGTTTTCCTTATTTTCTCAAAAACACTTAAGTAAAAAAGGAAAATAAGAAATTTGTACCTCAAGAATAAGAACCGGGTTCTTACAAAATTTCATTTCTCTTTTAAAAGTACATTAAATAAAATGGGAATATACAAAAAAAATAGTGCACTATAAATATCATAAGGGAGAAAACGGATACTATATGGTATATTAGTACATGTGATCATAGAGGAATATTAAGGGAACATAATAGGGGTGGAATTAAAATATTGAACCATAATGTTTGAAATAACATGATATTATAAAATAAACATGGTAATGTGGACAGAACATTAAGCATGACTTCATAAACATAGGTCAAGTATAACTGCCAAGACATCATAACATGGTGAAAAAATTCTCAAAATATACTAGGTTTACTCTCTAATATTATACAAGGGTCCACATTAGACTAAAACATTAGCCAATGGATTTTAGTGTTGTCTGGGAGCACCAATCATTTTCATATAATGTACATGATTAAGTGTGTGACATAAATCATACTACACAAATATTCCATTATTATATTTTAATCCCATTATCATGAACATTGGGATATATTAATAGAATTTACCCAACCAATGAAGTATAGTAACATCTAGATTAATTCACATGAGATGAAATAAATATGGGTGTTCACAAAAAAGTATTTTTGTCTTGGAAATATTGCAAGATAATTCTTGTTGCATAATGTGGGTACATAACTGTTAATGGGAAGTATAAATGTCACTAAAAAGGGTATATAATAAATTTAAAATTATATTTATAGTAAGAGGGATTCGTGGAATCATAGACCTACATAAAATATTGGAATATAATGGGAATAATATGAATGTAATTTTTTAAAAAATTGGGGATGGTGATGACCTGTTTATATAAGAGGGTGTCTTCAGAAGCTATGAGGAGCATCATAACATCATTGGGATGACTTCAGAGGGTTCTATGAAGGGGAATTAATGTTAATTTCAGGAACTATTGTTTCAAGATGAACTTAAATTGAAGGATTGGTGGTTTTATATATGAAAAGGTTGGAGAGTTCTTTATTAATTTTCAAACATCAGTTTTGGAAATTTAATAATAATGTAATAAAAATCACTAACCATCCCATGGGGTTTTTCACATGTTTTATACCATAGTATATTACTTCCATTATTCTACATTTTTCATAATATATATCATTAAAATAATATCCATGGGGAATTTAATGTGAGTCACATTTACAAATAATTTATTTTTTAACCCTAAAATATAATATATGTTTTGAAGGAATTATTATTGGATTATATAATTAATAAAATTACCAAATAATAAAATGTAAATATATATTTGGTTATAAATATTTTTTATTAAATATATTACATTATTTTGGGTGGATTATGATTTCATAATACACCACAAGTATTTATACCTTATTTAATTATTACCCCAAATTTTGGTTGTCTCTAAGGATCATTGAAATCTAAATGTTGGCTAATTTTAAGTTGATAGATTAAAAAATAATATTTATATTATCCAAATAATAATCCTTTTATGAAATGATACATGTTCAAATAAATAATATACAATGTTTTGAAAATATAAGTTTTACAAAAAATTGATTTTTAACCATTTATAAAATTATTTTTGACTTTATGAAATTATATTATCATTTATACTTGATAATACTTTTTTATTTTTTATTTTTAATCCAATATAATTTATTTAAAAAATCTATGATGTATTGAGATAGGTTTTATTTATCGGAACCATTCATTTCACAAAATGAAAATTTGTATTTCACCATATAAGAATCTAATTTATATCAAACTCCTTATTTAATCAATTAAAAAGTATTATTAAAAATGGATAAAAAAATATATATTTTTTAGAAAATAATAATTATAAAATCATGATGTCTGCGTATAAATATTACCATATTACACCATATAATTACCATATGATAAAGTATGTTCTTTTAATATTTTCTAATAGTGGTTCAATATACATGGTTAATTCCATGTTCTAGATGAGCCTGAAAATATCTCTTAAATGGTTTTGTACAATATTTATTTATTGAATCTCATATTGGTATTGATCAAGGGAAAATCCTAGGGATTTTATCTCTCAAAAAATATCTGAAAGATTCTCTTTATAAGGTATAATCCTAATGGTCGATGTCATCACTTATTTTTCCATATCAATTGGGGTCTTTCATAAACCGTAATATATAATAGTTGTATGACCACTATTTAAATTATATATTATTAGTTGTTATGATTTTACTGGACATTTAAATCTAATAGTATATAAAATTCCAAAATAACCAAAATTATGCTTGTGTTTATTATAACTTCATTACTTAATAATACATTTATTTTTTTTAAAAATGTAATTTCATTTATATAAGTTCATGTCATTATAATTATCTTTATTTATAAATATTTATTTTAAATTTGAAATCGTTTTTTATCATGTTAATTTATTTTTAATTTTTTGAGGGAAAAACTTCTTTAAATTCATAAGCAATTCCAAAATAATATTTATTCATGTAATAAAAAAACGAAAATATGTAATTAAAAATATTAAAGGTAATAAAATTTATTTGTATTTTTTTTCAATAATTTTGGAATAAAAGAAAATATAATTTTTTTAATATATTTTTTATTTGAATTCCATTTGAATCATGTTGTCATTAATTCCAATCATTGTTAATTTTTTAGAAAATGTATTCATTGATATCTCATGTTAAAAATATATAATTAAATGAATTAAAATTCAATAAAATATTATCTTCATACATGTGAATTAAATATGGTCCAAAATATTAACCATAAACCTACTATTGTTCACTTTTCTTTTAATTGTTTCATTCATAAGCCTTAATGACTAAAAAACTTTGAAATCAATGTAAAATTAAAATGGGTTAAAATATATTTAACACTAACTGGTAAGTGTTAAAAAAACCTAATCATTTCTATATATTAATTTCTGTGAGGATTCAAACATAGAGTAATTTTATATTATAAATATAGATATTTTAATCCAAATTAATCAAGTTATTAATTTATTTTAATTTAATAATTTGTGTAATTATAATGGGCACTTCCCTTCACATATAAAAGGGAACCACATATCCTTCAATATTCACAATTTTTTATCATTATTTCTTGGTCCAGATATAGAGAAATAAATTACATGATTCATTGTGCACCTAATATAACTTTAATTATTTTATAAATATCATCCTCTCATGTATTAAGGTGTAACCAATTGAGGTTTCTTAGAAAAGTTGTATAACTCTTAAATACATTCAATTTTATTCAGTATTATACCTTCTTTAAATATATAAAATCAATCCTAAAATAATTATTTCAAAATAATACATATAATCATTTAAAATTATTATTATTAATCAACTGTTATACACCTCCTTTCCCTCATATGAATTAATAAAACACCACTTGTGATTACATGTGTACTGCCACCTCCATAAAGTGATATGTTTCTTGTTTCTTCATGAATTTACATAGATGGTTATAATGGTGTATTTCTATAAAATAAATGATATTTATTATAATAATATAGATATATAAGATTGAATTTTAATTTAATTTTCTTATAGTTCATCCATTGAAAAGTGGGAGCATCCCTCGTGCCTATGGACAAAGTAGCATATCTATGATGTGATGTTATTTCTTTTTCATCACTATTTTATATGAATTATTATAAAATAGAATAAAATTACAAAATTTTATACTCATTACATTTTTTATATTCTAGATCTGGTATAACCATTATGAAATTGAATGGACTAGGTCTATCGAACTGAAACATGCATGAAAAATGAAGTGGTTATCACCAAAAATAGTGATTTCAATAAAGATTGTTTATAATTGGGTGATAAGATGTTATAAGTAAATAATATATTTGATTATAAATATGATTATTAATATATTATAGATTTATAACATATATATATATATATATTACATATTAATAAATTCAAAGAAAACTATGACAAGATGAAAGGGTTTATCCTCTCAAATCATCATCTTTTAGACATATGTTTTGTTGTGGAGATGTATTATTTTATGATATTTATATATATATATATCCTTTTAAATTTCATATAATTAATATCCTTTTATCATAATAAATAAATTTTAATTTTATTTTATTTTTCTTTTGGGCTTATTAGTCAAAATATTCCAAAGTGGAAGGTGATTTATGTTTCAATCACATTTTAATTGAGATCATTTTTTTCTTAAATTTTAATTAAGGTTATTAAATGATCCTTATTTGAAAAAACCATATAATTTTTAAAAGATTATGTTTATTCATATAATTACAAGTAATTGTACCATTTTCTTCTTCTTGGTGCATAAAACTAAATGGAATTGTTTTAAATAAAAATTAATTTTTTACCCACAAATCAATTTCTTCCATGCCCATGTTTTCTTCCAAATGTTTTCAATAATTCTTTTAATATTATGTTATTATTGATTAAATTCATTTTACCAATGATTTAATTTTTATATAAATATTTTAGTGTAATTTTATTTTCATTTTCTGATTGATTTTCTTTAGACTTTTTACCAAATATGTGAATGGAATATATATTTTAACATACTTGACGTGACCATAATTTTAGGAAATCGTGTACACTAAAATCTTTTATGTTTCCATTAAATAATTTGTATGGTAATATTCAATGAAATTTTTTCCCCAATATTTTATGTATATTAGTATTTTAAATAAGTTAATTCAACATAAAATACTTATTTTCCTAAATAAAAATTCCCTTAATCTTTTAAATGATTGTTTCTTCCATGATCATAACCTTTAATGTTACTTATTATTTTTTGGGGAAATGAATTCTATGATACAACCATTATTATTTCAAAATATTTTTTCTGAATATGATGAGGAATGTTTTGTGAAACACATTTATTTTTCATGGGCTATACTAAATTAAAATGATAAAATGGTTACAAAACATGTTTCTTTTAAAATGGTTATGATATGATGATATGATGATTTATTGGATATTTTAGTGAACATATGTTTGTTTTTAATTATTTGATGGGTGGGAATTTAATTTTATATCCCTCCTTTATTTTGGATATAGGATTATATCTTATTAGTTAATAAAATGAAAAAATTATGTGTGCTCAATCCACAATGGGAAACATATAGGGATTCCTGATCCACTTAGAGAAATAATTGTTGATTCCTCATCCTCTATTATATGGGAAATATGTAGTTCTTAATGAATTAGTTTGATATAGGACTTAGGCTTTGATGTATAATACACTATTATATGATTTCTTAGGTATATAACCTTAATATATGGTATTTTTCTATTCCATTGATGTATCCACATTCTTATGAAATTTTTTATGATTATTATTGGAATTTTTCATTCATGATTGATTTATGATGATTCCTCACACATATAATTCATGTATTTTGATATGATAATGTTTTACATCGAGACTCAAGATTATGATCTATGAATGTTGTGTTATGATATTATCTTGATGTCCTCATGCTCTCATACACTTATTGTTATGATATGATAATATATTATTTTTGAGTGGTATCTATTGTTTTCCTTGAGAGTGTGACTCACATCCACATAAGCAACAACATTATTTTAAGAAGTTCAGACTTTGGACTTATAAAATATTTTCTTCCACTTCACTTTTCCAAAAACCATATGTAAAACACCTTGGATGGTTTTTGTTTTGGATTAGTTTAATGTGAGGTGTCCCAAACCTAAATAATAAAGAATTCCCTCTCCTTTCCTATATAAACCCACCCAGGCCCCCACATTATCCTCACTAAAATACATTTGAGTTCATCCAACCTATGCCCTACTCTCTCTAGAATCCTTTCAAGGTTCCCCTAGCTCCCAAGAAGCCTATATCAAGTCTCTCTCAAGCCTTTGGAAGCACACTTCCATGTAAGGGTTTTTTCTTCCTTTCTCATTTTTGTCCTATTTTCTTAATGTTTTTATGCCCTTTTAATTTCAATTTTAAATATTGGGGTATGGTTTCGCACCTCCCCCATAATGCCCTATTTATGATTGAATGATGGGAGACCCCTTTCTCTCTTATTAATTGCATCCCATGTACACCCGTTACTATGCTGAAATTCCAAATGCAATTTCCCTATCTTCTTTTAAATTCAAGCAATTATTTTGAATCATAACTCTAAATTCCATTTCAATTGTTGGGACATGTATCTATATTACCCCCTTACTGTCCATTTCATGTACATATTATGAGACTCCCCTTTGTCTCTCATTAACCATTTTTATGAATTCTTACATCACTCCGTTAGGCTTCAAAAATTGCACCAATTTTTCAATCCATGGTCATTGTGTAGTGAACACCATGTCCAATTCTCTATCATGGTTATTAACATTTATGAACATTTACTTATTGATTATAAATATTCTGGAATGAACTTTACATTCCATTATTGTTGAATAAATGATTATATTTTACGAATCCATGTTATATGATCCATGTAGCACACTTATGCATGAAATGAAGCGTTTAAGAAGGGTGCTCCCTTATGGTGCTCCAATGCATTGGGTTAAGATTAGTATCATGATACATTATATTCAATGGGTATTCAGTCATGATAATTCAAGTGCAATGAGGTTTTCCTCGTGCTTCATGTATAACGAGGATTTACTAATTCTCTATGTGCAATGAGCCTTAGCTCATGCTAATTCCATGTTAAGTGATGTTGCCACATTTCCATGTCATGATTATCATGCTTTCTCATGTCTTTATGTTTATGCTTTTATTGAGATCTAATGATATGACTATTTACTAACATGTATTGTATTCGTCATGTTACTCAATGATTATTCCCTTATTGGGATTTATAGATCACCCTTTTCATATTCATGTCCTTAGGTTATCCCATGAAATTCTAAGTGCAAGGGAATGTAGTGGTTATGTAAAATAAGTTTTCAATAAAGATGTTGTATTTCATGTTTTACGGATATCTCAATCGTCTATGTTTTATCAAATGTATTTTATGTAATAAATTATGTTTAATTGTGTAATAAAAAGTTGGTTTTTCATACAACCCATCTTTACCCTTTCCTTAAATATATTACAATGTTACAATCAAACTAGTATGTATATTATTATCTACATTCATGACATCAATATTATGCTTCACATAATGATATCTCTAATATGGTAGCTCAAAAAATAATGAAATTTTCTTCCAAATATGTCTATCATTACTAGATTTATGTGTCATTCCCAATGTCACATCTAGGTTTTGCAACCTATAAAAATTCACATCAAGGGATAATGTTTTTGGAGAAATATCAAATTCTTATAAGCGATTGAATGCATTTTTTAGTCTTCTATAAGTGTGATGCATAGTAAAAAACTTTTGATGACCCATGTATACTATTTTCCTCCCATGATGAAATTGAAAAAAATGAAGGCAGTTGTCTGCGAATTGGAGATGCTTTATGCCCCTTAACACTATATCTAGATAAATTTCTATATGATAGGAAGTAATTTATAGTAAACATAAGTACTTTATAGAGTTTAAAATATTCCATTTTATAAGAATCATACACCCTAAAACCATCCACGCATAAAATATTCAAATCATCAATCAACGGAGACAAGAAAACATCTATATCATTTCCAAGATGCATCAAAACAGAGATCATTATACTCAACATAACATATTGGCACTTCATAAAAATATCAAGAGATTTATTGTAAATTACCAATAAAATAGGCCATGAACTATATATGTTGCAGAGGCTTTGATATGGATTAATTCTATCTAGGAACAACACAAGTTCGAGACATCTAATTTCATTTTCAAATGTAGGTAATTGCTCATCAATTTTTGTCCATTGTGGAAAATTAACTCGATGACATATTTTTTAATCACATATCTTCTCATAATCATTGAATATAAACGTTTTTTTCATCATGTGAATTAGAAAATAAACATTTCAAATGATGGATTGTAGAAAGATACCAAAATAACTTGGAAAGAATATATGTAATGTGTACATCAGCTTGTGATTTTTCTTTTAACATATTCCGTGATATCCCAAAATTAGGACACTCGAATTGAAATTCATATTCCTTACTGTATATCATATATTCATTTAGACATGCATGTATTTTCTTGTATCCCAATACCATCAGGTATAATATTTTCTTGGACTTATAATGTGAATCTAGATGATCATTTTCTTTTGGAAGAATGTCTTTCAAAAATTATAGTAGCTCTGTAAAACATATGTCACTCCATCCAAGTTTCACCTTCAGGTTAGTTAATCTTAACATAGCTGAGATAATTGTAAAATCTGTACAACCAAGATAGAGTGGTTTTTCATCATCACCATATAGATGTGCAACTGTCGGTTCTATATCAATTTGTTCTGCTGCCATATCATGAATCATTTATTCAATTTCATTGGATTTACCATCTTCCAAATCAACATCATCATTATATCTGACATTCTATCCAGTTTCACAATGCCAATTATATGGGATATAACTTGGATTAAAACCATGAAAAATCATATGTTCATTGATCTCTCTACATTTCAACTTATTCTTATTCAAACATTTTAAGAATTGATAGAAAAACATGTCATTATATAGAACATTTCATTTAGAAAATTCCAAAAAGGAATCAACACCTTCCTCATATCTAGTACTCATATAATGTGCTATAATCCAACATCAACTCATTATTTCATATAACAAATAAAAAAATTATACATCATGTTATGATATTCCAATTTTATATTTATATAAATTAAATCATAATTAGAATGAAAAGTAATTTTTAAATATAAAACAAATATATGTGTATTTGGAAAAGATATGAATGTAAATAATTATAAAAATAAAATCTAGTTAGTTGTAACCATTTTATATTTATATGAAAAATGAAGTAATTTGAACGTAAAAATGTTTTGAGAAAACAATTGGGAATAGGTGTGTTAGTAATCAGGAATTGGGGAACAATCCAAGGATTGAATATACCCAATTTCTATCAATATAGAAAAGTTAGTCATCTCATTGAAAAGTGTCCAATGAAATTATTATATGATGATGATAAAAACCCCCAAATGTTTTCTCAAAGGGTGTGAGTGAAAAGTGTAATTTAGAATGGAAGTCCTTTATAAAGAAGTTCTTGTTTTCCCATGATGATATTATCTCTAAATTAGTAGAAGTGGATGAATTTGAAAACTATAAAGACTTTCTGATGTTAATATATGCCAATAGTTTCAAAGAAACCACTGGGATATATATATATAACAACAGTTCAAGAACTATTCATATACATGTTGTCCAACATATATCTATTTAAATGGTTTCATGGAAACCGTTGTGGTATATGCATACAAATAGTTCAAGAACCATTGGCATACACTCTCTACTGTATAATATATTACAATGGTTTATGAAACTGTTGGTATGTCCTCCTCAAATAGCAACAGGCATCATACCCTCTTCACCCAGAAACCATGAATCATTGTACCCGTCATCTTATTCCTATCTTCCAGGACCTCTACACATGAATTCCAGAACCTCTAAAGGGGGTGGGGATGTTCTGGTGGTGGGGGGTTGTCCATTTGGGTGGGGGTGTTCACGGGGGTATCTAGGGGTGGGGGCTGTCTACTGAGGGGGGTTCATGGGTGTGGGCCTGTATAGAGGGGGTGGGGTGGGTGGGGTGGGGCTGTCCATGGGGTGTCCAACAGGTGGGGGTGTCTAGGGGTAGAGGGTGTCCCGGGGGTGGGGGCTTACCAGGGGTGTCTAAGGGGTATGGGTGTCCAGGGGTGGGGGTGTCCAGGGGCGAGGGTGTCTAAGGGTGGGGGGTTTTCCAGGGTGTGGGGGTTGTCCAAGGGGTTGGGGGATGTCCATGGGGTGGGAGTGTTTGGGGGAGTTATCCAGTGGGTTGGGGTGGGGGTCTATCCAAGGGGTGTGGGTGACCAGGGGTGGGGGTTGTATAGGTGGGTGGGGGTGGGATGTGATGGCCCAGACCCTCATGGTCAATCCCTTTTCCAAAATCTGGATCCTAAGGGTGGTGTCTCAGTGGGTGTGAGTGATCGGCATGTGACCGATCATTGTGCGACCGATCGGCATGCGACCGATCGGTGTGTGACCGATCGGTGTGCACCTGATCAGTGTGACACGATCGGTGCCCTACTGACCGGTGTGACATGCTCAGTTTGGGGCACGATCGGTGTGTCATCGATCGGTGCCTCACTAATCGGTGCTACCGATCAGTGCGGCCGATCGGTGTGTGGCACGATTGGTGGCACCGTGCCATGTCTAGTTTTTCATTTGCAGTTCCTCCCATAACAGCACTTTTAGGCCCTTTTTAACCTTTTTGGGAGTGGATCAAGGCCATTTTAAGCCGTTAATCAATGGTTAAATTTTTATTGGTGGGGTGACCCTCAACGGGAACAATTATGTGTCCGTGAATCGTGCCCCTCCATTTATATAAAATCCTTTAAAATCACAGTTGTTACCACCATTTCCCGATTAGAGTTATTAAATAACAATTAATCTTGTCGGGTGTAACCACCCAACCGCGTGGTGAACCACGATTTGAATTTAAACCCCTTAAAATCCCCATATCTTGTAACAATGAGATCTTATCTATATATCACACAACAATTTCTTCTTCTTCTTCTTCCTTTTGGCCAGCCTCCTTTTCTTTTGAGTGCTTTTATACTCTCCCTTTCTGAGGCAAGATGGGCGCCTATACCGATGATTTTCTTCTCACCCTTGGAGTCTCTGACGTTCCTCCATAGCAAGTCACACATCCCTTGTTTTTGGCGTGTGGAGAATAACTTTGAATCTTGATCAACCAAGTAGGGGTTTCCTCCATCCCTCTTTATTGTGTATCATACGTGGTGGGTATGCTATTGTTTCTGTGGGGATTGATGAAACCAAACACAATGAAGATAATGAATGGACCTTTAAATAATTAAGGGGGTGTGATCAATGTTCTTCTGTACTCTTTTATGTTTATATGTCTTTTGAACTGTATGGGCTTGTGCTCACTGAAAATCATGGTCGTTGGTGGTATTTCCTTGCGTCCTAATAAATCCTTGTCTTTGGTGATGAATAAATATATGTAACATGGAAATTTTTTAGTAACCTATACTTAGTTGGTATAAATGGATGTTTAGTAAAACAAGAATCCCTGTGTGACCACCCTGGTTAACAAACAGAAAGAAGAACCTTTTGAATTATGAGCTTGAACCTGGAAGCTTTCTACTCTATTTTGGTAGTAGGTGTGTTGTTCTACTTGGTGCTTATGAGGTGACATGGATGGGGAGGGAATTCCTGTTGTTGTACAGTTGTTGGTTGTGGTTTGGGAGCTGTGCGAGGATGTATCTTGAGGCTTTATTTGGTTCTAGTACTTTGAGGGATCTCACTTATCCCTTTGTTCTTATGACTTCACAAGAGAATTGGGTGTGAATGCTTAAATTGCAGTTTGGCGGTTTCTCTTTCCCTGGGTTGTGGTTATGCCTCTTAGTTTCCCCGTAGTGTTGAATTCACCTAATGGGATCACTTGAATGTGAAAACGAGAATGGTAAAAATGGGGAATTGGTTTTTGGAATGAGTTGTGACTTGGCTGTGACTAATGTGTTGTTCTTTTATGAATGAATAGTAATGAGGGTGTTTGTGCTTAGGTTTTTGGAATCCTAGGTTGGGATGAGTGCTTCTTACCTATACATATATCGATATTTTTTTTGTTTCTTATTCACTCCCCACCCAATTTGAGCACATAGTGTAGAACAACACCATTTCATGGGGGAGGGTGTTTTCCCAATACTCTTCTGAGTGGTTGGTTATTAGCTCCATTTCTGCTCCCTTTCTAGAATAGGCCAAGACTCTTCGGGTAGGTTGTGGCGGCCTGCGGACCATTATATCCCAAGATTCGTCAGGAAGGGTAGTGGTGGTGGTCTGCCTAGGTGTGTGTGGACAAGTTGTTTCCCAAGAGACTTCGGGATGAGGCTCATGTGTCTTTGGGCGTGGAAGTTGATATTCTAGTCTAGGTGTTTGTGGAAGTGGTTACGCATGGTGATAGTGGCCAAGGTGTTTTTGAGAAGGATGTTTGGTAGTGGCCCAGGTGTCTACAGGTGGGAATGGGGGTTGTGGCCCAAGTGAGTGCGGGTGGGTGTGGGAGTGGGACTGTGGTGAGAATGGCGGGATTGGTTCGATTTGTAGGATGTCTTCAATAACTAGTGGGGAAGTGGCGTGGGGTTCCCAAATATTGATGTTCTATTACTATAAATTACTTGACTTTCATTATTTGGGGAGTGTGCCTTGGTGAGGCTTGGGTGGATAGTTTTCCTTGTTAGGTGCTTTGGTTATCTCTTTTTTCACGAGGCATTAGAAAGCCTCCCCACTTGTGCAAGAGAGTCTTTGTTTTTCCCTGCTGAGTATACATATATGCTCACCCTACATATATAAAACTGCTTTCATGTTTCCAAGAGGACTCCAAGGATTGTGCGGGACCGTACTAGCTCGGACGTTGGGGCAGTTGATGTTGTCCTTTTCCTTTTCTTGGTACTTTACTTTTTGGAGTTCTTTTGACTTGTAACTTTTACTTTTAAAAATGAATATGGGAATGGTTTACTTTGGTCTTTACCTTTACCTTCAGCTTTTGGTGTTGTTTTGGATTTACTATCTTATCTCCCTATCCTGTTAAGATAAAAAGGGTAATGCCTTCCATCTTTTGTGTGATTATATACCCTTGGTGCTAATCGCCACTCCGGGACCTATTGAAGGCGGGTCTCGGGGGTCATTATCTGTCCTTCAACTTAAAGAAGGAAGGGTCTGGCAATCTGTTGTCCCTTCCCTCTATTTGATGAAGGTGGATCATGATAGGATAGTTTTACTTAATATGTGCTTTGGTTATCTCTTTTTTCATAGGTCATTAGAAATCATCCCCAGTTGTGCACGAGAGTATTTGTTTTCCCTGCTGAGTATAATTGTATGCTCACCCAATGTATATAAAACTGCTTTCAGGATTCCCGGAGGACTTCGGGGATCGTGTGGGACCATACTAGCTTAGACGTTGGGGCAGTTGCTGTTTTCATTTTCCTTTTCTTGGAACTTTACCTTTTGGAGTTCTTGTGACTTGTACCTTTTACTTTTGAACATGCATATGGGAATGGTTTACTTTGGGATTTACCTTTACCTTCACCTTTTGGTGTTGTTTGGTATTTACTATCTTATCTCTTGATCCTATTAAAATAAAAAGGATAATGCCTTCCATATTGTGTGTGATTTTATACCCTTGGTTCTAGTTGCCACTCTGGGACCTATTGAAGGCGGTTCTCGGGGATCATTATCTCTCCTTCAACATAATGAAGGAATGGTCTAGCCATATGATGTCCCTTCCCTCCTTTTGGGGAAGGTCGGTTGTGATAGAATGGAATCAGAGGCGTTGAGGTTTAGAGGTAAGATGGAGTCTAGAGTTAGGCATAGTGAGTATTGAATGGGATAGTAGGGAAATAGTTTTTGGTGATCATGGTGCGTGAAATAGGCCAGGGAAGACAGGCTAGGACACGGGATTTTAGGGCCCCCTGTGATCTGATGCAAGGACTCTGGACCTACCGAACGACCACGTTAGGCTACACTACTTATAGGGTAGAGGCCCTAGGGAGGGTACAAGCATCATAATGACTTGTGTTCTTATGTTTCATGGGTATTTTGGGAATTTAAAATGAATAAAAAGTCTATGAAAACTTAAGTCTTCTACACTACTCGGGATTAGGAATTCCTTGTTTACCTTGCAGCTATGGCACCTAGGAGAAGACCATGAGTGGTGTGGATGATCAAGGCCCCGAGGGTTGTTTTGGCTGATCAACAGAGGGCTGACCGAGAGGAGGCCAATCAGTGGTAGAGGATGCTTCTTGCCTTTCAACAACATACCCTTGGGAAGTACAAGGGTAGCATCTCAGATATGGAGATGGAGAGCTGGCTCAAGGAGCTAGTGATAGATTTCAGCTTGATTTGGGCTCAAACGGAGTATTGGGTTCCTCTGGCTGTCAGCCAGATGTGGGGAGCAGCGAGACAGTGGTGGATGCTTTATATCGGTGAAAAGGAGGCTGAGGTTGTGTGGGATGACTTCGAGAAGGAGTTTCGGGCAGAATTCCTCTCTTCCATGATGAAGGTTGAGAAGAGGCAGGAGATTCTCTCCTCCAGTAGGGGAGCATGTCAGTAAGAGAGTTGGGGATCATGTTCAAGGATCTCCTTCACTTTTCTCTAGACCTCTTTCCGGATGAGGAGTCTTGGGCGAGATGTTTGAAAGAGGCACTTCGACCTTCTCTTTAGTATGTTGTTACTCCCTTCACCTTACCGACCTACTTAGATGTCCAAAAGAAAGATGAAGTGGAGGAGAGGATGCACACACTGGGAGGTGTATCGTGAGAGGGGATCCAGTTGGGCTTGTCGAAGGGGAAGGCCGTCAACAGTAGGCCTCCAGCATCAGGATTCTCTCTGATTCGACCAGCAGGAAGCTGGCCTCAGCAGTTCCAGTTCTGATCCCCTGGTCCTCATCCTTTCATTTCGGGCCCAGGACTGAGGTGGTTCATCTGTGGGAGCCATGGGCACCTTCAGAATCAATGCTCCGACAGAGTGTCGTACAGTGGGGGTGGGCCAGTGCAGCACCTGCCTCAGCCGCATTAGTTTCCATCCAGGCCCACTCAACAGTAGTAGGGACAACGATCTCCCACTCCTCCAAGGCCAGATGTCACAGGAGGAGGCCGACCTCTGGGAGCTCCACAGGTACCTCGACCGGGCCGTGTTCGGGGAGGCGACCGACAACCGAGAGGCAGAGGAGCTGGGCGTGGGCAGTTGCACTCCACGGAGGCATCAGTTCTAGAAAAGCCAGAAGTTGTTCGAGGTACGATCTTCTTGTTTAGTACCCTTGCATGTGCCTTGTTCGATACAGGAGCTTCGCACTCCCTGGTTACACCTAGTCTGGCATGTGCCCTGGGTTTAGACGTCGAGAGACTTTTAGTGCCCCGGGTGCTGAGCATGCCAGTCGGAGGTCAAACCAACTTGTCTTATGTTTGCTGAGGGTGTATAATTATGATAGGGCCACATCATTATATCAGGTATCTTCTTCTGCTGCATATACATCCATAAAATGTCATCCTAGGCATTGAATTATTGTTCTTTGTGTGTGCCGTCATTTACTGCTTCCAAGGAAGGGTCGTGTTTTCAGATTTGGGCGGTCAACCTATAACTTTCATCGGTGAGAGGGGTTGCCAGAAAAGTAGCAGGCGAGAGGAGCCCCTCTTTTCTTTGATAGATGATCTAGTAGTGGAGTCGGTGGATGCAGAGATATTGGAAGTCCCAGGGATCGTCAGTGAGTTCATGGACGTCTTCCCTGAAGAGGTGGAGACTCTACCCCCTCGATGTGATGTTGAGTTCGGGATAGACTTACAACCTGGTGCCCATCCGATTTCGATGGCTCCCTACTGGATGGCACCTTCTGAGTTGTGGGAGTTGCAGATTCAGATTGATGATTTGATGAAGAAGGGATTTCTTCGTCCAAGTGTGTCACAGTGGGGTGATCATGTCTTGTTTGGGAAGAATGAAGATAGTGGTTTAAGACTGTGCATAGATTACAAAAGGCTAAAGCAGGTGACGGTCAAAAAACACTACCCTCTCCCAAGGATAGATGATCTCTTTGATCGGATGAGGGGGGCAGGTTGGTTCTCGAAGATCAATATGTGGTTTGGATATCACCAAGTGAGGGTGAAGGAGGGAGATATCTCCAAGACTGCCTTCAGGTTCAGATATGGGCACTTTGAGTTTGTGGTCATGTCGTTTGGCGTTACAAACATTCTAAATGTGTTCATGGGACTCATGAACTATGACTTCAGGGAATACCTGGATCAGTATGTAGTCATGTTTATTGAAGACATCCTCATCTACTCAAAATCAATGGAGGATCACACCGAGCACCCAGGAACAGTTGTAGAGGTCCGCCAACGGCACCAGCTCTATGGGAAAATTTCCAATTGCATGTTCTGGACGTGAGAAGTGCATTTCCTTCAGCACATAGTGTCTGAGCAGGGAATATCAGTGGACCCGTCGAAGGTCGAGGTGGTTGTTTCATGGGAATCACCCAAGAGCATGACAGTAGTCTGTATTTTCCTTAGTCTGGAAGGTTACTATCGGAGGTTTGTGCCCAACATCTCCCGAGTTGTGGCACCTTTGATAGCTTTGACAAAGAAGGACCAGGCTTTCATGTGGATTGGGAAGTGTGAAGCAGATTTCATCTATCTGAAGGGGAAGTTGGTGAGTGCCCCAGTGCTAAGGTTTCCAGAAGAAGTGGTAGCGTATGAGGTGTTCTGTGATGCTTCAGGACAAGCCCTCAGGTGTGTGCTGATGCAACGACAAGGGGTGATCTCTTATGGGTCTAGATAGCTATGTCCTCATGAGAGTTATTATGCCACCCATGATCTGGAGCATGCGGCAGTTGTGTTCGCACTAAATTTGTGGTGTTATTACCTCATCAGGGAGTGCTTCGTGGTCTTCACCGATCACAAAAGCATTAAGTATATCTTCTCCCAACAGGACCTGAACTTATGGTAGTGAAGGTGGATGGAGTTCCATCAGGAATACGACTTCGAGATTTCTTACACCTCAGGAAAGGGAAATTTGGTGGCTGATGCCTTGAGCAGGAACTTGAAGAAGGATGTGGTTTGAGAGTCGGTAGATGCTTGGAAGGCGATGGGGGAGTTAGATGCCCTACAACTGGATGGAAGGATGGAAGGTGGTAGAGGTTTCTTGTATCATATGACAGTGCAGTCTTCTCTGTTGAGGCAGGTAGGGGAGTCCCAATGGGGTTACTCAGAAAGCGAAGTGATGCGTCACTAGGTTAACCAAGGGGGTGCTTTGGGAGGGTGGACAGAGGATATTCAGAATCGGGTTACTTTTTAAGAAAAGTTGTTTTTTCCAGAGGTGATGCATGAGAGAGTTATTAGTGAGTTCCACAACTCACCCATAGCAGTGCACCTGGGAGTTTTCAAGAGGTACCGAGGATTAAGAGCTTAGTTCTAGTGTCCTGGGGTGAAGCGGGCAGTGTAATAGTACATGGCTAGATGCCTGGTGTTTCAGCAGGTGAAGGCTGAACACTGTGTTCTAGGTGGTTTGCTTTAGCCATTAGATGTCCCTGAGTGGAAGTGGGATGACATCTCGATGGATTTCATCAATGAGCTACCCAAGGATAATGGAGGATGTGATGCTATCTGGGTAGGGGTGGACGGGTTGATGAAATCGGATCACTTTCTGGAGATCAAGGAGTCGAGTGCAGTTGATGCCTTAGCATGGAGGTACGTGGATGAGGTAGTGAGATTGCATGGAGTTCTGAGGTACATAGTCTCAGATAGGGATGCACGGTTTACATCATGATCATATAGAGGACTGTAGCTTGATTTTGGAACCCAGCTACATCTTATCACTGCTTTCCATCCCCAGATATATGGAAAGACAAAGCGCACCATCCAGACGTTAGAGGATATGCTACAATCATGTATTCTGGATTCTGGGGGATCGTGATAGCGACACTTTCCTCTAGTAGAGTTTTCCTACAATAATAGTTATCACTCTACCATTGGCATGGCTCCGTTCGAAGCCATGTACGAAGGCCATGTTGCTCACTCGTGTGCTGGACCGAGGTTGGGGAAACAGGTGTTCTTGGCCCGGAATTGGTGCAGATCATGACAGAGAAGGTTCATCTTATACGGGAGAGGATGAAGGAAGCTCACTACTGGGAGAAGTTTTATGGTGATAATAGGAGTATACCCTTGGATTTTGAGGTTGGGGACCACGTATTCTTGAAGGTCTCCCATCGGCATGGACAACTGAGGATCGGTAGGGGGATTAAGCTTTCTCCAAGGTTTATCGAACCCATTGAAGTGTAGCGGCAGGTCAGAGAAGTGGTTTATCATCTAGCGCTACTAGAGCCGCTGTTGAGAATATATGAATTCTTCCATGTGTCCCATCTCCGACAGTATCTACACGACCTTTCACACGTCATTGACTAGGGGAAGTTGGATATCAAGGATGATGTGACTTTTGTGGAATGACCAGTGAGGATTGAGGATCTTGAGGAGAAGGTGCTCCATGGATGGACTATTCCTCTGGTTCATGTGTTGTGGCGGCATGGAGGGCTCAAGGAAAGTACCTGGGAACGGGAGACATAGATGCACGCCCAATACCTAGAGTTGTTTTGTGTTTTATTCTATTTCATTATGTACTTGTTGTGATGTATTTATGGCCTTATTAGTTTATGAGATGTTCTGTTTCCCTACCTGGGGGGTGTTGTGAAAGGTCCTGACTGTGGAAAAGGGAGGACCTGATCCCTAATCAAGATGCATTAAGGTGGATGCGATTAAACCCATGCGGGCGAGTCAGTGCCGCCCAAAGAGGATAGTATCTTGACATGGAGGAAGAATCTCCCTAACCCATATGACTGGATAGCTTGACCCCCTTTAATGTTGCATAGTTTCTTGAGGGATAAATGTTTCTAGATGTCGATGAGGTTTATTCTTGAGAGGTATCTTTTGAGGTGGTTGTTCTTACCCCCCCCCCCCCCCCTTCTCCTCTGCTTTGGTTTGATTCTTGACGGTGAGAATAGTTCGAGAGGTATCTAATGTGATGGACCAGACCCTCATGGTCCATCCTTTTTCAAAAATTTCAATCTTAAGGGTGGCATCTCTGTGGGTGTGACTGATCCGCGTGCGACCAATCAGTGTGCGACCGATCCACGTGCGACCGATTGGTGTGCAACTGATCGGTGTGCACCCGATCAGTGTTACATGAACGGTGCCCCACCGACTATTGTGACACGACTTCTGTGTCACCAATCGGTGCCTGATCATTCAGTGTGACCGATCGGCGTGACCGATCATTGTGTGGAATGATCAGTGCCACCCAGCCTTGTCGGGTTTTTCTTCTGCAGTTCCTCCTGTAACACCACTTTTAGGCCCTTCTTAACCTTTTTGGGAGTGCATTAAAGCCGTTTTTAAGGCCTTAATAAATGTTTAAATTCCTAAGGGTGGGGCGACCCTCAACGGACCCATCTTTGTGTCCACTTATTGTGCCCCTCCGTTTATATAAAATCCTTTAAAATCACAGCTGTTACCACCTTTTCCCAATGAGAGTTATTAAATAACAATTAATCTCATCGAGTGTAACCACCCAACCGCGTGGGGAACAATGATATGAATTTAAAGTCATTCAAATCCCCATATCTCATAACAATGGGATATTATCTATATATCGCATGATAATTTCATCATCTTCTTCTTCCATTTGGCCGACCACTTTTTCTTCCGAGTGCATTTGGAGTCTCTATTTTCGAGGCAAGTGGTGTGCCTGTACCGAAGCTTTTCTACTCACCCTTGGAGTCCCCAAAGTTTCTCCCTAGCAAGTCACGCATCCCCAGTTCTTGGAGCGTGGAGAAGAACTTCGATCTGTGATCAACGAAGTAGGTTTTTTTCCTTCTTCTCTCTTTATTGTGTATCATGCGGGGTGGGTATGATATTGTTTCTGTGGGGATTGATGAAACCAAACATAATAAAGATAATTAACTGACCTTTAAAGAATGAAGGGGGTGTGATCGATGTTCTATTGTACTCTTTTATGTTGATATGTGTTTTGAACTCTATGGGCTTGTGCTCACTGAAAATCATGGTCGTTGGTGGTCTTTCCTTGCATCCTAATAAACCCTTGCCTTTGGTGATGACTAAATAACTATAACATCGAAATTGGTTAGTCACTTGAACTCATTTGGATTAAATGCATGTTCAGTAAAACAATAATCCCTATGTGACCACCCCTGTTAACAAACAAAAAGAAGAACATATTGAATGATGTGCTTGAACCTAGAAGCATCCTACTTTGTTTTGGTAGTAGGTGTGTTGTTCTGCTTTGTTCTTACGAGGTAACATGGATGTGGATGGGTTCCCTTGTTGTTGTACAGTTGTTGGTTGTGGTTTGGTAGCTGTGTGGGGCTGTATCTCAAGGCTTTCTTTTGTTCCAGTACATCGAGGAATCTCACTTATCCATTTGTTCTTATGACTTCACAAGAGAACTAGGTGTGAATGCTTAAATTTTTTTTGGTTGTTTCTCTTTCCCTAGCTTGTGGTTATGCCTGTTAGTTTCCCAGTAGTGTAGAATTCAACTAATGGGATCACATGTACATGAAAACGAGAATGGTAACAATGGGGAATGGGTTTTGGGAATGAGTTGTAACATGGCCATGAGTGTTGTCCTGTTCTTTTAAGAAAGAATAGTAACAAGGGTGTTTGTTTGTAGGATTTTGGAACCCTAGGTTGGGATAAGTTCTTGTTACATATACATATATCTATAGTTTTTATGTTTCTTATTCGCACCCCACCCATGTTGATCACATAGAGACGAACACCCCCATTTCATGGGGGAGTGTGTTTTTCACAACACTCTTCTGAGTGGATAGTTATTAGCTCCTTTTCTAATCCCTTTCCCGAATATCCCATGACTCTTCAGGCAGGATTTGGAAGCCTGAGGTACATTATTTCTCAAGATTCTTCGGGCAGGGTAGTGGTGGTGGTCGGCCCAGGAGTGTGCGGGCAGGTTGTTTCCCAAGAGACTTCGGGATGAGGCCCAGGTGTCTTCAGACATGGTAGTGGTTAGTCTATCCTTGGTGTTTGCAGGCATGGTTACGCATGGTGGTAGTGGCCCATGTGTTTGTAGGCAGGATGTGTGGTAGTGGACCAGGTGTATGCGGGTGGGAATGGTGGCTGTGGCCCAGGTGTCTGCGGGCGGGGTGTGGCAGTGGGACTGCAGTGAGAATGGAGGGATTCTTTCGATGCATAGGATGTCTTCAATAACCAATGTGAATGTGGCACGGGGTTCCCAAATATAGATGTGCTATTACTATAAATTACTTGACTTTCATTATATGGGGAGTGTGCCTTGGTGAGGCTTTGGTGGATAGTTTTCCTTGCTTGGTGCTTTGGTAATCTCATTTTTCATGGGGCATTAGAAAGCCTCCCAACTTGTGCACGAGAGTATTTGGTTTTCCCTGCTGAGTATAGTTGTATGCTCACCCTACGTATATAAAACTGATTTCAGGTTTCTTGGTGGACTTCAGGGATCATGCAGGACCATACTATCTCAGATGTTGGGGTAGTTGCTGTTGTCGTTTTCCTTTTCTTGGTACATTACTTTTTGGAGTTCTTGTGACTTGTATCTTTTACTTTTGAACATGCACATGGGAATGGTTTACTTTGGGATATACCTTTACCTTTATATTTTGGTGTTGTTTGGGATTTACTATCTTATATCCCGATCCTATTAAAATAAGAAGGGTAATGCCTTCCATTTTTTGTGTGATTCTATACCCTTGGTGCTAGTCACCACTCTGGGACTTATTGAAGGCGGGTATTGGGGGTCATTATCTCTCCTTCAACTTAATGATGGAAGGTTCTGGAAATCTATTTTCCCTTCCCTCTTTTTGGTGAAGGTCGGTCGTGACATGGGATGTCCACAGGGGGGGCTATCCATGGGGGTTGAGGGTGTCTCTGGGGGTGGGGGGTGTCCGGTGGGAGGGGATGTCAAAGGGGGTAGGGTGTGAACAGGGGGGTCTTCAGGGTATTGGGTATCTAGAGGTTGGGTGGAGGGTTTTCCAGAGGGTAGGGGGTTTCCATGGGGGTGGGGGTCTCCAGGGGTGGGGTGTCCAATGTGGTCGGGGGGTGTCAAGGGTGTGGGGGTCATCCAAGGGGTGTGGGGGGGCTGTACATTGGGGTAAGGGTGGGGGTGTCCAAGGGGTGGGGGATATCCATGGGGGTGGGGGTGTCTATGGGTTGGGGCTGTCTAGGGGTTGGGGCTGTCCAGGGGGTGGGGTGTCCAGGGGCATGGGGTTGTTTAGGGGGTCGGGGTATCCAGGGTCATGGGGTGTTGTCCGGGATGGTGGGGGTTGTCCGCACAGGGGGGGGGATCTAAAAGGGGTAGGGGTTGTCCAGGGTGTGGGTGCTATCTACGAGGTGAGGCTATCCAGGGGGTTGGGGGTGTCCATGAGGCAGTCTAGGGGGGTTGGGGTGTCCTAGGGGGTGGGAGCTATGCGAGGGGTCAGAGCTGTCCATAGGGTGGGGGATATCCAAGTTGGTAGGGGTGTTGGGGCGTATGTCTAGGGGGTAGGGGGTGTCCCGGGGTTTGGGTTGTCTTGGGGTTAGGGATGTACAAATGGGTAGAGGGTGTACAGGGTTTTGGGGGTGATGTTTAGTGGGGTGGGGCTGTCCAAGGAGGTAGGGGTATCCTGGGTGTGGAGGATATCTATGTGGTGGGGGATGTCCAGGGGTAGGGCTGTCTAGGGGGTGGGGGCTGTCCAAGGGGGTAGGGCTGTCTAGGGGTGGGGGCTATTCAAGGGTGTAGGGGGTGACATGAGGGGTGTCTTGGGGGTGTCCCGGGGTGGGGGTGTCCAGGGGTGGGGGATTTATAGGGGCATGAAGATGTGCATGGGGGTATGGGTGTGTAAGGGTGGGGGTTTTCCTAGGGGTGGGGGCTATTGGGGGGGTAAGGGGTGTCCAGGGGTGGGTTTTGGGGGTTTTTTAGGGGGTGGGGGTTGTACAGGGGGTGGGGGTGTCTAGGGAGATGTAGGGGATGTACAAAATATATAGTAATGATTAAAATTTTATGAAATAATTATTACAATTTTGAGAAAACAATACTTTAAAAGGATGAGTGAGAGGGAAAATGTATGGTTCGTGTAGTAGGACGACTCATTGATTATAAGAGAGGGAAACGATTGGTGATCAATCTATTATGGACTTGATATTTTAAATGGATGAGGAGTCGAGTGAATATAGAAAGGGATGGTGGTGGCATAGTGATGTATAGTCTTGGGGAAAGAAAGGATAAGTGACAACAGTGTTTGAATCAATAGATTCAGTTAATAATGGGGTTGATGAGTCAAGTTGAGGGAGGTGGTGGTTAAGTCTTAATGGTAGTGGGGCTTAGAAACAATTTGTTCTATTGATGTTGAGGATCAACAATGGAAGGGGTCCAATCTAGGGATTCATAGTGTTCCTGAAAATGGGGGGTTGGGGTCAATGGTAATGGATTTAAGAATTCAGATGGTATCTTATATAGAATCACAAAATTTCATTTTCCATTAAAACTACAACTAAATAAAAATATACCTTTTTAAAGTAGTAATTTTAGATAAACCTACCACCAAATATATAAATTATTGAAAACTTTTTTAAATTATAAAGAAATGATTGAATTTTATAAAAAAAATTAATGATAGTTCAAAAAAATGATGACTAAATCCAATGATATACATTATTTTCAAATGGTGTAATCTCATGAGTTAAAATGATTTATCTAATGAATTTAAGGACTATAAAATTCTAGTTCCACTCATAACATAATTAAAAATCAAATATATGGAAGACACGTGAACACAAAAAGATACATAATTACCTTATATAATAATTAAAGTATGAGAATAAAATGAGATTCAGGAATTATTTCTTATGAAATCATAAACCACCAATAAAACAAATTTATATGTATTAATTAGACCATATCCCAACTAATTCAAATTAAATATTAAAATATTTTGAAATATATTTAATACACTTCTTATTATAAATCTAAAATTTCACTGAAAAATAAGAGAATCTATCCTTTATATGGGGAAAATATATTTTTTAATATGAAATAATTTATAAGATAATGAGAATTATAATTGTTATAGAAAAAAACAAAAATATAAAAATTAATTATTGTAAATAAAATTTAATATGATGTTCGTAAAATTTCATAATTTAGAAAAAAATAAAAATTGTTTCCCTTCAATATTTTGTAAACAAATTCAAAGACCATAGACAATGACTCATGTAGAAAATGTTAAAAAAGTGATTCCATTCATTATTTTGTAAATAATATCAATGTAAATTGAAAATTAACTAAATAAATCATATAAATATATATATATATATATATATTCATATTGTTAAAACATAATGATGAATTTTAACATGGTGGACAATGATCCTTGACTGAAAAGAATATATAATTTCAACTGCACTTATAAATAAACTTTCAGTATAATTACAAGACAAAGGGAGGTGAAATTATATAAAAACATGAAAATCGAGAAAATTATTAGGTGTGAATAAAATATGTTTGGATTTATAGATAAGTAGCATTTTATTTCTTTAAATTGAAAATTTTGTCCCAAACATTGTCTATTATAAAATGATAATGGAAAGAATCCCATTTCTCTGTAGAAACATATAAATGGAAATTTCATGAAAGAAAGAACATAGATATATTTTTAAATCCAATTAATTATAAGAAAATTTATAATTGAATAAAAAAATAGTTAACATATACACCACACACAAAAAACCAATTATTCAATAAGGGTCATATCTTTGTGATATAAAATTGTGATGAGACACCCATACCTTTACTCCTAAATTCCAAAAAATGTGATTTAATATATTATATTGTAAACATAACCTCATAATAAATAGTTTAATTACATATTAAAAATATAATAACTTAACAATCTTAAATAATAATAATTTATAACACATGTATTATGAAGTTATTTTTTATTTTCAAAATCGAATATTAGTAACAATTATTATTTCAAAAATGATTTTGTAATGGGAATTTAATTCCACATTATGTAATACCAATTGTGTAATTAATAGGTTATATAGGTTTTTGAATAAATTTTTACTCAATTAATTTGGTACATGAATTTAAATTTTCTGGATGGTATGGTTTTGCTTCACAATAATTGAATCAATTATGAACATGTTTATTTGTAATTTACTAATAATAATGAGTAAATATAAAATTATATTTGATTTTTTTATCCTTATAGATTAATATCCATGAAATAACTTACTTATTAATATCATGTATAAAGATTATTAATGACTTTATACTTATTCATGATGAAAAAGAAGATTTTGGTACAACATCTTTCTTGTTGGTGATTTAACCGACCAAAATAAGAACATGATACACTATTAAATAAGTGAGAGTTTAGAGTTATATAAAATTGAATATTTATTTTTAATTCATAATAATATTAATATATCTTCATTATAATATATAATTATATTTATAAATATTTTATATGATAATATATTTGAAAAATAAAGATAATAACTAATATACATTGATGAATTTTATCTTTCTCGACACTGGTTTATTCAGAATGATGGATTTTTTCACCCTTCATGGAAATAAAGGTGTTGTAATGTAAAATAATAAATTACATATTATTTGTTTGGTATTTGAGACATAAATGATGGAAAATAGTTAGTTTTGTGGGTAATAATTGTGGTCCTTTGAAGGTGAGTTTTTAGTGCCCTTTTTCAAAATATTCATTATTTAATTATAAGGGTGAAATTTTAAAAAGATGGTGCACAGAGAATGGAAACATTATCATGGTGATTATAAAATACCATCATTTAAAAAATTTATCAATAAGGATTCATGATATTTTATGTTTTTACCACTAAATTTGACCATTTTAATCAATTTTTACATTTTAATGTGGTAAATAAATTTTTAACTCGAATAATTTTTTATGACAAGAGAATAAATTGTCCTTAATACATAATTTTTATCTGATTGTTAATAATTTTGACTCCATTTAATCTAATTATATTTTTAATTTTAGGAAATTAATCTTCATAAATAAAACATAATATATAGAGAAAAAATATGTTTCTAGAAAATTAATTTTAAAACATTAATTTCTCTAAATGAAGCCTTGTATCAATAACTAATAAACTGAGTGAACATTTATTTTTTAATTAATTGATTTTTTAGAATATTACTTTCAATGTGAAAATTTATTTTACTATGATAAAAACACATGACACAGAAAAATAATTCTTTGGTAAATATCCCCATTATTATAAAATTCAATTAATCCCACCAACCTAAAATAAATTATTAATCTTCTAAAGAACCAATTTTATCCTTGCATTGAAATTATAATATTTATTTTAATTTTATAAACACATATGTTCATTCTTTTAAAAAACAAAAATAATAATATTTAAAGAAAAATTCATATTTATAATATGTGTTTATTAAATATTATATTTTGGTTTCATTCCGTAAATATTTATTATTTTTAATTTAAATTATTTTTTAAAATATTTATTTAAAAATTCATTGTACCTATTAGACACATTTTTACCCAACAAAATCATATCCAACAACCATATATATCAATGGAATTTGTTATTATTATATATATCCTAACATACAATTCAAAAATAATTCAAAATATTAACATAAAAATCTCTCAATAGGTATATTATATTATTAATATTATCCTTCCTTATATAATTAAAATTTATCATATGATCTTAATGAAAAAACATGAGGATAAAGACTTCATATTTTTGATCATTTTATGTTCTTGTATATTTATTCTAATAAATGTTTTTTGTGGTAGATTTATATTATATTATCTTGTTTTTATGATTATCTTGTAGTATAGTGTTTTTTACCAATAAAATATGTCACTTTTTATTTTATTTTAGGGTTTCTTATAAATTAATATATTAATAAAAGTATTTAACAGATAATATATACTAGAATTACGGGGTGTTTGATTATACCTCTTTTAAAATAATTTCACCCTCAAAATTTCATTACTCCAATTAAAAAAATGATTGTACTTGTACATCAATATATATTCATGTTCCCATGTGTCATCCTAAAACTAATGATATTTATTATGAACTATAAAAAGAATAGATGCATTGCTTAATAGTAATTAATCTTTTTTAGCCAATATTTATATCAGTTTTTCCTCACAAGAGATATATTTTTAATGTTGTACAACATCTAAGTTCAATATATGGGATGGGATAGATATGTACATAAATAAATGTGATACAAAGTATCATATACTATAGAGAGGTTTGGTTTTAGTGTAGGATTATAAGCTAGATTCCCCCACACGATCTAGGATTCTAAATGGTCTAATGTATCTGGGTATCAATATTTAAATTTTATGAATTTGGTAACCCTCTTTTATTATGATAATTTATGGAATACATTGTATTTTACTTCAATCATAAAATATAATCAATGGGTATTAGAATTACCATCAGTCAATTTTGTACCATTTTTATTTATCGATTATATATTTGAATATTCTCTAATATTTCTTGAGAAATATTATGTCCAAGAATATTATTATCTCTACCATTATCTCAAAAATGTTAGAGTTATACACCTCTTCCCATACAAATCCTCAAATGGTTCCATTTTTATTCTATAATGAATTTTTTATATGATAAATCCCCTAAGAGAAGGTATTAATCCCAACCTCTTTTGATGACATTTTAATATGATCATAGTATATCTTCCAATTTAATAAAGATGTTTTAATTTTTACATTACTCATTGTGTGATAAAGAAATGATAAATCACATATTTATATCCTATAATTATTAAATTCACCTCTAAAAAATGAGTTAAATTTCATATCATGATCTGATATGATTGAAAATGATATTCCATGAACCCTTAACACATGATATATGTACATCATGGAAATTTGATCGAGTTAGAAATATTTTCAACATGAAATTAAATGTGTTGAATTGATAAGTTGATCATGTAAACCCAAAGTATAAATATGTTTTTTAAAAGACTTTGAGCATCCTATAATTAAATTTATAGTTCTTTGGATATATTTAGATACATGTATGTGTAACGGTTTCATAATCCCTTTTGGATTTTGAGACCCATCCATAAATATTTGGATAACCAAGAAACATGATGTCATTTTTCCTGAGCAAACATCCTGATCCCTACTTTTATACATCAATGTATTTTGAAAACCCATAAATACTATATTGTGGTGTGATTATAGTTAATGTGGATAACATTTTATTTTTATCTATAAAATTTTATTCTTATTCATCCATATATATGGTCCTAACTGTATTTTCTCCTAAATTCATTATTAGATTTGGTAGTCAAGATAGACATCTTACAATGGGTCAATGTATTCAAAAAATATTAGAAATTTACATATATCTATTGTAGTGGTTGGTTTAGTTCATTCCTCAACCACATATATGTTCGATGGATCCATAGATATACCCATAGATATAATGTCACAACTTAAGAAATATTCTTTTTTTACTTCCAAAATTCACACATGATAAATGTTTCATAAAATTTCACCTTTATATATATCATTATCATAACTATTAAATAATATTCATGGTCTTACATGATCTAGGAATACAAAAAAATATAATCTAAAAAAACTACCTAGAAATTTATCATAATATCTACTAATGTGTCTATTCATTAGACCAATGAAGATAGGTGGGGAATTTGTATGTATGATTAGGATTTCTATGAATTCATAGTGTCTATATATTGTATATAAAGCTATAATGGGTAAATAATCTTCTTTAATAATTTTTTATGGCATTTGAATAAAATTTGAATCTTTGAGATGAAATAATCCTCTAAAAAATATCAAATAGGTCATCAATATGGGGTATTTGATAATTTTTATTGATCGTGATTTATTTTCATCATAATAATCACTTATGAGAGCATTGTTATATCATTTATTACTAAAAAATTTCGTTGGATAACCCCATGTTGAATCACAACGTCCCATAACAACCCTACCCATGTATTATTGGTGTTTATATTTCAATTCATCTTAATCAATCATGTCCATTATAATTGATTTATTGATATTATATTTTTACAAAGTGAGAGTTCAATGGAAAATTCAACCTCATGATATAGGTAATGTCTTGGAAACTGTCAAGACCCATCCCCCGGGGCCCGTTCCGTGTCTATCCCAAGCCCACCATCCATAGACCAGGGGTTTGAGTCTGGCACCAGAGGCATAATTCCCAAAAACGGTGAATTCATTGCCTTTATAACCTGTAAAACACACAAAAGAAAGAACGCATCAGGTTACGAATCACCAGTAAAACTATATAACAATAGAGTGCTGAAAATAAAAGAGGGCCGGAATACAAGACCAGTAGAAGAGGTATAAGTACAAATAAATACAATACAACTGAATAAAGAGAAGAGATATCTACTGGATCATCCTACGAGGTTCCTACCTGAAGGGTAGGTACAGATCACATCCTCAACACTCTACATCAGTCTGTCTCCTCCACCTAACAGCACGTCGTATGGTCCACCTCTGGGAATCGTCCAATCCTGGTACTCTAGTGTAGGTGATCATTGTCCAGTGTATTCAGCCAACAAAACAAGGTGTAAGCATTGCCCATGCATGGGTGAGTATAACGATACTCAGAAAGAATCCCGAGACCCTCAAGGTCTCACAAAATCCTACAATGATAAATCAAATAGTATGAAATAAATAATTATCCTCACATAGGTATATACCCATACATATACCTATGTTATCAAGTGATCCATCTCAATCTTGTGGAAAAAACAAAAAAATTGACTCAGCATAACCAGGATTTTATTCTAGGGGTAGTAACAAGTAACATCTCCAATCACATATCGAATCCTTGACAGCTGGGGAACTCCTCGTCTATCGAGTATTTTGGGCATGCCATGACAAAAAGCGTGCTTCCCACTAACCTCGAACTATTAAGGTACTCCTCCTGTCAAGTACCATGGATCTGCCGCATCACCAAGCGTGCTCCCCACCATGGGTCTGGCACATTACCAAGCACGATCCCCCTCATAGCTTGCTCTGTTAATCCTCTGATCGAGTTCTGTGGGTCTGCCATGACAATAAGGCACTCCCCACCTTGGGTCTTCCGAAACACCAAGGTGCTCCCCACTGGGCTATTAGAGTCACTCTGAGTCAAAATGGTCAGCAGTTGTCGAGTCTCAGCCAGCTACTAGCTCTCCACACAAAGCACACCTGTCTCTGAGAGGATCCGCTCCATGAGAAACAGTTCGATACTAAAAATATCACAATTTCTACTGAAAAAGTATCTCAATGGTCTACCATGTCATTGGGGTCTCAATGCAATAGACTACACTTCAAAAGGACGCTCAGTCTGTGAGTTATTAGGCATTTAGTCCCGGGGGCCCGGTTGGATTCGTTCTCAATCAAACATGATCGTTTCCCATCTAAAACCAAAACTCAAGTGGAGTATACTCAAAGTGATTTTCTTTCTCCATGATTTCCACCATTCCTTATGGTTCGTCAAACGGACGTATAGTGCGAAAGATATGGGCAAAAGAATGTAATGGGTCGTAGTGGGCCCAGGTCCGGTCCGACGTGGTCAGACCGACCCGGCCCGACCTGGCATGGGTCGACTCGGTTCAGGTTGAACTGAACCGACCTATAGGTTCTGGCCCAGCCCGTAATGCAGCTTGGTCCGCTAGGAGGTCCAGCAGGCCGCGAGGGGCCGCAGAGCCTGCGAGTGCCACAAGTGGCTTGACCATGGGGGCACCGTGAGGGAACGGGGCTGATTTAGCCGAGGAGCCACGACGGACATAGGATGGTTAGTCTGGGGGCACTGCGAGGGGTGTGGGTCAGTTCGGCCGGGGCGCCGCAAGGGGTGTGGGCTGTTTCGGGAGGACAGTGGGTGGCGTGAGTCGGGGCGGCTCGGCAGGCGGATGGCACGGCCGGAGCGGCGTAGTCGACGGGCGGCACAGTTGAGGCAGTGCAGCCAGCGGAGGGTAGGGCAGTGGGCGACGATGCTGGGCGGCACGGTCGGGCGGTGCAGCCGGGTGGCGCGGCTGGTGGGCACAGGGCTGGTTCGACCCAGGGAGGCACGACATAGTGAGGGTGCGCGACCGGTTCAGCTCAGGGTGACACGACACGTCGAGGGCGCGTAGCCGATTTGGTTTGGAGTCCGGAGCGCCAGTGGGGTGGCATGGTTCACAGTGGCTGCGGGTGGTGGCGACATTTCCATTATCACCTTCATTGTCTTCGTCACCTTTGCCATCTTTGTCGCCTTCGTTCATTCTGAAGAACACCACAAGGAATAACGGTAGAGGGGTCGGGCCATGTTGGTTTGGCCCAAAACCTCTCCATTTAGGGTGGTAGCATTTGGCTCAACAAATAGGAAGAACGATGAAATCCAAATTTTTACAACCTCTGCAATGATTCATTCCCAAAACGCAAAATAAAACAATGTAAGTATTATCTCTCAAATAAACACCCTACCTCTGGTTGATCATTTACGTTGGCGCGAGGAAGAAGGTGATGTCTTCGTTATTCTCCTCATCCTCCACTCACCTCCAATCGTGGGCCCATGCGTCTGTTAGTCATAGTCGAAGACGTTCATTATCGGTGTTGTTCGTGGAGGAAGCGTTCTTCGTTGGAGAAGCTTTCTCCCAATTCCACCCAAATTCAAAGTGGTACCATAATAATATATTTTCCCCTCTATTATGTTTCTTGGCATAAATTCAAATAGTTTAATTAATTAATTGATGAGTTGGATGAATTAATTAAAGGTGAGGGTTGGCACAATTATTGTGGAGGAAATCAAGAGGCTCCTCCACATTAATGTGGGGAGTTGAGAGGTTTTTCTCTATAATGAGGGGAGTTAAAGAGGATTAGGCCTTGGGTGGTCCCCACCATCATAACCGCCCATGGGAGGTTATGTTCTGGCAGTCCCCACTTCCAAAAATCTACATGGATCGTGGTTACAAAAAAATATAATAAAACATGTTTTTATTTTATTCTATTATTTCCACAAAAAACCCAAAATTTATCTTTTACACTCATCCAACAGCTTTCGAGTTGAATGTCTTCTTAAGGGAATACTAAGGCTGAGAGTTCATTAGTGCCCTCAGATTGCAATTTCAATCACTGGTTCAAATGCTTGAAAAAACACACTCATACGTTTACTAAACCTATTCAAAAAAAAGTTCATAAATTTATTTCGGGCACTCCAGGCCTCAGAATCATGCACCGTCAATTTTCGTGGACACGTAAAATTTACATTTATTAAAAAAAACTACATGGAAATTCTAGTCCTTTTCATTCTTCCTACCCTTGTTCTTTACATACCTATAAGACACAACTCATAACAAGGTAGAAAAATGGGGGTACTGAGCATGAATCTGAGCCTCCCACTCCCATGTTCTCTCCTAGAGGTTCCTGTGCTGCCAGCGAACGTGCACCAGAGGTATCGACCATCCACGAAGGACCTGCTATTGTCTATACTCAATAATTAAAGGAACCTCTGTAAAATTTTCCCCATCGTTGACATCCATCTTTCCATGGTCGATGATGTGAGAAGGGTCGTGGACATATCTCCCCAGCTAGGACACATGGAAGACATCATGCACCGAATGTAACTGAGGTGGAAGTGCTAAACAATATGCCACCTCACCATCTCTACTAAGGACCTGGAAAGGTTTGATGAATCTCAGACATGACTTACCACCTCAGCCAAATCACTGCGGACCTCATCGGGGTGAGACCTGTAGAAAGAGGTGGTCGACATCATCGAACTATAGAGGTCTCCATATCCTATTGAGATACAACTTCTTCTCACTCTCTGCAGTCTTCATCCACTCCTGGATGATCTGCCCCTTCTCTATGGTAGCCCATACCATCTTTGGTTCCACTAGTGCTGACTCCCCTGGGTCAATCCAGTATAAATGTGATCTACAAGGTCTCCCGTACAATGCCTCAAAAGGTGCCATCCCAATGGTGGAGTGATATCTACAGTTTTACAAAAACTCCACCAAAGGAAATTGATCCTACTAGTTGTGACCGAAGTCGAGGATGCAAGCACGTAGCATGTCCTCGAGGGTCTAAATGGTCTGCTCAGTCAAGGCATTTGTCTGAGGATGGAAGGCAGTGCTCAAACAAAGCTGTGTCTCAAAAGCCTCTTGTAACCCCATCAATAGCCATGATGTAAAACATTCATCACGATCAAAGATAATCATCAAGGGTACTCTATGTATCCAAACAATCTCTTGCACATAGAGGAATCCCAAGCTCTCTACTAAACCCTGCTCTCTGATTGGTAGGATTTGGGATGACTTGGTGAGTCGATCGACTATCACCCAAATCAAGTCATGACCTCTAGATGTACATGGATGTCCTGTCACAAAGTCCATGGATATCCCATCCCACTTCCACTCTGGGACATCTAAAGGCTGAACCAAGCATGCTGGTACCTGATGCTCCTCCTTTACTTACTGGTAAGTGAGGCATTGAGAGAAAAAATATGCTATTATTTTCATTATTCCCAGACATCAGTGCTATCTTCAGAGGTCCTGGTACATCTTTGACACTCTTGGATGTACCGCTAGAGGGGATGTGTGGATCTCCCTGAACACTTCCTCCTTATGTGACACTGTTACCATGGTACGTCCTCTGAAGGGGATGATGTGCTCCCCACCTTAATAAAATCAATCAGGTGCATGTTTTATGGATATCTGAGAAAATCGTGTCTCGTAGTCAGTGTCCCCACGCTGCGCCTCCCTGACTCACTGAACAAGTGGGAGAGTGACTATAAGAGACTGTAGAAAATCTACTCCATCATGTTCTATGAAGGATATCTACAAAGCGGCCAGCTGCTCCTCACCCCGCCTAGCAACTATATACCAACCCTCCTATTGTTTCCATCTGCGACAATGTTTCCATTACCAGGAGTATATAGTATCTCTACGTCATAGTTCTGAAGGAACTCAATCCAACTTCTCTATCTCAGGTTCAGGTCCTTCAAAGCGAAGATATACTTGAGACAATTGTGATCAGAGTACATGTTAAAATGCACTCCCATCTGATAGTGCCACCACATCTTCAAGGTGAAGACTACTGCTCCAAACTCCAGTTCATGGGAAGCGTAGTTCAGCTCATGTTGTCTCAACTACCAAGAACCCTATGGGATCACTTCTTTCTCCTGAATGAGGAAAAATTTGAGTCTATTCCCTGACACATCATAGTAATCTATGTACCCTACGCCCTCTTATGGATGCATCAATATGGGGGTACTAGTCAACCTCTACCTCATCTCATGAAAACTCCGCTGGCATTTCTCCGACCAAAAGAATGGTTGCCACTTCTTAGTCAAGGCTGATAGTGGTGCTATAATTCTAGAGAGGTCTGAAAAAAACCTCCGGTAGTATCCATCCAAACCTAGGAAACTTTGAACCTCTTTCACACTCTTGTGTGGCTCCCAAGCTAGTACCGCCTCAATCTTTTATAGATCTACTGCAACTCCAGCCTATGATATGGCATGTCCCATAAATTGGACCTCTAGGATCCAAAACTAGAAATTCGAGATCTTTCTATAATGATTCTTCTCTCGGAGTTTGTCTAGTACTACTTGCAAATGATAGGCACGTTCCACCTCAGTAGTCGAGTAGATCAGAATGTCATCGATGAAGACTACTAGAAAGGGATCAAGGTATTGCTGAAAGATCCTGTTCATGAGCCCCATGAACACTGCTGGAGTGTTGGTCATGCCGAATGGCATAACCAAGAAATTGTAATGGTCGTACAAACACCTGAAGGTCGTCTTCTACACTTCCTCATCTCGTACTCGGAGATGGTGACAACCTGATCTAATTTCTATCTTCTAGAACCACCATGCTCCCTTCATCTGATCAAAGAGATCGCTACTCCTTAGGAGTGGGAAATTTTTCATCACGGTCACTAGGTTCAGGAACCGATAGTCAATACAAAGCCTCATGATCACATCTTCCATCTTCGTGAAAAGAATCGGGGTTTCCCAAGGAGAAAAACTAGGCTGGATGAATCCATTCCCCTGCAAGTCCTCTCATTGTACCCGTAGCTCAAGAAACACTGTCAGAGCCGTCCAACACGCTGGTGTAGATATCGGTGTTGTCCTGGGGTACAAATCAGTTTAAAATTCCACCTCTCTATGAGGAGGTAGACCCAGAACATAATCAAGGAAAACATATGCGTACTGGTCCACTACTACAGGATAGCTAGGACTATTCACATCAATAGCTCAGAAGGAGAGGCAAGCCAACTGATGAGTGATTGGATGCACTCTCCTCCAGGTAAGTCCACCCTGTGCTACAAAGGCTCCCTTCTTGCCTGTGAAGGTAATACTAGTCCCATCCATGCGGACACATAGCACCTTACGCAAAATACAATCAATCTGTGCATGGAAAGTAGATAACTAGTCCATACCCAATATTTCATCATAAGGCCTCGACGATGCTACTAGGAGATCCTAATGGGAAGCTATCACCCCCAACAGTAAGCTCACACTACCAGCACTAGTGTGTAATCAGTGAATCCTCTCTCGTAGAAGTCTCTAGTGGTAAGGATCGAACCAACAGCTCCTTCATAATCTCCGAACACCGAATGAGGGAAGTGGAAATGAATGAATTATAGGCACATGTGTCTATATGTACTACAGCTATTGGGGAGTAGACATAGATCGTATCTCGTATCATCTCCAGAGTGTCGCGGTCATAGGCCTTAGCTTCCTGGACCTGAGCTCTCCCCTGTCCTCCTGCTCCCTAAGGTCGGGTGGACCTCTTGTTGGTGGTGACAGTAATACCTAAAATTGTTTCCCAACACCAGCTACATGACTAGCTCCTCCTCCATGCCCGCCTGCTCCCTACGGACAATCTCGATCGAATCTCTATCTCTACCTAGGCGGTCCTTCGACTGTTTGAAAATTATCCAAATGGCGGGTAAGATAGTCACGATCCATGTGATGCTGCCCACTGCATGTGAAACACTACCGGCTCCTGGCATGTCTATCTCAGCTTCGGGTGCTCCGCACAACCGATCCTGAGTCATGCGGTCGTCCACCTATAGGTCCGGTCCTCTTGGACCTCTATAACATCTATCTACTTCTAGTTGCAAAAGACTCTGCTACGTGTATTCTAGTGGTGGATCTCGTTATTGGATACTGCTCAGCAAGGAAACTCTCCACTATGAGGGCTCTCTCTAACACCCCTGCCTATGTCGGGATGCTGAGTGAGATCACTGAATCCCTGATCTCCTTCCTGGGTCCCTGGTCGAAGGTCCGGTCCCTAAATAATGGGTACCACCATATATTTGTGGAGTACTGTGAGAGGTTAGTGAACCTTGCTAAATAATGAGCTATAGTCATGCTTCCCAGCTATAGATGAAGTAGCTCTGGAATGCGCACTCTGCGGAGAGTTTTTTGGACAAACACTGCCCGAAACGGGCTCTCGAAGTCTTCCCAGACAACCATCACCTCGTCGTGGACCTGGATCATCAAGATCCACCATCTACATGGTAATGCCTATAGAAGGATGGCAGTAAAAATCACTATGAGATCGATTTGTGTCCCTACCAGTCAAAAAACTCTCACCATGGCCTCCAGCCAACCCTCAGCTACTTGTAGGTTCGTATATCCCCTGAACCTGGGTGGCCACTGGCACAGGAACTTGTGAAACGTACTCAAGCAGTCTGCACCGTCTACTATTGGGGCTGGTAGAATCAGTGGACCAATGGGGTGTGGTACCGCTGGTGCCTCCCCTGGAGAAGGGACCTACAAAGAGGCCTCATCACTCGGTGGGCTATCATTATGTCCAACTCTCGGAACTCTATCTAGCTGTCTGCATGGAGGCATCCTAAAAAAAACAGGTGCACTACTGGTGAATGTTATACTTGGTGAGCTGACCTAGTGAGATGACTTAAAGAAAACTTTTGAAAACACACATGCAATTTGTGTTTTCATGAACTGCGTCAGAAATCAGAAGTCATGGTCCTAGAGTATGGATACGTCGTCACCACAACAACATTGGACTCCCTAATCTGAAAACCACACTCATTACCCTTAACACTATTGCTTCACAAAAAATATCAGAGTCCTAGTTCAGCAGTAGAACTGATTCCTCTGATACCAATTGTCCTGAACCGTCCCCCAGGGACCGTTCCATAACTACCCCAAGCCCGCCTTCCAAGGCTAGGGGCTGGCGACGAGAACCAAAGGTGTTATTCTCTAAAACTAGGAAGGCATTACCTTTACAATATGTAAACACACACACATGGAAGCAAATAGTTGGATACAAAACACCATGTAAAACTGTATAACAAAAGAGTGCTGCAAGTAAAAGGGGATCAGAATACAACCCCAACAGCAAAGGTACAAGTACCACTAAAATTCAATACAACTGAATAAGGAGAAGAGATAGATAATTGATCATCCACCATGTATCCTACCTAAAGGGATGGAATTGATCATCTCTGCAGAACTCGGCATTCGTCCATCTCCTCCACGTACTGACACACCATATAGTCCACCTCTAGGCACCGTTCATTCCCGGTACTCTCTGCTAGAGTCAGCATTTTCCTTCATCTAGAACCAAAACAACAAGGTGATGGTATAGCCCGTGTAGGGGCGAGTATAATGATACTCAGTATGGACCCTGAGACCCTCAAGGCTCACAAAATCCTACTAGGATAAACCACAATGTATGAAATACACAGATAACATCACTTTGGTATATGCCCATAAATATACCTATGTTATCAAGTGATCCATCTCAATCGTGAGGAAAACACAAAAAACTGACTCAACTCAACTAGGATTTTAATCTTGGGGTAGAATCAAGTGACATCCCCAATCACATTGTCAAAACCTCAGCTGTGGGAGAACTCCTCCTCTATCGAGTACATTAGGACTACCTCGACACCAAACATGCTTCCCACTAACCATCGATTGATGAGGTACCCCTCCTGTCGTGTACCGTTGATCTTCTGCATCACCAAGCACGCACCCCATCGTGGGTCTGCCACATCATCACGCCCCCCCCCCATAGCCTACTGAGGTACTCCTCCTGTCGAGTACCATGGGTCTAATGAAACACCATGGCACTCCCCACTGTGGGTCTTCTGCAACAATAAGTCACTCCCCACTGGACTAGTAGAGTCAGTCCAAGTCAAAATGGTCAGAAGTCATCAGGTCTCAGCCAGCTACTAGGTCTCCGTACTTTGCTCACTCATCTCTGAGAGGATCCATTCTGCAAGCTACTGGTTGATAATACAACTGTAATGAAGTCCACCTAAGAATTATCTCAATGGTCCTCCACATCATAGGGGTCTCAACACAATAGACGACACATCAAATGGGCGCACGGTCTGTGAGTTATTAGTCTTTTAGTCACAGGGGCCTGGTTGGATTCGTTCTCGGTCCAACCTGACTGCTTCCCATCTCAAACCAAAACTCTAGTAGAGTATACTCAAAGGGTCTGTCTTGCTCCAAGATTTCCAGCGCCGATTATGGTTCTTCAAACGGACGTCTGGTGCTAATGATATGTCCCAAAGAATGTAAAGGGTCGTAGTGGGCCTAGGTCATGTCCGACCAGGTCTGACCAACCCGGCCCAACCTAGAATGGGTCCACCCGGTTCGGGTCGACCCAACTAGACCCGTAGGGTCAAGCCCGTCCCATAATGCAGCCCGGTTCACATGGAGGTCTAGCATGCTGTGAGGGCCGCGAAGCTTGTGGGTGCCATGGGGCGGGTCGGCCGCAGGGGTGCCGTGAGGGCGCGTGGTCAGTTTGGTGGAGGCACCAAGAAGGGCGTATGCATGTTTGGCTAGGCGCACTGCAAGGGGCGCAGGATGGTTCGACCGGGGCACCATGAGGGGCGCGGGCCGGGTCGTCTGGGGAAACATGAGGGGCGCGGGCCAGTTTGTTTGGGGCACCACAAGTGGCACAAGTCATTTTGAGAGGCTGTCATGCGACATGACCTAGGGAAGCTCAGCAGGTGGACAGCGTGACCGGGGTTGTGCAGCCGAGGGGGGGCGCAGCCGAGGTGGTGTCGTCGGCGGGCGGCGCGGTCGGGTGGCATGGTCAGTCGGTGCGGGTCTGGTTCGGCTCGGGGCGGCGCAACACGGCAAGGGTGCACCACCAATTCAGCTCAGGGTAGCAGGGCGTAGAAAGGGCGTGCAGACAGTTTGGTAGGGAGGTCGGAGCACCACGGGGGCGGGGTGAGTCACGGTGGTTGTAGGTGGTGACTTCATTTCTTTTGTCGCCTTTTTCATCTTCATCACCTTCGTCGTCTTCATCGCCTTGGTTCATTCTGAAGAACACCGTAAATAAGAACGACAGAGGGGTCGGTCCAAGTTGGTTTGGCCCGCACCCTCCACATTGAGGGTTGTAGAATTTGGCTCAACAAAGAAGTAGAATGATGAAATCCAAATTTTTTACATCCTCCGCAATGATTCCTTCCCAAACCACAAAAAAATAAGGTACGTATTATCTCGAAAATAAACCCCCTATATCGGGTTGATTGTTGACGTTGGCATGAGGAAGAAGGTGAAGATGTCAATGTTCATCTCGCCCACCACACACCTCCATTCCCGGGCTCGTGCATTAGCTCATCGTAGTTGAAGAAGTTCCATGTTGGCGTTCTTCGTGGAGGAAGCATTCTTCATTTGAGAAGATTTCTCCCAATTCCAACCAAATGTAAAGTGGTCTCAAAATAATAGATTATCCTCTCTATTATGTTTGTTGGCATGAATTAAAATAGTTTATTTAATTAATTAATGTGTTGGCTTAATTAATTAAAGGGGAGGGTTGGGACAAGTAATGTGGAGAAATTCAAGAGGCTCCTCCACATTAATGAGGGGGGTTGAGAGGTTTTCCTCCATAATGAGATGAGTTCAAAAGGTTTATGCCTAGGGTGGTCCCCACCACCATAAACTCTCTTGGGAGGTTATGGTCTGATGGTCCCCACCTCCCAACATCCACATGGAGGTTGGTTACAACAAAATAAAATAAAATGTGTGTTAATTTTGTTTTATTATTTCCCTGAAAAAACCCAAAATTTATCATTCACCCTCATCCAACTTCCATCCAGGTGAAGGTCTTTTTAAGCGAATAGAGGCGCTACGAGTTCAACGGTTCCCTCAAATTTCAATTCTGAGCACCAGTTCAAAAGTTAGAAATAACACGATCATACGTTTACTGAATGTACTCAAAAAAAGGTCAGAAATTCATTACGGGCACTCTGGGCCTCAGAATCAAGCACCGTCAATTTTCCCTGACTCTTAAACGTCTTATTTATTAAACAAAATCATGGAAATTATGGGGAATTACAGAAAATATTTATGAAAAACTATTATGTATTAATTTATAATTATAAAATCCAAAATCATAAGTTTATTCTTATAAATTTGATATAAATGCCTGAAATGATTCGGTATTAAGACCCATATAATGGATATAAATTCCACAGATAATTCATGATCTTCCTTACACCGAAAAATGATCATAGTTTATTTTGGGATATGTAATATGACTTCTATATCTAAGAAATTAATAAGATTTCTATGTTATAATATTTTATCATGTCCAAAAATCACATCAGTTTATACTGAACAAAGAATATGAACATTTAATAGAATCACATTCCATAAAACTTCTATTAATGATGAATTATATAATTTAGTTATCATCACCATATGAATAGAATTTTTCATAGGTGATTTAATATTTGTTCATTGATTATATGAATTAATATTCTTATATAATTTTTAACATTTAAATAAATTCAATGGATCATTCTCAAATAAGATACTTTCATTCAAGGGTGTACATGTTAGAACCCAAATTTATTTATTTTATTTTCCATTATTTATTTTAACTAAAATTGTTAGCATGAATATAATTTAATAAAAATCATAGTTTTAAATAATATGATATAGAAATAAATCCTAATATGTCCATAGAAATATCACCTTCATTTCAGCTTATGAAATTTTAGGTTCATCCTATCTCACTTTTAGTTCATAATAAGTTCTTTAGGTTTTATTCTCTTATTCTTCATGTCATAAACCCCATGAAAACTCAAACCATTTAAAATAATAATTGGGAAAACATGGTCAAATCATGTGAATATAATTCCTTAATGTAGGTGAATAGTTATCATATATCATAATAAATCAGACATTTTAACTTATATGATTAGTGAATTTTGAGATTAGATACATAATAAAATTATTTTATAGCATCCTCAAACTATTCCAAAAATAGCATTCTCACATGATACCCATTTAGAAATATGATTAAAAATATTATTCTTCATATCAGGGGGTATGTGAACCGAATAAATGGTTATATCAGATTCTTAGTATGGGTAAACAAGAGAAAAGGCAATAGAAGATCATAATTGAGCATAATACGAGTACATGGGTAAGAGAATATAATTAAGATGAATGAATATAAAATAATAGAATAATACTCAATAAAATAATATCATAATTTCTAAGACATGTAGTATGTATTTTGCTATAACTTAGGTCATTTGTAATAGAACTATGAAACATGATTAGATAATCAGGATATATGAAAATATAATATAATTATAAGAATATAGAATGTATATAAGCATATAAAATCATTATTTATGTTGAGAATCATTGCCTTGTCCACAATCAAATAATGGTTAGATTTCCATGGTGGGTGGGGTTTTCTTCCCAGTCTCCAACAAGTCATCTCAGGTGATATAAGACATTATCTAATTCATTGGGGGGATCTTTAATTTTAGGCTGAACCATCACATAATAGATAGAGTCCCTAAGGTATTTTGGTTCAGTCTAAATTACCTATCAACTGATGTTATATAATTATTTTTCCAATTCATTAGATAGGTATATAATTCTCAAACCACAAATCACATAATGATAAAGTATACATATTTCCAAATTTTCAACATGAAAACATTCATAATTATATCATAGCATAATTAACCCACGAGAATGAAATGGTTTTCATGAAAATTGATCTATGACACAATCATAATCCATCCATAGAAAGAAAGCAGGTCGTATCATTATTTAATATCACTAGTGAAGCATAAGAAAAATTAAATGATACTAACATATATGGAAGACACTGTTAAAGAGCATAAGAAAAATTATTTGAAAAATAAGAAGAATTGTACATTAAATTTTAATAACAATTATTTTAAATGTTAATAATTTACAAAACAATGAGAATATGAATTAACTTGGAAAAAATAAAAGTAATTAATGGAAGATTCATAAATAAAACTAAATATGATTAATTAAAAATGGTTTCATGTATAAAATGTTAAAAAATAGATTTCATTTAGACATTTTTAAAGAAAATAAGACATGATAGAAAATTTATTGTGTAGAAAAAATTTGAAAAATAGATTCCATTAATTATATTTTAAATTAATTCATTAAAAAATAATAATATTCTTCATAAATTTTATTATATTAGTCAATAAAATCTATAAAATAAAATTATAAATATTAATATAGTAGAGGAAGATTCTAGTGGAAAAATAGATAATGTTGGCTTTGCTTAAAAGAATCCAATTAGCTAAACTTTTATACAAATTGAGTTTATATGGTATGAAAACTAGTGAAACCTAAATATAAATTTAATAAAATAAAATATATAAGTTTTATCAATATATAACTGTCATTTTCTCCAATTAAAACCAAGACATGAGAAATATCTATTTAAAAATGATATTGGAAGAACAAAACTTACAGCTTTGGTAATGATGGAATCGAAAGGCCTTGAAATTGAGATCATTAAACATATTTAATGATACTTCAAAATAAATAAATAATATTATAAAATAAATCCAGGGTAATTATATACACCACATAAAAGAAAACTAGCAGTGAATATGTAGTATATCTCAATAATGGGAAATTGAAATTAGAAACCCTTACCTTTGATCCCAAATTTCATGATTTTGATTTAACAAAATGTATAATAAATATTACCATATTATTCTTTCTTTTCATATATTTAATCATATAATTTTTTTATTATATAAAATTTTAATCATTCATTGCATGTATATTAGTTATTTGTTGTTTATTTTCATTATTAGATATTTTAAATTACAATTGTTTCATACAATTTTATTAATAGTAATTTTAATTCTCATTATTTGATACTGAGTTCATAATTCCAATATTATTAAAATAATTTGAATCACTGTGTTTTAGTTAATTATTTATTTCCATTTTCATTTGATGGAAGATATGGGTGTGGTTCATGATAATGACATCCTGAAAAAATATTTTTTAGTAATTTATTTATAAAAATAAGTTACATTGTACTATTCATTCATTTTTGTATAATCCTTTAAAATAATATCCCTGACATAAACAAAAACATAATGTCAAACATAATCATAATTAATGTCATGAATTTTTTTTATGGTGAAAATTATGGTGTTTGTATTACATGGTTCGTGTAGGTTGTTGTTCTATCCCAAATAAAAACAAGATATACATTATAATTAGTGGAAGTTTCGGTTTATATAAAAGTAATATATTTTTCAAAGAAAAAAAATAAAATTAATAAAACATATTTGGATGGGATAATTATATTTATAATGAGTTTATGTGAGAAGGAAATTTAAAAGATAGGTAAGAACAAAGATAATATAATAAATTCACTTCTTGTCAACATCAGTTCCTTCAGAATAAAAGATTTAGGAATTCTTCATGGAACTAGAAGATATCCAAAATCTATTAAAGATATAGTATATGATAACTGGTTAGGGATTCAAGTGATAACATAAGTAAAATAATGGTTTGGGAGGGATCATTTTTATATGTGATTTTTTAGTGTTATTTTTGAAAATATTCATTCATTGACGTATAAGGTTATCATATTAAAAATAAAATGGGATAAAACATCGAATACTAATGGATATGGTTTATTTTTTCCTTCATATAATCAAATTAGGGATAATTGTTTATGATATTTAGTGTCTTAATAACATATTCTAACCCATTTTACTCATTTTACCTTTAAGATAGAAACTCATTTTTTTCATGGAAACATATTTTTCTATGTATAAAATTAATTAACTATTAATCCAAAATTTTCTGTTATGATTAAATTTTTTTTAATGTGTTTAATCTAATACATTTTTTAAATATGATTAATTTAACACATATAATTAATCATTAAATATATAGAAACAATGTGTCCCTATAGATAAATTAATTTTTAATCATTTAGTGTCATTAATCATATTTTATATAAATTAATAATTAAATTAGGGATAATATATCTTTTATAAAGTGAAAATTTTATTAGAATAACCAAATTTTAGTTATCAATTTAATTTATCTATACAAAAATAAAGAACACTGGAAAAAATAGTTCATTGATAATTTCCCATTTTAATATCAAATGATTTTAGTAATAACCTAATATAATAAAATATTTAACTTCTATCAATTTAAATTTATAAATAAATCTGTATTCAAATAGATCATTTAAAATTATAGGTATAAATATCATTCTTTTAAATAATAATTATAATTCTAAAAATGGAGAAATATATAAAACATTTTTATGAAATAATACATGTTCGTTTAATTATTTTATTATTTCCTAGTTTGAAATTATAATATTTTATGATCATTTATAATAAATTCAATATACTTATTGGATATATGTATACCCGACAAAAAAATATCTAAGCAATATATTTATAAAGGACATGTTTCATTCTAATACATATCCTTAAATACATTAATAAATTATTCATACACTTTTATCTCATCATATATATTGTATTTCTATTTTTTTTATTTTTTTTATAGTTATAATTAGGTGTATTATCACAATGTATAACCTCAAGAAATGAGATTTCATATTTTTTGTATTTTATATTATGGTGAATATATTCCAATTGAAGTTTTCTAAATATCAGTTCACATTATATTCTCATAATTTATTAATGTTTATCTTATATTTTAGTTTATTATCTCAATAAAATATATATCATTATGTTTTATTTTTGTCTTATGTGTGAAAGAATATTTTGGAAATGATATTTAAATGAAAATTTATACTAATATACACGGTTGTTATAGTAAAGCTCAATTGTTATTGAAACAAAAACATTTGCCAATTTTTTATTCAATAGAAACAATAATTATTGTGTAATAAATTCAACACTAATGATATGACGGGAAATCATGGTATAACACTCTTGTCATGATGACCATATGACTATAACCTTTATTACATAATCACATTATAGTGTAATATTTGACTATAATGAATAATAATAAATCTTGGCTACAAATTTTCTAATATAATTCTAACCATCTTGGTAAAACAATTTAATTTATTGAATAAAAAATTTAGTTCAACATTCATAAAGAATACATGTAAATTATGACCACTTAATTTTGGTGTGACGCATATATTTTGGTGACCATATCAATAATATTTATTTATAGAAAAAAATAATGGCACAATAATTATGAATTTCCAAATGATATTTTTTAACAATTTTTTTGTAGGAATCCACAAAAAATATTGGGGCATAACATTTTATATCTTAGTGTAATTTATTATATAAAAAAAACTTCATTAAAACCTTCTTCAATTCTTATAAATTGTCCCAAAAATATAAATATCTTCGTAAACTTGTTTATAATGTAATTTTAACACCTTTACTAATTAAGATCACTTGATTTTTTGATTAAATGTTTAGAAACAAAATCAATGAGAAATGATTTTGTGCATTTCCAATTAAACCACTTAATGAAATAATATCCATACATATATATAAAATTATCATATATTATAATAATATCTTAAAAATATTCTTGGTCACAACACTTATGTTGATCAAAATAGGAGAATTTTTTCACATTAACCATCCACACTACACCATATTATAACTCATGAAAATATATATTGAATATGGTAATAGATATACCAATATATTTTCCCATAACTATAATCAAGATAATATCATATATCCTATAACCGAAGGCATCAATCCAATCCTTCAGCTAATAAATATCATATCACACATATCTTATATCTCAGCACAATATACTTATATTTCAATTATATAATATTTACTCACTTGTTAAAATGATCATGTCTGAAATGATCAATATCACAAAGTCTATAACCTATAATTCCCACATCCCAACTGCCAAGCAATGATAACATTGAATAATCAGTTAACCTATAATATATCATCATGAGTTACGATATACCAACATCTAAGTTGATATACCATAATATAGAAAAAATATTGATTGTCATAGTCTATCATAAGTTCATAACATATTCTCCATTATCTTTTAATAATCATTTCAACGAAAAAATCATCATTAAACTAAAAATATAATTTCATGAAGAAATATTACATTAATTTTCCATTTATTTTAATTTCTATACAAACCCAAAAAAATAAATTCAATTTAAATCAATAAAAATATATTTATAAACTGCATAATTAATGCTGACCAATAAAATTAAAATATTCAGTATATAAAAAAATTCCAAAATATAATAACCATATTTATTTAATTAGAGTTTTATAATATCTTCCAAAACAATTAAGTATAAAAAAATATGGAAAATGAATATTCTATTCCTTTATGATATAAAAACCTAAAATGAAAAGAACATGTACACAAAATACCAAAGGAAACTCCATATATGTGTGACATGAAGGAACATCTCGCCTATATACATCACCATATATGTTATAAAAAAAATGGTATACCGCAAAAATAATATGCAATACCTTCACCTATATAAAGTATAAGAATGTTTATATCCTCACTAAAGTGTGTTTTTATGGAGTGATAACAAATCCCAATATAATAGCTCCATATATATTATAAATTTCGTTTTATAAAGAAAACGTTACCTGAGAAACTTAAAAAAATTAAATGAAAAAACAAAATTTCATTTAATAAAAATTATTTATAAAAACAATTCCATACATTTGTCTCTACTTCCAAAAATAATTTAATACATGCTACAAGAAAATGAAATCAATTAATGTAATTAATTTCATTGTAAAATTTCAACCATCATGCCTTAAAAAATTAATATCAAAAGATGACTACATATAGATTAATTAAAAAATATGACACTTGACTATAATGGAACCATCATGAAAGTGTTTCTGTGTAATCCTATAAGAATGAACCTAACTGAACCTGATGTGGAATCATCTAGGGTTCACTCCAATGACCTATGTGAAATCATAGAAATATTTAATAGCATAGTAAAACTTAAATAAAAATCAGTTGTCACTAGAATTCTCACATAGATAACATTATATTCTCATGAAAGTTTCTACATTTCAATAATTAAGAATCAATAAAAACATTAATAAAACTCTTATGTCACTACCCTGAAACCTTCTATGAAATAGAACATATAAAAATAAATATAATTTCTTCCTATAATAATAAATAAAATTATTTTATATTCAATTAATTTGGACATATACATGGGTGTAGCCAAAAATGACTATAATATTAATACTAACAAGCCACTGTTATTTGAAAAGGGAATTAAAAAATAAAAATATCAATATAAAATCAGTCACAAATGATATAATAAATTAGAAAATCAAACTGTAATATATTAAAATCTAAAAAATGGTTTATTAAAACATTTAAAAACCTCAAAACACAAACTAGAGAATAAATTATACATGGTTGATGAAAAATAACTTAGGAACCTGTATATTTCCTATATATGAAATGAAACTCTTCATTGAATATACCATAGATAATTTTAAGAATAAATGAATTTTTAATATTTCAATTGAAATCCTTATATAATCTAATTTTATTTTAAATAGATATAAATTAATAAATCAATTTAAAAAAATAAAAAAAACTAAAAAATTCCTTCAAAATTTTGATTATGTCTAGAAAAGTATGTTTAACACCATGTACTTAAAAACCTAAAATCCTTAGACAACCCTTAATCGTGGTTTATTCCCATATGTTTGATTAAGATAATAAAAGATAATAATATAAGATAAATAAGATAATGGAAATTGAAAAACTTTTTATGAATTTATTTCTACTATAAACCACCAATTATTCAATAAGAAGTCACCATGGAATGAACAAACAAGGAAAATGGATGTATAGTGAACCTACAGGTAACCATTGAAGGATCTAGAATAAAAAAATGCTCAGTTTTAATAAATATAATTTTATAAAATAAAATTTAAACATTCAACCAAAATCCAAATATTAAATAAATTATCACCAAAAACACAATTGATATAAGTCATTTCCCACAAGAAATATTTTATTTACCCATCATATACCATTCAATCATAAATATCAAATATGAATTCACTAATAATGCCAATAATTTCATTATTATTTACCAAAACTCACTAATATTAAAATAAATAATTTTTAATAAAATATATATGCAAATTTAAAATTATTGGTGTCACATTGATAGTAAACCATCAATAGGTAATGTGACTCATACATTTGGAAATTTACATGCACTTTAATTATATACACGATCAACGATAATTTAATTTCATATCCCTTAGATTTAATGTTTATTCATTTATTAACCTAAGTCCCAAAAAAGACTCTTTGGTTAGTCAACCAGCTGGTCCAACCACGGAAGTCTTCCTTTACTTATCACAGTAGGTTTCTGTAGAACTCATAAAATTTTTCCTATGTTAAATTATCTATTCACATATCATGTGAAACCCATGGGTTTTAAACCCTACCTTAACAAAATGACATACATAAACTATCCTTGAGAACCCATCACTAAACAATTAATCATCCCATATATAAAAATTATAACCTCTAACATTATCCAAAGAGGCCATCCTTGGTCCCTTATTTCTTATCCCAATATTAATAACCTATTTAGATTCGATCACATACAACAATACCAAGGGTCTTATTGTGATGTGTTATCTGATATATATATATATATATATATTGTAGATAATTTTTGTTTCAAAAAATAATAATTTATGAATATTTTATCCCACATTTATAAATCCTTGTGTTCCTTATTTAGGAATCCATTATATAATTACCTACTACCATAATCCACAATATATATTAAAATTAAATAAATATTGTTTAACAATTTAATAACCACCTATATTGGGAATATATAATTTATTTTGTATAAATTAAAAGTATTAATATACCTTAACTTAATAATATCATGAACTCTTACAAATGTTATTGATTAGTAATTTGGGGTTACACACAAAAAAATAGTGACTTTAAATATCCATTAAAGGGTGAACTATATTTTTCTTGGTGATATAATTCTAGATAAATTGTTAGTGATATAATCAGACTCGATAAAATAATAAATAAAGTGTAAAAATGGTATTTCCACTTAATTTCACAGGATGATAAATCTATTACTTCTGCATTCATCCAAAATTGAGTTCCCCTTTTATTGGTTTATGTTTTTTTGTATTTGTGTTCAACTATTTACGAGAAACTATGGAATGTTGGTTTGAACAACATATAAGAATTTTTTAAGAGTTTAGGGATGTTTGGAATTTTTTTTAATGGACATCCATGATTTTATGAAGGAATTTGGAATTCTCTAGAGATGTGGGAATATGGATAGTTTATTTTTTATATGATCCATTAAGATACCTGTGTATGAATCAACATGTTAGTACTAGAGAATAATGTGGAAGATGTTAGACCTGTTTTTTACAATTTTTATCACAAATTTTACATCATAACATCATCTATGATGATGTTAATCCTATTATGAAACCTAAATATCCCTCATGAAATGATTGAAGAAAGTAATTAAATATAACCATTACCTTGTTTTATTCCAATACGTGATCAAGAATTACTCATCTCCACAAATCATTGCTATAAGAAACTAATCAGACCCCCTTAGTTTGAACACATATTCTTCAAAAACCTATTTGTATGTTGATCATTGATATATGTATGTCATCCTAGATAATCAATGATGCCTTCGACATCCTGATGATCCCTGTTTTGTCGATCCTTTGATACAAAAAGGCAATCATGGATCAATTCATGGAACAAGAACCTTTCCCTCACTAGGATGTATAAGTGATGTCATTGGATATCTCAAATTCAGTTTTATGAATTTTCTCACGAATATGGGCATGATCCATTTATTTTCCACAGATAAAATACTCATAAATAAGTCTATGGCCCCTAAATTTATATTACCTGTTAAATAATCCATAATTGAAACCTTATAATAGCTTTATTGTGTCATAAAAATCATTTATATTTTCATCACTTACTATAATTTATAAAATATATTATGTGATAAGTTTAATTCATTAACTCAATTTTTTACTCTGATTAATTTTATGTGAAACATGAATATTAGTACAATAATTCGTTGAAAAATATTTTTCCATGTATTTAAATTAAAACATGAAAATAACTTAAATAAATAAATTAAAAACAATTATTTTACACATGAATAATAATGAATTTCTGTACCTCATAGCTATCATTTAATCTCATTCATCACCTCAACCTCATGGTGGTTCCCACCATGTCATAAACCCATATTCATATGAATAGGTTACAGTTTTTGAATATGATGTTTATTTGAAACTCAAGGCCCTGATCTCAATAGTAGTGACTGCTAATCATATACCAGGAGTGGTGTTTAAGAACTCATCATGGCCCTGATGAAGAATGTTTATAGTCATAGTAGTGGTAACCTAGTATGAATAAGCACCATTTAATATAATCAATTTTTCTTTTGATATATCATAAAGTATGATGCACACATTTTTCATCATTCGTTTCATCCTTTATTAATTATTGAATTTGCTGGATGAACTAACCTTCTTCTACCATTTCCATGGGTTTAGTAATTTGTAATATCATCTTGATCAAAAAGTCCATATATATAATATCATTTAAAATAATTATATCTTGATCATTCAGTCAATTCCATACCATTAATGATGCACCCAAAACCAGTTATCTTGCCAGATATGAATGTATATTTTTTCATCTTGCTTCATAGTATGTAATAAAATTATACTAATTGATAATAATCTCTATTCGAGAGACTAATACATGTTTTCATATATATGAACTACCAATTACAACAAAGACATGTGGTGTTCTTAATATAGGGATAATCATCACGATCTCATATACTCGAGATCACTGAGTGAAAATTTCATTAGAATAATTTCCAATACATAAGATCCCCCAACACCTAATATTCAAACATAAACTATGTCATATCATCATGATGTATCTATACTATGGGATATATAATTTATATTTACTATCATATTAAATTTATGTTCTCATTATAGCTCTGAACTTCTATAAATATTAGATATAAAATGTAATCTATGGATATCACCCTAAAATAGTATATATATAGATGTAATTATAAAATTATTATAAAAGAAACACACACACATATAAAAAAACACACACACACATACATATATATATATGTATATCAAAGTGTATAAAAGTAGTGGTAATCATGTGCACAAAGGAGATGGGTCTAGGGATCCCACACACAACACAAATCAATCATGGTAAGTGTCCTATGACTCTATATAAGAATCATTTGATGTATTATATGATTCATATATATTTATAAAGATTATTTCATGAGATTATCTTGGGTGATGTGTCACAAAGCAATCCGATCATTCAATCTATCTAATGCATGATATATCTCATTCCATAATCGAAGGTAATCCCCAATCCGCCTTAGAAGAAAATAACCATCATGGGAATCAAATGAAATAATTTATGACAATTTCAACAAAAAAATAATTTAAAAAATAATTGGAAAAAATAAACATGACCACATAATATGTCATAGCTCAATACGATACTTTGAAAGAAGAAATAGAATATGAAAACAATTAATCAAATTAAATAATGTAAATAAAACTAAACCATGAAATAAATGTAAAATATTCTATTACTATTCAGATCCCTCAAGAGAAACATCCCCTTATTTCAATAAAACCTCCATATATGTATTGTTCCTCAATTAACCATAAATAAATTCAAAAATGGTCTTTTTGGAAGGATTGGTATGGATAACTAAATGAAAAATAGTTGGAATACCTCTATTTTATTCCAAGATTCGCCAATTATGAACCTAAGATTCTCCCATAGAAATATAGGGATGAACAACAACCTCAAATTTTAATATGATGGATCATTATGGAAAATATTTATGTAAAAGGAATCCAAACTATATGAATAGTCCTTAAAATGTAGATACATTTAATTATAGTTTGAAATATAGTATATGAATATTGGTTTCTTATACATACACACAATAAGGTTTTTATCATGTTATATTATTTCATTTTTTTAAATGAAAACAATCACTAAGAAAACATTCTATTGGCCTAAAAAATTATTTTTATAGGAGAGAATATTTGAAAAACTATTTAAAAAACATTTTCAAAACAATCCTTTTAAAATATTTTTTAACATTTGAACAAAAAATTGAGGAGATGAATATTCATTTGAATATCAAAAAATGAAGTAAGTGGAATTTTTAACAATTATAAAAGGATATAAATTCCAAAAACTAATTTCCATTATATAGAATACACCATGGGATAAATATTTTTTCAATATAAGGTTAGTTGGATCTATAGTTCTAAATATCATATCATGATCTACTTGGTCAGAAATACAATTCACTCTTGAACTATTTTGGAGGAGATACATTTCTCATAGTGGGGCTATGTTTGTCATCCATTACAGCACAACCAACAATCTATTAAGAAGTACATGTCTTAGAGGGGTGACACAATACCCCTAGTCCGACACATAAACTCATTATTGGATGGTTAGATTTTGTGTCATGGATGGGATACACTACACCGCTAGGCTAAAGTCATATTCTCCTTATATATTAGAATGCAAATTTTCTTTTTCACTAATTAAATCATGAGATGATATGAGTAACCAGAGTCTTTATAAACCTTTAATGACCTTTTTATTTTCCACATGTTTCATTTTTATGAAATTTTCATTAATATTTCCCCTTTTTCGTTTTATAAAAGTTAAAAAAATTATTTCCATTCTTCTATAGTTTTCTAATATATGTTTTTTGTCTATATTTCTTCTTAAAAAGCTAAAAAAATATTATAATAATGGATGTTAATAAAATATATATTTTTAATAGTTTTTTTCAATGGGGTTTACTAAAATAAATATTCCATAGGTCGATGGATTTTTGTATGTTATTGTTTTCAATTTAAGAAAATAAATAGGAAAATATATATATTTATTTTTTTCTTGATGTACTTATGAATGTAAGACCAACATTTAAATATTTTATTTCAAAATATCACAAAGTATATAAGTTATTTAAATAATATCCATGGGGTTTGGTTTTCATTTCAATACCAACTATGACTTTGTTCCCTTGATTATTAACATTTAATGATCTAGTTTTCCAATATCTCTCATGGAGGAAGTTTTTTTTATATTGAAGGGTCACTCATAAAGTTATATTAATATATATCAGTAGTTTTATTTTATATACTACTCATTATCAAACCATAAAAACAAGACTTTAATTCATTCAATTATGATTATTGGGGGTACATTATATCTATGGAGGTTGTAGTGGAACAAGGAGTTGTTTCTATGGGAGTAATTAGAGGCTGAGCTAAGAGTTAAATTTAGTTTTCCTTTTTAGTTTTCATTGGTGGTTTTATATGATATTATTTCTTTCTATTGGTAAATGAAACTCCAATATATTGAGTATTCACACTTGTTTTTATTTTAATTTTTTGAATATATTATTCTATTAAACCATTCCCCTTCTATTTAAACTGATTCTTGGATTCATGTATATATCCTAGAGTGATCGGGAAAACACCCTAAGTATGTAATGGGGGAGTTCAAATATCTGATGGCTATATAGGTAGGTATATTTCATGACACTATGACCCACCAATTTATAACACAACTCTCAACCCAATAAAACATGGTCTCTATCCCCTACCAACACCCAAGAAGAAAAAATAATTCGATAGCAGTAAAAAAATTTAAAAAGTTAAAAAAACATGAAAATAAGGGTCATGTTGTGTTATGTATTCCTTCTCTATACGGATGGTTAATAAATTCTTATGGTATATAAATGTATATCTGATTATAATGTATAACTATAAATAATAATCGGGTACAATAAACCCTAATATCATAATAAGGTTTTTGAAAAAGAAATCATATGATTCACAATGATTTCATGGTTCCATTATCAGATTGCCTCAAGATTTATAATTTTGAAGCCCATATTTTTTGGTAGAATTAATATGGTAAATTTCATTTTAGGGTTCCATGGGGGACTTCATAAGGTACATATAAGCTAATCATTATCATTTTGAAAATGGCATGAACATTACAAAACTTTATGGGGTATATAGACTTCATAAGATTTTAGATAATTATAAGACACATAATCTAACAATTTTTTTTATAAATAAATGATTTATATAATATTAAATATTTTTAAAAAATAAATCTAGATGAGGTAAGTGTACAAATCCATTGATTTGGGCATTAAAATTGAATTTGGATTTATAAAAAACTAAGAATCCATGATTTATTTACCATGAAAAAAAGGATAAATCCTAAGAATATCATATTGGTTGACAAAATAATATATTATGATCAGTTTTCAAGAATAATATAGATATAACAAGGTTAACTCTTCATTTTATTTAGTTGTCAAATAAAATACTAATCATGATATGATTCTAGATGGGTATTAAAAATGTGTGAATTTTTAAGAGTCTCAAATATCTATTATGTAACATAACAATGATCTTATATCAACCCATGAGCATGTTGGGAAATTAAATAGAAAGTTGATCTAGTTGAAACCATAAAAGAATTACTTATGGGTACCTATGGAATACATCGGTAAATATTTTAATGAGTTTCTTAATAATGATAATATATCATGTAGTTTCTTGAGTGGTAGTTTTAAAACTAATTTATTGAGAATGGTATATATTGAAATCTCAATGAGTGGACATCAATGGAATACCCCGATGAGATTTTTTGTTATAGATTTAGGAAACATGGTAGAGTGAAAAAAGGGAAAATGATAATTTTTTTATATTAGGGTGATTTATAAATGAATTATTACTATTTTCACTGTATTTCAAATATTTAAAAATAATAATGTTTCCTATATAGAAATATACATCAAAGAGACAATAAAAACATTGAGAAATTCTGGATAAAAGAACATTGAGTATATGAATGAATTATGACTCTGATAATATCTATGTATAAGAACAAAAAGAAAGAGTTATTGATGTCTAGGAGGTTTGTTATAATAAAATTTTCATACCTTTGATTTTAGAGCTATTAAATAAATAAAACCTACAAGGTTCTGCATGCATTGAATTAGACAGAACCTAGAGATAGTGTTATTAATCCCCCTGAATTTTATAAGGTTACTTTTCATGAATACTGAGTTGTATTATCTATATATTATTTTACAGAACATAGATAATTATTTTCTATATATTGTTGAATTAATATGAATTTTGAAAATAGTTCATACCAAATGGTTGTGATTTTTTGTTATATATGTTAGGACATATAAAAAACTAAATGTGTTATTGTATTTGTTGTGAACCATGGGGTAAAGGATTATAAATAGACCAAGCTTAGGTTTTTGAAAATAAAAATCTAGTGGGAAATATATATATCAGGATAAAAAATATAAATTTTATGAAATAATATTTTATACTTAGTATAAACCCTTTAAAAAATAGAGTCTTCCTTATCTTTATTTATTATATATAATATATGTTCATGTCTAATTGTATTTAATCATATGTGTGAAAAAAATCTGAACTAGTTTCAATGGTTAATTCCGAAAGAATAAAAAATTATATTTTGATTTACACTAATTTAGCCCCCTCATCAAATCAATTCAATATAATGCATCAAATAATTGTTTTTATTGTTTAATATTTTTATTGTAAGATTATCTCTTTCTCACGAAGATGAATAATGTGAACATCGTGAACAATAAAGTAGTTCCTATATTTGATGGAAAGATTTTACATTTCTAGAAAAATATTTTTTTATGTTTATTTTATCTTGGTCCATAAGATCATGATGTATATAGAGTGGGATTAAAATCCATTAAAATATGGGAAAAATAAAATTTATTAATATTAAAAAACTTATGGTTTATGGAAAAGATATAAATTTCATCCTTTTTCACTCATTGAGAAAGTTCTTTCCAAAATGTTGGGATTGAAAACTACTAAATAATTTTTGGTTAAATATGAAAATACTATTAAAGGAATGTGAAATTAATCGAATAAAAATTATAAATACGCATAATCATGAAAGAAGATATAAATATAGTTTAATAATAGTATATTGATGACTAGTTTACCCATGTGAATGAGATTTTGAGTAATATAAGGGTAGTTTCATAAAAAGATGATGAATATATTATTTTCACGAAACTCATAAAAAAATATATTTATTAGAAATTAAAAATATTATTCTATATATGATAAAGTGAATATTTCACATGATGAGCTACACAATATCCTCTGTTATTATGAAATAACTAAATGAAAATAAATTAAAAATAAATTGAAAGAAGATATGAATTTTAAAGCCATTATCAAGAAAATTTTTAAATAAGACAAAAGTTGACTAATCTATTGAATAGAATATTTATTATGTGATATATAATTATTCAAAGAGAATTATACTTCTCATCTCTAAAAAATATCCAGAAAGGGAATGTAAAATCTACTATCATTCTACAATTTAAATGATTCATGTAAGGAGTTGTAAGAAAATTATATATTAGTTATCCTATGAAGAATTTTATTCGGTAAGAATATAATTAACATAAAGATTAAAAAAATAAAATAATTTGAATAAAGGCTCTAAATAATTGAATAATACATGTGAAAAAATATGATATTTTCTTGATGAAAAAATAAAATCTTGATGAGAAAAAAAGAGGGATGATATTTTTCAACTAGACACTGTGAAAATAGATCAAAAGAACAATTATATAAAATTTACTTCTCCTGTTATATAGTAGGAAACATATACGTAAAATGATGAGTATGGTTTTGAAGAGATTTATGTGGATTATTTTCACAAATATGAGATTGATGTATGTCTTGAAGAAAACATATAGATCAAAATTGAGATTAGATTCATATATAAGTATGAATGGAAGAAAGTTTTTTACAAAATATAAATCTCTCTGAATATCTGCGTAACTCATGTAAGAAATCAAATAATTCAATCTGAATCCTACTATGTTTTAGTGAGAAAATATGTGGTAATACATAAAAAAATTATAAGTATGAATAAAATTAAATTTGAATAAAATTCTTAATCAAGTAATCAGTTTCATAATATTCCCATAATTTTTTATAATGATAAATCTAATTTTTAATATAGTTTAGATGATAATAACAACTAGGGAAAATTTTGGTTTGGAGAAGTTAATGAGAAACATTCTCCAACTGCTAATGTTGATAGAATAAATTTTGAAAATGGAACTACCTTTATGAACAAGCATGGTCTGGGAATATTTATAAACAAAAGTGAAAAATCTAGATTATGGTTTTCTATACATAATTTTAGATATAATATATGATTTAGATTCATTGGATATTGTTAGTGTTATAAGATATTTGGTCAAAAGCCTACACTTGAAGGAATAACATTTCATATCCTAAAAAATGGAATGATTATTGGATGTGAAATCCAAAAATGAAAAGGAATCAATCACCAATTTAGGATGTTATGAAATATTTACATAAAGTGTGCCTACCCAAAACAGGTCATAAATATTGAAATATATTTTTGGTAGATTTGAAATTAATTTCATTTTTTCTAGGAATGTTTTTATTAATCTCCTAGAAATGTTCACCTATCTTGAAAAAGTGAAAGGAATCCAAAAGAAAAATAAAATATCCCAAATTATTTAACTGTCTTTGAAAGATATTAGAATAGGTATACCATTAATATTAGATAGCATGTGTTGTTCACAAATTAATGGAGGCACCAAAGTATTACAGAACATTGGATAACATGAATGGGGAGATTTTATATTTGTAAATAATATTTCATGATTATTAAGGTTGTTGTAAATATTGAGATTGATTCTAAAGGACACTAATATAAATGAATATTTTTTCTATAATGGTTGAAAAATAACTTACTCTGTGTTGAACAATAGTATGATGAAGGATATAAAGTTATGTTTAATTTAACTCATATATCAATAAATTTGGAAAATATTTATGTGTTATTATAATTGATGAAATAAAAATTTTGAACCAGTTTTAAATTATTAATTTATCTAACACATGATACATGATTTATAAGGATGAAAACAAAAATTCCATAGAAAATTTTACCATATAGTCAAAAAAAATAATACACAAATTTATAAACATGATGTTCTAAGAGAAATAATCAAATGAAAAATTTAATTAATATTGTTTTCGAATCATTACAAAATTGTAAGAATGTGAAGGGGACATGAAAAAATGTTTATATTCAATCTACTAGGTTATAGGAACTCAATATTCAGATTTTTAAAATCATTATAAGACATGTCAAGAATGATATAATTGTATACATGAATATGGATGGGTCAAATAATATATATTAATACACAAAAAAATATTTTTTATAAATATATAGAAAATAATTGGATTAAACATCAATATAACAAACTATACACCCCCCCCCCTAGAAAATAGAGTTGATTGAACTAAAAATAGATGAATTTAGGTTATAGGAAGAACAATAATAGATGAAAATTAAATATTATTGTTCCTTTGTAGACGATCTATTTTCGCTGATATGAAAATTAAAAAGATATACTTTTTGTACCCAAAACTCACAAGACACCCTATGAGATGGGGCACAATAGAGATCCATCTATCAAAAAATCAGTGTGTTTGTATTCCTTTAATAAATGATGACCAAATAAAAACATGGACTGTATGATGAAAAAAATGTTAAAGGAATCGCTATGGGTAGTCAATAAAGTGGACATGGCTACAAATTTTTGAGAAAAAATAAATACAATTATGTAGAAAATTAAGATTTCAAAATCATTGAATGTCCTTGTACAACAGATGTGTTTAATATTTCTAAATATGAAAATTCTTGAGTTGGATACATGAAAAGTAATATAAAATATTTTATAGAATTATAAAAATGATAAGGATATGTTCTATGTGGAATCATATTAGACCAATAATAATGAAAGACCAAAAAATAAGAGGCGGATTTGTAAAATATTGAGTACTGATGTTTATTCAAATAATGTTATTATATAATCTGATAACATGTAAAAAGTAGTAAAATTTTATGTTTTGGGAAACAAATTTCACATATCTCTCAATTTTAACCTCAAACATTATATAAGGTAGTTGAGCATGAATAATGAATTGATCATAATAATGGTGAACATGTAGTAATAGAGATAAAATCTACATGGGATCTAGTTCCAAGACAATAAAACAAAAAAACATAATTAAAAAATATGGGGTTTTAGAAATTAAATTAACGAGAAAGGATAAGTCAAAAAAATTAGAACATTTTAGTTTGTAAGAGATATTATCATACTAAAATAGCTTAATTTAGTTAAAAAAATTTCCTCAGTTGTATTACATAGTAGCATAAATATTATCTTTATAGTGTAAGATCATAAAAATTAAAAAAATTATCAAATGAATATGTAATATACCATTCTAAATGGAGAACGTAGAGATGAGGTTTATATAAAAATAATAAGGGTTTTCTTCATGATAAATATGAAGAATCTTGTGTACACTTAACAATTCTTTATATGAATTAAAATATTCCCCAAGATACTAGTAATCCATAATGGATAGACTCTTGTGAAACATTATATTTTATAAGGGAAAAGTTAATAGTAATCCCTATGTGAAAGGGAAAAACACAAGTACTCTCGTAGTTTTTGTTTATATTGGAAATAATACTTTTATAGGAGAAAATTTTACTCTCAATGAAACTATTATGGATAAAATGGGATGTTATTATGAAATTCCTATATAGGATGAGATATAAGGTTTTTTGGGATTTTATATCATTTAGAAGATGATTATATTTTTCTATCTCAAGTGAAATTTAATAGTGAATTTTTTATGTGGTTTTTATTGGAATATTAAAAAATAATTTTCAATCATATTGTTATTGGAACATATATAACTAATTATGAGGTTGAATATTTTGTAAATCGAACGGAGTATAGGAAACTGATTTATAGACTTCTCTACAAAATATATTCTAAACATAACATGGGGTTTTGTGTGACACTTTGATCTAAATTTCAATGTTCTCCTAAGGAGTCCCATATGTTAACAACCAAAATAAATCTGAGATATATTGAGAATATAATGATATTGGGACTACTGTATAATGCTTGTTTAGTTTACTATTTAATCAAATTTATTAATACAGATTGGGAAAGAGGTAGTGTTTACTATAAATCTATATAAGGTGGTTCTTTATTTCTTTATGAGGGTAGTGTGATAGGAAACATCAAGAATAACATTTTAGCCTCATTAGTCATAGCTAATTAAAAATCAATATTTTTTACATATTCATATACCCAAATGATATGGATATTGATATAAGTAGCTGACATGAATGTTATGGGTGGGAAGACACTACGTATTTCCTCTGAAAATGTATGTCATTTAGATCTTCAAAAAATATAGTTCACTACCCTTGGAAAATTAAAATTGATATTATATATCATTTAATCCAAGATAATGTGGATAAAATTGATGTGAATATTGAGTATTCTTATATCATGTAACAAGTTCTATACATTTCTACTAAATCATTACCAAAGGAGTGGTTATCTATTTTAAGGATGAAACTTCATGTTTAGTCATCCCTTATCAAATTAAGTGGTTCAATGAACCAACCCCAAATGGATTTGGATTATATTATCAAGGAGGGATATTTTCAATGAAAGAATACTTATTTTTTATCAAGATCAATTATTAATATAAAAATGGTAAAATATTGAGATGAGAGGAAAGATATTAAGAAAAACACATTTGGATCACTTAGAAAAATATTTTGTGTCCCTGAGTGTTGGAATTATATCAAAATAACAAAATTATCCTATAGTGTGTTGTCAATATGTATCTAATTTGAGATTAGATATTACATAATTATTATCGAGTGAGATTACTAAAATCTATTATATGATTGAGTAGAATATAGAAGCGAGGAAACTGGGTTCATAAAATATCCGATTAGGAGGATTGATTTTCCCATAGGAATTTTTGATTTTTGATTTTTTTTCAAAACCAATGGATGGAAGCTATAGAAAATTGGTTGGAACATAATTTTAGTGTTTTGGGGACTATATAGAATAATATAATTGAGCTTGAATAAGTTTTATAAATTTATTTTTGTATATAGTGATTTTTTTATATGATATAATTTTGTTCATTCATATTTTATATAATTCATTTAGATCTCCATGTTAGAATGAAATAAATTTAAATAAGAGTCATTTATCTGTATATAATAATTTTGTTATCTCTTTATGATTAATTAATTTCCTTAAAATATATTTCATGTAAATTATAAATATTAATTCCAACTTCATAATAATGGTCAAGGAATTCATAATTTTAAAGATCATAGTAAAGTTAAATAAACCATATTCTCATTGTATGGTTGTACAAGGTGACTTTATATGGTCAAAATGTTAGTGTGTTTTCTTCATAAGGATGTGGATGGATTGATAATGTTGAACATTACAGGGCTTAATAAACATATATAATGTTTAATAAGGTCCCATGAGGGTATTCATAAGATAAATATTAGCTTAACTTTGAGATATTAATAAGGGAATGAATTATAAAAACATTGTAAGGTACATAAATTTTTTATCATTTAATAGAAACTCAATTTACATTAGCCATTAAAATTTTAAAGTCAATATATGAATTATAGGATATTAAACATTTTCATGAAATAAAATAAGCTGATTCTTGAGTTTCACTTTATTAATTAAAATATCATAATTAAATTGTTATTAATGAAAAATGTAGATTTCATTAGTTATTTATCATGATGAATAATATGAACCATGATAGCAGCTTAATGATTGAGGTCACAAATGATTATGATCTATTTTCAAGATTAATAAACATACAAATTGGATGATGTTTTATTTCAATTAATTTCAAAAATCACATAATGATCAATATGTGATTAAAGTTTATATTTTCAAATGATTGTGTTTTTCAAGAGGTTGAGATATCCATTTATTCTTCGTAATGTAGAACCTCATTCAAGTTATGAGATGGTTAGGAAAACTGAAAACGGATCAAATATAGTTGAACCTAAGAGGTATTTTTATTGATTATTTAGGAAATTAATAGTGAAAATGTTTTATTAGTTTTTTAATGGAGACCAAAATTATTTTTAGTTATTAAGGGATGTTTCTGAAACTAATTTAAATAAAATGTTTTCATTTGATAAGCTACATGGGTGGATGTTTTTGGTCGAACAAAGTGTTATTTTTAGTTAGAGACTCAAAAAATTATATTTGATTAGAAAATTGTAAATTGATCATATTTTTAAAATTAAGATACATGATAAAATGGATATTAATTTTTGTTATATTGAAATTACAAAAAAATATTAATTCATACACTTTTACAGAAAAGTGCATAAAAGGATGAAAATTTTGAGATAGAAAAGAATATAGAAAATAAAATTTATTATAGAGAAAACATCTAGGTCAGAATCATTATTATTAATAAGATGAAGATGAGGCTAAGGAAGGAAGATTGTATGATTTTGTGGTTGTGTATCATTTGAAAATTGACTTTCTCGAGGTCTTATATAAAAGGATAATAATTATAACTACATGGTTCAATATGTAGTGAGTATGTTTATACTAATAAAGATCATGATTAGTCACTAGGTTATTCCAATTTTTTTATTCTTGATTAGTGAGATTTATTTTCTGGGTAAATTAATAGATAATTAATTTGAATGATTTCTTATTTATTATTGAAGTATCCTAAATACGAATAAAGGTTTTTCTCAATTGGATATGTTTTTTTTATTTTATATTAATTGAAATAGAAAAATCAATGGGAGTAAATTTATGAGATGGGAATTATGGGATGTATGATGGTACCTGACCCATCCACTTGTAATTAATAACTAGATTCTACTGTGTGTTCTTTCTTTTATGAGTATATAATAGCTCATAAAAAATAATTATAAAATTAATATCAAAGAATAATTTCTATTACATTCATGATATATTTTAGGCTCAAAATTATAAATCATTAAGAAAAAACATACTTATAAAATGACGCAATGTAGATACTCCCACTAAATATACATTTATTTCAAAAAAACCAAGATTCTTAAATTAATTTTTTTTTTGATTCATTCAAAACATGATTAATTTTTTTAAGATAAATCCAAAAATCATAAAATTATATCAATATATAGTTTTCATAAAATATCCATTCGAAAAAAATAAAAATTTTGGATGATCACAAAATCTCATTAATAGATTCAAAAAAAATACTTGTTAATCCAATTTGAAAATCATAAAATCCCATATAAAATGGTTAATTTTATATAATTAATCTTTACCTCAAAATATTAGGTTGATTAAATTGGAAATAAATTCCACATACAAAATATTTTCAAATAACCTATCATAAAAAAATAATGAAAAATAATATTCATGAGTGTTCCTAGTAAAATATGACAACTCATGAATATAGTTTCCTAAAAACAAAATTTTCACCCTTAAAGGGGAATTAAATTTCCTTTAAATACAAGATCATTAGATTCCATATTAAATCCAAATACTTCCATCAAAATTGATTTCAAATCATATAAATGTCATGTATCTAAATTGGTACATCATATTGGAAACACCCCATTACCCTTATTCAGGCAATCTTTGTATTTGGTTTTTGGTTTCCCTTTTTATTTGGGTTTATTATAGAATTCTCAAGAATAGAAAACATTTTTTGGGGGAAATGACCTAAAATTCAATGATGTAATTATTTTTTAATTAATAGTGTATTTGTATAAAAGCTAAACTTGATTTATAATGTACTCTTTCGGTCTAATGAACCTTAAGTTTTCGTTTGGGGGATTTGTGTAGAAAACTAGGATGGGTACTTCCTACTACACAAATTCACATCATCAATGGGTTCCCTTATGTGTATATATTAAGGGGTAGAGTCCATGAATCTTTTTATAGTAAATAAAATCTTACAATCCATGAAATATTTAAATAGAAATTATATGTTTATTGGGATTTAATTTAATTTGAGGAAATTAATGTTTTTTGTATCATTAATTCATGGGATTTCACGCCTTGAAAGGGATTCACAACTTTAATTACATGGCCCTAGTGGTTCTAAATATGGTACCTAGAAAATTATTATTTTTATTCATTCTACATCAATCTTTTTCAAATAATGTGGTTATTTTTTATGATTTGGGGGGATCTCTCTTCATCAAGATTATTAAGTTCAACAATTGATTATAGTGGTGGTTTCATCAAATATCACTAGTTAATGATATTTCTTATTCTACATTTCATTTTTACACCGCATCTAAATTTGATAAATTTTCTTAATATATAAAAATAATTGATGTTTTCTATCGATCAAAGGTGTTTTCTAATCAAACATTGTATTTTGAAGGCTAATTTGTGGTCTCAGAATATTCATTATTGAAGGAAGATTGGTTTCCATCATTCTCAATGTAGGTGGATCTATGAATTTCTTTCAAATTCCCAAATTTCTAAATGTTCTTATTTATTCTTGTAGTTTTTTATTAGAATGTTCAATCTTTGTTGAATGAGGTTTTTCAATAAATTTGAGCATTGTTTTGTAATTGATTTTGAAAAAAATAGCATATTACAACCTTCAGTGTGTGTCAGAATGGAAATATGTAACCCTAGTGTGTATGGAACCAATAGGGTTTATTTTGTGATATCAAATTGATATGAAAGGAACAAATATAGGTTTTACTAATATGTATTCACATAGTATAGTGATCCAATTGTGTGGCTTTAATTTTATATCTATTTTAACTCACGATTGATTATTTCACGGATATTTTATCACATATTTAAATTTCATGATTCTCTATTATAACTGATATATTCATGGATATGGTGAATATTGTATGAATTTATGGAAAATAGAGTTATTTAAAATTTTATTAATTTATGAAATTATTTTATAGCATCATTTTGTTTTATAGATAAAACTTTTGCATTATTGAAATTAAACATATTATATATTATTTAGTGGTATCATTCAAGGATATATGCTCAAACACATATTATTCCTTTTGGTGGTTGTAAACCATGTTTGGAAAGACTCAAGTAAATTTATGGGAATCATATTTCAATCCAGTTTCTCTTTTCATTTTTCTTCCAACGTAGTGGGATTTTTTGGAGGTGAAGGTTGGTCACATAGAGACTTGTCAATCTTTTCTTTTTATACTATTCTATTTTATCTTATTTTTATTCATTTATATAGATCACTTTTTCAATCATTATTCTATGTTTTACTATATTTGGATGACATTTTTGGTTATATTGAAGTCTATTTTCCATTAACATTGTTATAACTCACCATATAGTGGATCACCATGGTTGACAACTCTGGTTAACCCAGGTTGGTTCTCTAAAAATTAGAATCGTAAGGATACTCAGCCAAATGGGTGTTAACATTATATGTGTTTGTTTTTGTTTCATAGGTAGACAACATTATGGACTACCATAATTTAGGACTTAAGTGTAGTAAGGTCCTTATTCATCTCACTTAATTTCTGTAACTCAAGTTTCTATCAGTAGACAGATAACTTTTACTATGTTTGATACCCGGTGATTGAGGTCATTTAAATTCCATGGATAGGAAGATTATTTAAAAATACATATTATTCTCTTCAGGATTATTCCATAGATTAATAATTCATAATTTCATTAAATTCATTTATTTTAAATCATTTATATAGATACATGAAGTTGGTCATTTAATTTTTTAATCTAATCATGACTCATTGTTTTGGAATTATGATTTTTAGACAATGAATTTGAGAGTATATATTCCAAATTTGAGAGTGGAAGCTGTGAGAAATGATCCGCACATGAATACTATAGTGGACCCTTATTTGGTTGATGATTAAATTCACACAATTCATATCAGAATCAAGTAGGTGTTAGGAACCCAAGATGAGAAATAGATTATGACTGGTAATTTAAAATCTACCATCGAAAGGATATCCATGGTGATAATGAACTATATTAATTTTAAGAGTAGATTGATCTGATTGATATGATCATAAATTTCATGAAGACTTTTGAAGACCATATAGTGGTATTTCCAATGTATATGATTGATGGACAAGTGAAGAGAAGGGGGCACACTACTGTGAATAATATGTTACAAAAAAGATCTTACCTAGGCGTAACTAAACAAAATATATGACTAGTTTTTTTATCCTATGACAATATAGGGGAATAACCCAGGAGTATATAACCTTAGAGTTGGAATAGAGTATAGTTCTAGAGGATTCTACCCATTACTCTATGTTGATGAACATAACACCAAAGTTATTCACAAGTTATTACCTGAAGTCTCAGAGGTTTAAGATGTGGTTGAGCATCGATATTTAGTCAATTTATATTCTAATGTGCCTTTGGATCTTTATATAGGTAGTTGATATGTTATATTTGGTTAGATCAACCATAGTTTGAATAAAATGGTTTCAATGGAGCATCAGTTGTTATTATTTTTAGCTAGAGGGAATATTTTAACCAAAATAGGAAGCATACAGGTATCTGATTTTCTTCATGACCAGTTTTGTGGGCTTTAACTGGACATGAGTAGGTTTCTTACTGTCAGTGTGGGATACGTGTTCAAACTAATCCTAATTGTGTAAAGGACCCCAAGACATTCTATTTTTAAGGAAAATCATGTCATTTAAAATATTTTTTTTGGATATCCCATCGTATCAAGGATGGATTGACATTCACTAAGGTCTGATAGGTTTTTATTGATGCATCAATGTGTGGAGGGTATTATCCTCATGCTATGTTGAATTTTCATATGGATAAAAAATAATAGAAAGGATCTTATACTAGACATATTTATGTAGTAGATAATACACTATAATAATACAGATTAGTTCTATATATAGTTAGAGGTATGATGATTATTTCATCTTCTATGTTTCTTGGTTTGTTTGATAATGTTCATAATCATTTATTCATACCATAGGATCTATATCAACTATTGGTCTTGTTTTTTTGATTTTTTTTCATAATTCATTAATCTTTCCATGCCTTTGGGATATAGGTTTTAAGAACGTTTCATGTGTCTTGTATATCGAGTAAGAAAATAAAACCATGTTGTAGTGTGGGACATCTTAGTGACCAATATTGAAATCTTCTACTTCATTATCTACATAGATCATATGATATGTGTTATTACCTAGATATAATATTATCACCATTGGGTTTTGTTCATATCATTTTCTTAGGCCACTCATGTTTTTCAAGGAGGGTGGGACTCTAGATTAAGAAGAGAAGGGACTATTGTTCTTAATGATGGGAGAATTTTATTCTTGTTTTAAATGATATTTATTAAAGGTTTTGACCATTTTTTAGGTTTTCATATACATAAAGTAGTGTGTTCATATCCTAATAAATTTCCATATGATTTATTTTTTATTAAATAAAAATATAGAGTTCATGTTTACTATTATCTTACTCTCTATCATGATTCCCATTTTAATGCCATTTTATTATATGACCCCTAATGGTATCATGTATGTTATGGTCAAACTTGGGGATCTTAAGGCCAATAAATTTATTCATCCTAGCATTTCATGATGTGATTCTCCTATTCTATTTTCTAATGAAGGATATGAGAGCCTTGGATTATTTATAGAATAATTTAAGGAAAATTAGGTGACTATTAAGATTAAATAACCCTTTCCCATGATTGATGATGTCTTTGATCATATTAGAGGGGCTTTCTTATTTTCAAATATTTAAATTTAGTCAAGATACCACCAGTTGTGGCTCATAATAGTATATACATAATATTGTGTTTCAATGATAATATCAAAATTTTGAGTTTTTGGATAATCAATTTTGTTTTACTAACTCTCCTACTGTGTTTATGGACTTGAATAACTTGGTATTTCAAAAGTTCTTAATCACTTTTGTGATATTTCAAATGTGTGATATTTGGGTTTAATCAAAGCTATAGGAGGATCACATGGACATTTTTTATTTCATTCTTATAAAATAGATGGAACATCATCATTATGGTAAGATTTTAGAATCTCTATTTTTAATTAAATGTGTAATTTTTCCTAGGAATGTACTATATAAGGCATACATCATAGTGGGTCCTAAAAGGGTATAAGAATCTTTGTTCTAGGAGAATCCCAAAAATGAGTTTGAGATTGAAAGCATCTTTGGGTTTGTTGGATATTAAAGGTAATTATTTCTAGACTTCCTGAAACATACATATCTGTTAAAAGCAATAATTCTTAAGGGTGTGAAGATTGAGGCGAATGAAAGGTTTCAAATATATTTGGAGGAATTAAATTTCATATTGAAATTAACTCAAAGTTTTAATTCATCGAGAAATATGTTTGGGTTATGATATTTTATACGATTCCATGGGAATATGATTAAGGAATGTCTTGATGTTGGGAAGACATGTGGTAGTATGGGGCTCTAGATTGACAGACCCTCATGAGAAGAACTACCCTACCCATGATCCTCAGTTATAAGTGGTTATGCATTCACTCAAAATTTGGTTTCAATAACTCCTTTGGGAACAATTTATTGTATATTATGATCATAAGGGAATGTGGTATATATTCACTCATAGGGAAATAAATAGGAAACAGTGATTTTGGGAGGATTATCTCTAGTTTTATGATTTCGATATTACTTATGTGGCTGAAAAATGAAATGTCATCACTAATGTAATGATAAGGAAATTACCAAAAAAAAATTAAGGAATCTGTAGAAGAGTTTTATTTAATTAATTGGTTTTTTGAGACGAGTTTTGTAATGGAATAAAATATTTGAATGATTTTTCTTGATTTTATGAATACTGACCCATTTTTTGAAGAGAAGGTTTGATTAAAGTTGTTGAATTCCCCTGATTGGAAGAGCATAAGTAAAATAATTCAGAGTAGGGATACTAAGGGTGAGTGGTCATAGTCTCCCACAAGAAATTGATATTTTTTAAAAAGTTTGGTTGTTCTTTTTTCCCTGATTAATAAGTTGATAAACAATAGAAAATGTTTTTACTGGTTTTTATACCAAGGTAATTCTATGATATATCATTATTTTATAAATATATATTAATTTTTATGTATGATATGTTCTATTTTTGGATTTTCAATCATGGGGTTTTAATTTTTTGAGAATTGAGGTGGAACACTAGATACATTCTAGTTTGTTGAAACATTTACCCATTTCTATATAGAAATGAGATTAGATTTCCATGTATTTTTTATTTATTTTTCACATAATCATAGAGGGAATAATGTGATTTGGCTGATATTTTATCAACTCATGAGATCATTTCATTTCATTCCTACCAATGAGATGATAAATGTGGAACTTCTTGGGGGATTCTATGTTTGAGAGACTATGAATATAAATGGGGTTCTTTATGTAGTTTTCTTTGTCCAGGACTTGAGGTTGAAATCTTGATTTGGTAATGTTTTGTAGTAGGATTTGGATTCCTATTTGAAATTGATAAAAAAATATCATCCATAGATAGATATAAATACAATGATATCCATCCAAGTTCTTAATGATTTTCTCAGGTCTTGTGAACATAATTATGGAGATACAAGGGAAATGAATTTTATATCAGTTCAGATTTCCTAAAATAGTACTTATCATTCTTAGAAAATAATGTAATCCTTCAATTATATATATTGGGATCCATATACATCAACATTATACAAGGAAGTTGTGTGTGAGCAGGCCTTAGTTTGGTTTAGTCTTTTATTGAATATGGTTAAGATGGTACAATTAATATCGAATAGATTGATTATGGTAGAAAGTCATCAGAAATTTTATATGGATCTTTTTCACCTGTCACTAGAGGTTGAGGACAGTGACTGGATCTTTTGTATAGTTTAACTCACATGGTACATCATCAGTTGTGTATGTAGGGTATGTTTTCACCTAGGACAATGGCCTCATTTTAGATCATTGTATTTATTATAAAATTGGACTATCAGTTTCAATCACCTACTCATTTGACTTTCATTGATGATGTGATTCATGTTTTTCTTTATTAGGATGTATTGAATGAATCCTTTATATATCATTTAATGGGATTATTTCGATCATGATCCAGACATAATGGTGATTGAGCAACCAGTTCATATTATGAATCACTGAGATAATTTGTTTCTAGATAAAAATATCCTTTGGTCAGTGTATAATGGAAATGCTAACGATATAACTGTGAGACATGGGAGAAATAATTGATTATGAGGTCGTACATACATTCAATTTTTCTGACTCTAGGATCAAGTGTTATTTATGGGGAAATAAATTGTTTATGTTTTGGGATATGATAACACTCATTTTCCTTTAATTATGTATTCTTTCTTATTTTCTTGGATTCCCTTTTTTTGGTACATTGCAGGATTCTCAGAGAGAGAGAACATTTTATATGAAAATTGACATAAAAATTATGGATATATGTTTTTTTCAGTTAATTTAATCTTGGTATGAATGTGTATGTGTATTTAAAAGTTTCTCCTTGAGGATAGAGAACCTTATGTTTCAGTTCATATGTTTTATGTAGAAAACACAGCTGGGTACTAACAACTCAATAAATTCAGCATCTGAATGGGTTATACAATGTTAATATATTGTTGAAATGATTCAATGAATCTCATTCAAGTCCTAAATATTTTTTAGGCTATTGAATCATTACACATTACGAAAACATCAAATGGGATTTAATTAAATCATATATGAGGGATTTTTTGGTGTATCATTAATATAAGGGATTTGGTGATATAAAATAGATTTATGATGTTAATTCCATGAATCTATTGGTTTTAAATAAATTTCTGAATAATATTTTTTTTTCTATGGACATTCTTCCCTCTCAAACCCCATGGATATTTTTGGTGATTTTTGGTGATGTTCGTTATCTCTCTCTTTTCTAATCACTTCGTTAAATGTTTTATTCTTGTGTTACATTCACCAATTTTCCCTATTATGTGTTTTTTAATCTTCTTTATTTAATTTTATCACAAAATATATGTTGGTCAGGAATGGGTTTGAGATTCATGATCTATTTGAGTTTTTATCAATCCATAAACATTTCTTGTCAGGCCATTTCTTTCAAAGGCTGATCTATAGTTTTTCAATCTCAATTGTAGTATATTGATAAGTTTCCATCATTATAAATGTAGTTGTATCTATTATTATTTTTCAAATTATATAATTGATATATTATTTTTTATTTCAATTTGATTGTCTATTAGAGTATTTTTTTTCTTTGGAAAATGAGGGTTTAAATTCATTTCGATCATGGTTTTGGAATTGTTTTTGAACAAACAGAACACGTTAAGAAAGATATATGTTTCAATAAATTGACATATGTTACCCCAATGTGTGTGGTACCTCTTTAGTTAATTTTATTATTTTGAGAAATTTTTCAAGGAATTGATATTGTTTATTCAAGTACGTATTACCATAGGATAATTACCAAGTATTATGATTTGTATTTTATATTTAATTTATCCCATGATGGTTTATTTCAAATATATATTCTCACATATTTTATATTAAATATTTTCTTTAATAATGGATATTTTTTTGTATTGGGTATTATTGTCTGCATTTATGGAATATATTTTTTCTAAAAAATGTTTTATTTATGAAAATTATTTATAAAATGGATTTTGTATTTAAACTATAACATATAAATTCATGATATTAAAACTAATGTAAACCCTTTGGTTATATCCTAAAAGGCTCTATGATTAAAAAATAGATTTTACTTTGGGTGGATTTGACCATGTTTTGTAGGTGTTAGGGAAAGGGAAGGGCATTATGTAGCATTCTAGGTTCTCTTCCCATATATTTCCTTTGTAGCGGGATGGTATAGAGGAGTGGATGGTAAGATTGAGTCTTTTTCACTTGTATTTTGATAGAATTATAATTTATACTATTTTATTTGGTTATATTAATCTTTTTTATATCATTATTGTGTCTTTTACTCTATGTGAATGTTGTTTTTTGTTATATGGAATACATTTTCTATTATCTTTGTTATACCTCACCATGTGGAATTCTAACGTGGGTTAATTGTCTAGATTACCCATGTTGGTTCGTCAAAATATTCCTATTAAACTTATAGTCACTCTTAAAATCATTCATTAAAATTTAATAAAAAACTCAAAATAATTGAATATATATTCCTCAGATATCAAAATAATTACCAAATTCCTTAGAGAGCCGTATCATGGTCATCTGACATTATGAAAATTTTATATGGTCTAAAACATACATAAAACACATATGAACATCAATTTATATTATAAATTATCATAAATTATTCTTTTTTTGTCATATATATATAAGCACGTTATAGATTTATGTAAAAATGATGACAAGAATCAATTTTTTCTTAGAAAACAATTAAATCATAAAAAATAAAAAAAAAGTAGATGACTTTTTATATTAATTGAATGTCATTTAAAATTATAGATGATTATTCCTTATTAATAATAGTTATGGTATTGGGGAATTCAGTTAATTATTCATAAATTTTAAACAAAAAATCCATCCACAATTTTTAAAAATAATCTGTACTGAAATATTTTTAAATACGATTTTTCAAACAACTATTTTGAATTTCAATGATTGATTTAAAATTAATTTAAATAAAAAGTTATTCTATGAATAAAATCATTGATTTTTTTTAAAATTCATAGATATGGAAGACTAGAACTCGGATATAAATATTAAATCATTCTAAATAAGGTTTTAATGAAATTACATTACGAGTGTGGTGATATTTGAGTCAAAAAAATTGAGGTAATGAAAAAGAAAATAAATTTTAAACAATAATAATTTTATGAAATTCATGTGAAATTAAACCATTATGAATATTTATACACCAAAAAACAAAACATTTCGTGAAAACACCATAAGTCTAAAAGGAAAGAAATTTCGACAGGAAATAACTTACCATTAATCTCACTAACAGGGAATGTTCACAAACTCCTATGTAATCTTCTTATATTAATTATTTATTTTTTTAAGAACCATTTTCATTTTAATTATCTTATTATAATATTTTTTATTTATTTTATTATAATTCTTTATATAGTTTTTAGATTTATCAAGTTCAAGTTATATATTTTGAAGACATTCAGTTCATAATCCGGAAAACAAATTAATAAGTTAACTGTTGTCAAAGGGGTCATTATTAAAGATTTTAGATAATATTACTAATTAATAAATTTTAATTTTTATAAATTAAATAATATTTTTTACCAATCTATGATTTGTAGAAATAAAAAATGAATTATATCACTTCATGGTGGTGGTAGTCTACACAAATGCATGAATCACATAATCATTTCCTAATAGATGGAATGGTATGAACATTAGTAATATATCATGATTAAAAAATCATAATTTTATTATAAATAAAATATATATTCATTAAATCTATCATAATAATATTCCATGTGAGAAGGTGATGAAAATCAAAACTCATCCCTTCGTAGAGGTGGTAGTCGACATGTACGTAGGAGCAATGTTTTCACTTTTAGTTGGATAAAATGGGGTTGAAATAGGGTTATAACATAATCATAATTAAAATTAATTATTTTTTAGATACTAATTTTATTATATAATAATAGTTATGATATATTGTATTTAGGTAGAATATGAAATGAACATGAAAGAAATTGGTTAAGAGTTATACCTTATCATTTCAAAATACCAATTCCATTACACATTAGGGATTCTAAGTAGTATTTTAGATATTATAGAAACTCTAGGGTGTTCGGAGGAATGTTCTAGAGGTATTTTGGTAGATAATGTTCGATATTATGTGACCAAGTAGTGTGGAGATGTAAGGATAGAAGGTTCCCTTGTATAATTGAGGGGAGTGACACTCTTATAATTATTCTAAAATATAATAAATGCCATATCCATGTTCAGGTGAAACTAAATATATCCAATTTCGAATATATGGATATAATTATAGAAATAATATTATAAAATAATAATAAATACGAGATTTTTTTGACCTTATCACAACATATTAATAATAATTAACCTAATTTACTCTTTACCGAGGTGATCAAAATTTATTATAATTACATGTCATTATGAAAAAAATGGAATTATAATTATTTATAAATATAAACCTCAAAATTATAAATATGAAACCCATTTTTTTTATTTCTTGATGTAGAAGAATTTAATTTAAATATGTTGTTGTAAAATGAAAAAAAATAGTTTTTCGAAAAAAATGTGATTTTAATCCTGAAAATGAATTAATAACAAAATAAAGTATAATTAGGATTCACATAAATTTAATATTATTATTTTAATCAAATTTTTCTAATTTAAATTTAAAGCTAACCCTATATCTAATGGCAGTTTTTATATACTTGAAATAAATGGGGCTTTTTATTAAAAAATCATTATTTTACCGATTAAAAACAAAAATTAATCTTATACAAAAACATTAAAATTAAGCATAAACTATATTTGATATGATGATATAAAAAATTAATTAATTTTTTTAAAATTTTAAAATTTAACTTTTAAATTAAACAATATAATATTTTCAAAACACTTTAATTATAATGAAACTATTTATTTATTAATTTGGAAACTCGTATAAAATTATTATAATGAATTTTAATCTATGAAATCTAATAAAGATTATTTACATGAGATTAAAATTAATTATTAATAATAATATCTAGGTTTTCAAATTATCCTCACTTAAATAATTTTTTCCTTGTAATTTTATTCATCACATAAAAGTGTAGGGTTATTTTTCAATCATATCATTTTAGGTTCTCAGGATGCTTTCTTTATCATATGGTTCTCCAACAAAAAATTAACCTAAAAGGATACTTTATTTCTTAACACATTCTCTATATAATATAGAATATACCTGTATTTTTTCATAATAAATATTCTCTCCCAAATATGCCACCTCAATGCTCTAAACATGAGATGTATTAGGTACATATATTATAAATAACGAAACATGAAACACATCATGTACCCACGATATGCTTAAAGGTAATCCTAATTGGTTAGAAAACAATCACATTTTATCCAAAATTTTATATGTATCGATAAATCATAGACATAAATTTTATCACTTTATTAAATCACATAACACCTTTATATGGACATATTTTAATAAATTCTTGAAAATATATAAATCTTTAAAGATGCACTTAGAATTAAATGTTTCACTATAATTTAATTAAGTACCCAATGCCTTCTAAATGCTACTCAAAAAATCATAAAGAAAAATAAGATCATGATTCCAAAAATATTGATATGGACTCCATGTAATCTACCTAAATCTTCAAGGTAAATTGCATATATATTATCCAAATAAATAATATGTCGAATAAGAAAAAAATGAATAGATTTATTCAATCAATCAAAAAAACCAAATTACATTATTACCTCTATTTGTATTTTAAAATCGAAACACAATATTTATGGATATATTCTCTCATTTCCATTCATTCACTAGAAAATGCTGAAGTATCCCCTTAAATTGTTATCTTGTTGCATTATCCTATACAATAGTCAAACGCATTAATGTAATATCATAATTTTTTTTCATTCAATCTCAACAATAATATTACTAGTGTTCTCAAGAAATTTTAGTGTATCCTGGATGATTATAAAAATGATTATTTAAATCCTTAATCAATAATTCCTTATACAACAAGGGATTCCATTTCACACACAACCTCTTCCTAAATATTTTAACACCTTCATTGTTAATTATAATTTCATGAATCTCTAACATTGTATAAAACACAACTCTTTCTTGAACCCCATTATTTTCCATCTTAACATACTCAATTCTTCACGAAAAAGTTGAATTCACTTACTTCTAATCCAAAATTGTAAGATTTTTTAAATACATAACTCCAAATACAACATTCGTTTAATAATTATCATACAGATAATGTTTATATAACCATGGACCTATACACCCAAATCCAATACTAAAAGAACACTATTTACATTTTGGTTCTGATACTTAATGAAGTTAAACAAATTTTATATTCCATCATTACAAAGTAAAAAAATTAAGAATAAAGTTAAATATATAATAATATTTTTTATTTTAGTTTTAAATTTTTTTGTAAAATGAAACATATGAGTGAAAATTTATACTCCATATAAATATTTTCTATAAAAATAGAATATTATGTTTAAATATTATTTTTAATCATGGAGTTTTTTCTTTATTCAATGTTTGTCACTATTGACATGATATAATCTTGAGACATCGTAATCATATTTAAAAAAAATTAAAATCTAGAGTTATCATATAAAATCTTGATGCACGTTAAAAAAATAGACGAAACCCATTAATACTTGTAGAAATATAGAAAATCCATACAGAATATTTCCTTTGCAAGAAATATAACTTGAGGACAAAATAATATCTTAGATAATCTAAAACAACATTAGTCCATCTTTTTTCAAAAAAAATCATAAGAAAGGATAAAATAAAAAACAGAATTCATGAGGGTTTTCTATAAAACATTGAAAAATATCCCTTGAAAATAAATCTTTCACCCTTAAGAGATCAAAATACATTATTATAAAACATAATTTCATTTTCATGACTTATAAAATGAAAATATTTCTATAAAAACTCATCAAAAACATGAATAGAAAATATATCAAAGGGTAGAAGTATAAATAATCGCATGGATTATAGTGATGTATTCAATAATAATATTACTCATAATACAAGACATAATAATATTTATGATAAGGTTTCATGCCAAAACATCACAAATTTATAGGTAAGGTATATTAAAATACACAATCCATTTCATCCCATTAGACCTACCTATTCATCAATTGTTTTTCTATTATCTCCCATTTTCTTAAAAATTACAATTCATTCATTTAATAAATTAAATGAAAAAATAAAATAAATAATCTACATAATTATTCATATTTAATAGATTTTATATGAAATGTCAGTATTTCCTCTAGTAAATAAATAGACCATCATGATATTAAGATATATTTATAAAAAAAGTGAATGGTATCATTTGAATATATTTCTACTGGTTCATAAAAATATTTAGATAATTTTAAAATATATTAAAAACTCCTTTATAAATAATTTATAATGTCTCTTTGAAAATAATAGTAAATATCCTTTTCCATTCGAAACATTTTAAAACTAAAAATTCATCTAATAATGGGAATATAATTTCATTTTAAAAATTTTGGAAATTTTTTTAGGAATATTAAAACTGAATAAGTGATATAATTATGGTAAACATTGGTTATACACTAAATGATAAAAACATTCATTTGTACTTTTTCAAAAAAGTACAATTATCCTAGTAAATTAATGTTAAAATGATTCCCTTTTAAACCCTTATTAATAAGGTAAAATATTATTTCAAAATAACCCTTGAAAATATTTTATTCCTAAAACCATTAAAAATATTTATGATCACATGGATACTAAGGAAAAATATTTGGAAAGAAAACTTTTAAAATTAGGTTAAAACCCCTTATGTATTTTTAAAATTTAAATAAAAATAAAATAAATGAAAATTACAAGAAATGGTTTGTAAAATCACTTTATATTAAAGAAATTATTGGTAAAATTAAACAAAATATTAGTTTATACACTATAAAAAATAAAACATGTGGTAAGAAAAGGTATAAAAAATTAAGGAACTAATTTAAGTGAAAAACCCCTTTCTATGAGTCATGACTCATTAAGTATATTCTTAAATCATGGGTGACAAAATTATTATTTTTTCTCATTTCATAAGAATATTTCTCATTTTAATTTCCTTATAATTATTTATTTTAGTTTATTTATTTATTATGACTTATTTTGTAAGAAAAATATTTAAGTATACATTAGACGTTTTGAGTTCATTTGGTTCTTAATTATTAAAAGAGATTATGTGTGTTGAAAGTGGTCAAAAGGAATTATGTTAAAATATTATAAATAATCTTAAAACTATTTTAATTATCTTCATTATAAATTTAATATAAATTTATAACCATCCACTTATGTGTTGGTGAAAAATGAATTTCTCCTCTTTAGGGAGAGGGTTGTCTGTATGTATGCATGGGTTATATTTCCATTTCTAAAATATATTGAGATAAATAAATGTATAAAAAAAATAATCATTGAATAATAATAAATATATCATTATTATAAAATATATTTTTTAAAAACTAGCCTAATGACAAACCATGTGAGCTAGTAAATAAAACAATTACAACGCTTTATGGATGTGGTAGTCCATACATACGCACATGCAATGTTATCATTTTCCAAACAATGTAATGTTAATAATATTTATTATATATTATATTTTATGATTTGTAAATATTTCATAAAAATACAATATTATATGTGTTTACATATTCATAACCATCCAAGCGAGACGGTAATAAAAAAAGAATCACATTACTTTATAAAGGTTATAGTCCACACATTTTCCTGGGTGAAGTGTTTGTTTTAAATTAGATAAAAACTGTTATAGAAAAGAGATTTAATATCAATATAATAAAATTTTAGAATAGTGTAAATACTGATTATATGGTAACAAAATTTTTATGATGGATTTGATGTATATATATGTAGAAATAAATATAAAATAAATCGTTTAAGTCTATACCTCCTCTTTTGATATTTTCTTTTCCACTTGGACTTTTGTCATCAAAAGATATTTTTATAGTCACTATATGGTTTTAGGGATAAAGTAGTGTAACATATATATTACTTTTTGTATATTTTTTTCTATAAAATAGAATTTGAGTTTTGTTTTTAAAAGGTTGGAGTAAATGCCTTTTATAGGAAAAAATCAATAGAATTGTTTCAATTTTTCTATATTTAATGGTTGTGAAAGTAATCAAAAAAATAATAAGTGTAAAATAAATATAAAATGAATGATATTATCAATAATATTCTATACTAATGATTTAATATATTATTATTATGATTTTATAATGATTTAAATTAACTTTTAAACATTAAATACTATTTTAAAGTCATTTACATGACTATTCATATATTTTCATATTAAATGTGTCATGATAATAGTGGAATTAGAATCTAAATACATCCAAAATCATTGTTATCTTCTTATTATAAATTTACTTCATGTAATGCCATAATTTGTCTCAATAATATTACATTTATTGTTTTAATCATAATTTACTTAATGACTGTATTATTTTCTCTTATGGTGTGTTAGTTTTCTGTAAACATTCAAGGAACATATTCCATTACTAAAAATTAAAAAAAATTCACTACAATTAATTTAGATTATTATTCATCATATATAGGATCTATATTTTTAAATATAACATTTTTATCTACATCAATGTTATAGAAACATAAAATTGTGAGAGAGTGACATTTGATAATTATTCATCACTTAAAATAATATAAACATTTTTTAAAAGCACTAAAATATTATAATTTTGAAACTAATATAAATAGTTTATAAATAAACTTATAAAATGAAATAAATTCGATTTTTTATTGATTTTTCATATAATATACAATATTTTTAATCTTTTTAAACCCATTGTACCCTTTACATTGGAGATAAAATTTTATCATGGTCCAAATTAATTATATGAAAAAATGAAACATATATTATTCTATAATTTGAATATGTCGATAATAAATTTTGAATAAATATTCCAAGATTTAAATTCAAAATGATGGAGATATTACATTTTATATAATCTCATAAAATTCAGGAAAAAAAATGTTTTAATAATATTTCTCATTATTAGAAAAAAAATGATTTTATTAAAAAAATAATTTACAATTCTGATTAAAATTTAACAATTATGACTTTTTTAATAATATGAGACTAATTTTACATTTAAACTAATTCAAAATATAAATTCACCTTGTGAACATTTGATTAAAATAAAACCACTAAAAATAGTTTACATTTGAATAAAAACATTACATAAATTTTTATAATGTTACACACTGAATTCAAAATTATACCATATTTTTTAAAATAAATTATATTACATGTTAAATTTATAAATTTACTATAATTATTTTTTCATAAACATTAAATTAATTTTTATATCTTGATAAATTCATGAAGGTGAGATTATTTCTGAATTCAACCATTTTGTATATTCAATAAAAAATAAATTATTTATTAAAATCCAAAAAATATCAACCTAAAAAAATATTGATATGATAAAAAAAGTTATTTCATTTTTATCAAATTAAATTTTAAAATTTTAGAAGTTTATCATTTCATTTATAATATAAAATATACAAAAAAACTTACTTTATAGAAAAATAACACATTTGAACTTTAATTAGTGATAGGCTTATATTATTATTTTCTTATTTGTCGAATTTCATTGCTTATATCTTATGAATCAATCCTTATATTTTTATTAAGAAACCTTTTTAAATATATTTTATAACTCGATTAAAATTAAACAAACTCATCAATCCAACTGCTAGGTTATATCATTCATATTTAGAAAATAATATTTTTAGAGTATATCTCATTTCATTTTATATCATTTTTTCATGTAATAAACATTTCAAAAAATAGTATTTATTTAAAGGATAATTATATATTTTAATATCATGTTGTTATAATATCCCCCTATTACAAAAATTTGATATTCCCAATTTCAATTTTTTCTCCAAAAAATGAATATATCTTAACATAATAATAGTCTTAGATTTTAATTTTTTCAGTATAAAAGATTTATAAGTTACTATTAAGAAAATTATTATCGGAATTATTTCTTAAACCATGTGTGTGCCATTATAATTTCCATATATGTGAATAGTTTTTCAAAATTAAACCTTAGTAGATGAGTGATAAGACAAAATAGAGTTATCTTCCTCTTATTTGGGTTAAGGAATTATTTTAACATCATGATAATAAATTAGAAAACTTAATTACTTGATTTAATACCATTATATAAGAATAATTTCATCCTTCAGTTTTTTTCTATAGTATACTATCATTACTTGTAATATCCAGGAACACGCACACTGAGATCCTGTAAAAAATATTATAATTAGCTTTGTTTCTTTGATACTAACAAATTTGACCCATTTTATATCATAAAAAACAGACATCATCAAAAATAAAATATTGGATATCATATATACACGATGACCTTTTTTTAGAGATTCATATAATTAAGATGAACTCTGACATAAATAATACCCACAACTTCAAGAGAGTGTTCTTGTCATTATATGAATCTATTCAATTATATATTAATTCATAAACATCTCTAACAAATTTTTTCACATATGAAACCTTTTTATAAAAAAAATATTTAATATCATTCTTCATAACATGGGTAATATGAAACATAGTTAGGATGAGCTCAAATTCTCAGTAAGGTTATACATAATAATTAATAATTGAATTTAATCAAAGAGAGTTATATGGGTATAAGGTTATGATAACCTAATCATAGACCATGAGTATAATCTAAGGGAATTAATACACATAAATACCTAGAACATCAATCATGAAAGATGGAATAGATATTTAACAATAAAAAGAATCATAGGAATCAATAATCATGAGCCATGTAATGTCAATGTTTATTAAAAAACATTTATAACTCTAAGAAATCCAAAATAAAATGTTTTGGTATTTTTTATGATTTCCTTCGTAGCCTATTTGAAACCCATGGAATAATTAAATGGATAATAGTTAAATCCATATGAGTAAACCTTTGGTAACTCCCTCTTTCATTCCTCTAAAGACAGGAAACATTCCCCTATGCATTAGAGTAGTATCTGGGAGAACTGATCATATAATATATATCAGGATAACACATTCTTCATGAGATATAACTGGGACCAACCCTTCATATATGATGTATTGGGCTCACCCATTCATCATTAATAATTTATTAGTATAATTCATGAATAAAAATTTGGAAGACTTCACCTTTCAACCATAATAGTAATCAATAACATGATTTTCATATAGAAAAGAAATGGGTTCCATGAAAACCTAATTGAAACAATGAAGACCACTCTAGTGAATTAAACTGAATAATATCATTACAAAATATTACCACTGGTCCATAAGTAACATCAATTGTTTTGGATGTTTATGAATTGATTTACCATTAATATTTATTAAAAAAATTCATTATAAAAGTACCTTCTTCACTTTGAAAATAAATTTTAAAAAATAATTAAAAAAATAAATAATTTGAATCATTTTTTATTTAAAAATTTCCATCAAAACACAATATGTAGGATTTAAATAAAATAATTTTCATTATGGTGGGAGAATCCATTCATGTTTTAAATGTTACAAATAAACAATATTTTCAAAAATATAGAAATGGGAATAAAAATTTCCCTAAATGGAAAACATTATGAAATTTAAAATTTAAAATCTTTTAAAATAAAGTCAAAGATCTTGTAAAATATTTTTATTGAAAAATTAATTTTAAAAAAATTTATATTTTTAAAAATATTATAGAGAACATGGATATGGAATATAAATATTCCTAATCTAAAAAAAATATTATATTAGTAACAATAACAAAAAAATTTCATGTTGTTTCTTTATTCAATAAGAAATGAAATGTAAATTAAATACGTAAACTATATTTATAACTAGAAGAAGATATATGATATTTGGTTCAATAATAATATTCCATATGATTTATTCTAAATTTAGCATGAAAATAAGAAATCCCAAAAATAATGATATTGTAACATAAAGCCTTTTACACATTGGTAACTCTTCAATCGTAAGACCCATAAAATAATAACTTGAAAAATATTTAAATACCATGAATAGAAATTGATTATTGATATATTATTTCAAATTGGAAGTATATATATTTCATAAATAAGATAGGTGAATGTCATAAATATATAACCTGTGGAATGAGAATTTGAGATGAATTACCATAAAAAAGATCATATCATTGAATTTGGAAGTAATTAATAAAGATATTTTGTGTAATAAATATAAATCCAGAAATAACAAAAAAAAATAAAAATATATAGATTAACTCAAAAAAATCATATCATAATATTTTCAATAATGAATAGTTATAACCTAATAGATTAAAATTGAGTTAAGAATACTTTTATCACTTTGTACCAATCACATAAAATACCCTAGGATGAAATCAATAATATTTAAACATTTAAATAAATTATGATTGAGTTATTAATTATATAAAATGTAAATGGAGTAGTTTATACAACATAATACCTAAATTTGGAACATAATTATAAAATATGACTCAAGTAATGAAAATTGAGATAAAATCCCTTACTTTTTGTCCATGATTTCTATAAATGATTATTAACACATATATAATAAACTCATTTCAATTATTTGATATCTAAAAAACGTTTTTATGGATTTACACCTTATTCATAAATTATTTATTTCATTTTTATTAATGAAATATTAATTTACATAGTATGGTAAGTCCATTTTAGGTACATTGAGAACGTTCTGTCCATAAGTTCAAAAAAATTTGGTGCGTTGGAAATTATTAAAGGGGTAATTATTAAATTATATCTATAATAATGATAATGAAATAATTAACATATTTATATGTAAATTACACTTCTAAAATCAACCGTGATGTATATTTAAGAAAAATTATATATGTTACAAACATGGATATGATAGGTCATTTGTAAACAAGAGTAACATTTCCATTTATCAGTGATCATTATAGAAATAATATATTAATTATTTTATATTTATAAAATGGTCATAATATCATAAATCTTATATTATTTCTTTAAATATTCTTAGATATATGCCAAGTTTTATGTGATTATTAATAATGAATAATATTTCATCAGGGAGGTTGTAGTGACCTAAACATTTCATAAATACATATTACATTTAAATTAATGATTATTATTTACATAACATAACAATAAATTATATATTTATATGGGAATAATATATTTAGAAACATATGAACATAAAAACTATTTCATAACATTTTTACACTTTATCCCACTTAGATATTCTTACCTATAATCCTTCATATACATATCATACGTAAAACATTTCTTCATAACATGGGAAAGGAAACATTATTAAGGATGATATTTGATTCTTAGTAAGGGTAATCAAATTAGATATTAATGATAATTTTATCATAGAGTGACAAAAATTGTATAAAAACATGATATTAACATTTCAAATTCTTAACCTACATATCAAAAATAATATTCCTGAGTCATTGAAAAAATCATAGTAGTTTACATGATATGAATCCTAAAAAATCAAAGAACATTATACATGAGGTCATTACATTGGAATAAGAAATTAGTTTTTTTCTTACACATAATCATGTAAAATTATTTACATAGTGGCCAAGGTTATTTGAAAATAATATAATAGTTTAATTCATTCAGTCTGCTAATCATTTTAGAACTCAATATACACTCTTAAGACAATCATTTAAGATAATGATCATTACAAAAATGGGTTCACTCCACATTCCATTCATATTTACCTCATGACATATCAATATATAACCAATTAATTATAATTATATTTATATATCCAATCCCTCACGTTATGAAATTGATACATCTGGGTTCTACAAGATCATAAACCATTCTTCAAATATGATCCCATAAAAATAAATGGGTTTTCTTAAAATATCCATTATAGAATAACCTGTTGAAAATGAACATATATCATCAGAATCATTCCATCGTAAAAATAAACCAACTATATAAAAAATATTTTCGATATCCTTTTATAATATCCCTATAAAAAATAATAAATTTTAATGTTTTTGTTTTTAATGATTCATAATATCATTAAAACATTTTTTAGTGAATTTGTCTTTCTATTATGAAATGAATTCTTCAAACTCTAAAAATTTCCAAACTATTATGGAGAAAATGATTTAAAATAACCATACTAAATTCTAATATAATCTTCTAAACCTTTAGTGACCATGATTTTGAAAATTTTCTTCCATATTATATATTTTAAACAAATATTTCATCCATAATTTTTTCATAAAAGTCACAAAGTACCTCATTGGGAAAATGAAAAGATGATTCCTTTTAAACTATTTTGAAAAAATCAAACATGAGTAAAAATTAATTTTAAATTTTTTTGGATATAATTTAATACCTTATTTAAAACAATTTTGAAAATATGTTTATAAAATGAAATGTTTTTTTGATCGAATACATAAACTAATGTGATTTTCTCTATTTCATATTTTCTATCTTCTTAGTACATAATGTGCGTCAAATTAAATTAAAACATTTATTTTCATTAAATATAAATTGGAGAATAAAAATAAAAATTTTATTGATAGTTTGATCATAATATGTTTTCATTAGAACATAATAATAAACAATCCCAAATATAATTATATTGGAACATAAAATAATTTACATCATGTCCATCTTCATTCATACATTGTAGAACCTTCTATATAAAAAATATAAATTTATTGTAAATATTATTCTAGATCAATAAAATTATATTTTAAACCATATTATTTTCAATTTTAGCAATTTTTTCTTATTTATTAATAATTTTGTTTTTTAAAAATCCATATTTTATAATCTAATTGCTTCATTTTTCATGTATGTTTCTGTTTTATAGTTTTGGCTCCTGTACATTGATAAATGTTTTATAATTATAAAAAATTAAATAATTGTACGAATATTATATATATTTATAATATATATTTATACATATATTTATATTAATTAATAAAATTTAGGGATAGAATAATTAATTACACCGTTCACCGAGCAAAAGGTCGTACATACGCATGAATATTACTTTTATTTTGAAAAGAATAAAACTATTGAAGGGTAAATATTAATTCAAATTTAAAATATAATTACTACGTCACATATAACATGTATATTTATAAATTTAATCCTCATTAAAAACCATTTAAAATTTATATGAAAAACGAATCACACAGCTTTATGGAGGTTGTTAACAATACGTATGGATGAACGACATTATCATTTACCAAAGGATTGGATGGTAAGAAAGTATAAATGGTTTTTTCATTAAATAGTTATAATTTTTCCACAAATATCGCATATAAATTTTAAAAAGATCATAATACCCACCCCTAAATGTGGTTGATGAAAAATTAATTGTATCACTACAGGGACATGGTTTTTTGTACGTACGCAGAAGATGTACTATAAAATATCTTTTGATAAGAAATATGGTCTATAATGGTTTCTAATATAAATAATAAAATCAATTAAATTTATTATAATTGATTTATTATAATTTAAGAATATAATATATATACATATATAAGTAAAATAAAAATAGAAAATAAAGTGATTGGTTATGGTGATTGCCACTTCTTCAAAACAACTTCATTATATATCCTATAAAGGGATCCATGGTTTGTCATTATATAAGAATAATACATCTAAGATGTGGATAGGAAATTATGGAAGAGAAATTGATAGAGTTCTGTCGATCTATAAGGCTCAATATTGTTTGAACAATAGAATACAGGGAGCCCTTTTATAATTGAGGGGAGTTCCACTTTGTGCTTTTCTTAAAATATTTAATTAATATAATAATTTTCTGATCTAAATGGATCCAAAATGATAAAATACCTATATAATATGATTTTTATTATCAATAATTTTCTCTCATAAAATTTTGAAATTTTTGGTTTATATTTTTACACTTATCATTTTGTTAGAACCCCCATTAACAATTTTGAAACAAAAAACATAATAATAATGTTCATGCCCTTTAAAGACTAATAATATTTCTATAAAAAAATAAAAATATTATAAATTCGACCATTTTTATGTTTACAAAAATATACCATTATGTTTTCCCAATATATTTTTTTTACGAATTTTATATCATTTAAGAAAATATTATTTACTATAAAATATCGTTATAGCCAATTTTAACACTACTCATTTAATATAATATTGAATACAACAGAAAAAAATTAAAATATGAATCTAATGATTTAAAACATCTATAAAATTTCATATAGATCTAATAAAAGTTTGGTACACATTAAAACATTAAAACTCTATTAATTTTAATATTTTTTAAAATGAATAATTATATTTTATTAAATGGAGAAACAATGAATTAGTATTTTATATGAAATTATGGTAAATATATAATTACTAAAAATTTAAAATACATTCCACATAGTAAAATAATTTAATTAATATAAAATTAGAAACTTATATTCATTTATAAATTTCTTTTTTCCCTATGTGGACACATAAGAGATATTAGAAACAAATAACATGATATGTTGTAACATTCTTTGATTTAAATATTATAGAAGTCATTTTCATGGAATAATGTCCCTTAAAATAATATATTTTGATACTAGGCTCATATGGGTCAAATTAACTTCATTAACTAAGAATGATTATGAAATATTATGGCTTTAACACCTAGTTTTAGCATATATTAACCTACTTTACCCTTTAACACGATGATAAATTTTTCCATGACTACTATTCATATTGAAAAAAAATAAAAGGGGAATATTCATAAAATTTGAGCCTCAATACTATAAAAAAATAAATTAATTTTATCTAATTCATTACATATAAATGGAAGAAATTATCCTTGATGTCAATGCAGAAAATGTGACGAATATCACATTATATAAAAAATCAATTTTAAGCATAAATCTTGATTTATTAATATTCTATGAAAAATAAAAAATATATATGAACTACAAAATAATTGATTAAATAGAATATATATAAATTTCATATAAATAATTCAGCATTAATGTCCAGGTTAATTTAATAGGATAAAAATATATTGATAATAAAAAATGTTTTTAGAAAAATAAATTTTCTTTTATATTCAAATGATTTTAATTTTCATTTCCAATTGATTAATAACTAATTAAATAATTTTAAATAATTTTAAACCAAAAATTATCATTATTTAGTTATTCATATTAATACATTCCAATCTAATGAATATGTGATAATAATATTTTAATAATTTATCAAGGTTTATCAAAACTTTTTTTGTCTAATACATGAAATCGCTGAAATCAAATATATTTTGAAAAATATTTAAATCTTGTTGTGTTACATTCTACCTTAGTTAAAATAATTTCACTCTCAAATTTTTTTATTCATAAAAAAATAATTATGTATATTGATGCCAAATTATATCCTTTAGTTCCCACATTGCTTCCCAAAACAGGTCGTTTCACTACAGAACTTTAACTATGTTAGTGGTCTTGTTTCGTATAATATTCTTTATAAGATCTAGGGTCTCCAATTTTTTTCAACATAAGAGATATATTTTTATCATTGTATGATGTATTATTTCATAATTTGTGAAGGATATGGTATATACTTACTCGGTAGAGATACATGGATCACATTAAGGGCATGATAGATATTTGGTGGGTGAACTAATCGATATGATAGTGCCCCTATAAAATCAGTGAATTTAGAGGGATCTATATGAATGGATCATAAGAATCCCATGCTTCTATTTCTTGACACACTTTTCCATAGTGATATTTATAGGAATAACTTAACCCTAACATCAAACTCTTGATCTTTCCAATGACTTTCAACATTAATTATGCATTCAATGTGAGCTACTATTTTTTACTGTTGAATATTTCTAACCTTATCTTCTATTTCACAAAATAGATAAGATCCTAATCGATCTCAATAATTAACTTTATTCCTTCACATTGTAGTTCTACACTTTCTACCATATATTTATTCATAATTATTCATCCGAATAAAAGAGTTAATGTTTTTTTTGTATGAAAATTCCACCAATGGAAGGTGTTCATCCCAACCACCATTGAAAATCATAGATAAAGATTTCAACATATCTTTTACTATTTTAATGTTCCTCCTAGAATAAATATCTATTTGAGGAGGTTAGTAACTTATGAAATAAAACTATATATAGAGATAATGTTGAAGACTTCCACAAAACATTTAAGTAAACCATGGATGATGATTAAATAAAATTTACAATGGTATAATATTCAATCATACAGCATATTTAATTTATTACAGAGTAATTTGGTCAATAAATAAATATTCTCTAATGTAAATAATTTATGATTACTTCATAGTGATATCAAATATATCACATATGTTGTTATTCCCTATGGATATTGTGGTGATTCTGCTGATAAAATCAATGGAGGTGTTTTCCCATTTCCATTCTAGTATGGGTAATGGTTGTAGCATCCCCTTAGAATTATATATCTCATCTTTAACATACTAACATATCATACACATAGGAACATAATATGTGATATATTTCTTTATTCCATCCCACCAAAAATACTTTCTTAATTCCATGTTTATCTTTATACATCCATGATTAACAGAGTATAGTGAACTATGAGCTTCATCCAATAACTCATTCATAAAATATGGTTCTAAAGTGACTCATAAATTCTTTTAAAGCCTCATTATTCAATCACAGTCAAATTTGAACTCAGGAAAATTTGTCATTTTTTTTGAAACTCTACAAATTCCTTATCCACTTATTCAATCATTACTGGGATATATAGTTAAACAATAATTTAAATAATATAATATTCACACCCTTAATTAATGAATTCAATATAAAACCTTTAAATATCTATAAATATTGGAACTTTTAAAATCCTTGTCCTAAATTATATAGCATGAACCTGTTGACTCAGAGAATCTTCTACCATGTTTTATTTCCCTAGGTAGAAGTGTATTGAGTATTAAAACTCTATAATCAGTTCCATGAATATTCATTGGTGCATTTTAAATATTGATTTATTGAAAATATATTTTATTCTTTTTTATCAGTATATATGTCACACCTTTTTCCCATAGAGATAATTCCTCCATATATTTAGAGAAAACATTACCACAACTAACTCTAAAGAATGTGTTGGGAAATTTTTCTCATGGACCGTCAATTTCCATGAGGCATAAGATATAAACATATCATTCAATGTTAGGACACAACCAAGACCCTTATTTAATGAATCACTGTAGATTAGAATCCCTTCTCTCATATTGGGTTGTGTAAGAATAGATTGGATGAATAGCCTTCTCTTTATTTCCTTAAATCATTCGTCATAATTATCCATCCAAAGGAACTTATTTCCCTCTGGAGTTAACTTAGTAAATGGACTCAATAATAATAATAAATACAATTAAAATATCAAGTTATATTAATCCATGTCAATAGAACTACATATCTCAGTCATAGTGGTTAGTCTAAGCCAAATTTAACTAACTTATATCTTTGAAGGGTCTACAAATATACCCTCACATGAGATTATATTACCTAATAATGAAACATTATGAATCCAAAATTAACAGTTGGTAAATTTTTCATAAATATTATCCTTCTTTAGGGTCTTTATAATAAAACTTAAATAATCATCATGCTCTTACATAGATATTTAATTTATAATAATGTCATCTATAAGGACTTCCACAAACTAATCAAGGTGTCATCTACAGACTCTATTCATTAAATCCAAATTGGTATCGAGTGCATTAGTAACATCAAATACAACAAATATAAATTCTTAGTTTCTATACATTATACAAAATAATTTCTTGGGTATATAATCCTTCTTGCCCACCAATTGACGATATATATAATGATAATCAATCATGTAAAAGTATTTATCTCTATGTAGTTGATCAAACAAGTCATCAATTTGGGGTAAATGGTACTTATTATTGGTAGTGATATTATGTAATTCTTGAAAGTAATTCTAGAGTATCATTTATCCATAATAATAATTAAAAAATATGTATACCCTATGGTGATTACCTTGTCTGAATTAATTACTTTTCAATATTCTCTTGGAGTTACTTATTTTATTCTTGAGACTCAATTGGGGAAATTCTACATAGAGTATTCTAAATAGGTGTTTCACCACTTTTTATTTCTATTGAAAACTCAAAATTCATATGTGGTTGAAGACCATAAAATTATTCTAAAAATACATTTGTAATTTCATGAATTATTATAATATATTTGGGTTGAGGTTCTCTCTATACTTTTGAGATAAACAACCTCATTAAATATGAATAATGACCCATACAATTGATGTAATTTACATCATAACTTCATTTTTTATCACACGGATAGGATACCATTGGTTGGTTTGTAATATTAAATATATATTCCCTCCCTTTTCAACTGATTGGGTACTTACATAAATAAATGTAATCCTTTCAAAAAATTACATTGAATTTCAAAATAGGAGGATTGAAAATATTTTTATGAAACACATTCCCACACAATTTAACGAGAATAAAATTGTAGACTTGGGATGTGATCATCATACCATATGGTATTTTTACTATAAAATCAACATGTAGTTTTTTATTTGGCATTATAATACTATTTAAAGAGCCTTTAGATAAAAACATTGTGCATAGATCTGTAATAAAAGTTGAAATTATCAGTTCTACATTGAATGGTAAGTGTATCTTTCCCCAAATTGTTATTTTAAACCAGATTAAAATTATACATCACTAGAAATATCTATTTTTCTCTATAGTTAAATGGTTTTATACATCAATCATTTTTATTATCCTTCTTATTTCATCACTAGTTATAATAATTCCCACTCTACTTGTATTTAAAACACTAGAGTTAGGGTGGTGTAATCTGTGGTGTTTTTTAATTTTTTTGAATCATTGTATACCTTCTTCTCACCACATTAGCTTTCAAATTTTTGATTACATTCCATTCCACACATAAAACATTTATCAATTCCCTTTGGCTAATTTTCACCATGATTCCTTCCACGTTTTGAGCATAAAAGAAATATCGCCTTTCTTCTAAATGGGTTTTAAAATTTCCTTTTAATTATATTATTTCTTTCTTATCATAACAATGAGATTAATTGGTAACTCCAATATCTATCCCGACATTGATGGAAAATCAATTTATTTCTTCATATATACTAAATTAAATTTTAGATAACTCCTATTGTAGGCTTTGTTTTATGCCACTAAATAATCCATCAACCATACATTTAGGATGGATAATAATTTTAGAGGAGTGCGTTGAAATTATTTTAAAACATTACTCAAGGGTACCCATGAATTAATTATCGTTTTATTTCAAGTCAAGGATTTCCTTTAACTTTTTTTGAGTAATATAATAAAAAAACATATTAATGGATAATCCCTTAAACTCATCCTACTAAATATATTTTATTTATTCACGTTTCTTCATGTTTATAATAATATTCTAAAATTTATCTACCTATACTTATAAATGATAAAAATTCAACGGAACTTTCTAATGTTCCCTGCACTACAGAATGAAAAATATCATTCTAGTGGTATTGATCCAATTATCATCAACATGTGGATTATTTGACCCACTAAAATAATGTATGCTTCCTCATTAAGGACTCAATAGATTATTGTTACCTTTTTCCTCATATGGAAGAAAAGCATGATTTATAGCCTGATAATTTTGTTTGATCATTTCAAAGATATTTTTTATTCTAGATCTCGTTATATTCAGTATGTTAAAAAATAAATATATTTTCACCTTATTGAATTCTAATTTAATACTTTTTTGTTCCAACCATTAAATAAAACCAAAATCATAATTATAGGACCCTAGAACACCCTGAGAGAGGCAGTTTGAATTACGGTGTCAAATTTTTCTTTTATAGTGATGGAACATGTTCCCACATTTTTAGGAACGTGGTAAACCTATATAATGGATTAGAGTAATCGTTAAACAATTAAATGGAGAAAGAAAATCTTATCACTTTTAATTGGTTCATCGTTAAGGGCTACTTTCACGGAGCATACACTGATAGTGTGTTAAATGTACCAAAATCCAATAATATTCACTAGCATTAGAATATAGAAAATTGGACATAGTCACTCTAATCCTGACACACTGCCTTAATAAGAATTCAGTGATAGCTCACTACATCCATTAAACAACTTATATGGAATAACTTGTTATCACATTTGTGGGTGAAGTCTTAATTAGTTTATCAACATGAATGAATATTCAATAGATTGGTATTAAATTATTTGTCTCTATTTATCCTAAGAAACTACACGCATCGATTTCATGAAATGATGCACTTTAAAGTTCAAATCACACAAATCGGATATCAAAAGCATGTTAAAATCTCAACACTCTGCTTAGACAGAACACCTGATCTAGCACACTAGATTTGAGATTTTTTTCTCAAGTTGAATTTTTTGTAACCCTAATTTTACATGAAACCCTTATCTTTCTCACATACACACCACAAGGTTCACATGGTATTTTTAGACTAATATAACAATTTTTATAGAAGTTTTTATCTCTACTTCTCTTCTGCATGAATGTCTTTCACCCAGTAGAGCAACTCGATCATTGTTGAAAAGTTAAAACTCTTCAGTGGGGTAGCTTCCTTTTTATAGGCCTTAGTGACCCTACCTATAAGTCCCTAACATGTCATGTAATATTCTCTCTATATGTGAAAACCCACTTTTGATGTCATGTTTGGAACGTAAGGATCTTACGTGAAACATCATCATTCGCACACATTCTTCAATATTTCACGTACTTTTTTCCTTTTCTATATTTTTATATAATGATCCCTGAACATGCCTTGTGTACAATATTTCAAACCATCTTCAATATTGAACACAACTTCCTTTTCCAAATTCACTTTTCAACATTCTCTATTTTCTTGACCCGATATTTAGAAAAAAACTTGTAAAGACGCCAACTTCAATATTGTTTCATACTTGAACTATAAGATCCCTTTCATTGAAAACTATATGATCTTCCATATAAGAATTGACAACAAAAAATTCAAACCTTGATCAAACTAGTCATGATTGAAAACAAACTCAAATTGAACTCCATTTTCAATATTGACCAACCTAAGTTCTAACAACAATGTAAGAATCAATAATCATGGTCGAAACTACATAATCCTTAAAAATAATTTATATGTTATATAAATTAGAGAACATTATTTAATGACATAATATGTTTAACTGAGGTTATTATTGATAATTACTAAAATATTATAAGTTTTCCCTATATTTAGACTTATGTCGAGCATTCTCGCTAAATGTTTCTTATTCTGGTTTCCAAAGGATGACCAAAAAAATTATGATGCCAAATATAGCAACATTAATTATTCATAAAAAAATATTACAACTACGTATATGAATATTCTTTAAATAATGTAATTATCCAAAATAGAATAATATAGGTCTAGTATCTTTGGAAATATGGAAACAAAATGAAAAATACTTTATAATATTTATATATCATCTCACACATGAATATTTATAACTATCATTCTTCGTTGACTTATCATACATGAAACTTCCCTTCATAACCTCATAATTGAAACACAATAAAGGGTGAGATAAGACACTCAATAAGGTAAATAAATGGAGATTTAAAGGATCTTATATGAGTAAAATAATTAAAAGGGTATGAGCACATGATCATAATATTTTAAAATAATAACCTACATACAATAGATCATAATCTTGAGTAATAGAATAATTAATTGTAGTTTATATTACATTAATCATAATTGAATAAAAAAACATGATCCAAGAAAGAATAAAATTAGCTAAAGATATAATATTGTGTTATACACATGAGTAAATAAATTTATTTATTTAGGGTTAAAGGATCTTTTTAAGGACCATCATAGTCTAATGGGTTCACTTCCCAACCTATCATAGTAGTTAAAGTTCACCCCAAGAATACCATTATAGAAAAGTCCCTTATTGAACTGGGATCACTCCAGATTTGAGTTCTTCTAATCACATGAGATATAAATATTTATCCAATTAATTATAGAGAGATATAGGTCCCACCCATACTATAATGAAAATTATATATATTAGTAGTATATGTTCATAAACCATTCATCATATCTGAACCCATGAAATGAATTGTGCTTCATAATAATTTCATCATTATATAGCCATGGAAAAGGAATGGGTTTTATAAATATTATTCCCACATTAACATAAGCCATTAAAAATAGTAAGGTTGTAATCCTTGTATCATATTCCGAGTAATGTGTAATAATAATTAAAGGTTCTAGTCATTGATGAATCAGAATATCCATAAAATATTCTTGAAAGAAATTATCCTTCCATTTTCAAATAAACTTATCAATATCTAAAAATTTAACTATTGTTTGAGAAAATGTATTTTTTAAATAACCATTGTAATATTGAAAGAATCTTCAAAAAATATCATTCATTCTGGTGGAAAAAAAATTCATCTCTTATAACTTTTAAAAACATTCCTTCAATCATGTTATTAGATAAATCCCAAAATAAATCATTTTTCATATGAAAAGAATATTCCATTGAGACCATTTTATAAAAATAATATAAAGGGTAAAATAAGATCAAAAAATTATAGTAGAATAAAATAAATTATTTAAAACATTTTTTGAAATCAAGGATGTGGATGAAAAAGTTATTTTGATAGAAGAGATAAATGATGTAAATTTTCCGTATAAACATATTTTCAGTATCATGAGTAAATAAAGTGAGGAAAATAAAATGAAAAATGAATCTTCTTGAAACAAACAGATTATAATAAAATTAATAAAAAAACCTGGGAGTTTAATAATAATATTTCATCATTATAGGTTAATCAAAAACAATCTTGGTAAATAATGAGATTGTTACATAAAACCCCTTACCTCTAGTCTGATTACCTTAAAAATTTTCTAAAATTCATGTATAATAAATAGAGGATCATTATAAATATTATTATTTAATTCTAATAACATATATCATATCATATATGATTTATTTTTAGCCTTTTATTTCCCTTTTATTCGCAATTCATTATTAAAATCACAATTCAATTGATAATTGCTTCATTTTTAATGTCTGTTTTTGTTTTATAGTTTTAGTGATTGTTTATTTATAAATGTTAAATAAACTATATAATTCTAATCATGATATATGTCACGACCCGTCCCTCGGGGCCCATGCCGTGACTACCCCAAGCCGACCTTTCATAGTCCAAGGGTTGGAGACCAGCACCAAAAGTGTAAATACCTAAACTAGGAAGGCATTGCCTTTAAAACATGAAAAGACACACACAAAATTATGGGATGAAAGAAAAACACAAAGTAAAGCTATATATAAAAGATTTCTGAAAGTGGAGTTGTCCGAATACAACCCCAATAGGAAAGTACAAGTATAACAGAAAAACAAATACAATAGAAGAACAGTAAAATAGTTGTTGGGTCATCCTCCAGGATTCCTACCTAAACGGTAGGTACAGATAGCCTCCACAGCACTCCACGCCTGTCAGTCTCCTTCATGTACCGAAACGTCATATGGTCTACCTCCGAGTACCGTCCAGTCCTAGTACTCTTAGACTTAGTCAGTGTTGTCCGTCATCTGCATCCAACACAACAAGGTGTAGACATAGCCCGAGCAGAGGTGAGTATAATGATACTCAGTAGGGACCCCAAGATCCTCAATGTCTCACAAAACCAACAAGGATAAACCAAAAATTACGAAATCAACAGATAACCCCACTTAAATATATGCTCATACATATACCTAAATTATCAATTAATCCATCTCAATCATGAGGTAAAAATAAAATTTACTAACTTAGCACACACCATGATTTATTCTAGGGGTAGAATCAAATAACATTTCCAAGCACAACATTGAAAACATCAGCTGCTAGAGAACTCATCCTCTATCAAGTACAGTGGTCCTACCATGTCACATATAGGCGCTTCCCACTAACCGTGGACTGCTGAGGTACTCCTCCGGTTGAGTATTCTGTGTCTACCACGTCACACAGAGGCACTCCCCACCATGGGTCTTCCACGTCACATAGAGTTGCTCCCCCTAGTATCCTGATGAGATATTCCTCCTATCGAGTACTATGGGTCTGTTGTGTTATACAGAGGCGCTCCCTAGCGTGGGTTTACTAGGACACCAAGGTTATCCCCACTAGGCTAGTCAAATCAGTCCGAGTTGAATCGGTCAGCATTTGTTAGGTCTAAGCCAGCTATTAGGTCTCTACACTATGCTCACTCATCTCTAGGAGGATCCACTCCATGAGCTACATGTTGATACTCCAACTGTCACGAAGTCCCACATAGAAGTATCTCAATGGTCCGCCTCGTCATAGAGGTCTCAACGCAATAGAGGGCGCATCAATCAGATGCCTTTTATGTGATTTTTAAGCCTTTTAGTCCTGGGGGCCTAGTTGGATTCATGCATGATCCAACCTAACAGTATCTCAACTTTACCCCAAACTTCAGTGGGGTATATTCAAATGGACTATCTCACTCGAAAAATACCAGGGCTTTTGAAGGTTCATCAAATGGTCGTCTGGTTCCCAAGATATGGCCAAAGAATGTAAAGGGTCAGTAGTGGGCCCGGGTCCAGTCCGAACCGGTTGGACTGTCCTGGCCTAATCGAGTTTGGTCTGACCTAGTCTAGGTCGACCTAGTCAGACCTGTTGGGTTTGGCCTGTTCCATTGGGCGGTAGAGCCTATTAGGTTCGGTCTGGTCTGTTGGGCCATGCCTGGCCTAGTGGGCCCAGCCCAGTAGGTCGTGTGGGCGGTTCGGCCCAGGCTCGAGGCCAGTTCAGCCCGGTGCGTTGCAAGGGTGCGGCCTGGTGCATCTCGGAGATAACTTGATTCCTTGTTGTACCATCACCTCATTACCATGCCGAAGATTGTCACAAACAAGAATGGGAGAGGGGTCGGGCAATGTTGGTTTGACATGCACCCTCTTCATTTAGGGTGGTATCAATTGGCTCATCATGATCTAAGAAGATGAATAACAACTCACCTACAAACAATTCCTTTCCAAACATTGAAAAAGATTCAAGGAAATCATCAACATATAAAAACTCCCTACCTTTTATCTTCGTCTTTCGTTCATTGACAGAGTCGCAGAAAGTAGAAGAAGAAGATCATCATTTGTCGTGTCCACTACATGCTTCAAATCACGAGTTGCATCATCTCATTGATGATGATGTGGAGGGTAGTTCGGTTGAAGACGTCCTACATCAATAGAATCTCTGAGGAAAAAGTTGTAGAAGGTCAGCATTCTTTGTTCTTCATTGGGAGAGTTCTTCCCTCTTCTCCCAAGTTTCCACCAAGATGCCAAAGTAAATTAAAGTAGATAGCATTATCTATTATTTCATTGGCATAGAATTCAAAAATGGTGAAATAAATTAATTAGATCAACCTAATAAAGGTGGAGGATTGGCACAAGTTAATTAGGGGATTTGGAATAATTTAATTAAAGGGAAGGTGGCACCATAAAGGAGGTAGGGTGTGGAGAAACTCTCCCTCATTAATGAAGGGTGTTCAAAGGTTTTCCACTTATGCCATTAATTGGGGATTTTAGACCCCTGTGGTACCCACGTCATAACCTCTCTCAAGAGTTTATATTAGGGTGGGCCCCACCACCATAACCTCTCATGGGAGGTTATAGTGGGGTGGCCCCACCTCCAACTTCCATGAGGAGATTTTAACCGACCAACACCCATAGGAAGACTAAATTAAAAATAAAGTGAAGCTCACTTTATTTAATATTTTCCATGAAAACCCAAAAATTAACTTTTATTCTCGACCCACTACCATCAATGTGAAAGTCTCCTTAATCAAATATCGGCACTGCGAGTTCAATGGTGTCCTCATATTTCAATTTCGAGCACCGGTTCAAAAGTTATAAAAACCTACTCGTACGTTTACTGAACATACTTGAAAAAAACACCATAAATTGATTTCAGGCACACTGGGCTTCAGAATCATACGCCATCAATTTTTGCGGGCTCGTAAAAATCTCATGTATTTAATAAAAAAATTCCTTGGAAATTTAGGGTCTTTAGATTCTCCCGACCCTAGGGCTTTATGTCCTTGTAATCTTCAACTCAATCTATGGGAACAAGTGGGGGTACTGAGCATGAATTTGATCCACTCACTCCCATGTGCTCTCCTGTTGGTTCTCGTGCTGGCAGCGAATGTTCACCACATGTATTGACCATCCACGTAGGACCCGCTCCTATCGATCCTTAATCTCCCCTGGAACCTCTGTGAATGTTTCCCCATCATCGACATCTACCTCTCCATGGTCGATGATGTGAGAAGGGTCCTGCACGTACCTCCTCGGTTGGGATACATGGAAGACATCTTGAACCTAGTGCAAATGAGGTAGAAGAGCAAAGTGTTAAGACACCTCGCCTACTCTACCGAGGACCAGGAATGGTCCGATGAATCTCGGAGATAACATGCTTCCTCTCCCAAATCTCCGTAAACCTCTTAGAGGTGAGACCCATAGAAAGACATGGTCTCCATCCTTGAACTCCAGAGGTCTCCGTCTCCTATCAGCATATGACTTCTATATTCTATGTGGAGTATTCATCTGCTCCTGGATGATATGCACATTCTTCGTGGTAGCTCATACCATCTCTAGCCCCACAAGTGCTGACTCCTTAGGGTTAGTCCAGCACAAAGGTGATCTACAAGATCGCCTATATAATGCCTCAAAAGGATTCATCTCTATGGTGTAGTGATAACTGTTGTTGTATAAAAATTCCACCATAGGTAAGTGGTCCTCTTAGTTGTGACTGAAGTCAAGGACACAAGCACACAGCATGTCCTTGAGGGTCTGAATGGTCTACTCAGTCTGACCATCTTTCTGAGGATGGACGGCGGTGCTTAGATGAAGAAACATCCCAAAAGACTCCAGCAACCCCTTCCATAGCCAGGAAGTAAACCGTGCATCACAATCAGAGACAATATAAGAAGGTACTCCGTGTAGCCGCATAATCTCTTGCACGTAGAGGCTTCACAAGCTCTCTACTGAACTCTGCTCTCTGATTGGTAGGAAGTGAGCAGACTTGGTGAGTATATCAACAATCACACAAATTGAGTCGTGGCCCCTGGATGTACATAGAATTCCTATCACGAAGTCCATGGATATCTCATCCCACTTCCACTCGGGGACCTCTAATGGCTGAACCAAGACTGTTGGTACCTGGTGCTTTGCCTTCAATTGCTGACAAGTGAGGCACCGAGAGAAAAATTATTCAACTGCCTTCTTCATACCTATCCACCAGTGTTGTCATCAAAGGTCCTAGTACAACTTCTACACCCCTGGATGTACCTGTAAGGGGGTGTGTGGAACTTTCCCAATACTTCCTTCTGATGTGAAAATGGAACCATATTATGTCCTCTGAAGGGGATTATGTGCTCCCCACCTCCCGAAAACCCACCAGGTGCCTGCATTGTGGATATCGAAGCACGTCGAGTATCACAGTCAGTGTCCCCATGTTGTGCCTCCTTGACTCGCTGAAGAAGTGGGGGAGTGACTATAAGGGACTGGAGGAAAGCTGCTCCATCTCTATCCACAAAGGATATCTATAAAGCGGTCACCTGTTCTGTCGCCTCACCTAGTAGTTGTATACCATATCTCTTGCTGAGTGCATCTGCAACAATGTTCCCCTTCCCAGCTGTATAGACTATCATGAATTCATAATCCCAGAGGAACTCAAGCCATCATCATTGTCTCAGGTTCAGGTCCTTATGATTGAAGATATACCTGAGACTCTTGTGATCAGATTACATAGTAATATTTTCACCCATCAGATAGTGTCTCCACATCTTCAAGGTGACGACCACTACTGCTAAATCCAGGTCATGGGTAGCATAGTTATAATCGTGTTGTATCATCTTCCGAGAACCATAAGCGACAACTACTTTCTCCTGCATGAGGACACACCCGAGTCTAGTCCCTGATGCATCATAGTAGACTATGTGCCCTATGCCTTCTTCTAGAAGCCTCAAGATGGGGGCACTAGTCAGCCTCTACCTAAGCTCTTGAAAGCTTTATTGGCACCTCTCGGACCACAAAAAGGGTTTCCCCTTCTTTTTCACGGATAATAGTGGTTCTGCAACTCTGGAGAAGTTTGGAACGATCCTCTGGTAGTATCCAGCCAACCCCCAGAAACTTCGTACCTCCATCACACTCCTAGGTGGCACCCAAGTAGGTACTGCCTCAATCTTTGCTGGATCCACTGCAACTCCAACCTCCGAGATGATGTTTCCCAATAAGTGAACCTCTCAAATCAAAATTTGGCACTTCGATAGATTACCATGAAGATGGTTCTCTAGGAGTGTGTCCAGTACTGCCTGCAAATAGTAGGCATGCTCCTCCTCAATAGTCGAGTAGATCATAATGTCATTGATGAAGACTATGACAAAGTGATTAAGGTATGGCTAGAAGATTATGTTCATGAGTCCCATGAACACTATTGAAGCATTGGTTAAGCTGAATGGCATAACCAAGAACTCGTAGTCGTTGTACTGACACCTGAAGGCCATATTCTACACATCCTCCTCTCGAACTCTTAGCTGTTGATGGCCTAATATGAGGTCTATCTTCAAGAACCACCGTGATCCCTTCAACTGACCAAAGAGATCGTCAATCCTCAGGAGTGGGTACTTGTTCTTCATGGTCACCTAGTTCAGGCAACGGTAGTCAGCCTAAAGCCTCGTGCTTCCATCCACCTTCTTGGTGAACAGAATCGAGGCTGCCCAAGGAGAAACACAGGACCAGACAAATCCCTTTTCATGCTAGTCCTCTAGCTTTACACGCAACTCGCGAAGATCCGTGGGATCCATCCGATACGCTGGTGTAGAGATAGGTGACATCCTGGGGTACAAGTCAATGTAGAAGACCACCTCTTGGCAAGGAGGTAGTCCTGGAACATTGTCAGGGAAAACATCCACATACTAGTCCATAACTAAAAGATAGCTCGGACTATCCACATCATCTACTCTGAGGGTAAGGCAGGCCAACTGATGAACAAGAACGGGAGAGGGGTCAAGCCATGTTCGTTTGGCCTGCACCCTCAGCGTTTAGGGTGGTATCAATTGGCTCATCAAGAAGTAAGAAGATGAACAACAACTCACCATCAATCAATTCCTTTCTAACTTTTGATGAATATTCAAGTAAATCATCAACATGGAAAAACCCCCCTACCTATGATTGTCGTTTTTCATTTGTTGACGGAGTCGTATAAAGTAGATGAAGAAGATCGTCATTTGTCGCATCCATTACACGCTTTGAATCCTGTGTTGCGTCATCTCATTGACGACAATGCAGAGGGTAGGTCGGTTAAAGACATCCCACGTCAGTAGAATCTCTAAGGAAGATGTGGAAGAAGTTCATCATTCATCATTTTTCATTGGGAGATTTCTTCCCTCTTCTCCCAAGATTCCAACAAGATACCAAAGTAAATAATAATAGATAGCTTTATCTATTATTTCATTGGCACAAAATTCAAAAATGGTGAAATAAATTAGTTGGATCAACCTAATTAATGTGGAGGATTGGTACAAGTCAATTTGGGGAGTGGGCACAATTTAATTAAAGGGAAGGTGGCACCATAAAGGTGTTAGGGTGTGGAGAAACTCTCCCTCATTAATGAGGGGAGTTGAACGGTTTTCCACTTCCATAACTAATAGGTGAGTTTAGCACCGTGTGGTCCCCATGTCATAACCTCTTGCGGGAGGTTAGGATCGGCTACACCCTCCTCTGTGTAAGTTTGTCCTGGGCTGCAAAGGCTCCCTTCTCATCTGTGAAGGTAAAACTAGTCCCGTTCGTGTGAACACACCGCACATTGCACCCAATACAGTTGATTTGATCATGGACTGTAGATAACCAGTCCATACCCATGATGACGTCGTAAGGCCTCGATGCCGCTACTAAAATATCCCATCTAGAGATCTTGCCTCCTAGAGAAAGATCACACTACCGGCACCAGTATGTAATCATCTAGTATACTCTCGTAAGAGTATCTATCCATAAGGATCGAGCCAACAGCTCTGTCAGAATATCCAAGCTCCGAACGAGGGTAGTGGAAATTAAATAGTGACTGGAACCTGTGTATATAATAACTGCACCTAAGGTAGAGTAGACATAGATCATACCTCGAATCATCACTGGAGTTCCATGATCATAACCCTCAGCTACCTGGAGCAGAGATCTCTCCTATCAACTTGCTCCATTTGGCCAGGGTAGACTTCCTGGTGGTGGTGGCGGTAACACCTTAAAACATCACCCACCGCTAGCTGCTCGACCAGATCCCCTCACATGTCAGCCTAGGCCTTGAGAACCACCTCGATCGAATCTCTGTCTCTTCTTGGGTGGTCTTTTGACCATCTTTTGATCATCCGAATGGTGGGTCAGACAGTCACGAGCCAAGTTACCATGCCCGCAGCATGAGTAACACTGCCCACTCCTAGAAGGTTTATCTTCAATCTGGGTGCCTTGCACAACCGATCTTGATTCATGTGGTCATACGCTTGGAGGTCTAGTCATCTTGGACCTATGCGACATATGTCTATTTCCAGATGCAGAAGACTCCACTACATGTCGACTGGTGGTGGATCTCGCTGCTGGAGACTACTCAGCAAAGAAACTCTCCACTAAGAGGGCTCGCTCCAACACCCCTACCTACGTCGGGATGCTGAGTGAGATCACCGAATATCTAATCTCCTGCCTGAGTCCCTAATCAAAGGTCCAAGACTTTAAGAAAGGGTATCATATCATATCGGTGGAGTAGCACGAGTGGTTGGTGAACCTCACTGAGTACTGTGCCACAATCATGCTGCACTACTGCAGGTGAAGTAACTCATGTATACACACTGTGTGGAGAGTCACTGGGACAAACTCTTCCCAAAACAGGCTCTCAAAGTCTACCTAGAGTAGCATCATATCGTTATGAACCTCGAGGGTCAAGCTCTACCATCTTCCTGCTACTTCCTATAGAAGGCTTCTCGTAAGAATCTCTATGAGGTCTGCTGGTGTCCCTACTAGTCGGAAGACTCTCACTACAGCCTCTAACAAATCCTCAGATGCCTATGGGTTCACCTCTCCCCTAACCCTGGGTGGCCTCTAGCACAGGAACTCATGAAATTCACTCAAGCGGCATGCACCATCTTCTACTGGGGATAGTGGCATCGGTGGCCCAACATGGAGTGGTATCGCTGGTGCCTCTACTGGAAAATGGATCTATACCGAGGCATCATTGCTCGGTGGGCTATCTCTGGATATAACTCTTGAAACTCTAGCCAGCTGTCTATGAGGAGTTATCTTGAAATAAAATAGGTGGGCAATGGTATAAAGGTTATACCTAGGGAGATGACCATATTGAGCTAACATAAACATAACTTTTGAAAACACACATGCAATAAGTGATTTCATGCACTGAGTCAGAAATCAGATGTCAAGGTCCTGGTGTATGGATATGTCAGCTGCCACCCCAACAATGGACTCCCCGATCTGTAAACCGCACACACTACACTTTACACTATTGCTTCACATAAAAGATAGATCATATTCCCCAGTTCTGTAGTAGAACCAACTCCTTTGAAACCAATTTTCATGACCCATCCCCCAAGGCCTATGTTGTGACTTCCCCAAGCATGCCATCCATAGGTTAGGGGCTGGGGACTAGCACCAAATGCGTAAATCCCAAAACTAGAAAGGCATTCCCTTTAAAACATGAAAACACAGACTACAGAGTAGGAGCTTGAAGCAAAACACTATGTCAAACTGTATAAAAAATAGTGCTGAAAGTAGAGGGGTCAGAATACAATCCCAATAGGAAAGTACAAGTACAACTGAAAAAAAAGTACAATAGAAGAATAGTAAAATAGCTTCTGATTCATCCTCAAGATTACTACCTGAAGGGTAGGTATAGATAGAATCTACAGCACTCCAAACCTGTCAGTCTCCTCCGTGTACCAACACATTGTATGGTCAACCTCTGAGTACCGTCCAATCCTGTTACTCTGAGCCATAGTCGGTGTTTTCCTTCATCTGCATCCTGCACAACGACATGCATTCATATCCTGTGCAGGGGTGAGTATAACGATACTCAGTAGTTACCATGAGACCCTCAAGGTCTCACAAAACAAACAAGGATAAACCACAAAGTATGAAATCAAAAGATTACCCCACATTGGTATATGCCCATACATATACCTAAGTTATCTAGTAATCCATCCCAATCATGAGGTAAACACAAAATTTACTGACTCAGATCACACCAGGATTTATTCTATGGGTACTATCAAGTATTATTTCCAAGAACAACGTCGAACACCTTGGCTGCTAGATAAATTCTCCTCTATTGAGCACATTGGGCTTGTCGTGTCACATAGAGGTGCTTCCCACTAGCCTTGGACTACTAAGGTACTCCTCCTGTCGAGTATCATAGGCTTGCCGTGTCACATATAGGTGCTCCCCATCATGGGTCTACCACGTCACATAAGGGCGCACCCCCTCGTAAACAACTAACGTACTCCTCCAATTGAGTATCATGGGTATTCCATGTCACAAAGAGGCACTCCTCACCGTGGGTCTGTCAGGACCCCAAGGTGATCCCCCTGGGCTAGTCGAATCACTCCGAGTTGAATCGGTTAGCAGTCGTCTGGGTTCATCCAGCTACTCTGTCTCTACACTATGCTCGCTCGTCTCTCGGAGGTTCCGCCCCATGAGCTACAAGTCAATACTCCAACTTTCATGAAGTCCCATGTAGACATATCTCAACGGTCGGGCTCTTAATAGGGGTCTAAATTCAATAGATGGTGTGTCAATCGGATGCCCAGTCTGTGATTTATTAGCCTTTTAGTCCCAGGGGCCCGGTTGGATTCAAGCACGATCCAACCTGACTATATCTCAACTTTACCTCATACGCCAGTTGGGTATACTCAAAGGGACTGTCGCAGACAAAGAATACTAGCGCTGCTGATGGTTCATCAAACAGTCGTCTGGTGCCAATGATATGGCCAATGAAAGTAAAGGGTCAGTAGTGGGCTTGGGTCCGGTCCGACCTGGTCGGACCGTCCCAGCCCAACGCCATCTGGGCCAACCTGGTCTGGGTCAGCCTGGTGAGAATTGTTTGGACTGTCCTGGCCCATTGGGCGGGCCAAACTTTTAGGTTCGGCTCAACCCGCTGGGCCCCACCTAGTAGGCCGCATGGGCGGTTTGGACCGGAGCGTCGCGAGGGTGCGGGTCGACATGGCTCGGCCGAGAGGGTGTGGCCAGGCCAGTTCGTCTTGGGGGTGGCGAGGGGGGCGTGGTCTAGCTTGAGAGGTCAGCACATCCAGGGCACCAGTTTGGTCGGGTGGGGACTGGCCAGGCGGCCGGGCAGGCTGCTAGGCGGGCCAGCGGGTAGCCCGGCAGGCCGTCAGGGGGCCAGGCAGGGCGCCAAGCAGGCCAGCGGGCTGCCGGGCAGGCCGGCAGCTGGCTAGGCAGGGCTCCATGTAGGCCGGCGGGCAGCCGGGCAGGGCCCGACTAGGCGGGCCAGTTTCCAAGAGCCGGGTGGGATGGGCCGGCAGCGGTGCAAACATGGTGGCTCGGCCAGAGGGCCATGGTTTGGCTTGGATCACCGGAGAACTTTGGGGGAGGCGCGGTTTGTGGAGGTTGCGGGTAGCCCGGCCTTTATCGTTACAGCCTTTGTGATTATGTTTCCTCATCACCATGCCGATGATTTTCACAAACAAGAATGGTGGATGGGTTGGCCCATGTTGGTTTAGTCCTCACCCTCTGCGTTTAGGGTGGTATTTATTGGCTCATCAAGAAGTATGAAGATAAACCACAAGTCACCCGCAAAAAATTCCTTTCCAACCGTTGAAGAATATTCAAGGAAAGAATCAACATTTAAAAACCCTATACCTTTGATCGGCATTCATCGTTCGTTGACTGAGTCATGGAAAGTAGACAAATAAGATCGTCATTCTTCACCTCTGCTACACGCTTCCAATCATGAGCTGAGTTGGCTCATTGATGAGGATGTGGAGCGTAGGTCAGTTGAAGACGTCCCATGTCAGTAGAAACTCCAAGGAAGAATTCGAAGAAGGTCGGTGTCCTTCATTCTTTATTGGGAGAGTTCTTCCCTCTTCTCACAGGTTTCTACCAAGATGCCAAAGAAAATAATAATATATAGGTTTATCTATTATTTCATCGGCACATAATTCAAAAATAGTGAAATAAATTAATTGTCTCCACCTAATTATGGTGGAGGATTGTCAGAAGTTAATTATGGGAGTTGGCATAATTTAATTAAATGGAGGGTGGCACCATAAATGTGGGAGACTGTGGAGAAACTCTCCCTCATTAATGTGGGGAGTTGAGAGGTTTTCTCTTCCTCCATTAATAGGGGAGTTTAGCCCCGTGTGGTCCCCATGTCATAACCTCTCATGGGAGGTTAGGTTCGGGTGGGCCCCACCACCATAACCTCTCATGGGAGGTTAAGGTGTGGTGGTCCCACCTACAACTTCCATGAGGAGATTTTAACCGGCAAACACCCACATGGAGTCTCAAATAAAAATAAAGTGAAGCTCAGTTTATTTATTATTTTCCACAAAAACCCAAAAACTAACTTTTATTCTTGACCCACTACCGTCGAAGTGAAAACATCCTTAAGAGAATACAGGTGCTATGAGTTCAACAGTGTACTTTTATTTTACTTCTGAGCACTGGTTCAAAAGTTATAAAAACTCTCTCGTATGTTTATTGAACGTACCGGAAAAAAACCTCAGAAATTGATTCCGGGCACACCGGGACTCGGAATCATGCGCTGTCAATTTTCACGGACTCATAAAAACCCCATATATTTAAAAAACATTCCATGGAATCTCCAGGTCTTTAAAAGATAAATATAAAACATATTCTCTTTATACATATATTTGTAGTCATACATCAAACATAGGGATAGAAAAATGAATTACACTATTCATAGAGACTTTAAGCCATTTATACCACTTAATTATGTTTACATTATTCATGGTGTGAAATAAAAGAAATTTAAATATTAATTCACAAATAAAATATCATTACTATATCATATATATTCATAAACATAATCTTCATTTCAATACAAAAAATTATAAATGAAAAACGAATCAAATCACTTTGTAGGGGTTGAATTTCCTAAGAACACGTGAGCAATGTTGTCCTTTTCAATAGGATTAGATGGTAAAAAGTTATAAAAGATATTATTATTACAACAGTATAATTGTTTCATAAATATCATATATAATTTTTAAACACATCGTAATACCCATCCAAAAAATTTGGTGATGAAAAATGAAATGTATCGCTATGTGGAGGCTGTAAGTCGTACATATCCAGGAATGATAATTTCACATGTCATTTGATAACATATAGGGTGTATAATAGTTTTTTATTAGTAATAATAAAATTTAGGTATATTTATGGTAATAAATGTATTATTATTAGATTATTAAAACTAACGTATAGGAGGGAAATGATGAATTTATAAGAAATTTATCAGTTAAGGTGATTGCCCCTTTATTAAAATGACTCCTTTAGATATCCTCTAAAGGGTAGTTGGGTTGGTTTCCTTAAAAGACTAAATAAACTAGTATGTTTCATGGGAGGTGGATAGGAGAACTTGATCTAAATAGTTTGATATATAAGGATCAATGTTTTTTGATTAAGGGAATAGAGGGTTCCCCCTAATAATTTAGGTGAGATACACTTATAAATTTTTAAAAAATTAAATTGATATAAATTATATATATGTTTAAATGGTTCAAAATTGAAATAATTCAAAGGAAATATAAGGAATATTTGAAATCCTCTAATATAAGAAATATTTTAAAATTTTAGATTAAATTTGTACACATGTCATTTAAATTTTAGCCCCAATTAAACCTTCTAAAAATTACTATATTGTTATACTTTTCTACCATTTAAGATTTATTAATGTTACTAAAAAATTAAAGACAATCCCCAAATGGAACATAGATTTTGTTTAAAACCATATTTCATTATTATGTTCTAATCTTAAATTTTTATAAATTTTATATCATTTAATAAAATATAATTTGTTATAAAATGTAATTAATTTTATTTCTAATACTATTAATTTAATTTATCATTAAATAAATCTAAAGAATCGGTAAATTAGAAATGAATTATTTAACACCTCCCAAATATGTTATATAGATTTTAAAAAACCATTGTAAAATGTTCCCTATAATATCCCAGAACCCACCCTCTCAGATCCAGTGCTAAAAACACATACTTTATATTTCAGCCTTTGATACCGATAATAGTTACCCGATTTTCCATCAAAACAATTATACATCAAAAGGATACATTGAATCACATACATTAAAAGTGAACTTTAAGGTTTATTGTTTTATAAAATTAGGAAATACTTTTATATAAATAATACTCATTACATTAAATGATAATTTATCCCACATAACACATTATTTAGTTTTCTACATTAAGTCGTCATCAACATCTATATGAAACCCCATCTAAAAATAATTCAATAAACCTCATTATTAATAATTTTTGAAGAATGAAATGTAATATGGGTGATTTCAAATTCTCGTTAAGGAAAAACAATCAATGTAACAGGTGAATGTAATTAGTGATCATAGGGAGAGCATAACACTATATTGGAATAATCAAATTTCATGTGTTAAATGTAAGCATATTCAAACCCAAAAATACCTATATCATCATACATGAAAACATATTATAAGTAATTAATAATTTAAAGGCTCTTAAGAATAAATTATAATGATCCATGTGATATAAATCATGATTCAAGAGAACATTATAAAACCATAGAAATTATAGAGAAAATTTATTGGTATCATGGGATATCATCTTCGTATAACCCTTACATAACCCATAAAATTTGAATAAAAATATTTTTGAGATCCAATATAAATTTATAGAAAACATAATAATTACCCAATTCATTGTATTGTTATCTGGGTGCACCGATAGTATAATCTCTATCATGCTCACGTGGAACTATTTATATGCACCCATCGTAGGAGCTATATCGGGCACACCCAATGCTATCTTGGTTCACCCATCATGTAATCTATATCATACCCACCTAGTTCAGTCAAAAAACACCCATTTTATATAATATCAAAGAATAACAACATTTATAAATTACAAAGGCCATAAATTTCATCGAATTCTCAAAGAAACATTCATTATTAATTTCATAAAATGAATAGCCCATGTAAAAGAAATGGGTTTCATGAAATTATTTTTGAAACATGATTAACAGATGTTAAATATATGTGTTCCATAACAACCTCTTTGAAATGCAATTAACATCTATAAATTAAATTATTTCCATAACAAAAACTTTTAAACAAGATTAACCCATTAAAAATAAACAGGATCCATTATAATGTTTTAGAAAAAATAATAATTCTTTTAAATAAATAATGAGGATGTTATCAATACAAAATTTCCCCATTGGATCAAAATTAATAAAAAGTATTGTTTATTTTTATAAATGGAAATAAAATTTAGATACCATTAAAACATTTTTGAGGAAATTAATCTTTTAATTTTACAATATCCTCTATAAACATTATATTCACAAAATATTGTGAAAATCCTTTTTTGAAAATAATATTTCAATCTTATAAATAAAACATCAAGGAAAAAAATGTACATTCCAATTGTAAAAATTTTTTATACCTTAAGTGTTAAAAATAAACATTTCTTAAAAAAATAAAAAAGTATTGGATAGTAACTCATTTGGAAAATCATAAAAAATTACTTTTAAAATAAGATAAATGTTTATATAAAATGGAATTATGAAATAATAAATTTTTATAATATTACATTTTTCAAAAAAAATAAAAAACACTGATATGGAAAAGAAGGATACCTGATCTAAAATAAAATTACAAGATCAGAATCATTTAAAAATGACATCAATGATGTTTCTTCAATCAATAAGAAATGAAAATGTAAATTAAATATGAGAACCAGATTTATAACCAGATGAGAATAAAATATATTTTTTTCATGAAATTAGTATCTTGGTATTCCTCTAAATGAAACATGAACATAAATATTCCAAAAAGAAATAATATTTAAAAATAAAACCTTTTACACTTTGATAACAATTCAATCATAATCCCCATGAAATAATGAAATAAAATGGTATATTAAATTACATGAATGTAAGTTCATGGATTACATAATATGTAAAATGTAATTATATATACCATATAAAAAATAGTTATATAACAATAAAATATTACTCAATAAATATAAGGCCCCAGCCTTAAACCATACTTAATCTTGAGTTATTACAATATTACACATTTAGGATATTTTCAAGTTTAGAGTTTTAGATAATTAGATCATAAAACTTGAATTACATTCCACATTTAAACAAAGTGGTTACATAAAGACAGTATTCATTTTTCCCATCAACGGAAACATATTTAAAATAAAACATGGATTCTTTCTTGACACTTCCTTGACACTATCATCATATCATGTACCTTTCCCTTAACCTGTGAAAAACATTTCAAAAAACTTGGGATGAGCATAAAAAGCTCAGTAAGGGATATAAAAATATGGAAAGGAAACATGAGTACATATATACATAAGAATTATATCATACTTTACCCATAAAACATAAGCACTTTAACATACCTCATACAAATTATGAATAAATCATCGAAATCATAAGACATAAAGGTAACTTGTGGCGTTCATAACTTTCTAACGTAGGGAGTAACCCTCTTAGTTACATTTGGAATACCCATCACAGTATATTCCCTAAATCTCTTCAGAGAAACCTTAACATTTAACTCGTTCGCGTTACCCAATGCATATGAGAGCTATATCGGGCTCACCCTGCCTTAGTTTATCATGGAACCACTCGTCTTCATAATAATGCCCAAGAACCATAACATAATCGTATCACATAAAACATGCATAAAGGAAAGATAACATTTCTCCTTTTCAATTACAAGATATCAATACAACACATTGATATAAAAACATTATGAAAACCATTTCCAATACCAAAATAAAGTAAAAGTAAAACATGGTATTTATTTTTCTTTTTTAAAAAAAAGTATGGCTTGTAGGGGAAGCCGAAACTCAAATAATGGTCACAGCGGTGGAGAAGTCGTTGTCGCCGCATACGTATGACAAAAACATTCCCTTTTGTCGTTTAGTAAAAACACTTTGTATAAAAATGATTCCTTTGGGATAAACGTAAAATTCAAAGGGGTTTATACACCGTATAAAAGAAGGTTGTGTATAAAACAAAATATGCCTCAATAAAAGGAGATTGAGACGAAGTCCCATACCTCGGGTCTGACTTGACTCGATCGTTCTTTAACATCCTGAATAATAAACTTGAGTTAATTTCTACTTGCTTAAGAACCTTTTTCAAGTTCATTATTCCTTTTATGTCACTTATTACCATGTCATGAACACTATGCAATTTTTTAAGTTAATAACGGTCGTTTTAACAATCATTGGTACATGAGTCAAAAATATGCTCTTCATAATTACAAGTTGTTCATGTATACATTATATCCAGAGTTATACTCACGATGTATATATCATATATATCTAGTATGTACATGCATTTATAATATTACATAACGTTTTGAGGTAAGAAATGAAATGCACCGTTCATGGAGACGGTAAGCCGTACGTACGCATGAATGCTACATTCATTTCTATTTCATATTTTATGGAATGGAATAATAATGATATAAAGGTATATTATAATTCCAGTATAATAACATATATAATATCATTAATTACATCCTTTATATGTCCCACATATGGCAATAACGAATCAAATAACTTTGAGGGGGCGGTAGTCCGCACTTCCTAAAATGAAGATATCGCATTTACCCATAATGGAAACCATAAAGGTATGACATAAATGAAAAATAAAGAAGCTTAAGTAAAACATAAACATATTATAAATCATATATAAATATAGTTTCATCTTAATGGCCACCTTTGAAGGTGTTAAAAGAATATTGAACAATCATTGTTTCGTGAGGCAGCAATTCGCCATCCACGGAAACAGTATGTTCTATAACCATTAGATGTAGGTGTGTGTCAGTGTAGCTAGAATAATTCCTATAAAAAAATCCTAGTATATTTAGGATACTATTTTTGTTACAAAATAAAGGAATAAAAAGAGTTTAGATGGTTGAAGAATCAAAATAAAACATAAGAACACAAGAGAAAACACTACCTTTAAAACGGGTAACTCTTTTTTATTTGAACTCAAAGGATTCCTTGGGAAGACTTCTGCCCAGAGTGAGGCTTATAATAGTTAGAGAGGGATGTGGAGAGACAGAGTGGGAAGGGTTTGGCCTAGCCAAAGGCTTTGGAAGTGTGGGTAAGGAGGTAGATGTGGGGGCCTTTTATAAGAGGAGAGGAGGGGCACTCTTGGAAAGTAATGAAATGTTACTTTGTTTTAAAATGAGTTTAAGATTTAAAAGTCCCAAATTGATATAATTAGATTCTAAGGAGATCATTATTCTAAATATACCCATCCAATAGGTTTTTGACAAGTGTAGGTCTTAGATTTCACATTATCTTTTCATTTTATTTAAATCATTAAATAATGAGGTAATCGATGCATCATCATGATATCATAAATAATTTAATTTATATAATGTCAAAAAATTATAAAAAAAATACTATGATGTAGGAAATCGTTTTATCTTTCCAATTACTATTTATAGTCAATCATCTGACTTGTATTACTTCATGTAAAAATTATTTTAGTAAAACAATACATGTTTGTGACGTTTTTATTTTAACATTAAATAAAAAGATATTAATCTCATTTTCCTACCAAAGTGGCTCCATGGGGTCCCCAAGTTGACCCATGAATTATCTTGGTCGGACATGACACATAAAATAAGGGTAGGACATGTGTCTAGGTCATTTCATATTATTAAAATATTATTTTTACCTTAAATTACACTAATTACCTCTAATCGCGATTAAAAACATAAAATTTACTATTCACAAAAAAAAATATTTTAATCCCATTGAACCAAATTTTAATTCTTAATGAAAACCATGTATGTTGGATTTTTGAAATTGAAAACATAGAAGTGGTAAAGTTTCATCTAAACAAAAAATCAGTTTTTTAAGTACAACTTAGTGGTTTCACTATTCATCAAAAATTGAAGTTTTTCAGAAAAAAACAAAAACTTCACCCTAAGCTATATTTGATATTCTGAATTAAAAAATGATTTCTATTTTACAAAATTAAAAACATATAGTTTTCCTTAATTAATTTAATAATTAATTCCCGCTGTCAGAGAAAATAGAGTGTTTTTATGAAATAATAAGTATCAAAAGATTGACACTAGTTTAATTCCAATTTCAAAGTGAAATTAATTCCAATGACCACTATTGGATTAAATGGTAATAATATATTCTAATTTAACTTTAAAACCAAATCAAAAGATAAACTAATCATATAAATAAATTAGATTAAAAAGAGGTTTTGAATTAAAATACAACATTTTTCACTATTCATTAAAAAAATGAACTTTATCAGAAAAATACCAAAAATTTACCCAAAGTAAATTTCAATGTCCCAATCATAAAGAATAATATTATTTCAACAAACAGGGCTTATAAAATTGTCAAATGTTTTATTTAAAAATGGTTTTCCATCAAAAGATAGTAAAACAATCTTTTAAAAATATTAGTGTATTACATGCTTAAGATTAAATTTGTTCTCATTTTAAGCCTCTAAAAAACTATCTAATTCATAAATAGACATAGATAAGAATATATTTTATTCATTACATACATGGGATGTTATATCCTTCCCCCATATAGAAAATTGTGTCCCGTCAATTTATTTACTTATCGAATAAGTGGGGGTATTTAGCCCTCATTGCATTTTCAGATTCCCATGTTGCCTCTTCAATCATGTGGTTTTTTCACAAAACCTTTACCTAATTAATCACCTTATTCCGTAACACTTGCTCCCTATTCTCAAGAATATGGACCGGTTGTTTCTCATAAGATAGGTACTCTTCCAACTGAACTACCTCTGGACTCAAAACATGAGATGGATCTGTCATGTACTTCCTTAACATTGAAACATGAAAAACAGTGTGTACCTGAGATAAACATGGAGGTAATGCCACTCGATAAGCAACTGATCCAAATCTCTCCAGAATTTCATGTGGTCCAATGAACCTTGGACTGAGCTTCCCTTTCTTATCAAATCGCATCACACATTTCCAGGGTGATAGTTTGAGAAAAACATGATCACCTACCTCAAAAGAGAGATCCTTCCTCATGTTGTCTGCATAACTCTTCTGCCTACTCTGAGCTGTTCTCATGTGTTTCTATATTAGCTGAACTTTTTCTGACAACTCTTCTACCAATTTTGGTCCCATCAACTTCCTCTCACCCACTTCATCCCAAAAAGCTGGAGTTCAACATCGCTTCCCATATAATTCTTCAAACGGAGCCATCTGTATACTGGAATGAAAACATTTATTATAAGAAAACTCAACCAAAGAAAGACATTGGTCCCAAATTCCCTGATAATCCATCGAACAAGAACATATAATATCTTCCAAAGAATGAATTGTTCGTTCTGAATACCCATCTGATTGAGGATGAAAAGCTATACTGAAATTTAATTCAGAACCCAATGACTTCTGAAGGCCTTTCCAAAAGTTAGAAGTAAACCTGGGATCACGATCAGATACAATAGAGAGAGGAACTCCATGTAACCTAACTATCTCTTTAAGATACAAACGGGAAATTTGATATAAGGAAAAAGTATCTCGTATAGCAAGGAAATGAGCAGATTTAGTCAAGCAATCAACAATAACCCATATTTCATTATTACCTCGAGATGTCTTCGGCAATCCCACAACGAAGTCCATGGATATATTTTACCATTTCCACTATGGCACTGGTAAAGGCTGAAGCATCCCTTTCGGTAATTTCTGCTCTACTCTAACCTACTGACAAGTCAAACACTTCACTGAAAAATCAGCAATATATCTTTACATTCCATCCCACTGGTAATACTCCCGAAGATCTCTATACATCTTAGTACTGCCTGGATGAACTGAAAATAGAGAACTATGAGCTTCACATAACAACTCTCTCTTCAACTATGAGTCACAAGGCACACAAAATCTCTTCCCAAATCTCAAAACACAATCATTATCAATGTTGAATTCAGGCAACTTACCCTTCTGAACCAGCTCTACCTTTTCCTGTAACTCACTATCTTGCTTCTATGCTTGCTTGATTTTGTCTAATAGATAGGATTTCACAGATACCTGAAACAAAAAATAAGAACATCCTGCACCAAAAACATTTATTCCAAAGTTCATCAAATCCTTAACCAAAGGATCACGTTCCAAACGCAAAATTGTTAATGAAGCGTTACTTTTTCGACTCAAAGCATCATCCACTTTATTTTCTTTTCCCGGATGGTAATGAATTGTAAAATCACAATCCTTGATTAATTCTATCCATCTTCTCTATCTCATGTTCAATTATTTCTAAGTGAATATATACATTAAACTTCTGTGATCGGTATATATTTCACACTTTACCCCATACAAATGATGCCTCCAAATTTTTAAAGCGAAAACAACAGTCGTTAATTTCAAATCATGTGCAGGGTAATTTACCTCATGAGTTTTCAACTGACGTGAGGCATAAGCAATTACCTGATCATTCTACATTAGGACACAACCAAGTCCTTTCAACGAAGCATCACTATAGATAACAAACTCACAATTCCTGGAAGGTAGTGCCAAAACTGGAGCATTCACCAATCTTCTTTTCAGTTCTGGAAAACAATCATCACATTCTTGTGTCTAGATAATCTTAAAACCCTTCCGAGTTAGCTTAGTCATTAGACTGGATAACCATGAAATATTTCTAACAAACCATCAGTAATAGCCTTCCAAACCAAGGAAACTACTAATCTTAGTTACATTTGTGGGTCTTGGCCATTCTTCAACAACCTTTGTTTTTGCAGGATCAACAGTTATCCCATCTTTAGAAACAATGTGACCAAGGAAAGAAATTTGTTGCAACCAAAACTCACACTTTCTGAATTTCCAATACAATTTCTTTTCTTTAAATGTTTGAAAAATAACCCTTAAATGACATTCATTCTCCTATTTACTTTTAGAAAACATCAAAATATCATCAATAAACACAACCACCATTTATCACCTGATTCAACTGAGACATCAGTGTAGTAAACTGCTCAATTATGATTCCAACCATCTCTGGTTGCTGATTAGAAAAGTCATTATACTCTGTATGCCTTCCTAGAAAATCTGCTATGTTTCCTCTATGAAAAACCATTCATAACACAGAAATTTCTTAGGCAAAGCATCATGGTAATCATTAAATTCTATATCATTCCAATCATACCCTAAATTAATTTATAATTTAACAATTTTCTAACTCCTAAAGTTTTCTAAACCGACCTATGATACCAACTATAAGGCCTCATCCTTAAAACTTACTTAATCTTGAGTTATTACAAGATTACACATTGAGGATCTTTTCAGGTATAGAGTTTTAGAGAATTTGATCATAAAACTTGCATTACATTCCACATTTAAACAAAGTGGTTACATAAAGATAGAATTAATTTTTCCCATCAACGGAAACATATTTAAAATAAAACATAGATTCTTTCTTGACACTTCCTTGACACTATCATCATATCATGTACCTTTCCCTTGACCTGTGAAAAACTTTTAAAAAAACATGGGTTGAGCATAAAAAGCTCAGTAAGGGATATAAAAATATGGAAAGGAAACATGAGTATATATATATAATAATGAAATAATACTTTACCCATAAAACATAATCACATTAACATACCTCATACAAATTATGAATAAATCATAGAAATCATAAGATATAAAGGTAACTTGAGGCATTCATAACATTCTTATATAGGGAGTAACCCTCTTGGTTACATTTGGAATACCCATCACAGTATATTCCATAAATCTATATGGAGAAACCTTAATATTTAACTCCTTCGCGTTACCCAATGAATTAGAGAACTATATTTGGCTCACCCGCCCTTAGTTTATCATGGAACCACCTGTCTTCATAATAATTCCCATGAACCATAACATAATCATATCACATAAAACATGCATAAAGGAAACATAACATTTCCACTTTTCAATCACAAGATATCATTACAACACATTGATATAAAAACATTATGAAAACTATTTCCAATACCAAAATAAAGCAAAATTAAAACATGGTATTTATTTTTCTTTTTTTTTAAAAAGGTATCGCTTGTAGAGGAAGCCGAAACTTAAATAATGGTCAGGGCGGCGGAGAAGTCGTTTTCGCTGCATACGTACGACCAAAACATTCCCTTTTGTCATTTAGTAAAACCTCTTCATATAAAAAAGATTCCTTTGGGATAAACGTAAAAATCAAAGGGTTTATACACCATATAAAAGAAGGTTGTGTATAAAACAAAATATGCCTCAATGAAAGGAGATTGAGACGAAGTCCCATACCTTGGAACCGACTTGACTCGATCATTCTTTAACCTCCGGAATAATAAACGTGAGTTAATTTATACTTGCTGAAGAACCTTTTTCAAGTTAATTATTCCTATTATATCACTTATTACCATGTCATGAATACTATGCAATTATTTAAGTAAAACCCGTTCATTTTAACGATCATTGGTACTTGAGTCAAAAAAGTTCTCTTTATAATTACAAGTTGTTTATGTATCCATTATATCCAGAGTTATAATCATGATGTATATATCATATATATCATATATATCCAGTATATACATGCATTTATAATATTACATAATATTTTGAGGTAAGAAATTAAATGCACCGTTCATGGAGATGGTAAGCCGTACGTACGCATAAACGCTACTTTCATTTCTATTTCGTATTTTATGGAAAGGAATCATAATGATATAAAGGTATATTATAATTCCAGTATAATATAATATATAATATCATTAATTACATCCTTTATACATCCCACATGTGGCATTAACGAATCAAATCACTTTGAGGGGGCGGTAGTCCGCACTTCCTAAAATGAAGATATCGCGTTTACCCATAATGGAAACCATAAAGGTATTCCATAAATGAAAACTACAGAAGCTTAAGTAAAACATAAACATATTATATATCATATATAAATATAGTTTCATCTTAATGGCCACCATTGAAGGTGTTAAAAGAATATTGAACAATCATCGTTTCGTGAGGCAGAAATTCGTCATCCATGGAAACAGTATGTTCTTTAACCATTAGATATAGGTGTGTGTAAGTGTAGCTAGAATAATTATTATAACAACATCCTATTATATTGAGGATACTGGTGTTGTTACAAAATAAAGGAATAAAAATAGTTTATAGGGTTGGAGAAGCAAAATAAAACATAAGAACACAAGAGAAAACACTACCTTTAAAACGGGTAACGCTTTTTGATTTGAACTCAAAGGCTTCCTTGGGAAGAATTCTGCCAAAAGTGAGGCTTCTAAGATTTATAGAGCAATGTGGAGAGACAAAATGGGAAGGGTTTGGCCGAGACAAAGGCTTTGGAAGTGTGGGTAAGGAGGTAGAGGTGGGGGCCTTTTATAAGAGGAGAGGAGGGGCACTCTTGGAAAGTATAGAAATGTTACTTTATTTTAAAATGAGTTTCGGATTTAAAAGGTCACACATTGTTATAATTCGAGGATATGGTGATAGGAGTTCAAAATATACCCATCCAATAAGTTTTGACAAGTGTAGGTCTTATATTTTACATTATCATTTCATTTTATTTAAATCGTTAAATAATGAGGTAATCGATGCATCATCATGATGTCATAAATAATTTAAATTATTTAATGTCTAAAAATTATAAAACAAATACTATGATATAGGAAATATTTTTAGATTTACATTTACTATTTATAGTAAAAAATCTTACTTGTATAACTCTATGTAAAAATTGTTTTAGTAAAACAATACATGTGTGTGACATTTTTATTTTAACATTAAATAAAATGATATTAATATCATTTTACTACCAAAGTGGCTCCATGGGGTCCCCAAGTTGACCCATGGATTGTCTTGGTCGTCCATGACACATCCAATATTGGTAGGACATGTGTCTAGGTCATTTCATATTATTAAATCATTATTTTTACCTTAAATTACACTGATTACCTCTAATCGGGAATTAAAAACATAAATGTTACTATTCACCAAAAAATTATTTTAATCCTATTGAACCACATTTTATTTCTTATTGACAACCAAGAATTTAAAGACCCGAAAAATTCAAGGAAATTTTTTCCTTAATTTTCTTTGGATTTTTACAAGAACGCAGTTTATGACGACACCTGATTCCGAGGCCCGGTGTGCCCGGAATCATTTGCCGAAGTTTGGCTCGGGTACGTTCAGTGAACGAACGAGAGGGGTTTTCTAAATTTTGAACCGGTGCTCGGAATCTAATTCTGAGGGCACCGATGGAATCGCAGTGCTGGTATTTTCTTAGAAATGCTTATTCTGAAGTTGCATTTGCTCGGGTTTGGTTTTTAATTTTTGGGATTAAAGTTAAGAAATAAAATAATTTATACGACAAATTTTATTTTATTTCACTTAAGCCACTTGGAAGCCACTTGAATCCACTTAATGCTTCTTAAGCTGAGTTGATGTGGATAGGGTGCTATCCAAAAATATCCTACCCTCTTGGTAGGATATTTGTGAGGTGGGGCCCACACGAGCCCCACCATTTCTTTTCCGCTAAGTAATGCACCCGTGAAAACCCGTCATTATGAAAGTCAACTGACGCATTTTTTTAAATTCTTAACACAACAATTAATTGGGCTGTTTTCTTCATTGAATTAATTCTACGAATTAATTTATTTGTTTCCTAACCTGTTTGAAATCCGTTGGCGTAATAATAAAATAAGACCAACGCACGACTTCTGGAAAATACTCGTTGAGAGGATTTGACAGAAACCAAGAATTCTTCATCCTCCTTCGTGATGAATGTGAAGAATGCGAAGAACGCGAAGAACACGAAGAATTCCGAGCCCTCGGAAATCGACGACGCGACGTTGTGTGTCGCGACGCCGACATTTCCTCTCCCGCGACGTTCCTTCCTCCGCAGCAAAATCATCGATCACCAACTGCTTGAGGTAAGAGATTTCAGGTTTCTTTTAAACCTCCTTTGTTGATTATAACAACACAAGGATTTAATTATTTATAATTAAATATGTTGTTTCTTGGTCCACGGAGTTCGTCAACGCAACGGCGGATACCGCGACGACGCGACGATCCCCTCCTTCCGCAACGATCAAATCCACGAAGAACGCGCGTGCGACGACTTGACGAGGTAGGGGTTTTATTGAATGTTTTATATTTCCGTGGACGTTTCATTAAAAATAAAGAACCCAGTTTTATAAGAACAATTTTAATTTATGAAAATTGTAGTTTGATATGTTGATTATTTCTTCCCAGTTGTTATCTCCTAACGCGGAGGGTGCGGGCCGAACGAACACGACCCGATAACCCTCTGCAGTTCTTCATTGTAGTGTGGATTTAGCGGGCACCGACAAAATGTGACGCAAGGGCAATTTGATGTTTCTGAAATGAAGAACAGAACACAGGAGGAGCACTGGCGTAGACGAGAAGGAAAACGGACCACCGGAGCAACTCCGGTGGCCTGCAAAATCTTCCACCAGCGCGCCACGCCGGCACGGCGGTGCCCAGCGCGACGCCGAGAAAACCTCGCAGCTGCTGAAGCCGTGGAGGCGAGGCAGTTCCGCGGCCACGTGAAACTGTGGTTCAGGGACGCGGTGGCCCGGCCGCGTCCGGGTGACTCAGCGCGACCCCAGGCGGGGTCGCGACACTTTGACACCGCGGGGGCAGCGCCCACCCCGCGGGTTTCTCCGCTCGACCGGCTCGGCCAAGCCGAGTCGGGCCGACCCGCCTGGTCGGGTCGTGCCCAGGCCGGGCCGGTCCGCGCCAAACCGGGTTGTACACGGACTCGGGTTGGGTCGACCCGGTTCGGGCCGAACCAGGGGGGTTGGGCCTGGTCGGTCCGGGCCCAGACCCCCATCTTCGGACCGTTTTCAGTCTTTTGCCCTTAACACGAGCTACGGGCCTCCGAACGACGCGCCGTCAGCGGTGATGCGATCCTTGGATCGAGATGGTCGTTTCGGTATATCGCACTCAAGGTTTCAGAAAACTTTGGGTATAGCCGGGTTGGTTCGTACACGAAACTAACCGGGCCCTCGGAGCGGAAACACTCATATCTTGAGCTTCGGACGTCCCATTGACGTGTCGTCGACTTTGTTGAATTCCTCTAAGTGAGACAGATATTTTGGCTCACTCTGCCAGAGGTTTGGACACAGGTGGACTACGGTCTGGTTGGTTTTACCTTAAAATTAAACTGGTCCCCCGGGACAAAAAAGCCAATATCTCTCAGACCGGGCGTCCGATTGACGCGCCGTCCGCGACGTTGAGTTCTTGTTGACGATATGGAACTTTTGGATACATCAACTTCGGACTTGGTGTCAGTTGATGTATCAGCCTCTCGGCTCGTGGATCGAACCCTCCCGAACGAGCTTGCTGTGTGCGGGAACCCTAGTGCTGGCTGCGACTTCGACGATGACGGCTGTGCAGAGATCCTCAGTGGACTGCGACGACGACTGTGCAGAGATCCTCAGTGGACTACGACGACTACTGCACTCAGCGATCCTACGTGGATCAGTGCTACAGATTCTGTGTGGATCCGATCCTATGTGGTTCAGCGCTCATCGGTTATGTGTGAGCCAGGGCCTATTGATCCTGTGTGTGTCTGATCCTGTGTTGGTCATTGCGGGGGTTAGTAACTACCGATCCATTATGGGTCCGACGACTTAGATGGATCAGTGATCATCTTTATCGTCATCCGAAGAAGTATACCTGTGTGAGCTGAATTTTGTGTTACTCTCCTTTGTGGATTGTATTGAGCTATCCTATGTGGGTTACTTTGCTCTCCTTCGTGGATTGTGTTGTGCTATCCTGTGTGGGTATATGTTTTGCTTTCCTGTGTGGACTGGGTTGTGCTTGGGCTCGGATGTTGGAGCCGAACGGGAATTGATGACTTCGGTATATATATGGGCATATACCTAAGTCATGTCGGATGTTACATCGTGATTGTATATTTCCTTTGTGGGTTATCCTTCGTGGATTCTGGGAGACCTTCGGGGGTCTCGGGGTCCCTACTGAGTATCTTATACTCACCATGCACGGGCTATTCCCGCACTTCGTTGTGTTGGTTGCTGACAAAGGACAGCGCAGATCTTGGTCGAGGTTTGCAGAGCAGGACGGTACCTAGAGGTGGACCACTGGGCGGGGTGTACTCGGAGCGGACGACAGGACCGAGGAGCTGTGGAGGCTATCTGTACCCACCCTTCATGTGGGATTTCCAGAGGACGGCTCGACGCTGCGGATTTTCTTTTCAGTTGCTGTTTTTCCCATCAGTTGTACTTTACAGTTGGGCTTGTATTTCCGGCCCCTTTTAGTTTCAGCACAGCTTGTTACAATTTTTACTTAGGGTTTACTCTTTCTGCTTTCTTACTCTGTGGTGGTTGTTTACTTTACAAAGGCAATACCTTCCCTGTTTATCGGGATTTACGCCTTGGTGCTAGTCGCCAGCCCCTGGCCTATGGAAGGCGGGCTTGGGGTAGTCACGGAACGGACCACGAGGACGGGTCGTGACAATGAATGTTGGATTTTTTAAATTCAAAACACATAAGTGGTAAAGTTTCATTTAAACGAAAAATCTGTTTTTTAAGTACCACTTAGTGGTTTCACTATTCATAAAAAATTGAAGTTTTTCAGAAAAAACCAAAACATCACCCTAAGCTAATTTTGATATTCCGAATTCAAAAATAATGTCTATTTTACAAAATTCAAAACATATAAGTTAAATTAATTAATTTAAAAATTAATTCCCGCTGTCAGAGCAAATAGTGTGTTTTTATGAAATAATTAGTATCAAAATATTGACACTAGTTTAAGTCCAATTTTAAAGTGAAATTAATTCCGATGACCACTATTGGATTAAATGGTAAAAATATATTCTAATTTAACTTTAAAACCAAATCAAAAGATAAACTAATCATATAAATAAATTAGATTAAAAAGAGGTTTTGAATTAAAATACAACATTTTTCACTATTCATTAAAAATGAACTTTATCAGAAACATACCAAAAATTTACCCAAAGTAAATTTCAATGTCCCAATCATAAAGAATAAGTTTATTTAGACAAATATGGGTTATAAAATTGTCAAACTTTTGATTTAAAAATGGTTTTCCATCAAATGGCAGTGAAATAATATTTTAAAAATATTAGTGTATTACATGCTTAAGACTGGATTTATTCTCATTTTAAGCCTCTAAAACACTATCTGATTTGTAAATAGACATAGATAAGATTATCTATTATTCATTACTTGGGATGTTACAATAAATGTGAATTGAGACCAAATACCATATGCCTTTGGTTAAGTATATATCAAAACCCAATGAAATAGGGAACATAATATTTATTTTTTTAAAAAAAGATTTTTTATGAAAAGAATAATTTAATTAATTCATATGATTTATATACCTAAAAAAAGTATCAGATATGGCATTTTTTGCATAGAAATAAAAGTGAGACATGAAACCCTTACCTCGAGTCCATTCATTCCACTCATGTCCTTTAACTCCTATATAATAAGAATATATAATTTTTTTTATTTGTTAATATTTTATTATAGGTTTTAGACCATATACATAAATGATTTATTTTAATTCTATGTAATTATTATTTTATTACTTAATCAGTTAATTCTACATTAGTTGTTTTAGGGATTTTTGGTTCATTGTTTCAAAAGGGCAATAGTGTATTGACCAATGTCAAAAATGTAATTATTTAAACATCTCTATAATAGGAATAATTTCATAATTATCATATTTAACAATCATTTATAATTTTTAAATCAATCATGAAAAAATGGTTTTGAAAAATGAACTATGTTATGATCATATAGATAGCATGTCATATGTATTCATGTGTAATGTTTCCATTTTTAAATGTTCATTATGGAAAGAAACTATGTATTATTTTATAATTAAATAAGTATAAAAATATCAAAAATACCATATTATTTATTTAAATACACTTACATAAATCATTATTGTTTTTGGGTGATGAAATAATGTTCAAATCGCTTGTGGAGGTGGCAGTCCACACGTACACGAACAATATTTTCATTTTTCAGTGTGAGAAGAAAAATAATGTTTTATATTTTCATAATGATAAATATGTAAGGTTTATAATTTTTATTTCACTTTTATCATGTATATTCATTATATTTATCTTTATTATATTCCCTGAAAAGTGTTAGTGAAAAAACAAATCACATCCTCTTGAGAGGATGTAGCTCGTAATACACACAATCGATGTTATCGTATCCACTACATAATGGAATGCAATATATATATGAAATATAATTAATAAATAAGTATAAATATAGTAAAAATATAATATATATATATAGTTTAAATTTTTCATATAAAAAATATTTTATAGTTGATGGTGGAAAATGAATGACCTATGTTCGAGAGGCAGTAGTCCTTTATACAAAAAAATGATGATTTTGTATCCCATTAAACGAAAAATGGGATGGATTTTGGTTCTTATTTTAATATAATAACATCCAAGTATTTATTATATATATTTCTTTATCATATGATTATTTCTAAATAATATTTTAATGAGTTGGAAGATTACCTAAAATAAAATTTCATAGATCGGAATTTAACCTCTACTCAGGAAACATCTTTTTGATTATAAAAAAAGTATTTCTATAATGGATTTGTGACCAAACATAGGATTTTATGTTGAGTATAAAAATATTTTAAATGTATTTGGGTAGTCATTTTATAAATATAAATGGGTAAATTGTTTTTAAAAGAGATTTGTGGGGGTTCCCTTTTATAGGTGATGTGAGTCGCAGGGTGTTCTCATGTTTTTACATAAAAAAGGCTAAAAAATGTAATATTATTAATAATTATAAATTAAAAGATCAAATTATGTTCATAAAATAAATTTTAGATAGTTTTTAGTTCATTTTTACCTTTACCTTTTTATTTTAAATCCAAGAAAACCTATTTTCACCCAAACCACGATAATTTATTTTTTCTGTTTTTGCTATTAATTAAGGGAAAAATTTAATATTAAATTTTTATATAATTTAATTTTTATTATTACAAATATTGGATCTATTTTTTCAAATCCAATTCACTTCAGTGTGAATTTTTAATTTAATATTAATCCTAGAGACGTGTTGAAAAAGAGTGTTTTCAAGAAGTGTATTTTGCAAGAAAATAATGATTTTATATTAACTTTATGACTAATTATATTAACGTTATTAATATAAAATAAATATTATATATATATAAACTATAAATTTAGTTTAAATTCCTCCATTTTTGGGGTTGTTTTATTTAAATAAAAATGAAAATAGTGTGTTCTTTAAATTAGGTTATAGAAATATCCTATTTTTAGACAAAAAATAACTTATTCTAAACTAATATATAATTATGATTAAAAAATATTTTAGTAGAATTAATATAACTAAATAAATATAATGTTACATTAAATAATATACCAAACATAATGTAACTTTAAAATTTACTGAATTTATTGAAAATAAATTTCATTTTAAAAAATTTTATATTTTTCACTATATAGTGAATAATAAATATTTTTTGATAAATACGAATATATCACAAAAAGTTATTTCTTATATGATGATTAAAAAAATAATTTTATTTTATCAAATATATTTACTATCATTTCTGATAAAAAAATTATAATATTTTATCAACACATTAAATAAAATAATAATAATGATTACATATTATTGAAGAATAATGTTACATTACTAAAAATTTATTAACTTTTTACAAAAAAATTTCCAATAATTTATATAAAGTATAAAATATATATATATCATAAAATATTTTATATTATTCATAGCCACAAATTTAAGAGCTAAGCACTAACATTTATAAAACATGTGTTCCCAAAAATAACTCAACAACAAAGATCATATAAACTATTTAGATTATCAATAATGTAAATATTATTATTTTTAAATGTAAATGAATAATTTAATTTAAATCAAATATTTACATATAATTCAACATAATGAATTTTTTCTTAAATTCAATTAATCATTTTAATATCTCATCGTTTAAATCCTCAATAAGTTGTTGAAGACATTGAATATATGATCATCCTTAATCATATAAATTTATGATTTTATTCAAAAATATTAAGACAACATTGAATGAAAATAACTTAATCTCTGAGGTTATCAAATCCCTCCTCTGATGCTAACTATAATGGCCCAGAACCCACACTCCCAGATCTAATGCTAAAAACATGAACATTACATTTTTTTCCATATAGATAATTGTGGCCCTAATTATTCCATCCAAACCATTCAAAAAGGTAAAAATTGGATCACTATAATTATCAAGGACCTTTTAGTTTTATATTTTTATTTACGTAGGAAAAAATATTAAAAAATAATACATATGTCATTGAATGATCATTTTTTCACTTAACCTAACTATTATTATTTCATTAATTAATTATAATCATCCATAAAAATATATTTTGAAAATAAATCATTAAACAAAATTCATTTTTACTTGGGGAAACAAAAACATAAGAATGGTGAGATAAATTATTAGTATGGTAAATTTTATACATTAAAAATTGAATTTCATTATTGATAATATGAAGAGAATAAGGTTATTATGACATAATCAAAGTACACGAGTATAAAATAAGAATATTCATAACCATTAATGCATGGATCATAATTCATGAAAACATATAATAAGTCCTTTGCAATGTAATGGTACATAATAATCAATAATCACAAGCCATGTGATATTAATATTGATCAATGGAAACATTATAACCCTATTGATTAAAAATAAAAACACAATAGTATCTTGGGACATCGTCATCATATAACCCTTAAAGAATCTTTATAATTAGAATAACCATATAGATAAATGAAAATATAATTATATAAATAACATAACCATCACATATTTAATTATATCACTCTCTAGGCGCAACCATTGTATAATCTATATCGGGCTCACCCAGTGCTATCAGGGCACACCCATCATATATGATATATCATCCTCACCGAACTCTATTTGGTTGTACACATCATATAAACTATATCAAGGCCCCGTAACACAATATGGTTTAACACATTATATATAATTTCCATAATCTTCAACATTAATAAAGTTCATAGATATTCTATTTTATCATAAACTGATAGAAACTCTCATAATTCCTTTTACAACATGATTAAATCATTGATAATAAATGGTTTACATAAAAATATATATGAAACATGATTAACCCTTGGAAAAGAAATAGGTTTCATTAAAATGTCTTTTAATTATGCTTAAATCATTTTAAATAAATATGATCTATAATAATAATTCAGAAACATGAATAACATGTCAAAAATAAATGTGTACCATAGAAATATATTTTGAAAAATAATAATCCCTCAAGAGAGAGAATAAAGATGGTATCATTACAAATTATCCATGTTTTTTCATTAGTAACAACAATGTTTGTTGATGTTTAGAAATGGTAATACTATAGAACGATCATTAAAAACATTTTTTATGAAAATAAAATTTTAATTTTGAAAATTTCTATTAAAAACAATAAAATAAAAATATACATATATATAACATTTCATTGAACAAAATTGAAAATATATAGAAAAAATCAAGGAAATAATTGAGATGATGGTGATAAAATAAGATCTTATCATAAGTGCTAAAAATAAACATTCATTTCAAAACATTTTGATAATTGAAGTCAAAAGTGGACCATTTGGAAAACATTAATAATTTTCATTTTAAAACATTTATAATGAATTAACAAGATAATTTAAAATATATTTAGGAAATAATATTTTATTTAAATAAATTTTTTTCATATATTCTATAAAACATGGACATGGAAAAGAATGATACCCTATAGAAGATAAAAAATAGAAAATTAGTATCATTTACATATAACTTTTTTATGTTTCTTCAATAAATATGAGAGGAAATACAAAAAAATTCAACCACATTCACAACTAGAGGATAATAAAAAATATTTTTTCATGAAAATAATATCACATTGATTCCTCTAAATAATACATGAGCATAAAATATCATAAAAGAATCAAGATTGTAATAGTAAATCCTTTTCAATAATGGTAATATTTCAATCACAATCCCCATGAATGAATAACATTAAATGATAAACTACATATCATAAACAAAAGTAGGTTAACGGTACAATATTTTAATGGTCAGTATATATACTATAAAATAGAAATTTGAGGCATAATATTAAAAAATATCTCAATGACATTGAATTGAGATGAATTCCCTTGTAGTATTGGTAATCTCTAGATCAAAATCCCAAAAAAGAGTGTTCCTCATATTTATTTTAAAAAAATTAATAAAATATCCATAAAATAGATTCATTTGATGTATATAAACCGTACATGAAAAATAAGTGGTGAATATGATAGATGTATCATAAAAATAAAATTTAGATGATAATACCTTACCTTAACTATAGGCTTTTCCACCATGTCCTTTTACTCTTGTATAATAAGATTATAATAGTTATTTGATTTCAAAAAATAATTTCTGAGGTTTTTCACTTTAATCATAAATATATTATTTTATATCAATATAATTACCTATGTTAATACTTAATCAGTTATTTTCATGACTTGTGTTTTGAGAACGTTTAGTTCATTGTTTCAAAAAATCATCAGTGTGTTGATCACTGTCAAAATAATCATTATTTAAACATATAAATTAAAATAATAACATAATAATGATAATATTTATTCATAAATTTAACTTTCACAACCAATCATGAATATTTATAATGAAAAATATACTATATTATGATCATGTAGGGAGTAATTCATATGTACACATGAGTAACATTTCAATTTTTCAATGATCATTTTGGAAATACGGTATGTATTATTTTTTCTTAAAAAATTGTCATAAAATCATAAATACCATAATATTTATTTAAATATACTTATTTATATCATTATTTAAATTTGGTGATGAAAAAATAATCATATCACTTCGTGGAGGTGGTAGTATACACGTTGATGAACGACATTATCATTTTTAGTGTAAATAAAAATATGATATAATATTTTTTTTTAAATGATAAACATATCGTTATTATCATTATGATTTCTTCTATATAACACATATTTATTTATATTATACTTTTTACATTCCATTTTAGGAATAATTGTAAATGATTCATATTTCTTTGCAAGGCGGTTGTCCACTTCACACATGACCGACGTTATCGTATCCCCCATAGAACGGAAATTAAGAAGATACATGTGTTATCATAAATAAAGTAAATATATGGTCAAAATATCATATATATATATATATATATATATATATCTTTTATTGGGTGTTAGTGTGTTAATTCCAATATTTCAACAATCCTTGAGAGGCAATGATGGAAAAAAAATGGCAGCGATTTGTGTGGTAGTAGTCTATGGTACACAAAAACTGTGATTGTGAATCCCATTTGATGAATATTATATGTATTTAGGATATAAAGTTAATATTATAACTTGTAATTATAAATTATATACTGTGTTATTAATATGATCTGATTTTATTAATATTTTAATGAGGTGGAGGAATAAATAAATCAAAAACACATAGTTATGAATTTTACCTCCTCTGAGACCACCTCTTTAGGATAATACCAAAAGTATTCCTATAGTATATTTCTAATCAAATCAATAATTATATGATGATGGTATGTAATAATATATTTTATTTGATATTGTAATGGGTGATCAAAATGGTTTCTAATGTGTGAGGAAGAAATGACTTGGGATGCCCTTTTATATGTGAGGTGACTGGAACACTTGTAATTATTTAAAGGATAAAGTGTTTCCATGTTTTATATAGGTTTCAAGGTGAATAAAGGACCATTATCAAGAATTAAACAATATTTAGACAAAATATTTCTAGAAAATATATTTTAGATGTGTTTTTAGTTAAATTTTACCATTATATTATTTATTTTTACCCCCCCCCAGTAAACCCATTTTAAACATAACCACAATAATTAATTATTACTAATTTCACTATTCATTATGGAAAAAAATAGTGAAAATATTAGATAATATAAATTATGATTATTCAAAATATAGAATCAATTTTACCAAATTAACTTCATATAATTGTAAAATTTTAATTTATATTTAAACCCACAGATGTGATGAAAAAGAGGGTTCTCAAGAAGTGTATTTTCCAAGAAAAATAATATTTTATATTAACTCTATGACCATTAATAAAAATTGTATTAATTTAAGTTAATATTTATTAATATGTAATATATAAATACAATTTAAATAATTTCTCTTAAGGGTTTTCATCAATTATTTAAAAAGTATAAACATTATGCACATTACAACAACGATCAGAAATATCTCGTTTTTAGAATAAATAATAAACATATACTAAAATAAAAGATAAAGAAGATTAAAATTAAATTAAGGGAATATAATATAAATAAGGAAAATTTAATTTAATTTAAATCATATTAAAAACATAATGGTACTTTTATATTTACATAATTTATGGATTAGAAATGTCATTTTTAGAAAAATCAGTATTTTTCATTATTCACTAAAAAAATATTATCCCAAAAATACAAAAAAAAATCACCAAAAATAAAATTTTATATTTCAATTTGACAATTATATTCGTTTTACCAATTAATGTTTCTAATAATTCAAAATACAAATTGAATATTTTTTTAATTAAATGAAAAATACATTTTTGAAGAAATCAAAATTTAAAAAATGAAATTAATTTAATGAACATTGATTTATTATTTACTAAAAAATATAAACAATTTATATTAAATCATAAATAAATATATATATATATATAAATTTTGTTTGTACAATTAAAACCTATCAATTTAATAACTAGGTTACAATGGTTGTATATATCGTTGGTCATTTACGATCAATGTTGTGTGTCAATTAAGCTATCCAACATGGTTTTCTTTTTTTAAATATCAGAAAGATTGAAACTAATTCAAATTATAAAACATTTAATATTTTTAGATACATTTAATAATTTTTTTTATTAAATGTAGAAATACTAAATTAGTGTTGTTTAACTGATTAAGGTTATTATATAATTGAATAAAATTAAAAATTAATTTCTACAAGAAAAATAATTTTATTATCGTAAAAATAAAACATTTATTAATTTATAAAAAAATATTTCCATTATGGAAACAAAAGAGATATTAAAATATGAGTTATATTTATAACATCTATTGATTTGAATATTATATATGGTTTTTTCTTGGAAAAGATTCCAATAAAAAAAATTTGAGCCTAAGGTGATAAGGGTAAAATAAAAATATTAAAATAAGAATTAGAAAGAGAAATTATATCTTAACACATAGTTTTAAGCTATATTAACCCAATTTAAACTTTACAGAGGTGAAAAGCTTTTCCATGGTTAATATTGATATAAAAAAATAATAAAAAGAGCATATTTTTTAAATTGAAACCTCATAATTGTAAATATATAATTAATATTATCTAATTCACTAAAAAGGTATACGTTAATATTAATTAATTTAAAAAAATATGATTGAAATATATTTTTTGAAAAAATATATTTCTAAGAAAAAACATGGATTAATTTTTGTCCTATGCATATTAAAAAAATATAAAATGAATATTAGAACATTTTATTAAATATATAATTTTTTATGTCTTTGAAATTATTCAGAAAAAGTGATATACATAATTTATTAGGTCAAAAATAAATTCTACAAATAAATTTTTTTAGGAAAACGCCTCTTTTTTTCTTGTTATTTTAATTTTTTATTTCTAATTATTTGATAAATAATGAATTAATTTTATACATGTTTAAATAATAAATTTTTATAATTTAGTTAGTCTTATTAGTTTCCATGAATCCAATAGCTAGGTGATAATAATATTAAAATAGTATAACACAGTTCTTATAAAATCTCTAATGTGTGAAATAAAAGCTATTAAAAAAAGTTTATTTGAAAAAAATCATTTCATAATATTTCTGGGTGTGGTAGGGGTGGTATTCCACATGTACAGATGAAAGAGGTTTTCATTTATCAGTGAATGAAAATGTGATAAAATTTATTTTATAGTAAATTTTAAAAATGATATATATTTCATGAATATGAAATATATATATATATATATTAAATACATCATTAAACCCATCTGTGACTGGTGGTTATGGAAAACAATTTACATCTTTTTCTGAAGTGGTAGTTCATCATACAAATGAATGATAGATCTCTTTCCCATTTGTATATGGATATAATTTATGTAATTAATATAACAAAAGAGATATAAAAATTATATATTTTTATTTATATATCATCATGGTAAGGGATAATTTGAAGGATGTAGAAGAAGAAATTTGAAGGATTTGAAAGAAGAAATTAAAAAGTTCAGTTTAGAACTATACAACTTCTTTAAATAACCTTGTCTTCTTTGCACTATGATCCCTATAAGGTTGGAATTATACCTAAAAGGACATATACAATAAATTGAGGGATTATAGGAAATTATTTTTATGGGTTTCTTCAAAACCAAATATTTCTTGATGTGTTATGAAATTTGAAGATGAATTTCCCTTTTACAAGATAGAGGAGGGGCACTCTAATAATTTCTTAAAATATTCAATTAATATAAATTACATTTGATGTACAAATAGTGGAAAATTAATAATTGTATAAGCAAATATGACTATGGGTCTCAAACCAAATATAAAATAAAATTCGTACCATTTTGAGTCACATTTGTACTTATCTGTTTTTTAGAATCTTTACACCTTTTCACAATTACCATAATACTCATGTTTTACACTATATTGGACAATATAGTCTATATATAATTCCATATGGGACATAAATGAACCATAATTGATATTTTATACTATATATTTTTAATGAGACAAAAAATGGATTTTTTCTGTTTTGAATCATTTAATAAAATAATATTTATTAAAGAATAACTTTAATTTTAATTTTTTAATAATTTATTTATTTTAATTTTTAAAGTAAATGAAAAAAAATTATTTTTAATCCAATTAATATACACACATATAGATATATATTTAAATATATCTAAAAAATCTAATAACAAAATTTTTCATTCCCAAAATATTATTTTTTAAAAACATAAAATAATAAATTTTATTTTTTAATAATTAAATAATTGTCACATCAGCAGTGTGTAACCATTCAAGGTAAGTATTTCTTCACAATAATTAAAAAGATAACCATGTTGATTCCAAATGTTTTATATTTGATATCAATATTTCTTTATAAGCATAACATCTTTTAATTCTCATGTTAAAAATTATATATATTAAAAATAATACTGTGAATTTTTTGAATTTCCATTATATAAAATATTATAAAGTTCATAATCACATCCAAATGGATAAAAGGATAGTATAACAAAATATTGTATGATTATGTATTTAAAATACTCAATTATAAATATTGAACATTTTATAGTCATTTTCTAGTCCTTAACATGTTATTTTTAACCTTAATTTCATGATTTACCATTTAATGTTGTAACAAAAAATTCTATGGTTATTTTTTATATATAACACAAAATAAAATGTAAATATTCACAAAATATTGAAATAATTATTAAAAATATTTAATCCATATTTTAGGATTCAAGATATATAAGTTCTAGTATTTAATTTAAAATTAAACCGCCAATACGCAATGAAAAATAGTTTTTTCATAAAATTTTATTTTTAATTATAAATATATTTTCTTTCCAAATCCATGTACAAAATTTATTCAAAAGCCCATATATTTTTTAATCAAAATCAAAAGATGGACCATTCTTAATAATAAAGAATAGTGAATTTATCATAATAATTAATATAAAATAAAATATATTTTTCAATAAAGATTAGTATTTTCACTAGTCATTGGAAAATGAAAATATTAAGGAAAAAAATAAAAAATTAATAATAAAGAAATTTTTTATATGATAATTTCATAAATTATATCCTTTTGTGAGATAAATTCTTTAAAGTATTAGTAAATTTATTAAAAAAAATTCTCCTAAAAAACATTATGAATCATATTTGAAGAAAATATATAGTTTTACCATTACATGACTTTAATAAATATTGAGTATAAATTTTCTATGAATTAATAAATACATTATTTTAGTTTTATTTTTATATGTTTTTTAAAAGAATTAAATTATTTTAAAACCAAAAAATTAATGGGTACATTATAAGAGTCATTTAAAAATATTTATTTGTTCATTTAAGCTTGGTGTTATATATATTGTAAGATATTGAATTAATTCTCCCTTAGAAATTAAATATATTACACCCCCCACCTCCACCTCCTTTAATAAATTGTTTACTTTCAATTTGAATTCTTTCTCAATAATTATAATTTTTATATTTGAAAATACATTTGTAGAAATATCACATCGTAAAATGGTTTAATAATAATTTCTCATGATAAGTGGGGTAGGGAAATATGTGGGTTATCTTAAATAAAATAAAAAATGGTCCTAAATAGGATAAAATTTGCAGGATGTCAATATATAAACAAAGAAGAAAAATATATTGTTCAAAAACTGATAGATATTGATAGAGATCATTGATTACAAGAAAGTTAAGGGTGAAGTGAAACTTAACAACCACAAAACCATAAACTGATAATATGCGAAAACCACCCATGATTAATCTAAAAAGAGGTTAATAACATAAAATTTCTATTATAAGATTATTTTATTATAATTGAGGAATTATTTTATTAACTAAACATTGAACATAATGAAAAATATTTATTTGACAATAATTATTTCATCATCTAATTAATTTCCACCACAAATCACATCATTTACTCCAAACGATGAGTATTCAATTTGATATTCATAGGCATGAAGAATAAAGTTAACTCCCAATGGATAATCTAATTGAAAATAAATAAGAAAATGATATTCCACATATAATTATAAAAAACAAAAATGGTTAGCATAGGGTAAAATAAACCTTAATATGATGAATCAAGAACATAAACTCCAAAATTAAATAAAAAAACCAAAGGATAAACATAGATCATTTCATAAAAAAATATTATAGTGTATGGTTATAGCCTCAAAATTCAAATTTTTTTATTACATAATCATACATTAAAATTTTAAAATTTATCTATAAATAATATAAATCATCCTTAATGTTTCTTACAGAAAATTTATATTCCCTAATTGAATAATCTCTAATATGTGGTATGAATTCCCATAAATAAAAAACATTATATCCTAATAAAAATTAATAGCCTCATCATTAAGTAAGGTTCTAACATAAAATCATATCTCATAAAATTCATAATATATTAAAAAAAGTATAATAGAAATCTTTAAAAATAATAATTCACATTAATCATTAGGGTTACATATGCCTTAAACAAATATAATTTCTCCCAAAATATAACTAGTCACCTTAAAATTTCATCACATAAACCATCACATGGGGAGTCTAAGATATGGAATGTAGGATCATCCTTAAACTCATAAACTGATGATGTAATCCAAAACTCTTCAATTATACTCTAATTAAAACACCCTAATCTCAAAAAATCTATACCCTACTATGATACCAATCATAAGAGACCCAAACCCACACTCTTATATCTGATTCTCAAAATAGAAACAATAAATTTCTATCATTGATACTGATTAATCTGAACCAATTTGAACCATCCAAATCACAACACATAAAATAGAAATATTTGACAACATAAATACCCAATAATTTTTTTAATAAGTGGCAGAGAATTAAGAAAAACTCTTACATAAACAATACATATATCTTAAAAAGATAGCTTTTTACACTTTACATGTCTTTTAATATTCCGTATTATGTCTTCAAAATATCCTATAAAATTATTCACTTATGAACCCATTCTAGATAAGAATTATTTAGCATAAATATTTATAACCTTGGGAACATGAATCATAAAAAGTGTGAGATCAAATTATCATGAAGGGTAAATATAAGAATTAATAATTGAATGACATTAATGGGAGTATCATGAGAATAAGGTTATAATGGGAAAATCATAGCTCATGAGAATAGCATACGGTAATTCATGGCCACAAATAAAAATATTATCAAACATAAAAAACATCATATAGCTTTAAAAATTTAAAAAAAATGAATCAATAATCTTGAGCCACATAAAATCAGTCTTAATAAAATGAAGCATTTATAACTAATAAAAATTACAATGAAGATTCTTAGTATCTTGGAACATTTTATTCATGACTCATTTAAAACCTATGTGAAAAATAACTAGATCCCAGTTAAACAAATAGGATAAAATCTCTGGTGACCCTTCATTTATACCCCTAAATATAGGAAACATTACCCAATTCATTAGAGAACTATTATTTAGACTAATTATATAATCTATATCAAAAACAACCAAGATTCATGATATATAATAGGGATCAATCCTTTTTTATGTTCTATATCATTCACACCCATTAATTATCAACAATTTCAACTTTCCATTGGTCAAAAAAATTAAAATCCAACACTTTTCCAACATATCAACAATTAATAGCTTAAAATACTCGTGGAAAATAAACTATTTTAATGATAATATCTTTGAAAATTTCATAATTCATCCATAGAAATAATAATAATGATATCATTAAAAAAATATCCCTACTGTATCATGTGTAACAATAATGGTTACAGATAATAATGAATGTAAATTCCATCAAAAGATAATTAATAACATTCATGAGAAAAATATCATTTTCCGGATGAAAATAAATTTTAAAAAATAAAAATTCAAAAAATGTTGGGAAAATAATTTTCATTAAATATATACATGGAAACTTATAAATTAGTATTTATATAAAATAATATTTATGATTATGGTAAAATAATTTCTTGTTGAAAGTGTTAAAAATAAAACAAATTGTCAAACAATTATAAATGGGAATCAAAAGATTCCTATTTTGGAAAAATTAAGAAATATCCTTCTTAAAACCACATTATATTTTTCAATATCTATTAAAATATCATTAATAAAACATTAATTTATATAAAATATATTTTTTGAAAATATTTTAGAAAACATTTTTTTTTAAATATAATGATTCTCAATCTATGAAAGATATATGAGATCGGTAGTTCTTAAAAAACCATGATGTTTCATGATTCAATAAAGGATAAATTTAAATAAACCTTTTAAAAATATATATAATTAGATGATAATAAAATATATTTATTTAATGAAAATAATATCATATGATTTATCACAGTTTAAACATGAACATAAACAATCCCGAAAAAAATAACATTGTAATATAAAGCCTTTTCCACATTCTAAACACTTCAATTGTAAGGCCTATAATATAATAATGTCAAATTAAACATTTAATGTCATAAATTTTAAGAGATTCGTGATATATTATTTAAAAATGGAATTATATATACATCATCAAATAATATTGGTGTATATCATAAAAATATGTTCTGAGGAAATATAATTTCAGATGAAAATCCCTTAAAAATATCATATCATTGAATTGAGAATTCATCATTAAAGATATTATTTTTAATAAATATAAGTCCTATAAAAAATTATAAAAAAAATAATTAATAAATTTAGATATCAATTCACACATAATCATGGCATAACACAGTCAATAAAGAATATTTACAACCTAATGAGCAAGAATTGATTTAAGAGTCCTTTTATCACTTGGTAACATTCAAGTAAAATATATCTGGTTGAAGTAATTCAAATTGAAACATAAAATAAAAGATAATTATCAATTATTATTGAAATTACATATAAAAGGGGCATTATATATATTATATGAAATAAATACGGTTCCTAAAAATAAAATATGCCTCAATGAAAGAAAATTGAGATAAATCTATTACCTCAAATCGAGACTTTCTATATATATCAATTAACAACTATATAATAGACACATATAAATTATTTTATATCTTATAAAAATTTACCTGGTTTAATACCTTATCCTTAAATAATTTATTTCATTTATCCTAATGATATATTTATTTTCTTAGTTAGATAAATGTATATCAGGTAATTAGATAACATTCTACCCTTAATTTTAAAATGGATTCATTGTGTTGATTGTGGTCAAAGGATTAATCATTATATCATCTACAGAATAATAATAATGACAAAATTATAATATTTATATTTAAATTAAATTTTTAAAACTAATCATGATATATGTTTATGCAAAATAAACCACATTACAGTCATGGAGTTGAAAATTTTTACGTACGTTTGTATAATGTTTCCATTTTTCAATGTTCTTCATAGAATGAAGGTTTGTATTATTTTATCTTTGAATAATTGTCATAGTATCATAAATAAAATATTATTTACTTAAATATACTCATATATATAATCCATTTTATGTGATGATAAAAATTGAATCACATCACATTGTAGAGGTGGTACTCTATAGGTACGCATGAATGACTTTATCATTTTTCAGTGAATTAAAATGTAATAAAATAGGTGTTATAGTATCTCTAAAGAATGGTAAATATTTGATGAATAATACATATATATTTATATATTATATATTAGCCCCAAAATTATATCCAGAAGTGTGTGGTGGTGACAGGAAATAAATTACACTGGTTTGTAAGGTTGTAGTCCTCCATACATACAAATTACAAATTCCATTCCTGTTTGATGGAGTTTAGAGATGGATATAGATTATTCCATTAATTAAAGAAAATAATAGTATATTATAAATACTAATTTTATAATATCATCATTTTTAGGTCATATTTTGAAGATTTGGAATAAGAAATAAAACAAAACTTCTCCATTAAGAACAATACCTCTTCTTTCGATAACATTCATTTTGTTAAATCCTTAATCCCTCTAAGGTTCTTATTCTATATAAAAATACACCTAAAAAGAGGTTAGGTATTGAATAAATGTATTAATATAGGTATTGGTTGAACAAAATGGTTATGGACATATCAAGAAAATAGAATATGATGTTACCTTTTATAAGAGAGGAAGGGAAACTCATGGAATTTCGTAAATTTTTATATTTATAAAAATGACTTTTGATTGAAAATGAAAAAAAATTGATAATACAATAGTAAAATATTATTAAAAGTTAAAATAATTTCATGAAATAAAATTTTGGCATTTTTGGAGCATATTTTTACTATTATTTGTTTCTTTTAGTCCACTTCAATCCTTTTAGACAATTAAAGTGATATCAGTGTTTTTACTATTTATTGGACAATATCGTTACTATTAAAAACATAATTTGAACATTAATAAAAAATGGATGATATTTTAAAACATATTCCAACTATTTTTATGAGCATAATTGTTTTTGTTTTATATCATTTAATAAAATAATATTTTTTATAAAAAAATAATATCAATTTTAGAACTATTCAAATAATTTGACTTTTAAAACTAAGTGACAATAGTGGAATCTGATTCCAATTCATTGGTACCTCTATAATAATTTAGTTGAATATAAAAAAATTTTGGAACACAATTTTTAATTCAAATAAAATAATTTTTAACATTTTTAAAATCATTTATTTTAGTTTTTTATTTATTGTATAATTATTGCGTCAGTGTTACGTAGGAATTTAAGGTAATTATTTCTTGTAAAATATTAAAAATAAATCACCAAAATCTATATAAATCAATTTTAATTTAAATTAGTATCAATAAATAAAATTTTCTATTACTTATCCCCATGTTAAAAATTTAATATTTATCAAAAACAATAGTAAGACATTTTTTAACTTTTTATATAAAATATTATTGACGTCCTAATCACATATGAAAGGAAATGGTTCATATAACATAATATTAGATGATTATTGATCAAAGTATCCCATAAAAATAGTTTAGTCAAGTTTTAATGTTATTATATAGTCCTTATCATATCATATTTAACGTTAATTACCTTATTTATCCTTTAATATAGTAAAAAAATTACTAATGTAACTATTCATATTGATTGAAAGTAATAGATACCTATATAATAAAATTTATACAAATGATTCTAAATATTGATTCAATTTAAACTGATACAAAGAATACAATATTTTTTAATTAATTTAAAATTGACATGGAAATATGAATCGAAAAATTATTTTCCAAAAAATTCCTTTTTGCGTATAAAAATTTTTTTATACAAAAAAATATAAAATTAATTAAAAAGAATATAATTGGATTATGTATAATCAAAATAACCTAATTAAATTTTAATACTAATCCAAAATATTATTTTACTTTATAAATTATTTGAAATAAAATAGAGTTTTCAATAAATGTCAATATTTTTCACAACTCATTGTAAAATCAATCAATTTTGAAAATTGGAAATATTAATACTATAAGGTAATTTGGATATTATAATTTAAAAAATGATAAACTTTTAATGAGATAAAATTTCTAATATTTGAATAAATTAATTATAAAATTTTCTCATAAAAATAAAAAAAAAATAATTTTTAATGAAGAAGTATTTTTGAAGAAGAAATTACATTATAAAATATTTAGTGATTATTTCCTATAGATTAATAAATAAATTTATATTGAGTATGAAATTTTTATTTATTTCAGAAATTATATATTCTTATTTATACTCTATAATTTAACATCTATGTTATAACAATTATATAATAATATTTTTTGTTCATTTTAACTTAGTGTTGTATATGTTGTTCCCTATTGAAAATAGTATCCTATAAAATATTAAAATATTACATTGAATTATCTAATATTATAAATTATCAAGATGGATTTTCAATTCCTATATAACTAAAATAACTTTTAATAGATATAATATCCACCAAATAATGACATGTAATTTTTTTAAATTTCAACTAGTTATCCAAAACCAAAAATTGTTAATAAAATATAAGATAATTTATAAAACGAATAAAATTAACACATAAAAATATAAAACCACAAAAAGAACACCAAAAGATGGAATTTTTCATTCCATAAATAAATATCTTCAAAAATCTTCAAAATATTATATACCCAAATTAATACCAAAATATTTTAAAAATTTTATCACATAATCTACAATGATAAAATTAATAATTATCCCCAAACAAGTATAATAATTCATTATGTTAGAAATCCAGAATGTATATTCATCGATCATATATTATTCAACATATGCATTTTTTCTAAAAAATCTCAATCACCATGACTTTAAACCATAAAAATTCATATATACTTCTAAAAGGATATTAATTATTTACTACTCAAATAATTTCAATTGGTTTTTATAAAAAATCACATATTTAATGAAAATATTCCGTTACACATAATTATATAATGTACCAAAAAATTACAATAACCCTTTCTCCTGAATAACTATAAATACAATAACATAAATTTTCAAAATAATAATAAATTATATCTATAACTTTTAGTTTATGTTCCTGTACTAGCATCCTTCCCAAAAATCCATCATATTAAAGCATTTGATAAAACAAACAACTATATATTCCTCTATTAGGTATTGAAACCTAATATAGTGAAATTATTAAAAAAAATAATCACTTGGTCACCAAATTAATTTAAAATACCCATAATAATCTTATCTTATCTACCCAAAATGAATTTATTTATTTCCCAATTTTATCCAATATAAAATCTTTTACCAACCAATACAGTTTTACTTATATATTTTTTTCAAAACCATAATAAATATCTCATAAAAATATCCTTAATTACCTTATAATACAATAACCTAGACCTAAAAAATTGTGTTTATATACTTTAAATTGTGATCTTACGTATATTAATCTACCCATAAATAAAATTATACAAAATAATAACTCTTGAAACCCTCAATTTAGAAAATTTAATCGTTCAACTCTAATTTTAAACCTTTCACCAGGAATTTTCATCTTATTGTTTAATACATCCATGCTAAAATAAAAAATTTAAAAAAAATTCAAATATTCATCAACATCAAATTAATATTATTTTATAATTTAAACATAATAAAAAATTGTATATTAATTCATATGTTTTATTTTTTATTGACAGCGTATTAATCTATAGTGTTATAGAAAATGATATTGCAAAACCTTTATTATTTTTTTCTTGTCAAACCCATCCATGATCCTCTATCATTTTCAGTAGTATTTTATTTCTCTAAAACCTCATTCACCACGTATAAACTATCTTCATATTCCATTGTAACATACCCTAAATGATTCATTCCATATTCATAACATGTGGGATGTTGAATATTTTTTCTTTTATGATTCTTATCATATGAAATCCTATAAAACACCATTTTTAATAATTTGGCATGTTAGGAAAATCAATTAGGTTCATGTTTTTAATTATAATTGTAGATAACTGGTTAGATATATCAACAATATTTTTCACTCCAACTCCTCTCTCGCTTTGTTGATCGTCTATAAAACAGCTACATTTTCATTCAACCCCATTGTTAAGTTGGTTCCTTCTGATTCCATCCATTTACAAAAACCAATAAAGTATTGTTTTGAATATATAAAATCAATAAATAATAAAACATATTTTTAATATGATAAATAGATAGATATCATTTACCTTGTTACCATTTATTCAACAATTTTGGTTTAACCAAAAATAACCATAATTCCCTATAACATGCTAACATTTATGGTTATATTAGTACTCTAACTTATGGTCATTGAAACTTTTATTGACCAATATATATTTATCATAAAAAAACATCATAACCTCTATTTTTCTAAAAATTTCTTTTCATGTATACTATAGATCAGGAAACCCATACACCTGGATCCGATGCAAAATTCGTACTCTTTAAATTTTGGTTTGGATACCAACTAAAGCAACTCTAATTTTAAGTTCCATAATTAAAATGACAAGAAATATACCATTTCACGTACATCACAAAAAAAATTAGGTTTATAGTGTTAGGGAATTTGGAAGAAAAAAACATATTAGTGGATATTTACACTCTGTTATAATATTTTCCACAAAAATAGGTTCCTATGATTATAGACTTTTTTTCATTCATGTGACATTTTCTTTATTTAATATCGTCAATTATTGACCTTTTTGTAATTCAAAATAATTTTCATCTTCTAGGAAAAAAAATATAAAACATGGGATGAGAAAAAAAATATCAAAATGGATATACAATGTGAGGAAACTCATTATTACATTTAATTTTTTTTAATATTTGTTAGGAAGTTTTTCTTTTCATGAAATAGATCCTGAGAACAAATTTATAATTTACATATTCTTAAAAATAATTATTTTTATGTTTCTTAGAAAAATTTTATAGTAAATAATAAAATAATAATCCTGATTCTGGGGGGTTTCTAATAATGGAATCAAAATATTACCTTGAAAATACTTATTTTACCTTTATGAGATCATAAACGTTTATATTAAATAATATATTCATTTTCATGTAAAATGAAATCATATTATTTCAATAAAAACTAATAAAAATTGAAAATATAATATATCAAAATATATAAATATAAATAATCAAATAGATAAGAATACATTATTTCATAATTATATAATAAATGTTATTGGAAATCTTAATTTTTTTATCAAGGTCATGTGCCATGAAATTACATAAAAATAGGTAAAGAATAATCTAAATATCAAAGATGGTTTGTCTAATTAGACTTATTGATTAATCAAGTGTATTTATACCAGTAATACCCTTTTATTCACTTATTATGTATACTTAACTAGTTATATGAATGAAATTAAAAATAATACAATACATATTAAACATAAACATTCATATTGAACAATTAGCTTAAAAAATGGTAATATTTTCCTTAGTTAATAAATAGAAAAATAAAATCATAATACATATAAAGACATATGGTGGATGGTATCAGTAGATTATATCCCCTATGAATAATAAAAATATTTTAATAATTTTAACATAGTTGAAATACACCTTTAGAAACACATTATAAATTATTTTTGAAAACCAAAAAATATATCATTTTCCTTTGAAAAAAAATATAAGAGATAAAATTACAAGAATAACAAGGATTATTAATTACCAAAAATCTATGGAAACGTTTTTTAAGAGTATTTATGAAAAATAATATCTATGAAGGTGGTAAAATTTGGTCATGTGATAAAATTTAAAATAATAATTCTTTTTTTCCTTTTGTACAAAAATGTAAAAAAATTCCATTTAGAAAACATTTAAAATATTCATCATTAAATATTTTTAAGGATTGTAAAAAAAATTAAAAATTAAAATTAAAAATATATTATTTCTCGATAATAACATTTTCAAACTATTATTATGAACATATACTAGGAGGAAAAGTATTTTAAAGAAAAATATGAAAATAAATATTGAAACATACCTTATGTCATTGGTCACATTTAATTGAAAAAAACCCTTATGGATATAAAATAGAATTGATTTAAAAACAAAATTATTTTTCATATATAATAGAAAAAATACATCCATATAATATTTTAAAGACCACATAATATAAAACAAATTGTTAAAATGGCATAAGTCTCAATGAAAGGAAATTAATATGATAAATCTCTTACAATAAGTCCCAACTCATTTATTAGATTCTAAAATTCATTAATAATAATAAAATAAATCAGTTTTATAATTTAACTAGAATATTTTTCATGTTAATTCCTTTATAATAATTTTTTTCATTTATACAATAACATAATTAGTTACTAAAGTGTTGAACTTTATGTCAGACGTTTTGAGGTCATTTGGTTTGTAATTTTTATAAATGTTTATGTAGGTATCCTAATCAAAAGTGTCATGTTAAAATAATAAATATAATAATAAATATATTATACGTATCATTTATATACAATTAATATAATATTTTAGAATTTATGTATGTTATTTTCAAAGATTTAGTTACATTACATTGAAGAGATAGTAATATGTAAATATGCACGGGCGATGCTTCTATTTCACATATGGATTCAACAAAATAAATTTAGGAAAAAATATAACATCACATAATAACAAACATATTATAATTTTAATATATATTCATTAAATCTATCCATATTACAATCTATTTGAGACAGTACTAAAATATGAATTACATTTCTTCATTGTAGTGGTAATAATAAATTACACATGAGAGATGTTATCATATTCTAAAAGTTGTGGATGTAAGAAGGTGTATAATGTGTGATTTTTAAATCATTAAAAAGTTCTAAAAATATTATTTTTTCATAAATTACATCTTTATACCAACAATGTTATATTTTAATGAAAAACAAATCACATAAATTCCTGGAGATGGTATTCCACACATACAAACGAGCGAAGTGTTCATTTCCTATTATATGAAAAATTTGATGAAAATAATTTTATCATATAAATAATAAAATATAAATATATTTTATGTGCTTATTATTTTATATTATGATGGTTATGATTGTATTGAAGGATTTTTAATTATAAATAAAATTTATAGTAATTGGTTAAGTCATTTACATGTTTTTTTGATACATTATTTTAGATTGAGCTCATGTCCATTAAAGAAGAGGTTTATGGTCACAAAAAATGATTGGGTATATTATAATGGAATATTAAAGATGTTTTTTGGATTTTTTTTAAATAAAAAATACATGAGTAATTTTTTGAAATGTTTAATGTGAGTTGCTTTTTATAGGAAAAAAGTAAATTGTATTTTTACTTATTTTCTATGTTTAAGGGTCATGAATGCAATTTTAAAAACAAAAAGTTTAAAAAAATTAATATGAAGGATACTATATAAAATTTGCCAAAAAATTGTTAATATAGTGTTTTATTTATTTTTTAATGGGTTAAAACAAATATTTAATCATTAAATTCCATTGAAATTAATTTTCATGATTAATAAAATATTTTGAATTTAAAGGCATCGAGATAAAAATGGAATTATAATATAAATAAATACAACAAGACTAATAACATATAACTATAAAATTAATTAATTTAATACAATATGTTATCCAATGATATTACATTTAATGTAGTTAAAATAATTTACTTGATTTTTCAACTGCTCACACAAGAATTGCATTAGCATTTCCTAAGGGTTCATGGTAATTAAACCATGGTTAAGAATTTAAAATAAATTAATATCATTAATATCATTTATTTTTCCTAAAAGATATCACATATATTCATTAATATATAATTTTGAGCTATATCTGTATCTTTACAACATAATAACTGGGAGAGAGTGATATTTTTTAATTATTCATTACATTAAATATTTTAAAGGCATAATAAATGTAAAGTGGCCCTAAAATTCTATATTTTTAAATATATAATGTTTTTTTAAATAAATAGTTATAATTATATAAATTTAATTGTTGGATTTCTTTTTTATACCATTTCCAATTGTTTTAACCCTGTTTAACCCATATTCCCTTATACCATGGTGATAAACTATTTCCTTAAGTGTTATTAATTATTATCAAATAATAGATCATACTAAATAATTTAAATACGATAAATAAAAATTTCAATCCATATTCTATGATTCAATTTTCAAAATTGGAATAAATTTCTATTAATATATGTTTTCCAAACACAATGATTTTTTTTAAAAAAAAATGATCATTATAAGCATAGACTTGCTTTTATACAAAAATAATGTATAATAATGACTACCATTAAAATAATTTGATTAGTATTTAATAAATAGAGTGTTTTTTTCATTAAAACTGATAAAAATGGAATGGTACCATTTAAAAAATGATTAAATGATATTTACCAAAAATAGTTTTTATTTTACTAAAACAATTACATTTATTTTCATACTTAAAAAATATATTTATAAGTTCAAAAGTGTATTTTAATCTGAATTATATTGTTATTAAAAAAATTATTGAAAATGATTCAGAAACATTAAATCCATTATTATATCACGTTGACATCATAATATTGACATTACTTTTAAACTCTGTATTTCTCACTATTCACCTAAAAATCTACTATTTTTAAAAGATACCAACAATTCACCCTGAGATAATTTCAATATGATGAAACCAAAAATAAGTTTTTTTTTAAATTTAATTGATTAAATTTAGAAATTTATCTTCTATCAAAGAATACAAAATATATAAAGATATCTTTTATAGAAAAATAAATCTTTTAAACATTAATTGTTTTTTATTGTTGGTCGTAGTGAGTAACTCGAGAGGGGTTGAATGGAGTTCCCAATAAAAATTTTGTTCAAATACGTTTATTTAACCCCCCCCCCCCCCCCCCCCTTGAAAATAAATACACCTCATCAATCCAAATAGTAATTTAACATGATTTTAATATTTAACATATTTCTTTAAGTTGATTAATGGTCAGTAAAAACAAATTACAAATTAAATTTACTATTGATAAAAATTTAATCAATCAAATGATAATATAAAAAAAAATTTAAGCTTAAATATTGAAGTATCCATTTTTTCATGTTCAAAATTAATGTTTAATGGATTATAAATATGGATACAAAAAACAAAATGTTGAATAAAATAGGGGTGGACTCTCAAGATGAGACCTAAAACCATCCACTTGTAAATAATGCACTTCTAATAAGATTATATAAATATAATCAGATTGATTACCTATATTGGGTATAAGAACAACATTTTATGAGATATCCAAGTCACGCTGGTACCTCTTCCATAATAATTGTGGGGGAAAAAAATAAAATACATACAAGGACTTATTCCAAAAACACCATGAGTAAAAATGTAAAAAGAGAGTAAAAACAATATCACGAATTCTCCTATCATAGTTCATCATATAGTGTGTGTTTATAGTCCAGATAATCTTCCCTCTTCTAAAATATAACTCCACAAAAAGAAAAATTAATTAAAAATATATTAAAATAATAGTATTTCTCAGTTTGAAGTTCTTTATATGCTTGAGTCCCATTAAATGATGTCCGGAGAGGAGCTCAATATATCACTATGAGAATAGTGGGAAAAAAGTTTCAAAGGCACTCTTGGTTCATTCTATAGGGAGGATTTGGTTGATTGATGCACGCCACTCTTTCACAGTTGAAATATATGTAATCACACAGTATGTAAGCTTGTATGGAATTATCCTTCTTGTATTCATTAGGTAGCATAATTTTTCATATATTCTCCCATTTTATTATTTTATACATGTGTATAAGGGAGAATTATTTTTAGTATCGACTACTACATGATGGAGAGTCCATTTTAATAATAATCATCACAATCCTCTACATCCTCGTACCATGCTATGAAGTATTCATTAATGTTTTCCTCCAACCAATAAGAATATAATCACGAATACCACTTTGTATTAATCTAGTTAATATAATAATTGAGAATATTTATTTCAAATGTCCCAGAATTGTGATAACATATGATGCTAATAGTGACTCATGTATGATGGCCAGTCAAAGATAAAATAAGTAATCTAGTATTAGATCGTCTGGCATTAACTGATTCCTGGAATTGAATCATATTAAACAATGACTAAAGTCTACAGGTAGGTCATCTTCAATGGTGAATCATATTTATCATTTACTCAAGTCTGGTAGTAGGTCATTTCTGGTGGTGAATCATTTATATTAGTGAGTGTTATATAATGGTAGGTGAATTCTATCAAATTCACTTTCTCAATAGCGAGTATTTCTAAGTATTAGGTTATACAACTGTAGGTTAAGTGTTGAAGTGAGTCCTTTATTGTGGTCTTACTTTTATGGTGGTTACTCTTTTCTGATGGTGAGTCACTTTTGGAGTTGAATCATTTTTAGTGGTAGGTTTAGTCTAGCGGTGGATACATTATGGTGGTGACTCATTCCAACACTTAGCCAAATTTTCAACTGATTCCCTTATTTTATGAAATGATACCCAAAGTAGTAAATCACATTCAAAAGATAATTAATGTGATTAGTGAGAATAAATATTTGAAGGTTACAAAAATCTCCACCTTTTTATTATAAAAATTCATGACGTTTTATAAACCATTTGTAATAAAATTTGGAATAAAATATATGAATTTAAAAAAAATATATTTTTTAACACTTCAAAAAGGTATTATGAGAGTTTCATCGTAAAAATTAGAGTTGAAAAATATTAATAAACATGGTATAAAAAATATAAATAATGAATGTAGTTAGATACTTATGATATTATATGAAAATTAAAAAGAAAAATACACAAAAAAATAAACATAAATTCGCATAATTTTCTACACAAAGTATATAAATTCAATAAATATTATCCCCCTTTGGGAAAATCAAAAATTAAAGGGATGAAAAAAATAAAAAGATGAATAATAAGATACATTCCATTAATAAAAAAGTAATTTAACTCCATGCAAAAGAAAAATTGAAAAGAAGTATCTATCAAAATACACTTCCCAATCTCAAGACCTCTCACCCCAGGTATAAAGAACAACAAGTTCCTTTCCCTTGTTAGTGGAAGAGGGAACAGATGTAGAGGTTTAAGAAACTAATGTTATGGCTGGATGAACAACATATAAAGAAGGATCAAGGAGTTATTTGATAATAATTTGCAGAAGAGTTTGGACTGCTACCCTATGATACAAATTGAGAGGCTTGAACCGAATTGTCAAAGGAGAAATTGGATCTAAGGTAACAGGTGGTATTGAATACTCAGTGGTAGTGGATGGAGGAGTTAGATGACATGTCCTTGGAATTACCTCATGAGATGCTACTTATATACTATAAAGATGCAAGAAAGACCCAATAATATATATAATGTCTATATTTATTTTTACATAATGATCCAAGGCACTGAAAAAGAATTTACTTTCTATCACAACCTGTCCTAGTTGGGCATGTGTCGTGACTCCAGAAGCCAGGCTCCAATAGGCTAGGGGCTAGTGACTAGAACTGAGTAAAAATATTACTAACATGGGAGACTTTTCAAAGTATCTGTACACACGCACACATCTTCAAGACCACAAATGCTGACATATAAAAACCAATAAGGAACAAAATGTATGCAAACAACTAAACACAACCAACAGAGTACAACAGAAGTAAAGTGTTCGAATTAAAACTGGTCCATAATACAAGCCCACATAGACAAGATCCTACAAACTACAAATTCAAATCTGTAAGCACAATGAGGTATTGGTACTGCTTCTCGTGGCCGTAGGAACACCTCATCCTGTAGGGACTCAAAAATCCCAGACCAATGCGGGACTGACTTGGACTCCATCAAAAAGTCACTCATCTGCACAAGACACGACACGTGCAGGAAAATAGCATGCATGGGTGAGTATAAAAATACTCGGTAGAGGACCCCGAAAACCCCAAAAAAATACACAAAGTAAAATTATAGTCATTTCTACATAGTATATATCTACTGAACATATAGAAAAAGAAACACAATCCCGATATACTCAAAACTCATACCCGATCTCTAGAGACAAGTCACACAACCGAATACCGTCGTTAGGGATAAATTTTAAAGATTCTAAGAAGTCCTTATCTAGGAGAACTCACTCCCTAAGTCTAATAGATCCGATTCCTTCAATCTAATAAGTATTTTCTGTTGGGAAAACCCATGATAGATAGATACACTCATTCCTAGAGAACACACTCTTGAGTAGGGAAAGATCACGATAAATAGATGTGGATCACTGCTAGGGCCTTGGAGGATACCATGACTCATCTGAATTCATATGCAATGTAGAGGATTGGCATCGTATAGGAGTATTAATGTTGATACCTGATGCTACCTAGGGTCAAAAATGGATATAGGATCTCACTCTGAGTATCTCGGAGGGACACCTGATTTTATCTCAGAATGTAGTACTAAAGAGATCATAATATGATGAATGGAAACAATATCTGGCCAATGGAAGAAAATGAAAAGGGGGAACTAGCCCAAACAAAACTGTTCCAAGGAACTGTGGACAAAATGATAAGCCATGTACTGAGAAGTACATGGCTTGTATAAGTGTCACACATCGGGTCTTTTGACCTCAGGTACTTCCCCTATACAAAATCTTATGTCATAAGACTTGTCATGTAAAATGAAACTAAACCATTTTTAAGAAGGATCACATGTCGTGTCAAGGTGTTTACGGTCCTCTCCATGTTCTCCGGCCATGTCCACATACATGGCCTTAGCCCTAGTAAGCCAACTCGTGTAATTGAAACATGGGTAGACCCACGTTACTGGACCCATATGGCCATGTGGTGGAGTACCTGGCGTGTAATCCACCATGTGTCCATGTATTGTTTGAAATACATGTTGAGCCCCATATAAGTACCTACATGCCATGTGATAGTATTCACATGCCATGTCTATGCTTCTAGTCACCGGGGACACTATCCACCGCAGGGTGGGGCCCACACTCCATGTCTCCCCATAGGCTCGTTGTTTTCTTCATCGTGTGTAGTGAAAAAACTCTAGCTATCGCCACTGGTCCACCAGGTGTGTTTATCAGGATACTTGTCGTGTGTTCTGAAAATTTCTAGAATCAAGAGCCTTCTCCACTGTACCTCAGGTACTCCTCTGGTTATCGATTCAGTCATCTGATCACAATGAAACTCCATATTCTAGGTCACCCCGACACCGCAATGTTGTTTCCATTTTTTCGGGCTTCTGATCAGCCCTGAAAACAAGATTCGATCCACCCATACGAAGAATGCTCATAGAGTGATCCTCCAAGTTCCGAGCCTATTCATCATCTTCTATAGTATCGCACCACTGCTAGGTCTTCACGATGTTGGATCTTCAATTTGGGATTTTTCCATTGTGAAACATACATGAAACAATCCATTTTTTATAACACCTTGAAAAATGAAATGAATGTAGGGTTAGGAGGGGAATGAAATTCAATAAACCAAAGAGGAACGCACCTCTTCCATCATATGTCACGGTGACTACTCTCTCCTCTTGGTAGGATTAAACCGAGTGAATCGAAACATGGATTTTGACATAATGTATTAATCCCCAATATAAACCCAATAAAACCCCTCCCACAATAACCAATGATCCGAGGATCTATCTATTTGTGGTTTGATCCACGTTTGACATTTAATATAATAACAGGTAAAAGAAGAATCAAAATAACAAGCCCTACCTCAATTCTGTTGAACAATGATTGTTGCGTCGCGTTCTTTATCAAGGTTTCTTCAAATCCAAGATGAATTAATCAATCGCCTCACGACAGTTCATCGTTGATAGTTCTCTCAATGTCTCCAAAAATTATCTCAAGTTCCACTTAAATTTCTACCAATGAATAACATTCTATTAACCCATAAATAAGAGGGAACACTTTTCAACATTCCATCATATTGCGACATTAATGAGATCACATTGCTTTTTCTGAGTCATTATGGTGAGGAATTAAATATCAAAACAAATTCCCCGTCCTTTTTAAATAGTGAATGTTTCCAAATAAAATAAAATAAACTTTTCAAATTATTTTATTTTATTTTATTTTATTTTATTTTACTAAAAACGTCTGAAATTTACCTTTTTCCATTAACCTGCACCAATCAAGGTTAGGATCATTCTTAGGTAAAGTCATTATTCCAGATGCAACGGTGCCCTTATATTTTTAATCAAGTCATCCATTTAGAAACTACCACAATGTGCACACCCTCTAACTCACTTAACTTAAAGAAAGCTCAAACCTTCATTTTGGGATCACCAGGCCTTGGAATGATGTGCCATCATTGTGCTTGGTCTCATAATAATTCTATATAATATTTCAAAATAATACATGGAAAAATATGATACATTACATTCTCCCCACCTTGAGGATTTTCATCCCCGAAAATCCAAAACATGGCTACTCAAAAAGATGTAGGTACTGCACACGAATATGTGCCCCCCGCTACCATGTGTTCTCTTGATGACTCACGTGTATCCATCGTATGCACACCAAGGGAATCGATCACCCATGAAGGATCCTATCCTACCGATCCAAAATATTTATAAGGTACTCACCAATGTTTGTTCTATCCTCAATGTCTAGCTCTCCCCAGTCAATGGCCTCTGATGGGTCTTGTATGTACCTCCTCAGCTGCGACACATGGATGACATCATGTACCTGGTGCATCTGTGATGGTAGAGCTATACAGTATGCCACCTCTCCATCTCTGTGATGTATCTGGAAAAGTACAATGATCCTCATAGATAGATTTCTGCCCCAGCCAAATTGTCATTAGCATCATTGAGGTGAGACCTGAAGGAATACTTGGTCTCCCTCCTCGAACTCTAGAGGTCCCCATCATCTTTCAGTATAAGAATTATGCTAGCTTTGTGCAGTATTTCATCCACTCAAAGATGATCTCTAACATCTCGGTGGTATCTCACAACAACTCAGGACCCATTAGTGCTGACTCTCGAGGGTTGGTCCAGCAAAGTGGTTGCTGGAAGGGTCTCCCTTATAAATCCTCAAATGGTGTCATACCAATAGTGGAGTGATAATGTAACACCCCGAGATTTTATGAAAAATATTCTTTTTAATTTCATTAATGTCTTGTGTTGTATGCTACACCAAAAGGAGCTTGCACAACACGCATCCTTGACTTGCCTTTCATTACACGCAATCGCGACCTTCCTTGATAGCGTGTGTAGTACGCAATACCGAGTTTCACTAAACAATGATATGCTATTAAAATATTATTAAAACTAGCCGTTATGAATAGTAATAACCACTTTTTTGAAATTTTGTAAATTTTATTTTTCAAAATGAACTTTATTTTTGGATTCATAATATCTAAATTAGCTTAGGGTGAAATTTTGGTGCTTTTCGGATAACTTTCATTTTCTGATGAATAGTGAAAATTACTAAATTTTAATTAAAAACAACTTTTTTAATCGAAATAATTAATAGTGATAAATTATTAATTTGAGTGGTTTTAAATTGTATTTAGAATATATTTTTACAATTCAATACAATGTTGGTCATTGGATGTAATTTCACATTTACACCAGACATAAACAAGTGTTAATCTTTTGATAGTTATTATCTCTTAAAAACACGCTATTTGTTGTGACAACGGAAATTAATTATAAAATTAATTAATGCAACTTATATGTTGGGAATTTTGTAAAATAGAAATCATTTTTGAATTCGGAATATCAATTATAGCTTAGGGTGAAATTTTGGCATTTTTCTGAAAAACTTCAATTTTTGATGAATAGTGAAACTACTAAGTGGTAGTTAAAAAAATTAATTTTTTCATAAATCATAATTTTACAGCTTCTGTGAATGGAATTTCAAAAATCTGAAAGACATGGTTGATGTCAGTAAGTAAAATGTGGTTCAATGAGATGAAAATAATTTTTGGTGAATAGTAACTTTTTACTTTTATTTACCACGGTTAAAAGTAAATAGGATAATTAAGGGTAAAAATGATATTAATATATTACCCTAACACATGTCCTAATCCTATTGGAAAAGTGTATCTCGACCAAAAACAACCTTAAGTGTAAAATATTATCATTTAGGCCCACTTGGATTAGATTAGGACATTTATTATTATTTAATTCAAAGAAGAGTTAAAAGAGTTAAAATCAAAGTTTATTTACCAAAACATTTTTAATATAGGGTTATGCATAATATAATTTCGACTATAAATATTAATTAGAAATCTAAAAAGATTTCCTACATAATGATATTTTATTTGTAAATTTTTTACTTTAAATAAGTTGATTTATTTATGACACAACGATGATGCAGTAATTACCTTTTTAAGAAAATATTAACATAATTGATGTTATAAATGCCCAAAAAAATGTAATTTGAGACTTTTTATGACTTACACTAATTTCCTAGGATAATATGACATGTTATTGTTGATTTAAGTAAATTGGTTAGAACTTATAATTCTGTTAGAAATTTCATAAAAATCATGTACCAAATAGTGTCAAAATTGACATAAATTAGTTTTTAAAACAAATATTATATTATTAATTGTTATTTAATTCCTAAAAATCTAAGGTTCGGCCAAATGACTTATATAAGGATAGATATATTAATAATAAACAACTTGGGGTTATTTTTTCTTGATATAGTATGTTTATTAACCATATAGTCTAAGAAAACAAAAAGACACGGTAAAAGTTAAATTATTTAACTTAGAGTTAAATCTAATTGATAAGGTTAAAATAATAAACTAAACTTGTCTAAATCCTATTGGATGAGATGATTTCGACCCATCCCCACTTTATATTTGAAATAAGTCCATTTGGAACCATTATAAACCTAATTGTACCATAATATAAAATAATAATTTGAGATTTTCCTAAGATTCCCATCTCCTCCCTTATAAAAGGGCACCTCCTCCCTCTCCTCCTCACACAAATTTGAGCATTCAAGCTCGGCCAAACCCTTACAAAATCTCATCTCCACTTCCCTAGTATCATCCTAGAGGTCCTGGTCTTATTCAAAGACCATCCTTAGTTCTTTAAGTGGAGGTTATGTGAAGGCGCGTCAAAAAGAGGTAATATCCATTACCGATCTTTTTCAATTTCTTTCTTCTTCAACTTATTCTTCTTTAGTTGTTTCATGATAAAGTAATAACATAAGTATTTCTTATATACTTATATGTTATTATAAATATGAAACAACTCTAATTAACCTTCTATCCATCCTACGGTAAAAAGGAAATCACTGTGCGTGCGTACGTACGGAATACCGTCTCCACGCCGTGGTGTAATCTATTTTCCGCCACCACCTTATTTGGATGGGTATAATGGTGTAATGAGTAACTATATATTATTATTATAAATTTATATTGATACTGAAATAGTATAAATACACTTCAACACAAGTTCACGATCATGAGAATGATATCATTGCTCGTCCGTACGTACGGACTACCGTCTCCACGACGCGATGAGATTCATTATCCATGTTAACCATTCCAGAATGATTATAAAGTATATATAATGAATAATAATGGAATATATGACATGGTAAAACTACTGGATTTATGTATATATATATATATATGTCATCTACTTACTTCCATTCAAGACAATAAGGAAAGGAAAGCAGCGTTCATGTGTACGTACGGACTACCGTCTCCATGAACGGTGTGTTTCATTTCATTTATCTATCTATTATATATATATATACTGAATATATATGATATATAAATCGTAATTTAAATTCTGGAAGTAATTAAATCATGATATAAGTAATAATAATGTCAAGAACAACAAGTCCAAACACCTACGATAAATGAAACGATTTTACCCAAAACGCTTCTTTAACATAAATTTACAAAAGAACGGGTAATATAAAGTCATAAGTGGACCATATATGATATAATAACAATGAATATGATTCTGGAAGAAGTCAATAACATGATTTAAATCATTATACAGGAGGTTTGGACACGTACAAAGCAAGCCGGACCTAAGGTAAGGGAAAGATCACAATCTCATTTTTATCAGAGATTGTTTATACTTTTGTATTTACTGGGGTGTATTTTATCATCCACATCCATGTTTCCTCAATATGTAATATTTATATCCTTCTACAATAGTTTATATCCAATTTTACCCTTCAGTGAGTTTTTAGTAAAGAATATGAAAGGAATCTTTTGTTGTTTTTCATACGAGGTAGTTTTTGACTTTTCCGACAAAAGTACGAAGAATGTTTTTTTAACTTATACAGCTTGAATGGATTTTTAAAACATTATTTACAAGATGCTTCCTTTACATGATTTCACGTTTATTTTTAATCAACTTCTTTTTGTACGACATGTTAAGAAAGGAAAAATGTTTTTGAAGTAGAAAGGATATTTTCCAAAAAAATGGAGTTCAAGTGTTTTATCAAAATTATTTTCCATCTAAGATAATAAAGGGTTCTGTTTTTATCCCTATTATTACATTGATTTGATTATGTTGTGATGGAATTATTTTTATGAATTCCTTTATCTTATATGAATTGTTTCATGATGTCATGTTGTTTAAGAATCCCATTTTTATTACATGGGTTATGCTATGATGTATGGTTTATGATTTTGTGGCACACATAAGAATGGTATCATTATGAGATGGGTGGGACCTATATCTCCCTCCAATGCATTGGGTAAAGATTTTATATCTCATGAGATAGACATGGCTGGAATGGTATGTTATACGGGTTCAGTGAAAGAGGACTGAAACAAGGGTGACTCGGTTCAGAAAGGGACTTTGTCCACTAAGATAGTCTTGGCAATGAGTCTTGACTAACAAGAAATGATTCTCTATGATTATGTGTGTATGCCACAAAGTTTCATGTTTTAAGTTATTATTATTGTGATTACATTTCACTACCATGATTTATCCCATGTTATGAAATTATGATCTCTTTTGCGGGTTAAGATTTCCAAAAGTTATGTGATTATGTATATGATGTGATTGATATTTCTTTTGTTTACCCTTACTGAGCATTTGAGCTCACCCTTTTATGTTTTCTTTTCCAAAAGATATAAATAAAGGTTTTAGGTATTAAAAAAAGGAATATCTTTATGGGTGATGTTGAAGATCTTTCACCAGGATTAGAAGATTATATTCTGAGTTTCCAAAGACACTAAACTATTACGATCCTTGTGTGTGTGTTTTTGTTATGTGCTAAGTATTCTGCAAATGTAATGTAATGTCAATGTACGTCAAGCTTCGAGTCTCTACAAATAACTATTATTATACAAAAACAACACCAGTGATAGGTGGTCCTCCCAACTGTGTCCAAATTCCAATATACATGATCACAACATTTCCTCCAAAACCAGAATGGTTTTTTCAGTCTGAGCATATGTCTGGGGATGGAACATTGTGTTTAACTGTAGCTGAGTCCCAAAAGACTACTACAACCCCTTACACAAGAGGGATGTGAAGAGGGAATCTCAATCCGAGAGTATTTTCAAATGGAATCCATGAATCCGAACAATCTCTTACATGTAGAGGCATCACAATCTCTCTTCTGAACTCTGCTGCATGATATCTAGAAATTGGTCATATTTGGTGTGTTGATCAATGATCACCCAGATGGAATCGTGCCCCTTGGACGTTCATGGAAAGCATATCATGAAGAACATTGGTATTCCATCCCACTTAAACTCTATATCTTCTTGGGGTGAGTTAAACTCGATGGAACCTGGGGCTCCGAAATCACCTACTGGCATGTAAGGCAACGAGAAACAAACACTGCTACTACGTTCTTCATGCTTGACAATCATAATTGTCATCAGATATCCTGGTACATCTTTTCCATGCTCGGGTGTACCGACAAGGGGGATGTATGAAATTCCCTCATTACCTCCTCCCACAATGCCATTGGTACAAAATTTCATCCTCTAAAAAGAAATATGTGCTCCCCACTTTGAGAATATCCATCTAGAGCATGTCTAGTGGATAATTGAGCATGTAAAGCCTCACAGTTGACATCATCTATCTGTGCCTCCCTAACTCACTATAAGAGTGGAGGGGTGAAAATCATCGATTGAATGTCATATGCATCCTCTATATCCAAGAAGGATAACTATAAAATGGCCAACTGTTTTTTCACTTCACTAAATAACTTTATCTCGATCTCCTGCTAAGAGAATCTTCCACCTTGTTACCCATCACAAAAATATAGATGATCTCAAAATCGTAGTCCTGGAGGAACTCTTTCCAACTCATCTATCTTTTATTTATGTCCTTTTATGAGAATATTTGTTTGATTATCTTGTAGTTAGAGTAGATGATAAATCTCTCACACATAAGGTAGTGTTTCCAAATTTACAACACAAAGACTACCACAGCCAACTCAAGATCACGGGTCGCATAGATCTTCTCATTCGGTCTTAACTGGTGCGAACCATAATCAATCTCCACCTGTCCCTACATCATTACACTACCAATAATAGTCCTCCATGCGTCTTTGATAACTATGTACTCGACACCCTCCTCCAGAAATCTCAAGAATCGTGCATTCGTCAAACTCTGTTTCAAATGCTCAAAATCTCATGGGAACATCTCTAACCACATGAAGTGTTTCCACTTCCTAGTCAGGGATATCATCAGTGTTGATGTCTCAGAGAAATCAATAATGAATCTTCAGTTAATATCCTACCAACACAAGGATTCTATGGACCTTATCCATGCTCTAAGGTGGATCCCTTGATAATATTTCCTCCACCATGGTTGGGTTCATAGCTACTCCATCTGCTAAGATGAAATGTCTCAGAAAGTGGACCTCCCGAATCCAAAACTAGCACTCGGAGAGCATCCCATAAAGCTAGTGCTCTCGGAGTACATATAGATCCATCCACAGGAGTCTCACTTTTTCCTCTTTTGATGCCGAATACACAAGGATGTCGTCATTAAAGACCACTATGAACCAGTCCAAGTACGAATAGAAGAGAATGTTTGTAAGTTTGATGAACACTATGGGATAGTATGTCATGCCTAAATGCATCACCATGTACTTATCGTGACCATCGTGGCATCTAAAAGATTTCTTTTGTATATCCACAAATTATACTCATAACTGCTGGTAACATGAATGAAGGTCAAACATAGGGAACCATTGTGACCCTAATTTTCTAATCGAAGAGGTTTTCGATCCTCGGTAGTGGATACTTGTTCTTCACCATTACCTGATTCAGGAGCCAGTAATCCACGTAAATCCTCAAACTCCCATATATATTCATGGAAAACAAAATGGGGGCTACCCATGGTCAAAAATTGGGTCTTACGAAAACCTAGCTCTGAAAATCCTCCAATTGCACCCTCATCTTGCGGAGCTTTGTGGGATCCATCTGATATGATGGTTGGGAAATCAGTTTCATCCCAGGGTATAAGTCAATGCATAAGTTGATCCCCTGATATGAAGGTAATCCTGTAACATCCTTAGAAAATACTTCTATGTACTCTTCCACAACTGCTGCGAACTAGAAGTTCACAACATCTATCGCACTGAGGGTAAGGCTATCCAACTCATTTGTGATTGACTACACCCTCTTATGTATGATCATGTTATGTGCTACCTAGGTCTCTTTTTCACTAACAAATTAAAACCTCATCCCATCATTGTAGGAACACCACACTATTCACCTAAATTAGTCAATCTGGGCATAGACCGAAGATATCCAATCCATACCGAGAATAACGTCGTAAGGCCTCGATTCTTCCACCAAGAGGATCTAAAAAAACTATCACCTCCAAGGGTAAGATCACACTATCTTCAAAGGTTCATGATCATCGAGTCTCCTCTCATAGGTGTCTTCAAGCATAATTTTCAAGTCAACGGATTTACCGTATTTTCAAGGTCTCACATAAGATATGTAGGGAGGAATGAATGACTTGCATTGGGGTTTATAAGTATTCATGCTAATGTAGAGAAGACACATATTGTACCTCGGGTCACCCCTGGAGTCCCTGGGTTGTACGCCTTGACTACATGTAGTTTTCCCCTCCCCTTTCCTCGAGCTCCCTGAGCTTGGTGTGGACCTCATGGGAGTAGTGGTGGTGGAAGTAGATCGAATTGTCTGCCACCACCTACTACTCTCCATAATCCTCTTCCACATATTCCACCTGGCAGGTCTATATTCTCCACTATCTTCCTCTTCCATGATGTTCCATCCACTGCCTTCCTATCAGCAGATTAATGGTATGGATAATATCTAGCAAGATATCCACTACCTTCACACGGGTAGCATCGACTCTCCCTAGGAAGACCAGATCTAGCCTGAGGGCCCTGGATTTTCAATCCACTGTCCTAGGTCCTCCTGTGATGTCTCCCATGTCTTGATCCTGGTGCCTAATGTAGGATCCCTACTATTGAGGTCTCCACACCTATCTTCCTGCTACTGAATATCGTCGGTTGTCATTACTCTGCCAAAAATATCTCGATCACCAAGGTCTACTCGATCACTCCAGCAAAAGTTGAATGGCAGAGAGACACGACACTACCTCACATTTCTCATCATAAACCTTGATCGAAGGTCCTAGCTCTGATGTATTTATCCCTAAACATATCCATCGAGTACATGGTAAGGTTTTTGAACCTCGATGAACAGTAATCCACTATCAAACTGCCCTGCTGAAGCTGAAGAAGATCCGGGATGCAGACAACTCTTTGTGTAACTAGAGAGAAATCCTCCCTAAAGTGTTTCCCAAACTCTTTCCAGGAAAGAGTCTCGTTATAGTATGACTTTTTGGTCAGACTCCTCCATCGTCACGTCGAACCCTAAAGAAGGCAAGCTCTTAAGATCACCATCTAGTCTGCTGGTGTCCTCACTAGATGAAAATCCCTAGTCACTACCTCAAGACATTCCCTAACCACCTGAGGGTCAGGATCACCTCGGAGCCTAAGGGGTCACTGTATTGAGAACTCATGTAGCACGCTCACTTTTCACCCCACGTTTTTTAGTACTACAGATACCAAGGGATGTTCCACTGGTGGTTGTATAGTAGGTACACCACCTGGAGGTAACTCCTGGGGAACTGGACCCTATATCAATGCCTCATCACTGAGGGGTTCATCCTCATGGTCAGGCTGCTGAATCCTAGCAGGTATGTGTCACCGAGTCATCCAGTAAGAAAACAATATGTACCATGGTTAATGAGTATATCTGGATAGCTGACATAAAGGACATGTAAAACATAACCCATTCCAATATGATGCATGTACCATTCTTTTACATCCCCAAAACTAGTGTTTTCATGTACAGTGTCAAAAAATAGGTTATCAGAGTCATGGTGTATGGATACATCGGCCAACTACACCAACACTAGAGTCTCTGTCTTGAAAGCTGAGCTCGAAACAGTAAACATTATTTCACAAAAATTATCTCACATACTCTTGGTCATATGGTAGAACTTACCCACTCTGATACCACTCTATCATGACAAATCCAAGTGGGGTCTATGTCGTGACTACCCATGCCCACCTCCAATAGGCCTGGGGCAAGTGACTAGCCCCGAGTAGGCATATCACTAACATGGGAGGAATTTTTTAAGTACCTATACACACACCCACACATCTCTAAGCCCAAAAATGCTGACTGTAAAACACACTAATGAATAAAATGCATGAATATAACTAAACCCAACCAACATAGTACAACATAAGTAAAGTGTAGGAAGTAAAACCGGGCCAGAATACAATCCCCCAAAAACAAGAGTATGTATACTACAATGTTAAACATATATGTACAAAGAGGTATTTGGGACTACTACTCATGGTTTTAGGAACACCTAGGCCTGTAGGGAACTCATAAATCTATGTTTGGTCCAAGTATAACTTGGACTCCATCAAAAGGTCACTCGTCTCCACAAGACACGACATATTAGGGAAAATCATGTGCTGGGCTCAGTATAACAATACTCAGTAGAGGACCCCAAAACCCCAAAGAAATACCCAAATTAAAGGTATAGTATTCTTTACCCGGTATATGTCTACTGAATATATAGAAATAGGAACACAATCCAGATATACTCAAAATATAGAATAGAAGTATAGAGACAAGTCACAGAATCGCATACCATAGCTGGGGATCCAATTTGAAGATTCCATGAAGCACTCTTCTGGGAATACACACTCCAAAATTCTAATAGCTTTGATGTTTTCTGTCTAATAAGTATTGTCCATCAAGAAAATCCATGAGATATAGAAACAATCACTTTGGAAGAACACACTCCTGGATGGGGAATGATTGTGATACACAGATGAGGATCACTACCAGGGCCTTGGTAGATACCACGACTCCTTCAGATTCACCAGCTAAGTAGAGGATCGGTGTCCTATAAGAGTAGACACATCGATACCTAACTCTACCTTAGGTCATGAATGGATAAGGGATCTCACTCAGGGCCTCTCTGAGAGATACCTAATTCTATCTTAGAAAGTCCTGCTGAAGGGATCATACTCAGGTGAATGAAAACGATACCTGAGATACCAATTAATAAGAAAAAGGGGAACTAAACCAAATGGAACATGTCCAAGTAATGGTGTACAAGATGATGAATCCATGTAATGAGATGTACATGGCATGTAAAAGTGTAACACACCTTGTCTTCTTACCCTGGGTAGTGACCGTGTATAATGGTCGATGTCGTAAGGATTGAGGTCTCTCTTATTGTTGATTGAAGTTTTATGCGTCCCAAATTAATTACTCATTCTTATAAATTTATTATATCTTATGTTCGGGGTTGATCCACAGGGAACCGTGGCGTGCATGAATTCAATTGAGTTAATACTTAACTAGGTTAAGTATGCAGAATTTATAATCGATTGGGTTGATTTTGGGTTTTGACTGAAACTAAATTGATTTACATTGAAAAATGGATACAGTTTGATAGAAAAAAATGTGTAAATTTTAAGAGATTTTAAAATTGGATGAAAAGCCATGTTGGGGCTGTGGTTATTAAGGTGGTTTTATTCAGATTGTTTAAATGGTTGTGTTGTTCATAATAATTCAATCATTCTGGATTTCGTTTTGTTACAAGATTGTTTTGGTCCGGTTCCTCTTGTATGGAATTAGAGCAGTTGACTCCTTGGTCTAGTAGTCAGTGTTCTTAATTATTTATTAAGTTCAGTCCATTATTTGAATTAGTGAAATCCTTCCAATGATCATGGATGTTTTCACCGTTACTTTTTATTTGTCTCGTTGATATTTCTTCCCTTGGTTCGGGTCAGAATTATTAGTTATATTTAATAGTAGATTAAGAAGAGTAAGATGAATTACAATAATAAAACACAACTATATAGAACAACATACAAATTATGATCACTTCATCCACAGCCCCAACACGAGGCGTTTAGTTAAACATAGAGAGTGGAGAAGAAATGACACACATGATACCTGCCAGATTCATCGTGTAAGCTTGGAGGTAGGGTGACGGAAGGTGGAGTAGTGGAACTACGGCACCACAGTGGCTCGGAAATGGTAGAAACATAGCTTCTTCTTACCTCCAAAGGTTTATACTCTCAGAATCCATAGGCCAAGGCCTCTTTTTAGAGAAAAATAAAGTACACGGCGTGTATAGAAATTACACGTTGTGTACTTTTCCTCAATGCGTTTTGGTGCCAATTTCTCCGCTGGCAGGTGGCCTAACACGCCGTCTTTGACTTTTGAACATGGAACCGCCTACAAGATGAGTGTACACGGCGTGTAGCGCCGCCATACATGGTGTGTATTATCAAGAATTTTGGCCGTCATCCCCTTCTAGAATGGCATACACAACGTGTAGAAATACAAACACGCCATGTCTCCTTCAACAGCCACATGGGCGTGTAGACTTTTCTCAGCAACCACCGCTTCAAGAAAGTGGTACACAGTGTGTAACGCCACCCCGCACAGCATGTATCTCTGCCTGTTGACATGTGCGTGTACTCTCTGCTTAGGTCCGTGTCCTTGTCTCGAAGTACACTACGTGTATAAAAGTACACACTGTGTAGTTTCAAAATTTTCACAAACTTCCCTTGATCTGTGTATTTATCCAGAAAGCTCCTGAAAGTAAATAGATTCACCAAAATCAAAGAATATGTTCATAAAACAAAAAATATATACTGAAAACATGTTTTTATTGTCAATTATATATGTGTAAATGTATACACAAATTGGGTGCATCAAATTCCCCCACACTTAGTCATTTGCTTGCCCTCAAGCAAAATCTCAACATCTAATTAAGAGAGCCTATACATTAAAAAGGAAGGCGTTTAATTAATCAAACGAATAACTAATAAATTTACTGAGGAAAAATTCTAAAAGGCACAAAAAAATTCAATTCATAAGATATTAAAATCATGCCTCATATATAATGCAATTAACTACACTCATCTTCTTTCAACACTTTTTTCAACCTTTCAAAAATAAGCATGTCATTTGATGATTTGCCTTACCAGTCAAATTCACACTCCACACTCAAGATATTTTTATTCAGATTTATGATCAATCTAAGGTATATAAACTCTATCCACAGGTTTGCAAGATATCTTGTTCTCTACTTTAGAAAAATTGAATTACAAAAATCATGAGTGCTTTATCAATAAGGTTCAGATGTTTCTGTGGCTAAGGGTTGGTAGGTTCAGATGTGAAAATAAATTCTGAGGCTTGAAAAAGGAGGGCTAATTCCTTTAAACAACATTTCATGATATTCATAGTAAAGCTCACTAAAAATACATCCTTCAAAATCTCAGTATAATTCTTTTGTAATCGTCACCATCTTCCTTAGGCAAGTAGGTTTCATGGGCAAATATGCATAAGGTTCCCTTTTTGTTTGTTTTTTTTTTGTTTTTTTTAATTTCATAAATAAATATAATTATTATAGTAAACTATATAAAAATTATTAATAATTAAAATAAAATAGACATATCTACAAATTCTATTATAAAAACCTATACATGACGTATATTGGGAAATACACGCCGTGTATTTTAAAATGAGAAAAATAGTAGTACAACCTTTGGTCCGGTGGTTGGGGCGGGATTCGAACCGGCGATCGGCCGATTCGAACGAACGACCTCACCCACTGGAGAAAAGGTTGTTGTGCTATTAAAATTTAATTTATAAATATATTTATTCTATACGGCTTATGCACACGGACAGAATGAAAAGCACAGCGTGTGGTTTTTATTTAGGAAAGGATGGGGGTGAAGGGGGACATTAGCATGATTCGAAACTGGGCCTTTTGAACTTGATTCCGAGACTCTACCAATCCGCCAACTTCACCCGCATGAAATTTTTTATTTTTAAAACGTTTTTATTTTATATTTGAAGAATTATGGAACACACGGTGTATATCGAGATACAAGTCATGTGGTTTTATTAAAACAAAAAATGATGGAAATGGGACGGTTGTCTGGATTCGAATCCGGGTCTTGTGAAACCAGATTACGATTCTAGCAAACCGGTCCATCCCCATTATGGGTTTTAGTAAACACTTATATATATATATATAGATTGGAAATACCACACACGTCATGAAATTAAAAGGAGGAACCCCATGCCGAAGGTAGGTCAGGAGGATTCGAACCGAGGACGGCTCGAATAAACTCCAGTGACTTTGCCATCGGCACCAGCATCATCCCTGGTTATTTATTTGATATTCTATAGATTAATACTATTAAGATTACAAATTAAAAAGATAAGTACACACCGTGAACATAAGTGGGACACGACGTGTAACCTCTGGGTTGCCTCCCAGGAAGCGCCATTGTTTTAGGTCATTGGCTCGACCTACTTACCTTGCTTACCTGAGGAGTATGGTGGACAATGTTCCCACCATGTTGTCTGTAGGATGGTAAGCATTCAACCACACCCTGTTTACCTTGAATGGTTGACCATCTTCTCCCGAAATTTCTACCGCTCCATGCTGGAATACGCGGACAACATGGAATGGTCCTGACCAGCGTGACTTTAACTTCCCTAGAAATAAGCGAAGACGAGAATTAAAGGGAAGTACATGATCATTGGGTTGGAAATATTTTCATTATATCATCCGGTCATGAATGGCTCTTGTCTTCTCCTTATACAACTTGGCGTTCTCGTATGCCTCTAATCAAATCTCATCTAGTTCTGACAATTGGAACTTCCGTTTCTCTTCAGCTACCTTTAGATCAAAATTTAGGGCTTTGACGGCCCAGTAGGCTTTGTGTTCCAATTCTACTAGAAAATGGTAGGGTTTTCCATATACGAGGTGGAACAGGGACATTCCTAGTGGTGTTTTGAAATCAGTCTGATAGGCCCACAAGGAATCATCTAACTTCTTGGACCAGTCCTTCTGTGAAGTGTTCACTCTTTTCTCTAGGATCTGCTTGAGCTCACCATTGGAAATCTCTACCTGTCCACTGGAATGTGGATGATATGGTGTCCCCATCTGATGCTTTACTCCATACTTGGACAGTAGTACTCTCATCAGTGTGTTGTCGAAGAGGGTCCCTCTATCACTGATCAGTACTCATGGAACTCCAAATCTGCTAAAAATATTTTTCTTTAAGAAATTTATGACTACCTTGGTTGTGTCGTGAGCTGTAGCAGTAGCTTCCACCAATTTGGAGACGTAGTCGACACAGACCAGGATGTAAGTGTTCCCAAAAGATGGGATAAAAGGTCCCATGAAATCTATGCCCAAGGCGTTAAAAATACCGACCTCCGGGATGGGGTGCTGAGGAATCTCGGCTCTACGTCCCACATTACCTGTCCTCTGGCACCAATCGGAATAGGAAAAAAAGGTCTGGGCATCTCTATGCATGGTGGGCCAGAAAAATCCAGACTGTATGAACTTTGCTATGGTACGGTCTGGCCCATGATGTCCTCCTGCTGGTGAGGCATGACAGAACTCCAGGACACCGTGAACTTCATTCTCTGGGATGCAACGGCGGACCACTCCATCTACACAAGATCGTAATAGTAGAGGATACTCCCAGAAGTACCTTTTCACATTAGAGAAAAATCTTTTCCTTTGCTAGAAGGAGAGGTCGGGGTGAATGACACCTGTAAACAGAAAATTAGCGATATCAGCATACCATGGCCTAGGTGTTTCATTGATCGAAGAGAGGTGCTCATCAGGAAAATCCTCCCTGATCTCCCGATCTTCTTCCTTGTCCAAATGACGTAGCTCGAGGCGGGAGAGATGGTCAGCAATGAATTTCTCACTCCCTTTCTTATCTTGGATCTCAAGATCGAATTCCTGCAGGAGGAGTACCCATCAGATCAATCAGGGCTTCGGGTTGTTCCTGTTGAGTAGGTACTTTAGTGCTCCATGGTCTGTATAAACAATAACCATAGACAACACTAAGTAAGAACGAAACCTATCAAATGAAAAAAACTCTACAAGAATCTCCTTTTCTGTGGTAGTGTAGTTGATTTGTGCCTCATTGAGCATCCTGCTGGCATAATAGATAAGTCTGAAAATCTGGTCAAGTCACTGTCCTAGGACTGCTCCCACGGCGTAGTTGCTTGCATCGCACATCACCTCAAATTGTTCCTCCCAGTTGGGAGAAATCATAACTGGAGCTTCCACCAGGCGCTACATTAGATGCTCAAAAGATCTGATACAGGTCTCATCGAACTCAAAAATGGCATCCTTGGTTAGAATATTGGTGAGGGGCTAGGCTATTTTGGAGAAGTCGCGGACAAACTGCCGATAAAAACCTGCATGCCCGAGGAAACTGCGGATGGCTCGGACGGACGTCGGTATAGGTAGTCATGAAATGACCTTGATCTTTTTCGGGTCCACCTGTATCCCCTTCTCTGAAATTCTATGGCCAAGGACTATGCCACTTTGCACCATGAAATGTCACTTTTCCCAGTTCAATACTAGGTTAGTGTGCTCACATTGTTCCAAAACAAGCTCTAGGTGTCGTAAAAAATTGGTGAATGATTTTCCGTAAACAGAAAAATCATCCGTGAATACCTCCATGATTCATTCGGCCATGTTGTGGAAGATGGCTAGCATACAGCACTGGAAGGTGGCGGGGGCATTACACATGCCAAAAGACATCATTCGATAAGAAAATGTGCCATAGGGGCAAGTGAATGTGCTTTTATCCTGATCCTCTGGAGTAATGGAGATTTGGTTATAGCCGAAAAAACCATCGAGGAAGTAATAGAAGTTGTGCCCTACTAGTCTCTCTAGCATTTGATCCATGAATAAAAATGGGAAGTGATCCTTCCTTGTGGCATCGTTTAACTTATGGTAATCCACGTAGACTCTCCATCCCGTGATAGTGCGTGTAGGGATTAGCTCGTTCTTTTCATTTGAAATCATAGTGATACCCCCCTATTGGGTACCACATGGAGTGGGCTCACCCACCGACTATCCGAGATGGGATAGATGATGCTTGCATCCAATAGTTTGATCACCTCATTTTTGACAACTTCCTTCATGTGAGGATTCAAGCACCCTTTTGGTTGCCGAGATTTCTTGTCAACTTCTTCACGTAACACCTTGTGAGTGAAAATGGTAGGGCTGATGCCCTTCAGATCAGCGACTGTCCACCCAATAGCATGATTCCGCTGTCTGAGAACCTGCAGAAGTGAATCTTCTTGCTCCTGTGATAGTTCTTCATTAATTATAACAGGAAATGTTTGAGGGGGTCCTAAATGCCCATACTTGAGAGAAGATGGAAGAGCCTTCAATTTGAGTTTAGGTGCCTTTAAAATCGAAGGCACAAGTGGCTGCACCTCGTCTCGTTCCAAACTATCATGAACAACTGCACGCTGCCAATAGTGGTCGCCCTGGCCTTCTATGAATTGAAAGTCTTCTGGCACTTCTTCTAATAGAATATCTGGAATAGTTAAATTATTTGAAATAAAAGAACATCCCATATCATCCCCTTGTTCTCTAAAATGATTAACCATGGTGAAAACTACATAACAGTCCTCATGCTCTGATAAAAAAGAATTTTTTATGCTTTGAGGACGTTATAGGAAACTCTTTAATCACCTACCCGAAAAATAAGCTCCCCTTGGTGCACATCGATCAGTACCTTCCCAGTTGTGAAGAAAGGCCTTCCAAGTATAAAAGGGGCTTCCTGGTTATCCCCCATGTCGAGGATGCTGAAATCACTAGGGAGAATCAGCCTACCCACTTTGACCAGTACATCCTCTAGTAGTCCCTTCGGGTGTTTGATGGATCGATCTGCTATATGAAGGGCTACACGGGTAGGCTTGAGCTCGTTGAGTCCCAGCTTCTTGAAAACTCTGAGGGGCATGAGGTTCATGCGGGCCCCTAAGTCGCAGAGGGCCTTCCCAAACTAGTAATATCCAATAGTACAAGGAATGGTGAAACCACCTGGATCTTGGAGTTTTGGAGGAATAGAATGTTGAACCACCGCGGAGTAGTCCTTTGTTAGTGAAATAATGAACAAATCCTCCATATTCTTCTTATTCGAGAGGATTTACTTCATGAATTTGGCGTAGGTGGGCATCTGAGTCATGGCTTCTGCAAATGGGATGTTGATATGTAGCTTCTTGAACACATCCATGAATTTTCTGAACTAGTGATCTAGATTCCTCTACTTCAATATTTCTGGAAAAGGTTAGGCAGGCTTGAATGGTTGTATTACTTCCTTTACTTTATTTTTCAAAGCCTCCTTCTATGGGCTTTTGGATGAGGAGGGGTCGGTATTGGTACCTTTTTCATCAACAGTGGGTGTGGATGCACCTTGCAATTCTGATTGGTTTTCGTGGAGCTCTTTTCCACTCTAGAGCATGATAACATTGGCCTCCTCCCTTGGGTTCTTTTCGGTGTTCCCCAGTAGTGTATTGGGGTGTCTCCCTGAAAGTTGGTTTGCCAGCTGGCCAATCTGATTCTCCATGCCTCGAGTTGAAGCTTCTTGATTTTGGAACTGAGTCTCAGTAGTAGATATGAATTTAGTCATTATATCCTCTAACCTTGAGGTGTTCTCCTACTGAGGTGGTTGTTGAGTCAGTGGATGTGGTGGCTACCGTGGCTACTTTGGACGAGGGTTTTGATACCCTTGTTTCTAATAAGGACCCTACTGGGGCTGTTGCAGGCTTTGGTATTGGTTCTGGTATGGAGTATGGTTGTAGCTGGGCGGTCGCTGGGGTGGAGGATTCTGCTGTTGTTTGCCCCTGCCTATGTTCTGTTGATCTCTTCATGCTGGGTTCTGGTACTTCTGGTACTAGTTGGGCCCTCGATTTTGGGCAACATAACTCAACTCGCTCGTCGAAGGGCCTCCAGTCGAACCCGGACATTCTCCCATGATGTGGTTATCACCACAATCGCTGCATGGTAGATGGTGCGCTGGATGAACTTGAGATGCTCCTTTGAGGTTCAATGCGTCGATTTTTTGGACACAGTGTCCAAATGAGCAGCTAACATAGTGGTAGCATCAATATTGTGCATACCTCGCTTTTGAGTCCCCCGCTTGGAGTGCCACTGGAAGCTGCTGGCTGACATGTCTTCTAGAAGTTCGAATAGTTCTTCGTGGGATTTCCGCATCACCGTGCCTCCATCAGCAGTGTCTACCACAGATTTTGTATTCGTGGTATGTCCTCTGTAGAAGGCATGGACTTTCATCCAGTGTGGGAGTCCGTGGTGGGGGAATTTTCGTAACATCTCCTTGAAGCGTTGCCAGGACTCGTATAATGACTCGGATTCGTGCTTCTGGAAGTTATGGATCTCATTTCGGAGTGTCACCATTTTGGATGGTGGAAAGTACATGGATAGGAATGCCTGGGCTAGATCCTCCCAGGTGAGGATAGATCGTTGTGGTATCCCCTTGATCCAGTCCTTCGCCTTATCCCATAGAGAAAAGGGGAATAGGCGAAGACGGATGACATCCTCTAACACGCCATGGTGCCGAAAGGTGTCGCAGATCTCTAGAAAGTTAAGGAGATGGGCGTTCAGGTCCTCGCTGGCTATGCCTCCAAATTGGACTGTGTTCTGGATTAGCTGCATAATAGCAGGCTTGATTTTGAAGTGTTGGGCCTGGACCGGAGGATGAACGATGCACGTATCATCTCCGTGAATTGATGGAAGTCCGTACTCCATAAGGGTACATCTTGGAGATTTTTGTTGATGGGGTGGATCTTGTATGAACTGATCCTGAGGGATAAGTATGGCCGTTGGAAGAGTTGATGCGGCGGCCTTTGGTAGTCCCTTAGGAGGAATTCCACGAAGGCTCTAGAAGGTTGCTCCGGTAGACCAGCAGTGTGAGGTTGTTGATCTTGGTACTGATGCTCAGTCGCTGCATCTACGGCTGGTGCTCCCTCTTCCTTGTTCACAATGGGTTGTGGTTGATTGTTGTGAGTTTCTATCCATGAACGCCGATGATAAAGCAAGGTATATTCAATTTCCGGGTCAAGCGGAACTAATTCTGAAGACTCGGCGCTTCTGGATCATATAAAACATCTAAACAAACACTTTAAGCTCTGCACAACACAAAAACAAAAACTAGGCGTAAAAGGGAAAAATAGAAAAGAAAATTTGAAATGGGATAGGAAAAAAGATTTTTAATAATTTTTTATTTTTATTTTCACTTAAATCAATTATTAACACAATTTAAATATTAGCCCTAAAACAAAATGGATTCCCCGGCAACGGTGCCAAAATTTGGTCTCGCTTATCGTTGATTGATGTTTTATGCATCCCAAATTAATTACCCATTCTTAGAACTTTAGTATAGCATATGTTCGGGGTCGATCCATAGGGAACCGTGGTGTGCATGAATTCAATTGAGTTAATACTTAACAAGGTGAAGTATGCAGAATTTCGAATCGATTGGGTTGATTTTGGGTTTTGACTGAAACTAAATTGATTTATTTTGAAGAAATGGATACAGTTTGAATGAAAACAATGGGTAAATTTTAAGAGCTTTTAAAATGGGAAGAAAAGACGTGTCGGGGCTGCGGTTATTAAGGAGGTTTTATGTAGATTGTTTAAATGGTTGAGTTGTTCATAATAATTCAATCATTCTAGATTTCGTTTTGTTACAAGATTTCCTTGGTCCGGTTCCTCTTTTTTGGAATTAGAGCAGTTGACTCCTTGGTCTAGTAGTCAGTGTTCTTAATTCTTTATTAAGTTCAGTCCATTGTTTGAATCGGTTAAATCCTTCCAATGATCATCAAAGTTTTCACCGTTACTTTTCTGTTGTATCGCTGAGAATTCATCCCTTGGTCCGGGTCAGAATTCTCAGTTATATTTAATAGTAGATTAAGAAGAGTAAGATGAATTACAATGATAAAACACAACTATATAAAACAACATACAAATTATGATCCCTTCATCCACAACCCCAACACGAGGCATTTAGTTACACGTATAATGTGGGACGAAACGACACACGTGGTACCTGACAGATTCATCATGTAAGCATTGAGGAAGGGTGTTGGAAGGTGGAGTAGTGGAACTACGACACCAAGGTGGCATGGGAATGGTAGCAACAAAGAATTTTCGCTCCTCCAAAGGTTTTGACTCTCAAAATCCGTAGTCTAAGGCCTCTTTTTATAGAAAAATAAAGTACACGGTGTGTATGGAAAGTACATGCTGTGTACTTTTCTTCAAGGCATTTTGGCGCCAATTTCTCCGCTGGCAGATGGCCTAACATGCTGTCTTTGACTTTTGAACATGGCACCGCCTGCATGTTGAGTGTACACGACATGGAGCGCTGCCATACACAGTGTGTAGTATCAAAAATTTTAGCCTCCAGCCCCTTCTAGAATGGACGAAATGGAGTGTAGAAATACAAACATGTTGTGTCTCCTTCAACAACCACATGGTCGTGTAGTCTTTTCTAAGCAACCACCTGTTCAAGAAAGTGGTACATGACATGTAATGCCGCCTCACACGGCATGTATCTCTGCCTGGTGACATGGGTGTATACTCGCTGCTTTGGTCCATGACATTGTCTGGATGTATACAGCGTGTATAAAAATACACGCCGTGTAGTTTCAAAATTTTCACAAACTTCCCTTGATCTGTGTATTTATCCAGAAAGCTCTTGAAAGTAAATTGATTCACAAAAATCAAATAATATGTTCATAAAACAACAAATATTTGATGAAAACATGTTTTGATTGTCAATTATATATGTTGAAATGTATACAAAAATTGGGTGCATCAGCTTGTCATGGAAAATGAAACTACATGGCGTGTAGGAAGGATCACATGTTGTGTCAAGGTATCTGGGGATTTCTTTGTGTACGCTATTCGTGTTCCCATACACATCCTCAACCCATGTATGCCAACCTGTGTAATCAGTACAAGGAGTGACCCGCATTACTAGACTCGTATGGACATGTGTGGAGGAAATGGTGTGTACTCCACCCTAATTCCATGTATCATATGAGATACATGTTGATCCCCTTGTAAGGACCCGCACACCATGTGATAGTAGTCGCATGCCGTGTCTACACTTCCATTTGCTCGGGACTCCGGAAACCACTAGGTGGGGTCCACACATCATGTCTCCCCAGAGGCACACCGTGTTATTCATCATGTGCAGCGTGCAAACCCTAGTCATCGTTTCCGGTCCACAGGGTGTGTTTATCATGATACACGCCATTTGTTTTGAAAATTTCTAGAATTGAGAACCTACTCCACTGCACCTCGAGTACTCCTCTGGTCTTTGATTAGTTCATTTGATCCCAAAAAACTCAAGATTCTAGGTTTCCCTAATGCCAAAATGTTGTTTCCATTGTTTTAAGTCTTCCAATCAGCACCAAAAAAACAAACTTCAATCCACTTTCATGAAGAATGATGGATGAACGATCGTCCTTGTTCTGATTCGATTTGTCATCTACTATCAGCGTCGCACCACCGCTAGGTCATTGCAATGTCTGATCTCCAATTTGGTATCATTGCATTTCAAAATGGATGCGCAATGATCCATTTTTCATAACCCCACAATGAACGTGAAGAATGTGGGGTAATGAGGAGGAATAATATCAATAAACAAAAAGAGGAACACACCTCCTCAATAGTTCTTCACGGCATCGACTCACTCCTATTAGAAGGATTAAATAGAGTGAATCAGAACATTGATTTTAACATTGTGGATTAATCCCTAATATAAACCCAATAAAAACCCTCCTGTAAGAACTCATGATCAGTAGATCAACCTATTTTTGGGGTAATCTGCGTTTGATGTTTAATCTAGGAATGGTGAAAAGAAGAATCGAAATAACAACCCCTACCTCGATTCGGTTGAAGAATGATCGTCGTGTCACGTTTATTGTCGAGGGTTCTTCGAATCCGAGTTGTGTTGATTGATCATGTCATCGCCGTTCATTGTTGAGAGTTCTCTTCATGGATTTAATAATTTTCTAGAGTTCCTCTCAATTTTCTACTAATGGTTAAAATTTGATTAACCCATTAAAAAGAGGGAACATGTTTCCGAATTCCATCACGATGTGGCATTAATGAGTTAGTGTTGTTTTTTCTGAGTCATTATGGCGTGGCATTAAATAAATTAGCAGCCGCCCCGATATTGCACTATTCCAAATGTTTCTAATAAAAATAAATTAAGATTTTCTAATTATATTATTCTATATTATTTTGTTTTATTTTATTTTACTAAACACCCTCGAAAATTAACTTTTTCCATCAACCCGCGATGGTCAAGGTTAGGCCCATTCTTAGGTAATGTCATAATTTCGGACGTAATGATGCCATCAAATTTTTAATTCAGTTATCCTTTTGGAAACTGCAAAACTACACACACCTGCCAACTCACTTAACTTAATGAAAGTTTAAACTACCATTCTGGGATCAACAAGCCTCATAATGACCTTCCATATACATGCTTGCTATCATAATAATTCCATATAATATTTCAAAATAATACAAGGAAAAATATGAGTCATTACACTTTCATTTATAAACAATTAAAGCACATGTTCTATCTGTTTCATCTAAGTGACTTGTTTTTAATATATATAGAAATTGATGGAATCCTAAGTTTCTCACTGAGAAACATGAAGAGGGAGTGTAGCTCATGCTTCATGTAAATCCGGGAAAGATAATTATTAATAAATATTTTAATAGTTTCTTGATCACCTCAAGATTCATTCATGAATTCTCTTACCATCATATAAACATGATCACTATTCTCTCTAATCTACCTTAAATCATATCAGGGAGTACCTGGTAAATCTCGTTGAATAGAATGTATCTACTCCCTTAAAACTGATATGATCAATTATATATAAAAATAATAATGGGGTGGACTACAATAAGTAGAAGATATTAAAGTTAAATTCTCCAACATGTCCCATAAAGTAGTTGAATTTGAAGAAAATGAAGACTGGGTCTACTCCATCACATACCATAAATTATCCATCTCATTGGATAGACTTTTATTCTCAAAATCATCCTCCTAAATATGATGAATCATCATTGGTTGGATGTGGAATACTAATAACTAAAATAAGTGTATAGAATCCTTCTTACTCAGTTATATGACTGGAGGTGCTTGATTTCTTCGAATCTCACCGAAATCAGAATGTAGAATCTCTCTAAAAGACTCTTGATCATCTTTGGAAATAGTATAAAAAATAACTAGTCATGAAAGAGAAGCATACATGGGTTCAAATTTTACTCTTAGTGGGAGGAATAACATCCTCTTCTGGATCTTGTGTAATAAAAATATCTTATTAAAATCTATAAATATCTATTATATTATCAGTAATATTATCCATAGATTCCTTGGGATCATTATTTAATCTTACCAATGTTCCACCTTGATTTTTTGAACTTCTCTCACCATCAAAGAAGTTCAACTTTTCCAATCAATGTCACACATACCATATTAATATTCCTCATTCATCAAAAGGTATGGGACACATCCTAGAAGAATATCAGACAACAAGATCAGTAGGTTAACTATCTATTTGGTTTAATCGGTGGCTAAAAAATGAAGGGTTTCCACCCCCTCATCAAATTCCATCATCACATCTCTGTAAAAAACATCCTCGTTGATATATTTAACAAAACTAGGTCTCTACTTAAATATAGTAGAAATATATACAACTAGATAAGGAAGATGTTTCTGGGTTATCACATGATCATTAGGACCACCATGATCAACACCATCATCCCTACCATCTACATCATCATCTCCCTCATCATTATCATCTTCATTATCTATTCCATTCCCTTAATCTTTATCAACATTACTTTCATCATTTCCATTTTCATCACTTTCTTCATCGAAGACATCCACATCTTCCATACAAGATTTTAAATAACAACAGTTTTACTTTTCTTATCTTGAAACTTATGTTACCTTATCATCATTATCTTTTTAACTCAGAATATCGTCTCAAGAAGGTCAAAATCTTGGAGGACTGGCAAGGCCGAATGACATCACCAGAATCATAGGTTTTTCAAGTTCACTTCCCTCTACATATGAGAATTCCTCCTGATCACCTAGTAATAAAACCTTGTCTTCTTCCTCCTCTTCATTTTAGTACTCAACTACCTCATCTAGATCCAAGACATGATCATAAGTTTTTTATATTAATAGAGTGATCTATATGATTAAAATTTTCAAAAATCATGTTATCATCAACAAACCATTAATTCAACCTTGGGTTCCAATTAATCATTATCCATTTATAAGGGGTAGTAATCTTACAAAAACCTCCACACATGAATTCAGATATATCATCCTCATCAACTAATCACTTGGTCTAAAGGATGAATGAAATAAGGAATGTTTATATAAGTTAATTAGTCCTGGATGATGTCTTACATTACTTCATCATATACACCATCATATGCCTTTATAGATTAATTAAACATCCATATCTCCTAATGTATAGAATATATACATATTGAAATAACATCAGTTTAATGACTCATTTTATAAGAACAAATGTGTTTTTTTACATTAGTATCAATCATCACTCGCTATCCAATTTATTTACAGAAAGTCTTCATAATGTTCCATCTCTTGTCAGCTTTACCAAGGAATTCTCATACACAACAAGAATCATTGTCCGAAGAAATTGACCCTTGAGATTCATTCTTGATTCTTACATTAGGTACATTTACACCATTATCCCATCGTCTCAAAATAAATATTACATATTTTCTATCTATCATTCTTCACATTCGATCTCTATTTTCCCTAAAGATAAAATCAACTTATTGATAAAACTTTTGAATAAACCAAGGATGGAATGGACACTCATTATTCAACCAACTATCCATCCATCTATGTTCATAGATCACCTAAATGATCATTGACTTCCTCAACTACAACCATTCATCATTTACACATTTCTCAAATACTACTATATGATTCATGAGTTTTGGTTTCTAAGGATCGACTACAAGTCATCATGAATCTCTTATATTCTTATTCAAAGTAAAAAAACTATCGGGGGGTTGCCCTTATAGGTTTCTTCACTCTACCCATTTCAATGGACTAAAGGCTCAGCAAAGAACAAAGGAAGGATAATGGTCAGGAGAGAAAGGGTAATGGGTTGGTTAGATGAAAAATAGATGTGAAGGATATTGTGTGTCAAAATTTGACAACCCCCATTTTATATAATTAAGGGATTTAAATAAAAAACATAATAATGTATAAACATTTAAAATTAATAAAAATGAAGCTCGTAGAATTTAATTTGAAATGGTGGGTTAATTTCTAACAGTGGGTAATTTCCAAGAATTGGTAATTTCCAATGGTGGGTGATTTACAACGGTCGGTCATTTCTATTGGCGGTAAATTTCAAAGGTGGGTGATTTCCAATGGTAGTTAATTTCCAACATTGGGTAATTTCTAATGGTGGTTAATTTCAAAAGGTGGGTTTTGAAAATTAAAATTTAACCATTATTTATCATTCTTAATTCCTGATTGATGTAGTTTAATCATTCGAAATTAAATGGATAAAAGTAAAAATCTGTAAGATGTTGTTTAGTTATTATGAATTCAAGAGTAATATCACCATTTTGAAAATAATTACTCAAAAAGTGATTTTTTACACCAATTTCATGTTTCTTGAGCGGGATACTAGGTTCTTGGACTTATTTATTGCACTTCTATGGTCACAATTTATAATAAAGTTCATAAATTATGAGTGTGGTACACATTATGAAATAAAGTAATTATTTAAATTATATATAAATATTAAAATATGAGAGTGTTACAAAATAATTTAGCATTGCTAATGATGAATTATTTTTTCGACTCAATACTTTGAATATCTTGTTATTGTTACATGGATGATAGTGAATCATGCAATATTAATAATTTATTGGATCTAACCATCTTCTCAAAATTATGTTACACTCGCTTTGAATCAATATAAATACTTTAATATTTTATGGTCAGTATATATTTCACATTTTTCAAGAAATAAAATATGTCTCTATATTTTTTTATGAAAATAACTACTTCAATTATGAGAAAAATATATCAATTTTACTATCATCACTGCTGGAAACAAGAGCTGTACTAATGGGTATAAACCCATGGTTTGTTAAAATTATTAGGATAACCTAACTTGTTAAGAGTACACCATCTATTTTAACAGACCATTGGTATATCCTCCTAAAAGTAATTCATATTAAAACTATTTTTAAAAAATCATTATAATAGCCATAATATACAAATTGTTTTTTAAAATTGTTGGTATACCCAAATCCATTTACCTACTGTGTGGCCTCCCCTCCTCCCATTTCACTCCCACACTGATATAGACCCTATGGCCTTCAGTTTTCTTCTCCATCCACATCAATATATCCCCCCTTATGGTTTTCATTAAATTATAGTGAAATTTAAAATTAGTATGTTCCAAATAAATCATGTCTTATATCAACTATTATTTTATTTTATTTTCTAGGTCTGAAAGAATAACCTTGATTATTTTTTTATATTCAATAATCATTGAATATAGGTTAGTTTTGAATATATTTTTTACCAAATTTCCTAGTAAATCTGATTTTATGTGGTGTTTTTTTTTCTTACTCTATACTAATATATATATATAATATGAAATAATTATTTTTTGATATATATATATATATATATATGAGGTAAGACAATAATTATATATTCTAGTATTTTTGTTTTTTTAATATTATATGGACACGAAATTATTAATTTCAATGTATTATTTTAAAAATAGTAATTCTTCATTTCAGGTTTCAAAATAAAATGTCAAAATTTTCATATTTAATATATTACATACATAATATCAAGACTACCAAATTCAGAAAACGTTCATTTAAACAATAAAAAATATATATTTCTAGAAAAACCATTTATAAACTCTAATTAAAATTCATCATCTTTATAATTATTTTATTAAAATAAATCATGTTATCTTAACAAGATTCACTTGATCCCTATTTTATTCCATATACTCATTTTTTACAAATTCTCATTACATAACACACATTGCATCACACACACTTTTAATTTAGTGAAATATTCCTTGATTGAAGGTTAACTATAATCAATATCTTTAAAAAAACTACCAACATAAATATAATTAAAAATAAATTACCAAATAAAATGGTAAAATGATATTATCTAATATTGTACATATATATTATCCAATATACCTACATTACAAAAGGATCAGTTATCATATAATGAAAACATATATCTGGAAAAAAAATCAAGAAACAAAAATCAAATGTTTCCCCCCATATGATTAATTTATTAATTACAGTCATGTTTTCATTTATTCTCTCACATTATCCCTATTTTCTATCATACACCCATTTTTTACTCTTTCCCACTACATCCCTTGGTTCAAATCACACAAAATTTTTATTCCGTTTTACACTATTTTTTACATTTTATCTATTTTTTCCCCTATATTACATCTTCAATCATTATCGAACACACTTCTACCTGTATTTTTTGTTACCATAAATATCTTTAATCCCAACACCAATTTTAATTTTTCAATGTATTTTAAACACAATAATTTTATTATGCATGGTAAAATATAATAATGAAATGTAATCATATTCAAACAAAACATTACAAATCCTACTAATTTCATACAATAATGAAGAAAACATATTGAAAGTACATATTCAAACAACTTATTTGTGATATGAACCTATAAAATAATAGCTTGTCATAAAAGTTTTCTTAAACATAAAGTTTTTGTTAAAATAACCATATAACCATTGGAAATCATTAAAAATGATATTGAATTCTATAAGAATGGGGAATATACCAAATTCTAGATATTCAGTGCCACTGTCCTGATGGATGTTTAGTAAATCTCTAAAGGATACACTTTAACATCCACAATATGAGAAACCTATAATTATAGATATATCCAACTTAACATCAAAGTTTATATGTGCTGAAAAATATGGTTACATATAAATAGTAATATTTAATACCTGAATTTATAACAAAAGAATATAATTAGTTAAAAAGTGAATAGAATAAGAGAAAAAAATAAAAACATAAATTATAAACACAATTTTGTGTACTAGAATTTATAGTTATTACTCATTGATATAATTAAATTTAATATAATGGTTTTATAATTATAGTACTTTCTTATATATATAGTATTTTTTTCTTTTATATAATCATTCTTATATAGGCTAGTGTGTCAGTATTGATTTTATATCAAGTGAATAATTATTGTTTTATTTAATGTATTTTAGATTTAAATCCAATATTCTGTAATTTCTTTTATGACATGACATATATAATTTTTTTTCTGATTAGATAGATGTTGGGTGTATAAAACTGATCTTACCTCAAGTGATTTTCGAAACCAGTTGGATATAAATTAAAAAAATTTCATTTTTAAATTATTCAGAAAGTGAATATATTCAATACCCATGTTATAATTTTTTTGTAATATCCTAAATAATTTAGATAAAATCTAAAAAATATGGTTTTTAAACAAACTACAATGTATGGTGTCACAATGTGGAGAAAATTAAATCTCAAAATTTTCATAATCTTAATAAGAGGAATAGAATAAGGAATTTGTTATATGTTCTATTTCTATTTATTCATCATCATGATATAAAAAGGAGGTCAACCCAATAATACATAGATATGAGAACATATGATACCTGTAATGAAAATCATAATGTTGATAGGGGGAAACAATTGAATAGTTCTTCCACAACTTAAGAATATCAGGAGTGTGGTAAAATGAGTCATTTGTAATATTTAATCTGACTATTTCATAGGAAAACCATGTATAGGATTTCTAATACTTAGATAAATTATTTTATTACTTATATGATGTAATTGCATATAGATGATTTTAAAATCCTATAAAAACCAATATATGTCAAGGATGTTATATGAATAACTTACATTTTCTAATAATAAAAGTCATTCTTTCCAGAAACATTATAGCTAAATCTTGGAGGAAAATGATAAAAAAATGATTGAATAAAATGTGGAACGTATCAATGGAATCCAATTCTTATGGAAGACCATCATTTGTTCTATAAATATTATTGTTGAACATTCCATTGATTTTGAGACTCCATAATAATTCCATGTAATATGAAATATCAATAAATATATAATGGAATGATATAAAGAGAAATAAGGATAATGATGACTTTTTTAATCCTTTATATAAATTTTCATGGAGGATATTTTATTTTTTATATCTTGATTTTATAGATAACATGCATAATGTAAGTATGGGTATATCCTGTTATGGGTTTACTCAGTTTGGGCGGATACATACTTTGTATAGAACATGGGTATTTTTTGTAAAAAAAATTTACCTTCTCCAAGGATGTATGTAAAATAAACATTAACCTTATTAAGTATACTCATATATATAACTTTTTATCCAAGAAATAACATATAATTACACATGAATCATTTCATAAATAGTTGGAACACCTTTTAAATGTGGGTGAGTGCATATATAATGAATGTTTGAAAGGAATATTTCATATGTGTGTTGTGATTGTGTGGACGATAAATGGTTTTCATACTTGTTAAATTATTTTGGGATAGATCATGATGGGATACTATCATGTACTATTTGAATAAAAAATAAATGATCCATAAGACTTAACAATCCCTTTAAATTTATTTCTATAGTTCATCTAATATTCATTTTCAATAGAACATCAATATAGTATAAATCTTTGATGGTTTGACAATACCATAGAGATATAAAATCCACCTCATCATATGACTATAACTGATGTGATTAATGAATTAAAAATTTTCATTTTTTCATTTAGGGATTATTAAATAAAATCCAGAAATATAAAGGATGTTTCTACTAAAACCAATTATAATTAGAAGAATAAATGTATCTTCTTCGAATTTCCTTATGGTTAATTCAATTTTTTATGTCATTTATTCGACATAATTCACATTCAAAAAATATATATGTGAAATTTTTATTTATATTCTTGGTAATATTAGGAGAGAGACAAAAATAATTATTTATTCTCTCAGCATGACTTGGTAGATTAGGGTATCAAACTGTAATTTCATTCTATTTTTATTAGTGAAAATAAATTTAAAGTTTGTGTTCTTATTATGCGATGACACATGGTGTAAAAAAATAAATTTGTGAAGTTTTAGAGACTGTTAAATTTCCTATGTTATATTCAAGAAACAAATCAAAACGGGTCAACATAAGAGAGTGGAAGCCGAAAGATTTGAAGACTTGTGATTTTCACATCCTTCTACATGATTTGATTCTAATCAAAATTTTACATCTACTATCCCATAATGAAATATTTAAAGATTTTTTGTTTTTCCATTTTTATAGAGATCAATGTGAGAAGTTGTTTTCCAAGTCATTCTGGAAGTCAAATGGAAGAGGCCCCAATGATTTTTTTGTGAGATAGAGAAAATATTTCATCCATCATTTTTAGAATGAATTCTAAATTTAAGTATCCATCATCAAAAAAATACTTCTCAGAGGACTTTTTCTAATTTTTTAAATATATCCATCTGAAATAAATATCTATACATTGAATTTTTATACCCAAAATATGAATCATCCTAGAAGTTCTATCAGGATAGGTTACATGAATCAATGACGTACATATTTATGTTCAATGTATTTTTTTATGTGTCTATAAGAAGGAAAAATCCAATGATAAATAAATAATATTGGTATGAGAAAATTGAACCATGTTATTGATCACTACCCCAAACAAGGGTAAATGGTAGATCATATACATTGGCCACATTAATCCATGAATAGATAATGATAGATCATAACATTGCTTTGTTTAACAATTATATTTTTGATGAATACATCACGTAAGTAAATTAAAAATGTATATATTATCTTATATCATGAAATTATACATATCTACTAAAAATTTTATATTATTTTAATAGGGAACAAGAACCTGTTATAATCAAATATTTTCATTCTATATCTTTGATAAGGAGAGAGACATTTCATATAAAAATATTTTCTTCTTGGATGAAATTGAATGTATAATAAATACTATAATAAATTAATAAAATAAATATATACTTAATTTTAATATTCATTTATATTCTAGGTACTAATTTTTTATGATGACTTTGTCTATAAGGAAATAATTGATTTTTCTTTTGGTCTTAATTATGTGGTTCATTATTGAAAGTCATTTTTGATCAATGGGTGCAATTTTATTATCGAGTAATGCGAAATTAACATTAGAACACAACATGATGGTGTTATTCCAACATTTTAAAAAACTATTATTCTAGTGATGCAGATATGTGACTATGATTTTAAAATGAATATTATTATTGATTAATTGAGAAAATACACATATTGCATTATTACACTTATTGTATAGTCACTATGAGGAAATTTAAGTGGTTTCTATTTGATGATGATTCATGGTAAATTTTTTAATGATTTAGGATTTTGAGTTATTGATATGACTCACACAATTTTTAATGATGAGCCTATATATTGGCATAAATAAGAAAATATGTTTTTATGTGAAATGTCATCAATGACTAAAAATTTTGGTCATTATTGATGTAATCCCATGATAAATTGTTTATGATGGTTGAGATAAAATTAACACCATCGCTAATCCCATGGTCCCCACGAAATATATTACTTATGCTTAATATAATAATTCAATTGAAATAGTTTATTGTGAACCTAAAATTATTTTGGGAAATATATGGAATCATTCATCTGTGTTATTAGTTATTTTGGATTAGCTCATCTTGGGTTTTTAGGGTGGTGAAATTAAATTATTTTTACTATTGACTACTTATATTTGGAATCCAACATGAAATTCAATTTCATTTCCAAATATACCAGTTGCATGTTTCTTTCTATTTCATTTTATAATATTGTATTTAACTGTATTAGAACCTATTCAAAAATAAAAACTAAAACAATTATATTTTTAAAAAATTAGATGAATTTATTTGAAACATATTAAAATATATGTAATTAAAATAAAAAATGAAAATAAATACCATCTAAATAAATGGAAGAATGACCTAACCAAAAATATGAACCAAATTAAAAAACCCAAAAAAAGGAAAATTGACCTGATCAATTTAAATAAATGAATAAAATGAAAAAACATAATTGAATTAGATTGACTTGAAAATAGAAAAAAATCATATCACACCCATGATAAACATCCAATCTCATTGTATTGGTATTTCTATGAAAATTCTTTTTCGTTTTGATATTATTCCCACTAAATTAATATGATTTTTTCTATTACTACAAATACTTTATTAGGTACCGTATTCTTTATTTTTTGGCTAACACATTAGTTACCCATTTTTGATTAATTCCATATTTATTTTCAAATTAGGGAAATAAAAAACATTGAAGAGATATTAAGAAGAAAATATGACAGACAATAATCACTACATGAGAGTGATCAGTACTACAGCAAAATAGGCATCTGGTGGCGGTTCTTTTTTCGTTTAGCAGCGGTTATAACCGCCGCTAAATGGTGTGGCGGTGCTTTCTAGAAACTTCCGCCTAATATGGTGTCGCCAATATTTTCACGGCAGTTATTTTCATATAGCGGCATTTTTAGGGAAGCGTCACAGCTCCCTTATTTCGCGGAGGTTTTAGCGGCGGTTATAACTGCCGCTAATAAATTCAAATCCAGCGCCATAAAACTGCCGCTAAATCCAGAAGAACCGCTACGGGATGAGGCTTCCACGATGTGACCATTTTGCGGCGGTTATAAATACCGCTAAAAGTATATTTTATTTTACGTTTAGCGGTGGTTTTGAATGTTTAGCGGCGGTTTAAAAAACCGCGAAATAGTCACCAGCTTTCATTTAGTGGCGGTTTAAAATGCCGCTAAAAAGTTTCCCAGAAAAAAAATTACCTAATTCTGCTGCCCCACATCCTGAAAACCAAACCAAAACACATATAATAGAGAGAACAAGTATAATACATGAAAACAATCTTAGGGAAAGTGGTGAATCTAGAGGTTGAAGTGAGTCAATGGGTAGGAGAAAAGATAAGGACAGTTCAAGAAATATAGAATTTAATCTAGAAACAAGGTAATCAAATGTTTTAAATGTAAACAACCTGGACAAGGGTGACTTTAAAGATAGTAATAATGACCATTCCCTATTAGTTGAACAAGACTTCGACACTACTAATGTGTTAAATGTCACTGATATAGCCATCTTATATGAATAGAACCAGGATTCATGATGCTCATTCCACATGTGCCCAAATAAGGAATTCCTTACTAAATTAAGGGAATTGAATAATGGTGATGTATTTCTAGGGAATAATATGAGCGGTCACATCATGGGCATAGGATCAATTTTACTAGAGCTTCCTGATGGGTCTGTTAAAACTCTTGAATAATTTAGGTGGGTACCTGAATTAAAAATAAACCTAATATCCCTAGGAACCCTTGACCAGAAAGGGCATGGCTTCAAGTCTGTATCTAGATGCCTTAGAGTTTCCAAGGATCCCTCACTGTAATAAAGGGAACCCTTCCCAATGGTCTGTTTGTGTTAGATGGAAAAGTGTATAGAAATCAGTTGAATAGTTATTCTGGTTCATAATGTGATTCCATCACCTTATGGCATAGGATACTAGGGTATTTTAGTGCCATCGGTCTTAGTGAGCATAAGAAATAGTTCCTTCTATATAATATCACTCCTAACAGTTTTCCTTTTTGTGAAGACTGTGTATATGGGAATTCTAGGAGAATCAGCTTCAGTAGATCCATTTTTAATGCTAAGGAACCTCTTGAATGTGTACATTCTAACTTGTGGGGTCCTTCTACGGTTACCTCCCATGGTGGTGGTTTATACTTTTTAACCTTTATTGATGATTTATCTAGGAGAGTGTGGATTTATTTTATTAATCACAAGTCAGATGCCTTTCAGACTTTTATGAAATGGAAAGTTGCACTAGAGAGTGAGACAAATAAGAAACTTAAGGCCTTAAGAACTGATAATGGTTTAGAGTATATATCCAATGAATTCATTGAATATTTTGAATCTGAAGGAATTAAGATATATCGGACTATTTTGGAAACTCCAAAACAGAATGGGTTAGCAGAGAGAATGAATAGGACTGATTTTGAGAGGGTAAGATGTATGGTATCCCACTCAAAACTCTCTAGGTCCTTCTAAGCTGAGGATGATTCAACAGCAGTTCAACTCATTAACTGTTGTCCATATTCTGCAAACTCCTTTATAACACCTGAATAAATTTCGAAGGTCACACCCCCAAATCTAGCTCACCATAGGATATTTGGATTCATAGCTTACGTTCATTCATGTAATGACAAGCTAGCTGATAGGGCTATTAAATGAATATTCGTTGGATATCTATAGAGTGTTAAAGGGTATTATTTATGGGTAGATAAACCAGGTTACTAGAAATGCATTGTTAGTCACGATGTGGTCTTCCATGAATCTGGTGTGACCTGCGACAAAGTACCTGAACCTGTTGTAGCTCCTGATGAAGCTGTATGACCCTTAGAGGTCCCAACACCTTTAGGTGTTGATGTTCCTTTAAGATCAGGTGACCAACCTCAGTTCAGTGTTGGTCCTGCTCCTTTGGTTACCCAAGACCATCCTAAATCAGATCCAAATTTGGAATCCGAACCTGAGGACCAAGAACCTGTTGGCCTGATCAACAATCGTCTTACTTGAGATAAATAAAGGAGAGTATTTAAACCTCCAGCCCACTTCAACTAGTCATACATTGCTGTCTATGCTTTCAATGTAGCTTAGGAATTGTTTAATGATGATCCTAAAACTTTTAAGTAAGCTTTTAAGTCCAAAGGATATAGTAATTGGCTGAGATCAATACAAAAAAAAATGAATTCCCTTCATAAGAACAACACATGGGTTTTTGTTCCAAAACCAAATAATCAGAAAGTTATAGGTTCAATATGGATTTATATGAAGAAATAAAGCAATGTAGGAGAGTCTAAAATCAAATTAAAAGCACGCATGGTATCTAAAGGTTTTCTAAAATGTGAAGTCATTGATTATAGTGAAATATTCTCTCTTTTTTTAAGCATTCATCCATTATAATTATGCTTTCATTCTCTTCCAAACTTGATTGGAATGTTGAACAACTCGATGTAAAATCCACTTTTTTACATGGCTGTCTTGATGAAAGCATTTATATGAATTCTCTAGAATGATTTTCAATATTGATCAAACAAAACCATGTTTTTATTTTACATAAGTCCTTTCATGGGATTAAATAGTCTTCAAGACAAAGGTATAAAAGGTTTGATTCCTTTATGATTGACAATCAGTTTTCTATAAGTAGATTTGATGCATGTGTGTATTTTAAAACTATTAAACATGAGTCTTTTTACCTTTTATTATATGTTGATGACTTGTTTTCAATATGTAAAAATATAAAGATCATAAATTCCGTTAAGCACCAGTTGAACTGTGTTTAGGGTGTGGATACTAACCACATACCGTATGAGAATGCAATGGAAGAATACCTTATCATGGATTGGAAAAAGCTGTTGAAAGCATAGTAGTCATTATAATTAAAAAATGATAACAAAACTGACTATCGGGACACAGAAATGAGAAGATCGGATTGAAAAAACAAAACTTAGCCTGAAACTCATAATGTTGAATGAAAAAAAATGTATAGGTCATAGTTAAGAGCATAAATCGTTCCATAATCATGCATGTATGATGCATTAAATTACCATTTCCGGATTGATGTACCCCATCAAGAATGAGAACTTCTTATTCTGTATTTTTCAAGTGATGTACCCCTACAAACAAAAATATTATAGTATGTTCATCTTCCTTTAATGCACATCGTATGCATTGTTGTCTTTCCTACAGAAGGTGTAAATAAAACCTTTTATGCATGGAACCAAATTGTGTGCTTTTCACTTGTTGAACGACACCGGTTCTTTTTCATCGTGTAGCAGGGATTCGTGGAAACACTTTTATATAGTGCTGTATTTTTTGGGCAATGACAGCATAGTTTTTAAATGTTGCAACTATTCATAAACATCAAGACATATCAATCTATCATGAAATCCATTTCTATGGAATTTGAAAATATAGACTCATGAATAAAGAGATAGAAATCTGCTGGGAGGATTACCGTTTGCATCTGTGTAGTCCTATTTCCATAAAAATTCAATCTTCTATCATCTGGTTTCTCCATGCAAACATGTTACGACAACCTGAAATCACATTGAAACAAAATATTGATGCATAAAAAGGGAATATAAGTGGATAAAATATGAACACCATTAAAATACATGAAATCTGATTAATACCCTAATTGAATTGATTATTTAATCTGAATACATGTATAACCTGAATTTTGTTCATACGTTGACATCATCCTTGCCAAAGTGGACATCATATTATGCATTGAATTGTGGTATTTGAGTAATCTTGCTATATATCAAATTTACAACATCAGTATACAAGAAAGAAATCAAAGAACAATGGTCACCTTAATGAAAATATCAAACATACTTCAAATAGGCTCACTTCTGGATAAGAGAGTCCTAAACTTCAATTGTAAAACAGAGTAGTCTGGTGTATGCTGTAAATCCAGAGCCATGCATCAATCAAAGCCGAATAGGTAGCAGTCCGAAAGCATAAAGTGAGATGGATTTGATCTATCCTTGAATCACTTAGGATCCTCTGCAATCCCGGACAGCCATGAATATAGCAGATTCAATGAGAAATGAGGCCGCAAAACCATCCAAATAGAGGAAACCCAAAACAGTCATATATTTTCAAACAATAAACATGCCAACTGAAAACTCAACTGACCATAATCCAGTCATATATATAATAGGATGACAACTTCAATCTAGATCAAATCGGTAATCATCTTTATGTATATCCTTCTTCTCTATGTATAACTATCCTATGTGCACATGACTTGTGTGATATTAATAGTAGGTAAATATTTTATGTGTTAAATGGGCATGTATCAAATACTATTTAAATATTAATATGTAAGACATCAAAAACATTGAAAATAATGAAGAAACATAGACCTAAATGTTTGTTTACATAGAAAACAATAGTAGTATTCAATCCTGAATAGGTCCGTAAGATGCTGGACAGCTTATTCCTACCCATAAAACACATATGATATTCCTATGAAATCTAGGATCCTGATTTACTCAACTTTCAACATTTGTATGGCTAAAAAGGCACTAAATCTCATGTATTTTTTCACTACTCATTTGTAAGGTATGCTTAGGGAATTTTATACAACTTGTATGAATTGGAGTACTTTCATAATGATGCACCTACCAATTTGCTGGATGTCTTCATGAAGAACATTCTCTTTGTAGTCATATTGGTTATTTCTATAAAATCTAGTCTTACTGGATATTATATTAAGGAGTTCATGGTCTTTGATTGGTTGGGTATCATTGGAAACTACATGAATTATAATGAATTTATTTCTATTGTTTGTAAATTCCCCTTAATAGGTTGGATTAAAATAGACACTGATGGCACTTCAAAAGGGAATATGGGTCCCTTAGGCTACATAGGTATATTTAAAAATTCATGTCATGGATTTATCTCTTGCTTCACCAAGGAATGTGGGGTGGTGATGGATTATGAAGTAGATATGGAGGGAGTTATCAAATAGATTAAAATATCCCATCACAACGGTTCAAAAAATATTTTGTTCAAACTATACTATTTCTCGTATATGCCATACCATCTCAGGAAAAATTCTCCTTCATTGAGACATTAGGTGATGTGGTAGGACTGCATGCTCCATTGTGGACAAATTTATTTTGTTTCATCTCATGTTTTTAGGGAAGGTAATGTGGATGATGACACTCTCATTGACCTTTGTGTTGGGTCAGGAGTTAAAAATGTTTATTGAATGCTTCATATTCTACTGAGGAGCTTTTATTCCTTGACATTCGTAAATCTTTATCTCTTTTATTTAATTTTGATCCCATTTTATTGATGGAATCTCTTATTTTTATTAATAATATGTTAATTAATACTTTGATTGATTTCTTAAAAAATGACTTGAGAATAAAACTATGTTCTAGGAAACAAAGGCTACTAGATTAAAAAGAAACCTATGTTTTGATTTTTTGACCAAACCAAAAACAATTCATAAAACCAAGTTTGGATTTCAATGAACCTAAATCAGAACATCATTATCTAATACTGTATTCATACAGTTTCAAACAAATCCCAATAAACATGGCATGGTGAACCCAGATTCTCCCACAACATTCAATCTATAAACCTGTAACCTAGAAGCCTAGAAACCTGCATACCAAAAAAACCAAAATAACTAAAAAACCTTTTAAATAATCATACATAAAAAACTAATCATGCGTACCAAAAAAACATGCATACCTGTAATCAAATGATATATATACCTTCCAACTAAAAAACCAGAAAACCTTTGAATCTGCATTCCTTCCAACCTGCATGGAAATTTGTAATCAATCAATCTTCATACCTTTGCAGGTTTACAATCAATTTGTAAACCTGTAATCTTATAAACTAAAAACATTGAAATCTACAAACATGGAAACCTTTAAATATCCATCATGCATACATAAAAAACCATAAAAAACTTCATCATGTGAACCTAGCAGCAACTAAAACCCACAATCCTACAACCAAAAAACATAAAATTAGTAGCATGTAAACATGTAATGCACAAACTATCAACTTATAACATCCAAACTGGATAGCCTACAATTCTTCAAACCTTCTAACCTATAATCCCACAAACAGAAAACATGAAATAATGAAATCATTCAAATAAGAAACTAGAAAAAAAAATCATTATCTTATGAAAGTAAAAAAATACAAGACCTATAAATATGAAAACATGAAACATTTATCCCCTGCACCAGCCCCCCTCACCTCCCCCCAGCACCAACACCCCCTCCCCCCTACTCCATCCCCCCTATCAACTAATAACATCCAAACCTGCTAGTTTACAGGCCTTCCAACCTATAAACGCACAACCAGAAAACTTGAAAAAATAAAAACATTCTAATATGAAACTAGAAAAAAAAATCATTGTATCATTAAAAAAAAATAAAAGACATTTAAAGATGAAAACATGTATCCCTTGTACCCCCACCCCCTTGCATCAGACCCCCCTGAACCATCCCCCCACCCCCAACAAAAAAATCATTGTCTCATGAAAATAAAAAATAGTCCAGTACATGCTGTAAATCCAGAGAAATATAATATTATTCAGCCTCGTGCAATATAATATTATTCAGCCTCATGCAATATAATATTATCAAACTCTTATAAACATATTTAGATAAAATATACATGTATTTCAATGCCTCATGAAATATAATATTATTTAGCCAAAGCAATATGATTGCCCAAGCATAATCACAAAATATTTTCCACTTCACAGAGAATAATATAAAAGCTCAATTTTAGTTTACACCATAACCAAATCATAGATAGAAGAAAATAAATCTGCAAGGCACATAAAATTCATAAAAATTCTCAAAACCATGATTTATAAAGTATTCATAACCAAACACATAAAAATAATAATATAGAACCCTTGGAAAATTTCATAGTAGTCTAATGAAACAATTTATTCCTAAATGATGTATATCACACTCAAGAAATCAAGACATAAAAGGAAACATCAGAAATCAATAAAATACATAAAAGCAAAATGAGAAATCAAGGAAATTTTAGGACATGAAAATGTGTGGTGGAAACTATGCGCCACAAATGTTACATATACAAACCAAATATTTTCATATTACAAATCAACAATACAACTACTCAAGGTCTGATGATGCATCATCACCCTCTCCACCTTCATCTCCACTTTGTGTTCTCACCTGTAAGAACATTATATTGAAAATTAAATACAATTGCATATTTATATTAAAACTTTAAACCAATGAAAGTTAGAAAATTAAATGATTTTGATTTTTTGTGATTTACCTGCATACCACCAGTCAACGCACTACCACCGGGGGCATATATTCTCATCTGCTGACATATTTCAATCAACTCTTTCTGCAATGCAGATATCTGATCCCCCTGCTGGTTAACTGTGTTTTGTAAAGAAACAATCTCTCTCTTATCATCTCCGGGTATGGGCTGACTAAAGTCAGGAGTAGATGCAGCTGCTATCCCCGATGGATTGCTAAAAATATCAGATGGTACGGGTCCCAAACCCATCCCGTGCACTCTCCCAGCATGCTCCTTCCCAAGGACCTTAGCAACAGGGTCATCATGGGATACTGAGTAGGACTGCGCAGGATTGGCATCCCATAGCTCTTTAATTTTTACCTATAATTCAAATATCAAAATATATTGACAGAGTAAAAACTAATAATAAGTTATTATGATGAAAAATGGACTTCATACCCCAACTTATTTAGCAAGCTCATTAACAAAACTTCCATCGGATTTCTTATGAACATCCAACCACAGTTCAGACCTGGATGATTCATGCCCTAAACTCTGTGACTGCATTAAACAAATATAAATCAACAATTCAATATATTAAACAGATTATATTGTCTTATAAATATTTAAACTATTTAAAATATTACCAATGTCATTCGGCTTCTATAAAAACTTTTTGAGCCCTCAGTGTGCAGGATGACTTGCTTTGCACGGTTTGATGCATTTTGGCTTGAAGGATCCTGAAATAAATAAAAGGAAATTTAATACTGATGTATTTAATGTCATGTCTTTTTCATATACATGTATAAATGTAAAATGAGGATAATATAATAATATATATTTCAATACCATCCGCTTCTGATCACAATTTCTGTCAACAAACACTTTCCACTGCTCTTTCGGTACCCCACTGGGTAGCTTCTCATAAATTTGCTGCGTGGTCAATGAAGTATCATTGAAATCACACCATAATCTCCATTTTAAATCTTTCCACTTCTTACCTAGATTTTTCAACATCCACTTTTGTGCTATAACATCAGCAACAGTAATGTGGAAGAACATCTGTATACAAAAATTCATTTTGAACATATTAGTAACATGACATTCAATTAAACCATAATGTAATAAATTTACCTTTATTTGAGAATCAAACACATCATTTTTACAGCTTGAAGGCATATGTCTCCAATCGTCTTATGAAATGGGAAGGGAAATGGGCTCCGCTGCCAGCTGGCCTATAATTTGGCCAAGTAACCCCGTGGCATCATCCGTAGGGACCCCGTAAGAATCAAATGGCACAATAATCTTCTCGCCATTCAGATTCCAAACATCTTAACTTTTAATATTTTTCTTCATAGTTGCATTTTTTCATATTCAATGAGAAAACAATTAGTATAAACAAACTGCAATAAATGTATTTAATTAAAATTTGTACCTATAATAGTGACACTCCAGTTTGTCCGGGATGAACTGGAAGGGGCACGACGCTGCCCCACTGCTGAGCCTCCTGAAAGGGGAGTCGATGACTCACCCTTTACTGGGACATCCATGGAATGTGTGAGAGATGGTGTAGGGGGGTATGGTGCAGGGGTGTCAACACATGGCGTCTCAGATGTCGTGGGAAGGGAGAAAAATGGATCTCCATCTATCGCAGAACTAGATGAAACAATATACCGCTTCTTCCTTGGCATTACTATCATTTAATCAAATAAAATTAAGTTCAGAATATATATTTCAAAAAAATTATGCAGAAAAAAAATTAAAACTGATAATAGATTCCCAGTACTAACAAACAAAATATATATACCAATGATAATGAATGACTGCAGAAATGAAACAAGTGGTTGCTGAATAAATAAATAATTGTACATACAATCATTTTCTCCTTCAATCATGTCGGTTTCCTGCTCCATTTCTTCATCCACTTCATTCATCCTTGCTAGACTAATATTTTCAATATCATGATTGACAGCTAATTCTGCTTCCTGTTGCTGATTAAATTCAATTTCAGAGGTCAAATTTTCAACTTCATCACCCATATAATACAAATATCTTTGTATTACATGAGCAACTACACTCCACCCTTCATCGGCAACATTATTCACATAATATACCATTTTTTCTTGTGATGCTAAGATATATGGATCATGCAGTTCATGATCACCAACATCCATCAAGCGAGAGAAGTTCACAGAAGTAAATTCCAAGGAATCTCTTTTAACACCTCTGATAATATCGACCCATTTGCATTTGAATAAAAAAACTGAAAAATGTATGTGGTAGTTTAATTCAATAATATCATACAGCTTTCCATATTATTCCACTTCAGCAAATGTAAATATACCACTTTTCTGTGTTTTCAAACCCACTTCTTGATCGACTGTATGAAATCTAAAGCCATTCACATTATAAGCGTCGAACTTTCTAACTTCTTTTAGAGGACCTCTAGAGAGAAACTTCAAATCTTCTGACACCTCTGCTCGAGTATCAGTATTCATGTTCTGAAAAAAGAAATATACTTTATTAGATTCACAAAATTTATGTGTCAAACTAATATTCGTATTTATTGTAATATTTATGAACTTACACGTCGTGAAAACCATTCTACAAGCTGTTTATTAACATCTTCCGTTATATCATTCTCATTTCATGTTCGGCCTCTCATTCATCTCTTTACTTGTATCCTAAACTCTTTAATAAATGGATCTGCAATGTCACTATTCAGAAGCACATATCTATGTGCCTGTAATAATTCCAATTCAGTTAGTGTCGCATTTGGGGTCCTCCCAACTGGTCGGCCAGTAGTAGGAAATTTTTTGGATTTCTGATGTATTTGATATTGAGTCGATGTGTCGTCAACATGTCCAACTCGATTAAATCTTGTCTCAATATCATACAAGTATCGAGAAAAAAAGGTAAGACACTCCTCAGCCAAATAGCCTTCAACAATTGAGCCTTCTGGTTGAGCTTTATTTCTCACGTATGATTTCAAAAGTCCAAGATATCTGTGAAATAAAATAAACATAAATATGCATTTAATTAAGTACCAAAAATTGTTTAATTAACTGGAAAACATATAAATAAAGTACCTCTCAATTGGATATATCCATCGATAATGAACGGGGCCTCCTAATTTAGCTTCTGAAACCAAATGCATAGTTAAATGCATCATTACAGTAAAAAAGGACGGAGGAAAGATCATCTCCATTGCGCAAAGGGTCAATAAAAACCACTTCTGGAGGTTCCAAGCTAAAATGGATGTAGACATTTCTCACATAGTTGTCTGAAAAATGTGTAGAATTGCAGTACAATAATAGTAATTGTCTCAGGTAATAATGTACGCAATTCCAATGGTAGTAACTGTTGTAAAAAAATATGTGAATCGTGACTTTTCAATCCATGTAATTTACGATTCTTCAAGTCGACACACATAGAGAAGTTACTTGAATACCCAACAGATACCTTAACATTATTTAACATTCGATGGAATGTATCTTTGACCCTATTTTTCATTGAAAAAATTGTCGGAGGATACTTTTCATTCTCATCTGGCCAGAGATCGCGTTTTATGTTCATTGCTTGTAAGTCTTTGTGAGCATTGAGATGATCTTTCGACTTTCCATGCTCATTAAGCAATGTGAAAATCAAATTTTCACAGACATTCTTCTCAATGTGCATCACATCAAGATTATTCCACAACAAATTAAATTCCCAATACGGAAGTTTGAAGAATATACTTTTTTTCTTCCATTGTTGTGTTCTGGTTTCGCTTGACGATGCACTTCGGACCCGTTTTCCGCTATCATTCAAATGATGAACCTTCCCAAATTCTATTTCAACATTTTCAAGCTGTTTCAATATTTCAAAACCATTTAACAACTTTGGAGGTGGTCTACGATCAATGGAACCATTAAATTTTGATCTGTTCAACCGAAATCTATGAGATGCATCGTGAAATCATAGATGACACAAGAAGCACCATTTTCTACTCTGAGGTAGCCATTTGGTCTCAAAATCAAAGTTACAAACGGGACAAGCCAAACCCGTGTAAGTGTTCCAACCAGATAAATTCCCAAGCCCAGGGAAGTCACTAATGGTCTACATTAAAGTAGCATGCATTGTGAACATTGTTTTAGAAGAAGCATCAAATGTCTCAACATCGTTGCTCCATAACTCCTGCAATTCTTCAATCAAAGGCTGCAAGTATACATCAATATCAATTCTTGGAATTTTTTTTCCAGGAATAATCATCAAAAGAATAAAATATGTTTGTTGCATACACATCCACAGAGGTAAATTATAAGGGATCAAAATATCTAGCCAAATGCTATAATTGGTACTCAAAGTCCCAAATGGGTTGAATCCATCGGTAGCCAATCCCAATCGAACAATCCTAGGATCAGCTGAGAAATAAAAATGTAATGAATCAAATTTCTTCCACGATTGAGAATCTCATGAATGTCTCATTAACCCATCATTTTTATTATCTACATAATTCCACTTCATGTGTTCGGCGGTTTTCGATGACATGAATAATCTTTGCAATCGAGGTTTCAAAGGAAAGTGACACAAAACCTTTGCAGGTGTTCTCTTTTTCTTCTTATTCTCCATGTAATTATGTTCATTCAGAATTCCAACGTCACTCTTTTCCTGCCATCTAGAAGAAGAACATTTCTTGCAATTCTGTCTACTTGAATCCTATCCCCAATAAAGCATACAATCATTGGGACATGCATGTATTTTTGTATAATTCAGACCAAGATTGTTAACAAATTTTTTCATATCATAAAAAGATTCTAGGATTTTTTCTTCAGGAAATGCATCACGTATCAATTCCAATATCATGGACATTTCCTTATTTGTAATTCCACATAGACATTTGATGTGATAAAACTTCAGTAGAAATGAAAGTTTTGAATATTTCAAACACCCACAATACAACTCTTAATTTACATCGTCAACTAAATCCTGAAACGCATTGTCCTCAGTGAAGTTTTCTCATACATTTGGCTCCATAGAATCAAGAGGAGGATCCAATGATATGTGACAATCTTGATCTGCCTGTGTTATAGTCTCAAAAACATCACTTATCACGTTGCAATTTGTAGCACCCTCTTCTGGTTGTTCTGATATGTTTTTATGCTGATAGTGGTGCCTTGTAGTGCCGAATGCGTCATATATTAGGTTTTTCATTTAATTTTCCATTGTCGACAAACTTGGGACCTCATTCTGCAGATTAACATCAATGCTCAATAATTCTGTAATATTCGATTCTCCATGCCAAATCCAACACAAATATTGATCAGGGAATTACTTCAGTATTAAATTTTCATAAACCGCATCTCTCTTCAACCATGTTCTAAATTTACGTTTAGGAAATTGACATTTTATTCTCCCTTCAACGGATCAATTAGAAATTTCAAAATCTAAAAACTCATTCAAACCCTTAACATACTGAGGTGTGTTCCTCAGTAAAGTGATCCAAATTTTATCCATGTATATCACAATGTGCCTACACAATAATAAAAAAATTAAAACACATAGTTACTACTAAATAGAGAAAGAGATTCATATATACAATAGTATAAGATTACAGAAACATAATATATTAAAGATGATCCCCTGAGTTAGATATGAACCCTTAGTGTTTGGGAAAGGGGAAGTTTCTTTGGTAAAGAGAAACAGTGTGCTAACAACGTGGTAGCTACATTACCATGAAAACCAAAACACATTGTTAATTTCTAATAACCCCAATAATTGTGAGAAACACTTTTACAAAGGTGTGGATTCTCATTTTTAAGCTGAATTGGATTTACTGGAATCCTAGAATACAGTGGTATATTGCTTATGCAGTGGTTTCCTCTATTTGAATTGACAGAGAAACTGATAACCCAAGGTATGGGCACTATGCAAGAGACCTCGTCAAGATTGACCTAGCAAGAACTCTGGTTGAGTTGGTGGTCCTCACCACCTTTGACGATACATTGAATCTAGAAATTATGTATGAGAGAAGGTCCGGGTTCGGTGGGAATTGTAACATTATTGATCATTCGATTTATGAATGTAGAATATTAACAACCTACGATAGGTGTAATCAATGAGTCCATCATGATGGAGACTACCAGAAGATGAGGGGGAAGGGAAAATAGAATTTGATCCACCCTCTAAGAAGCATCCCTCTGTCAAGTCACTCATCACTGAGCTGATACTTTCCCCTGCTATGAAAACTCATAATGAGGTGGCCACCACATCCCCGTAGGATGATCACTCAGGTCATGAGTCAAGACCTAATCGTACTTTAGGCTCTACCTCAAGGGGAACAAATATTGACTTAATTGATGGCCCTGGTCCAGGACAGGCCAATATCTTGGAGGCTGACAGGGATGGATCAACATCAGATGTTGGTGGCACCAAATTCCTCTCACATGTTCCTGCTATACCTGTTAATGTAGAGGTTGGTGAGGGGATAGAATTCCTCATTGCTATGGAAGCATTACAATGATCGTTGGCTCACCCAAGTCACCGAAGGCACCAGCCCTCCAGGAACATTCTTAGGTTTCACCTACAGCTGACTCGGTGCTTGCCTTCTGTGGAGGTGGATAGGGTATTGATAGGAAGTAGGAGAGGGATTTATAACAGGCTATTGCGGCTCTGGAACCTGCTTCCGCCCTGCATGATGTAGGGCCTTCGAACACCACTACACAATTGGCAGAGAAGGGAATGCAGGTGGTCAGCAATCAACCTTCTATTAATAAATAGATCGATGTAGCTCTTATAACATCTTGTTCCAATATAAATCATTTCCCAATGCTGTAGTATACATATTGAATTGAATTTTCTATTCAAAATACACCAACACAAATTCTGGGTGTCCCTCCAATTTAGTTCAGAGACCTCAGGATGTCATAGTGGGATCCCCCTTGGAGGGGACCTCAAATCACTCATCTGGGGAGTGTTTCACATTGGGAGACCTTTTAACTAAGTTCACCTCCCTGAAGGATTGGAAGTGTGTGAAAAGTAATCCTGATGGAATGTCCCAAAAGGTTGATACATGTGTTCTAAAAAAATTCTCACCCCTCTAAAGTAAATACTAGGCAGATGATGGTGATGACAATCATGAGAAGGTGGATGATAATGTTACAGGCAAATTGAATCCTGATAAAATATCCATTGTCCAAACACCCAAGAAGAATGGTGGGAAAGTTAAAGAGAAGAAGATTAATCAATGAAGACCATCTTTTAAAACTGTTGAGGGCTTGGGAACTCTCCTACTACCTCTTCCCTCAATAATTTTCATTCACATAATAGGCCAATGCTAGTTGCAGTTGCTAAACCCAAAATAAACTTTGGGAAATGGAAAGGGTTTAGTTGGGATTCTCTTAAATACTAACTGTTTGCACACAATGGAGATCTCAAGGGCTCTGAAACCCTATGGGATCTCAAGCATGATTATATTCAGATTACTTTTTATGAGATTTATTCCCAAGTCATCACTATATCTACTGTTATAGGCAGTGTTGTCACAACAATTTCATTTGTATTTGAATCCTATGCCTACACCATGAGAAGAGAGATTTGGAGGGATCTAAAACAAATTAATATCCAAACAAAAAGTAATTGGGATATTGTGGGGGATTTGAATACTGTCCTAAGGTCGCATGAAAGGTTGGGTCCTCATTTTTCTCATAATTCTATAGTGGAATTTGAAAGATTCTTAGATAAGTACAACCTAATAGAGGTCCATATGACAGGGGATAAATTCACATGGGGACGGATTACAGGAAACAGAAGACAAGAAAGTAGGATTTACAGGTGCTTTTTCTGGATTAATGATCATTACGCTGTGGCTGAAATTTCCAAACATACACTTGAAAAGTTCCACTCAGATCACAATCCTCTTGTCATCAATATTCTAGAAGGCCCCACAAGGTCATCCCCCTTACCTTTCAAGTGTAATAATGCATGGCCTACCATTCATGGATGTTGGAAAATTGTCATTAGTTGATGTAATAGTGTCATTCATGGAGGTCCCTTTTTCACTGTCACGTCTATGCTCAAGTGCATTAATGCCCAGAAGAGTGAATGAAGTAGATGATCCTTCTCCATGTTGGATGATGACATTAAGGTGGCCGAATCGTGGCTTGAACATTGTCTAATTGTCAATCAATAGCATAATTTACCTAAAAGATGTATGAGATTTCAATAAAGAAGTTGTATTTAATTTTGGTGATAATAAGGATCTGTTTCCAACAATAGTAAACTAGAATAATTTTTTGATTCATCTTTAATAATGGTTGAAGTCTCTGAATGTACTTATGATGGAAATTATGATTTCGACACTTACTCAATGGAAATCAATTAAGTAAGCCCTACAGAAATAATTATGTCTTTTATGAAAATCCAAAAGTGGTAGAGATTGTAGTGTAGTAAGAGGATTTTCAGTTAGTGGATGGTACTATGAGGTCCTTTAACCAAAACACCTAGGAGGCCCACGTCAGGCATAATGAGATGGGGGCTAGGGCAATGGACAACTTCATACTTTGGATGTCTACTATCCTATGGCACACGAGATGATTTGAGTTATTATTTATGTTTATTATGATCTTTCTTTAGTATTATGAAACATAGGTTCTACCCATTATTTTATCCCTTAACTCCTTGTGTGATAGTTATAGATCAAAGTTGAGACATTATCAAAATAATGTCGTCTTGAGGTTCCTACCAGGAACACTTCATTTGAAATTTCATTCGCTTGTAGTGAGAGGTATAAATTATCCCATAATGGTTAATGTGAGATCATTTAGTCATCACAATGGATCCCTATGATGTCATCATGGGCACATATTCGATTTTCATGGTCCCGGAATAGATCGACATTCACTATAGACTAGTCAGAGGCCTATAAACTAATTGGATGAGGTTCTCCTTTTATGTGATAGATATATCAAGGAAGTTTTGGGGGATGTTGTGAATAAGAGGTTTCAACCTATCACCCATCATTTGGAAGGGGTATCCCTTGGATCCATAAGAAATTCAGGCATCTGGGTTCCTTCAATTCTGGTTGATTATTTGAAATTTTTTTCTGATGTTATTTCAGGAATACCTCTAAGATGGGAGATGGAGATTTTCAATTTATTGGATCATGGTATTTCCCTAATATTTTTTGTGGCATATCAGATGGTACCTACTGCGCTTCATGATAAATGGTTTCATTTTGAATACCTTTGTGGGAATGGTTTCATCAGACCGAGTATTTCCCCCTAGTCAACTCCATTCATGTTCAAGAAAATGTTTGAAGAGATCATATGGATTTGTGTGTATTGTCATTTCCAGAACCCGAAAATGATAAATATGAATTACCCCTTTTCAAGGATTGATAAATTTTTTCACCAGTTTTGAAGCATTATATGGTTCTATAATATTAATTTCAGTAAAATATATCACTAGTAGAGGGTTTCCATGTCTGATATTCCAAAGTTTGAATTATGATGTCACTTAATACACTTTGAGTTCCAATGATTCCATTTTCTATGATGAATTACCACTATATGTTTATGTATTTGATGAACCAGTTTTTGTATCCATAAATGGACCACTTCCATGATTTCTTTATCGACGACATACTTTTCTACTCTACATTATTATAAGAGCATGTAGAGAACTAGAGGACGATTAATTATTTTCTTCGAGACAACTAGATTTACATAAATCTCTCGAAGTGAATGTTCTGGATATGTGATGTTCACTCTCTAGGGAATGTCATTTCTGAACGAGTTTTACCCATTAATCTAGATGATATCATATAAGTTCATTCGTGGGATCCATCCAAGGATGTGTCATAGTTAAAGAGTTTTCTAGTCTTGGTGGGGTACTATATCAAGTGTGTGGAAAACATCCCAAGAATCACAACCCATTTGACCACCCTGACACATAATTGGAATTTTTTTACCTGGTCTGAGTAATTCCATAGGTCCTTTGGTGAGTTTAATTTGTTGTTTCAACGTTTCAAAGTTTAATTTTCTGCTATAGATACAGTGACTAGTCTCATAAATAAATCAACTCCTCACACAAGAAAAGAGTACCAGTTATCCAAGAAACAATAATAAAAAAACTAATATCAAAACAAGTAAATAATTAGAAATCAAACACTAGGGTTTGTATAAGCCACCAGGGAAGCCAGATCACTGGGGTCGCGGGGGGCCGGGGTCGCCGAGGTCGCAGGGTCACTGGGGAAGCAGGGTCACCGGGTTGCGGGGTCGCCGGTGTCGTGGGGGGCCAGGGTCGCAGGGAAAGCGGGGGGCTGGGGGAGCGTGGGGTGAGAATGAGGGTTAGGGTGGGAGAAGGGTTAGGGCCATTAAAAAAATGTTTAGCAGCGGTTTATTATAAACCACCGTGAAACCTTTTTAAAAAAAGGTTTAGTGGTGGTTCCTAGAACCGACGCTACAAAACCGCCGCTAAACGGCAGTTTTGTTGTAGCCCTCCCATGGTTCATGTTGTCATAATTTTATTTCAAATATATATCAATAACATATATTTCCATGTTATAATTTTTTTGAACTTTTAATCAAGATCCACCAACCTAGAGATAGTTATTCTACGACAAGCCTAGTGGTTTTAGTGAAAATCCAAACAGTGGTTAGGGGTTGTGTGTGACCTAAGTGAAACACTTGGTAGACCCAATCACACCATACCATTTCCTCTAATATACCTTCTTGATCAACATTTTATACAATAGTTCCATTTGCAGTGCATAGGATATTTTGGCTACCTATATTTCACACCATTTTCCATTGATCCTCCATGCCTTCCTTTCTCTTATTTGATGATGGATCCAACTCCTCGTCAATATTATTCTTTTCCATATATGATTATTATGCATCTCATTCACTGTACTTCCTTCTCCTTTGGATTCTATGTTAAGGCTCTTTCAAATTCAACTCTAAACAATTCTAATCCTCTATAGGAGATATTGGTTCCTGATTCTACTATACAAGTTGATGAATATTTAGAGACTACTGATACAACAACACCCTCTGACCATATGGGATTAGGTATATTTATAGAACCCTATTAAAAGTTTGTGACTATATTTTACATTCATTATATGATGTGTTGATATAATATTAATTTTTTAATCTTCTATAGATGGATATTCCACTAGATGACATCAGAGTACACACATGATTGAGGTACATAACCTCCACACACAACATATGGTTGAGTAAAAAGAAGAAAATCTAAGGATTGTGAAAAAATGGTGAGATTGTATGAGTATTATGATAACTCTTTCCAAAATCTCTAACATCATTCCCATCAGTCCACACTCATAATGAAACCTTGAAAATTAAGTAAAATATAATGATGGGGTGCAATTATGGGTACAAAAAACCATTATATTTAATGTTATATTATTATAATATTTGTATGTATGAATAATTTAGTGCAATATTAGTTATAACTTTCCCGATGGTGAGGCTGTAGGGGTAGAATGTCTCACAGAATTAGATGAGTTATGGAGAGAATATAATCATGAGTTCTATAGTTAATGGTGCGCTTGAGTTATTACAAATTTAGAGACTACACCAATAATGAATGAGTGTCCAATATAAAATTATATGTATATGATTGATTATTGTAAGTGTTCTGAATTTATGGTATTAATAAAATTTGAGGTTTTTGAATGAAATTTACCAAGATTTTTATTAATAAATTTCATTATATCATTAAAAATTCCTTTTTATTAAGAATTAGATGGAAATTAAAAAAATGTTGCTATGAATTAACTCAACATTTTATTGTGGACTACGATGATGGAACAAAAGAGGAAGAATATGTGAAAATATGAATTTTTATTGTATTCCATTTTTATTTTTCAATATCATTTTATTAGATTTGAAATTTATCTATTGTTTCATATTTACAATATAAAATTAAATGATTATCAAACATATAATAAAAATGTATGTTAAAATGTAATGGTTGTCATATATGGAAGGTTTAGTATAAAAATCTATCACATCTATATATTTTTATAATAACAAATTATAATTCAATGAAATATTTGAAAATGAATTTTTAACTATATTATATTTCATTAAGGTCAAAAACTTATGAACATTTTAATCACCTCTAGGTGAAAATTCATTGATTTATTTTTAAAAACACTAACACATACCATATCATAACATCATCACTGCATGTTACATCATCTATATCATAGTATTTTAATATTAACCTAAAGGACATTAACCTTATTCCCAATGATACTATGACACAGCCAAAATAAACCTATACTACATCGACCACTCTAACTTATTATTCCAATAGTTATTATATCTCTTATAACTATTCCAATACACGAAACATTACCTCCCAACATCACATTTACTAAATAAATAATAGAACAGCACATCTACCTAACATCTTCTATAATATCAACATTTCACCATCACCCCAATTCAATCCACAAAAAGGCATAACTAATACCACACCTACCACAGAAAGGATAAATATAAATAAAATAATGTAAAATAATAATAATTTCATTATAAAAATACTCTAAAAAAATCCCATTAATCATACTTTTACATTTACTCGACACATCTAGTATAAAAAACAACAATATTAATTCTGTAATTACTCATCTCCAATTTCATTGCGTTTTTTAAGTTATTATCCAATTATACTAGTGAAAAATAAATTAAACAACAACTAAAAAATACACAATATAAATAATACAAAATTAATAAGGAAAAATAAATAGAAATTAACATAGAAATTAATAAAACAATTATGACCTCACATTCAATTTTAATTATTTTAATATAATTCATTATCATTACTATGATAATTCTAACCATATACCAAATAAAAACAGAGGAATGATAATTTAACATTCCCATATAAATAATAAATGGATGGATATTGAATCTCCTACCTCAATTGACACTTCAACAACTACAGTAACAGAATGAGAAAAAGTATCCAATAAAAAGCCACCAAACTTACAAGGATCCACTACATGACCTATTCATCACTATTATCTCTCAAAACCCTGATAAAATTACCAAAACAAATTAAATAGCTATTTTTTAACCCCCTAAAAAATAATGGGTTAGAAATATTTATGGATAGATAAATATAATCACACTTTAGATAATTAGATTACAATTATGATGATCTAAGGGTTATGGGGCACTAAATGACAACCTAAGATCACCCAAGACAAGATATTAGACACCTAGGGTATTTGGTGGGATGATTGAATTGGTTATAATTTTATGAAATTCACTAATTTTATAACGAAGCATGAGATACATAACCTCACAACATGACAGAAATAGTTTAGATACCAAGGTAATTTTTTAGGTGTAGTGATCTGAAACAATAGAAGAACCTTAAAATCTCATTGCCAAGACTCTTATAGAACAATGAATCCTCTAATAAAACAATCTATAATCTCTATATTTCAATAAAAACACTATTATTTAAATTTTTTACGATATAAAAATAGAAAGACACTAAAATCTATGTTCATAATTCCCTGGCTACAATATATCACCCCATTCCATAACCCCACTAGTCATGGTGAAACACACCAGACAACAAGGTCATCCTTCCTCAATCCAACTAATCATGGAAAAAAATATTAGTCATAGTTTGATATGTTCATCTAGCAAAAACTTTAGGAGATACTTCACTCCTAGAAAAATCACCTCTAAACAACCTCAAAGCATTCCCAACACTCAAATAATGAAAATTAATAGTTTGAAAATCCGATGCCTTTATATACCACATCTGTATTAAGTCCAAAAAAAATTCTTCAATTATTTGAAACATCCATATATTTATATTACACAATAATTTGTTAATTTCTCAAACACCTAAACATATAATTAATAAATAATTCCCCTAATATTCCCCTTTATGATTAATGAGTTACATCCTTTTCTAGTCATCCTAAAATTATTTTTTATTACCTATTATTTAATCCTAAAAAAGGTACATATGTTATTTATTTATAAAAATATATATCTCTAGTGTACTGTTATTGTTTATATTCTATATAATTCCCAATTTACTACTAATGGGAAACCACATCATTAATTAAACCAAGGATGGTGATCATGGGAAACTAAAGGTTTATTCATTTCATGTATTTCCCCATTTTTTATTCACTTTACCATATTTAGCTGTAAATTAAAAAAATACATCATACAATTTCACATAAAACCCAAAGAATCGAATATTTACTTGGCCTAACTAAAGTATAAGCTATGTATATAGATCTCATTTTAATAACTCACAAAACCACATAACTCAGGGTAGGCTGCATGTGATATACATCAGGAAAATTTACTCAATAACAATTATTTAATGAGAATCATCCAAACATTAATTTAATTTATAGAATAACATATAACTTTTAGATAGATTTCATCATATTGAATAATTATTACTTTTTAAATAATTCAAGAAGTCATGATTTACTAGTAACATTTTTAGTATCAAACACACAAGCTCGGGAAGAATTCTTTGATAAAATAACTTTTTTATATCTTTATCACACTTTTATTTACATTCAATATTATTCATCCATTATCACTTCTTATATTCAGATTACCCATTAAAATCCCAAATTTAATAAAAATATACATCCTATAGAGTCACACAAAACTCATAGAACACATCACACATAAACATGATTAAGTCCTCTCAAAAATTATGTGTGTTTACTCATAACTAATTCTTTTCAAAAACGAATATATTCAATATATTGTAAATAAATTTTTTTAAACACAAAAAAAATTACAGTATCATCCAAATAATAAAAAATAATCTACAAGGATATATTATTTACTAGTATCACATTAATAAACACTTACCACACATAAAAATTATTTATTACCATTAATAAATTAATCAATTATTACAAAATTTACACATTTTATTTTAGCATTAATCTTTTTAATTATTATCTTTAAACATGGTTATAAAAAAAATTAGTACTCAGAATCCACATTAGAATGGGAATGTCACAAAAAATGTATAGAATATTAATCTCTAACATAATAACTAGTTTTACATACCTAATAATGAAATGAAATTCTTTAATCCTTAAATAGTTTTCACATAATATATAATCATATGTTAAATAACAAATAAAATAAATAGGCTTCAAACATTTATGAATAAAAAAATTCATACAAGGAAGGGGACTTCAGGTCCACTATGAACACAAAGAATCAATAATCCACTAGACAAGAATCAAAATAAATAAGATTATAATTTTAAAGTGGCCAAGGATCGTCACATGTCTAGAGTATGATTGATTTATTTATTCTATAAAAGAGATAGAAATAATGTTACCAAAATATTTAAAAATTTATTTCAAATAGTTTAAAATTATATACATGAATTATATGATATAATGAGATTGTTTATGGGTCTAAATGTTCCTTAAAAATAATCATAATACAAAAAATCAATTTTTACATTCCAAAATCCATGACAGAAAGTACATCAAGTACACAAGTTATTCAACCAAAACATGAATGTACATATTGTAAAATATCTTTTACATTTCAATATGAATCATTTTAATTTAAACAAATTATTATATATCATTAATGATCACTCAAAAAACAAAAAATAATAAAAAAATAAAACACATAAATATAATTTTTTTTATTAATCCAAAAATTAACACCTTTACAAAAATTATATACTATTCTATCAATTTTCCTAGAAACATAATATGGAATGATTATAAAATATCCGATAATAAAATTTTCATTGAATAAATTCAAAAAAATGTTACACTAAAAAACATTTATTCTACTTATGGTCTCTATTAAATCAGACAAATCCTTTAATTCCATGGAATACTAAATTCTCTAGAATATTCTAAGATAAAAATAACAAAATTTAACATGTGTTCTCATTGTTAATCTATATAAAATCATGTCAGAACATTAATATATAAATTATTATCTCATTTCAAATCAAATAATCAAAAAAGAACTAAAATAAAGTATCACATTAAACACAATACACTATAGTAGTGATTATAAGCTCAAAGAAGTTGAATAACACTTACCTCAATCTATGTCGTCATTCCTCACAAAGACTAGAATCCTAATTTACACTATAATTATGAAATATCAAGATTACAATAATAAATACAAGAAAAAAATTATTAAAATATAAAATAAACTAATCATATTTTCATTTCACAAAAACCATAATAAAAATAATATACACACCATTTCAATGAAATAACCAGATTGTTAGTTTTTATAGAACATAAAATTTGAATATTAAACTCTCATGAAGACTAATACATAAAATTATTTAACCATATAAATAATAAATACAAATATTTCAGGTTCCTTTTTAATAATTAAAGAGGATAACATTGACTATAGTCTCATAAATACCCATTGGTGAAAAATTTCCCTTATTTTCCCTATTTTAAAAATTTTAAAATTAAATAATATAAACATATAAACACCCAAATAGTAATGCATCTATCCTGAGTTTTACCTTTCCATTTTACCATATTATACATGTATTTAATCATGATTTTTTTTCAATAAATACATTTTATTCCCATTATTTTATAATTACATTGCACTGATATTTATGTAATAAAAATATACAAACACGAATAACTAAATTACACTTCAAATTATTTTATCAAATTATTTATTAATAGTATTATCAATTCTCCCAATTTATTATATAAAATTTCTTTTGTTAAAAAACTCTTATCATATAGTAATAAAGTATTCAATTGTTATAAAAAATCATATTTCCTCATTATGTATATCTATTTGATTTTAGTTATGAAATTCATTATTAATAAACTATTCTCAATAATCATCCTCTATATTCAATGAAATTAAAGAGGTTTGTTATAATTACTTATAGATGTATGGCTTTAGAAATGTTTTCCTCGACAAGAAATAAAAAATATTAAAGTTTGGTAAATGAATAGACACAACAATAGATTGTATGTTTTTTTGTTGATTTCAAATTTTAATATATTTATATAAACTAAATAGTCCATTTATATTTATAACGGTGTTCTTTAGAGGTATTTAATGAGGGGGAATATGAAAACATTAGGCCAAATTATCATTTATATATAGTTTTGGGAGATGATCACCATGACATATTATGTTATCGACCTAGAAAGAGTATTGTCTCAATAATATATTGGCCAAAATCAGTTACCACTTCTGGAAGCACTGATTTTGAAAAATATAATTCATGGGAGGCACAGGATCATGCTCAGGTATAGTAGTCATAAAAATTGGCATAAAAGAGTGTGGATAGATTCAAAGGCCCAATGGTGATTTTATTAAATTTTTTATAATCTTATATATGTCACTTACACTAGATTCCTTGATGTCTTGTGATGCTTATATTTTGAGGATGTATACATTATATAGTGAATCTATAAGTGGTACTATCGGTAGTTAAGATGATGATATTCATGTAGATGATGATAATGATGATAGCGAGGAAGATGTTCAGGATAATGGGAATGAATCTGTAAGGATTATGGTGAGAATTATGATGATGATATTGATGGTGATGGTGATGAGGGATAGATTGATCCTTTCAATTTTTTACGGGTATTAATAGAATTCTAAAATTAATTATTTGGTTTACATGAATATATTAGATGTTTTGAATTTTTGTTATCACTTTTTCAATATTTTTTTGTGTTATCATTTTTTTATATTAGTTGGTGAAGTTTGGGGTAGGTTTTTGATGATTTCTGAACATTATTGACCATAGTGGGGGTGGAGATATGATTTTTATGGTTGTTTAGGTAGGGTAGGCTTGCTACTATCTAGGAATTTAATAAAGGTCTACTACAATGGTTTCCAAACCATTGGTATATATTTATACTAGTGTTTCATCACCACAATCAATATATATACTTTTACTAATAGTTTCATCAAAATTATTACTAAAATGAAATTCTAGAAGTCATATACAAATGGATTACAATAAACCATTAGTATAGACTTATACATATGTCATCATAAACAAGGGGTTTAATAAACATTGATATATAGTTTACAAATTTTTCTCCGACATATACCACTATTTTTTTTACCATTGGTATAGCCTAGGTTTCCAGCAGTGTGTGGTCTAAAATAATATTTGTTCCATACCTATACAATCATTAAAAGAATTACTTATATCTAAAAAGAGAGTCCTCCTACAATTGTTTCTACTTAAAAAAATTATTTCCTATCCTATTTTTAACAACCTTAAGAATACAATTCTATTGAAAAATATCCTCAAATATAGTCCACTAAATGGAATCAATCTTATCTTTTTTCTATGTCAGTCTTAAGGAATTTCCACTAGTGATTGACTTATCCTTAAAAATAATAAATGGAAATAATTATAAATTAATTTTTAAAGTTAACCAAATCATTAAATATATTTTCTTGTGTAATTGATATATCCTTTAGATACACTATATTTAGGTTTCACCTAATATATTTTGGAGCTGTTTCATAAAATGCTTCACTATGGACATGTTTCTCTAGGGAGAGTTCATTTTCCCTTTTAAAATTATAACACAAATAATAAAATTATTTGCGTTAGTTATAATAGATAAAAATTACTCTAATCTAATTAAAACTATTATAGGTTTTTGATTTAGAAGGATATTTTCCTCACGATGCCATTACACATCATTGAACCTTTTCCTGCTACTAAAAACCATTTTTAAATAGACTCTAATTAGATTAAGAAATTGGGGAACCCACAAATTTTCTAATTATAATGAAATACATAGGTTATCATCCATTATATTTATTTCTATGTAATATCATATCCTATAAATTTATCTAAACCTTTCTCTATTATTAACTATAATATTTTATACCTTTAAAAACCAATAACTATACATTTAATATAAATAATAGAAATTTATTATATTCCCATAATATTTTTGGTTTATAGTTTTGTATAATTATCAAAACATATACATATCAAACTTATACAAAAAAATTTCATACTTTCACTCAATATATAATTTTATATGATTATAAGATTCTTAAATTTAAACTCATGTTTCATTCAAAACATGCTCTATTATTTTAAGAAGAATACCAATAGTGTAAATATATAACTTTATATAGCTTATAATCATTCTTAAGCCCTCAAATTTGTTTTTTTTTTAAATATGGATCAGTATAAAAATTTAAGTGATATAAAAATAATGAAACTCATTAGTCAATATTAAAAATAATGAAATATCAATGAAACTTTACCTTCTATATAATTATCCTTTAGCAAAAAATACACATTTAATAAATCAATAACTAAACATCAATTTTCAAATATTTTAATTAGACATATATAAATTAACAATAATAAAAAATCCTAACCAATATATTTTTTTATAAAACATGAGAACCTATGAAAATATTTTCTTAATGAAGAAAATTTTCACCATTGTAAGGGGAGTAGACATTACTTTAAACATAATATCATTGGATTAACTTATGAAATAAAAACACATCCTTGAAAATAACAATTACAAGTATAGAAAATTCAAGTACGTACCTTATGAAATCATCCTAGATCTCTCTTATAATCACAATTACAAGAACTCTTGTAAATTGAATATCACACATAGTTAATGATGAATGGTTTTATCCATAAAAGAATCATTACCCAATGCATTATAGAGATATATAGGGCTCATATATCATCATTATAAACGTAAAAAGACCAAAACAAATATTAAAAAAGAATATTTTATTTAAATCAAAAAATGTTATAAAATATAATGTCTAAAAAATATGAATTATCCAATTTACCATTAAAATAAAAATAAAGGTAAAAATTAGTTTCTATTGAAGACCCATAAAATGAAAAATACCCAAAATTATAATACATTGTATATTATTTGGTAAAACACGAAAAAAAAATTAATTAGATATTTTTAAGTAATGTAGGACATTATGGAGTGAAAATTACTCCATGTTCAATATGTTAAAAAATATTTCTTTCAAAAAAATCATAAATAACCAGAAATCATAGTAAGAGACAAATTATCTGACCATTTATTAAAATAAATAAAAATTACAGGGAGAAGGAATTACAAGCCATAAAAACAACTACATGTCATAAAATCCATCCCATCATCATTTCCATAATCAGGTGTTTCATCTGCAGTGGTCGACTCCCATTTCAAGCATTCATAATTCTTTAAAGTCTTAAAAGTATTTCTTCTAAGAATCAACTTTTCCAGATAAAAAAACTCCTCATAAGGATAAGTACCTTTGATTTTTCATAAATAATCTATATAGAAAATAATGAAAAGATTTATTTTAAAAAAAATAAAAGGAATTTTTTTATATTTTTTCAGTAACATTACAAAAATAATTTGATTATTTGAAAAAAAATCTTGAAACAAGTTATTAAACATGGAAATAGTGTAAAACAAGACCGAATGTAAACATAAAATCATTTTAAATAATATTTTAAAGAAAACCCCTTTCTGCATTGATAAATTTAAATTGAAATTGATGTTCAATGAAAAATGTGATGTTTATTTTTAATCCACATTAAATTTGGTAAATTAATGAAAAAATAAATCCAAATATATGTTTATACACTAATTCAAAGATACCATCTTGTGAAAATTGAATTAGCCTCAAAGGAAAAAAATTGAGAATAGAAATCCCTTACCTCAAGTCATACTCACCATATATGTTCATTAAATACTATATAATAATATTATGTATATTATTTAATTTTCAATGATTTTTTTTGTTTTTTATGTTATTATAATCCTTTAGATTTAACTTATTATGATATTTTATATATTTATTAAATCAATTAAATTGTTGTAGCGATTTATTAAGGGTTTTTGGTTCAAAATCCTAATATAAAATTGGTTGGTTGAACATGGTCAATGGAGTTATTGTTAAATCATAATGAATACACTAATAATGGTATAATTATAATTATTATACAATAATTAATATTCCATTAACAATTATGAAAGGTAATAAATTTAAAAATAAATTTCAAATAGCTTCATGGAGGTGGTAGTCCACAAATATGCACGAGTAAAAATTTCATTTTCCAAAAAATATAAGGGTAATAAAATATTTAATTTATTATATTTCTAAAATCATAATTATTACATAATGCTTATATATATAAATTAAATTTATCAAAAAACCAATCACTTTATGAGGGGATAAAAAATGAAAGACATCACATCATGGAGATGGTTTTACTCACTTATGCATGAGCGAGGATTTCATTTTAGAGAGGGTGGAATACGTGATGAAAAGGGGTTATAGAATAAAAATATTGATATTTTAGAATTATTTATATATTTATGATGTTATATCAACTTGGTTATGATATTTTTTTAGGAGTAAAATATATAAATAAACATTAAAAATATTTTTTAGGATTTATACCTCATCATTGGAAAACCTCATTTGGTTTATAAATAATGGATTATATGTTAGACTTTTAGAGTGACAAATAACTCTAGTGTGTGTATAAGAAGGTTCAATAGGGGTTATTTTTTATCTCTGTTGATCTCAATTTATCATGTTGTGTAGGAAAGTTTAGATAGGATTTACTCTTTTATAATTGTACGGAGTGGAACTCTTGTAATTATTCTTAAATTTCAAGCATTATAAATGTATTACTCATGGTAGAGTGTCACTGTATATATAAAATTTAAAATAAAAAATAATAATATTTGAAATAATTTCATGAAATGGTATTTAAGATTTGATATTCTTACCTTAACATAAATTTTGAATCATAATTAACATGTTTTACCATTTATCAATTTGATAATAGTTTTCAATTTTTAATAATCATTATGATGAAAAATGAAATTAGAATAATTCCTAATTTTGAACCTGTTAAATCCATATATGAGTTAAATTTTTAATGATTCATTTTCTTTAAGATGCAAAAATTATTTTTAATATAATCCATAAAATGAAATGAAAAATAGTTTTTTAATGTTTTTTAACAATAAAAATTAATTTGTTCCAAAATCAAAAATATTTGTTATTCATATGGAATTATTTGGATTTTTTATAATTAAAAGTGACTAATTTTAGTTTTAAACTAATCAATTAAATAATTAAACATTTTATATACATAAAAATAAGTAATGGTTTTTATATAAATATTTATTTATCACTACACTTTCCAAACATAATAAATTTAGAATAATATATAATATTCACCATAAATAATATTTGATATTATAATATAAAAACCAAGTATAAATTATCAAATTGAATTTCCAAATTAGAATTTTTTATTTTTAAATAAAATTATTTTATACATGGAATACACATTATTTAGAATAAAAATATTACATTTCCAATTTTAAAAATCATTTAAAATTATTGTAATGGATTTGAATTTATAAAACTAATCAACGTTATGTATAAGTCATTAAAATTATTTATTATTGACATTATCTTTGTTTTTATAGAGTAGTCTCTCACACTAAGTCCAAATATTTTAAAAATTATCATGTTCCTTATTCTTTATTTTTAGTATTAGTTTTTCATAGATTATAATAATTAAAAAATAGGGATAATCATATCTTAATCAGTAATAATTATTAATTTCTAGATAATAAAAATTTATAAAATTATATTTAGTGATTCACCACCCCCTTATTATAGTCATTCGATCTACATGCACTAATATAATGGAAACAAGAAAATCATTTTTTAAAAATTTAACAAATAATTTCCAAATTACCCATACATAAAGAAAAGTTTCTATATTTATAAATATAATTATCATTTGATCCCCACTATAAATCCAACTGTCCAAAATGTTCCCAATTTTATGGTAATTATTTAAATAAAACAATTCAACCCCCTAAATTCACAATGGACTTCCACCGGGATTATATCTAGTTTTACTAATTCCCACCAAATGACCACTATTTGGAAAAACAATTAGATTTGGTTATTTCCTTCCTATATTTATATGACCAAATACCTCCTTTTTTATCCCATAGAAATTATTAAATTTTTAAATTCTCGTTAAGAATTAAAATATTTTAGATTTCTCTCTATTCAAATCCATTATACCAAAATTCCTCCAAAATCCAATATCATGGGTATTTACATTGAAAATATATTATTTATTAAAAATTTACTAAATTTAATATTGTATTACATACATGATATATTCTTTAAACTATATAGTTTTTTTTCATTTCATGTTATTCCTTATATATATATTTCAAACCTCTCATAAATTTTTTGACATCATTTTTATCTATGATATATCTAATACTATTTTTTCACATATAATATTTCATTCATATAAAATAATCTAGGATCTATTGATGTGAAATTATGTATGTATATATATGATTAATAATACCCTTTCATACTAAACTATCTTAGATTTATATTTATAATTGTAACATTAATAGATATCAATTAACAATAATCAATTGACTCCTACCTCTAAAGGTATTTTCCAAAAACTAAATGATAAAATAATTTTTTGGGATCATTTTATACTCCATAAACATCCTATCATAAATCATGGGTTATGGAGTGAATAATATTAATGATTGATTATATGAAATATTTTCTATCCTTAGACATATAAAAATTGGGCATGGCCCAAATCCATATATTATACATCATTATTATATGAGTAAAACTAAAATAGTAATAATGTTAACTTAATCATTAGTTTCACTATAACACTTATGATGTCTGATTTATTCAATTAATAGGATTTTAAACTCTTATAATTATTACATTACCATAAATATATCACCCCATGTTGTTGTATAAGTAAACTAGCATGATAATATTAAATATAATTATTCAATCTGAATAATCAAGAGATGTCACATATCAATCATTTAACAATATCAATAAAGTTATCACCTAACTTATTTCATCATGATCTGGTCCATTTGTATTTTTATACCCATTGAATAACATCTTTTATCTCACTATGATATAAAAATCAATACAAAATAGGGCATATGATCACTATCAACAAAATAGACCAAATTCCAGTTGGGTTAGAAACTTATAAATATAAATTCTCCACTTATATTTTATATTTCACAGAAATATAATTCAAAATAATTTCCCATGGATTATATAATGGACCACAATGCATGTTTTTTACACTAATAATATTGAGTGACTTTTTCAGTGATTTATCCCATGACAAGTGATACTTTTTTGTCAAATCTAAAAATACATATCTTATATGGAGGTATATATACAACCTATCATAAAATATAACCTTATATTATTACATTCCAAGATAACTTATTATCGTATGTTGTGATATGGTATATTTTTTTATTCTTTCATCAAACAATCATATCACATTATGTGATACATCATCTCTTAAAACATACTATAAATATTCATAATGTAGCTTACCATATCCTATAATTATAAAATATCAACACCTCACATCTCTCTCTCATAAAAACCTATTCTAAACCCACTCAAACTATGCTCAAGTTGGTGATAGTAGGTGACATTGATCACACCTCCCCACACACCAATGGTTAGAGACTTGTGCAGAGGCCTTATAACCAATATTTGGTAGAAAGTACTATCTCTATAACAACAAATTAAAACAATTAAATAATATAAAATTAATATAATATAAAATTACACTAAAGGTATGTAAACTAAATACTGACCAATATTAATAATTATATAATCATTAACATGTTATAATATAATGAGACCATATTCCATAAACATCAACATAGAAAATGGATCCCCTAATGTGTATATCAAATAATAAATAAATAAAAAACAAAATATAGGAGAAGATATTAAAAAATTAACTTGATTTATTTTTCAAAACTATATCATCAACATATATCCTTTTAATCTATCCCAATACCTTGGAATACCATTTTCCTAAAATTAATAAAAAAACATCACACACACCCCAAGGTTCTTGTATAGAGTGTGAGCATAAAACTCAGTAGGGCACCATTAATGGGGGAAGCAATATAAGGAAAATCCAATTACTTTCTATATTCAAACTAAATAAAACAGTATTAAATAATAGTAGTTAAATTATATTATATAATCATGTTCTAGTAAGATGTCCATAAAACATAAACCCAAATGCTACAACCATTATTGGTGTGTCATTGATGTCACTGCACTATAGAAATACTATAATGTATAAATTTTTATTGGTTAAAACCATTCTAAATTAACATAATAAAAAAAGATGCACATGAAGTAATGGAATGATTCTTACATAATATAAACTAACTAATAAATGTGGAATGATTTTACTCTATTATGATCCTATGAACACTTGGGATAATGAGCACTAGGGTTGTGAAGTCTACACCACAGTGCCAAGCGCCCAATGCCAGCCAATACTTGTAATAGTATTCTACAATAATTTATTATAGAAATTGAGTATCATATCACTCAACATATTCTTCCCAAATATGAAAATGTATGATAACCAAGGTAGCATAAAATAAAACTATAGTTCTAAGGTTTCAAGTCTTTTATTCATTAATAATTTCATAAATATGGTAAGGATAAAATGTAAAAACATAGTAATTATACCTTATATGCTTTATATAATATACAATCATATATATACATAGTTCACTATTAGAGGAAATACCACATGTTACCCAATCACAACCCATAATAATCTATCTCCATATACTTGTACATCACAAAATAACATGCTTATCAATTGATAATCAACAGTGATCTTAAATTCATTAGGCCATAATAAATCCACCATATTTGAACCACCAATATGACTCAAATATATCAAGAAACAATACCCATATTATTAGGAAATATTACACTACATGTATTATGTTAATCACTTAAATGTTTATTTATATCAATAAAATATATAAAAACACATTTATGTTTTGAAAAAGAAAAATATATCATTTCCCACACTTTTCTTTTCACTAACAATATATGCCACACTGGAAGATCCCCTAAATTGTTCAAAATATAAATATTTCACACTATGTGAACTAAAATACATTCCAAGAGTTTATAATGCCATGAAAAATTATAGTAACCCCAATTAAACTCATAAATCAGTCTACCCATAGGTATAACCCTTCCCCTAAACTATCAAATCATCAAGTAGAACACTACTAAATTCAAAATCCTAAAAGGTTATAATTAATTTATTATAGAAAAAATAAACTCTAAAGAAATTTTTCCTTCACATTACCCTCTTTTAATTCCACTAATCACACCCAAGATTATTTATCACCCTCTTTAAACTCTCTACAAAATGCACATAAAATAATATTTTTCATAAAATCTACCCATTATTTTTAATCAGCTTCCTATAATTTTAATCCTATATATTTATATCTACCTATTATTTTTATTGTCAACTGTTATTTCTTATAACCAATAAATAACACACAATGTTTTTAAAAGGGAAAACTATGTTCGATAACTTGTTCCACGTGCACCACTAAACCTAACAAAACCATGATAAATTAAACAAAAACGTTATAACCGAACTATTAGATTTATGTGTGTAAATATAATTAACAAATTTATTAAACATTTATTCATCAAAAAATTGGTTTCCCACAAAAAATGATTTTTATTGTTTTTTGTCTGAAAATTTTATAATAATTTTTTCTGTAAAAAATATAATTTTTTTATAAAATTAGAATAATTAAGTATATATATATATATAATAAATTAGGATGAAATATTTTGATTTTTTAAAAAAATATTTTTCTGTTAATAGTGAAATTTTTTTATTTTGGTAAAACTATCAATCCTTTTTATTAAATTAATTAATCTAAAATTCACATTGTTATTTTTTTTCAAATCAAAATAGTATTCATTTTGAAAATTAATCCAACTAATTATGTTTAAATCATTTTTAGACTAGATCTTAATTTAATATTATTTTTAGGACTAATACACATTTTTTTATAAATGTTTTAAAGTGGACAATATTTTTCCATTTCAAATTATTAAAAAAACGTCTAATGATGATTGATATATATGAAATTTATATAATATAAATCTATAAAATTTATTTAAATTTATTTAACTATTAAAACTTGTCATATAGTTATTAAATGGTTATCTTTTTCTTTAAAAATGCATTTCTTGCAAAAAAAATTGACTGGTCTCTTGGTTTTATTTTAAATACAATTATTGCATGTATATTAATTAAATTTTATAAAATATATAATATTTAATTAATTAGAATAATATATATTATATAATATGTTTAATATAATTTTTTTTATAATTAATAGTAAAAATATTAATATAACCAGTTATTATGCTCAAAAAACTAAAATAGTTAAAAGTGAGTAAACATAATGGTAACTGAAATAAAATATTTAAAACATGATTTTTTAGTGGTTGAGGATTTTATAAGACTTATATCTCCTCTAATCATTTATTAAACAATTTTAGAGGCACTTTTTTTGAGTAACTTCCCAATATTTGATAGTTTTTGGTATTTACAATAATGCCACTTCTCTTCCATTATAAAAGGGCACCCCACACCTCTCCACTCCACACATAAAAAAACCCATTGGTTTTCCCATACCCTTCCCAAAAAAATTATTTATATTCATTAAATTTTACTATAAGAATTTTTTCTAACAAAAATATAATCTTGGAAGGATTTACTTATAATCCTAAAAAGGTGGTCCAAAGAAGAGGTGTCATTCATAACTAAGAATTTTTATTTTACTTATTTCTCCACCACATTGAAATATTATTCAATAATGATGTTATATTATAACTAGAATATAAAATTTAATATTATGTTATTATGTTAAGTAACACCATAAATCTTGTCTCCACTTTCATCAAATGGTTAATGAAACCATTATTCATGTGTACGGTGGACTAGTACCTTGTGAACACATGTAAATCATCTTCCATCATCGCATATAATATATGTTGATGTTCATAGATTTATGTTTTATATATTATATAAATTAATTATTAATCATTATATAAAATTAATATATTATATACATTCTTACATTACAATCTATTAAAAAAGATAATGTTATTCAGGTGTACGGCAGACTACTGCCTCACAAAGTTATATGACTATTTTTTAAATACTACTTAATAATAAAGGTTTATTTAAATTTATTTAAATATATAATATGATATTTATGATTTAATTATAATTGAATAAATATTAAATATGAAATATCTTATTTCCATCTTGATCGTTGAAATATGGACATGTTAGACAAGCGTAGGTACTGCCTATTGTCCCCAGGATTATAACATAGTTCATTTTTAAAACCATCCTTAATTATTTAATTTAAAGGTATATTTTTTTATAAAAATTATAATTATATAATTATTATTATTTTATATATTATGAATTAAGAATCTCTTCAAACTTGATAAAATTACCAAATTGATTTTAGATATAAGATCTGAACATCGCCAAACTATCCACCAAGAACCAAAACAAATAAGTAATTTCCTATATAACATGATAAAAACTAAAATATAATAGATAATATACTTGAAATAAGTTCATTAGAAATGAAATAATTATCATATTATTATTACTAAAATGATAAATAATACATGTGATTACTCATGCTCGAGTTAATGTCTCTCTTTTGACCACCATTTTCTTCGAGTTGCGGCCCCTCTCTCTAGGTAACATTATCTATCTTGTAAATGAAATGTCATTAATAAAAATTATTTACACATGTCTTCTAAATATATTCCTATCTTATCATCCCATACTTTTATAGGGTAATACATTCCTTATGACTATTTCCCAAATTCCGTCCAAAAGAAATCACCTTTTATTATCTTATGAGACAAGATTATGAAACCAGTTTATTTACATGGGTCATTATTATTTTTCTCCCATGTGATTTATTCAATTATGTGAAACACATATTCATTCTCATAACACTATGGTGATGGGTGGGACTTCAATTATATATCCCTTCAAATCACTGGGTAATGTTTTAGTCACATTAGACGTCATGTATGTGATTAGGGAGTAAACTGAACTCATTATGTAACTTTTTCCACCATGTTATGATGTATTATAGGTTATTAATAACCTATTATTTTGATTTCATGATTTATTTTGTCTCCAAATTCCCATGTTTTCTTTATAATATCATGTTATATAATTCCTAATTTTTCAATATTGATATTATCACCCCTATTATGTTACCATAATATTCCTCTTGGATCACATGTAATTATATAACATATTTTTTACTAGTTTATTATCTTGCTAGTATTTATATATCAGTATTTTTTTATATTTTCCACATGTTAACTCATACAGTTTTAAAATATCAATGGAATTTTAGGAACATGTTAAGGATTATATCAACAATGTCATTGTATTTCTCTTTCAGGTTGTTATATTATGTACCTAATATCCAAAGGACCATAGGAATAATGATTTTTTTTATTTTATTATGTATAACATTATTTAATAAAACATATTATAAATTTTATTAAGAATGTTTTTATAAAATGTAACGTCCCGGTTCTGGGTGCCACACAACGGGTGTCCCAAACCCAGTTCGCCACGTGACCTCAAGCGCATTTTCCCAAATGCCAGAGGCTGCTGACTAGCAGTGAGGGATCAGGTCTGATAGTGGGGAAATTATGCCCTCATTTTTCAAAGTGTAGCGTAGTGGAATACAAAATAAAAACATACAACAAACAACGGAAGCAGTAAACCATACACAACGGAAAGAAACAACTACAATGGATACAACCAATAGTATATAAGTAATGATGCTACCTGTCTCATGTTCTAAGAAAACATCTAGAACATGTTATACATCAATATAGTACAACAAAAGCAGAGTACATAAAAACAAAGCAAAACAGTTGGCAGTGGCATCACGAGCCTTGGCTTGGTCCCATGGCCTCCTACTCCTCAGCAACAGTCAAGTTCCTGTATTGGGACTCTTTCCCCTAGTCACACCTGCAGAAACGTAATTTGTTTGGGCTGAAAGTATGACCCAAACAGGGTGTGAGAAATATATCTCAGTAGGCACCCACCAAAGGCCCGTTCTCAACTGTGTGTAAAACATGCAACAAGTGTGTAGTAGCAAAGTTCAATAAAGTAAGAAGTACTGAAAAGTAACTAACTTAACAGTTAAATTTCCATTTTATTATAAATTTAATCCATTAAATATTAGAAATGACCACAGTGCATTTCTATGTAAAAAAACAGCGTCCTAAGACAAACCATTTCTCAGCCTCAGGTAATCAGAATCCAACCCGCAGGTAATCATAATCTCTCCCTCAGGCATTTCCCTTAATCATATCAGAATTCTCGCCCTCAGGCATACGAAGTGTCGCCCTCAGGCATAGAAGTCAATCCCTCAAGCACCAATGGTTTCCCTCTGGCGAAATAGAACGTCACCCTTACGTTAATATAGTCAAGCCCTTAGGCTATAGAAAACACCGCCCTCAGGCACAAGTAACTGGGTCATGCCCATCATATAAACATGCAATTTAAATACAATTCTTCTCAAGGAAAAAAGTAATGCATAATCAAACATGGAATACCCTCAGGTATCCTGTCCAAATGGCTAAACAGAGGAACACACCCCTCGAGATGGTCCCGGATCCAAGCAACGATCCCAACAACATTTTAATATCACATTTAATTTCCTATTCAATTCTAGGTATTTAAAATAGCCATGGCCTCATCCACACACCACCCCAAATATGGGTTTGTAGCTCAAAATTGCACAAAACACATGACTGTTGGAAAATTAACCACAAAGCCACCTACCTTATATGCCAACGAGCGCTATACACGAACGTCGGTTCCAGAAACGACCATGAACGGCATAGATATGTCAAAGAAGAAACACCATTTAAACAAAAATAACTTTTCCTCAGGAAATAATTGGTAAGCACGACTTAAGGAGAGGGGAGGGCTTACCCGTGCAGTTCCAATGAAATCACCCAAGGAGGAAACAGATTCCAGACGAACACTCGGCGGATCTTAAAAGGTTCGGTCGTCCCCTCTCACTTATTCCTCCGGTTCTAAGACTTCCCTGTGAATAGTGGAGGCTACTGCCTATTTTTAGTGAAAAAACAAAGTACACGGCATGTACTTCCCATTTTTTTAAACTGATCCTCTGGCGGCTTCCTTCCAGTGCGTCACTGTTTGCTTGCCGACATGATTACACGGCATGTACTCCCGACTACACGGCGTGTACTATCGCCCAGCTGGTGGCTACTCCACCGACATACTATTTTGTCTTGCCGACTGACTACATGGCATGTAAAGAACCACTACACGGCGTATAGTCAGTTCCTACACCCTTCATCACCGGCATGGCCACACGCCCCATGTACCCATCCCACATGGCCAAAAATACACGGCGTGTGGACAAAGTACAAGGTGCTTACTTTTCAAATTTGGGACTTCCCCATTTTCCATATTTTCTCAAAAACACTTAAGGAAAAGAGAAAGGAAGAAACCTGTACCTCAAAATAAGAACCAGGTTCTTACAAACTTCCCCCCTTATAAAAATTTTTCCCCAAAATGCCCTTCCAGGTGTGGAGAAGATATAGCCGTGAACAACTCCAGCCATTGATCTCATATATCGGTCTCCCGCTCTTAGGTTTCGTCATGCACTCAGCCATACTGCCATATCACCTGTACGAGAGGAACCGACTAGCCTCGGAGAACCTTCATGCTCCTGTCAACGATACGTATCAGATTCTCCTTGAAGGATGCATCTAACTCGAGCTCAACCTTCTCAGGCTGAAAGATGTGAAATGAGTCTGAATTATAACGGCTCAACTAAGATACATGGAAGACATCATACATGGACTGGTACCTCTGAGGTAACTGCAACCGATAAGCAACCAGCCTGACTCGCTCCAAGATCTTGAGTGGCCCCACATACCTCGGTGAAAGTTTACCCTGTCTCCTAATCTGCTTGTGTCCCAGATTTGGTGAAACACGCAAGAAAACATGATCCCCGACCACGAACTCCAATGGTCATCTACGGATATCAGAATAAGGTTTCTGATGAGACTGTGTGGTAGCCATCCACTTCTGAGTTAACTAGACCAGCTCAGAAGTCTCCTATATGAGACGTGGTCCCAACAAAGCTGCCTCACCTACCTTTACCTAACACAAAGGTGATCAGCACGGCCTACCGTATAAAGCCTCATATGGTTCCATCCCGATAGTTGCCTGAAAGCTGTTATTATAGGAAAACTCGACTAGGGGAATGTGCTTATCCCAAGATCCCCCAAGTCTAGGACGCATGCACACAGCATGCCCTCAAGCACCTGTATAGTATGCTCTGACTGGCCATCAGTCTGAGGGTGGTAATCCATGCTCAGAATCACCTGTGTACCCAGGGCCCTCTGAGAACTCTTCCAGAAACGATATGTAAAACGGGAGTCCTTATCTGAAATGATAGAACGAGGGACCCCATGAAGACATAAGATCTCTTGGATATACAACCTTCCGAGCTCGTCAACACTGAAGGTCTCCTTGATCGGAAAAAAGTGAGCTACCTTAATGAGCTTGTCCACAACAACCCATACGACATCATTGCCTCGAGGTGACCTTGGAAAACCAGTCATGAAGTCTATTGCGACATCATCCCATTTCCATTCTGGAATGGGTAACTGCTGTAACAGTCCAGCTGGTCTCTGATGATCCTCCTTCACCTGCTGACAGGTGGAAAACCTCGTAACAAATCTAGCTACTTATCTCTTCATACCCGGCCACCATTACTAACATCTCATGTCACAGTATATCTTGGTAACCCCAGGATTAACTGCCCATGCTGAATCATGAAACTCCCACATCAGCTCCTCGTGTATATCCCCTGGAACGCATACTCGTCCATGGAAATGTTGAACCTCATCATCGCCTATCGTCCCACCAGGAGGAGGGTCCTCACTTTCCACTGACTCTCGTAGAACTAGGCCTTCTAAATCAGATAGTTGTCTCATCCTCACTCTATCCAGGAGGGTAGAAGTCACAGCTAAAGAGGAAAATATTTCTGCATATGACTATCATGCACCTCCAGATGCATCTCAGAGAACAATGCTATGAGCTGCCACTCACCACTGGCCTCCTGAACTGCATGTATCTGAGTCTTCCTACTTAGTGCATCAGCTACTGCATTACCTTTACCAGGTGTATAGGCAAGATCAAAATCGAATGATTGCTGGTATTCCACCCACCTTTGCTGCCTCAGATTCAAGTCACTCTGAGTAAATATATACTTGAGGCATTTCTGCTTGGTGAAAACCACAAAATTCTTTCCAAATAGATAATGTCTCCAACAGCGCAACTCATGTACAATTTCAGCTAACTCGAGATCATGCGTCGGGTAATTCCTCTCATGTGGCCTCAACTGCCGAGACCCGTACGCAACTACTCGATCACCCTACATCAACACTGCTCCCAGCCCAATCCATGATGCATCATAGTAAACTATATATCTCTTTCCCTGCTCTGGGAGTATCAGGATCGGTGTTGATGTTAGCCTCCCTTTCAGGTCCTAAAAGGCTATCTCACAAGCTTCTAACCAAATGTACATCACACCCTTCTTAGTCAGACCAATCAACGATGCTGCTAAGCCGGAGAAGTCCTGTATGAATCATCTGTAGTAAACATCCATCCCTATGAAACTTCGTATCTCAAACATGTTCTTCAGATGCTCCCAGGAAACTACTGCTCTCACTTTCTCTGGGTCTACTGCAACTCCTGTCTCTGAGATAATATGACCCAAGAAGTGAATCTGGTTCATCCAAAAGTGGCACTTTGAGAGTTTTTCATATAGTCAATGCTCTCTCAGTATACTCAACACGATCTCAAGTTGGGTGGAATGGTCATGTCGAGTGAGAGAGTACACCAAGATGTCATCCACGAATACTAACACAAAAGAGTCCAGATAGGGATGGAACACCCGATTCATCAGAGCCATGAAAACTGTCGGTGCGTTCATGAGTCCGAATAGAATAACTGTATACTTGTGTAGACCATACCTGCTCTTGAATGTTCTGAGAGGTATAACAGATGGTCTAACGTGCAGCTAATGATATCCTGATCTAAAGTCAATCTTCGAAAACACTCGTTCTCCACGAAGTTGAACAAATTGATCATCATTCCTTGGAAAGGGATATCAGTTCTTAAACATCAACTGGTTCATCTTCTGATAATCCACACAAAGTCTGAGGGTACCATCTGCCTTTTTCACAAAAAGGACTGGAGAACCCCACGGAGAAGTACTGGGTCGGATAAACCCCTTTGCCTGTAACTCCTCTAACTACCTCTTGAGCTCCTGTAACTCCGGTGTGGCCATACTATAAGGAGGAATGGACATCGGTGCTGCTCTTGGCACTAGCTCGATATAAAAATCCACCTCATGCTCCGGAGGAAGTCCTGAAAAGTCGTCTAGGAAGAAATCCCTGAAATGATCAATAACTGGAGAGAAATATGTCTGACAAGTCACTTGGTCATCCAGATATAAGCTCACAATCTGGGTTGTGACTCCACCTCTCCCATGATGCACTGGCCCAGCTCGACGTTCTTGAACATCTCATTCACCCTTGTATAGAAACTCTTCTCCCTCTGGGGACGTGAAACTCACCCTGGGACGACAGAAGTCTACAAAATCACGAAAGGGAACCAACCAGTCCATCCTGAGAATGACATCACAGCTCATCATCTCCAAGACATAGAGGTCCCAAAGGAAGTGACACCCACCAGTCTCGAGGGGGGCACGCCTTGCACTAATGCACACCAGCCGCTCTAGTTCCAAATGGAGTGTCTAACGTCATGATATCCGAAGAAGTAGAAACGCAGAGCCCAAGGCTCTCCACAACGGGAACATATATGAAACTATGTGTAGAACCTGTATCAAAGAGTATCGAAGATAAAACAGAAGCTACTAGGATAGTACCTCTGACTATAGAAGGCTCGGGATCTTGCTCTTGCTGGGTCTGTTGCACTACATAAGCCTACCCAGTGTCGTGGCACTACGACACAGCCTGACTACCCTGATTTGTCCCGCCCTACTGACTCTGAGATCCTAGAGTCTGGCTACCATGGCCACGACCACCGTCTCTTCCTTTGCGCCCCGACGTATTCTAGCTCCCCGACTGGTAAGAAGCTACCGATCCGGCTCCCGCACACAGAGTCTGTACAGAACCCCTCTCACTAGCCATTGGTGGAAACACCCTGCAAAAGCATTGTAGTTGACCCATCTTTCCGAATGCTCGACACTCCACATGGTCACGTCGACATTGTGGTCTCTTGTTTCCCTCCTTACCACACTAGTAGCACCTGATCGGGCCTCTTGAAAAGCAGCCTGGCCGGTATTGCCACCCTGAAAGAAGTCCATATGTCTCTTCCTCTTTCCAACGGAAATAGTACCAGTAACTGGTGCTGAACCGCTCTGGCCCACACCACTAGATTCCCACAGGTTCCTCTCTGTAATCAGCGTCTGGTTCATAATCGCATGTACATTGGGCAACCTGAAAACTTTCACCAGCGTCTGGATGTCATAACTAAGACCATCCTAAAAACGTCTGGCCCGCAAAATCTCATCACCCACCAGCACAGGTGAACAGCACTGAAGCTCAGTGAAGCGAGCATAATAGTCCATCACCGACATAGCGGCCTGCTGAAGATTCATGAACTCTCAAGCTCTATCTGCCCTCAGCGTATCTTGGAAGAAGAAGTCATAGAATACTGCCCGAAAATCCTCCCACTCCATGTCTATGTGATGCACTGACTCGGTGGTAACATCCCACCACCTCTTGGTGGAATCACAAAATATGTAAGTCGCGATCTTGACCCTCCACCCTGGAGGCATCTCAAGATGCTCAAAAATAGTATGCATCGATCCCAACCAAGACTCCGCAACCTGTGGTCCTCCATCCCTTGAAAACGTAGGCAGATGTTGCTGCTGAAATATACGTGTCAGCTCGGCCATAGATCTGGCAGCCTGCGATGCTCCCTGCATGGTCTGCATGAACTGCAATAAGCCTTCACGGAACTGCGCCTCTGTTCCTATGTCCAGTATAACAGCTGGTGCCGCATCTGGTTCTGCTGGAGGATCAACTGGTAGCCCATGGCCTACCATCTCTGGAGTATTCTCGTTGCCTCTCTCCTAGTGAACAACACATGGTCATCTAGGCGGCATGACACTACAAGGTCAAAAACATGCCTTAGATTCAAGATTATAAAAGACCGAAAAAAGGAACCACAAGGGAACAGGTGGAAGATGGCAGTTCAATATTTGTAAAACAAGACATCATGGCGTGTATTCTGACTACACGATGTGTACTTGGATTCCCTTCCCCTGCCCGGGTCCCTCAACACAGCTAAGTCACATGGCTCCCATTGAACAAAAACTACATGGCGTGTGTAATGCCTACACGGCGTGTATGGTGTTATTTTCCAACTGCCTGTGTCATTTGTGACACGGTTGACTACTCATCTAGACACTACATGGTGTGTTACACCCGAACACAGCGTGTACACTACCCCGTTTCCCAGCCACACGGCTACGTCTACACGGTCTTTCCTCGGACAAGTCTACACGGCGTGTCCCACAGGTACACGGCGTGTTCAAGGAGGGGTGACACTGACCCGTGTTGTTAGTTACACAGCCAAGTCCGGAGGTCACACTACACGGCGTGTTCATCATTGACACGGTGTGTTCTGTAAAGAAGTTCACCGACCCGTGTTGTTCGTTACACGATCGGACTCCAGGTCAACACTGCACGACGTGTACATAAGCTTCACAGCATGTTCGTCCCAAGCTCTTCCATTCCCCGTGTCGCCGCCTACACAGTTTGTGACACGACCAGAGACTATACGGCCTGTACTCTGGGTACACGGTGTGTACTGATATTTTTTTCCCTTCCCGAATAGAAGAACATACATGGCATGTCTACAGTACTACACGACATGTATACTTGGTTTTCAGATAGAATGCCTCAGAAACTTCCTCAAAACCTAGAAAATACAGCAAAACAACACCTATGTGTCAAATTCAGACCCATGAGGGCCCGTACTCCCCATGAATCAAATTTTTACATCTTATCTGTGTTATAACATAATAAACAGTTAATGATCCACCAAATTCCTATCAATGGGGGCCCATACTCCCCAAAAAACATAATTTTGGCGTTTATTCAATAAACTGGATCATACAAAACTACCCTATCACATAGCAGGTAATTATCAACTAGCTATCACAAAAGCATGATTTTCTAGCACATCAACTATCACAACAACATGCAATTTCTAATACACCTACATGGCAGGGAACTATGCATGCCATGTGATTTCTATCATGTTCCTAAATGATTCATGAGATGGAATACCCTCATCTCATCGGGTTGCAACTAAATAGAACCCATAGATAAATTATAACGGAAAAATCTCAAGTGTGTCACCCACGGTGAAAATATATCAACTGTAAAGTTTGAAAAATCAGAAAATTCAAAAATACGAGGTAGACTGGCTTTTCCCTGTACGCAGGTTAGCTACGCCCAAGCACAGCTTATTACCAACTACCAGTCGTCTTATCCCTAACTACGACTCCAAATATTAAGTCAAAGAAAAGAAACGTCTCTGAAACCACTTTGTAACGTCCCGGTTCCGGGTGCCACACAACGGGTGCCCCAAACTCGGTTTGCCACGTGACCTCAAGCGCATTTCCCAAAATGCTAGAGGTTATCGACTAGCAGTGAGGGCCCAGGTCTGATAGTGGGGAAACTATGCCCTCATTTTTCAAAGTGTAGCACAGTGGAATACAAAATAAAAACATACAACGCACAGCAGAAGCATTAAACCATACAAAACAGAAAGAAAGAACTGAAATGGATACAACCAACCGTATATAAGTAATTATGCTACATGTCTCAAGTCCTAGAAAATAGCCAGAACATGTTATATATCAATATAGTACAACAAAATCAGAGTACAGCAAAACAAAGCAAAACAGATGGCAGTGGCATCACGAGCCTAGGCTCGGTCCCATGCCCTCCAACTCCTCAACAACAATCAAGTTCTTGTATAGGGACTCATTCACCTAGTCTCACCTACAGAAATGTAATCTGTTTGGGTGGAAAGCATGACCCAAACAGGGTGTGAGAAATATATCTCAGTAGGCACCCAACAAAGGCTCGTGCTCAACTATGTGTAAAACATGCAACAAGTGTGCAGTAGCAAAGTGCAATAAAGTAAGTAGTAATGAAAAGTAACCAACTTAAAAATTAAATTTCCATTTTATTATTCATTTAGTCCATTAAATACTAGAATTCACCATAGTACATTTCTATGTAAACAAACAGTGCCCTAAGACAAACCATTTCTCACACTCTGGTAATCAGAATACAACCCGCAGGTAATCAGAATCTCTCCCTCAGGCATTGCTCTCAGGCATATCAGAATTCTCTCCCTCAGGCATACGAACTATCGCCCTCAGGAATAGAATTCAATCCCGCAGGAACGAAAGGTTTCCCTCAGGTGAAATAGAATGTTGCCCTCGGGCTAATACAGTCACACCCTCAGGCTATAGAAAAAACCGCCCTCAGGAAAAAGTAACCGGGTCATGACCATCATATAAACATGAAATTTAAATACAATTCCTCTCAAGACAGAAGTAATGCATAATCAAACATGGCATACCCTGAGGTATTCGGGCCAAACGGCTAAACAGAGGAACGCACCCCTCGGGATGGTCCTGGATCCAAGCAACGATCCCAACAGCATTTTAATATCACATTTAATTATCTATTCAATTATAGGCACTTAAAATATCCACATCCTTAGCCACAAAACACCCCAAATATGGGTTCGTTGCTCAAAAACAAATAAAACAGACGACAGTTGGAAAATTAACCACCAAGCCACCTACATTATACGCTAACGAGCGCTATACACGAATGTTGGTTCCAGAAACACCCAAGAACAGCTTAAATCTATTAAAGAAGAAACACTGTTTAGACACAAATAACATTCCCTCAGGAAAGAATTGTTAAGAATGAATTAAGGAGAGCGGAGGGCTTACTCGTGCAGTTCCAACGAGATCGCCGAGGTGGAAACAGATTCCATATGAACACTTAGCGGATCTTCAAAGGTTCTGTCATCCCCTCCTGCTTCTTCCTCCAGTTCTAAGCCTTCCCTGTGAACATGGGAGGTTACTGCCCATTTTAAGTGAAAAAACAAATTACACTATGTGTACTTCCATGTCCATGATGTGTACTTCCCATTTTTTTAAACTGTTCCCCTGGCGGCTTCCCGCCAGCACAGCACTGTTCACTTGCCGACATGAGTACACGACATGTACTCCCGACTACATGGCGTGTACTGTCGCCCAGCTGGTGACTGCTCCACCGACTTACTGTTCTGGCCTTCCAACTGACTACACGGAGTGTAAAGGACCACTACACGACATGTAGTCAGTTCCTACACCCTTCATCACCGGCATGGCCACACGCCTCGTATACCCATCCCAAACAGCCAAAAGTACATGGCGTGTGAACAAAGTACACGGTGTGTACTTTCCAAATTTGGGATTTTTTCCCAATTTCCATATTTTTTCAAAAACACTAAAGGAAAAGGGAAAGGAATAAACCTGTACCACAAAATAAGAACTGGTTTCTTACATAAAATTTGTAGTAAACCTATAGAGGTTTTCTAAAGGAGAGTTTTGTTTCTTAACTGAGCATTTTCATTTTATTTTTCCTTACAAATCCTTAAACAATTATTATACCATTCTGAAATGATGAAATCATTTTATTCAATATAATTAAATGTTATCATGTTAATGTAATAACAAATATCTATCTTATTCAAAAAAAATGGTAAATGAAACCATCATTTATGTGTAAACTGAACTGCCACCTGGAAAAATGAGGTAATTATTTTCCATCATCACCTCTCATGACTACTTATAATAATAGATTTAATATATATTTATATATATCTATATATTTATTAATAAAATAATTAAATTATATAAATATAATTTATAATCTATTTTATTACAATTCAATAAATTTAAAATTCATTATGTTGTTCCTGCAAACTTGTGGATTAGAACCTCGATGAGGAGTACTTGAATATTGTTCTTAAGGCTTTGGGAAATGATATGATATTTGAAAATTAAAAAAAATGTGAGTTGGGGATGAATTAATTATCATTCTTGTGGAATATTATTAATAGTATAGGTATGTCTATGGTCCCCTTTCAGTAAAAGGTAGTCATGGAGTTATTTAGACCAGTATATTTAATTGAGATTCATTGTTTCCATGGACTAGCTAGGTATTATAGATGATTTGTGAGGAACATATCACAATTGTAAAGCCCATTACCATAGCTAACTCAAAAGGGAGTCACCTTTTTTTGGACAAGTTAATGTTAAGATATCATCAAGGATTTTACAATTAGGGTTAACAATACACTAGTACTCATATTTACCTCAAGTGGTGAAATTTAAGTGGTATACAGTGGTGTTTCAAAGAAGGTTTTTGCATAGTATACTATTTAACAAGTATAAGTCTATATCCTAAACCTCAATTTATTTGAAATTCAATGATTAGAATAATCATACATAAGATATGGAGTCAGGTGTTGTGGTCATTGAATTAATGATCTGGTGACATTATATATTTTGGTAGAAGTGTAAAATATATGTGGATCACAAAATAATTAAATAAATATTCACATATAACAAGAATAACATGAACTACTAAAAATAGAATTAAATGATAATGTATAATTATTTCTCTATTTATTACCTTCCTTAAAAATAAAATAATGTGGATGTTTCCTTATATAGAAAGGATCCAACAATTTTAAAAATGATGTAAGCTGAGAATGATCCATTATTCGTAAACTTATAAAAGGAGGGATATGGGAATAATAAATGTAACTTCATCATACCATTCTCAAATAACTTCTAACCCATCCATTCTTGAGAGGACCATGGAGTCCCAAAAAGGGGATGATGTTCTAGATGAACTGTTAGCAAATATTCTAGAGTTAAACTAAGCGGTAGTTGGTGTTATAAGGTTAATAACATGGATATATTTTCCATCATAAATACAATTTAAAAAGGAATATTATTCATGATTTAAAATTCTCATCCATTTATATTTATCTAGGATGAAATAAGATGTATATAGATTTTAAGAAGAAAACAATTTGTGGGATAATATAAAGAGGGGTGATGCAACCAGTTACCATAACTTAATAGAAATGGGAAATAAAACCATAGGTTTTGTCTTAGGACTCCCCAAGAAAACTAATGGAAATAAAACTATCTGAGTGGTTATCGATATAATTAAATATTTGGAACATTTCATTTATATTAATGAATATTTCTCTCTAAACCAAATTATTAAGATATATATCATGGAAGATGTTATATTACATGGTGTTCTACTCTCAATTTTATATTATTGAGATTTGAAATTTTCCTGAAGGTTATGGATAAGACTTTAGTAATAATTTTATACAGAATAATTTTTTATCACTTTTTTCACACTAATGTGGATGTTTAGTCTAAGATAACCATATGAAATCCTGATGACATGTTGATATATTTTTTAGTGGATTTCCAAGGATGTGGGTGAAAACACATTCCCCAAGTTGAGTTCTTGTATAACAATTTATTCCAGTAATTCATTAAAATTTCACCTTATGAGACTTTTTATGGGAAGATATTTAGAAATTTTAAATGTAGAGATGAATTTATAGAATGAATGATAATGGAACCTGATCTTGTCTATGATATAATTATAAGTTTAAATCAATAAACTGTTACATTAAATTCATGAAAAGTTGATAAAAAATCATCGTAGAAAATCATCGATGAGACTAAGAGTTTGAGGTTTGAGATAAGGTGTACCTTTATATATCCCAATGAATAATATTATTGAAGTTTTGAAAAAAGATAAATTTTCTTCCTTGATACATCGGTCCCTTTAAAAATCTTGATCACATCGGAGTGGTATCCTATCAAATAACACATCAACCAAAAATATCAAAAGTACATAATGTGTTCTATGTATCCCTCTTAAATAAGTACATTATAGAACTCCCATTTTATAGAATCTAGATGTGGTACCATTGGATAAATAATTTACAAGTAAGGAGAATGAAGTAGAGATCATAGACCATGGAGGTAAAGTTTAACTAAACCAGAAAAGTCACTAAGTGAAAATGTTTTAAAAAAACCACAGGTTTGAGGAACCAACATGGGAACTAGAAGTGAATTTAAAGAATAATTTCACTCACATATTTTCTCTGTTTTAAAAAAAAATTAGTGGATAAATTATTTATGTGAGGAAGAACAAAACATCATAATTTTTTAGAATGTAAAACTATGTTTGATATTGTATGTGACACATAACACTAAACCCAAATGAATCATGATTATTTAAAAATTACTATTATTTTCTAGCCACTAAATTTATGAGTAAGAATTGTATTATCTACATTATGAAATAAAAAAATTCTACTCAAATTATAAATTCTTACGAAATAAAGAAAAAATATTTTCCAATAAATACATTTATTTATCAAAAAAATTGTGTTTCGTCAAAAAAAATTATTGATTTTTCTATGAAAATAATAAAATTAATTTTTTGAAAATATTATAAATTTTATTTTATAAAATTATTATAAATTTTAAAAGTCAAAATATATATATTATCACAGGTTGAATGTTTGGGATTTTTGGGGAAATAATTATTTTTCAGTGGATCGTGTAAAATACCAATTTTTTATAACTTTCACTTATTTTTTATAAATTAATTAACTTAAAATTATAATTAATACATTAATTTTATTTGAAATAACATAACTATTAATTAGTTTTATTTCAATCAAGTGATTAAATTTAAATCATATTCATATTTTATTTAATATATGTTCATTATAAGATTAAAAAACAATTTTTTATGAAAATAGTTTTTAGGTGGATAATGATTCTACATTATAACTATTTAAAATAACCTCAAATGAGTAATTATTTAAATTATATATTTTTTTTAAATAAATATTAATTTAAATTAATGTAATTTTGATTAATTGTCATATAATAATTACAAGATCATCTTGTTTTGAAAAATTCATTTCCACAAAAACTGTTTTTTCGACAAGTCTTTGGGTTTTATTTTAAAATATATTTGTCCAATTTTAGGATTTTAATTTGATAAAATGGGTTGACATTTTTTTATCAGAATTATTAATATTTTATAATATTTTAAACTTCAATTTTGGTCATAATGAATTGTATAAACAGTAAAAAACTAGTTATAATAGAGAAAATTTAAAATTGTAATAAGTGAGTAACATTAGTGGTAAATAAAATAAAATATATAAAACAAGTACATTTTAGTTTTAGTGGTGTGAATAATAATTATATCTCAAATTTTAATTTATTTATAAATTTTGGATTCACTTTACATGATATTGACTTCCCAAGGATGAATTGTTTTTTGCAATTTCAATAATTCTACTCCTCCTCAGTTATAAAAGTCCACCCCCTATAATATCTTCTTCACAAATCAAAAAATCATTTTCATGGTCAATATATACCAAAATACCTTTATTAAATACCTCCCCATTTCCAATAATCATGTTTATCATAGATAAAATATAGTAAGTATTTAGTTATAATCCTAAAGTGGTTGTTCGATGAAGAGGTATCTTTCATAACTGAGCATCATTGTTATACTTATTTTTACACCTCTATAAAATGTTATTAATACATGATGATATAGTTAAAAAAATAAAATCCATATAATATGATTTAATTATGTTTATTTCACACCTTAAATCAATCTACATGTCCACCAAATGGGAAACAAGCCCATCGTTTATATGCACATCAGACTACCACCTCATGAACATATGTTATACATTTTCTATCATCATCTCTTATAGTTGATGAGGATTATGGATTTAATGTTTAAAAGTTATATTAATTAAATAATAATAATTCTATACAGGTAGTATATCATATACTTTTGTACCTTTCTATCCATCGAAAATCATAATGTCGTTCATTTGTATGATAGACTACAGTCTCGCAAAGTGATATGAATTTTATATAATTAATTCATAAAATGGATTGTATATGTAATTATATTTAAAGGGATAACATTATCTTTATGATGTTATGATATTTATATATGTTAAACACAAATTCATGTATATAATAGGAATGTGAAAGGTGATCCTGGAATTATATTTCCATTTAAAGATTTGGGTAATTTTTTATTCTCATGAAACATCATGTATCTGATTATTGATGTAACCAAATACATTATGGGACTCTATCCACCAGGTGATTTTGTCTTGAAACTTTTATTTAATATTTATTTATTAAATTTTTAATAATCTTTTTATATTACCTATGTTGCTATGATCGTATAATACCATGTCCTTTATACCATTCTTCAATTTGATTACTCAAGCTTTTCCTCTTTTATAATATATTATTATACCTTTGACTCAAATATTATTATTCCTTATAATGTTTATTTTATTATTGGAATATTTAAGTCACTCCTTTATATAATTTATTCTTTAGGATATCCCCCAGGTTTTAAGTGCTCTAATGGATTTTTGATCTCCCTATAGAGAAAAAATAATGATGTCTTGTTTTATGTTCCTTGAGATGTATTATGAACGTAGGATTCCCTTAACATTATGCCTTTTAAATCATAGTTTTTTTATTAATATATATTTATTCTATGAGAAATGTAATTAGATGGGTAAATTGGTTTTTTCTATACATTCTTGTATAAATTCCATGGATATACATTAATATAAAATATTACCCTAGGGTCGGCCACAAGGGAACCCTACAACCCACCCACCCAGACTCATCCTAACACATTCAAAATTTTTAGCATGGACTAATATCAAATTTATTTATATGAAGTATAACTATATGAATATTTTCTTGTATATATGGCCTCTCTGTGTCTCCAAATTCTACAAACCATGTGAAAAAAATTATTCTCATCTTATATAGAAATTTATAGTAGAATATTATGAAATTCAGAATACACTAGACACTTAAATTTTTTTCCAAACAATGACCCCAAAATACATTTTTGTGAATTACATAAATAAACATAATATATTGTTAACTATCAAAGTGAAAACACAAATTTACATATTAGATATTAAATATTATGATATTATGGATTTATCTATCCTTATTCTCCTGAAATTAGATAATAGTCAAATAGGCCATAAAATGGGATTTATACTTGGAAACTAATGAGGTGAAAAAAGGGATAAAGGAAACATCGGGATTACCTTCACCACTCTAAGAGAATAATCTTTTTTTATATGTATTATCAATAAAAAACGTACCATAATATGAGATACCTTTAAAGAGAAGAGCGAGGTGAAATAAGAGGGAGAGGGTATCATAGGGGGGCTGGCTGTACTGATCCAAGTAGGGGATGGTGTATTTTTTATATTTAGAAAAATAATTATTAAAATAGATAAATTAAAATAAATTCTCTATATATATATTTGGTATACAATGGATGGACATAGGGTACCTATTTTGCACTAAGGGGTCATGTATTCATGTATACTATATTGAGTACCATGTGAAAAACTACTGAGTACCCAATGATATTTTATATACTAAAATGGTTTAATTAAAACCCTTCCACATTATAAATGTGAAATAAATAAATCACTATGAGATTGTGGTTCATACCAAATCATATTTAATTTTAGGATATAAAATGGTGTAGTGATTGTTTTACACGGTGTTGTGTTTTATTTTGTTGCATGTGTTATGAAATATCATTTGGGTTCATAGGATTATTCTAATATAGAAATCATACATTGGTTATTAATTATTTCATGATGAATGTGTGGGGTCTTAAGTTAATTGATAATATTTTCATTCTTAATTAATGTTTAATGTAATTTAACTAATTTTTTTAGAGTTGAAGCATTTTTATTGTTAGTATGAAACTCTCAATAAATGTACGGTTTAATATTTCAGTTCGCAAGTTCAATATAAATGTTATTTGATCCTCATGTGGGTGTGATTATCCATTTATATTTAATTAAATATAAAAAATTGTATCTCTCATATCTCTCCTCTTGTTGATTCATGTTCTGGAAAACCATGGTAAAGAGGCAGATCCTTCTCAATCGTTGGGATATTCATATAGCTAGGGGTTACCCTAGGTTAAATGAATACATAATCTATTTCTCAGTGATAATTATTAAACTCATGTAGATTATCTAGATCAATATAAAATGTGGAATTTCATTACTTATTTTTTATTCAATCCCAAATTTATAGAGAGATTTTGGGGTTTTTGGGTTTTGGAGTAATCTTCCATAGTGTTTTAGAAGATAGTCATCCCTCTAAAACCATCATGTGGTATCGTATCTAGTCTACTGATTTTTGTATTTATTTATAAATGAATAAATTAAATAATAAAGTATTTTTTCTAGAAACCATTACATAACCGAATGGAAGACAACCACATTACCTCTAGAATTTTTAGCACTACCAAATATTGTTTAAAAAATATTAATGGGATTATAAGAGTTATAAGACCATATAATTATGAAATTAAAATGTTCACAGTAAACCCTCATATAAAATAGATATAAATAATTTAATTCACTATTATTTGGATTTCATAACTCTTTGTTTTGGTTTCAAATGCAATGAGGAAAAAGCACACCATGGGGGAACTCATTAAGTCATTTCCCAAAATACATTAACCCATATTGAAAATGGCCATGTGTGGTAAGGAATATTATTCCATAAAAGACATATAATAACCAATTCCACAATGATATTTTCTCCCAAAAATGGATTGGCCCTTTTAGAGTGGCATGTCCAAATATGAATAGTTTTGGTACTTCCCATGAAAAGGGTTGCCACTTGTGAAATAAACACATCACCTTCATAACCAACATGGTTTGGTTCTATTTCCAAAATGGCCATGGTATTAAATTCTAAATGTTATTAACCATATAGAAGACCACGCCATAATTACAATACATGGTGTGTGTAATTTTTTAGTAATGTATATATTTTAAAAAATTCTTTAAAACCAAAATTAGCATGGGTTATTAGGTTCTTCACTTAATGCAATGATGGAATTAAAAACCCTAAAACGATTTAGTAAATATCATTTAGGTTTAAATTTAAAAGTATTATTATAATAATATTAAATATAATATAATTTATATTGATTTAGGATTTTATAAGAAATTTAAATATCAAAATATTATTAGTAACCACATTTGAAAATTCCTGATTTATATAAATTAATTTATAATTTATTACTTATTTATTTTTATTGTATAAAAATATTCATAAATTTTAAGAAATTTAAAAATAATATAATTTTTTATATTAGAACCTTTATAATGATAAAACAAAATGTTTATATTCGTTAAAATTAAATTGGTCATGATTATTTATTCATAAATAATGTAGTGTTTTAAATTTATTTATGAATTGTTCCTAAATGTTTATCCCATTCATAAATTTATGAAATTTTCACTTATTTAGTATTATTATGTACTTGATTGTTCCTGAATATAAATGATATATTATTAATTTTAATGTAATTATATCTTTAAATATTATAAATTATAGCATTAAATGATCACACATGCATTTAAGGAGTTACATGCTTGGTATTCTAATGGATTTAGTTTTCTTCAACCTTGATTTTTTATGGTGTTATGTTATGATAATTAGTTAATAATTTAATAAAATTTTATATATATTTGGAGTTAAAATAATTTTTTTAACTGATATATCTCTTTAGTAAAGAAGGGTGGGTAGAAGGAATTTTCATTGAACTGCTCACTAGCTTGGAAACATGGATCTCTCTAAAAAAGTGGTGGTTGGTAATCAATTTATTAATGGTTTATCTTAGTGATATTATAGTTATAATATTATTTTAAATAGTTAAATGAAATATTATTATATATCTTATACATGAGATGCATATATAAATATATAAATATATTTATTTTTTATTTTTGGTTTCTTGCACAAGATATGAGTTGTGTAAATTGTTACATGAAAATATGGTTTAAGAAAATTGATTTGGTGGAAAGAAAAATTATTCCAAATGAAATCATTAGAATAATGTATACATGTATAGGGAATAGAATAGGTAATATGATTATATTGAATTTATTTTATAAAATATTTAGTTTCATATTCCTTCCAAAGAAAAAACAATCCAGGGCCTTGATTATCCGACCTAGCAGGTTTATTCTAATGTTGGGTGCCAATTGATTAATTGTTTTATGTAAATAAATTTATGTGTGACTCTAATATGATTAAGAACCCATTTATGGAATTTTTTGTTACACTTATCTATGAAACCCATGTAAATGATAATAGAGGAATATAGTACATTTTTTATAGGTGATAGATTACAAAAGGTGTCATTCCATCAAAATTAAAAGAATTGTTAATGATATAACTAGAATGATGACCTAACTAAATATATATATAATAAAAGAAACACTAAAGTAACCTCATTTAAATATAATTAATGATTCTTTCCCTCTAGTTGATGTGATGAAATTTTAAAATTTTAATAATTTTAATTGAATAAAATATTAAAAAAATTATTATTAAATGAATGTAAAACACGATAATCATCTAATAAAATATTTTTTAAAGTTAAATAGATGATATTAAGAATAAAATATTACTTTTCAGTAAATAATGGAAATTTAAAAGCTTAATAGATTTCATTCCATAAACATGTAAAGAAACATAATAATTTTCATTATATAAGAATGCATATTTTTTATTAGAGAAAAACATTCATAAGAAATAACTTATTGATGAAAATAATAAATATGTAAAATATTCTTATATTAATCAGAGTAAATAATAATTTAGAGTTTCTAAATTTATGATCATTTCAATTGACCCCAATTAAAAAAGAAATATAAGAATATGAATTATCTTTGGAAAAAAGATAACATTAAAATACTCTATCATGAATATGAAAGATAATGGAGATACAATGTTTCAAAAGTAAACTTTTAGTTTAAGGTGTATGAGTTTACTTCCATCTCAACTAATATTCCAATTACGATTTGTTGTATCAATTAATTAGTGATATTGAGATCACCACTCAAGATTGACCTAGCCACAAACATCATTTTTACATTATTAATGTATAGTATTTAATAGTTTGTAATGAATTACAACAAACTTTTGACTCCCTATCCAAAATATATTAAGTATTACTGTATATGTAATGCCCTGAAACCAGTTACCCATAGTTGGTGCATTTTTACATGTCATTGGAATGATCACAAGGGATCAAATCCTGAATGATTGGTCATTTTAGTAGCCTTATAAGGACTAGATACCTTCATAAGTTTGACATTAAATTATAAAATGAACAACAACAAAAATTTCTCCATTGACTACATTAATATCCCTTATATTATCCCTATAGTTCATTCATTATATACTTCTTCACATCCTAGGAAAAATAAAACATTGAAAGGGGTGAGATCATATTCTCAGCAAGGAAACCAATAGTGTGAAAACATTCATAAATAAGAAATAAAATTTAAGAAAATTTATATGACTAAATCAGAAGCCTTGTAAACTTAAACATAAGAATAATATGGAAAATATTAATCAAATAATTCCATTTAATTATTCACATAGATATTCTACTAGTCTAATAATCACATTTAATATCAATAGCCAATTTCATAATGATGGAATGCATAATTCAAGACTTCATAACCACATAGTCAAAGCCTCATACCAAGACTACAAAAAAGATTTTATCAGGGCCTTATGAAATGAAAGTCCTTTGTCTCATGAGACATACAGATTCATTGAGTAGTTATAGAGGGCTCCCCCCATCAATTTCTAAGTCCTATGCATTCTTGATATGAAAATGTTTAAGCATAACAAAAACAATCGCATTAAAACTACCATACAAAATGTAAATACTTTATCCATAAAACATTAATGGTATAAAAATATAACATCAATAGTCAAACATATCACAACACCATCAATACAATATAGAATATTTGAATCATAATAAATAAACTTCGAACATGTTTAAAATCTATCTAAGGATGTTGACATAGATGAAATGAAAACTAATTCAAAGAAATTCATGTTTCTATATGGAAACAACTTAAATGTCACATAATTATTAATGAAAATATTTATTTTTAGAATATCAATATAATCCTTTAAGGGATGCTTTAAATATGTTACAATGGGGGAAAATAGACACTCTCTCTATATATGTTAAAAAACATTCTTTTCATAAATTTGTCGGAAAGGACGTAAATGACCTTGTTTGTAAAATAATGGAAATATTACTTTATAAACATCTTATTAAAAGTCAAAAAAAGGTTATAAATGAATTTAAACCACATTATATAAATTGTAAAAATAATTTTCAATACATTTTGAAGAAACACAGATGAGGATGATAAAGAGGTCACAGTAGATACTCATGTATAAAAAACCCTGGATAATAAAGAGATTGTTGAATTAACCCTTACCTTGTAATTTTCATTGATTGAGGGTACGTTTACATCACATATAATAGTTAAAAAAATCTATAATAAATTATAAAAGAACTTCATACATAAATATGATAACATATATGAACTTTTAATATTGCTTTGTTAAAAATATTTCAATAGTATCATTGTTTCGGGTGTTAACTAATTCGTTTTCCTTTATATTCTTGGATATGTAATCCATGTTTTTTATAGAAAATATGTATTTTATTTATATCCAAATGATATTATGTTCTTAAAAATTATTTTTAATAATAAAAATAAATTATTCTTGAATGATTATAATGTGGAATTAATCTCATCGCGTTCGTGAAGACAATAATCTGTGCGTACACACGAGTGACAATATCATTATATTGATGGTAAAATCATATGTAATTCGACGGTATATCGTATATAAAGAATAACTAACATGATATATTTATTATTTAAATTAGTTATACTTATTATTATAAAAATACAGATAATGAAGTGTTTGAATAACAAACTACACTACAACGTGGAGACGGTAAGCCAAACATACGCATGTATGGTGACATGTCATTCATAGGATGGATAGAATAATGGATATGGTTGTACCATAATTATAGTAACATCACAATATGTATAATTTACTAGAGTTATTTTTTTTATGAAAACAACAAAGAAAGATGAAGTGGAAGAAGAAACGAACTTTGTATAAATGTGGTGAAATTATTACCTCTTCTTCAGGTGTTTCCTTTTTAGTTGATCAAAAATGCTCCTTAGGTTGGCATTCAGATCAAAGTAAGTCATTTAGATCAATTTTAGGGTATTTGGGAGGATATTTTATTAGGGTTAGGCTGTGAAAAATGGTTTTGGAGGTGTTATTTTTATAGAAGGGAAAGTAACCTTTTATAAGAGAGGTGAGGGTCACTTTAGGAAATGCTTGAAATATTATTTTATTAAACACTCATATTCAGTTTATAATGGATTTAAAAAAATTTATTTAGATTATAAGGTGTTTATGGGTCTAAAACCTTTCATCCAACAGGTTTTAGATAGGTTTAGGTCACTATATTAACCTTATCATTTAGATTTAACTCTTAAATAAATAGTTTAACTTTTACCATGTATTGTTGTATGATTATAATAAATGGTTAATAAGCATACTATAAAAGGCCATGTTAACCCCAACTGGGTAATTATTAATATATATAGCCTTATCTATGTCTTTTTCCCTAAAAATAGATTTTTAGTAATATTATATCTATTAGAAATATATTATTTGTTTTCAAACTCATTTATGTATATTTTGACACAATTTTGTATTTTGTTTTTTTTAAGTCATAACAACATGATTACATAAAAAATAATTAGTTGAATAAATCCTCACTTGTAATATTAATCTATGAAATTATTTTAATGTATCAAAAGTATAAATTTACATTTATTTTTATATTTATAATATCAATTATTTTAATCATTCATTATTAAAGGAATTAATGTGTCATCATTGTTTCATAAATAAATTTAATTATTTAATATCTAAAAATTATAAATAAAATTACATTATCTAATAAATAATTTTATATTTCTAATAAATATTTATTATTTAATTTATCTTATGTATAACCTTATATTAAAAATGGTTTTGTTATTAAATTTTTAATTTAACACTTTTAACTTTTCTTTAAATAAAATAATAATAAATGTCCTAATCTAATCCAAGTGGACCTAAAGGAACATATTTTGTTACTAAGGTTGTTTTTGGTAGTAATACACTTATCAAATAGATTTAGGACATGTGTTATGGTAATTATAATATCATTTTAACTTAAATTACCCTATTTACTTTTAATCGTGGTAAATAAAATTCAGAAGTTATTATTCATCAAAAATTATTTTCATCCTATTGAACCATATTTTACTTATGGATTTCAACCGTGTCTCTTGTATTTTTGAAACTCAATTCACAAAAGAGGTAAAATTTAGTTTTACGCAAATTTTCAAATGCTCCTAGAAGGTGGGTAAAAGATGGTAAAAAGTTCAATAATGATTTTTATATCTAATATTATTATTAAATGAGTCTAATTAATTAGATTTATTATAAATAGATATTATGTATCTATTTTTACATAATATAAATTTAAATAAAATAACTAATTATTTAAATAAAAAGTAGGTTTTAAATAATAATGCATTATTTTTATCTATTCATCAAAAATTGAATGTTTTCAGAGAAATACCAAAAATTCATCATAAGCTAATTATGATTTTCCAAATTCAAAAATGAAGTCCATTTTGAAAAATAAATTTTATAAAACATCAAAAAGTGTGTATTACTATTCATACCGGCTATTTTGGTTGGTCGTGGTGTGTTAAAACTCCAAGTTACATACAACAGAAACTGTTATATTATTCAATGGGAAAGGTACTGTAGAAGCTTGGGTTGTCACATTCTCATATCTATCAAATAATTTCGTCCTCAAAATTTATAGAATATTACATCATAAAAAGATTTGGATAGTTCTTCATCATAATTTCCTTGGGTTCCCACTTTGCCTCTTCTACCTTATGATTTCTCCATAGAACTTTTTTCAGATGAGTCGTTCGGTTTCTCAACTCTTGTTCTATTATATCAAAATCATGACAGGATCTTCACATTAAGACATATCAGGTTCATGTTCAGTTTTCTTATAGGTGATTACAAGCTTTGGGTCAGGCATGTATTTTATCAATAGTGATACGTGGAACACATCATGAACATTGAAGAGACATGGCGTCATTTCCAAACAATAAGCTACAACTTCAATTCATTCAACAATTTCGAAAGGCCTGATGTACATATGGCCTAATTTACCCTTCTTACCAAAATGTATAACACACTTCTTTAGAGATACCTTCAAAAAAACATGATCTCCAACATGAAATTCCAAATCCTTCCTTCGGTTATCGGCATAGCTCTTTTTTTCTACTTTGGGCTTCATTGACATGGGTTAGGATAATCTTAACCTTTTATATTTTTTCCATAACATGTTATGGGCCTACAAGATTTCTTTCACCAACATCATCCCATCAAGTTAGTGTCCGACATCTCTTTTGATATAACTTTTTATATGGTGCCATATAAATACTTGAATGAAATATATTATTATAGGATAATTCTAATAGAGGAATATATTGATACCACTTACCCTGAAAGTCATGTGATCAAGATCTCAACTTGTCTTCAAAGTTCTGAATAGTCTGTTTTGATTTTCCATTAGTTTGAGTGTGGTAGGCATTGCTCAAATTAAGTTCAGTATCAAAGGCCTTCGGAATACATTACCAGAATCTTGATGTAAAACAGGGTTCATGATCAGAAACAATCGATAGGAATACTCCATGAAGTTTTAAAACGTTATTAATATATAGTATTTCAAAACATTCAAGTGGTAAATATTTTCTTATAGCTAGAAAATGTGTTGACTTGGTAAGATAATCAACAATGACACATATTGAATCATTCCTTCTAAGAGTCTTTTGTATCCCCATGAAAAATCCCGTCATAATATCATCCCATTTCCACTCAGGTATGGGAAGAGGTTGCATGACTCTTCTAAGTTGTTGTCTTCCAGCTTTCACTTATTGAAAAACCATAAATCTTGACAAATATTCAGAAATATCTCTCTTCATGTGGTCCCACCAAAAATGTTCCTTCAAATTTATATACATATTTGTGATACCAGGATGTATAGAAAAATTGGAGCTATGGGCATCATCCAAAAAATCCCTTTTCAGATCAGGTATGTCAAGAACACAAATTCTCTTCCCAAATTTCAAAATCTCATCTTCATATTGGAAGTTGATCAATCTGCAATCATTTACAGCTTTAATTTTCTTTTAAAACTCCTCACCATTAGTCTAAAACTTGTTCTCATTTATAGTCATTATTTTTTTGAATCTATTTGAAAAATTATTGATGATTCCACTTCCCTGAATATTCCCATATCCATATTTACATGATCCATGAACATATGATTCCTTTCGACTCTCATCTTGTCCAAAACTCAATGATCCTTTCTTCTCAAAGCATCTTCCACCTTATTTTCCCTCCTTGGGTGGTATTGTATAGTTATATCATAATACTTGAGTAGTTTGAGCTATCTCCTTTTCCTCATGTTGAGTTCTTTTTGTGAGAAAATATATTTCAATCTCTTGTGATCAGTATATATCTCACATTTTTTACAAAATAGATAGTGTCTTAATATATTCAAAGTAAAGATTACTACTACTAACCCATGATACTGAGTAGTATAGTTTTGTTCATGAATTTTTAGATTTCATGGTGTATAGGCCATAACCCTATCATTTTTCATAAGGACACAACAAAGTCCTTTCTTTGAAGTATCACAATAAATAACAAACCCATCATTCCCTAATGGTAGAGTTAAGATAGGATCATTGACTAATATTCTCTTCAGTTCTTCAAAACATTATTCACGCTCATTTTTTCAAACAAATTTAACCCCATTAAGTGTAATCTTGGTTAATGGGTTTTCCAATCAAGAGAAATTCTGGGCAAAATGCTGATAATAACCTGCTAAACCAATAAAACTGCGTACCTCAGTTATACTAGTCGGTACTATCCATTCTTGGATTTCCATGGTCTTTTAAGGATCAATAAAGATTAAATTCTTAGAGGAAATATGGTCAAGAAAATAAATCTCTTAAATCTATAATTCACACTTTCTAAACTTCCCATATAATTCATTTCATCTAAGGGTTTTTAGAATAGTGCGCAAGTTATTTTAATGATTTTCATAACTTTTTTAGTATACAAAGATATCATCAATAAATAACACTACAAAGTCAGCAAGATATTCCTTGAAAAATTTATTCATTAGATCCATCAAGATAGAGGGTGCATTAGTCTATCTAAAAGGCATCACTGTAAACTCGTAATGCCCGTACCTGGTTAAAAATACTTTTTTTGGAATGTCTTCCTTCTTCACACACAACTAATGATATCCAGATCAATGGTCAATCATTTAAAAAATATTTAGATCCCTGAAGTTGGCCGAATCAATCATAAATGCGAGTTAGGGGATACTTGTGCTTTAATTTTATAGCATTGATCTCCCTTTTGTCAATCTACAACCTCATAGGTCCATATTTCATCGTAACAAAAATAACAGGTACTCCCCATAGAGAAATACTAGGGTGAATAAATCCCTTATTTCTATGTTCCTCAAGTTGTTTCTATAGTTACACTAATTCCATAGTGGAAATTCTATAAGGATTCTTCTATATGAGTCTTCAACGGGGAATTAAATCAATGGAAAAATCAATTTGACATTCTAGAGGATGTTTGAGTAAATCCTCTGGAAACACATCAAAATATTCTTTTAAAATAGGTATGCCTTCTATTAGAACATTATTTTATTCACCCATAGTTATTTCATTCTCTTACTCCCCAATAATTTAATTTAGTAGAGAAACAAGTGGGTGGATCTAGATTAGAATCAGGAGGTGACGTTTCTTCCCTAAAGATAAGGCAGTCCTTATCATCATCAAAAACTGTAACCTCCTTCTTCATAAAAAAATTTTTTGCATCATGGTCTGAAATCCAATCCATTCTGAAAATTATATCAAATTCAATCATGTCTATGACGATGAGATCATCAGATGAAGAACAATTATTTTCCCTAATGGGAACTGATTCACAAAACATTTTTGCAATGATAATTCTGTTGGAGTTGGTGGCCTAGAAGAAACTAATTTTTACTTTATTCATTAATAAAAGCCTTGTCACATCCTGATTATTCTTCTACGTGACAATGCATGTGTTAATGTCCTAGGGATAACTGTTGCATTAAAGGGTCGTAGCGGATCCCTACTATGATGAGAACCCGGATGTGTCATTACACTATTCTTGAATATATGTTCTATGGTCAGATGATGTTATTTAAGGGACACAAATAATACAGGAAATTAGGGGTGAGGACTCACAAAACTTTGAGGCACTTTCTCATGGTGTGCGCCCTTGGTAATATCCATGAGGATTTTAAAAGAACAAGACCCTCCAGTAGGAAGTCCACATTTTATAGTGTCATTGGATGTTCCTATCTGCGAACATGTGTATTAGTCCTTAGACTTTAAGATTATTATTAATGGGTATTGCAACTCGTGCACTTAGATGTATTGATGAAAACTGTGACGACACACTGTTCGCAGCGAGGTAGGATATGTTGCGTGTGTTACGAGTAATACCGCATTAATAAATAATGTGAGAAAGGATTTGTCCCTTTTGTTCCATAATGAAAGTAGTTATCTCAGGCCCTTTGATGGAATTGATATAGCCTAAGTAAAATCCATGGCCATGGTAAGGAATGGGAAAGTTCAATTCCAGAGAGTCAAAGAAAGAATAATCAAGCACATGGGTTGATGGCACTAGCATGCACCTTGCTTGATTAGAGATATCGAGACAAAGAGATTATATTACACGGTAACTGTTTGTATGAGGTGACATGTCATTACAGCATTAGCTTCTTTATCTATGGGTGCCTTGTCGTGTTGCTAGACGCTAACCTTGGACTTTTAGGTAGGCTCCATTTAATTCCACTGAGAAAGAGACCTAGAGGGTCACACACTAAGTGTGTCCATGTATCTCAGTAAAATATTAATTTAACAAGTTAAATAAATATTATTCCCAACTGTGGTTTGATAATTATTTAAGTATGCATGATCTCATTTATTTCGACACTAGTTATTCGAGAGAATATATTGTGGGAGAAATAATATATTTATTAGCGAGTAATGCAGTTACATTTATTTAATAAATAAATATCCATTACTCAAGGTACAATAAATATGGTGGTGAAAAATGGAAAATAAAAGTACACAACATGTATATTAAATATACACACTGTGTAGTTTTATGGAAAACAAGTACACGCCGTGTATTAATTATTACACATTGTGTTGTCTTCTAGTCGGGATTTGAGGATATAATATTGTTTTATTAAATGATATTAATTATAATCAGTGTGGGCGCATGTCAAGCAATTAATAATTTGACCTGGGTTTTCAATAAGAGTTAATGAAATAAATAAAATGTGTAACGCATTTAGTTATTGTCATAACTCTGTTAACCTAAAACCCGATTATAAATATCCTCACAACCCCACCACTTTTCCTAATCCATTGTTGTGCACAATGGATTTGGAAATACCCTCAAGCCAAGAGAGAATTCCCTTTCCACCAAGAACACCCTCAAGTTACGAGAGGGATATCCTCCACCAGATCAAGGAGGTTGAAGGAGGACATCACAAGAGAAGGCTCTTCCGCGCTATCACCCATAGATCCCTTTGGTGATGTCCAGTGATACGTCGAGCACATGTGGATCACCACTAGAGGAATCCTATACTTGGATTCTATGATGCTATGATAGATCACATGATCGTGACTGGAGACATAGATGAAGAAAGAATTTCAACGAGGTAATTCTTTTGAATTAATTAAATTAATTAAAACCAACATATGATGATCCTATCTCAATGGTTCTAGGACTCTTCTTTTAATTTTTGTTCTTCGTTCTATTCTAAAGATCCGTCATTTTATATCATGACAGATCTCGAATTGAATGTTGTTTAATGCTAAAATTAAAGTTGGGAAATCCCACCAACGTGCTTCTGCTGTGCCCAGAACCTAAAATTGGTATCAGAGGGGTCATATCGTTGATTGTAATTATTTAGTTTTTTGTTTATGTTTTATGAATTTAATAATTTAGTTGTTTCAATTCATGTTTAATCATTATGGAAATATGAATCTTGAGATATGTTCCTCCTCCACCGTTTCTCGTTCACCTCACAAAAATGAATTTTTCTTTTAATTTTGATTAAAATAAAATAGAGGAACTCATCCCGAGGAGCCAAACATTTCGGGTCATACAACACCAGAATACACGGAACATATTCGGAAGTACATGCCTGTAGTCTATGTTCATGAATCGTACTGGTCTTCCAAATCAGGTCGTGTATTGATCCTATCTAAGTCATTTATGACACCGTGTGTTGACCAGGAACAGGTGGCACATGGTTTCCGGATTACACATCATGTGGTCCAACAGAACACGGTGTGTAGTCCCTTCGGGTTAGCGTTGGACCATGTACCCCGTACATGTCCTTACCGGATGGAAACCTTCTAATGCGGAAACTACACGGCATGTGTCCCACTGTACACACCGTGTACTTCGAAAATTTATGAAGTACATTAACACGCCCTATCCCTGGGAATGTACTTCGGATGGATGGTGATAAACAAGTACACACCGTGTACTCACCCAAATTACACAGATTTATTAAAATTTATTATTATATTATACAAACCATTGATTCGTGTACTATAGTTCATGCATAAAGCTGAGGCACAACACGTGATAGGTGTTTTAAATATATGTGCTTAATTTAACATCTCCATAATTAATGGGAATCACCGGGTTTCCTCCAAGGTACAAGTTACGTACAAGGATAATTTTAAATGAATTTATTTGTTTAAAATTATGATGGATAAGAATCTCAAGGAAGTTCAAAAAAGGTTTTAAGATAAAAGGATTGATTAATTAAAGATAATTAATTGATTCGAGCATGATTTATCTTAAACAAGAACGATTCAAGAAATTAATGCTAGTTTTATTTATTCGTAAATATCATTTCATATATGGATTATCATGAGCTAGACCGAGACCTTTTTATATGAATGGTTTCTTTTAATTTATTTATTTAAACTAAATTTATTGGCCTATGATCCATCTCCTCATTAATATGTAGGGTCTGCATGCCAAAGGATTATTTTATGAAAAAACCCCTTTTACCCCTCACCTGTGTTTGAGATAAATGCATATTTAATGGATGGAGCTAACAAGATAGTGGAGGTGGCTCAAGTCAGGAGCCAAGGTGAAACCAATCCAAGGAGATACAAAGGTGGACAGGTGTAAAGCTATAAACACGAACCCAAAAGGTTCAAGGTGTTTCTCCCCTAGTTCCTGGGTTACTTTATCAACCGCTAGATAAACTAACCAATAGAAAATCTCATGATCATACCATTTATTTTATTTCTGTCGGTTTCATGGTTTATTTATTGTGGGCGTGTTGTCACGATCACACAATTAATGAATTAAACGAGCATATGAGATGTAACTAAAATGAAACCATCTTATACTTGAATATTATCTTTTACATGGTTAATCACATAAGTAAATCCCACTTAATATTAAAAAGTATGTAATAAAAGATAATAAATTAGAAATTTACGTATAAGGATAAAATCTCTAAAAATAAATATTAAGTCAGTATAGCCTTCCATAATCTTTGTTAGAACCGAACCACAGTTCAAAGTGCTTGACCAACCCAAGTTGGGGTGCTTTCAATTATCGGGGAATTATAATTCAAGGTTTTGGGTTGACTTGACTTGGTTCGTATCAAGGGTTGACTGCCACGGTAAGACTTGGTGTGACCAAGAGGCAAAGGTTGAGGAAATCCAAAATAAAAGGATTTTAGGATTGGGGAGTCTACTCAGTAGATCAAGGAGCTATGAGTTAATGAAGTTGGAATTTGTAATGCCTACCTAAAACCCTTCAAGTTTCCCGACCAACCCTTGTTGGGGTAATGCGAAGGCCAATATGGATCCTTGCCACTAGAATATTCAGGAAACATAATATTCTGAAGTCAATGGTGATGGCTATTGGATTTCGATAAAATAGTCAAAGATTATTAAGTATTAATTTATTTATTTGTATCAATTGTTTAATAAATTACTAAAACATTTCTCATCTTACTTTGTAGAAACTACAACAAAATGACTTCAAACATATCATTGCGAACCATACTCGAGAAGGAAAACCTTCTCACCGGCACCAATTTCCAAGAGTGGCAGAGGCGTTTATGTGTCATCCTTCGCCACGAAAGGAAATTGTATGTGATGGAAAAGCCTATTTCAGTTGCACCTGGGAAAGAGGCCAGTGATGAGGAATAATCTCTCTATATGAAACACATGGATGATTCCCCATATGTCCAGTGTTTCATGCTATCATCCATGTCCAATGATCTCTTGAAGCAACATGAAAACATGGACGCGTATAGCATGATGTCTCACCTTAAGGATATCTACCAAGAGACGGAGAGACATGAGAGGTATGAGATCTCCAATGCTTTGTTTACAACTAAGCTTGGAGAGTCTTCACCAGTTGGGCCTCATGTAGTCAAGCTTATTGGCTACATTGAATGCCTGGACATCTTAGGGATTAAATTCCCGGATGAGTTGCGTACAGATCTCATCCTATAATCACTTCCCAAGACCGTCTCTAGCTTTATTGTCAACTACAACATGAGTAACAATGAGAAGAGTCTATCAGAACATCTGACCTTGATTCTCCAGGTAGATAAGGACATGGGATGCGACAAACCCACATTCATTATGGTGAAAAAGAAAAGGAAGAACAATGCAAAGGGGGCAAAGACTTATAAATGGTCTCAATCCCCCGAGCACCATCCCTCTAAGAAGGGGAAGATCCAGAGGCATGGCAAGGAACGGGAGGCGGTGTGTTTTCCATGTGGCAAGCAGGGCCACTGGAAGAGGAACTGCACCCAGAAGCGTGGGGACTCAAAAGGTGCATTTTTTATCAAGTGAAATCTTTCTATTTCTACACATTGGGTATTAGATACAGCTTGTGGGGTTCACATCTGTATTCAAATGCATGAACCAAGTAGATTTTGGAAGATCTCTAGAGGAGAGGTGTATCTTCGAGCTGCCAATGGCACAAGGCTGACAGTGTTGGCTATTGGAAACTATCACCTCTCATTGCCAACTGGAATGATTTTGGTTTTACAAAACTATTATTTTGTACCTAATGTTACCAAGAACATAATTTCTATATCTTGTTTGGATATGGATGGATTTATTTTCATGTTTGGAAATTAGGGTTGTCTCTTTTATAATAACAATGTTTGTTATGGTATTGAACATTTAAATAATGGTTTGTATGTATTAAATTACAAAAACCAAGTGTTGGAAATCGATAATGAAACAAACTCACATGACTCATACATCAACCAGTTATGGAATCACCACCTTGGTCATGTAAATGAGAAGCGCTTGACAAAGCTCTGTCTAGATGGCTATTTAGACTTTACTGAGCTAAAACCACTTGATAGATGTCATGCTTGTTTACAAGCTAAAATGACCAAGCTTCTTTTTGGTGGACTGGGTGAAAGGGCCACAGAGCTTCTAGGATTGGTACACATGGATGTATGTGGACCATTTCCAGTAGAAGCTAGAGGTGGATATTCTAAATTCATTTGTTTTACTGATGATTTGAGTAGATACGGATTTGTCTACTTAATGAGGTATAAGTCAGAAGCCTTAGAGAAATTGAAGGAATTCATGAATGATTTAGAGAATCAGCTTGGTAAGAAGATAAAGAAGCTTCAATCAGACCGAGGTGGAGAATATCTGAACCAAGAGTTCATCGATCTTCTACGGGAGTCTGGGATTCTATCTCAGCTCACTCCTCCTTATACACCATAGTGGAATTGTGTTAGTGAAAGGAGGAACTGCACCTTATTGAACATGGTGAGGTCAATGATGAGTCATGCGGATCCTCTGTTATCCTTTTGGGGATATGAATTACAAATTGCATCATACACATTAAATCGAGTACCAATTAAGGCAGAAAATGGAATTCCATCCGAGTTATGGAATGGAAGTAAACCCACATTGTCGCACACACGTGTATGGGGATGTGAGGCCTTTGTTAAGGCCTTATCAGGCAACAAAGTAGCACCTCGGGGCACGAGGTGTATCTTTATAGGATATCCCAAGGAAATGAAAGGATATTACCTATATAACCCCTCAAAAAAGAAAGTGATTGTCACCAGAAAAGCCACCTTTCATGACAGGGAGAACATCCTCAAGAAGGATAGTGGGAGCAGGATTGACTTTGATAAAGTTGATGCTTAAGATACATAGGAGTTTTTATAGTAACAAGTTTCACAAGTCCCTGTGGAAGAGGTTCTAGAAACAAAATTACTACGTAGGATCTCAAGAGCAGTAAGGGAACCAGAGAGATATGGTTTCCTAGTCACCAAGAATGGTGAATCATTATTGTTGGACAATGATGAGCCTTTCTCCTAGAAGTAAGCAGTAGAAAGATCAGAAGCTGCAAGATGGCTAGAAGCTATGAATTCTAAGATGGATTCTTTGTATCAAAACCATGTCTGGGTTCTGGTCGATGAGCCAGTTGATGTAAAGCATGTTGGATGTAAATGGGTATTCAAGAGAAAGATGGACATGGAAGGTCAAGTTAGCACCTATAAAGTAAGACTAGTGGCTAAAAGATTCAGACAGCATCAAGGAATTGACTATGATGAAACCTTCTCGCCAGTTTCCATGTTTAAATCCATAAGAATCATACTTTCCATAGCAGCTTACCATGACTATGAGATTTGGCAGATGGATGTCAAAAAATCATTCCTTAATGGGAACCTTCAAGAAGATGTCTATATGACACAACCAGAAGGGTTTGTGACACCAGGTGAAGCCAAATGGATTTTCAAGTTGCAAAAATCCATTTATGGATTAAAAAAAACATCCAAGTCATGGATCATTTGACTTGATGAAGCCATAAAATAATTTGGGTTCATTAAGAACGAATGTGATCCATGTGTTTATAAACAGTTTAATGGGAATGCGATCGTTATCCTAGTAGTATATGTTGATGACATATTGCTTATTGGAAATGATGTGCCAGTCTTACAGTCAGTTAAGGTCTGGTTGATCAAGTGTTTCTCCATGAAGGACTTGGTTGAAGTAGCCTACATTCTAGGGATCAGGATCATTCGTGATAGATCCAAGAGGCTGATTGGACTAAGTCAGAGTACATACATTGACAAGATACTAAAGATATTTACTTTGGAACAATCCAAGAGGGGATTGGTTCTAGTGTAACATGGCCTACATCTTTCTATGAAAATGTGTCCTCGGACACAAAGAGAGAAAGATATAATGAGTAAGATCCCATACTCTTCGGCTACATGATACATCATGTATGCCATGTTATGTACCAGGATTGATGTTTCCTATGCACTGAGCATGGTAGGCAGATATCAAGCAGATCCAGGGGAACAACATTGGACTACTTTTAAGAATATCCTTAAATATCTGAGAAGAACTAAGTATATGTTCCTGGTGATTGGAGGAGACGAGGAGCTTGTCATCCAAGGGTTTGTTGATGCTAGTTTTAAGACACATATGAATGATCTAAAATCGCAATCTGGATAAGTTTTCTATCTCAATGGAGGAGTTGTGAGCTGGAAGAGTTCAAAGTATCCAACTGTCACCGATTCTACAGCGGAGTCAGAGTATATAGCGGCTTCTAATGCAGCCAAGTCAGCTATCTGGATTCAGAACTTTGTCCAAGAGTTTGATGTGGTGCCTAGCAGCAAAGATCCCATTACATTGTATTGTGATAATACTGCAGCGGTGGCTCTTAAAAAAGAACTAAGGTCACATCAACAAACAAGGCACATACTCCAGAAGTATCACCTCTTGAGGGATTTCTATTAGAGGGGTGAAGTTGCAGTGAGAAGAGTTTCCATGGAAGAGAACGTGGTGGACCCCATTCCGAAATGCCTATCTTAGCAGAAGCATGAATATAATGTGAGAGATAGCGGGTTAAAGGTTGTTAGCAGTTGGCTCTAGTCCAAGTGGGAGTCTGTTGGAGTTGGTGACCTAGAACCAACTACTTTGTACTTTATTCATTCATAAAAGCCTTATCACATCTTGATTGTTCTTCCGCGTGACAATGCATGTGATAATGTCTTAGGGATAGCTATTGTATTAAAGGGTCATAGCGGATCCCTGCTATGATGAGAACCCGAAAGTTCCATAACACTATTCTTGAATATATGTTCTATGGCCGGATGATGTTATTTAAGGGACACAAATAATATAGGCCATTAGTGGTGTGGACTCATAAAACATTGAGGCACCTTCTCATGGTGTACGTCCTTGGTAATATCTAGGAAGATATTATGAGAATGAGACCTTCCATTAGGAAATCCACATTTTAGAGTGTCATTAGATGTTCCTATCTGCAGACATGTGTTTTGTTCCATAGAATTTAAGATTATTATTAATGGGTATTGCAACTCACACACTTAGATGAATTTACGAAAACTGTGACGACACACTATTCGCAGCGTGGTAGGATATGTTGGGTGAGTCACGAGTAATACCGTATTAATAGATAATGCGAGAAAGGATTTGTCCCTTCTGTTCCATAACGGAAGTGTCTATCTCAAGACCTTTGATGGAATTAATATATCCTAAGTAAAATCCATGGCCATGGTAAGGAATGGGAAAGTTCAATTACGAAAATTCAAAGAAAGAATAATCGATCACATGGGTTGATGGCACTAGCATGAAACTCGCATGATTAGAGATATTTAGACAAAGGGATTATATTACATGGCATTCATTTGTATGAGGTGACACGTCATTGTAGTGTTAGATTCTTTCTCTATGGGTTTCTTGGTGTGTTTCTAGATGCTATCCTTGGACTTTAGGCAGGCTCCGCCTAATGCCACTGAGAAAGAGACCTAGAGGGTCACACACTAATTGTGTCAATGTATCTCAGTTAAATATTAATTCAACAAGTTAAATAAATATTATTCTTGATTGTGGTTTGATAATTATTTAAGGATGCCTGATCACATTTATTTCAACACTGGTTATTCGAGAGAATATATTGTGGGCAAAATAATATATTTATTAGTGAGTAATGTAGTTACATTTATTTAAGAAATAAATAGCCATTACTCAAGGTCAAATAAATATGGTGGAGAAAAATGCAAAATAAAAGTACACGCCGTATATATTAATTATACACGCTGTGTAGTTTTATGGAAAACAAGTTCATGCTGTGTATTAATTATTACACGCCGTGTAGTTTTCTAGTAAGTATTTGAGGATATAATATTGTTTTATTAAATGATATTAATTATAATAAGTGTGGAAACATGTCAAGGAATTAATAATTTGACATGGGGTTTCAATAAGAGTTAATGAAATAAATAAAATGTGTAACAGGTTTATTTATTGTTATAACTCTATTAACCTGAAACCCAATTATAAATATCCTCACAACCCGATCACTTTTTCTGAGTCATTATTGTGCACAATGGATTTGGAAATACTCTCAAGAAAAGAGAGAATTCCATTTCCATGAAGAACGCCCTCAAGTTACGAGAGTCAGATCCTCCACCGGATCAAGGGGGTTGAAGGTGGACATCGCAAGCGAAGGCTCTTTCGTGATAGCACCCGGAGATCCCTTCGGCGACATCTACAGATATGTGGGGCATGTGTGGATCGCTGCTAGAGGAATCCTATACATGGATTCTATGAAGCAACCACAGATCACAGGATCGTGACTGAAGACATTGATGAAGAAATAATTCCACCGAGGTAATTCTTGTGAATTAATTAAATTAATTATAACCAACATATGATGATCCTATCTCAATGGTTCCAGGACACTTCTTTTCTTTTTCGTTCTTCATTCCATTCCGAAGATCCGGCGTTTTATATTGTGATGGATCTCGGATTGAATGTTGTTTAACACTAAAATTAAAGTTGGGAAATCCAACCAACGCGCTTCCACTGCGCCCAGAACCTACAACTTCCCTTAGGTGTTTTGACTGAAAACACCCTTGGTAAATATAATTGGAAATATCAAATTTTAATAGAAATTTGGGATGATATGAAGCAATTTAATGACCAAGAATCAAATAAATTGTTCTATAAACTTGAGGAAACCATTAAATTACAGGACACCACGTTTTCGGAGATTCAACCTTAGCAGTAGTGATTTCATAAGCTTATCCTTGCTCCCATGTCCTTTTCTATGTTAATTTTCATTGGAACCTAGGACATTCATTTTCATAATGCCTCATTTATCTACAATTTTAACATTAATCTTTTATAGCCTCTTTCCATCCCTTGAAATCATGATCTTGGTGGCCTTTTTCACCACACATGTAACAGACTCCCATTCCCTTCAGGAAAGTACCAAGGTGTTTCATCGCACATATACCATAGGATGGATATTCAAATTTTTCCTTCTTCCCCTTAATTATATATCCAAATTGTTCAGTATATCTCTTCTTCAATTACTTTTCTTTAAAATTATAAAACATATAGAATTATTTTTCTGACTTGATAGAACATGAGACTATATCTTTATAGGACGAGAGGGTTGTGAGACTAATGCTAGATGGAGAAATGGTTTTAACCCATAAAAAAATTGATCAATCTTATTCCCTGGGGTACGTATATAATATTTTTCATGCCTTGAAAACCTTGTAAGGATAGCCTCATACATTGCGACAATCTCATCTTCCTTTTTCCTGAGACTAAAAAATTTTCTTTCCATATCTGCTCAATGGTCAGAAGGAAAGTATTTTTCTAAGAAAATATCTTTAAAATCCCTAAATTCTATTTTTTGATACTTCTCCATCTTTTTTTTTATTTTGTATTAATGACCACCATTGATCTACATCTTCTTTGAGGCAATAAACTTCCACGAAAACTTTTCCCTTTTCACTACTCCCCAAATCCTAGAATATTTTCTCTAAGGAACTTATCCATTACTCACCTACAAATGGATTTATAGTCTCTTTGAATGATGGTGGTTGTTGCCTACTAAATCCATCTAGAATTGATTCTCTGCATTGTGGATCATGGTGCTCCATACAAGTAAGGTTATTATTAATAAACTGAGTTAGTTGTCCTAGTATAGTGATAAGCTGATCAGCACTAGTTGCATGACCATCTCCACTATAATTATCTTTACTAGGATATAAATCCCTACATGGATTACATGCATTGATATGGTTTACATTCCTTCTAATAGGCTCCATTTATAAATAATGACATACACTTGGTTAGTTTATGAATCACAATGAATAATTCCAAACTTGTAAAATACCTAAAATAAATTGAACAGTTTATGGATCTAATCCACAATCATAAAAATAATTTTTTTCATTGAGGAAGTATTTACTCATAAATCATTCTTAATGGATTTTAATGGAATTTTGAATTATCATAATCATATTCACCAGGAGTTTCATAACAAAGATTGTTACGAGGCTCGTTGTCATGTATCAAGATACCACAACTCAAGCCTGAAAATCCTTGTCAGAATTTTCACTCCTAGGTACATCTATGCTAGGGCCTCCTCTACCCAATTGTATCCAGACATGGATATATTGATTAAAAATACCCAAAATCTCTACATTACCATAATTTTATGAAGTTATTTGATACTAATCGTCAAAGACTATCATAGGGTATTCTTATCTAATTAGAGTTTTTCTAAATCTATCTTTGAATTTTTGTAATAAACTTTCTCTCATACTAACTATAATGCCCAAACCCCATTTACCAAGAGTTGGTGTATTTTTACATACATTGAAATGATCACAAGGGGTCAAATCCCAAAAGGCTGATCAGTTTAGTAGCCTTGGAATTACTAGATACATTTATAAGTTTGAAATTAAATTATAAAATGAACAATAAAAACAAAATTTTCTTCATTTACCACATTCATATCCCATATACTATCCCTATAGGTCAGTCATGAAATACTTCTTCACATATTAGGGAAAATAAAACATATAAATGGGTGATCTCAGATACTTAGTAAGGATAACAATATAGTGAAATATTTTCATAAATAAGCATAAACATTTTGAGAAATGTATATGACTAAAACAAAGGATTTTTAAACATTAAATTTAGCATAATATGGAAAATATAAATCATATAATTTTATTTACATATTCACCTAGATTTTCTATTAGTCGAATAATCACATGTAATATCAATATCCAATTTCATAATGATGGAATTCATAATGCCAGACTTTATAACCACATAGTCAAGATCATGTGCCAAGACTACAAATAAGATTTTGTCAAGGCCTAGTTCTAAGGCACTAGTTGGTCTCATTATACCTATTGATGCATTGAGGAGTTATAGCAGGCTCCACCCCTTGTTATAGTGTTCGAGGCATTCCTCATATTAAAAGGTGTAAACATAACATAAACATTCTTATTAAAACTAGCATATGAAATGGAAATAATTTATCCATAAACCATGAATGGTATAAAAACAACACATCCACAGTCAAACATATAAAAAAACCTTCAATAAAATATGGAAGATTCTTATCACAAAAAATCAACTTCCAATATGTTTAAAATCTATCCAAGCATGTTGACATATATGAAATGAAAACTATTTGAAATAAATACCTCTTTCTATTTTGAAACCATTTAAAAGTCACATAATTATAAAAGAAAACATTTTTTTTGAAAATATTCTTATAAGTTTTTTAGTGAAGCTTATAAGGTGTTATAATGGTGGAAAATATCTGCACACACCGTATAAGTTAAAAAACATTTTCTCTTTTATTTTGTAGAAAAGGTTGTAAAATACCTCGTTTGGAAAAAGATCGAAGGATTACTTTAAAAACATATTATAAAAGGACAGAAAATGGTGTAAATGACTTTATCCCATAGTCTAGGAAATAGTAAAAATGTTTTGAAAAACAATTTTAAGAAACACATATGTGGATGATAAAGAGGTCTCGTAGATACTCACGTATAAACAATCTTGGATAATAAAGAGATTATAGAATTTACTCGTACCTTGTAATTTTACCTTGATCGAGGGTATGTTAACCTAATTTATACTAGTTAGTTCATTGTTATTAAATTAAACAGGAACAACAAACATAAATATTATATCACATATGATATTCTAATATAGCTTTGTTAATAATATTTTAGTTGTAACATTTTTTTGGGTGTTAATTGATTCATTTTCCTTTATATTCATGGTTATGTAAGCCATGTTTTTTATGGATAAGTTGTATTTGATTTATATACATAATGATATTAAGTTCTCAAACTATATTTATAATCATAAAATTAAAATTACTCTTGAATTATTACGATGGGAAATGAATCTCATCGTGTCTGTGGAGACAGTAATCTGCGCGTACGCACGAGCGACAATATCATCATATTGATGGTGAAATAATATGTAATTGGATGGTATATCATATATACAAAATAAATAGAAAGTTATATTTATTATTTACATCATTTATACTCATTATTATACCCATCCAAATAATGATGTGTTTGAATAACAAATTACACCATGACGTGGAGAGGTTAAGTCGTACGTACGCACGTATGGTGACATGTCATTTAGAGGATGGATAAAATAATGAATACTATTGTATCATATTTATAATAACATCACTTTATATATAAGTTACTAGATTTATTATGTTGGTATGGAAACAACAAAAAATAGGAAGTGGAAGAAGAAAATAACTTTGAAAAAACGTGGTGAAATTATTACCTCTTCTTCGGGTGTTTCCTTTTGAGTTGATCAAAAGGGATTCAAATGTTTAAATTACGATCAAAGTAAGGCTTCTAGTTAGAAGTAAATGTAGTTGGAAGGATATTTTAGTATTGTTTGTCCAAGAGAAACGGCTTTGGAGGTGTGATATTGAGAGAATGGGAAGTGGCCTTTTATAAGAGAGGTGATGGTCACTTTAAGAAAATCGTGAAATATTATTTTATTATACAATAATATTCAGTTTATAATGACTCCAAATTGATTTATTTCTAGGATAAGGCGGGGATGGGTCGAAAACAATTCAACCAATTGGTTTTAGATAGGCTTAGGTCACTATATTAACATTATCTATTAGATTTAACTCTTAGTTACACAGTAAAACTTTTACCATGTATTCTTGTATTATTTTAATAAATGGTTAATAATCTTACTATAAAAATAAAATAGAACCAAAAGATGTTAATTATTAATATATATATCATTATCTATTAAATTTTGCCAAACTATATATTTTTAGGAATATTATATCAATTTATAATATAGTATTTTTTTTAAAATCTCATTTATGTAAATTTTGACACTATTTGGTATTTTGTTTTTGTGAAAGTCATAATAGCGTGATTACTTTAGAACAAATTTATTGAATAAACCCTAACATGTCATATTAATCCAAGAAATTCTTGTAATGCATTAAAAGTATCAATTAACTTTTATTTTGATATTTTCAATATCAATTATTTTAATCTTTCATTAATAAGGTAATTACTGCATCCTCATTATGTCATAAATAAATTTAATTATTTAATGTATGAAAATTAGAAATAAAATACCAATATGTAGGAAATATTATTATATTTATAATTAATATATATAGTAGAATTTATAACCCAATATTATAAATGGTTTAGTTATTAAACATCCAAATTAACACTTTTTTCTCTTCCTTAAATAAAATAATAATAAATGTTCTAATCTAATATAAGTAGACATAAAGGATAATATTTTATTCTTAAGGATTATTTTAGTCAAAATAAAATTATCCAATAGAATTATGACATGTTTTGGGTAATTATAATATCATGTTTACCTTTAATTACACTATTTACTTTTAATCGTGGTAAATAAAATTCAAAAGATACTATTCACCAATAATTATTTGAATCCTATTGAACTAAATTTTACATACTAATGTCAACTGAAACTCTTGTATTTTTGAAATTCAATTCACTGAAGTGGTAAAATTTAGTTTTATGCCAATTTTAAAACACTCCTAGAAGGTGGGTAAAAGTTGGTAAAAAGTTCAATAAAGTTGTATATATCTAATATTATTATAAAATGACTCCAAAAAATTACATTGAACATAGATAGGTTTTATATTTATATATTTAGATAATATAAATTAAAAAAACAACTAATTATTTAAATAAAAAGTCATATTTAAATAATAATGAAGTGTTGTTCACTATTCATAAAAAATTGAATGTTTTTAGAATAATACCAAAAAATCACCCTAAGAAAATTTTGATATTGGAAATTCAAAAATGAAGTCCATTTTGAAAAAAAAATTTATAAAATTTCAAAAAGTGGGTATTAATATTCATAATGGCTAGTTTTATTGGTCGTGGTGCGTTAAAAATTCATATTGCTTACAAGGCAAGCTATTGAATTATTCAATAAGAAACATATCGTAGAAGATTAGGGTGTTACATTCTCTCATACTTCAAATAATTTATTAATCGAAACTTCTCGTATATTACTGGATAAAAATATTTGGATGGTTCTTCATCATAATTTCATCGGGTTCCCACATTTCCTCTTACAACATATTATTTCTCCATAGAACTATTACCAGACAAGTCGTCCAGTTTCCAAACACTTGTTTTCTTGTATCAAGAATCTTGGAAGGCTCTTCACAATAAGACATATCTGGTTCTAGTTCAATTTTTTCATTGGTGAGTACATGCGTTGGGTCAGGAATATATTTTCTCAATAGAGATATGTGGAACATATCCTTAACTTGGGTGATACTAGGCGGAATTTCCAAATGATAAGCTACAAACCCAATTCGTTCGAGAATTACGAAACATGGGACTTAATTAACCCTTTTTACCGAAACGTATATCACCCTTCCATGTAGATACCTTCAAGAAAACATGATATCCTTCATGAGATTCCAAATCCTTCCTTTGGTTATCAGCATAGCTCTTTTTCTTTATATAAGCTGTTTCGATGTGGGTTTAGATAATATTCACCTTTTCTATTTTTTCTCAACAAGTTTTGGGTATATGAGGTTTCTTCCGCGAACATCATCCCAACAAGTTGGTGTGAAAAATCCCTTTCAATATAATTCTTCATATGATATCATCTATTTACATTAATGGAAGCTATTGTAACAAGAAAATTCTACCAGAGGTAAATATTGATCCCACATACCTTGAAAGTCATTTGAGAAAAATCTCAATATGTCTTCTAATGTTTGAATATTCTGTTCTAATTGTCCATCAGTTTGAAGGTGGTAGGCAGTCCTCAAACAAAGTTCAGTATCCAAGGCCTTCTGAAGACTTATCTTGAATCCTGATGTAAAACAAGGGTCACGATCAGAAACAATCTATAGGGGTACTTCATGAAGTCATACAACTTCATTAATACATTTTCTTGCTAAAAGTTCAAGTGGTATATATTCTCTATAACAATAAAATGTATTGACTTGATATGAAAATAAACAATGACCCATATTGCAACATTCATTCTAGGAGTCTTTGTTAGCCCCATGACAAATTCCATCATAATATCATCCCATTTCCACTCAGGTATGAGAAGATGTTGCATGAATCCTCTTGGATGTTGCCTTCCAACTATCACTTGTTGATAAACCATACTTATTGACACATAATCAGCAATATCTATCTTCATGTTGTCCCACTAAAAATTTTCCGTCAAATATCTATACATATTAGTGCTACCAAGGTGTATAGAGAAATTGGAGATATGAGAATCATCCAAAAACTCCTTTTTAGATCAGGTATGTTAGGATCATGAAGTCTCTTCCCAATTCTCAAAATCCCATCTTCATATATGAATTTGATCAATATACAATCTTTCATAGGTTTTTTTGAAACTCTTCATCATTAGTATGAGAACTTTTTATTCTTTCTAGTAACGATGTTTTGGAAACCATTTGAAAATTTATTGATGTTTCACCTTCCATGATTATTCCCATATCTATCTTCACTATATAAATGAACATAGGATCCCTTTAATCTCTCCTCTTATTCAAAACTCCATGATCTTATCTGCTCAAAGAATATACCACCTTATTTTCCTTCCCCGGGTGGTAGTGTATAGTGACATCATAATCTTTTAGTGGTTTAAGAAATCTCATTTTCCTCATGTTGAGTTCTTTTTGTGAGAAAATATATTTCAAACTCTTGTGATCAGTATATATCTAACATTTTTTACCATAGATATAGTGTCTCCATATATTCAAAGATAATATTAAAGATGATTACTCAATATCATGGGTGGGATAGTATTTTTCATAAATTTTTTGTTATCAGGATGCATAGGTGATAACCCTATCGTCCTACATAAGGATACAACCAAGTCCTTTCTTTAAAGAATCACTATAAATAACCAACCCATCATTCCTCGATAGTAGAGTTGAGATTAGAGCATTTAATAATCTTATTTTTAGTTATTGAAAACATTCTTCATACTCTTTTTTCAAACAAATTTATCTCCATTATATGTGATCTTGGTTAATAGGTTAGCCAATGAGGAAAAATTATAGAAAAAATGCCGATAATAACCTGCTAAACCAATAAAACTGCATAACTCAGTTATACTCGTCGCTGATGGTCTTTCTTGTATTCCCTTGGTCTTTGAAGGATCAAAAGAGATTCCATACTTAGAGACAATATGTTCATGAAGAGAAATCTCCAAAATCTAGAATTCACACTTTCTAAAATTCCAATATTATTAATTTCTTATTATGGTTTTCAGAACATTTTTAGTATACCAAGATATCATCAATAAATACCACAACAAATTCATCAAGATATTCCTTGAAAACTCTATTCATTAGATCCATTAATACAGAGGGTGCATTAGTTAATCCAAAAGGCATTACTGTAAACTCATAATTCATGTACTTAGTTCGAAATGTTGTTTTCTTAATGTCTTCCTTCTTCACACACAACTAATGATATCCAGATCAAAGGTCAATCGTTGAAAAATATTGAGATCTATGAATTTCGTTTCATAAATCATTAATGTGAGGTTGGGGGGTACTTGTTCTTTATTTTTATATAATTGATCTCCATATAGTCAATGCACTACCTCATTGATCTATATTTCATCTTAGAAAAAAGAATAAGGTCTCCTCTTGGAGAAACACTAGGGAGAATAAATCCCTCATTACACAATTCCTCTTGTTGTTTCTTTAGTTCCAAAAATTCCATAGTGTTCTTTCTATAAGGGGTTTTCAATATGAGCCATTAACTATGAATTAATTCAATGGAAAACTCAATTTATCATTCTATAGGATGTCCAGGTAAATCCTCTGGTAACACGTCAATATATTCTAGTACAAAAGGTATGTCCTCTATTCGAACATTCTTCTCCTCACCCATAGTTATTTCATTCTATTCCTCCCTAATAATTAATTTTTGTAGAGCTATAAGAGATTTGATCTAGATAAGAATCAGGTGGTGACATTTCCTCTCTAAAGAAAATGTACTTTTATTCATCATCAAAAAATTTAACCTCCTTCTTCTTACAATAAATTTTCGAATCATGGTCCGAAAGATAGTCCATTATAATGATTTTATCAAATTCAATCATGATTATGATGATGAGATCATGAGATAAAGAACATTTATATGCCCTAATGGGAACTGATTCACAAAACATTTTTGCAATGATACATCCCTTAGGTGATTTGACTGAAAACTCCCTTGGTAAATGTAATTGAAAATATCTAATTTTCTTAGAATATTTGGAAGATATGAAACAATGCGATGATGCAGAATCAAATAAATCATTCTCTAAACTCGATGAAACCATTAAATTACCTTCCACCACGACTTTCAGAGATTCAACCTCAGTAGTAGTGATCTCATATGCTTGTACTTGATCCCTTGGACTTTGCTGAGGTAAGTTTCTTTAGCGCATATGACATTCGTTTGAAAAATGCCCTATTTCTCAAAAATTGTAGCACTCAACATTGACAGCCTCTTTCTTTCCCTTGTAATCATGATCTTGGTGGCCTTTTCCACATACTTATAATAGAATCTCATTACCTTTAGTCAAGCATCTAGGTGGTTCTTCCCACATTTACCATAGGATGGATATTTAATTGTTCCCTTCTGCCAATTAATTCCATTTCTAGAGAGTTCAGCAGATCTCCTCTTCTCTTGATTTACTTTAAAGTATTAAGACTTAGAGAATTATTTTTCTATATTGAAATAACATAAGACTATATCTTCATACAACAAGAAGGATTTGGAGACTAAATCTTAGTGGGGAAATGGTTTTAACACATCCAAGAATCTATCAATATTACTCCTTTGGTTACTTATATAATATTATGCATGTATTTCTATCCTTGTGAAGTTAACTTCATACATTGCGACATTCTCATCCTCCATTTTCCTCAGACTCAAAAATTGTCCTTTCATATCTGCTCGATGGTGATGAGGAAATTATTTTTCTAAGAAAATATATTTAAACTCCTTCCATTCCATATTTTATACTTCTTTATATTCCTTTTTGTTTTAAATTAATGACCACCAATGATCTGCATCTCATGTGAGGTGGTAAACTATCATGACTACATTTTCCCTTTTTATACTCCCCAAATCCTGAAATATTTTCTCTAACGAACTCATCTATTTCTCAGTTATAGATGGATTTGTAGTCCCATTTTGGTTTTTGCATCATGAATCACTCTAACATTGATCCTCTGTGTTGTGCATCAGGGTTCTCCATATGGGTAAGGCTATTATTCATAACTTGGGTGAGTTGTCCAAGTTCGGTGATCTGTTGATCAGAACGAGTTGCATCACCGTATCCACTATAATTATCTTGAGTATGAGGGAATTACCTAAATTGATTACATGAATTGATCTTATTTCCATTCCATCCACTAATTTCCATTTCTAAATAATAGCATACACTTGGTTAGTTTGTGAATCGCAATTCATAATTCCAAACATGTAAAATACCTAACATTAATTGAATAGTTTATGGATATAATCCATAATCATAAAAAATGTTTTCTTTGAGAAAGTATTTACTCTTAAATTATTCACAATGGCGTGTAATGAAAATGTGAATTATCCAAAGAATATCCCTCTGGGATGTCGTAACCAAGAGTGTAGCAAGGCCCGTTGTCATGTACAAGGATACCCCAAGTTAAGCACAAAACTCCTTGTCAGAGTTTTCACTCAAAGGTACATCTGTTACAGAGACTCCTCTACCTGCCCATATTCATACAGAGATGTATTTCTTTGAAAATAAACAAAATCCCTACATTATAAAAATTTAGGATGTTCTTTTATAATAATCCTTCAATTATATCTTAGGTTAATGTTCTCTAATTATAGTTTTTCTAATTCTATTTTCCCAGGATTGTACTAAACATCCTCTAATAAAAATTGTAATGCCCCAACCCTAGATACCCAATGTCGATGAATTTTTATATAACATTAAAATGATCATAAGGGATCAAATCCAAAAATACCGATCTGTTTAGTATCTTTGGAAGTACTATATACATTCATAAGTTTGAAATTTCATTACAAAATGAACAACAACAACAAACATTTTATCCATTGACCACATTCATATCCCTTATACTATCCCTAAATGTCAGTCATAATATACTTCTCTACATCCTACAAAAAATAAAACATATAAAGGGGTGATCTCACATGATTAGTCAGCAAAACAATATAGTGGAAACTTTCATAAATAAGCATAAACATTTAAGGCAATTTATAAGACTAAAACCCATGAATTTAAACTTAAATTTCAGCATAATTTTATAGTGATAAATCAAATAATTCCATTTATTTTTTCACATTGATATTCTACTAGATGAATAATCACATGTAATATCAATAGCCAATTTCATAATGATGGAATGCATAATGCCAAACTTCATAACCACATAGTCAAGGCCTCATTCCAAGACTACATGTAAGATTTTCTCAAGGCATTCTACCAGGACACTACTTTGTCTCATGAGACCAACCGATGCATCATGGAGCTATAGTGGGATACACCCATCACTCACTAAGTCCAATTAATTCCTCATATGAAATGGTTTAAACATAACATAAACATTCATATTGAAACTAGCATATAAAATGTCAATACTTTATCTAGAAACCATGAATTTGTATAAAATTAACACATCTATAGTCAAACATATCAAAAAACCATCAATACAATATGGAAGATTTGAATCATAATAAATAAACTTTAAACAAGATTAAAATCCATCAAAATATATTGACATAAATGAAAGGGGAACTATTTGAAAGATACACCTCTTTCAATACTGAAACTATTTAAAAGTCACATAATTATAAAATAAAACATTTATTTTGAAAATATTCTATTATTATTTTAAGAGAATATTTAAAGGTGTTATGATGGAGGAAAATAGATTCACTCTTCGTATAAGTTAAAAAAATATTCTTTCCTTAATTTTGTTGTAAAGGACGTAAAGGACATTGTCTGGAAAACGATGAAAAGATTATTTTATAAAAAAATTATAAAAAGTAAAAAAAGGGTATAAATGACTTTAACCCATTTTCTATAAAATAGTAAAAATGTTTTGAAATACATTTTTAAGAAACACGACTGGGGATTATAAAGAGGTCCCTGTAGATACTCACATATAAATAACCTCAGATAATAAAGAGATTGTAGAATTAACCCTTACCATGTACTTTTCCATGATTTAGGGGATGTTATCATTCTATATAATAGTTAAATAATTGTTATTAAATTATACAAGAACCACATACAAAAATATAATATCATATATGATCTTCTAATACTGATTTGTTAATAATATTTTAGTAGTATCTTAGTTTCTGGTGCTAACTAATTCATTATCCTTTATATTCCTGGTTACATAATCCATGTTTTTCATTGATATGATGTATTTTATTCATATCCATAATGATATCATGTTCATAAACATTATTTTTTATCATAAAAGGAAAATTATTCTTGAATGATTATGATGGGGACTGAATCTCATAGCGTTCGGGGAGATGGTAATTCGTGCATACGCACGAGCGAAAAATATAATTATATTGATGGTGAAATTGTAATTAATTAGATGTTATATCATATATATATAATCATTAAAATGTTATATTTATTATTTACATCAGTTATACTCAATATTATACCCATCTAAATAATGAAGTGTTTGATTAACAAACTACACCACGGCGTGGAGAAAGTAAGACGTACGTACGTACGTATGGTGACATGTCATTCATAGGATGGATATAATAATGAATATGGTTGTACTAAATTTATATTAACGTCATAGTATGTATATGGTTCTGGATTTATTATTTTGTTATGGAAACAACAAAGATAGAGGAAGAGGAAGAAGAAAAGAACTTTGAAAAATGGTACCGATATTATTACATCTTCTTGGGGTGTTTCCTTTTGAGTTGATCAAAAGGTCTACTTAGGATGTCTTCCAGATCAAATTAATGATTCTAGATAGAATTTAGGGTAGTTTGGAGGATATTTGAGTAGGGTTTTGCTGAGAAAAATGGCTTTGGAGGTGTGATTTTGAGATAAGGGGAAGTACCCTTTTATAAGAGAGGTGAGGGTCACTTTAGGAAAAGAATGAAATATTATTTTATTATAAAATCATATTCGGTATATAATGGCTCCCAAATGATTTATTTTGAGCCTATGGTGTGATGGGTCAAAGACCTCTAAACCAATATGTTTTAGACATGTTTAGGTCACTATATTAACCTTATCTTTTAGATTTAACTCTTAGTTAAATAGTTTAACATTTACCATGTATTCTTATATTATTATAATAAATGGTAAATAAAATTACTATAAAAATCTATGTGAACCACGAGTGGTTAATTATTAATATATATAATGTAAGATCTCGATTTTTGGAAAGGTATGTTTTCGTTGTGATTTGGTTGAATCCCTTGTTTCGGGCTCCAAGGGATGTTTCCTGAATGTGTGAGAGGCCTTGGGGATGTTCTGAGGGCTCTGGAAGGATATTTGGGCAAGACAGGCCAGGGAGAATGGCCTGCGCACGGTCAGGTAAACCGTGTGGCCTGCCCAGGTAGAATCGTGCGACCCTTCCTCTTCTGGACAGAATCATGCGCATGGTTTGCCAAATCGTGTGGATAAATCGTGCGACTCCTCCTCCTCCGGGAAGTGGCATGCACACGGTTTGCGCACGGTTTTCCAAACCATGCAGACAAATCGTGCTGCCATATAAAGTTGGGAAAAATCACAAGTTTGACACTCCAGGATTTTAAACCCCAACTCGGGAGTTTCCTCATTTCATTCCCTCTCAACCCAAGTGACGAACATGGCCGACTCAAGCTTCCCAAGGCGGGTCCTCCTTCAATTATAAAGTGTTTTTTGTGATGTTGGTTGCAGATCAAAGCTCCGAGTTGAAGCTGCAAAGGTTGGTGGAATTGAGGTCTAAAGACTCGATTGAGAGTGCGTTCAACCGCGGTTTCGAGGTAGGTGGTCTACAAGTGCTATCCCATAGTTATTTGGGTATTTGGGTATGTTTAGTTGGGTTCTTTCTTTCCTTCAGTTATGTTTTGATAACCTTGCAATGTTTGGTAATAATGGTGTTTAAAATGGAAAATGGGAACCCTCACAATCCCCATGGTATGTGTTGGGATGGACTTCACCAATTTGGGGCAATCTATGGGATGTGTCGATGTTTCTTGGATTCAGGGATTGATATTAAACAAGTGACCTTTTTTAATGAATTTTAGAGCCGGGGCATGATTGGTTGAGCTTGGAATAGGAGTTAGGTGATGCACCTAGACTTGGTAATAACCTATGGGTTAAAGTGGAATGGGTAAAATGATTGATTCATGGGAATGATGAACGGGTTAAATGGGTTAGTGCGTAAACGGATTAAAGACCATAATGGGATAGATTACAGGTTTAATGTGGAATGCTTAGTGAGATTGGCATAACACATGGGAATTGGGTGAATGGTTAAATTATTTGAAAGGGTAATGTGTTAATGGGTTAAGGCATGATGTGGTTTCCCATGTGGGTTGTGGTGAATAGTTTTGCTGAAGGTCAATGGTTTGGATGGTTGATGGTTACTTATATATAAGCATGTGCACATTGCTTCGTAGAGTGGTTTATGAATTGAGGATCTACGCCCACGGGTCGAGTGAAGACATAGGTTCTAAACTCCACCCTAAATGCACGGGTTAGGAAAGGGGACAGAGGGTCTATTCTCCTAACGGTTGCATCCACATGGACTGAGGCTTTGAGGTGAGGTTATAGTTGATATGAGGGGTTAGTTCAAGTGAGATAGGATAATGATGTGCTTACCCTCTTGCATGTGATTGTTGGCCTTAGACCCATGTAACGTAGTGTATGTGATTAACCCATGGAAATGTGTTAAAATAGTAAATGGTGATAATGGGTGTTTAATTAATGGTAATGGAAGTGGCATTGGCTTGGCTCTAAACTGGAAAATGGTACCTTAGATAATTACTTGGAAATTATCACTCATATTCCATTGCATGCACTATCTGTTTAGACTCGATATTTTGTAGACACCATTGGTGGTGGCCTACAGAGATGTACTCACACCCTGCTCGGGCCACCGTTGGGTACCCGAGCAGACTTCATGTTTGAAGGTTTGGAGAAGGGAAAAGGTCCTTTCTAGATACTGAGTTTCCATGGGTAGCACTTGGTGGAGGATCCAGACTTAGTGTCGGGACCTTTTTGGGGATTTTGGCCATTTTCTTTATTTTGGGGGTTTTTCCACTTTTTCACTTGTAGTATGACATGAAATATTTATTATTTGGAATTGGTTGTTATATAGGTTCCTTGTTTATTGATTATTTTTTCCTCTATTGGTATATTTCTGTTGTGGTATACTCTGATAAAAAGGGGGTATAGTCTCCCCACATGACTACATAGACCCCTACTGCTAGTCGGCAGCCTTTGATGTACGGGGAGGCGTGCTTAAGGTCATGTAACCACCCAGCTCAGAGCACCAGTTTAGTGGCTTCTGGTTTTGGGACGTTACAAAGTGGTATCAGAGGAGGTCTTTCTTCTCCTTCTCTAAGGTCTTGTTATTTTGGATTGGTATCGAAGGGTAAAGATGTGTCGGGCCTTGGTAATGAGATCGTGCTTGGAGGTAGCTTACCCAGGTATGGGGGAAACCCAAGTCACCCTAGGTGGTAAATGATTTTCTTGGTTGTGTGATGTTACAGTTGATGATATTTCACTGTTGGGTGATGCACATGTGGTTTGATGTGATTGTTTTATGAAATTTGGCTCGTGGCCTTAACAGAATGAGTATTTTCATTCATGCATCATTGTAATCACCTAGGGAGATATGTGACATGCATTGTGTTATGCACACGCACGGGGTGGGGGTGTGCGGCAGGAAAGTAGGTGCATCATGCATTTCATTAAACTAAGAAATAATGAGAAGAATAAAATAAAACAAGTGGGTAAATGATGTTTAAAAGAGTAATAGGGTTTCAAACAAGTCAGAAAATGTTGTTGGGTTAGCATAGAAAAGTGGGTTGTTGTAGCTAGTAAAGAGATTTTGGAGGAGTCATGATAGTTTATGGTATGTGTTCTAAATCTCGTGCTTGGCACTGTAGGGAAATTCCACCACAACGTCGGTTACCAGTTGGGAAACGGGAGGATGTTGCTGAGAACACTCCTCTAATAAAGGATCAAGATAATGTGGCGATCAATGAAGGGATAGATGACCATTTCTAAAAGAACGTGACTCGCCTTATGCAGATGATGGGTCGGGATGCACCGAGTATGTTTGAGCTGACCAGGGAGTACCAGCTACAGCACCCTCTGACTTTCACTAGAGAGGGTGGGCCAGAGGCAGTGAAGTTCTGGTTAGAGTCTGTCTAGATGATACTGGATCATATAGAGACCCCCATTGAAAAGCGAGTAAAGCTGGCCTCTTATATGTTACAGGGACAGGCTAGGCGTTGTTGGAACATTCAGGATGAAATTGAGCAGGCTGAGGGAATGTCATGGAAGGTTTTTCAATAAAGGTTTCTAGAGAATTTCTACCTAGAGACTTTGAGACCAGAGCAGGATGTAGAGTTTATGAGCCTGACTCAGGGATTGCTATCGGTGATGGACTAGGCTTGTCGCTTCACTGATTTTATGGGAGCTTTGGGTAGTGGGCTTGTGGTGCCATTGGGGAAGACGAGCAGTGCAGGAACTGAAGGTCGGAAGCGACTCTATGAGATCTCACAACATGGCGGAAGTGTGAAAAGTGGATGGAAGAGAGGTTTAGCCTCTCAGAGTGTAAATCAGGTGTTCTGTTATCAGTGTGGTAGGCTGGGGCATATGCGTGGTCAGTGTCCTCGACCTCCAGTCGAGTGTCGTTCGTGTGGCTAGATAGGACATGTGCAGAAGTTCTGCATGAAACCCCAATAGGTGGGTTAGTATGATGGTGGAAGGCAGGTACCAGATATAGGAAGGGGATCAGTTTCCCTGTATCAGGTAGGAAGTTGGAGCTCCACCGGCCGTACTGGCAGAGGCGGTGGATGTGGAACTCCAGGTCGGGATTGCTCATGCTAGCAGGGCAGTGCAGCGCGGGGAGTTCAGGCTGGAGCCCAGGGTAGAGGGGCAAGTCAGCTTCAGGCAGTTCGGTTTGTTCCTGGTGATGGCGAGGTTGGACCGTCGACTATTCGAGGTAAGATCCTTGCAGCTTCTACTTTTTCTAGTGCGTTTTCTGACACAGGTGCCACACACTCATTTATCTCTGCTCAACTTGTGGTAGAACTAGGTTTACCTATGGAGGGGGTGTGTGGGGTTATGTCAACTAACACTCTGTTGGGGGTGCAGGTTGAGGATATCACGCAGTGTAAGGGATGTGCCTTGGAAGTTGGTGGGTATTATTTTATGTGGGACTTGTTCATTCTCCAGATGTCAGTGTTTTACCAAATCCTGGGAATGGACTAGTTGGTGTTGTATTTGGCGAACATAGACTATTATCATCGCAGAGTATCGTTTAGGTCGCTTGAGGGAGACACTTAGGCCCACCATGGTGAATGGGATATTCGAGCAGGGTGTGTGGGGCCATTTTGTCAATAGATGAGTGGACACACGGCTCAAGTGGCATGTCTCATGCTTGATGATGGTGTGGGAGGGGGAAAACTAATTTCCCTCCTGTGGTGGATCGGTTTTAGGATGTGTTTCCTGAGGATTTCTCGGGGTTACCCCCCTGAGAGGGATGTTGAGTTCACAATTGATTTGCTACCAGGAGCGGAGCCAGTTTCTATTTTTTATACCGAATGGCACCGGCAGAACTACAGGAACTGAAGGTTCAGCTTGAGGAGTTGGAGAGTAAGGGGTTTATCCATCCTAGTACATCTCCTTGGGGATATCCCATGCCTTTTTCAAAGAAGGTCGATGGGTCGTTAAGGCAGTGTGTTGACTATCGAAAGTTGAATCATATGACGGTGAAAAATCAGTACCCTCTTCCAAGAATTGATGACCTTTTTGATCAGTTGTGGGGTGCATCAGTGTTTTCTAAGCTTGATCAGAGGTCGGGTTATCACCAGTTGAGGGTGAGGTCATCCGAAATACCACATATAGCTTTCTGGAGTCGGTACAGGTTGTTTGAGTTTGTGGTAATGCCTTTCGGCATGACCAATGCACCAGCATTATTTATGACTTTGATGAACCTGATCTTTCATCCCTATATACATCAGTTCGTGGTTGTCTTTTTTGAAAATATCTTAGTGTACTCAAAAACTCACGATGATCATGCCCAATATCTTGACATCATCTTTGTTACACTAAGACAGCACCGGCTATACACCAAGATATCCAAGTGTCAATTCTAGATAGGTGAGGTACATTTTATGGGTCACATCATCTCACAGGCAGGTGTGTCAGTGGATCTAGAGAAAGTGGGTTAGTTGTTTCTTGGGAGAAGCCCAAGATCATTTTTGATTTTCAGAGTTTTCTGGGTTTGGTCGAGTATTACTGAAGGTTCATTCATGATTTCTCTCGCATGGAAGCACCACTCTCAGGTATGACCAATAAAGGAATCAGGTTTGAGTGCTCTAAGGCCTGTGAGAATTCCTTCCAAGAGTTGAAGAAGCGGTTGAAAACCGCACATATCTTGATCTTACCCGAGCCGGGTAAGAATTACATCGTGTTTTGGGATGCGTATGGAATTGGACTTGGGGTTGTGTTGATGAAAGATGAGCGGGTGTTGGCTTACTGGTCAAGGCAGTTAGGACCCCATGAGCAGAATTATCCTACTCATGACCTTGAGTTGGCTGTAGTAGTGTACGTCTTGATGTGCTGGAGGCACTATATGTTGGGAGAACGGTTTACCATGTTAACCGACCATAAGAGTTTAAAGTACATATTCTCACAGTGGGATCTAAATCTTCAGCAACGAAGATGGGTTAAATAGCTCCAGTGTTTTGACTTTGAGTTGGTGTACACTGCGAGAAAGGGAAATAGTGTTGATGATGCTCTGAGCAGGAAGGTTCAAAATCAGGTGGTTCAAGAATCTAGTACTGAGTGGAAGGTGATGGCCTTGTTTGCAGAGATGCACCAAGAGGTGTAGGAGGAGAATGGTCTAGTCACTCTTGCTTCCATAATCATGTATTCAATTCATTTAAGTCTAGTTAAGGAAGGTCAGCTTTATTATCCTGAGTGTTTGACCATGAAGGAAAAGCTTAAAGGTGGGGAGCTACCTTCTGGTTGGACTGCCGGTGTGGACTGAGTTGTTTATGTTCGTGATCATGTGGTTGTGCCAAAGTGTATGTGGGAAGAATTGATGCATGAGTTCCATGCATCAAAGTGGGCAGTGCATCTTTGTTTTACCAAGATGTACCGTTATCTCTGAAGGCAGTTTTGGTGCCCTGGGATGAAGAAATAAGGTACGGGCTTTGTGGAACGGTGGCTTACATGTCAACAGATAAAAGTTGAGCATCAACTCCCAGGTGGTTTGTTGCATCCATTTCCAATTCCAGAATGGAAGTGGGTTTATGTGACATTGGATTTTTTTCGTGGGCCTTCCAAGGACGCCATGGAAGAATGATGCAATATGGGTGGTTATGGATCAGTTAACAAAAGTGTCTCATTTCTTATCGATTCATGAGACACTTATAGTCGACCAGTTTGGGGAGCTGTATGTTCGGGAAATAGTGTGGTTTCATGGTGTTCCGCGGACCATAGTTTCGGACCGAGATCTGCATTTCACATCACGTTTCTGGAAAGGGTTGCAGAAGGCGCATGGTACATAGGTGTTTTTGAGTACGACTCTCCACACACAGACAGACTGGCAGTCGGACCATACGATCCCAGTGTTGGAAGACATGTTGAGAGCTTGTGTCTTGGACTTTGGTGGTTCTTGGGAGAGACACCTATCGTTAGTTGATTTTTCCTACAACAACAGTTTTCAGGCTACGATTCATATGAAACCATTTGACACGCTTTATGGGAGACCATGTAGATCTCTTTTATGTTGGTTAGAGGCCGGTGAATCCGAGTAATTGGGGCCACGTCACATGTAAGAGACTTCCGATAGAGTTATGTTGATCAGGAAGCAGATGGCTATGGCTCAGAGTAAGAAGAAGTCGTATGCAGATCGGAGGCATTGACCTCTTGAGTTTGAGGTGGGTGATAAAGTGTTCCTTCGGGTGTCTCTAAGGTTTGGTCACTGACGGATTCCGAAGTAGGGTAAGTTGGCGCCCCAGTATGTGGGAACTTCTGAGATTTTGGAGAGGATCGAACCAGTGGCATGCCGATTGGCTCTTACATAGTGGTACGGTGGGATGCATGATGTGTTTCATGTGTCGCAGCTTCGACGATATCACCCTGACCCATCTCACATGGTTGATATTGAGGATGTGGAGCTTGAGGTCGATGCGTCCTTCGAGGAGAATCCTGTTTATGTGGTAGATCGTTGTGAAAAGGTATTGCGAGGCAAGGTTGTGCCAATAGTGCGAGTACTATGGAAACATGAGAAATTTAAGGAAGAAACATTGGAGTAGGAATCGAATATGTAGGTTTAGTGGCCAGAACTCTTCTCTTCGGTGGATCAATGAGGCTTGGAAACTCGGCTCGAGGATGAGCCGTTATAAGGTGGGGAGGTTGTAAGATCCCAGTTTTTGGAAAGGTATGTTTTCGTTATTTTTTGGTTGAATCCCTTTTTTTGGGCTCCAAGGGATGTTTCCTGAATGTGTGAAAGGCCTTGGGGGTGTTTCGGGGGCTTGGGATACAAAAGAAAGTAATTCTGGGCAAGAATTGCCCGGTTGCACGGCTTGCGCACATTCAGGTAAACCGTGTGGCCTGCCCAAGCTAAACTAGGCGACCCTTCCTCCTCCGGACAGAAGCATGCATACGGTTTGTGCACGGTTTTCCAAACTATGCGGATAAATCATGAGTCCCCTCCTCCTTTGGGAAGTGGCATGCGCACGGTTTTCCAAACCATGTGGAAAAACCCTACGGCCACTTAAAGTTGGGAAAAATTACAAGTTTTTCACTTTAGGATTTTAAACCCCAAGTCAAGATTTTCCCAATTTTATCCCCTCTCAACCCCAGTGATGAACTTGGCCGACCCAAGCTTCCCAAGGGTGGTTCTCCTTCAATTATAAGGCATTTTGGTGCTTTTGGTTGTGGATCGATGATTCGGGTTGAAGTTCCCAAGGCTGGTCAAATCGAGGTCTAAGGACTCGAATGAGAGTTGTTTCAACCGTGGTTTTGAGGTAGGTGGTATACATGGTATATCCCATAGTTATTTGAGTATTTTTGCATGTTTAGTTGTGTTCTTATTTTCTTTTGGTTATGTTTTGGATAACCTTGGAATGTTTGTTAATAATGGGGTTTAAATTGCAAATGGAAACCCTCACGATCCCCATGGGATGTGTTGGGATAGACATGACCTAATTGGGGCCATCCATGGGATGTGCCAGTGTTTCCCAGATTTAGGGATTGATATTAAACAAGTGAACTTGTTGTAATCAATTGTAGAGCCCTTGATAAATTTTTTGGTGTGATTTTTTGAACTTGGAATAGAAGTTAAGTGATGCACCTACACTTGGTAATAACCTATGGGTTAAAGTGGAATGGGTTAAATGATTGATTCATAGGAATGATCAATGGGTTAAATGGGTTAATGCTTAAATGGATTGGAGACCATAATGGGAAAGATTATGGGTTTAATGTTTAATTCTTATTGAGATAGGCATAACACACGGGAATTGGATGAATAGTTAAATGATGTGAAATGGTAATGTGTTAATGGGTTAAGGTATGATGTGGTTTCCCATGTGGGTTGTGGTGAATAGTGTTTCTGAAGAGAAATGGTTTGGATGGTTGATGGTTACTTATATATAATCATGTGCACATGGCTTTGTAGAGTGGGGTATGACTTGATGATCTACACCCATGGGTTGAGTGAAGACTGAGGTTCTAAAATCCACCCTAAATGCACGAGCTAGGAAAGGGGACTGAGGGTCTATTCTCCTAACGGTTGCATCCACCCAGACTGAGGCTTCGAGGTGAGGTTATGGTTGCTATGATGGGTTAGTCCTAGTGATATAGGATAACGATGTGTTTACCCTATTGCATGTGATTGTTGGACTTAGACCCATGTAACATAGTGTATGTGATTAACCCATGGAAATGTGATGAAATAGTAAATGGTGATAATGGGTGTGTAATGAATGGTAATGGAAGTGGAATTGTCTTGGCTCTAAACTGGATAATGGTACCTTAGATCATTACTTGGCAATTATCATTCATATTTCCTTGCATGCACTATCTGTTTAGACTGGATATTTTGTTGACACTGTTGGTGGTGGCCTACTAAGTTGTACTCACACCCTGCTCGGGCCGCCGTTGGGTACCCGAGTAGACTTCATGTTTGCAGGTCAGGAGAAGGGAAAAGGTCCTCTCTAGATAGTGGGTGGACATGGGTAGAAATTGGTGGAGGATATGTACGTGGTGTTAGGACCTTTTTGGGGATTTGTCCATTGTCTTTATTTTGGGGTTTTGTCCACTTTGGAACTTGAAGTATGACATGGAATCTTTATTATTTCGAATTGGTTATTATACAGGTTCCTTGTTTATTGATTATTGCTTCTTCTATTGGTATATTTCTGTTGTGGCATACTCTAATAAAAATGGGGTATAGTCTCCCCACATGACTACATAGACCCTCTTTGCTAGTTGGCAGCCTTTGGCATACAGGGAGGCGCGCTTAAGGTCATGTAACCACCCGGTTCGGAGCACCGGTTTAGTGGCTTCTGGGTCAAGGATGTCACATATAATGTTATGTATTTTGTAAGAACCATAGATTTTCATAATATTATATCAATTAATAAAATAGTATCGGTTTTTAAAGACTCATTTATGTCAATTTTGAAACTATTTTGTATTTTGTTTTTGTGAAATTCATAATAGCATGATTAATTAGAAAAAAATTATTTAATCAACCCTAAAATTTCATATTCATCTAGTAAATTCGTGGAATGCATCAATAGTATCAATTTACATTTATTTTGATATTTATAATATCAATTATTTTAATGTTTCATTAATAAGTTAATTACTGCATCATCACTGGGTCATAAATAAATTTAATTATTTAATGTATAAAAATTATAAATAAAATAAATTTTTTTAGGAAATATTATTATCTTTATAATGAATATTTATAGTCTAATTTCTATTGTTTATAACCCTATATTAAAAAAAATTTAGTTATTAAACATTAAATTTAACACTTTTAACTCTTCTTTAAATAAAATAATAATAAATGACCTAATCTAATCCATGTGGAACTAAAGGATAATATTTTTTTAATATGGTTTTTGTTGGTCAAAATAAACTTATCCAATGGAATTAGGATATGTGTTAGTATAATTATAATATCATTTTTTCTTTTAATTACCCTATTTACTTTTAACCATGGTAAATAAAATTGAAAAGTTACTGTTCACAAAAAACTATTTTAGTCCTATTGAAACAAATTTTATTTAAAAATTTAAACCTTATCTCTTTTATTTTTGAAATTAAATTCACAAAAGTGGTAAAATAATGTTTTATGAAAATTTTTAAATACACCTAGAAGGTGGGTAAAAGATGATAAAAAGTTCAATAAAATTTTATATAAATGATGTTAATAAAAAATGACTCCAATGAATTACATTGAACATAAATAGGTATTATGTATCTATTTTTACCTAACGTAAATTTAAATAAAATAACTAATTATTTAAATAAAAAGTCTATTTTAAACAATAACGCAGTTGTTTTGACTATTCCTCAAAAACTAAATGTTTCCAGAAAAATACCAAAAAATCACCATAAGCTAATTTGAATATTACTAATTCAAAAATGAAGCCTATTTTGAAAAATAATATTTTTATAATTTCAAATGGTGGGTATTACTATTCATAATGGCTAGTTTGATTTTTCGTGGAGTGGTAAAACTCCAGGTTTCATACAACACAAGCTATTGTATTATTCAAAGAGAAACGTATCGTAGAAATATGGGGTGTTACACTATAGATCAAGGGATATCTAGGATAATGTCTATCACATTATAGTGTTTATTTAAATTACAAATATTCCTTTTTAGGGTCTTTTATTTTCTTCTTCTCTTGGGTAATGTTGGGTGAATTTTATGGATTTTTAGAATTTTTTGGGACTGTGAACAGTTGGGACATGATTATAGAAAACTATGTGGGTCTACCAAGGAAAAATTTCACCTAGTTGAAGGGTTCTATTGGAGGGTGCATATACTATAAAAAACTTATGGGATTCTCCTCAATCCATATGAAATGAGGTAATGTAATTTCATGTAATTTGCACATGATTTTCCAAAATAGGTGGCTAAACCATGGGTCTTACCTAGTTTCCCAAAAAGGGGTTCATTATTTGAGGATTCATGTACAAAGTAATGAAACATGACTCAATTATTCTTATTTTATTATTTTAATACAAAAACCTCCTCAATTTTTCTTAAATTCTCTTTAGGATGAACATGATATTATTCAAGTAGAATCATTTTTGAGATTTTGAAGATTCCTTGTTTCACGCTGATCATTTGTTATAAATATTTAGGTGAAAGATGTATATTTTCAATGGGATGTGGTTGGTCTTTATCTATATTTATTGTTCATCAAGATCCAGTCTCATCTCTATTAATAAAACCTTATATTGGGGCTTTTGAAACTAGTTCTATGGTTTTTTTCATGATCTAATTGGGTTTCTTATATATCCATCATGGATTTGGGTTTTATTGTCTGGAATAATCATTATTCATTATACATTATCAAGAAGTAATTTTTTTAATTGATTTATAACAATTCCATTGTTTTCAAAATACTGAATTGTACATTCTTATATTAGAAACTATGTATTATTATTCTTCCTTATCTTCTTGAACACTTAGTTTCTCTAGGATTATAGATCTCATTCCAGTGTAGAAATTGTAAGTGTTTCTAGGTAGTTGTATTTCTGATTTGTTTTTTTGTAATATGTTCTTAATTTCTATTTGAATTTTATTAAAAAATGGTTAGAATGTATGAATTATTATTTTATCATGTAAAGTTTATTTTAAAAATTTTTTAAAGGGAATGAGTAATGTTTTGGTAAAATGTTTTGGTTTTGATTATGGTTTTGATAATTACTTTTTTCAGTAGTGATATAAACAGAATTGGTTCAAAACATTTTTTTTGGTATCAATGATTAAATTACATTTGTAATAATGTAGTTTAGTAATGTGTAATGTGATCAACAATGATGAAGTGATCCATCCATAGGGTTAAACAATTCAACACCATACATATTCATCTATTGTAATATGTTCCCCATGTTGCCTAATTTAGGGCTAGTAATTACTATCCAGAGTGAACTCTTTAACCATACATCAATTCTAATAGTGTAATGTGAACACTATATTTCTATGTAATCGTGATATTGTAATGAGGATCCTAAATATTCAAGAATTATTGAAACTCATGGAATTTTTTCTCTAATGATTATCATTGAATTTTTTTATTTGGATATTTAATCAAATTCTAGATAAATTTATTTATAGTTATTAATTGTGAATTGTGAAAAGATATTTTTTATCCAGGTTTTTCATAAATAAATATAGATTTTAACTCATGAATTATTTCAATTTTATTGGGAATAAATGGTTTTATAATGTCTATTACAAAAACATGGTCGGATCCTACCAGGATCTTATTCTCACATGCCGAAAAATCCTTTGGTTCTATATATATATATATATATATACACATTTATCTAGTAATATAATTGGTAAGGTTTAGTATGGTGAAAATAAGTTTGTTCGTTAGTGGGGTTTTGGGAATCTAGAGGTGACTTCATGTCTCATGGAGTTAGTTCTTAAGAGTTTTCCATACAATGGTTATTAAATGTATCTTAAATATTTTTTTCCATAAAGGTTTAACTTTTCATCAACTATATTTTATTCATAATACCCACATTTTTTTTCTTTATATCACCTGGTTATAGGGTCTTTTTTGAAAAATCATTCCCAAATGTTTTTTGTAGATGCCAAGGTTCTTGTTGTCATCCGGTGTGGATCAAGAAATTATTTCATTCCATGTCATGACTTTTTCAAGTTATAGACAACTAATAAAACCATGTTTATTTTTAATAAATTAGAATAAAAATGGATTTATATATTTTTTTATCATACTATTGATTTTTATATATCTTGGTAGACATGAGATATGAATGTGGTGACTTAAGGTGTAGTTTTCTAGTGTGCTCCTATCCAACTCTCAACATCATGAGCCTTTATTTATTATGGGTTGTTGTGAATAGTGTCTTTTGTGATTTTGAGTATTTTAATCCTAGTATATATTTTCCATTATATTCTTAAAATATTTATTTACTTTTTTTAATTTTAATTTTGATTGATTATTTGAACTCGTGTTTTCTTGTCACCATGTTTGTTTATGTAAAATATCATTCCCTCCAATAATATATTTCCAGTTGTTCATCAGTTGTGTGCTATAGTAGAAAAACGATACTAAAACCCTCCATTTGATCAGAATTTTATTAAAGTTATTGTACACATAGTCTGAGATATAGATCATGTTGTGTCACCTTCCCCTGTTTAGGATTGGTAGTTACAAACTCAAATGGATGAAAATATGAATTGATAAAATGAATTTTTTTCTCTAGAAACCACAATATTTTCATAGTATGAATGGTTATAAAGAGAAATATTATTTTTTGGGGAGGCTTGATGGGATTTATGATTTCTAATATACCCCTAACTCAATCAAAGTGAAGTGCATCATCTTCAATATTGAAGGTTTGAATAAAATGTAGTGGGACTCTATTATCCTGGATAAGAATCATGAACACATTGATTAGAAGGAATTCAATGCCATTTTAATTATTGAATTATACTAATACCCTATTATTATTGATATGATTATAAATATTGTCAAACATGAGATGGGGAATCAATCATTGATTGTGTTTGTTAATAAATTGTTTGATCCCTATGTGTTTTGATTTGTGGTTGTATCTAATGAGAATATTAAGGCTGAGAAGTTTTATATGGGTATTTAATATGATATATGGTCTCATGAATTTTGTTAAAGCTAACCACTTATATTGATGTGGTGTATAGGGCATTAATGAAAGTGTTTTACCTGGAAGGTAAGTCAGGATTGACTGGAGTTCCTTTTCTCTTTGGTCGATACATTATTTGTCTTTAAAAGAGAAAGAGAATAAAATGTGAGTTTTATTTGAGAAATAATTGTGGTGAAATAGATATTTTATTCCTATACCATCATCTATATATATTGGATTGAAATGTTAGTAGTGTTTCTTAATAAGACATGTGAATAACTTGTTCCCTATGACTTGAATGGTTTTCAGCTAATGTGCGCACCGAGAACACTTAAAATATATTTTTCAAGAACTATATTTTCCTCACACTAGTAAAAACTAATAAAAACCTAGATGATATATGGTGTATTTATATTCCTGAAAAACTACTAGGTTACATCCACAATCCACTATAATGATGTATTTACCCATAGTAGAAGAGATACATGTAGAAGTGCATGTGGATCTTGAAACTGTGAGAGGTACCATTTATATTGATTCTACTTTAGTTACTATTGTATTTGATATAGGGTTTTCCCTATATTTTGTTGAAATTTTATGGTGGATATTCAAAAACACATAATGGAACTCATTTAACTTGTTATAGAATTTGAAAATATCTAGGAAATAAGAAGGGGTAGGGTTTCAGATTTACCTCCTGATCTTTTTTATATAAAATGTACATTTGATTTTGGATTTATTGGTTCTCTAGTTAGACCTCATAAATAATATTATCATCATGGATTATTTAATCAATCAATAAGATAATACTGATTTTTTTTAATAATGGATGTTCTTTACTACTTTTTAGGGAGTCTCCTCTGTGTTTCATGGAGAATAAAATCAAATTTTAGTTAGATAGGGCCAACTCTTCCAGATCATAATAAGTTGATATTTTTCTAAACATTAATGCTAGAACAAGGATCTAGCAATAGTATAATTCATATAGTATTCAATGAGTTTCCTGGTTTTTTTCTAAATGACTCTATGAGTTTTCCTCCAGAGGTGGTGGTGTAGTTCTTGATTGACTTAGTTCCTAGAAGACAACTGATATCAATTTTGTTGTATAATATAGCCTAAACTGAGTTGATATGGATGAAAATTTAGAAAGATGATCTAAGGTCCAAGGTATTTTTATTTCTATGTGTGGAACATTATTCATCACCCTTTTTTCCAAAATCCAATTTAACCCATTAATTATATTCCGACTATCAGAATCTCAATCGATTAATAGTCAAGAGAAAATATACCTTTAATTGCATTGACAAATTTTTACAACTAGTTTAAAGGGGAAAAGTGGTTATCAAAAAATTTTCTTCAGATTCGTTATCAAAAACTAAGAATAAAAAAAATTATATTCCAAAGACTATCCTCAAGAGAAAGTATATATTTTTCAAGTACCTTGTGATGTCATTTTTCGTCACTAATAGACCTTCTATCTTTATAGAAATAATGGAACAAATTTTCAACAAAAATATTGACTCTTTTCTCATGGTGTTTTTGGTCGAAATATAAGTGTACTATAAGAACTAATAAGGTTATACATCACACTTGAGGCATATTTTGGGAATTTTGATGGATTATCATATTTATAAAATATTAATAATTTTCCAATTTTGGAATTAATAATTTATTTTTTTAGGACTTGAAATCATGAAAAATAATATATTAACTGCTTCTGAGAATGTGATGGTTATCATGTCATAGGATGAACCATGGAATTGTTTTGAGAAAAATAGATTCCTGGGTTTGGTGGGATACTTTTAGTGGTTTGTTATAGGTTTCATGATTATTTTTTCTCTTTTAACCACTCTCACTGTTAAGGGGGTGAGGTATTATAAGATTTGATGTGTCAGTTGTCTTTAAATGAGATAAATATTTTGACCTCAACAACAATTATATACTTACTAGAAAATGTAAAGTGTTATAATGATTACTGTGATGGTATATATTTAGGTTTGGGTTGTGTTCTTATATAGTGAGATAATGAATTTGTTTATAGATCATGTCAGGTATGATCTCATGTTATGAATTATTCGACTCGTGATTTAGAATAAGAATTTATTGTGAATGACATCAAAATATGTAATCACTATACATTTAGGGAAAGGTTAAACATTTATTATAGCGGCCTAGGATTCTCATACTTGTATATTAAATCTTTCTGAATAAATATTTTTTATATTAGAAAAGTACAAACCCAAGGACAATAATAGTTTAGTGTATTTAGAAACATGGAACACTATAATCTAACTTGTTAAAATATCTTCAATTTTTTCTAATATGATCTACCCATTTATTACCCCTATATAAAACCTTTCTCTATAACCCTAGGAATGGAAACATGATAAAGGGTGAGCTTAGATTATCAGTTAAGTGTAAATAAAGGAGATACGTAATAATAACATAAATATAAGGGTATAAGAACATGAGGATAATAATTAATGATCATACACTACATATCAAAAATAATACGCATGAGTCGAGGGATAAAAATTATAATATCATAATACCTAAATCACAAGGGAATCAATATCAGGATCATTGAGAGTAAAACAACAGAATAAGACATGAAATTTTGGAAGATTCATAAACATATGAAATGATTCTAGTATTAGTTAAGTCACACTACCGAGGCTATCTTAGTGGAATCAGTTCACTTCCCAAACCATCATAGTAAACTATTTTCACTATCAATGTCATCTTAGTAGTCATGATTCAATCTTAATACCATATTAGTAGTCATGGTTCACTCCCAATTCTATCTTAGCAGATAAGTTTCACTCCCAATACCATCTTGGTGGATAAATTCCCTTACAAAACTAGGTTCACTCCCCATTCCATCCATATCTATATCATGAGATATAAATATTTACCCATCTCATTGAAATCGATATAGGTTCAACCTTTCACATAATGAAATAATACATATGTGTGCCACCAGATAATGATAAATTAATCATATCATGACCAATAAAAATATATGGGTTTCATAAACATAATATCATAACCCATAAAATAGAATGGGTATCATAAACATTTCATCATGTTATAAACTGTTAAAATAGATAGGATTCATAATTATTTCATTGTACTATAAACCATTAAAATAAGATGGCTTGATAAGTATTTTAGCATGGTTTAACCCATGTAAGGGAAACATGTTTCTTAATAAAATTCCATATTAATTACAAATAATTTCTAGAAATAATATTAATGGTTTCCTTGAATCATATCTATATAAAATTATTAACTTTATAGAAGGTTTTCATCTTATATTGAGATAGATTTTGAAATATCACATGGATAATAACTTAAGGAAAATAAATGTTCATTAAAAAAAAAATTTAAGACATAAAATATTTTCAAAAACATTTTCATTGAAAATATATTTTAACACTAATGAGGTATACTTTAAAATATATTTAAAATATTAATTGAGGAAAAAATCCTTTCCTATTTGAAAAAATCATTTTAAATAATAAAACATTTTTAAAAATGTTTTCTATAAAAATAGATTTGAAAATTTATAAATGAATCCTTGAAATCCTTGAAATCATTTTTTTTGAAAATGTCATTTGAAAACATATAAAGGATATTTGAAACTAATTTAAATATATATTTAATAATCATTTTTTATGGAAATATATTGATTTGAAAATTTTATTTATAATTTTTAATTGAAGATTCAACAAATGGATTGTTATTGATTGTGGATAATTTTTTACATGATCTATATATAAAAATAGGGTTCCCTTCACATTGTTGGTAGAAGTCAATAGCCTTAAAAGGATAATGACATGAAGATTATTTTCAAAATAATTTTATATAAAGGTAAAACATGGGTAAAATTATCTTTAAAAATCTTAGTAGAATATTATAAAATTTTATTAAACACTTTTAGAAAAAATTGTTTTTGAAGGAAACTGATTTCCTAATAGAGAGGGAAATAATGTAATATTTTATTAATAATATTTTCTAAATTATCATAAGTTTTAATGAGGGGAAAATGATACCATTACCTGAGGATATAAATAATAAATATATAATAATAAAATTTATTATTATTTTTTATATATGGATCATAATATGTTATAAATTGGTAAATAATTATAAACAACCTGGATAACTGATGAGATCGTAATAAAAAAATTCACTTTGGTAACATTGCATTAACACTCCTATGAATAAATAAAATTTTATGATGAGTAAAATATTATTAAAATAAGTATATTCATGATATAACATGTCAAATTTTATTTATATACACCTCATATAAATATATAAGTTCATAACAAACCATGTGTCTAAAAGAAGAATAATTGAGGAAACAATCCCTTATTGATTTTGTAACTCTTGAACAATAAACTCAATTAAAGAGATATAAAAATTGGATATGTAACAAAAAATTAATTTTATGATATTAATCATAAAATAAACTGATATAAAATACATAAACATCACAAAATAATAAGGTTTTGGATATAACATGTGTCCCTCGAATGTAAAAGGTGATCTGAAAATCCCAAAATTTATGTCTTTATTTCCACTTTACATGTTAAAACCTCCAATATTGTAATTATTTTTTTAATATAAAAATATAAAAATACTATGTTAATATATATCATACCGTATATGACTTAAATATTACATTATATTACCCATTTTTATGTTAATGTTTTTTTTGTGTATAATAACTACATTGTTTTTTGTACAGGTTTAGAATTATTATTATTTCTACTCTTACATAGACCATGATTTCATAATTTAAAGAATTTAAAAAATGATAAAAATGTCATATATATTCATTATATATTAATTTATAATAATATATAAATTATTGAAATAATAAAAGAGACAAATTGTTCATGGAGATGGTAGGTCATACAAATGCATGCACATTATTTCCATTTTATTTTCCTATTGAATGAATGAAAATTAAATTATATATATATATATTATAATTAGTTTTTAATTATTATTTCATATATATCAAATATTTATATAAAACTAATCCATAATACATTCATTGTAAAATGTGAATGAATCACATTGCTTCAGGAGGTGGTAGTCCTCTGTGCACATGAACGACATTATCATATTCTAACAAAATGGAAATCTTGAAGTCATGTGTCATATAAAGATTTAAATATCATAATAACATCATAAAAATAATATATATCACTTATATACTATAAATAATTCAGTATTCCCATTCTTTAAAGGAGGTAATGGAAGAACAAACGACATCGGTTCACAAGGTGGTAGTCCCCCATACAAACAAATAATGATTATGTTTCCCATTTTATGCATGTTTGTGAACATTTAGGTTGAAACCATTACATAAAAAATTATTATATTACATATATTAATATTATTATATAATGATTAAATCAAAATAACTTAATTGGTTTGAGGAAGACATAAAATAAAAACATTTTTTGAGGAACGTAGCCTCTTCTTCGGGTATCTCCTTTCAGGTTTTAGCAAAGGACTTCCTTTGTAATATTTATGATGAATTGAAGGCTTATAATAAGAGATTTTGGAATATGGGATTTTATTTGGTCATGTATTTGAGGATCCAAATTACATTATAGGTGTTAAAAATTGTGTAGGGTGAGTGCCCTTTTCTTGTGGATAAGGAGCAGCATTTTTGTAATTTCCAAAAAGGTCATCACTATTGGGAGGTTTCGTTACATATTGTACCTCCAATATTGATAATGTTTTCTAATAATAGGTTATATTGTAGAAATATTTCTATATAATTGGTTTCTAGAATTTTCTAGTCCATTTTCCCCAATGTTTACTATTTTTTTACATAATAAACTCATTTTTCACTTGATCGTTGTGATTAATTTTAACAGTTTTAACAAATCTATATAATGAAAAGTAATGTTTTAATTATTATAAATTATATAGTTTTTTTATTAAAAATATTTAATACATTTTTTTAAATTAAACTCAAAAAAATTGAAGAAAATATTTTAAAATTAATCCTGCAGACGGGACGAACGAACGGGGTTTTATAGTGAAAAATGTTCAAAAGGTTGAAATGTTTTTAAATAAAATTTCAATGTGAAATTGATAACAATGAAATAAATTTATTAATAGGTGTATAATTTATATAAATATTATTAATAACCAAATATTATTTTTTGACATAAATAAAATAAGAAAAAAATAATATTTCAATTAAAATTTAGTATTTATCATTATTTAACCAAAAATGAAACATCTTATACAAAAATAATAAATCCTAACTAATTTTTACATTAGACATTCAACAATAATTTTTTTTCATATATAATTTATAAAAGGTTCCAAATATAATTTTAAAATAATTATTCTATTAAAAGGTGGTAAAGCAACCATTTTAAAAAAAATTACTCTTTTCCAAAAATTGGGTTTATTATTTTCTATTGTATAGAAAAAACATAAGTTGAATGATAAAAAAATTATTTAATATATAATTTATAAATTAACATAAATTTATTCTTAAAAGGTGTATTTTTAATTTATTGAGTTTAAATTCTTTTTTGAAAATAAAAATAGATTTTCATAAATAGAAATTCTTTATTATAAAATAGTTACTGCTCTCATTTATAACTAATTGGTAATAATAGAATTAATTTTATGTACATCTGTGAAACTTGTTTTTTATAATTTAGTTAGTAATATTAATAACTTAATTTATAACATCTAGGTTATAACTATAATTATACATTAAAAATAATAGTAATAGAATATTTTATTTCCTTGAAACTCGGTATTTAGTGTAATGAAAGATGTTGAAGTAACTTGGTAATGTTTACAATAGGAGAAAAACGTAGGGTAACATATTCCAAGAGGTAGGATAATTTTTTCTTGTAATGAAATCTAATCTCAGTTTTTCATATAGCACATGAATAAATTGGTGTTGTGTTTAAAGAAATTTTAACTTGGGGTAGCTCTCAATGCAAGCAAGCAATGAATTTTAATTTATTCATAAAATAATAATTCTTAAAAACATGTGGTGTTACATTCTACACACCCTAAAATGAATTTCTACAATTAAATTACTTTGTGTCCTAAATATTTTAATAAATTAAAGTTTCATTCCTAGGAACCCACATAAAAAAAATAAAAATTAAACCTCCTTTAAAAAAGATAGAAATATAACAGTCATCCAATGTAACACATAACTGTGTTTCCAAATAAGAGATAATATATGATAATTAATGATAAGTACCTGGAATAAAAGCATAAATAATTATACAAGTGATAATGTTTAATGATCACAATAACATGGGTGACCAAGAGAATGTTACTATCTATTAAAAAATAATTCTATTAGGTGTGAAGAGGTCATTGATTTCATAAAAATGAAGATAACATGAAAAATAAATTATTTCAATATCATTTAGTTAAAGTTAATGAAATCCCTTAAGGTGATATAGTTACTTTATTTCTTTCCATTTCCTATGAAAAATAGCATCTTTTGGTTGTGCCTTGACCAACTTCCACTCTATCACATACTCTAAAAAAGAATGTGAATTTATTATGGTAGAAGAACTAACAGGTCATAATAGCCATAAATACATCTATAGGTAATTTGAACTATATTTTGTTATCAAAAAAGAAAAATGGTTAGTATAAGTTATTAATATAAATAAATATTCATATCGATAAATAAAATATTAATCTCTAAAACCACATCCATAGTTCAACTTAAACCATTCCACAAATGGTTAACCTTATAACCCTTCAAAAATAATAAAATCAGAAACATTAGAAATATGTTCTCTTAAGTCAAATTAACATTAATACCCCATATATAAAGTAGTATATCTTGTTTTTCACTTACTAAACATGTTAATAACTAAATAATGTATTATCATGAAACATGGTAATAACCTAAATTACAATATTTACTTATTTAAAACACACAGGATTCATCATTCCCTACATGAAACAAAAATTAGTGAGTATATTAAATTAATTAAAAAATTATGTAAACCTAAACAATGATTTAATTAACCACTTTGTTAATAAATTATTAATTATTTCCAAGTTATTCAATATGGTTCTATTTATTTATACATATACAACATCTCTTTAACCCAACAATATTATCACAAAATCTAAAACATATTAAGGTTTATCTTCTTTTATTTATTTTTTTATAAAATATTTCTTTCCCTTTGCTTTTCCAAGTCAAAATGACATTATTTAAATCCCTTAATGAAAAAAATATACAAAATAATCCTTACATATTTCACAATTCTTGAATCCAAATACATAAAACCTTTTATCATTCCACGAAATCCTTAATACATTAACTAGGATTACACATTTTATTATTTAATACTTTTTTCATATCCTAATTCATTTGTAGGTTCTCTATCATCTACAATATAACTATTACTCAGACCACATTTCTAATTCTATTAATGGGAATTCCACTCTGGACATAAATTTTCATAATTCCCATACATTCTACATTTAAATAATCCAGATATCATTGATACCTCATGGAGGAAATTAATCACATCCATCATGTTATCTAACCAATTCATTTTCATTTTTTATTTACATTCTTGTATCCTTCTTTTCTATAGTCAAAAAATATTCATGTTCCTATAAGACATCCACTTTTTTTTTCTTCCAACATTCTCAACATAAAAGGAAGTTGACTCTTATTTAATCCATGGTCACCATTTACAAAATTCTCAAAGAACTATTTCCTTCTCTTATTTGGAATGTTTTGGATTTTATTAAGGTACAAATTTTTAACCATGCTCTATGAAAAATTGTAATTCATTATAACAACATAATTTACACTAGGGATCATCCCATTAAACTGTTATTCTAAAATTTTTCCATCACATTCAACATTATCCCTATTCATATTGGTTCTTTCCATTGAATAAAACATAATATCATAGTGTGAGAAACTTTAATTATATCATAAAATTACATAATCATTAAAAATTCACTTATATTAAGTCTATATAATTTAAATTTATTTTAAATATATTTCACATTATGTTCACCCTAGTATATTCATAGTCATATTCTATTTAAATATGTCATGATGGTTTGTAAGTTTTTTTGAATTATTAAATCATATCCACCAAGAGTTTAAAACCAAATGTGTAGAAAGGCTTGTTGTATTTCACCAATTATCATTCATTTCTAGTTCAATACAGTGTTTTCTAGGTTTCTAGCCCTATGTAAATTTGTTTCAAATCCATATCCTCTAGTAGTATCTGAATATGAATTTTATTTCTTGGAAACCACTCTATCAATCATTTACAAATATTCTAGGATATATTTATAAACATTTACACATTCTTATAATTATACTAAGTTACATCCCAAGACATATCCTTTTAAATATCCCTAGGGATCTCATAAAAAATATCTAATCCAAGTTTAAATTTTTTTACTAATTATTTCTGTTGAAACCAACTATAAAAACCCATGATTTTTAGAGAAGGATATTACATTTTTTGGATGAATAATTAGTAAATTTTAAATATACATGCCTGATAACCATAATATTTTAGTGTATTTGAAAAAGTGTAACGTAATATTCTATATTGGTGAAAGATAAAAAATGATTCCTACAAAAATATTCCCTTTTGTTACTCAAACATAATACTTCTATTCATACCTTGGGGAAAATATATTTAAGAATGGGTGATATGATATGCTCGATATGAGTAAACAAAGATGATATATAATCATAATGTTAACATAAGTGAATTATAACATGAGCATAAAATTTGAAAATCCTAACATGAAAAACATATATTTTACACATGAGTCAGGTCATAGAGATTTGGAGAACATAATACATGAATCATAATGGAATCAAAATTATGATATAAGAGAGAATTATATTGGAATATGTCATGAAATTATGGAAGACACAAAATCATATGAAATTTTTTTATTATAGTCAAAGACCACTTACAAGGTTTTCTAAGTGGTATGGTTTCACTAATGAATCCATCTAATTAGTCAATATTGAATTTCTATAATATATTTTTAGTCAAGGATTATTTCTAAGAGAGTCATAGTATTCATGTTTCACTCTAATGACCATCTTAGTAGTCAACGATCACCCCCACGATCATCTTAGTTGACAAAGTCCTTTTCTCAATCAGGATAACTCTCAATTAATTCCATGTCTATCTCATGAGATATAATTCATTACACAATTCATTTAATGTATATATAGGTCTCACCCATCATATAATGATATCATACATATCTGTGTCATAAGATAATAAATCCTTCATTATATTTTGACCCATAAAACGATATGGGTTTTATAAATATTATATCATGACCTATGGAATAAAATGGGTATAATAAAAATTTCATAAAATCATAACCTATAAAAAATATATATGTTTCATAATAATTTCATCATATAATAACCCATGAAAGGAAGTGGGTTTCATAATAATTATATCATGGTATAACCCAAGGAAGATAAATATGATTCATAAAAATGTGTCATCATAAACATAAATCACTTAGAGAAATAATAAAAATGGTGTTCTTGGATAATATCCACAATTAAATATAATCTATATCAAATATTTCATCTTATGTGGTGATGGATTTTTAAAGATCACTTGGAAATTTTTTTCATGAAAAATAATTTCTTCAAAAATAATTTTTAAAAATTTTTCATAATTATTTTAATTTAAAATCACATTTGAAAACTTTGTATTTAATATTTAAGTATAATTTGAAAATTTCTTCACCAAAATATCCTATCCACTTTAAAAAAATATTTTTAAATAATAACATATTTTAAAAATATTTTTCTTTAAAAATATCAGTTAAAAATTATAATAGAATATTTAAAATGATTTAAATCTTATTCTTTGAAAATAACCATTAAAAATATATATACCAAATTTGAAAATCATTTAAAACATTTTTTTAAAATTATTTTTTTTTTGAAATCCTATTCATTGAAAATATTCAATAATCATATATAGGATTTTTCATAAATGGAGTGGTCATGAATGTGGAAAATTGTGTACATGACATATATGTAAAAACAAGGTTCCCTTCAATTTATTGGTAGGAGTTAAAAGATACTTTATTAGAAAGTGATAAGAAGATTCCATTTAAAACCATTTTTTAATGGTAAAAAAATGGGAAATTTTTCATTTAAATTATAGAAGAATATTATAACATTATTTTAAATTTTTAGAAATATTTATTTATAAAAAACATGTTTTTGACCGAAGAGTGAAATAAAGACGTATTTGTTAAAACATGTTTTATTAATTATATTCATCAGAAAAAAATGTAAAAATTGTATCATTACATGAATATATCCTGAGAAAACAGTAAATAAAAATCTTAATAATTATTTATATATGGATAATAATATTTCATCAATGAAAATATAATAATAAACATACCCAATAAACGATGAGATCGTAACATAATATTTTTATCATTTTGGTAACATTTAATCTTAGTACCCATGAAACAATAACTTTACATTAATAATAAAAAAAATATTTTAAAGAATTATATTTATGATATAACATGTTAAAGTGGAGGTATATACACCACCTAGAAGAATACAAGTGTTGAACATAACATGTTTTCCAAATATGGAAATTTGGGAGAAATTACCTTACCAATTTGGTAACAATTTTACAATAAACCGCATAAATGGACGATCCTAAAATTTATATTTTAATAACAATAAATTTTATTATAATCATAATAAAATAAAATCATGGTGATTATATACACCATAAAGTAGAAAGAGTTTGTGAATAAACAAAGTGGCTCACAATGTAAAAATTGAGATGGAAATCTATTACCTTAAGCCCGGACATTCGTTGTACTCATTAAAACCTCTAGTATTATAAATATATGTTTATTATAAAACTATCTAAGAACCATATTCATATATATAATTCCATATATTATTTACATATGACTTTATATTACACGTTTATTAGTAATTCCATGTTATAGTTATGTGTTGGGTAATAACAGCTTTGTTTTTGTATAAGTTTGACTTTTTATTCTTGATCCTCTTACATAGATCATGATTTAATAATTTAAATAATGAAATTAATTAAATAAATTTATTATATATTCATTATATGTGTATTTATAATAAAATATAAATGATATAAATAGGAAATGAAATACACCATTCATGGAGATGGTGGGTTATTTGTACGCATGAACGCTATTTCCAATTTCTTATCATATTAAAATTAATATAATTAAATGATATATATATATATATATTAACTATAGTAGAAATATTATTTCATATATATCATATATTTTTGTTAAAAATGTCCTTAAAACATTCCATGTAAAACATAAACAAATCACATCTATTGAAAAGCTGGTAGTCCACCGTACACACTAATGATGTTATCATATTTTAACAAAATTTAAATCATGATGGTATGTGTTATATTAAAATTAAATAATCATAATAAAATCATAAAAATAACATATATCATATATAAACTATATATCCATAATTATTCTCAATAATTAATGGTGGTAATAGAAGAATGAATGACATTAATTCGTAAGGTTGTAGTCTTCCAAACACACAAACGATGATTATGTATCGCATTTGATGGAATTTTGTGAAGTTTTATGATGGAATATTAACATAAAACAACTAAATATAATTAATATACTTATTTTATTATATAATAATTATCAAAAAAAATTAATAGGATTGAAGAATAAATAAAACAGAAACATTTTTTGATGAACATCAGCTCTTATTTGGGTATTTAATATTAGTTTGCACCAATAAAATCATTAGTTATATTTTTTCCCAAAATTAATAATTCTAGTGAAATATTATGGAATTATAATGTTTTTCTTTTTTGACTTCGGATGATACAAATTTCTTAATTAGTGTGAATATGTGAGGGGGTGAGTGCCCTTTTATTATGGAAAAGGAGTAGCATTTTTGTAAATATTAAAAGGTAAACAATTTTGTGAGGTCATAATTCCATTATGTGCCTCCAATAATGTTCCATTGTTTATTTAATATAATATCTGGTTGACAAATATCCATATAATTGGTTTAGGAAAAGTTTATAGGTGATTTGTCCCTTAATTTTAATTTCTAGTCCCTTAATAATCATATTTTTCTTTTAATCACCATGATTATTTTTAACTATTTTCACCAATCATTAGGGTAAAAAATTATGTTTTAATTATAACAAAATATTAATTATTCTAATTAAAAATACAGAATATCCATTATTATATTAAATTTACTTAAATGGAATAAATAAATTTAATCATAATCCCCCATATGGGAAAAAATAATGGGTTTTTCAAGTTAAAATTAAGCAGAAGTTTGAAATTTTTTTAAATAAAATTCCAGTGTAAAATTGATTAAAATGAAAAAAATCGAGTTAATATAATTATAATTTATGTAAATATAATTTAAAACCAAATATAATATATCAATATAAATAAATTAACTGAAAATTTAGTTTTTAATTAAAATTCAGTATTTTCACTATTTATCAAAATAATGAAACTTCATAGAAAAATATCAAAAAATATAAAGATAATTTTGATCCTTATCTTTTTAAAATAATCATAATTTTGTTAATGAAAATTTATATAAGTGTCAAAATTTAGTTTTATAATATCTTCCCATTTATAAGGTGTTAAAACTGCCTTTTATAAAAATACATTTTTTTATCCGTAAAATATGATTTATTATTATATCTTGTATAAAAACACATAATATGATTGTTAAATATTTGAATAAAAATATAAAATATACATTACATTTAAATAATTCATCAAAAAAATTAATTATTTTGATAAAAACATTTTTTTTAAAGAAAATATTTTTTCATAAAATGAACTTCATTATTTTCAAATAGTTCTTACTCTATTTTCTAATTAATTGGTATCCAATGATTTAAATTTTTACACATGTGTAAACCATATTTTAATAATTCAGTTAATATAATTCATAACATTCATTCTAAAATCTATTTATTAACTATGATAATATTTAATATTATTATTAGAATATTGTTGTTCAGTAAAACATGGTCCTTGTAATAAAAGCTTTCAAAGAAAATATATATTTCTTAAAAAAGATATGCACTTAGTTATGATTGTAATTAAATTTATGCTTGGTTTTGTTTGTAATGAAATCAAAGTTCAATGGTCTATGTAGTGTAAAAATAACATTGTGTTTCATTTGTGGAAATCTTAATTTGGTGTATCATTTAATGTAATCACTAAAATGATTTTAATATCTTCAAAACAAAGAATTCATTAAAACTAAGTGTGTTACATTTACTCAAACGTGAAATTTTTGGGTACATATTTTCATAAAAATATTTAATCCTTTAGTAGGTATTATATGTATAATACATGTAGTCATTTGACTTTGACATTTCCTGTAGATAAGGAAAAGGTAATATAGTTACTAACACTCATAGCATAGATTTATGTTCTCGTGATTTAAATAATCTAATATATTATTAGAACTTAACAGGAATATTTTGTCATATACACAATAGAGTTAAGGAAGAGGAGACTAGTATTTTATATTGAGCATTCATGTGACATATTTCTCACCTTGAGATGATTCTTTAAAAAAAAATCAAGATGACGAGTTCTACAGTAACATTGATTCTTGGTATGGTGGGGAGACTATCAATAAGTGGTACCTATCCTTAGATATTATTCAATGCTTAAACAGATGATATGTTGTCAATTAATTTGTAATAATGGATGAGGTTGGATATTATCATAATTCTTTGTTAGTGGTCCACAGTGAAACCAGAATGATGTTATATGAAATTAATAATTTTTTTAGTGTATGGATACAATGTAAGATATATTCAACTTTATATCTTGATGTTTTATATTCCAATAGATTAAGGATGAGAACTGAAACCTTCTTATTTGTATAAACCTATTCCCATCACAACATACATAATTTTTATTTTATGTCATCATTGATTTACCTAAAACTAATTTTGGTAAGAGTTCCATTTAGATGATGATCAATTGGTTGAGAAAAATATATCACAACATACCATTCTCAGGCAACACTTGAGTAGAGGATTTTGGAATGTTCAATGTTTAAGAGATTGTATGGATCCATGGGATTCCTATAGCCATTTTCTCAGATAGGGGCCCTTATTTTTCATCACGATTTTGGAAGGATATCAAGGAAAAATTGTAAACATAGTTCATGTTGAGAAAACCATATCATATTCAGAATGATGGGTAGAAATAAAGGGATAATTATATTCTAGAAGATATTATTTTGGCCTATTTATTTGACTTTTTCGGTTCTTGGGGTTTCTATTTTGTTCTGGTTGTATTTTATTATAATAATATTTTCCAGAAGATCATCCAAATTGATCATTTTTAGTAATTTCTTTTTTACCCTTGCAGATCTCATATTTATATGTGTGAAGTTGGAGGAGATTCTAAAGTATGACCAAGTTTAGTTTTGGAGAAATTGATGAATATCTATTTTTTTCATAATTTAATATCTACTTAGAGATGGTACTAATCTTATGTAAATCTATATATTCATAATTTGGATTTTCGAGTTTGTGATCATAGGTTCTTGAAATTATCATCTCGATTGGGTCACTGGAGTTTCAAAAACATGGGAACCATTATTATAGGTATTTTGAAACATTTTAGGTCATTGAATGGAATAAAAATCTGGAAAAGCACATGACTTTTCCAAATTATTTTTCATTAGTTCACAATTGTTTCCATGTATGTCAACTCAAAAAATACCAAACACACCCATCTAAAGTTCTAAATAGGGAAATCATTAACATAGAACCTGATATGTCTATTACTGAACAACATATTTTAGTTTTGTATTCCTAAATGAAGGATATATATAATAATAATAATCCATTGTTTCAAATTTTTTGACATCATGGATTTTATTTTCTGGATACATTTGAGTGGGAGTATTTGATGAGGGGATATTAGCCTCATATATTTGGGAGAACCATCTTCAAAAAGCATTTTGGGGGTTGAAAGAATTATAGTTGTATGATTTTTCACATACTAATGTTTCTTTCATCTTCTTAAATTATTTTATTTTGAAAACATTTAGTTTGGTTCTTCCCTGAGATCATTTTTGGTGAATTTTTGTTTTTTTATAGTAGTCAAGGATTTTTTATGGTTCGTTCAATGTTATAAAAAACTATGATGTTCTTCCTAAGGAACCACATACTCTGTTTTGGGGTTCTAGAGGAGGGTGAACAGTTACTAAAAACCATGTGGAATTCTCCTAAAAATGTGTTATATTTGGTTGATGCATTTCACAATGTTAGTGTATGTTTTTCCAAACCATGAAGTCAAATCAAATCATCTCTCAACTAGATAATAAAAGGGCACTTGGTTTGAACATGGTTTAATAAAATAGACCATCAAGCCATGTGACATGAATTAATTATACCAAATTATCAATTTAGGACTTAAAACTCATTTTTTTTCCTCATTTATATTCTAATAGAATAGTCTCCTAAACAATGAGACACTTCTAGGAGATTTTAGTGATTCCTTGATACTAATTTATCATTTTCAATGGATATTTAAGTGTGGGGTCTAGTTTTTCAAAGGTATGTGATCTTTCTTAGATGTTATTTATTTTTCTTCTAGATTATATCTTTGCACCTTGAACATAACCATATAACGAGGCAATTAAAGACATATCTAAGGTTTTTGTTATGATACAATTTGTATTATTATATATCCATCATGTAATTGGGTTTTTTTTTCTAAAAATATTATTAGTCATTGTGTGTTATTCATGAATCATTTTTTGTGATTTATCTATTTTCCATTCTTCTTTAAATGATGAATTGAATATTTCTATTTGTGAACTATTGGCCTAGCTTTCCTCCTTAACATCATGAACACTCAGTTTTCTTATATTTCGGGTGTCATGTGAATGTTGTAATTATATGTTTTTTGGGGTGGATGGTTTCATGATTCAGGTTTATTCTTCAAATATTTATTTCTTATCTATGAATTTAAAATAATTTATTTTATAAATTTTGAATTATGAATTTATCATGATAATGGTTTTAAAAGGGCATGAGTAATTTTTTGATAAAATTTATATTTTTTTAATATATTTGAAAATGGATTTTTCAATTAGTATTATTAACACAAATAGTTTCAAATTAGGTTTTTTTGTATCATTGTTGAAATTTCCTTTATATGAATCTAATTTGAAAACCCAAAATATGATCAACAATAATGTAGGGATCTATTATGATACTATTATGATGATCCTCATTAACTGATAATTATTGACAATCATGGGTTTGTTTTAATATGCGATTATCTTTGAAATATTTGATAGGTATATTTTATAAAATTCATTTAAAACTGGTTTTTTGATATCATTTATGACTTCTGAAAGGGTTATTTGTTCATTTTTTCACTAAACTGTGAAAAATGATATCTCACACCACGTTTACATTTTCTTGAGCATAATTGGTTTATTTTATGAAGAATTATTATGAAAAATTTAGTGAAATCCAATTAAGATATATTTCTCACATCATGTATACACCATAGGGTGTATGTACATCTTTTTTATATGATCTAGTTAAGGTAAAAGCACCAAAAAGTAGTGGTGGGTTTGTTCATTAGTCTGGTTTGGGGGTTTTGAGGTGACATCTTGTTAAAATGAGGTTAGAAATATAAATTTTGAGTACTTGGGGATTTCTATGTGCCTTGGAACATGTTTTTCTTGATAGCTATATCTTTTCTAAAATTTTATTTTCATTTGAATACTATCATTATTTTTTGTATTTATAATACCTTGTTACATGTTCATTTTGAATAAATTTTTCTTGATGGTTGTTCTTAATGTTCAAGTGGTTTTTGTAAATTCATGGGGATCAAAAATATCATTAAAGCACCGTCAGGACTAGTTTTGGTAATGGATATTTGGGTAAAGTGAGTCAGTTCAATAAAATGTTAAATGATAATGGAATATAATGAAAAGGGATAATGCATTTTCTAGAGGAAAAATAATAATAGAGGTAATGGAGAGATGATACCAACTTATAAAGTGAAGAAATTAACTTATAAAAATGTGTAGTGTTTTTATATAGAGGAAAAATTAAATAGAATGCATTAAATAGAGAAAGAAACTCCATGGGTAGTACACATCAAGTATTTATTTTTTTGAAAATAATTTATTTTTTAATTTTAATTGGATTTTTTTTCTCACTATACATTAAAAAATTTATAAATATGTATTGAAATTCAAAATTGATGAAGAAATAAAGCATAGAGTATAAATTCTATACACAAGTGATTTGTAAATAGGTTTCTAAATTGATGATTTCGATGAAATATATCATTTTAATCATCAAGTGTATTTGAATAAAAGATCTGAATTTGGATTCTTATTTTTTCTCTTATATGATAATATATTTTTGTATAAAATGGTTATTTAATGATGAAACTATATTTTTTTTCAATACACAAGTATTATGATTAATCAAATTATATACAATATTAGATAATAAAATACAGATAAAATTAGTTTTATCATAGATATATCAGTTAATCAATGAAATTTATTAAAATGTGTTGGAATGAGTTCCCACCATCATTCAGTTGAATATTTTAAAGAATAAATTCATTTTTTCAAAATATTATATCAAAAAATTATTCCACATAAGATATAGATTTAAATATTTTATTTATTATTTATTATAACTAAATTAAATAAGTGCGCCTTTTAGAATGAAATAATTTAGGTTTTTCTATGATATATTGAATAGAATATAGTTTCTCAGATTTTAATAGAAGTATATTTAGTGTTAGAGAAGATTCAGTACAACAAATAAATGGATATTTTATTCAAAATTCAATTTCAATGTCACTAAATATCCTAAAATAGTTTAGGGTATATCATTTAAGGAAATTTAAATAGTTACAATTAGTTACTATAAAAATGTGAATGTCACTTTATATACTTATAATGTTTTAGGATTGTTGGTAAATAATGATATTAATGTAAAGAGTTACATTTTTAACAAAATATCTCTATGAAATTTTTTAATGAAAATATTTCAAGATGATGATGATGATCTTTGAATGATTTATCTATAGGAAAATAATGTTATTCATATCATAACAGTTGATGTTTTGATGTAAAGAAGATAGAATACATTGTTTAAATAGTTGAATAATAGAAATATGATTCCCATGTCTCACCATTATTCATATAAACATTCATTATATATGTAATTCAATAATAAAGTTTTGTGTGATGGTTTTATTATATAGACACATAGATATGTGTCTAGAATTACATAGAGATTTAATGTATTTAACATGATCATAAATGTATAGAAATCATAAAGCCGCTATAGTATTTTATCATGTGTTATATGATATTAATGGTGTTTTTTATGGTTTTATTAGTATTCTAAAAAGAGATTAAGAATATAAATCATAGAAAATTATAAAAATATGTTTCTCTATATTATCTTAATTTTATGTTGGATATATATTGTAAGAAGAGGGATAATAATTTTCCACTCAATGTATGACCTTGATTTATACCTAACTTATGTTTATTATAAAGTATTAATGGTTATGATGAAGCATTAATGTTATCACAGGTAGGATATTATATAATGATATAGATCATGATCCTGAGATATAAATTTTTTTTCTTTTTGTGGGATAAACTAACAAACATACCATATGTATTAGTATACACTTTATCTTCAGTATTCTATAAGTGCATGATCCCTATCAAATCCTCCAAAAAATAGTTTCATAGAAAATTTATTATTAAATCCTTCACACTTTTCTACGTATATTATGAAATCCTTCAGTCTTAGCTAATTTGGTTTTAGTAGGTATTTTTTTTATCATATCATCTATTAAGGATTAAACATGGTAGGATTTTTTTAATTGTATGATGATTATGATGTTTTCACCCTTGATTTTGATAGGATATATAAAGGTATGAATATAATTAGATAATATACATGTGAAGTACTTATCTACCAAGAAATGATCATGTAATGTGATAACTTCTTAGGTGTCTGAAAAGTGATAAATTAATTGACTAGTTGATTCTATTCTTGATGAAAAAATAATATATTAGTATTTTAAATGGGATTGAAATAATCTTTATCCTATGGTGACATCATTTGTTAGAAGAATGAATTATATGATTATGCATAGTTTTAATGATATAACTGGTGGAGAGAGGTATGAAGATAAATGTGTTTGATAAATATCATCCCAATTCCCTTTTTAGATAAATTATTATTGATGCATTAATAGAAGATACTTTTCATACTTTTATGGATTATATAATTCATAATTTTTGTTACTGATAAAAATACCTATGGAGATACCCTTTTGTGAAATTGAGGATAAATTTTATGTAACTTTTAGAGTAACCCTAACAAAATTTTAGAGGATATTTGGATGAAAGTTTAAATATATTTTCCAAAATTTTATGTTATGACACAAAATATAGTGACAATATATGAGAGAATTTTTAAAATGAGTTTTTATAAATATTTTATTTGATTTTTGGATGTAGTTTCATGGGTTTCTTTTTATTATGTGAAATATGGTTAAAATTTTCTAAGCCTATGAGGGTTTATTTTAAGATGGATATTGGTGAAATGGTCACTAAATTCACCAGCTAGCCATTATAGTTTAGAACATATCATTGATGATTCGTGGATGCACCATGGAATGGTGACTGTCGCTATATTGTAGATTAGTGTAAGAAATTTCAGGAATTATGAAATAATTCTCAACTTCATGGGATTATTCTACACCAAATATTATATGTTATATATTCATAATATGATAATATATTTGGGGAGTTTGAACATGTTTAATAATCATTCAAGAATTAAATTATTACTAATGGGACTGAGTTGGGTGTTTCAAGAGTTGAAGCATTTAGATCATTTTTATGAAATAATAAATCAATGTATGGATACATATTTGATTTGATGATGCCTATATAAATGTTGTTTAAACCTCATAAGTGTGTGAGACTCCTGTTAGAAGTCCTAAAAGATGAAAAAAATTAACTCTCATTCTCAACTATATTTCAGTAAGGATATATAATTTCATGATAAGGAGGGAGATCCAACCCAAGCATCAGGAGATTTATTATATCACACACACTCAATAAAGAAGGAATATTCTTGTTGTATCTCATTATAAATTTTCAAACTCATGTGGATGGTTAGATTATTAAGATAGTATGGTATATAATCTATTAATCATTATATTATTCAATATAAATTTATAGATATATCATTTTTTTTATTGAGTTTTTTTATATTTATTATATTTTATTTTGAATTATAGTCACCCCTCTAAAACCCTTTACATTGACCATTTACCAATGTTTTTAAATTTGACCTAGCCTCCTGATATTTTTAAAAACAATATCCTCTATATTCTCCAAATCCTAAAAACTTAATTTCAACCAAAATTAATAAAATATCTATAATATATATTAAAGAAAATTATAATGTCCTCTAAATCCACAAACATGTAACAATGCAATTCATTTAAAACAAAAAACCATAGAGATTTCAACTTCTAGAAGAATTCATGGTGATATTATAATTCTTTATAAATACCTCAAAATATAATTACACCAATCATTCAACATTAAAATCATGATATAACTAAATTACACATATACCAGATCTAAACATAGTTGATTTCATTCATATCACCTAGTTAGATCCTTAATATGAATTTTCCAATTTCTAAACGATGAATTGGACACCACTTATACATCAATATAATAAATTACACAAAAAAATTCAATTAACCTACACATTGAGTTACTCAAACTGACACTGAAATAACATGATATAATCCCTTCTAATCTAAATCAGGATGCATTAGACTAATGACATTACAACAAAATATGGTATTCACCATCCTAATTATATGATCTAGCTCTACCTCATTTACAAAACCCACAAACACCAGTAATAAATAATGATGAATCTCAAAATCCATTATGGTCCAAAAATGAAATAAAATTCATTATATATTCATCTACATATAGTCACAGAACTTTGATTCTTACATGTTATAATAATCATTATCACAAACATAATTACTGGTCACCGCACACTTGATGCAAAGGTCTCCACTCAAATATTCAAAAAAATTATCCCCACCTTTGGATTGTCCACATCATTATAAATTCAATAATATCACACATGACCATCCATACCAGATGAACAATTCAGTTCATAAGCATAGTCCAAATAATCTCCATAAACAAAATTCCCCCTAAAAACTCATCTTTCTAATCATGCATCCCACCAAATAAAATTGATGTATTCTAGTGTTCAAATAAGGCCTCTAATATCATCACAACAAGTTCATTACATGAATACTCAAAATGGTGACACCAGAAAATCATAGTTATTTTTTTATTATAATTCCAAAAAAAGTACCTACAGATGACCAACATAGCCAATAACATGATACTTAATCTCATTCAAACATTTTGTAGGTATATTCTCATCCCTACCATAATAGTAATACACCATGGTAAATTTCTTATTTATTTGTGTGGTGAGAGACTACTTCATCGGTTGATTCCATCCTTATAACATTCTGAATCTCATACCCTAGATTCAGATGTTAAATTAATACATTAGTACAAAAACATAGATTACAAGATCCAAATATTTAGTAATTTTTGGAACAATATATAAAAAACATTTCTTTATCCCAAAAATTGAATATAAATTAAATGAATATTTGAAAAAAAAATATTTTTTTCTCGTTGAAACTGTATATGTCATATATATTAGTCTTCTTGGTTTCATAGTGAAATGGGGAACAATAGAGAAAGGGGTGAGATTTGATTCTTAGAAAGGTGTACCATGCAGTGGAATATATCCTAGATTAGGCATGGAATATATAATTTGAGGGGAATAAATATTTTCATATTTTCACAAATAATAATAACATATCCAATGACGAAAAAACAACATAAATATACACAAGGAAAAAAATAAATTGATTAATAGTAATGCGATGAATATTGGAAGATATATTAATATTACCATTAATACATAACATAAATTCATATTATATATCATCAAGGCTACATGTAATGAAATTGTAAATAAACTAGTAGAGTTTTACACACGGGAGGTCTAAATTAGTTTATCTCATTAAAATTAACGATTCTTCAAGGGTATATATAATCCTGAGTCCCACCCATCACTTAATATGTCCAATTCATCCATTAAAGGAATTTAATGTCTAAAAATATACATATCATAATTTTTTCTAAGGAATCACATACATATTTATGGCTTAGTAGTCAATGGATATCTGTATAGAATTAACATAAATATTGATTATCTATATTTCCCTATTAAATTAGATTATGTGGATATTAAACTAGACAAGAAAAAATACATAATCATAACATGATAAATAAATGTAAATTAAATAGTCATCCAATGAAATTTATTATCTATCTAGGTAAATACGCGTCAACCAAGATAATAAACTATAAGGTATTTACATGATACAAAATAAATGGTATACATTTTTTTCACTATTTTCCCTTCAAATAGAATGCATGGGTATCTAAGTGAACACCTAATAATTAAAGGAAACATTAAAAGGTATTCAAAAATAAAATAAATTGGATGAAAAAATTTTTTGTACATAGTTTATGTTAAGTAAAAAAGGTAGTGATAGAAAATTACCTATTGAGATTTCATTTTAATCATACGATGTGTATACATAAAAATTAATATTGTGGAGAAATTTAAATTCCAAGAGAAATAAAAATAATTATATATAACAAAATAATTGGCTAAAATATTAGTATGAATGACCCCCATTCATTGGATTGATTTGGGAATCAAGTGAATATATAATAATCGACATTAGAGAATTCATGATATTCACAGTGTAATGGGATGTATCCCAATCAAATAAATTATAAATACATATAGAGGGTACTTTCATGTCATATATATTTAAACTGAACATGAATTTCAATCCATATATTCCAATCCAATAATATGGTTCATATGGATTTTTTTAATTATTCAAATAATTTCCCCTCAGAGTGTCTTGTTAGGTTTTCAGTCTAAGCCCCACTCATCATGAAATGGGTGAATATAAATTTGTAACTCAACCAAAATTTTATAGGTGATTACCCGCAGTTTCATTAATGTAATATCTTCATCCACTTGTTAATATCTAGATAAGGATATAATTTATTTGAAACCTATCACAACCCACCTTCAACAAGATGAGGTCAGGGAAAACAAATGGACAGACCCTTCTTTATTCATGTTGAAGGAGAGATAATGACCCCATAGTCCCACATTCAATAGGCCCTAGAGTGGTGAATAGCACCAAGGTTATAAAATCTCACGTAATATGGAAAGAATTACCCTTTTATAGAACACGATTGGGAGATATGATGGTAAACTCAAACAACTCCAAGGATAGAAAGTAAAATTAAAGCCGGAAATTCATTCCCATATGCATGTTCAATATAAACTAATACATGTACAAGAAACTCTGAAAGGAAGTACCAAAAGAAAAGAAAAGCAGCAAAGACAACTGTCCCAACGTCCAAGCTAGTATGGTCTGGCACGGTTCTCAATATCCTCTATGAAACATAAAATATGATTCATATACATAGGGTGAGTGTATAGGTATACTCATTTGAGAAAACTAAATGCTCTCTTATGTAATTAAGGAGGTATTTTAATGCCCCGTGAGAAAATAGGTAACCAAAACACCTAGCAAGGAAACTATCCACCCAGCCACACCAAGGCACACTCCCCAAAAAACACAAGTAAAGTAAATTAATAGTAATAGAACATTGATATTTGGCTACCCTGCACCACTTTTCCACTGGTTATTTTAAGGCATCCTACATGTCATTCCACCACACAGGCTCCAGTGCAGTCCCACTGCCACCCCAACAATAACTTTATGGGAAACCACAACCCCACATCCCACTTGTAGACACTGAGGCAACCACAACTATGCATCCCGTCCATAGATACTTGGGCCCCCAAAACCACAAAAAAACCACTCCCATATACACTTGGGCCACCACAACCACTACCACACCCGAAAACACCTAGTCCTTATCCGAAAGACACTTGGGAAACAAACTTACCCTCACAAACCAGGGTGAAACACCATAACACACCCTACTCAAAGAGTCATGGGCCATAATAAACATTAGGTAGTTAGAGCCTACCTAGAGATTCTTAGGATTCCTTGGAGAGGGATCTGAAAAAGAAATATTAACCACCTACTAATTGGAATATTTGGGAAAACATCATCCCTCATGAAATGGGGGTGTTCGGCACGATGTTCTCAACATGGGTGGGGTTCCTATAAGAAACACAATACCTAAATTTTATACATATAAGTAATCAAGAACTCATCCAATTCTATGGTTCCCAAATAGAAAACCATCTCATACACAACCACTCTTGCTGCTATCCCTACATGAACAAGTACAAAACATCCACAACCAGAATAAAACCCACTTATGGGAAAAAAATTTCATTGTACCAGTTCTCATTTAACATATTCATGTGATTTCCATTTAAAATAATTCTTCACTACTGGGAAACTATCATGCATAACCAGAAGCCAAAATAACTACTGGAATAAAACAACCACGAAAAAATTTTATCATTCCGGTCGGTTATCTTGTTTAGTAACAATAAAAAAATGGATCATTGAGATCCCTAGAAGTATTGGAACCAAATAAATCCCCAAAATATAGGCTCCACATGACCTCAGATTCACAAACCATTGACTTCACAACCATAGATTCTTTCCCCATCCACGTCTACTCAAAAACATCAATAGAGAAACCATGCATTCTACTAGAACAGAGCATGGAATATTTCAAATTTAGCCAACTTAATTTAGTAAGTCACTTATTTTTGTTTGGATAACTATAGTAATCACACAAGAGTTTCTTATTAACCAGGCATCCATTTAATCAACCAAGATTACATAATTTACTAGTTTCAATGATACATTCATTTAATCACCTGGTTATCCTAAAAACAAAGCTTCCTTAATGTTCTTGAAATGACTGCCAATGGCTAATATTTTTAGTGGAAATAATCCGATACAATTCACAACATAAAAAAAAGTTATAGATAAACAATGTTTTCAACCTTACCACCCATTAGTTCTTTAATATTCTATTTATTATCTTCATTAAATTTGGTTTCATCCACATCCTGAAGGATCAACATCAAACCCACCCCACATGATTGAAAATAATGGGGGATGAAGGAAGAAACCCTCCTTGGATGATCAAAGATCGATGTTTTCTCTCTATGTCAAGAACTGGGGTTAAAGTCAATTATAGGATACTCCATAAACTCCAAGGCCGAGTGGGAAGGGATCCATCATGGGCCATGATTCGTCTCTAGAAGATACACTCCAAGCATACTGAGGGAAAAGAAAGAGACTAAGGTAGAATAATATCTAGTTGTGATAAAAGGCTCGATCTTAGAGTTATGAGATGAGTATTCTTAAAGTTTTTAGAAAATTCGATCTTGTTTTGACCACGTGGTTGTGTGGTTTGACACATTATAATTAATTATTATATAGTAATTCTCCTCAGAGATGGTGGAGATAACAACAGTGAGTTAATAGATTTCTTATAAATAGAGAAAAACATGTAACAAGGGAGAAACTTGAAAACACAAAAAAAGGGTGTGACACTGATGAAAAATGCCACAAATTTGGGAAAATCAAGTTTTGACCAACACTTAGGGGTTTATAAAATAATCTACTGGACTTAAATTTCATTTAATGGGGTATTAAAACACTTTTACGTCAAAATATATATTACAGGAGTGAAACTGGAAAGTCCTTGAAAACCTGGAAATGAACCACCAATAGGTGAGTAACTGTCACCTTGGCATCATTGCCTTGGAACCATCTCTCTAGCACCACTTCCCTAGAACTGATGTCGATCAGTCCCATGGACTACCCATCAGTGCCACCAATGTTCTTCGGTGCCACCGTTTGTTCAAACCAATATTTGGTAAACTCTTTAATGAGTCACTGATAGTCCCCATGATACCCTGAATAGTATAAATTGAAAAAGTAAAGGATCAAGAAGGTCTAAACCATTACCTAAGATACCTATCAAAAAATTCTCACCATCGATAATTCAATATTAAACCTGAAGAAAATATAGGGATTGACACAATAACCTCATAAGATACCTCTCAGGGACAAACCACCCTAGAGGTGGTCGAAAGACAGAACAACCATGACATCCTAAAGCATTTCTATCACATCTATCTCTTGAAAAAATACAGATACACTATCCTCCCCAAGTATCCACACAAACATATAAGTGTCACACCATCTAAACTTATGGATTTGGTAGTCCCTTTTTCACATGTAATGAAACTATCCATTTGAGGTGGCACTGAATTAACCGCATAGGTTTAATCGCATCCACCATAATGCATTTTGATTAGAGATCAGGTCCTCCCCTCCCCACAGTCAAGAATTTTCACACAAATTAAGAAAATAATTAAAGATCCATCTTGTAGTTAAAAATCTCAATCATTACATCCAATTCAAGTAAAAAAACAGAAAATTAAAACACAAAACAACTCTGTTTATTGGGCATGCATATGTTCCTCCCTTTCTAAGGTACTCTCCTCAAGGACACTATTCCTCCACAACACACGATCCAAAGGAATCATTTTTCCACAAATAACCTTCTCATTATGGACCTCGATCCTCACTGGTCACTCCATAAACATCGCATTATTCTCAATATCTGTCTCTCCCTAGTCAAGGATGTGAGATTCATCATGTAGACACCAACAGAGCCGAGATAAATAGAAGACATTCTGGATCCTCTCTAGTAGAAGTGTTAATGACAGTGGATATTCCACATCACCGACTCGCCCCAATAAGTCGAAGGGTCTGGTGAACTAAAGGGAAAGTTTACTCCCCCTACTGAACCTCTGATTCCCACACCAATAAGAGAACTTTAAGAACACATGGTTCCAACCTCTAACTCCATGGTTCTCCTATTAGGATCAAAATATGACTTTTTCTGTCCTAGTCCACCTTTATCCTCTCATGCACAAGCTGAACCTTATCTGTCATGCTCTGCACCACTCCCAGGACAAGAACACCTACCTCCCCAACCTCTTTCCAACACATGGTTGAACGCCATAGTCTCTCATAGAAGGCTTCAAATAGTTCCATGCCAATGGTACAATGATATCTATTGTTCTAGGAAAAAAATTGCAAAAATAAATTGCCATACCCATAATCCTATGACATCCATAACACATGATCGTAGAATATCTTCTAATGTCGGGATGGTCCTCTCTGTCTTCCCATCAGTATGAGGGGGAAATTTGTTCTAAGGCATAAATGGGTGCCAATATCACACTATAATCCCTTCTAGACTCGTGATTTAAAGAATGTATCCTGATCAAAAAAATATTGTTCTGGGAATCTTGTGCAACCTCACTACTAAACCCGTGTACTTCGGTGTTATAGATTCCACTACGATCAACTCCTTAATTTTTAAGAAGCAATACGATTTCAAAAAATGGTCCACCATTACCCATATGGAAATACAACCTCCATTATCTCATGGTAGTCATATGATGAAATCCATTAAGAAGTCATTCCACTTCCACTTGGTAATGTCTAAGGACTGCAACAGACTTCCTAGAAAATGGTGCTTATCCTTCACTGCTGACATAGGAGGCAGTTTTCCAAAATATTACTACTTCACGCTTCACTCTGTGCCACCAAAACTAACCTCTCATGACACGGTACATCATGTAAACTCCCAGGATTACTACCAGGGGTGTGCTATAGAACATGCTAAGAAATCTCTCGTGCATTTCCTCTGAGACAAACAACTTCCCATAAGAAAGCATCTGATTTTGACCATCCTTCATCCATCATTCTGTAGCATTATCAAGGATAACATGATCACACATGAATTTAGACTCATAGTCTCCTCACTAATATTCCTCCACCTATGGTACCAAGGAAGACTGCATTGTCATAAAAAATAGACATCCTCTTTTATCTTCCATTATTATGCCCGGATGTAAAGCAGTTAACTCCTCCATTTCTTTCCATGCATCTGCTGAATCTTAAACCACATCCTTCTATTATTTCCTTCTCAAGTAATCTTCCACCACATTACCCATTACTAAGGTTTATGAGATCTTAAAGGCATTTTCATGAAGAAACTCCATCTACCTCTATATCCGCTAGTTCATGTCTCATTGAGAGAAGATATATGTCAAGATCTTATGATCTGTAAAGACCAAAATTCCTTCCTTTATGAGTTAATTCCTCCACAACATTAGTGAGAATATAATTACTATAAGATAAAAGGTGTGGGTGGTATTTTTACATTCGTGAGGATGAAACTTTCTTCACTCATAGGTGATTACTCCCTACTTCTGAATCAGCACACATTTCGTGCCTCTACCAGAATCATCACAGAATGTTTCAAAAGTTACCCCTTCCTTTGGAAACCATAGAAATGAGAAATTGACCATAATCCTATTTAGATAAATAAAATATTCCAGGAACTTCTCACTCTAAATGAAATCCTGGTCTTTTCTATTCCAGTCCATTAAATGCACTGCAACTCAAGAGAAGTCGGGTACGGACCTTTGATAGTAACCTGCCAGTCCCATGAAACTATGATCCTCTGCCAAATTCATGGGTGATTCTAAAGAAACAACCACTTCAACCTTAAATAGGTCCACCACTATTCATTGTTGGGGAACCATGTGTACAAGTATGTACACCTCCTATGTCCTAAACATGTATTTAGACAACTTCCCATAGGGATGGTGGTGTCAACGGAAATCCAAAACTATCCTCAGATACTCGTTGTGATCCTCCTCTGATATTGAGTAGATCAGGATGTCATCGATGAACACAACTATGACATGGTCAAGAAACTTTTAGAAATTAGATTTGATGAGCCCCATGAACACGGATGGTGCATTCGTAATTCCAAACAACATGACCATGAACTCAAAGTGTTTATAGCATCACCTGAAAGCAGCCTCCAAGATGTCACCATCATTCACCCTCAACTAGTGATATCTATATTGTAGGATGATCTTATAGATAAAAACTGCTCCCTTCAACTGTTCAAAAAGGTTTTCAATCCTCAATGAGGGGTAAGGGTTCTTGATAGTTACCTAGTTCATCCATCTGTAGTCTATGCACAACTTGAGACCACCATCTTAAATCATCACAAACAAGACTGGACCACCCCATGGTGACATTCTTGGTAAGATAAAACACTTCATCCTCAAGTCATCAACATTAATAAGTAACTCCTACAACTTAGAAGGCACCATTAGATAGGGATTCATCGAAATCGGGCGGTCAATTGGATATAAGTCTATCCTTGATTCTACACCATGTTAAAGGGGTAGAGTCACAACCACTTCAACGAAGATGTCTAGGAACTCACTGAAAATCCCTGGGAAATCTACCCTCTTTGAGTCTACTGACTCCACTGAAAACTCAGCTAACATGAAAATAAGGGGCTCTACATGCCGGCTTCCCTCTTGGAAACCTTCCTCACCGATGAAATCTATGCACTGAAGGCCCACATCTAAAAACATGACTCTTCCCCAAAATTAGTCAATAAGAGAATGCATGAATAACATCTAGTATATTCCTAGGATGAAATCATATAGATGCATTTCTAGAAGAAAGATATCCCCCTTAGACTGATGTGCCCCAATGTTAGCATACATCCTCGAAAAACATCAAACAAGATGGTCGGACCCTCAACAGGCATTCTCAACACTAGGGGCATGGAATGTATCTCTACTTATATACCCATGGAATGGACTAGATTGGGTGAAACAAAAGAGTGGGAATCTCTTGAATCACACAAGGAATTAACAAGATTACTATACAAGTTGACCATACAATGAACAACCCATGACCCTGCTGAAACTACTACCTCGGCGGCATGAATCTTTCCATGCTTATCTCATCATACCCTCAGTTGACAACCACCTCCTAGAACATTCCCTAGTCTATTTCCTTGAAAGGGACCCTGAGGATAGCCTCATATGGCATAGTCCTACCTTGGTAGAGAGGGAGCTTGATGCCACTACTACTACTGGTACCTAAAAGGTCTAGCTGGCATCTGGTTCTATTGATGTGGCCACTGAACCTGCCCACCCCATTGTACTGCACTCAGTCTAGGCACTGATTTTGAAGATTCCCATGGCTCCCACATAAGGAGAACCTTGTTCCTAGGCTCATTGAGAAAGGGTGGGGACTGGGAGATCGAAACTGGAACTGTTGGATCCTACTCCCCATCGGTCAAAACCTAGATGACCCTAATGTTGGAGGCCTGCTTCTAAAGGCCTTCCCCCGTAAAGATACCAATTGAATCCCCTTTTGTGGAATAATTATTAGAATGTGCATCCTCTCCACCACTTTAGTCTTCTTCTATACCTCCATGTACATTGGTAGAGTGAATAGAGTAACATTATACTGGATAGAAGGTCAAAGTGTCTCGTCTAAGCACCTTACCCGAGACTCCTCATTTGTGAAGTGATCTAGAGATAAACAAAATAGATCCTTGAACTAGATCCCAAACTCCCTTACCGATATACTCCCTTATTGTAGGGAGATAAGCTCTTCCCTCTTTTCAGCCTTCATTTTGGAAGAATTTAATTCTTTCTTGAACTCCTTCATAAAGTCAGTCCATGAAACATTAGTTTCCTTCTTCTCCCTGAGATATAGCATCCACCACTGACGTTCCACTCCCTACATCTATCTCACAGCCAAAGTAACACAATACATCATCGAATCTTGGATCTTGATGAAGGTGATCACCCACTCCTAAATAAAAACTCTTTATATCTATGTCTGAGAAGCTTAGCTCAAAATTTTTGAGGGTTTGCTACTAAAATGAATTAAGCATCTTCTACCACTGGTCGTCCTCCTCCTCTCAATTAGCCCTCCACTGATCAGCCAAATCAGCATTCTAGTCCTCGATCTCCCATAAAACTCATGGACATCATCTGGGTGCCATAGCTATAAGGTAAACAAGAAATTCCAAAGCCTAAGTAGTGTATAAGATTTCATTAAAAAAATTCATAAACTATGTATTTACATTAAATTCCCAAAATAACAAAAAACAAAGGAACAAATGTCATTTCCATGCATATACCTTTACTAGGGTCTCTACCCTACAATCAATGTAGCCTCATCTTTTCATTCATTATGTCTAGTGTCCTTGGATCGGATAATGGGGGGCCTAAAATCCCATCTCCTAGTGAGTCTTCCCTGGACTATTTCACATACCAAGATTGTGTAACACTAGTTACTTACCATCCCATGTAATCCTCATAGTTCCTATCCCCAAATACCATCCTATCTCCCAAACATCACCTCTGATACCATTCTGCCATGACTCGCCTTCACCATGATGAGGGAAGAGACAGAAAACTGCCAGACCCTTCCTCCTTCATATTGAGGGAGAGATAATGGCCCCCTGAGTCTGACCTTCAACCATCCCTAGATTGGAAACTAGTATCAAGGGTAATAAATATCTTGTAATATAGAAGGAATTATACTTTTTATAGAAAAATATTGGGAGATAATATGGTAAAACCAATGAATCGAAGGAATGAAAGTAAAATTAAACCCAAAAATCCATTCACATATGTGTGTTCAATATAAACTGATACAAGTACAAGAAACTCTGAAAGGATGTACCAAAAGAAAAGAAAATTAAAAATGACAACTATCCCAACATCTGAGCTAGTAATTTCTGGTACAGTTCTAAAAGTCCTCATGGAAACCAGAAAGTAGTTTTATACGCATTGGGTGAGTATACAGGTATACTGCATAAGAAAAACAAAAATCACTTGTGCGAAAGTGGGCACTACTCTAATGCCATGTGAGAAAAGAGGTAACCAAAACACCTAGCAAGGAAACTATCCTCCCAACCCCACCAAGTCACACTCCTCAAATAAAGAATGTTATGTAAATTAATAGTAATAACACATTGATATTCGGGTACCCTGCACTGCTTTCCCACAGGTTATTTTAGGACATCCAATGCATCAAACCTCCCCCATAGGATCCACTGCAATCCCACTGTCACCCCAACAACAACCTTATGGACCACCAATGCCATGCATCCCACCCATAGAAACCTGGGGCACCACCACCATGAATATTACTAGAAAAAACCAAGGCCACTAGAACCACGCATAACCACACCCTTAGACACCTAGTCCACCACCACCACTTCCACACCCAAAAACACATGGTCCTCATCCCAAAGAAACACGGGAAACAAACCAGCCTGCACATACCCTGTCTATCCACCACAACACACTCTACCCAAGGAGTCTTGGTAAATAATGAACCATAGTCCATCACCGCCGTCCCAGATATTCTTGGGATACATTGGATAGGGAACATAAAAGGAGATAATAACCAGCCACTCATAGTAATGTAGGTAAAAACACCCTCCCCCAATAGATGGGGGTGTTCAGCATGAAGTTATCAACATGGGTGGGGCGTATAAGAATCACAAGAACTACATTTCTTACATATTATTAAAAAAGCACTCATCCCATACTAAGGGTCCTAAAATAGGCAACAAGATCATACACAGCCACTCCTACTACTATCCATTCATGTAAAAGTACACAACAGCCATGACCAGAACACAACCCACTTCGGGAAAACAATTCCCCATTATACCAGTTATCATTCAATATGTTCAACTAATTTCCATTTAAAATAATTCTTCTCTATCGGTAAAATATCAGGCATATCCATAATCCAAAACAACAACTGGAAGAAAAATTTTATTCAAAAATTTAAGCATTCATGCCCGATTCTCATGTTATGTAACAACATCAAAAGGGATCCTATAGATCCCTCGAAGTACTAGAACCAAACAAATCCCCAATATACAGGCTCCACACAGCCTCAGATTCAAAACCCAATGACTTCCCATCCAGATATTCCATCCCCATCCATGTCACCATAACAATATCAACAGAGCAACCATGCATACCACTAGAATAGAGAAAGAAATTTTTCATATTTATCCACCATCATTTATTATGTTTCTTATTTCTGTTTGGATAACTAGGGTGATCACACAAGGGTTTCTTGTTCCTCGAGCATCCTTTTAATCAACCAAGATTACATAATTAACCAATTTTATTATCATAGTAATTCAATAACCATGTTATCTAGAAAAACAGAGCTTCATTAATATGCAATAGAGGACCACCAATGGCCCCGATTTTTAGTGCACATAATCATATTCAATTCACAACATAATAACAGAAATATAATATAAAAATATCATCATCATTCCCACCCATTCATTCTTTAACTGTAAATTTATTATCTTTATTAATGTTGGTTTCATCCATGTCCCAAAGGATCATCATCATACCCACCCCACATAAAACATAGTAAATATAGATGAAGGAAGAAGTCATACTTGGATGATCAAGGATCAAATTTTTCACTATATTTCGTGAACTAAGGTTGACGCAACTTGTAGGAAACTCCAATAACTACAAGGATGAGTGGTAAAGGCTCTAGAATGGGTCCACAATTCGTCTCCAGAAGAGGGAATCCTGGCACAAAAAGGGAAAATAAAGAGAGTAACGAAGAAGAATATCTCTGTGTGATAAAAGGCTCGATCTTATAGTTACGGGATGTGCAATCCCGAAGTGATTTAAAAATGAGGATATTGGTTTGACCATGTAGCTGGGCAACTTCACATGTTATCATTAATTTGGATCTTATAATTCTCCTCAAATATGGTGGAGATAACAGTTGAGAGGTAATAGATTACATTAAAATGGATAAAAACACATAATAGGGGTGAAACTATAAAACACAAAAATGGGTGACACCGAGGAAAAGGTCAACATGTTTTGGTTACTCAAGGGTCTCCCAACTATTGGAGATTTAAGATATACTCTATAAGCTTTAAATTTATTTGAAATTGGTATGAAAAAAATTTTCATCAAAAGATACATCATTGGAGAGAAACATGAATATCTAGGAAAAACTTGAAATAACCCACCGATGGGTGAGTCATCGTCGCCCTAGAACCATTGACCTAGATCCTTCGCCCTAGCACCGATGCTGGTCAATGCCATGGGTGGACCGTCAGTGCCACTAATGTCTATTGGTGCCACTGTTCGTTTGACATAATATTTGGAATACTCTTTAATGAGTCACTGATGGTACCCATGATACCTCAAACACTAGAATTAGACAAAGTAATTAACTGGGAATGTCTAGTCCATTACATTAGATACCTCTCAAACTATTCTCACCCTTGAGAATCCAAGAGTAAACCAAAAGAAAATAGGGGTTCGAACAACAACCTCGTAAGATACCTCTCAGAGAAAAAACCACCGTAGTGGTGTTTGAAATCCGGAAAAACCTCAAAATACAATATAATTTCTATCACATTTATCTCTTAAAATAATACAGATACACTACCACTCCCCCCCCCCAATTAACCACACAAAAATATAAGGGTCACACTATCCAAAATTATAGATTAGGGAGTCTCTTTTCCCATGTCAAGATACTATCCACTTTGGATGACACTAACATTCCCCCACAGGTTTAACTACATCCACCATAATGAGTCTTGATTAGGAATTAGGTCCTCCCCTCTCCACAGTCAGGACTTTTCAATCAAATTTGGATAATAAGGAAAGATCACATCTCATTGGTTACAAGGTCAAGCATTACATCAAAGCCATGTACAAAACTAACACAAAATCAAAACTGAAAACATCTTTGGGTACTGAGAACGCATATGTGCCTCTTGTTCCCAAGTACTCTTATTAAGCACACCATGCCTCCAAAACCCATGAACCAAAGGAATGTTTATTCCACAGTTCACATTCTCCTTACGGTATTCGATCCTCACAAGTTGCTCCATGAACATCGCATCATTATCAATATCTATCTCTCCCCATTCAAGGATGTGGGAGTCATCGTGCAGATACAAACAGAGCTGAGATACAAGGAAGATGTTTTGGGTCTTCTCTGGCAGTGGTGGTAACACTGACTGAGATGCCACCACGTCGATGTACCCCAATACCTTGAATAGTTTGATGAACCTAGGAAAAGCTTACCCCCATAAAGAAGCTCTTCTACCCACAGCGATGGGAGACCATTATGAAAATGTGGTCCCCAACCTCGAACTCCAAGGGTCGCCTCCTATGATCAGCATATGACTTCTTCTAGTCTTGGGCCACCTTCATCCTCTCAAGAACAAGCTGAACCTTCTTCATCGTGCTATGTACCACCCTCGAGTGAGGAACACCTGCCTCCCCATCCACTGTACAACACACGGGGTAACAAAATGGTCTCCCATACAAGACTTAAAATGGTTCCATGCCAATGGTAGAGTGATAGATATTTGTGAATGTCAAAATCTCCTAGAGGCAAGTGACGTACCCATGATCCTCTAAAGTCTAGAACACACTCTCATAGAATATCTTACACTGTCTAGACGGTCCTCTCTATATGACCATCCATCTAAGGGTGAAAAGTAGTGATATGGCATAGATTGGTGCCAAAAGGAATATGTAATACCTTCCAGACTCATGATGTAAATGTTTAATCCCAATCCAAAATGATGGTTCCGGCAATCATGGGTATCCACACAGCTTCACCCATGTACTTTTTTGTTAAGGAATCCATTGCGCTTGATTCCTTAATTGCTAAGAAATTATCTTATTTTGTCAACTGGTCCACCACTACCCAGATGGCATCACAGCCTCCCTCAACTCGGGGTAGTCTTGTAATGAAATCCATTGAGAGGTCATCCCACTTCCACTTGGGAACATCTAAGGGCTGCAACAAACCACATGGAAGATGGTGTTCATCCTTCACCTACTGACACAAGAGGCACTTTTCCAAAAACATCACTACTTCCAGCTTCACATCGGGCCGGCAAAATTGACCCATCAATCCTTGGTACATCATGTAAACTCTTAGTTGTACCATACGGGGTGATTTATGGAACACTCTGATAACTATCATGCACATTGCCTTTGGAAAAAACAACTTCTTGTAGAAAAGAATCTGATTTTGGCCACACTTCATCCATCCTTCTAGACAATTACCATGGGAAACACGATCACATATCACTTCAGCCTCCAAGTCTCCCCACATAGACTCCTCCACCTATCATTCCAAAAAATACTTCCATGTCATCTCAATCAGATATCCTATACCATCCTCCACTCTCATGCCCAGATGTAAAGCAACAAACTTCTCCATTGCCTTCCAAAAATCAACTGAATCATTAACAACATCCTTGTGTGACTTCTTACTCAAGGTGTCGGACACTACGTTCCCCTTTCCTAATGTGTAGTAGATCTCAAAGTCATAGTCCTAATGAAAATCCATCCACCCACACTATTGCATGTTTAGGTCTAGCTGGGAGAAGACATACCTTAAGAACTTGTGATCTGTGAAAACCAAGATGTATTCCTCGATAAGGTAATTATCCCACATCATTAGTTCAAACACAACTAATACATTATCCATTTCATGGGTTGAATAATTAGGCTCATGAATACATAACTACCTAGACCCATAAGAGATCACACCCTGCTGCTGCATGAGCACACACCCCAATCCTAGACCAGAAGCATCACAGAACACATCAAACGTTACCCCTTCTTATAGAAAACTCAGCACTGGGGCACTAAGAAACTTCCCATTTAGATAAATAAATGTTTCTTGGAACTGCACACTCTATACGAAACCCTAGTCTTTTCTATTCATGGTTGTTAAAGGTGCTGAAACTCGTGAAAGTGGGGTACGAACCTTCTATAGTAACCTTCTAGTCCCATAAAACTGTGAACCTCTACAAAATTTATGGGTTCTTCCCAAGAAACAACTACTTAAAACTTTTACGGGTCCTCCTCTATTCCCTGCTGGGATGGGACATGTCCAAGGAAGCGCACCTCCCATGTCCATAACAATAAATTGGAAAACATCTCATAGAGATGTTGCTGTCGGATAACCTCCAAAATTGTACTCATGTTCTTGGTGTGATCCTTCTCTGATCATGAGTAGATCAGGATGTCGTCAATGAACATGACTACAAACCAGTCCAGATACTCAGGGTAAACAGAGTTCATGAGATCCTTGAACAAGGCTGGTGCATTCGTAACGCTGAATGGAAAGAACATGAACTCAAAGTGTCCATATTTGGACATGAAATCCATCATCGAGATGTCACCCTCCTTCACCCTCTGTTGGTGATATCCAGACCATAGGTCGATCTTAGAGAACCAAATTTCTCTCTTCTACTGGTCAAAAAGGTCGTTGGTCCTCAAGAGGGGGTAACGGTTCTTGACCGTTACGTGGTTCAGCCTTCAGTAGTCTATGGATAGCCTAAGACCACTATCTTCCATCTTTGCAAAAAAGACTGGAGAACATTATGTTGATGATATTGGTCATATAAAACCCTTCTTCATCATTTCATCAACCTGAATTCACAACCCCCACACAACATAGAAGGCACTATCCGATTAAGAGCCATCAAAATCGGGCAGGCATCGGGTAGTAAGCCTATCCCGAACACAACATCAAGTCGAGGGGGTAGATTCACAACCTAATAAAGGAATATGTCTAGGAACTCACTGAAAATCATTGTGACATCCACCATCTCTACATCTACTGACTCTGATGACAACTCGCCTAACAAGGATTGAAGGGGATGCACACACCAGCTTCCCACCTTGCAACCCTTCTCACCAATGAAAGCTACGTGCTGGCCACCCATATCGGGGAACACGAGTCATCTCCAAAAGTATTTGATAATAGAGTGCAGGGAAAATAGCCATTCGATTCCTAGGATGACATTGTTTGGATTCATTTTCAAAGTAAATAAATCCCCACACGATTGATGCAGCCCCAGCATCAGTGAACATCCTCAACAAACATCAAATAGGTTGGTCTAACCTCTAATTAGTGTGTTAAACTCTAGGGGAATGAAAAGTCTCTCTACATATAGACCCAAGGAATTGGATAGACTGGGTGAAATAAATGAGTGATAAACTCTGGAATCAAACAAGGAATATGTAAGTGAAATATACAATCTAATCGTACCTAGAACAATATCCGGCCCTGCTAGAACTGCTACCTGTACGACGTGAATCTGCCCATTCCCAGATCCTATACACCAAGGTTGTCAGCTTCCACCATGATAACATCATAGTTGTTGTCCCTAAGGAGTTCCTTTATGTTGAAGTCCTCTAGAACTGTCCACCCTTAGTGGAGTGGTAACTCTCTTCCCCGGGTACTGTTGCTGTTGCTGAAAAAGTTTCTCGACATCTAGTGCTGCTGAGGTGGGCGCTGAATCTTGCCACCCCCATTGTACTTCACTCGGTCTATGCACTGATTTAAAAGATTCCAAAGTCTCCCAAAGATAAATCACCTCTTCCACTCTCGTGGGGAAAGGGCGAGGACTGGGAGATTGAAACATGAGTTTTTGGGGCCTTCTCCCCTTCAGTCGACACCTAGAAGGCCCTAACGCTGGAGGCCTTCTGCTAATGGCCTTACCATTTGATAATACCAACTGGGTCCCCTCTCATAGACCACCCCCCAGCGTGTGCATCCTCTCAACCAATTTAGATTTCTTTTGGACATCCAAGTATGTCAGTGGAGTGATTGGAATAACAACATACTAGAGAGAAGGTCAGAGCACCTCCTCTAAGCGTCGTGGCCGCTACTCCTCATCCATGAAGTGTTTTGGAGTGAAACAAAGGAGATCCTTAAACATGATCCCAACAAACTTACCAACATAATCCCTTAATAGAAGTAGAGAATCTGTTTCAACTTTTCAGCCTTCATCGTGGAAGAAATTAATTCCCCCCAGAACACCTTCTCGAATTCAGTCCATGAAACCTCATCTTCATTCTTCTTACCGAGATATAGCATCCACCACTAACGTGCCACTCCCCGCATCTGGTTCATAGAAAAAGGAAATAAATACTCCTATTAATCTAGGATCAAGCTAAAGTTTATCACCATCTCCTAGATCCACCTCTCCATCTCTATGCCCAAGATGATGCCCTTGTACATTCTGATGGTCTTACACTAAAAGGAACATAGAATCTTCTTCCACCGGTCATCCACCTCCTCTTGATCATCCCTCTTCTAATCATCAAAATCATATTACTGATCCTTGATCTCCTTCAATACTCATGGGTATCATTTGGGTTCTGTAGTTTCATAGTAAATAAGGAATTCCTAATCCCGAGTAGTATAGAAGATTCGTTTTAAATATTAATTAAACTCATTATTTATTTTAAATTTCGTAAACACCCAAGACACACAAGAACACAATTAATTATGATGTAAGTAACTTTCTTAGGGTCTCTACCCTACAATCTGTGTAGCCTCACTAGGTCATTCGGTAGGTCTAGTGTCCATGCATTAGACCACGGGGAGGGGGGAATCTATTATCTTAACTGGTCTTCCCTAGCCTATTTCCTAAACCAAGATTGCCTAAAAAAATTTCCCTACCTTCTTGAAATATTCATTATTCCTAACCCAAAACTCCATCCTATATCTCTACCATCGCCTCTGATACCTTTCTATCTTGACCTTCCTTCCCCAAGAAGAGGGAAGGGACATCAAACTATCAACCCTTTCTTCTTCACGTTGAAGGAGAGATAATGACCCCCGAGTACCTCCTTCAATAGGACTCAGAGTGGATACTAGAACCAAGGGTATAAAATATCACTTAATATGGAAGGAATTGAAATTTTCATATTACGAGATCATTATATAAATTTGTAAACCCAAAGAAATCAATGTAATAAAAGTAAAATCCATGACAGAAATCCATTCCCATATGCATGTTCAATATAAACTGTTACAAGTACAAGAATCTCTGAATGAATGTAACAAATAAAAATAAAAGTAGCAACAACATATCACCTGAAGTTTGACCTAGTAAGGTCTGGAACAGTCCTCAAAGTCCTCCTGGAAACCTAAAATCAATTTTATATACGTAGGGAGAGTGTCCAGGTATACTCAGTAGAGAAAATAATAAGCTCTCATTAAAAAGTGGGGAGGAATTCTAATTCCACGTGAGAGAATAGCTAATGAAAAAATCTAGTAACAAAACTATCCACTCATCCTCACCAAGTCACACTCCCCAAATAATTCAAGTCAAGTAATGTAATAGTAATATCACATCGATATTTGGGTACCCCACACTGCTTTCCCAGTAGTTATTTTAGGACATCCTATGGAACAGACCTCCCCTCATAGGTTCCACTATAGTCCCACTACTGCCCCAACAACAACCTTATGGGCCACCACAACCATGCATCCCACCCACAAACACCTAGGCCACCACAACCACGTATCCTTCCTATATACACCTAGACCACCACAATTACACATAACAAATCCCATAGACACCTGGTCCACCACAACCACTCCCATGCTTGAAAACATCTGGGCCTCATCTTGAAGACACTTGGGAAACAAACATACTCAGACACACCTAGGGAAACCACCATAACACAACCGGCCTGAAGATTCTTGGGCCATATTGAACCTAAGGCCATCACATCCTACCCATAGAGTCTTGGGCTACTTGAGAGAGGGGGGAAGAAAAAAAGATAATAACTATCCAATCATAAGAATTTTGGAAAAAACACCCTCCCCTATCAAATGGGGGTGTTCAAAACAGAGTTCTCAACATGGGTGTGGTGCGTATAAGAAACACAAGAAATAAATTTTATATATAAAAGTAAGAAATCACTCATCCATCATAAAGGTACCTAAACAGACAACCATCCCATACACAACCACTCTTTCTACTATCCCTACATGCACAAGTACACAATAGCCATGAGGGGAATAAAACCAACTTGTGGAAAAAATCCCATTTTATAATTTCTTATTTAACATGCTCAAGTGATTTTCATTTTAAATAATTATTCATTACCGAGAAACTATCAAGCATAACCATAATAAAAAATAATAAATGGAAGAAAACATCCATGAAAACATTTAAGCATTCATGCCTGATTCTCTTGTTAAGTAACAACATAAAAATGGATCTTTGAGATCCCTTGAAGTACTGGAACCAAACCATGCCACAAAATACAAGCTCCACAAGGCCATAGATTCACAAACCAATAACATCCCATCCAAAAATTCCATCCCCATCCACTTCACCCCAAAAACATCAAAAGAGCAACCATGCATTCCACAAGAATAGAGCAAGGAAGTTTTCAAATTTATCCAACACCATTTATTAAGTTCCTTCTTTCCATTTGTCTAATTGGTCGGATCACAAATGGATTTTATATTCATTGTTATTCCATTTAATCAACCAATATTAAGTGACTAACCAGTTTCTATGTAATATTCATTTAATCACTAGTTATCTAAGAAAATATAGCATCATTCATGTGAAATAATGGACCACCAAAGGCCTTGATTTTCAGTTTACATAAGCCCATAAAATTCACATCATAAAAGAAAAGGTATTACACAACAACATCATCAAACTTATCACCCCTTAATTCTTTAAAATCATGTCTATTATCTTCATTAAATTTGGTTTCATACACATCCCAAAGGATCATCATCATACCCACCCCGCATGATGCACAAAAAAAAGAGATGAAAGAAGAACCCCTTCATGGATGATCAAGGATCGATGTTTTCTATCAACACCAAGAAATGGGGTTGACAAAACTTACCGGAAACTCCAAGAACTCCATGTCTGAGCAAGAAGGGATCTAACACAAGTGAACTATTTTTCTCCAGAAGAGGGACTCCAAGTGAACCAAGGTAAAATAAAGAGACCCTGTAAGAAGAGGATAAGAATGTGGTAAAATTCATGAACCTATAATTATGGAATGTGAAATTCCAAAGTGCTTAAAAAAGAGGATCATGTTTTGATCATGTAATTGGGTAGTTTCACATGTTATAATTAATTGGGATTTAATAATTCTATTTGGATATGGTGGAAAACAACTTGTGAGTTAATATAGTTCCATTAAACAGAGAGAAGCAAGTAACAGGTGCGAAACATGAATAAATGTAAAATGGTGTGAAACCAAGGAAAAATGACACATGTTTTGGTAACTAAAGGTTCTCCTGACTCTTGGGGATTTAAAACATTTTCTACAGGACTTAAAATGCTTTTAAAGGGGTATTAAAACACTTTAAAATCAAAACATATGTCACTGGAGTGAAACTGGAATGTTTTGGAAAAATTGTAAATGACCCAACAATGGGTGAGTCACCATCTCCCTAGAACGGATGCCCTATAACCTTCACCCTAGCACCATTTCCCTATCACTGATACTGATCGGTTCCACCAATTTCCATTCAGTTCCACTAAAGGACGATTTGTCCCACTGTTTATTCGACCCAAAATATGGAAAAATCATTAATGAGTCACTGATGGACCCCATGATACCCTAAACACAATAATTTGACAAAGTAATGGACTAATAAGGTCTGATCCATTACCAAACCACACCCTAATTACATCAAATATAATTGGATACTTTTTTTCTATGGGGTTCTTGAGAATTATAATAGCTTATGAATTTTTTATAATGAATTATAATGCTGACACCTCATTGATAAAATAATTTTGAATTTAAAAAAGGTCGTCATAATAAAATTTACTCTTGAAAAGTAATGTTATTCGAAAAATTGGAAAAATAAAGGATCAGAATAGGTTAAGAACCCTTACATCAGTGTAGTAACGACTTTAGAAAAAGATATAATGGAAGTGGATAAGTAAACTCGCATTAAAATTACGTTAAATGGATTATAATTCCATTGACTAGTAGGATTGCATGTATTTGAAGAATAATTAAAAATGGAATTATGATAAAAGGATTCCAATTGAAAATAAATAAGAGGATTATGAAACCTTACTTTTCCAATTAGCTTCTCAAATCTTGAGAGTGAACACCATAAACATTAAAGCCTCTTTACAGATAATTTCTAGCAGTTAGTATTTCTCAATTCATTTTATGTGGAAATGAATAAGATAATGGGTGGGTATATATACATGAGGGGTGGTGTTTAGGGTTATATTATTAAATATATTATTACTTAAGACATCCACTATTTGGTGGAATTGATTCAAATTAATTTAGTTATTAATTAATGATGAAAATATTTTTAAAGTTCCCAAAATCCCTTAAAAACTTATTTATATATAGGTGACGTTATTTTTGTATTTTAGTACTTTCTCCTCAAATTTTTTCCAATTACCTTATTTTACCTTTAAAATAGTAGTTCCATTTTATATTGGTAAATATTTCATGTTCATGAATATAAAATAAAAATTTTTAACAAATTATTGCATCCTAATTCAAAATATTAATATATATTTTACATGAAAAAAAATTTCAATGTGGTAAAAATTAATTCTAAAATAATATATGTATAATGCTTAAAATAGTTTTAAGAAAATACATAACTGATATTCTAAAATGGAATAAATAAATTTATATAAGAAACTCAATTATTCAACTATCATTTTATTATTCCATTAAAAAATTATCCTAAAAAATGATTAATAAATTATTGGGTTATGATCATATAATTATTAGGTCGTAAATATTATGCCATTTTTTAATAACAATATTTTCAGTATTCACCCATAAATAAACTTATTTAGAGAAATCCAAAAAATCTCCATAATAATATTTCAATATAGTGATTCCAAAAAATAAATTACAATTTCCAAAACAAAAATTATAAACTATTCGTACTTTATTTTTCATTAAAATTATCTAATACTTGTAAAAAATGATTTAAAACTCCACTTTTTCTAGGAGGGGTAACATTGATTTTGATTATTATTAATTATATATAGTATTATTGCTAATTAATCATTTATATAAAAAAATTAAAATTTAATGACATTATTCTTTTAATTAAGTTTAATTTTCTTTTTACATATATAATCTCATAAATGGTTTTAGTGCAACAGACATTAAACACTATGATTATAATTTTGTGTTTATATCCATATTATTTTTATTAAAATATACCTTGAAAACATAATAATATTTTTATGATAATAAGACATCATAAATTTGAGTAATTAAGTTTTAAGATAAGAATAATATTCATTTTATAAGGTTAATTTACTATAAAACATGTTACATGACGTTTTAAAAGGAAACTATAAGAATAGTAAAACATGCACAAAGAATATAATAAAAAACATTTATAAATTAAATGAACTATATTATTAATTATAAATTAAAAATACCATTTTAATTTAATTTATAAATTAAATTTAAAATTTAAATTACAATGACTTAATTACCAATATAATGTGAAAATAAAAATATTAATAAAATAATGTAGTTATCAAATAGAACAATTTATTTGACAAAAATCATGAATATAATAAAAGGGATATATGTATATATGTATAAATTATGGATGATCGAAGAAGGATATAATATAGTCTAGTTATTTGTTTTGAACTATATTCACCACATGGTCATGGGTTTAAGCCCCATGACCTTGCCAAATGTGACAGACTATCACTCGGCCTAGATGATTCCATTTTTCTAAAACCATTTAAATAAAAAATTTAAATTAAATTTGAAAAATATATAATGATAAAAACCTTGTTTATTAATATATTCATAAACACTTTTATGTTTTTATTAAAACCAAAAATATATATACATATTCAATTTAGGATTATTCATTTGAAATATCGGATGTAATATTCTACCCCATTAAATAAATTATGTCTACACAATTTTACCCATTGATAAAGACATATTAATAGACAGATACTAAGCATAACTATTTACTTAAATTTCATCTATGGTAAGGAAACATCAAAAGTACAAGAAAATTTTTAATCCTATAAAGACTATAAATTTAATCCTATCATAGTAATCTGTAATAAATAGTTATATATATATATGGATCTATATAAAAATAATAAAAAACATATATCCATAAATAAACAAACTCAATTCTAACAAAAACCACACTATCATTATATAAAGGGAAACCCAACAAATATTATGGGTTTTGAAATGTTTTCATTACATTATTTTGGTATCATTTCTAAATAATTGAGTATTCCTAATTAGTTCATGAATAAAACACTTAAATAAAAATCGTAATATTTAATTTTTATGCATTTATTTTAAATAAATGTCATTTAGTCTTGATATAATTCTAAAATATCCTAAAGGTATTTTATATAATTTTTTATCTCAATTAAATCTCTAAAATCTAGTTTATATGTTATCTACTAAACAAAATTTGATACCAATTGTAACATATTGTCTTCAGTACCCTATATTTGGATGTTACATTATACATTTTGAAAAATTCAAAGATCAAAAGATCAGATATTTTTGTAGTCATAATGACAGGATAAAAAAATGATCATTCAATTAGATCTAAAATAGAAGGTACATCATATGAAAAAATTAAAACTTTATAATTTATTTTTGGAACACCATATTTTAATTAATATTATTCATCACAGTTTCTTAGGTAAATGAAAAACAATAGATAAATTGGAGATTCAATAAACTCAATAATGGGTATCATGTAATAGATTTTATTATCTCATAAGATTGGAATAAATAATAAGGAAAGAATAAAAAAATTGGCAATTCCCTAAAATAGTAAAATATATCCATTTATAACATAAAAATATAAATAATAAAATAGAAAACAATAAATACTTTATTAGTGATTTAATGAAAATTTTAAGACTTCTTAATATTACCATCAAGTCCCCATGCCATGAAATCTTACGTACCATCAAGGCCTCATGTCAATATATTAAAAATAATTGGTAGAGGTTTACAATAAATACCAAAACAAAATTTCTATGTTAGACCTTCTGATATAATAATAGGTTATATTATTATAGGCCACACATATATCATAATAAGACTATATCTATAATATGAATTGAATGGATAAAAAACATACATACTGAAATGTTCCCTAAGAAACCACATACATAATCACAGTTTTGTAATTGATATACAATATATAATATTAATAATAATATATATTATGAATATTACCCCAATATATGTGATTTTATCGCTAACAATGTTAATATACAATAGTCAATATCATTACATAATAAAATAACTTAAATTAAATGGGTATCGAATAAAAATAATTAACCCTCTCAGTAAATGCCCTTATGTCCAAATAATAAAATATAAGGTATTTAAACAATATATAATCCTATAGATTCAGTTTATTCAATGTTTTCATAGTCAATGTAATTTTTGGGTGTCAAGGCAAACACCCTATCATAAGAGGAAGAAATGAAAGATAGTTTTAAAAGAAATGAATTGGATGAAAATTTATGTTTATACATTGATTATAGCAATGATTAAAAAGGAAGCTATGGAACATTCTCCATAGATATTTAATTTCAACAATACCATGTATATATAGAAATGTGGGAATGAATGAGAAATTTATAATCCATGAAAAATATATGAATATTTATTGAGAACATAATAATCAGTTATAAATTTAGTGTGAAAGAACCCCTATATGACGGATTAATGTTGTTATCTCGGTGAATATCCAAAAATAAACATAAAAGACTATAGGATATTCAAAATAGAATAGGTATTACCAAAATTGAATAAATTATTAAAAGTAAGGGTGTAGGTTTCCTTCATGTTAATGGAATTTCAATTTAATGTGAATCACAATACATTTGTTTCATTCCTTTTTTATGGTTTACAAAGAGTTCATGAATTATCCCAAGTATATCTGCCCAGAGGGTCCAGCCAAATGTGTAGCCTTAGTCTCAGTCATCTTTCATCGAGTGGATGATTATTTGACACTCTAATATAATTTTCAATTTTTATTATTTCTATATTCAAATATACTTCATAATTTTTCACTTTATATCGATATAACAATATAATTCATAGAGAACCACACCCACATTACATTACCAAATTTTATTATGTCTTATAGCTTCTGTGTGATTTAGAATTATAGAAGATTATGGGTATTGTATAATGAATGGAAATGGAGATATCACATTGATAATATAATTATTAGTTGTATAAAAAATTAATAATAATAAAATTTCTCAATGAAAATAACAGTTATGGGAAACAATAAAAATAAAGGGAATTGATTATGAACCTTTACTTAGGCATAGTAAAATCTTATGAAACAAAACAATGGAAGGGGATAAATAGTCTCCCAGTAATAATATATAATATTTATGACAATACCATTGAATAATTATCATGTCATTATATGGAAAATAAATTGAAATTTCATTATAATAAAATAATTTAAAAGGAAAATAATGAAGAGGATTGGGGACACTAACTTCAAAAAATAGTTTCATAAACATTGATAGGGACACCATAGAACATTATAACCCAATTGGAAACAATTTTGGGAGTGTAAATGAGATGTTCCCAGCTATCAATGTATCTGGAGTTGAGATTAAAGGGGTGATGGGTGGGTATTTATACATGATAAGGGCATGTTTTATGTTTAAATATTGATTATGTTTTTATTTATGCAAACTACTTTTATGATTCATCGAATCGAAAACATTTGGATGATAATTAATGATGAAATTAATATTAATTTCTATCAAATCACTAACAACTTTTTTATTTGTAACATTTGATTGTATTTTAGTACTTTTCTCTTTAATTTTAACTGTTTTCCTTATTTTATATTTACTGTGGCAATTCACTTTTACCTTGGTAACTTATTTTTTCCTAAAAATGAAATTTATTTTTTTATATAATTTATAAATTTTGATTATAAATATAAAATAAATTTTCATTGACTAAATTTTTAGGAAATATAATAATTACTTCTACAATGATAAATATATAATCCACAAAAACCAGTTTTTAGAAATAATATAACCTATGTTCCAAAATACCAATCATAGGTTTCTAGATGTAATGTAATATCTAAAAATGAATTATATTAATCCTTAAATACAGTTTTTATCAATCAAAAAACTTCATAAATTTTTAGTTTATGATCATATAAGGATTAAATCATAAGTGTTATGTTATTTTTTAAAAATAATATTTTCACTCTTCACGAAAAATAATCGGCTTTAGAAAAAACCAAAATTCCACCACAATATAATCTAAAATTGATAATTCCAAATATTTCTTCATTTTTAAAAAATTCTGATATTAAAAATAATAAATTTTACTTTTCTTTAAGATTATAAAATACAATGAATTCTAAATAATTAAAAAAACAATTCCTATATTATGATAGATTTCATTTATATTCATTATTATTCAATAAATATTGTATGAATGTAAATTTTTCATTCATATTTTCATAACATTTATATTTTATGAAATAATTATTTCAAATAAGTTTAATATATAGTTGTCATATATAATAAAGAAAATAGTTTTACTTCATTAAGAATTATACATTGTGATTATAATGGTATGTCAATGACCATTAGACCTCAAGAAACATATATTATAAAAACATAATAATTTTTATTGATAATAATAAATTAAAAATAACATCAAATAAATTTTCAAATGATAAAAATAAATATTTTAAAATTTTATTTTATTATATAACATGTTACTAAATATTTTTTAAAAAATATTTTATAGTAATAAGACATCTACAAACACAATGATAAAAACCATTTATAATTTAAATGAACAAAATTATAAATTCTAAATGCATGATAAATTTTTTTAGTGTATAAATTATATTTAATAATTTATTTTCATTTACTTAATTACTAAGATAATGTGAAAATATAACTATTAATAAAGGAATATAGTTATCAAAAAACTATGTATTTAGGAATAATAATTAATATAATAAAAAATATATATAAGTATACATATATAAATAATTGAATATAGAGGTAGGATAGAATATATTTTAGGGGTATGTGATGCACCATTGTCACCCGTTGGTTGTGGGTTAAATTTTTGTGGCCTCATCGAACATGAAATGTTGTCTCATGGCCCGTGAGCTTCTATTTTTCTAAATCCATTTTACTAAAAAATTTATATAAAACATTAAAAATATATCTAATGAAAAAATAGGGTTTTAATTATATTTATAAGTACATGGTTAATATTATAAAAATAAAAAATAGATAATAATATTCAATTTAAAAATATTAATTAGAAATAATGTATTTTATAATCACCCACACCATGAGGGTCACTGAATATTTTTTATTCCTACCCAGAAGATATCCCACTCTCTTATTCTCCTTAGAAAAATTAATCATCTTCATTAACTATATGATCTTTCTCAATAACATCTATATATGATTCCACATTAATGGTAGCCACTCATACCCATAATATGTACTTAACATCCTTTTTAAAGTTTTAATTAATTTAGATTTAATTCTATTTAAATGATGAATTAAAATAGAACTTATTTCAAAATTCATTTTGATTATCCATCATTGAATTCCAATTTTGTGTTTTCTCTATAAATTACCAAAACAAGGCCTAACATTGAAAATTTAGGAAAAATATCTCATATAATAGGGAATAAAACCCAATCTATAAATTTTTTTATTCCTTTCTTAATTTAAAATATTTCCCTCTATTTAAAACAATCTATACTAATTATAGATTCCACCTATTTCACCCACATATCATTCTGAGTTATAATCCAATAAAAAAATATTTTTTCATTTACAACCAATTTCGAGTGTCATGTGACCCTATGTCACCACTAATAATAGATAATATTTCTCCAATAACTCAAGGATAGATTAGGAATACATTGATTCCCTTTATATAAGATTTTTTATAAGGGACAAAGCAATTACAGTAGATTTTTTTTTGAATTTAACATTCATCATAGAATCATCTCCAAGTGAAAACCCTTTAATCTATAATTGATTCTCCACTAATGTTACTTAATTTGATATCAACCTATGATAACATAATTTATAATTAATACCAAGATTCATCAAAATCTCTTTATCATAGTACCTAATATGTATAAAAAACCCAATCTTGAATTATCACCATATAAGTATATGTGTCACTCTGGTCCTAGTTTAGGGATGATCATGTCTTCTATATATAATTAACCATAAAATTTTATCATATAAATATTAATCATACAATACTTCCAAAATACCATAAAATAATATCCCATATAGTGATCCTACAACCAACCACCTAATAGTCCTATAAAATTACATCACCCTATGTAATTATTTCCATGTAATACTGACAATCTTATTCTATTTTCTGGGGGAAACACCTCCTTCATCTTTCATAACTAAGAAATCACATACCAATAATAAAAATAACCAAAGCACTAGATCCCCAACACGACCTAATAATTTTTTTATCTACTATCAAAATGACTATAAAATTATATATCAAAATAATAAAATATTAAATATTAACATAGTTTTGAATTTATTATTGATATAATTATATGTTATTCAGGAAAACACAAAATAAAATATTTTTTATATTTAAATTTCTTAAGCCCCATTTCCCAAAAAAACTTTTTCACAAAAATATTTGACATTTTTTAACTCGTTGTTCATTTATAACCAATCATTCATATGTTTAATATTCTTAGATACCTCATATTATTAATGAACACATTCACTCTTACTACCTTCATTCAAGAGTAAAATAAAAAATAAAAACATCAAGACAAAACATTATACATGAATAAATATCTCAAACTTAGTGGTGAAAAATATAAACAACAATCGCATGCCATGGTTACATGGGATTCCACCATACAAGTTTTCATTATGCACAAGTTCAATGTAAATGAGGTTACAGATGAACATTCCCCACTAGAATTGGATAGGATCAATATATTTTACAAATTACACTATATATTAATAGTTCTATGATATTTTTCTTCAGGTCATGTTATTTATAGTTCATTGGGTTTTGTGAGTAAAGTAAACCATGTCAAACATGTCATAAAAGTTCTAGCTATAGTATCCACTACTCTATCAGTGGTGTGGATCAAAATTTTTAGAGTTATGGATAAAAACAATAAATAACATATAGAATAATCTCATGACTCCCCCTTATAGATCAGTAAAGCTTCCAACATACATGATGTGCAGGCCAAATAATCATTAATGTGAATTTATAGTCTATGTAGATCACGTGTTGGGATATAATAGAAGGACTATAATACTCAACTTTGAGAAATTGAATTCTTATAAATATAAGGGTTAATAATGAAAGATAATTTATCAATATTGTGCATGTGTACATGTCTTTTATGGATTAATTCACACACGTTACCAAACTACCATGGTTTTCAGTAACATTGGTTGGTGATAAAACTACCAATGACAGAAATTTTAAGGATATCTAGAGGAATTCTATTTGGTCACAGGTGAATATCACTTGATTAAAATCCTTCTCATATGTATTTAATGACTCTTTATTCATAGAGTTAAACTAAATAGATGGTAGACCATATATAAAATATTATTCCTTTATCGGGTTTGGGAGTTAGTCATTGGGAAGTAAGAAATTGTTGTTTTATAAGTCTTTATAGTGTGTAGAAAGGTTATGTATTCCGGTAATGGATTTATTTATTCTTATAAGGGGAATATCCTTAGTTATGTGTTATTAGTGTGGTCAGTATTGTAACACCCAAGGTTTTTAGGAGGAATGTTCTTTCCATAGATTATATAATTTTAATTCTAAACATTATTTCCCAATTTGTTTAAGGGAATTGAAATAGATTATGAAATAATTTGTAAAATGTTAGAACTAAAATAACAAAAATTTATTAATTTATAATAAAAATTTAATACAAGTTCACTTGAACCTAAGTTTAATACACCATGGATTGTTTACATTACATGGATTGTAACATCCATTAATAGTGTATAAATTAAAAGGTGAATGTAAATAGAAATGAGTAATTCCTTAAACACTAGAAGATATCCTGCATCAATATCACCCAAGAGGATCACTAATATCCAAAGAAAACATATAATGAGGAATAATATTATGGAACTATAAAGCATGTTCTTATATCTAAATAAAAATCATAGAAATTAGATATGTGGCATAAGAAGTTAGAATATAATGCATGATTCTATCACGTCATTATATAGGAATGACAATTGAAAATTATAAATTTGGACATTGGGAATATTATAATTAATAATAATTACATTGTAAATACATGTATCGTAATGGTATATTGAAGTTTGGGGTTACTAGAAACAAATTTACAACAAGATAACTCAATGTAGAAAAAATAATATATTAAAGTATTATATATATGATTATATTTATGTGTATGTAAAAATATTCATATAATTACTACTGAAATAGGATATTATTTATTTATATTAATCAAATATATATTTTAATAATACTAGTTTTGTAAAATAAATTTTGACAATATATGAAATTAATTTCAACGGTATTTTTTTAAAGAACATTATGTTAAATGTAATATTTTTTCAAATGACTAATTTTATTTATTTTTTGATTTATCCCAATAAAATAAATTTACCAATTTTAAAAGTATATAATATATGAATTTATATATTAATTATATTGGAAATTGAAATTTAATAATATTAACAATAGAAAATGTTTAGAAACATCATTTTTTAATAAAAGCATATCTTCATTATATTTTTTATTTTCATTCGAAAGATAGATGTATACATTTTCAATTTTCAATTAAAATAATGAACATCATTTTTGGATATAGAATAATAATATTATCTTATGATAAATTTTTGGTATTTTCATGTGTAATCAAATTTTTAGGTGAATAGTTAAAACTATAGTTTTTACCAAAACTATATATATTATGAATTTATAAGAAAGACCTAAAAGGGGATAAAATTTTTAATTTTCTAAAATATATATTTAATAATAAAAAACGTACATTTTAAAAAATACTATGTTTAATTTAAAACCCATGGTTATAATTTTATAAAATTATTTAATATTTTTAAATAAAAAACATTTTTTGCCTTTTCTTTTAATTAAATAATATTTTGGTAAAATGTGGTTTTTTATTTATTTGAAATTTCCATAAATTATATTTATTATAATAATAAAAATTATATATTAGAAATAAAATATGGAGATAACTTTTCCATACACAAAATTTTAATATTAAAAATACAATGTTTCTAAAAATGGTATTTTACACATTACTTAAAATGAAATTTTCATTTTCATAAAATTATTATTTGATAAAAATGATTTCAGACATAGAGTTGGTTTCTAAAAATTATAAAATATGTTCAATTTTATTTTTAGTCATTAAAATTAAATTACTTAGGTTAGAATTATTTAGTACAGTAAAACTAAAAATTATAAAAGTGAAATTTATATGAGTGGACTCAAAAATGTTTAAAAACTATATGATAATGATATTTTTATAGATTATATACCTTTTATCATGAATCAGTCTATAATAATCTATTTTTTAGTGTAACTGGCTGTGAATCATGATCTTTTTTATATTATGTTTAAATATTTAAAAACATTCCATTGTCACCAATTATAAGATGGGCCAGTCACCAACCATTTAAAAACCCTAAATATTTGGTTTAATCAGATAATATTAGCATGTTAAATCCCCTATAACCCCATGTCACATACTTTAGCTTCTATTCATAGGAGGATATCCTAAGCCATCCTTTTCTAAGTATTCATCCAATAGGAAACTCTAGTCCCCAATGTGACTACCTAATTCTTCCCTAGCTTATTTTGTTTAATATATTAATCTCCAAAATATAATTATTTAATTACTATATAAATAAAAATATTAAATATATATATCTAATAAAAATTATTAATCTATTGGAAAAAAATTTAACAACATTTCCCCTTTTATACTAAGAAAAATGTAACTGTAATATGTGCATGTTGAACAACCGCCTCCTCAGACTAACATATATAATTTTTCATCATGTTTCATTCATATTTATTAAAATATATAATATATAATTAAAAAAATAAAAAATATACCTATTATTTAGTAATAATGATATTATTTTAAAATAAACCACATTCAAAACCAAACTCATCCATTAATTATAATATTTTCTTGTTTGGGTGTCATTTTACTACCAACATGAATAATGATATAAAATAATATCATGGATGATTTGAAGAACATAATTAATAATTAAATTTGAAATAAATATGTAAGTAATGATTTTATTTTGTATTTTTATGGAATATTTAATGTTAAAATTGCAAATTAAGATACCATTGTTTGTTTGTTAAAAATCATCAACACATGTTTGGGACGAATTGTTTGTATAGGAACAAAAAAAATCTCCTTTAATAAAATTATAACATTATAAAATGTCATCAAAATCAATTCATGTATATGTCATGGTCTTTTAATGATACAATTTTTTATAATAAATAGGAACCACACTACTATTACTAAATGAATACAAAATTATCAATATTACCCATACTAGATATTGAAAATTAATAATAACTAATTAAAATATGTTTATAGAATAACTAAAAATATTGTTTATAAAAAAATATAGGGTAAAGAACCCAAATCTAGTATCTAAGAGTTAGTTTCTACTTTATTACTTTTTCAAAGATACAAAGGGTCAAATCCCAAATAATCAAAAAGTTTAACCGGTTTGGACAACAAGATAAAAATATGTTACCAATTTTACATTGGGAAAAGAAAATAAAAAATAATACCTGAATATAAAATTAATTGAAACCTTGAAAATTCATTCCAATAATTCTTCTTCATATCCAAGTAAATTTAACAAAATAATGGTGAGATCAAATAATCAGTAATTATTTTTTACAACATAATCTATCTTGAATCAATAAGAATAATCGACAAGGAAAGGTAAACATTTGAACAAAAAATCCATTTAATTAACTTGAAAATCATGAAAATATAATGAATAATTAATTTAGAAAGGTAAATTACTAATTACATATTCCATTTAATCAATAACTGATAATTAACTTCATCTGGAGATAAAATCATAGCGAAAATATCATTGATAATAATAATAACTGAATTATCGATGAACGAATTTATTAATTATTATAAATCATGTCACATACCCATGATACCTCAAACATTTAGACCATTCGAAAGATTCTTTAAACCCATTGGGTATAAACTCTTCTATTTTGGATAAATTATTTTAAACTACTAGGTAAAAACTCATTATGTTTGGAAAACTTATTGGTCTCATGAGATCTATCTATGAATTTATGGGCTATATATAAATAGGCCCCACTCATGTCTTCATGTAAAAATCATTCCTAATATATCTAATGATTTATTCAATTCATGAAAAATGGGACCTATCAACAACTATTTTTTTTGAGTAATGGATATGTATTTATCAATATTTCCCCAAATAAACAAAAAACATTTAGTGAAAACACTATTTGTAAAAATGGTGTGCATCTTAGGAAATAAGCATATAAGTCAAGAAAGATTATGGATATTTAAGAAAAATATAACTTACAATGAAAATTTATTACCAAAAAGTTGTTTTTTCAATATAAATTTTAAAATCATAAAATAAATTTAGATTATTCATTAACTTTTACCACATGAAAATTTTCAGGTAAAATCCCCTTGGATGAAATGAATCAAATTAAAACATAAAATACCACAATGTAAGAATGAATCATGATATTACATGTCCAAGGGGAATAATATAAAACACATAAAAGTTAATTATCTCCCAGTTGACAATTATTCTCAATGGATTTAAAATTGATATGAAATTCCTTACCTTGCACGTCCTTTTGGTTAAATGTGATTTAACATCATCTTCCTTCAGTAACCTCTATAGAATTTCATTAAAAGCATTCTGAGGCTGGAATTTTCACTAAAATATGGATTTTATAATTCATTAATGTATTTTTGAGGAGTTATTTGGATAGATATTGGTTGAAAAATGTGTTTTAACATTCATATAATAGTGGAGAGGGTGGCCTTTTGAAAGTGTGGTGAGTTCTACACTTGTAATTTTTTGAAAATAAATGGTGAAACAATGTCTTTTACCTACCCAATGGGTACAAATTTGAGTATTAATGATCCTTAAACATTATTCGATCTAAATATATCCATAAAATGTATTTTTGACTGCTTTTTAGATCAATTTAGCCCCTTTTTTATCATTTACCACCAAGTAAATCCTGTTTTTTCCTTAATCGCGGTAAATAATATTTACTGTTTTCAATAATCATTTAGATAAAAAATTATATTGACATTATTAGATAATATAATGTATACTTATTCCAAATATTTGATCCATTTTTACAAATTCTATTCTTAAAAGTTGAATTTCTTAATTGAAAATTAGTCCCACAATCACGATGAGAAAGCATGTTTTTTAATGAGTAAATGTTTAAAAGTTTACATGGTTCTTATATCAATGTTCACAATGAAAATGCTTCCAATGACCGAAATTGGAATAATATATATATATATATATTTGAACTAATTTTATAGTAAAATTGATAAAAAATAGAGTTTAAATTTAAAAATTATTTAATTATAAAGATATTTTTCACTTAAAATTATGTATTTTTCACTATTCATTGAAAAATGAAACAATTTAGAAAAATATTACAAATTTACCCAAATATAATTCTGATATGACGATTTAAAAAGTAAATTTATTTTTTAAAATAAATTTTCTAAATGTATTAAAAAGTAAATATTCTTTATGTGCACAAAGTGAGGTTAAAAACACTTGGAAAAAATAATTTTTTTTGGAAAAAATTTCCTTTTCATCCAAAAGATTCTTATTTTTATTTATAATAAATAGATAAAAATGTATGTGTGTAAAATATATATTTTAAATATTTTAGTTATTGATATTAAAAGTAGAAAAATTAATGGATAGGTTATAATGAACAGGTTTAAATATTATTTTAATAGGTCATTTTTATTTAAACTCATTGTTGTGTTCATCGAAAGATGTCAATGAAATTAAATTTATTATAAAATAAATATATAGTTATTTATTTTTTTGTTACATTATTCCCTCCTACAGAAATTTATTCCTCAAAATTTCATGGATATTTCTTGCCAAATATATAAGGACTTTTCATCCTCATAACATCCTATGGTTCCCACATTTATTCCTCTATTTTGTTATTTCTCCAATGTACGTTTACCAGTAGAGTCATATGATTCAGAAATATTTGATCTTTATTATAAATATTCTAGATGTTTTTACATCATATGATTGATTGCGCTAAAATTATATTTCATTATAGTTGAAAACCTGTATTGGGTCTATTATGGAGTCCCTAAAAAATGATATATGGAACACATTATGTACTTTTACGATATATTGAGTAATATCCAAATTATAAGAAACAAATTCAATTATTTCTAGAATTTAAATTTGTTTGATTTACCTATGGTTCATTTTTCCCATTTTTACCATCCCTTATACACAATTATATGGGGATAAATTCAAGAAAACATGATCTTCCACTTATAATTCCATATATTTCCTCTGATTATCTACATATCTCTTTTACCTAATTTTAGATGATTTAATGTGATCATCAATGGTAATGACCTTTTTCCCCCTAAAGAATATAAAGGCCTATTATTTTCCTATCACAAACTTCATCCCAACAAATTAGAATATAATATCTCTTCTCATATATTACTTCACATGGAACCATTTAAATACCTGAATAGAAACTATTGTTCTAGGAAAACTCTTCCAATTGTAAATAATGATCCCATATAAAAACATAGGATTATCATACCTAGATATTACTTAATTTCATATGAAATTTTATTACATTAAACAAACGCATGCCTAAGTACAATAATAATTTTTTTGTATTTGGAAACATGTAAACATAAAAACGGGTCCATATTTAAGATAAAACATCTCCCACTATGTTATTAATAATGATATCCCTTCTTAGACATATCATAAATAATACATATCTTCAAACCCTAGGGAAACAAAACATAAGAAAGCGTGATATTGGATGCTCATTAAGGGTTAAAAAATGAGAAACATAAGTATAACATGAATATATCTATATTTGAGCATGATAATAATATTTGAAAACCATACCCTGTATATCAATGATAATATACATGGGTCATGTAATAAATATTCACAGTTCATAAAAAATGAAACATAAGATAATTAAAGAACATGAGCCTTGATATAATAAAATTATCAAAGGAAATAGATTTATGGGATACACATAAACATAGAAAATAACTTCCATATTATTCCACGATCAGTACGAGGTATGTCGTATTTGAATGGGTTTAATCCAAAAACCATCATAGTGTTAAAGGATCACTCTAAAGACCACCATAGTGTAAAAATTCCATTAATGAAATGAGTTCACTCCTTGTGGCAGTCATATCTATCTCGTGAGATATAATTATTTACCAACAGAATTAGAGAGATATATAGGTCCACTATTAACATAATGAAAATCATATTCATGTGTTCTCTAAGATATAAAACACTAATCATGTTATAACCCATTAATTGAAATGGGTATCATAAACATTTCATCATATCATAACCAAAGTAAAAGATATAAGATTCATTATAATTTCATCATAGAATAACCCAAGAAAACTATTTTGTTTCAGAAAAATAATTCCATAAAAATATGAAACATTCATAGAAATAATATAAATGATAACCTTATATAATATCCCCAATAATTCATTTGTATCACCAACGGATGCCATCTTATATGGAAAATCATATTAAAAGATCATTTGAAATAGTTCTTTAAAAAAATATCTTTTATTCTTCGAAAACTATTTTTAAAATATAAAACACATAAAAAATACTTTTCATTGAAAATAAAATTAAAAACATGTTAATTATGTTTCAAATTAATGATTTTATATGATGTTAGAAAACTTTATTCATGTAGTACATGTTAAAACAAATATTCCTTTCAAATTTTTAGTAAAATTTATTTGGGAATTGTTTTAGAAAATTAAATAAAGATTCATTTAAAAAAAATTAAAAAACTAAAAAATAGATAAAAATTATTTTTAACAATATTTAAATTTTAATAAAACATATTTTGAGGTCATTTTTTATAAATCTTTGTTTTATAAGAAAACCGATTTCCTAGCAAAGAGATAAATATAGTCGGATTTTCTTAAAAACATTTTCGTAATTATATTGAGTACCAAAGAGTAAGAAAATTGTACCATTATATGAGTATAACATTAATAACCAGACAATAATAATATTCATGGGTATTATTGAGAGGTATATAATTATAATTCAAAATTGGATACTAAATCATAAGCAATTTCGATAAATGATGATATTGTAACATCAAATCATTACCACTTTGGTAACATTAATAGATAATCTCCATAATGGAATAAAATAAAATGAAACATAATGTATCATAAGGATAAATAAATTAATGGTATTATATTTTAAATTTTATGTATATACACCTTGTCAAATAATGTTGGTCCATACCATAACACACATCTCAAAGAGGAAAAATTGATACAAAAATCTCTTACCATTGGTATTGAATTTTGTCACACACATTGAACATAATGTATGTTAAATATAATTTTATTAAAAATATATTATAGAATCATATTGATATATATCACAACATAAGTAACTTTTATATGACCTATTGTTACCTTTTTTTGAATAATTTCATGTTAAAGTCAGGTTTCGGGTAACAACTTCTTTGTTTTTTATATGTTTTGATTTGTTAAATTTTTTGTCATATTAATTATATCATGATATCATCATAACTTTAATGAAAAACATGATAAAAATATCATATGTATTAATTATATAATTTTTTATAGTAACTAATAAAATATCATGCTAGAAATTGAAATAAACTGTTCTTGGATATGGTATGTCGTACGTAAAAATTAACGTTCTTTTCATTTTATTATTAGATTGAATGAAATAAAAGTAAATGGAATGTATTAAAATTAAGAAATTGTGCTTATTTTATATATTTCACATATTTTTATTTATATCATTTTTAATACATTTCATGTAAATCAGGGAATAATAACATCACTTCATGAGGTAGTAGTTTTTCGTACATACGAACGACATTATTATATTCCCAAAAAATGGAAAGCATGAATTTATGTATGATATAATAATTGTAGAACCATAATAAAATTATATATATATATATATATATCTAAAATATATAAACTATAAATCTTTCATTATTACCATCCTTTATATGTGTTACTATAAAACTAAACAACATCGGTCCACGAGGTGGTAGTCCTCCATATAAATGAATGATGATTTCATAACCCATTTGATGGTAGTGTGTCTGGTCATAGGTAATAACCTTAACATAAAAACATATTAGTATATTAAAAATATTTATTATGTTATATCATCATGGTATAATAATAATTTATGTATGTGGAGGAAGATATAATATTAAAACCCTCATTGACGAACGTTACCTATTCTTCAAGTATCCTCCTTTTGTTTTCACTGAAATCCTTCGTTGGTTGGATTTCTACACAAATTAAGAAATATAGTATTAAGGACGAAAAAATTTGAAGTTATTTGGGTTGATATTGGTTTAACCAAAAATATATGAAGGTGTGAACATGAGATAAAAGTATGTGGCCTTTTATAATACCGGAGAGTGGGGAACTTTTAAATTTTTGGAGGATAGAATTCCACCAAATTATTTCATATTTAAAATGGATAAAAACAATTATTATTGAATATTAGAGGTATAATAGATAAAATATACTAATTAAATATTTTTATACAATTTTATAGGTGATTTTTATTCTTTTATTTTTATTTTATCCCCCCAATAATCCCATTTTTACCTTCACCTTGGTAAAGAATATTTATTTCTTTTACTACTTATTTTATTCAAAAATTGGGTTGAACTTATAATAAATTATAGATTTTTTTTATTATAATTATGGAATCTATTTGAAAAATTCCATTCCAAGTATTGGTAAAGAAATAATTTAAAATTAATCATCCTTATATAATAAGAAAGTGAGTTTTTTAAGAGAAAATGTTCAAAAGTTTAAATTATTTTTTGTATCAAAATTAATTATTAAATTTATTCCAATGACCTAAATTGGAATAATTCATAAAAATTTGATCTAATTTTACATTTTAAAAAATTCATAGAATAATTTAACATTGTAAACTAATTAAATGAAAAGTGAGTTTTTAATTAAAATTCTGTATTTTTCGTTATTCATAAAAATTAAACATTTCATTAAAATCCCAAAAAATCATCCTAATATTATTTTGACATTATGTATCTAAAAACGAATTTTATTCTATAAAATTTAGTTTCAAAAATTATCAAAATTTTAATTTTATTATTTTACAAAAAAAAATTCATAAAATGTACATTTTTGAGAAATTAATATTTTAAGAACATATAAAGACTTTACTAAATTTATTTTGTTATCGATATATTTAAATTATATAATACCATTTTACATGATTTTTAAAAAATACTTATTAGTAATAATATCACTTTTTTGACATCTAGGTTATAATGGTTGCGTTTAAATAAAAATATTAATAATATGTCATTATTTTGTTAAAACTCAGTGTTGTGTAAAATGTATGTTAAACCAGTGTCATTTATAGCACAATATTAAAATAGTTTTTTTATAACACAAAATTAAATTAGAATATCAAGAACCATAACTCATTAAATAATTTCAATCTAATTGACAAAAAATCTGAAAAAACATTGGTTGTTACATCCAAGATATCATGAAACACAAGTGCTCATGAACTCAACCTGACTAATATTGTATGAATAGTAATTTAGAACATTCTATCCATTTGAATATGGTAGTAATTTCTTAAATGAAGCTCAATATTGAGATCCTTATGAATACTTTTCCATAGGATTGATTAAAAACATGGATCCTCCTCAGAAAAAATTGAAAGAGGTGAACCATGAAGTCTTAGAATATTATCAATAAAAAACCATGTGAGGAGTTTAAGAAGAAAATAATATCTTATAGTAAACAAAGGTTCACATTTTTTTAGGTGATAAATGATTACTAGTATTTCATCATTCTTTCTAAGAGTGATCTAATATTGTAAAAAATTACAAAGTAATTTCATCTCATTATTATAGAGTAATAGGAAGGGGTTAATTAACCCCTTTAGGATGTTATCTCACAGCTTTCATGTGTTGATAAACCAAAGATCAGGACACATAAAATTAAATTTCACATTTTATTTTACCCCAAAAAATATATTCCCTCAATTAATTATAAATATTTCCACTATAATGGTTTATAGATAAAATTTATCTATGATATTAATCCAACAATTTCTTTTTTATCTTTAGTATGTATAGAACACATAATCTCATTCTAAATTATTTATTATCATCTCACAAACAAACCTTTTTAATTTACCATCATTCAAAACAATAATTTTCTTCTAAAATTTATCATCTTCTAATTGATAACTTTTTATCTTTTCTAATAAATATAGTTTGTAAATCATTTGAAAAATGAGTGTTAAAATTCTTCATTAATAATTTTCATATCCATATTTATTTTCTCTATAAACATAAGATCACTTTCAATCCTATATTGGTTCAAAACGAAATGATATTTTAAAATTATTGAATCTTCTACCTTATTTAGTTTCCATAGGTGGTAGTGTATTGAGAAATCGTAATTCTTATGTAGCTTGAGCAATTTTCTTTTTCTCATTTTGATCTATTTATTTTAAAAGATGTATTTTAGGCTCTTATAATTCATCCATATCTCACATATTTGATAATATAGATAATGTCCTTGTATAATTAATGAAAATGTTACAAATGAAAACTCATGACCATGGGATGGATACATCAATTAATAAGTCTTAATATTCCAGGATGAATATGAAATAGCATTATAATTTTTCATTAGGGGAAAATTTTGTCCCTTATTTGATATATCACCATATATCACAAACCCATCATTTCAAAATAGTAGAGTCAAAATTAGAACATTGAAAAATATCCTCACTAGTTCATGAACAATATATTCACATTCATTTATCCATAAAAACTTAACCCCTTTAAGATTAATCTTTTTTAATGGGTTACTTGATTGGGAAATATCTTGAATTAATTGGTGATACTAACCTTTAAAACGAATGAAATTATTTACCTTATTTATTGTCACTAGTATAACACATTCTATAACTGTAATTATCTTCAAAAGATCAACTAATATTACATCCTTGGAAGTTATACAGAAAAGGAAAGAAAATTCTTGAAGGGATAAATCATACATACTAAATTTCCCATATAACTCTTTCCTTCTAAGAGTATCAAGAATAATCAACAAGTGATTCTCATAGTACTCGTAGAATTTTTTAACTCCCTAGAATATCTTCAATTAATACCAAAACAAAATCATCAAGATATATTTGAATATTTATTTCATTATATCCATAAAAATAGAGGTTTAATTAGTCCTTCCAAATAGAATCATTATAAACTCATCATGTTCATACCTCATTCAAACAGTTTTCTTTAGAATGTATTCCTTCTTTAATCATAATTGTTAAAACCCTATTTGTACATAATTTTTTAAAAAATTTCGGGATCTGTGTTTTTGATTGAATAATTCATCAATGTCATGTGTAGGGTACATTTTCTTTATCATAATATAATTTATTTCTCTATAATAAATGCACATTTTCATAGGTCCATCATTCTTATTAACAAAGAGAAAATGTATTCCCCATAGTGATTCACTAGAGATAATAAATCCCTTATCTCCCAAATCCTTTAGTTTTTATTCAACTCCATAAATTCTATAGTAGACATTTTATAGGGATTATTTTATATAAATCTTGTTTTAGGGGTTAAATTAATGTAAAATTCAATTTCAAGATCCAGGGGATGTCCATGTAATTGCTCAGAAAATACATCAATGAATTCTTATAAAATTAGTACAGCCTCAGTTTTATGATTAACTTCTACATACATAGATTTTTTTCTCTACATCCCAAATAATTCTAATTATTAGAGCTACTTGGTGTGGATCTAGATATGACTCAGATAATGAATTGGTAGAGTTTTTTTGTTATTATATATTTCCTTTAACATCTGTACAATAAATTTATATTATTTATTATATTTATTAACAAGAAAATTTAATCCCTTATACTTATGAAATTTATTTCTTTTATTTTAATGACATATTTAATTATTTAACCAGTTATGTCCACGTTGAGTGTTTTGGGGACGTTCGGTTCATAGTTGAAAAAAATATTTCTATATTGATCATAGTCAAACTTTTAGTTATTCCATCATCTATATACTAATAATAATGACCTAATTATAACTTTTATATTTTAATTAAACTTTTAAAACCAACCATAAAATTGTAATGTTAAATAAATTATGTTACAATCACGGAGACGATGGGTCATAGGTATGCGTGAGTAATGTTTCCATTTTCAAAAAAAACATAAGGGATATAATGAAAGTATTATTACATTTAAATATTTGTTATTATATTATAAATATATTTTTCTATTTAAATTATTTACATATACTATGTATTATATGTGGTGAGGAAAATGAATCACATCACTTCATAGAGGTGGTAGTCCACACGTAGGAACGAAATACGTTATCATTATTCAATGGATAGAAAGATGATAAAATATATAATACATTATATGTATATAATGATAATTATATAATTAATATCACACACACATATATACATATATTAAAACAGTCATTATAGAAAGTCATGTTAAGAGGTGATGGAAAATGAAACGCATTGGTTCATGAGATGGTAGTCAGTCATACACAAAAAATATAGTTTATTTTCCCATTTCAAGGAAAAAAGATATGGATTAATTTTATACCGTTAAAATAATAAAATATCATTATATTTGATATACTAGTTTTATTACATAATAGTGGTTATAATATTTTTGAAGGAGGTATAATAATAAATAAAAGTAAAACATTCAATTAAAATTTATACCTCTTCTTCGGACAAACTCCTATTCTATAAACCTTAGTCCATCCAATTCTTATATGTTTCATAATATAATACCAATATTATATTTTTAAGGATGTTATAAAATTATATATTAAATATTGGATGAAATAGAGTGCTCCAAATGTGTGATGAAGAGAGGATAAGAGGTGCCATTTTATAAGTGAGGGGAGGGGAACACTTGGAATTACTTAAAGTATTAAATTAATATATATTAATCTTCAAGAATAAGTTGAAAAATATTATATAGTTATATGATATGAATATTAATATTATTAATAATATCAAAAAAATAAAATATATACAATTTTAGGGGTTTTCACCACTTGTATCTCTTTGATTTGTCCCCTCATTAACCCTTTATATGATTAATGTGATGTCAAATCTTTTTACACATTAGGTTTCAAGAAAGTTACTATAAAAGACCAATTAAAACATAAATGGACCATTATATATATTTTAATACCCATAAAATTAATTTTTAAAATTATAGTATTTTAATAAATTTTAAAACATTGAATAAATTATTTTTTATTATAAAATATCATTAATGTTATTCTTGGAAAAGTTAAATTAAATTTAAGTTAATTTTATGATGATAAAAATAGAATTCAAATATATAATTTTAAAAAATACCTAATAAGTTATTTATATCTGAAAAATTAATGGGACACTACGCAAAAAATGAGTTTAATAGTTTTTAAAAATATTACTTAATTTTTCTATTACTTGCATAAGTACTATATTGACATTGCGTAAGAATTTAGGGAAATTATTTCATTGCTACAATTTAAAAATATTTTACCATAATAAATTTATTTTCATTTTTATCAAAATAAATTTTTTTATCCATTTAACACATAATTTTATCCCAATGTTATGATATAACAGATGTTTAAAAGCAGGAGAGTGATATTTTTATTTTTCTTTACATAAATAATATAAATGTAATTTTTAAATAAAAATGGTAATAAATTGACAAAAAATAGAATAATGGATTATTATGGTCAAACAAAACACATAAAACTGATTAAAAGTGTTATATTTATTTTTATTCTATATCATATTATTTTTAGACTTAATTATTCGATATTATTTTATTAAGGTTATAAATATTTACCATGGTTACTATTTATAATGATACAATTAAAATGGAACTATTTACCAAATATGAAAAACTAATGTTCAAATATTAAATCCATTTTTCAAGATTCAATCTCAATGTGGGATAAATTAATTTTAATTTAAATGTGAAAATCCTAACGAGGAAATGTTTTTTAGAAAAATGTGTTCTTAATCCTAAAAACATGTCTTCCCCATAATAAATTATAATATTTATTTCTATATGATTAATTATATTATTTCATAAAAAATGAAAACTATTTTAATTTATTATCAATTGAATAGAATAATTGAAAATATAAATTAAATAAAATAGTAATTTTATAAAAAAAGTTATTTTTCACCATTCACTGAAAAATAAATTTTTTATGAAAATTACCATAATTTCACCCTAAGATAATTTTGATATTAAAATTTTAAAAACAAGTTATCAAATTTGTTCAGAAATATTTTTAATATTTTAATAAATCAATTTTTATATTTTCTTACAAAAATTAACAAAGAAATATTTTTAAGAAAATGTATTTTTAAAGCATAAAATAATAGTACAGAAAATTAATTGAATATTTTCTAAGTACTATGAAAGACTCTTATATTATGTAGGACCTCTATATGTATATCACAATTTGATTAATCATATTCATACTCTATAATTTAATTTTTTGGTTATAATTGTAATATTTATATAATAATATTTCATTATTCATTTAAGTATGATGTTGCATATCATGTACACTATCGAACATCACATAATTTTAAAATCTTGGGTTCGTTACACCTTGTAACATATATGTTTTATAGTTACTTAAAATAAGAATCTTGTTGAATATATGTTTAACTTTTAATAAATCTTCTAGTGATAATATTTTATATCCCATGAATAGGTTTATGGGAATTTCTTTAAGAAAATATTATTATCCTTGTTTTAGATGAATTTGATTTTGTTTAGGAAATTCATTATTGATAACCAAGTATAATATATAGTAATAAAAAATAAATATCATATTTCATAACACAAATCAATATATAACAACTTATCCCTACAAGGATAATGATCAACTCTCTTGCAAAATTGATTCAATTATATTGGCCTTAACCACAATCAGAAATTGTATTTAGTTAAAAAATTTAAGAAGAAACCCCTAATTTTGATATGTCAATTATAATGGAATAGATGATTTTACCCGACTTAACAATGTTTCTAAGGTATATATCTCTCTAAAAAGATAAATATGGAGTTATTATATCTTTTGGACACCCTTAACTAATCTTATTAATGATTAGTAGTAATAATTATGGGGATTCAATTTATTTAATGGGATGAATGTATTTATATTGTTTTTTAAGAATTATATTATTTCCATGAATTATATGTTTATAAATAAAAACATTCTTCCTCTATTTTTTCAAGAGATTTTAAATAGAATATAAAATAATTCATACAAATTGGAAATAAACTAACAAATCTTTACTCCTTTATAATAAAAAATATCAAAAAAAGCATAAGAATATTATTTTTACTCATAATGGATTACTACTCACCTGAAATTATTACATCCCTTAAAAATAAATAAATTAATATGAGAATATAAATAAAACTCAATAAAATTTTCAACACTATGTGATGTCCTAGATAATATTCACTGTTTTAGATCACCAACATCCAAATAAACCTTATAATTATGATGATCAACATGAAATGATAAACCATGTCGTGATATTTAAATGAAAACATTTAAAATGAGAAGTGTGGATTAAATAGGTTGAATGGAATGAATTATTTTATCATGTATATATATATGAATGAAATTTAGTAATTATAAATATGTTTGTTGTAAATATGGTCATTTTATATACATGTATACGATAGTTATATTGAATTTTTGTATTGTTATTTGTAAATTTTAAATAAGATTACTCACAATGAAATAAAAATATAATATTATATGTGTGTGAGTTTGTGTTAAGTATTAATAATAATATTATTTTTGTTGTTATTAAAATATGATATAATAAATTTATAAATTTCAAAAAATTATTTCAATATCATATTATTAGTAAAATTAAATTTTTAATTTAAATAATTAATTTTAATGATATTTTGTTAAAGCTTACTTAGAAGAAAAGTAATATACTTTTTCCAAGGCAATTTTTTATTAAGGGTTATATATTTTTCCAAATAAATTAATATAACAAATTTTGAAATATTATTTTATATGAACAAATATTTTAATATTATTGGAAATATATATGAAATTATATTAATAATGGAAATTTTATAATAATATCATTTCTAAATAAAGAAATTTTTTATTTATATTTTCTATATTCATTTAAAAGATATATTTTCGAATTTAACTTTAGAAAATGTAAATTCTTTTTTCAATATATAATTAAAGTATTACCTTAGGATAAATTTTTTTGATTTTCTTAAATAATTGAATTTCTAGGTGAAGGGTAAAAAATTTAGGTTCTACAAAAACTGTAAATTTTATGACTTTATATGATTGACCTAAATGTTTAAAAACACTTTTAATTTTTCAAATATGTATTTCCTAATTAAAACTACACATTTTGAAAATACTATTCTAATATTATAAAACCTATGATCAAAATGTTAGGAACATAAGAAATATTTTCTTGTAAAAACTTTTTTTGGTCAGTTTTTAATTAAATAATAATTTAAAAAAATTGGAATTGGATATATTTTAAATCCACATTAATTTTATTTATTTTATAATAAAATAATTCATATCCATAATATCAAATTCATGTATATTTTTACCATAGACATATATATTATTATTAATAATAAATTTTTTCTAAAAGTGTGTTATATGCATTACATGTGCTATTGTTGAAATTAATAATTCATACCCATAGAAATTTTATTTAATAAAATATATTTCATATTTTTAATCACTATGTCTAAATTTTGTAATGAGGGATATAGTTTAGGCATTGAAAATAAATTACATGGATAAAAATTAGTTACCACAGTAAAACCAAACATGGTAATAGTGGAAATTATAAGAGTAAATGACTTGAAATAGTGTTTAATACTTTAGTGAAAATGAGAAGTGGAGATATTCTCGGTGTTATCTCATCCACCACTGAATTATTATCCAAGGGAAGACTCAATTACTTTACATGTGTACCTGGTATTTCCCTAACTTCTGTTCATTTCTATCATACTCCCAATGTATAATCTTATCATTCCTATATTATGAAATTAATATTATTTGTATACTAAATGTTATTATGATATGTTAATCACTATTAATTATATTATATATTTTTTATTAATAAAATCCAAAATTTCATTCCTATGTGTGCAGTCTACCACCTCCACAAAGTTTTATATGTCATTTTTTATATAGTTTCATTATTATTTTGTAAGCTACTGTAAAATAAAATAAAAACATCAAAAATAACTACATGATAATATTTTTCTTTTTGAGTAATGATATTATTACATAAGAAACCACTTTCATAAGCATCCTTAACCATTAACTATGTTATATTCATGTTTTTGTTGGTCTAACCACCAATTTAAATAATGCTATAAAATAATATAGTGGATAACAATGAGAAAATAATTACCGATTATATATCATATAAATGAGTAAATAATGATTTTATTCTATTTATTGAATTGAAAAATTTATTTTAATCTCATTAATTATGATATCATCATTCGTTTGTTAAAAATAAAAGAAACATTATTTTCATCATTTTCATCGATAAGAACTGAAACTAAAAATATTTTGTAATGAGATTATAACTTTATAAACAATACATGTCCAAACATGGCTCAATGAGGCTTTAGCCGTAACTACCCCATTCCCACCTTCGTAGGTTAGGGGCTACCCAAAAGTTCCAAAATTCTTAAAAATATTGGGATTATTTTTTCTAATGTACATGTACAGACACCTAACCACCTCAATTAATAAGTGAAAAATAATAATAAAAGAAAAATATAAAACATATAGAATATAAATAAAGCATGAAGAAAAACTATGGTGTATAAGAGTACGATAGTGTATACTTAAAGGTTAACATTAAAAATACATGCCCAACTAGAAATATGTCCCAACCTAACAAAACTGGTAATATAAAAGCTGAGAGAGCCCAAATCTGAATCTCTGAGCTCCAGACACTTTATGCGGTCAAATAAACTAGGTATCCCTTACATCCTTTATACTTGACATGAAATTTTCTGTCGTATTCATAAGAAACAAAACATTTTTGCAAATCCCATAAACGGGTGAGAATATACAAACCCAGTATGACACTCTGAATGTTGAAGGGGGAAGAGTAAGAGACATTATATGAATAGAATACATCTCTACCCAAAAATAGATAGTCAAATGGAGTCCAATGAACATGGATACACACACAAACACACAAACACACACATATATATATATAAATATAAAGAAACAAAAAAGAATCCTAAATGAGATATAATCGATAGATTCATCTCACAGCCCAGACCATGAAATTGTTCCATCAGTTCCAAATTTATATCATCTATGACCATCAACTCAGGTGTCTATACGAAGAGACATCCATGTCAAGACACACCTCTCTAGTGTTCTGCATAGTTGTGGGACAAAATCCCTAGGTATATGAATGATACCTTGGTACAACAGTAGGGTGCCACTTAGTAGATAACCAAAGGACCCATACCCTATTTATGCAGGAGGGTTCCACTGAGATGGTCGAGGACTCATACCCTAGATCTATAGAATAATTCCACTCAATAGTCTATAAATGAACTATTCCATGTCCCTACATGAGGTTTCCACTCATGTAATCATTATCGGGACCATTCCCAGAATATCTGGTGGGTTCCACTCTAGTAGTTGGTAGAGGTCCCATGCTCAACCCTTTTGGAAGGTTCCACTCTATGATTCGAAGAATAACTCAACAATACCATAGGAGGGATAAAATCATATGGAATGTAGTTGTGGTTTTCCCTACCAAGAAGGAGGATGTCACTCAAGGGGTCGAGGACCCATGCCCTGACTTTGAAGGATTGTGTCACTCGGTGGATAGGTTGAGCACCCATTCCCTATCCCAGTAGGAGGGTGCAACCACATAGTTATCAAAGCACCCATTCCCAACCCATCTGGAGGGTTTTACTCTGTTATTTGATCAAGGACAATTTTCATTTCTATTATTCGGGTGTTACTCTGATCTCTACGAAGTTACTTCTAGATCACTTCTATCGTCAAGAACCACTTAAATAATATTTGTGTTTAGAGAATCTTGTAATGTATCTCAAAATCCATTACGAGAAAAACCATCTCATTTTACATGAAAAAAACTCAGGACAGGATACTCGTATCCCAATATCCATGTCCAAATAAATAATATTTGAGTGGAAGAATTTTCCTCAAAATGATGATGGGGTATAAAAAGTGTAAGGGGACCCACATAGTGTGTGGTTCCACTTTGATATTTGAGCATTTCCCTACCGGTACACGGATCAATGATCTTATAGCACTATATGGCTTACTAGTCATGTATAACTACCCCAATCCCACCTCTATAATCCTTCGGCTGGTGATAAGAACTTAAAGGCCTAATTAGAATGAGAGTAATTTGCCTAAGGTACCTATATGTACACACCCAACCATATTTTCTATGAATTTCATAGGAATAATAAATAAAAAGATGCAATAATTATAATATAAACCATAAATGAAAAAACTATAGGATGAACAAGATCAGGAAACTGTAAACTGAAAAGATATAGGAAAAATGAACACCCAACAAGAAAGATATCTCAACTTTATAAAAAGTAAATAACGAGAGATCCCATCTTTAAATATTAATTCTTTGAACACCATACATGGTCAAAATCACCAAGTATAACTAATCTATGGTATAATCACATCAAAATTCACTACAATTTTCATAAGACATGGCACATTATAGAGAAACCCATGTAGGGGTGAGTATATACATACCTAGTAGGTTGACCTAAAATCTAAAGGGGGAGCAAAAAAGAGAAATGATATGAATAGAAAAATGGCTCAACCCTAATCAAGAGGGTAAAATAGAATCCAATGAAATGGATAAAGATATATATATTCTCAAACCAAAGAATCCAAAACTAGTTGGAAATGTGATAACAATCTAAAAATCCATAATAAGAAAGAGTTTTAAAATCTTCAAAGGTTAATCATCAATGCCCAACATCTCATAAATCAATCTAAAGAGACATTCAAGTCAAGAGATGCCCCATCATTGTACCCCATAATTGACGTACATAATCCCTAGGTAGAGGACCCATAGAATGGTATAAAAGGATGGTTCCACTCAAATAGAAATCAATAGGATCCATGCCCAGTCCTAGATTGAGGGTTTAACTCAGATGGTTGAGGACCCTTACCCAATATCTAAAGGATGGTTCCACTCAATAGTTTAAAGACGAACCATGTCTTGTCCTAGTCGGAGGGTTCTACTCTAGTAATTGGTGGTCGAACCATGCCCTTCCAAACTATTGGGTTCCACTATAGTAATTGATATAGGACCCATGACCAACCCAGTTGGATGGTTCCACTATAGTAGTGAATAACTCATGCCCTAATAGCATAGGAGGGTGCCACTTGACTGGAAGATAGAGGACCCATGACCTACCAATTAGGAGGGTTCCACTCTATTGGATGGGGCCTCATGCCCTGACTCTGTAGGAGACTTCCACTTAGTGTATAGGTAGAGGTCCCATGTCATATTCAAGAAGGAGACTATCACTATAATAGTAAGTAGTGGACCCATTCCCATGAAAGCTATAGGGTTCTACTTTATTTTCCGAACCAAGACCCATTCCTTTCCCAGAAAGAGGTGCTATAAAAGGGTCAGTATTAGACATTTTTTGTTGGGAACTTGTAGCAGTTTAAACCTCCCCATAGTAACGTGGCAATAGTTGTTAAAACAGTCACATATTTCAATGTTTATATTCATTCAGTTGCAGTTATTTTAATTTTGTGGTGGTTTTGTAAGTGTCTTTATTGTAGAAAATAGTGGTGGTTACTTGTTTATTTAGAAAAAGATTTTTATAATAAAAAAATTTGGGGGAAATATAAATAAAAACAAAGTACTTTCAAAGAACATATTATCAGCGGTTTCTTTTATGAGCGGTTACTCTTAAGCACCACTAAACATATTGTATAATATGTATTTAGAGGATGTTACATAAAACCGCAGATAAATAATTTTTTCTTTTTTACTTATTAAAAATTATAAATATAAAAAAATGACATATAATAAAATAACACATAAATATATGACAAACCCATCAGACATATATCATACATCCACAACAAAATACAAATATCCAGTTGGCATAACCTCAATGTATGTCAACCCATAAATTATCCAATATATGTATTTAATATATACAATAACAAACCATACCAAATATACATCAATTTCTTGACCTTAATTACATATTACTACCACCACGTCAAGTCATCAACCTAAACTGACCATGTCATCTCGCCAAGTGTAACAAAAAGGAACAAAATTAAAACTATACATAATAAATTAGAATTACAATAAAATAATTGAAAAAAATTTAAAATATCATGGAAACTAAGTATCATAATGACTACCTTCTGAAGACTTTCATGAATCTGAATGGTCAACCTCCTACCTACTGATGGATTCTTCCTCCTACAATAAAAAATTAACATATAAGAAATGAAATGTGTAATATAAAAGACAGAAAATATATTCAGAATGACGCACATTATATTTTTTATTTTTCTAGTAAAACAGAATATATTATAAAATAAAATAAATTATATATTATTAAAAAAACGTTAAAAACATAAAAATATTTATTTAATCTAAGATTAAAAACTTGAAACTGAAAAGGGATTAGTAAATATTCCAATTTACTTTTATAACAACATACAGTGTGCTTGAAATTTTGATTACAAACAAACTGTAATGATTTTGATATCAAATCATGTCCTATATTTTAAAAATAACATAGTGGTGGTTGAAACATGATTTCACATCTATCTCAGGTCGTTTACTATGGTTTTGACCATTCCATGTATGTTGTAGTGTTCTAAAACACCCAAAATGAATTTATAGACACAATAGAAAAATGTAATTCAAAATTATGTTTCATAATTACCTACATTTCAATATTACGATATGGTTTTTGTCTTGTAAGTTTATATAAATATGACACTATTTTCATTATTTTGACCCTTAACACTTATTGTTAAAGGCTTTTGTACCTTTCAAAAGTGTATACTGAGTAATTCTGACCACACTACATGCTATATTGACATGTTGTCTATGCTTACACATCAATAAAAACTCAAAAATAGTATCGCCCATATTGAACATCAATATGAGGTCATTTAATATGGTTTTGACACTTCCACATATGTTTTAGTGGTTTAAAACACTAAATAGGAATTTATGGACATAACAGGAAACCCATAATTAAGAACGGTGTTCCATAAATTCTTATATTTATAACTAAATATATGGTTTTTCCCATGAATTTAGGTAAATATGATACTATTTCCCTATTTTTAACCCCCTAACACATGTTTTAACATATTTTATACCTTTAAGAAGTGTATATCGTGTTATTTATACCACACCACATGTCAGACTGATCTATCGTCAGTTTATACACATAGAAAACTCAAATGTGGTTTTCCCATGATTTAACATCATTCAAATCTATTTTCGTGGGTTTAACAATTCTACATAAATTTAAGTGTTTTAAAAAACTAAAAATATGTTTATAGACAAAAATTAAAAATCATAATTCAGAATGAGGTTTCATTGGTTCCTAAACATTAAAATTAAATATATGGTTGTTTCCCCCATGATTTTATAGAATAAAAAATCCATTTTAATTTTACCCCCCACCTATTTTCAAATGATTTTATAACTTTCATAATTGTATATTGAGTAATTTTGAGCACAATTCACATCGAAGTGAAGTGTATTTTTGTGTACACGTCACAAACAACTCATCAATGATTATACAATGATTTCAAATCAATATGATGTCATTTTCTATGGTTTTTACCATTCCATGCATGTTTTAGTGTTTTCAAACACTAAAGATAGGTTTACATCCATAATAGGAAAACTATAATTTAGAATGATGTGTCGTCACTTCAAACATTTAAAAACTAAATCTATAGTTGTTTTCCTATGATTTTAGGGCAATATGACATCAGTTTACTAGTTTTGAACTCACCATGAAACTTGTTTTTAAAGAATTTTGTACCTTCCACTAGAGTATATTAAGTGATTAAGACCACACCACATATTGGATTGATGGTTTTTCTAGGAATACATGTCAAAAAAAAATAGAGGTTATTATCCGATGATTTCACATCAATATGAGTTCATGTATATTGATTTTGACCATTCCACACATGTTCTTGTGTTTTAAAACATTAAAAACATGATTTCAGCTGTAACAGGAAAACCGTAATTCTTAATTAAATGTTGTTAGTTCCAAATTTTCAAAATTAAATATAGGGTTGTTGTCCCAAGATTATAGGGCTATCCGACAATGTTTTCTAGTTTTGACCTCATTACACTTTTTTTAAAGGTTGTGTAAGTTTTTGAATTGTATATTGAGTAATTCCAAAAACACAACATGTTGGATTGACTTATTTTTATTTTTTTAGGTTAAAAGAAACTCATCTGTGGTTTCCCCATTATTTCACATCAATATATGGTCTTTTTTGGTTTTAACTATTCCAGCCATGTTATAGTGATTTAAAACCCAAAAAAAACTTTTACCACCATAATGGGAAAACCATAATTTAAAATGACATTTCATCGAATCATACATTTCAAAATTAAGTCTACATTCATTTTCCCATGATTTTAGGGCAATTAGAAATCTTTTTCCAAGTTCTAACCCCCTGTAACTTGTTTTTAATGGTTTTTGTACCTTTCAAAAGTGTGTACTGAGTGATCCTGACCACACCCCATGTAGAATTGAAGTTTTTTCTATATTTTCACATAAAAACAACTCATATGTTCTTTCCCCGTTATTTTATATCAATATTTTGTATTTTTTGTGGGTTTTACCATTCCATGCACGTTTTAGTGTATTAAAACACTAAAAACATGTTTATGGAAATAATGGGAAAACCAAAATTTGGAATGAAGTATTGTTGGTTCATAAATTTCAAAAATAAAAATATAGTATTTTTCTTATCACTTCAGGGAAATAAAAATAATATTTTCCTAGTTTTGACCACCCAAAACATCTTTTTAATGGAATTTGAACATTTCAAAATTGTATACCGAGTATGTCCGACCACTTTACACGTTGGATTGACATTTTCTCTATGAATAAAAATTGAAAAAACTTATTAGTGGTTATCCCATGATTTCAAATCCATATGATGTCTATTTTCATGGTTTTGACTATTCCCTGAATTTTTAGTGTTTCAAAACACACAATGACATGTTTATAGTCATAACAAAAAAATTATAAGTCAGAATGATATTTTGTGAGTTTCTACATTTCAAAATTAAATCTGCACTCAATTTCCCTTGATTTCTGAGAAATACTTTGTTTTTTCATTATCCTTTACCCCATGAAACTTGTTTATAAAGGCTTTTGTACCTTTTAAAGGTGTTTACTAAGTTAAAATCAAGAACACAAGATCATATTTTTTTTCAAACTTATGGATAATGATTTATAATTCATATTTGATGTGTGGGAAATAACAGCATGTCAATATGTCACAATATTTGGTTGGTATGACTCGAAATGTATTTTTTATATATAAAAGTGTAATTTTAGTTTTATTTATGGATGTTGTATATGTTATTCTCAAATTTTTGAATGACCTACAGAATATAGAATTTACCTCAAAGGGGTTAGATAGAAGGATAGAAATGTCTTCTTGGATTGTTCTCATCATTTTTTGGAATACATAAACTAAATCATTTTTCATCTACAACCACCATTGACCCTATGTTTTCTTATAAAACTCTTTTTATATCCCTTTTTATTTCAATCTGGAAATTTCTCTTTGTGATTCCTAATCAATGGGACTACTCGAACCCCCATTGGGTTTAGCAGTAATAGATGACACCACCCTAACAATGATAGCTGATGGAGTATTCCCAAAACCCATCCCCCATACACTTCTAGTATTCTCTTTCCCCAACACTTTTCAAACTGCACCGTTATGTGAAGCTGATGATGATTGTGAAGGGTTCGCATACCAGTATTCTTAAATTTTAACCTATTAATAAAAAATTATTAATATTAAAATTTTAAAATATCTGAACTTTATAATGTTATCATATTAAAAAAATTCGTTATTAATTATTTTTATTTCAAATCTATAAAAACATAATATTTAAAATTATTTTATAATAACAAACAATACTTGGACATAATTAATTTCGGCCATATGAATGTATTCAAAAATGAAAAATTAGCATCATTTGATCCTTGTAGTGGGAACAATTTAATTATATTTAAGTCTTGTTATTTATTATAATACATTTTCATTATAACATCTTTATGGTAATGAAAAAAATTATGAAATTGTAATAAAAAATACTTACTCTAATGTCTTTGGTAGGGTTATTTACGAAACTGTAATTGGATTTCTTATGAACATTAAACTGTATATTTGTTCAGATAGTAGAGTGACCTAATTCCTTAGCCTTCATAAAAATTTAAAATAGTTTAAAAAAATAAGAAATCTAATAAAATGATATAAATAATAATTAATAATATACAAACCCTAATTTTTACTTTTCATTAGAAACTGTGAGAACTTTTAATTTGAGTAATGAATTTCTTCTCATGATTCAAAGAACTTTTTTATATAATTCCAAAATAGAAAAAATTTTAAAAATTATAATTTTATTATGTTTATGTTATTTTGATACTATAAAATATGAAATTATCTCCTGAGATGTATCTTTGTTGATATCGACAAAGAGCATACATAGCTCATGAGAAACTCCTTTTGGGAACTTTCTCATACATTTTTTGAGAGCTTAGAAATGTGTTATTAAACTCATTCCATAATCTTTATTTTTAATATCTTCACTTATCTTTAAAATTTTGTAGTCCATGGTTGTGAAATAGAGTTAGGGACATCGAAATGTTAAAAATATAGAAATAAATAATAAAACACTTTATCCGTATATTAATGAACATTACTCGTATCTTTTAAATTAGTTTCTAAGGAATATTAAATTAATATTACCTTTACTTGAGTATCAGAGGCCTCATTTTTTTCAATATATAGGAATATTCCACCAAACATTATAATTAATGGGAAAGCATATCATATTTCAAGCAAGCCACCCATAGATTCTAGTATTGTCACTAGTTGGCAGCCCAAACTCATCTAATGTAATGATAATCTTTTAGTAAATTAGGTCTCATACATCTGTCTTGTTCATATTTTTATCCCTTTATTGGTTTTATTTATATGTTTCATAAATTCATTTAACAATTAACAAATATAATGATATTTTGAAAAATTACATATATACCAGAAACTATAACTCTGTAATATCCCCTTGATAAAGGGGTGGAGAACTACTCCATCACCAGAGGTGAATCTGTTGGTGTCCTACCAATAACATCTTGGGAAATATATGGATTGCTAGAAGTCTCAAGTAAAATTGAATCACTAGAATACACAAGAAGATGAGAGTAGTGGTGGTGTGATCTGAGATACTGATCATCTCGGATCCTGAAATTTTTTTTTGTGGATTATCTTAATTTCAAATGGTTATGGTATATTGAATGTATAATAAATGAAATACTAAATGATTTTTACAAAAAAAAATAGAACAATGAATATATATACAAAACACTTATCAATGAGAAATTTAATATATTTTCATTACCAATGTATAAATTCAATAATATTTATCTTAATTATATTTATTTTTATCAAACTTCATTGTGAATAGTCATTCTTTTTCATTATCACTTATAGGTTCTACTATTTTGTGGTCGATGAGGTTTGTTGTCACAAAGAACCAACTGATCTTCCCCACCCATATCATATAATTCTCTCTACATTAAATGCATAATAACAATACAACCATCATGTATTTTATAATAGACATAGTAATCTTAGTCACTTGTGATGCCAAGATAAATGGATCATGTTCTTCCCGCTTACTCATACCCATCAAGAAAGAGATGTTGACAAAGTATAATGTGAAGAATATTTCAATATAACTCTATCAATGATTACCGACATTCATTAGAATAATAAAACTAAGAAATTTTCGAGATAGTTTAGCTTAATTATATCATACAGATTCCCCTGGTATCCCACCTCTTCAAATGTAAATACACATCTATTCTATGTTTTCAAGTTTTTTTCATGATAAATTATGAGAAACATGAATCCATTAATAGTATAGGCATTTAATTGCCTAGCCTTCTGTAGAGGATCTTGATCCAAAAACAACAAATAATTTGATATTTTAGCTCAATATTCAATATTAATTATCTAGAAAAAAAGATATAATATGTTACTTTTAACATATAAAAAATAACTACATATCAATATATAAATATGTGTGTATACATACATGATGGGAGAACCATTTGAAAAATCCTTATTAGATATTTTGTTAATTCTATCTCATTTCAAGTTTCAACCCTAAGTCACCTCTTTGTTTGAAGTCTCAATTCTTTAATAAATGATCTACAATAACAATATTTAGTAGGACAAATATATGTTCTTTTAGTAACTCCAATTCAGTTGGTGTAAAATTTGACCTCTTTCTAATTGGCCATCCAATAGTTGGAAATAATAATGATGTATTTTCAGAATTACAATTAATGGAGATGTCATTATCCCATCTGTCATGAATGAATCTAGTCTCAATCCCATCCAAAAACATTGAACAAAAGGTTATGCACTTTTTTCTTATGAAAACTTCAATAATATACCCTTCTACTTGATCTCCATTCCTTACATATTATTTCAAATAACCTATGTACCTAATCAAAAAAAATAAGAAAAATATTGAAAATATTTACGTAACAATTTTATAAAATAAAATATAACAATGAAAATTAAAAAAATATCAACATACCTCTCAATTAGAAGCATCCATCAGTTGGGTACCGGTCCACCATGTATAGCTACTTCAACCAAATGAACAGTCAAATGAATCATGTATGTGTAGAATAAAGTGGGAAATAATGTATATAAATCCTATAGTGTCAAAAAATTATTTATTTATGTTAATAAACATTTTATAGATTTAGATTTTTCCAAAAATATCTCAAAAAAATGTACCAAATTAAACTCGAACCGCTGTTTTATTTTTAGGAAAAGTATTACACAAAGATAATGAAAACAATTTCTCCTTCAAAATATGTGAGTCGTGAATTCTCAATTCATGTAACATTTGATGTTTTAAGTTAATTCAAATTGATATGTTACATTAATATCCATATCGACCTTTTTCATTCATTAAATTTCAATAGAATATAACTTTCTAAATATTTTTCATTGTATAAATAGCTGCATGATACTTCTCAATCTCACACTCCCAAAAAACATGCTAAATATTCATTGAATCCTAATCCTTATGATCATTAAGGTGGTACTTTGATTTACCCAACTCATTAATAACTATAAAAATTAAATTTTCACAGATGTTCTTTTCAATATACACTATGTAAAGACTACAACATATCAAATTAAACTCCTAATAAGGATAATTAAAAAATATTTTATTTCTTCCAATGTTGAGTTCCATCTTCTTCAAATACAATTCCTTATACCGTTTTCCCTCATTATTTAGACATATGACATTTTATAAATTCTTCATTCAAATTCATTAACTATCTTATGACTTATAATCCAGATCACACCTTCTAATACTTTCACATTTCAATATCCCAATTTAATCTTTTCTTGTTAAACCTGGATTTATGATACATACTTAGAAATCAATGATAAAACATTAAACACCATTTAATGCTATGAGGTAATCATTGAATATAAAAATCAAAAATACAAAATGGATAATCCAAACTAGTATGAGTGTTCCATCCAGATAACTTTTATATTCTTTTAAAGTCACTAATTTTCAATATTAAAGAAACAAGCATTTTGAATATTTGTCTCATTGAAGCATCATAAGTTTTTACTCTATCATTCAATTATTCTAATAATTCTTTGATTAGTGGTTTAAGGTATACATCAATGTCACTTATAAGAATTTTTATTCCTTGAATAATCATCAAAATAATGAAATAAGTGTTATTCATAAAAAAATGGAGGTATATTATAGGGTATCAAATCAAGTCTCCAAAATAAATAATTCATACATAAAGTAACAATAGGGTCAAAACCATCAGAAAAAAATCCTAAATGTACATTACTATAATTAAAAGAAAAATATTGATATAATTAATCACACATCATATATGATTTTTAATCTTTTGATGTCTCATGAATCCCTTGTTACTATACTTAACATGCCACTTCATATCGTATGTAGTCTTAAACGAAACAAATAATCATTGAAAGTGTTGTTTCATTGGAAAGAAACTCGATTAATTTACATGATTTTTATTATTTTATTTATTACTAGGGTTTCATTGATTTATAATATCATTTTTTTCATGGAAATCCATATTCTTATATAAAATCCAATGAATTCTTCTTTATCATAATATTATCCTCAGTAATGTATGAAATCATTATGGAATGCATGTATCTTTTTAAAATCATGTCCAAGTTTCTTAATGACTTTCTCCATCTCATATAATGATGCAGGGATCTTTGCCTTAGTAAATACATTATGAAAAAACTCCAAAATCATGTAAATTTATTTATCATCAATTCCATAGAGACACCTGATATGATAAAACTTATGTAGAAAGGAAATAATTGAATACTCGGCACACCCTTCATACAATTCATGTTGTCCTTTTTTAACTAATTCATTAAAATAACTGTTTTGGTCACTGAAAATATGAGAAATAATAACTTGATCAGGATCGGCTAAACGTTCGTTGATTTACTAAAATATTAGACATTGTATCTTGAAAATAAAAATGCATCATTTAATAAATTTCAAATAGAATTCTCCTCTCCCATTTCACTTTGTATTTCATTGATAGTATTATTATTCTTTTAACATTTCATAAAACATGATTTAACATGTTAAATCCAGAATATGTTTTGAGAAGGAAACTATTTCAATATCAAATAATAATATAATTTTTTTATTCAACCATTGCTTGAATTTACAATCAGGACACTATAATTTTATTCTACCATCCAATGATCGGTTTACAATTTCCAAATCAAAAAATTCTTCCAAACCATTGTAATATCAGGGTGTGTTTCAAGGTAAATTATTCCAAATATAATCCATAGGTAATGGATTTTATTCTCCCTATATATTCAAGTCTAAATATATAAATGTTTAATCAAATAGGTACAATCAAAATTAAATATCACCCAACATTTTCCATTGACACTTTCATAATAACTGTAAAGGAAAATGGGATGAATCAAATAATGAAAATGTTCTTACTAAACATATAATATAAAAACATGAATCAAATAAGTAATTATTTCTCATAAACATATATGAATAATAACATACATGAGATGAAAAACACATTTTAGCACAAATAAAACCCATGAATGTTGTCAAAGACATCAAATATGTCTTCCTAAATTGTGTGTTTAAAGATGAAGTGTCTTTCTCAGTAAAGATAAAATCCATTATTAGGTTAAAGAAGAATCTATACAGGTTAGAATAAGACTCAAGAGAATGATATTTGATGTTATATACGTGATTTAAAAAATTAATATTTAATGATGGAAGTATGGTATATATCCTCTACAGTAATGATGACAAATATAAATCATTTTTTCATATTTTATATGTAGATGATATTATTTTTTTGGGATAAAAGGATGGTGTATTGTACATTCTAAATAGAATCCATTCCATTAAAAAATTAGTTATATTTTTTAGTGTTCAAACTGTTTCTTATGATCTATAAAACACCTAGAGTACCCTTTAAAATATAAAAAAAAAGTATACTATATTTATATATCATTATATTTCATGTATACCCAAAATATTCAACTCTATATGACTATATTGTATTGAACTGGTTTAGTGTGAATTCATGTTGTTCCATGAATTTTATAAATCAAAGTTTTTCACATAACATTGAAGGAGGTGTTCCTTAAATTTTATTTAAACATAAAAATTAGATGTACAGATAAATTTTAATAATGTGTACTGTGATTTTCAAATCATATGATAGAAAAATATCCATTTGACTGAAAAAAAATCTACACACAATAATTAGTTCTCCTAAAAATAAATTTTCTTAAAATAAATTCAGTAGGACAATGTAGGATGTTGTAGTTACCATAACCAATAATTGAATGTAATTCATGTAAAACCTAACCCAAACTACTCTATCATTATTTGATATATTTTATTAAACTATGTGATTCCTAACATTTGAATAAAATAAAAAGAATCATTATAAATTTAAAAATGGTATAATATCTCATTTTAAAGACCATTATCTTTAATGACCTTTCCAGTGTTGGTAATGAAACCATGTGGGACCCTAAACCATAGTACCAATATGTAATGAGTTGGAAAATAATCTCAATTATGTATATGTAAACAATTAGAAGAATTAACATATATATAAAAAATTTAAATTCATCAATATCAAATATAAACCATGAAATTATAAATTATCTTGATCCATAATATATTTATATCATAATCTAATTTATTTTTTTAATTTAATTTAACATAACCAAAATTAATGATTATTATAACTCTGAAAAATAACTTCAAAATCCAAATAACACAGTATAAACCAAAATTACATAGATAAATTATTTTTAAATGAATGAAAAACAAATTATATACTCATTTTATCACTCATAATTTACAATATAACACTAATAAATAATAAATATAGGGTGAGAATGATGCAACCTTTTTGGGGGTTCTGTGTTTCCCCCAAGGAGGGGATTAGAGATGAGGAGAGGGAGGTCAAAGGGGGGGTCTTCATTACCATTGAGGAGGGGAATAAATATTGTAAGAGGGAGGTCAGATGGTGGTCATCATTTATAGTGGGTAGGGGAACCATGATCTAGGAGAGGAAAGTAATAGGGGGTCATGAGGGTCAGGTTTAGAGTGGGGTGTCATGGGGGTGAGGGTCTCCAGTGAAAAGGGAGGATAGAGGTTATAGGGTTGGGGGGAATGTGGGTCACGAGGTCAGGGATGATGATGAGGATGGTAGAGGAGGATTTCATAGAGGATGGGGTGGAAAAGAGTTGGGATCACACATAGGGAATAATGGACGAGGGAAAATTTGGGATTTTTATTAAAACTTTTAGCGATGATTTAATTAAAAGGCTGCTAATTGTTAAAATATTAAAAATATAGTGGAAGTTACACTAAACCACCACTATATTATATTTTTTAATTGTATTTAATTCTTGGTGGTTACTATACATCATGAGACAACAACCAATTAGTTCTTTTTGACTTGTATGCAAGGATAATAAGTCAATACGATTTACAACAAGGTTATAATTACTCGGTATACATTTTTAAATGGAAAAAAATCCATTAAAAACAAGTATCAGGTGGTCAAAAACATAAAAAAAAAATTTTATTTCTATGAAATCATAGTAGAAAGACCGTATATTTAATCGTGAAATATTGGAACTAACATAATATCACTCCAAAATACAGATTTCCCCTTTTGGCCACAAGCATATTTTTAGTGTTTTAAAAAACTAGAGCTTATGGGGAATAGGAAAAACCATATAATGTGACCCTATATTGATTTTAAATCATATTAAAACCACTGATGAGTTTGTTTCTGTTTATTCTAAGATAACATGTCAATCTAACATGTGGTGTTGTCATAATTACTTAGTATACACTTCTCAAAGGTCTAAAATCCATTAAAAATAAGATTATGGGGTCAAAACTAGGAAATTGAAATATGATTTCCCTAAAATCAAGGGAGAATGACCATATTTTTAATTATAAAATTTTGTAACCTACAAAATATCATTCCAAATTACAGTTTGACCATTATGGTCGTAAATGAATTTATAGTGTTCTAAAACACTAAAACATTCTTGGAATGGTCAAAACCGTAGAAAAGGAACACTTATTGATGGAAAATCATTGTAAAACAACAACTAAGATGTTTTGAACATGCACACATATACTAAATGACAATCGAATGTGTGGTTTGGTTGGAATTAATAGGTATACACTTCTAAAAGGTACAAAATCCTTTAAAAACAAGTATCAGTGGTTCAAGACCAGGAAAAAAATTGGATTTTCCTAAATTAATTTGAAAATTCCCATATATTTAATTTTTAAATATAAGAACTTATAACAGATCATTCTGAATTATATTTTTCCCGTTATGGTTGTGAACGTGGTTTTTGTGTTTGAAAACCTATAGAAATAATGAAATGTTAAAAAATATATTTAACCTCCTCATATTCATGTTAAATCAGGTTAAAACATGGACAACTTGTTTTTTAGGTTTTTTCACAGAGAAGACATCAATTTCATGTGTGGTGTGGTTATAATTTCTTGGTATACACCTTTAAAAGGTACAAAATCCTATAAAAACAAGTTTCATGTGTCTAAACTAGGAATGAAACATCGTATTTCTCTAAAATCATAGTAAAATGATAGTATATTTAATTTCCAAATGGATGAACCAAAGAAATGTCCTTCCAAATTACAATTTTATAGTTATGGATATAAATGTGTTTTTAGTGTTTTAAAACAATAAAAAAATTTGAACGGTCAAACCCATAAAAAGACCTATAACTGACATGATATCATAGGACTAACACCATAGATTTATTTTGAAATGTACTTGTACAGAACTGGTCAATCCAACATGTGGTGTTCTCAGAATTACTTGGTATACACTTATAAAAGGTACATAAACCATTAAACACATGTGTTGTGGGTCTAAACTAGGAAAACGATGTTGTATTTCCCTAAAATCGTGGAAAAAGAATGTATATTTAATTATTAAATCTAAGAACCAACAAAATTTAATTTCAAATTATTATTTTCCCATTATGGGTATAAATGCATTTTATGTGTCTTAAAACACTAAAACTTATGTGTAACTTCCAAAACCATAGTGAAGAACCTCATATTGATGTGAAATTAAAGAAAAAATCTTGGTGTGTTTTTTATATGTATTTGTAGAGAAAAAGTCAATATAATGTAGTGTGTTGTCAGAATTATTCGGTATACACTTCTAAAAGGTACAAAATCCTTTAAAAACTAGTGTTATGTGGTCACAATTCAGAAAATAGTGTCGAATTACCTTGAAATCTTAAGAAAACAGTTATATAATTAATTTTGAAAAATAGTAATTGACAAAAGATCATTCTGAATTACATTTTTCCCTTAAGGCTTTAAACATTTTTTTAGTGTTTTAAAACACTAAAACGTGCGTGGAATGGTAAAAAATACATAAATTGACCGCATATTGATTTAAAATTCAAGAAAACCCATTACTGATTTGTTATTGACATGTACACCTAGAAAACAAATCAATCTATCTTGTGGTGTGATCAGAATTACTCATTGTACACTTCTAAAAGGTACTGAAGGGTTTAAAAAACAAGTGTCAAAGGGTGAAAACTAGGAAAATAGCATCAGACATCCTTTAAATCACAGGAAAACAACCATATATTTAATTGTAATATGTAGGTACCAATGGTGCATTTTTTAAAATTAAGAGTTTCCTATTATGGTGGTAAATGCATTTTTTGGTGTTTTAAAACACTAAAACATGTGTTGAGCGGTCAAAACCATATAAAATGACCTCAGATTGATGTGAAATCATGGGAAAACCACTGATGAGTTGTTTTTGAAATATAGGACAATCTTTAATATCCAAATATTTAAAAAATTATTAATAAAATTTCATGCACAATACACGTCGCATTAAAAGTAAATTAGTATATTTACTCACCATTTTAAGTTTCAATCTATTAAATATTATCTTAAAAGGGTATGTTTATGTTTCCAAAGTGTTTTCATTATATATTACTTGTTTTATGTCAAACTATCTTCAATTTTATTAATAAAATAAAAAAATATGCATCATTCTGAATATATTCAGTAATTTTTCTCTTTCAAATTTCATTTCATAAATGTTCTAGTTTTTATTATTGGTGGTAAATATTGAAATTGGCATGAGTTTGACCATTCTGATCCATGAAAATCTTCAGAAGGCAGTCAGGATGGTTCTCCGTTTCAATGGTATGTTAATATTTTTTAAATTATTCTTTTGTAATTCTGATTTATTGTGTGAACTTTAAATTTTTGTTTTCTTTTTTGTCACAGTTGGTGAGATGATGATATTAGTTTCATTTGATGATATGATGTGGATGCAGACAGATGCAGTGGAGGTCCTGACATGGATGTATATTGGGCATGGGTTGTTGTTGTACATATTGTATATGTATATTGACATATGTATGGGTTGACATAGATAGAGTTATGATGAATGGATGTTTGTATATAAATATCGATGTATGATATATATATATATGATGGTTTATCATATATTTATTTTTAGGTTTATAATATGTCAGTTTTTTATATTTATAGTTTTTTATTTATTTTAATGAAATAAATCTGATTTTGGAATGTCTTTATCAAACCATCACTAAATACATTTTATATAATATGTTTAGTAGTGGATAAGTGTAATTGTTTCTAATATGTTCTGTGGTGGTTTCTTATATTTTATTTATATTTCCCTCAAATAGTTTTTTTTAAAACCAACCACTATATGCTCCAAAAATTACACCTAACAAAACCATGGCTAAATTAAAATAACCATCGTAATGTGACTAGCAACCATTCAATACATGGTGGTTTTAATAACTCTTTCTACATTATTAAACGATGATAAAAACCACAACTAGTTCACTAGAAACATTCAATACAAACCATTAATTATAGTTTATCATTTATCCCTTTGTAAAATGACTTTGTATGATTAGTTGATAAGTAGGTAGTCAAGTTCTTAGTGAATGGTATATCATATGCAACACCAACACTAGGTTCCCTGACCTAAAATCCACACTCAAGAAACTATGTCATTGCTTCCCTAAATCACATCCAAATCCTTTTAATGGTACTACTCTAGAGACCTTCCTAATAAATGAACATATCTTATATCAGTCTGTCCTGACCTGACACAATGGAACTCAAGCTGCAACTACCCCAAGACTTCCTCCATTGGCCATGGGCTAGAAACAAGCACCCAAATTCATAAATAGTATGGGAGGAATTTTCGTAATGTACCTTTATGCACACACCTGACCATCTACATTATGAATTGTAGAGGAAAAATAAATAAAAATATAAAACAATTTGAATATAAAAAATGAATGAAAAACATCTATGGTGTAAAAGGGTATGATTGTGTAAACTGAACTATAAATGGGAAAAATATATTCACATCTAGAAAGATGTCATAGCTGAATAAAACCAGAAAAGTAATTGTTTAGAGATCCCAGCTCCAAATATCCACTATCTAACCACCATACATAGTAAAATGTATTAGGTATCCCTATGCTCATCAGAAATATCTATTGACTTGTCCATTATCTTCTTATGACACAACATGTGAAGGAAAATCCCATGAATGGTTGAGTACATACATTCTTGGTTGGATTCCCCAAAAGCTGGAGAGGGGAGTTGTAAGATACATCATATCAATAAAAATATAGCTCAACCTAAAGCATTACAGTAATCCTAAATCAAACAAAATTGACACGGGTATATATATATATATATATACTAAAATTAATGAATCCCAAATGAGATATAATGGGTATCTCCATCTCATAACCTAGCCCAAGAAAGAGTGTCATCAGTTTTAATGGTCCATCATTGATTCTCATCATCTCGTGCATCCTTATAAAGAAACATCTAACACAAAAAAATACATTGCCCCTATGCCACACAATTGAGGAGAATAATCTCAACATAGAAGACATGTACCATTGTACAATGATAGGGTGACACTCACTAGATAGCAATAGGACCCATGTCTTGTCTTGGCAGGAGGGATCCACTCTGATGGTCGAGAAACCATAACCTAGGTCTACAATATGGTTCCAATAAATAGGTGATACATAACCCATTACAAGTCCTAGTTCGAGGGTTCCACTCTAGTTATCATTAGATAACCCATTCCCATCTCAAATATAGCTTTCCACTCTAGTAATCGGTAAAGAATCCATGCCTAGCTTCGTTGGAGGGTTACACTCTAGTATTCAAGGACCCAAGATTTGATTTCAAAGGATGTTTCCACTTTGATATAAGATAGAGGACCCATGCCCTATCCATTAGTAGAATTATACTCTAGTGGTTGAGGACAGATGGCCTGAATCTGCAGGATAGTGAAAATTCATGGTTAGGTAGATGACCCATGACCTATCCTAGTAGAAGGTAAATACAATAATACTATATAAATGACCCATTATAATCCCATCTAACGGTTTCCAATATATTAGTTGATTGAAGACCCATACCCTGCCCAACATGAGGGTGCCACTCTGATCGCTCGGATGATCATGCCAGATCACTAATATTGTCAAGCATCGCTTAAATAAAGGGCTTTCCCTAAACATCTTGCATCATATATAAAATTCCTCTATAGAGAAAACTATACTATTATACATGAAAAAATACTCAACATATACTACTCATGAGACAAAATCCAATTCAACATGAAGAAAATATGAGAGGTAGAATATTCTACAAAAGGAAAAAGGGGGTACAGGGTGTGTAAGGGAACCCAAACAACATGTGTTCCAACTCTACTGCATGGTCATGTCTATTCCAGTACATGAAACATTTATCCTGCATCACAGTAGGTCATATAGTTAGACTACACATAGTGCCTCACCCATTTGTGGTCTTGTATGTGTTCATGTCCATGTCAGGGTAAATCTTATTATGCACTGGTAATTCTGCACCCATTGTTTTATTCTGTATAGGGACCTGTAATTTTACTCCTCTCATATGGAATTTCTACCCAAGGAGAGACACATGGTGTGTAGGTTGACTATGTGTAATTATATCCATAATTTTTCTAAAAACCCTATTCTATATCCAAAGGGGAACTATACAATATGTGTTCTTTAGTGTACATAAAATGTAGTCGGGTGTTTTTTAGAAAGCTATATTTTTATCCATCATTTCAGATCAGGCCATGCCTCCTAAAATCTCACCTCCAGTCCTCCCAAAATCAGATTAAAAGTCCTCGGTTAATCATTTTTTGTTGTTCGTTAGCTGGAAAATTAATTCCCAATTCATCTACATGAATCTTCTATGCCATGTATGACTCATAAAATCCCAAGACCTTTCTTTGGATCTTGTATTGATGAAACATTCATCAATAACCCATAAATCCTTTTACCCCATCCCTTATTCAACAATCTATTCCTCAAATTGAAATTCTTCATTAGATTTGGGGGTCCAATTAGTCTTGGTCCCACCCAATAATGTCAAACAGGGACCTCATGGGCCAATCAATGAAGAACATTATAACTGGTTGGGAGAAATATATAATATGATATGTGAAATGATTTTTGGCCAAGTGTTATTTCCCAAAATACATTAATTGGGATGTATGTGGGTAAAAAACAAAAATTTTAAATTTTAAATCAATTGTGTGGGCACATGAGAGGCTCAATCAGAATAGATCTAAAGAAACAACATGATCATGATCAATCTATTTAATAAATTATGGCGGAATCTACATATTGATGAGTCCTACCTGGATTTGTTTTATTTATCATAGATTAAAACTATCACATGTTAATGAGATAAGTCATTGGATTCACAATGTCTTGATCTACTTGGATTTGTAGTTTCATCATCATTGGATCCTAATTCTTCAGTGAGAGGTTGAATAAGAATTATCTCAATGGTCCTAGGGTTATACAACTAACAATGGAGATCTACCATAATATTTTCTAAATTGAGTATTTCTATATTACGTATTTTAAATTAAATAATTAAATTTAATTATTTATTTAACAAAACGTGCCCTCCAACTTCTTCTTTTATCTGAATGCCCCACACTGGCCTATTTTATGTCTCACATAGGGTAAACCCCACTTTCCAGAATCATATATGGTATTTTATTTTTTATCAAATAATATTTGTTTTATTTGTCCCATTTTCTTTAAAAAACTATGGGCGTTTAATGTAAAATATATGTAGTATTTTTATAAATTTAATTCTGGGTACATCGGGCCTCAGAATCAGACATCAACTCAACGTATGTCTCAGAAAATATATCAATAAATATTTCAAAACTAACATGGAAGAAACATGGTATGTAAAACCATAGAACACCATTTTCATTACATTTTATTATCTAGTAATGATTAACTTTTGTGGAATAATTAATAAAAATAAATCTTCTGTAAAACTAGTTCAAAAGGATCAATATTACCCACACCTAATATTGAAAATATATAATAACTATTAATATACATAGAGAGAATAATTATAAATGATTATTATAAAAATATATAAAATTGAATAACATACCTAAATTGGTGATTAATATGGTTATTATTGATATACAATATGTGAGTATGTGATCGACTGATTATAGATTCAATGTAAGGTTTTTATAACCTCAGTTTTCAATTCATTGGTTCATCATATTTCTTAATTAGATATACTTTTCAGTAATTAAATTATCCTAACATTACCCAATTTCATATATAATTTCCACATTTTATATGGGAATATTACTTCTCATCACCAATAACATCTTTTTTGATGAAAATTGTTGTGAAATAATAGTTTTTTTTAAGATTAACTAGCATTATAACCAATGAATCATTTTCATCAATGTGTTGTTTTTCCCTATAAAAATAATATTCTTTAAATAAATAAAAATATGTTTTTTATTCAATATTACTCATATTTTCATTTACCAATTTTATTAATTTAAATTCATTAAAAATTTCTCCTATATGAGTTTTTTTGTAAATGACCTAAAAGGGAGAACAAAAAATATTTTATTTCATTCTTTAAAAATCCAGATTTTTAAGCTTGATTTTTTAATTTATTTTAAATTATTTTTTATTTTGATCTATTTACCATATGGGTTTCATAATACTTTTATTACCCTTAATAAAAAAATTAATGTAATTTTTACTTCATCTTTTATAACAGGGATTAAAATGACTTATAAAAGCTTTTTTATTTTCACTTTTATTTATCATCAAACATTTATCTCTCAGAAAGTGATGCTTTTATCAGCATATCAATATTATTATGATATTAGTTTTTAATAAAATTAATTTTTTTATCCAATGATATCTTTAGTTCATGTTCTATTTTGTTTTTAATAGTTTAAAAACTATTTATTTTTTACAATTTTTCTTTAAGATATTATAATGATTGATTTTAAGCTTCAAATATATATATGGATGAATATGTGTGAGGTTATATATCACCCTAAAATAAAATTTCTTGTTTTATATCACGTGATATAGTCAAGAAAGGATATAATTATTTTTGTTATACATGTGTGGGTATAATGATCTTGATAACATTTTCATGCATGGACATGTTAATATTATTATCAAATGCATGAGAATAATAAGGGGTTATTAGTAAGTTCTCCATTTTATTGATTCCTTACTCAAAAAATTATCAATATAAAATCGGTTCTTTGGGATCGACTTGAGCTTGGGTTATCACCAACCATGGGGGAGGTCCTATGAATAGTGGGTTACATAAAAAAATATTGGGTGTAATGGTATTTCTTATATAGGAGTGGGGGTACCACCGGTTTATCGAAGAAGACACCTAAGATAAATATTCCAAAATATAGGTACAATGGTTGGATAATATCAATGACAACACTCAGTGATGCTCGATAACTGAACTCAAGGAAGAGTTATGATATAGGGGAGATATTATAACACCCTTTATCTATATGAGGTGTGATTTTGATTTAATATTCACTAAACCTCATTCATTTTCATAAAATTTTAGTATTGGTGGTTCTAGTGGGGGATCAGGGGACTATTTCATGATAGAAAACTAGGTTTGGGATCATCAATATTTTTAAATATATCAGCAGGTACCTGATGGACAGGTACATGGTACCCAATAGAGGTGGAAGTTGGGTAATTAACTCTAATAGGGCCACATAGAGTCTAGTGATACTAGACCATGTACTCTATGGATACCTACCAAGTTTTTTTGAAAAATACTTAATTTAACTAAATGTGAAATTTTATAAAATATTAAGAAACTCTCCCTCCATTTATTCTAGGTTGAACAACTCTTTGACCCTCTCCATTGTTTCACTCTTCAAGTTGGATAATTCCTTTATCAGATGCTTGATGTTAGTCTCATCTATTAAGGGAAGTCATCACTAGTAAGGTTGTGACTTATTCCCCCTTTTAATCACCATTTTGAATATTGTTTCACTTTTTGTTAGTGGTTATACCTAATTTTAGGTATTTTTTAGATTTTTTCCAATTATAACCTTCCTTACATCTTCAAATTTAATATTTTATTATCAAGAAAACCCACTTTTATGGGTTTAGTGGGGCTCTCACCAAACTCATACATCAAATAAACATATTAATCTTTATCTATCCACATCGAAATGACATAAGGAATTCAATATATATTATTTCATGTAATATGATATAGATTTATGTAAAATATTTTTCCTCACTATCATGTATAAAAAATTGGTTATGTCATTTAAACTCCACATTTGGATTCAATGATGAAGTATCCATATTCTTATAAAATATATTTTTCATATATATATATATATATATATATTGAAATATATACATTGGTTTCATAGATTATTAATGATGTTACTTTTCTATATCTTTCACATAGTTCTCTATCTCTGATCTAAATTAATATTCATGGATAGATGTGAATTTCCTTCATCCACTACTTATAAATCATCCCAATTTTACATGATGATTATAAAATAGCTTCTCAATTGTAATATATTGACGAAATTCACTTGAGTATTGATACTTATTCACTAGTTATAAGTTATTATTTAGCTCATCCTCACGATCAACCTCACACATTCAATGTACTGCCTCATGATTTTCATTTTATCTAGATCCATCATAATTAGTTTCTTCGTGATACATCCACTTATCTAAAACTGAAGGATTCAATTATCTATCATAGATATTATTTCAATCACCATTCCATGATACTTTATATCAGTTGGTATACATATAATATGTAAAAAAAGGGAAATTTATTTAAGAACATTTTCTATTGATTCATCTTTACTCAAATAAAAATTTTATGATCCTATATATTAAATCAACATTTTATTTGATAGGAAAGTGCCTTATGGAAAAATGAAGACCATATCCAATATTTTAGTCAATGTAATACAATATAACACCTATTTAAACATTTTTATGATATGGTTTATAATAATACTTCTTATGGTTTCCCATTACACAAACATTTTACATTATAATAGATATATAAAACCTTGTAAAAAAATTTATCATATTTTGTTTCATAATTTTTAAGATAATAAATCAATTAAAATTTATAGATATTACATTTTTTTTAAATCAAAATGGTTGATCTTATGCATTGTTTCATAAAAAAATGTATAAATAGATTTTAAAGGGAAAATTCGGTAAAATGATCAAGAAATTAAGCATAATTTTCTTATACCAATGTTTACTGGTAAGGTATTACAATAAAGAAACATGATAGGGGGATTATCATGTAATAAAATTATACCAATTTTAAATTTATTTTAAATTTACCCTTTATTTTTCATTTTGAATTTGGCCTCTTATTATTTAGATACACCTTTATGGTCACTCTTTGATTTATCTTATTTTTTGTCCATTTTAATTCACAACACGCCCATGAAAACGCATTTGAAATTGATCATAAATGATTTATATTCATTATCTAATGTGGGTTACATCCAAATTGTGTGGTGCAGCACATAATATTCCAATCCAATAATACTAATATGTCTTTTTATCATACAATTTTAGGGATACTGCCAATGCTACCTCTAAATTAGTTTGTAGGGATGCCTATGAGATTTATAATCTCACAAATGTCTAGTGTACTTCCACTTTAAAGATAAGATTGTTATCATTTATACATGTCACCATTTTTAGAAACAATATATGTATATAACCCACTTGGTTTGGTATTTATTTGTAGCTCCTTGGTATAAATCCTCTTCACTAGTGTTACCCTCGTTATTTCTAATCATCTTACCTCTTATATGATTTATCTCTTCTTCCGTAATTTCTAAGTAATATGTATATGAAATTACTGTCTATTAAACTCCACAACATCATATATGTGTTTGTGTGTATCACATGCCATTTAGTTAACTCTCTGTATGTATTTTATATACTTCTTCTTAGATCAGGCATCAACATCTTGATTCCCTTATCCCCATTATACATCTAGGATCATCAAACTCTACATATTCCTTCTTATCTCTTGGGATCCATGATTTTATTATCTAATGAAATTATCATAACTGTCCATTGGGTCTCAATGTGATCATAACATCATCATATATTTTCTCCCATATTCTTCTTGTTTTCATATCTTTCAGGTGTACATATATTAATATACAATTTTTTATATATTATAGTATTATAATAGATTGATTATAAAGACCCCGACCCCTATATCCAAATGTCAGTGCATTATATTAATATATTAGAATAGATACAAGACACGAATCTCAAAGGACCGATCACTTTAGCAGTTTCAGAAGCTGGATTATATACATGAACATTAAATTATAAATTAAAATAAAAAACACTTCAACTCGATTGGAAACGCCCATAAACTCTTAGATTATTCCGATAAGAAATTATTAATATACATATTTACATCTAGGGAGAAAATAAGACATAATAAAGGGGTGAGCGTAGATTCTCTATAAGGGTAAGTAATATAGTGGAAGAATAAATAATAAGACATAGTGAATAACTAAAACTAAAAATTCCATTAAAACTTAATCTTAAGCATAATATGGTAGGAATAAAATCTAACTAAATAGTTCCATATTTAAACATAAAAATGGATATTCTTCTTGTAGAATAATCACATGGACTATCAATTTCTTTTTTTTATAATTATAGAATGCATAATATCAGACCTAATAAAAATACATTCAAGGCCTCATCTTAGACATCATATATAATGGGTATAAAACCAGTCTAGTTTATCTCATTAGACCTACATATGCATCGAGGGAATATAACAAGACCCACCCATCACTTACTAAGTCTAGTGAAATCATTATATATTTAATAAAAAGATATTTTATTATCAATGTGTACCATACCACTTTGAAATATGTTAATCGTAAACATATATGAAAATACTATAATAAAATCATTGGTAAATTCTTGAGGAAAATAATCTTTATAAATTCCAAAGTTCCCCATACTAGTTTGAACCATTTAAATCATAATACCATGAAAATAATAACATTAAATGAAACATATAATGTTATAAAAATATTAAGACTCATGATATGATATATAAAATTGAAGTACATACACCACACACACAAGGAATAAGTGGTGAAAAAAGAAATATTTCACATAGAAGTAAAAGTGAGAGGATAAAAAACATTTTTACTTTAGAGAGAAGAGTTCTTTTGGAAATTCTTTTGTATTTTTTATAAAGTCCGATTATAAATTTTTATGCTAGAAAAGAAAATTAAATTAAACTTAAATTAAATTTCAGGCATAAATTATGTCCTACTAAAGTGAAATCATTTAAAAAGTGTTTTTAAGAAACATTTGAAATAAAAAAATTAGTGTGGTTTAAGGAAAATATAAAAGGGATTTTATATCAGAAATTCATGTTTGTATTATTAAAAAATGAAATGAACCAAGCTATTTTTTCATGACAAAATTTTTTATTTTAGAAAAATAATGATGGATTTAAGATGATTTCATAGTGTTATTGAAAATGGGTATGAATTCTGGAAGTTCTCTTTAATCGAGATTACTCAGCATGAAGAATTGAGTTGGGAAACTTCTAAAACATGTATTTACACATAAAATAAAGAAGAAAAGATATATATTTTTTATTTTGGAACATATAAAAATAATATATAATATTTACACAAAAATAAATATTCAATACTTTTTTGGTAAATACAGTAAAAGAATAACCCGATATAAAAGATGAAGGTTTGGGTAGAATCCCATACCTCTTTGTAATCAATTGAATAATATTACCTAAAATTTATAATAATCAAATGATATATTAAATTAAAATAAAATAATGATTTTCATTATATGATATATATAAATTGGAATTATACATACACCATTCACTTTAAATAATGGGGAATAAAGAATATCTCACAAAAATGGATGTGTGATTATAAAACATTTACAAATATCGTATCATTAGAGTGAGGATAAATCAATGACATCATAATGTGTTAAAAATATAAATCCAAGAAATATAATTGGATATAATTATAAAACAATCATAGTTAATTCCAATATATTCTTCATAGTTAATTCCAATATATTCTTGTCAAAACATAACCAATGACATAGATGTTTAACTCAATGACTGTAAATTGAGTTAAGATATCCCTTACCTTATGTCTAAATGTGTTCTGCACTTGAATTTAATGTTCAAGTAATAAAATTAAATACCTTTATTAATTAATTATTAAAATTTTATACATTTAATTAATTCATTATAATTTTATTATGTTCATTTATATCCTTATTGATGAGTTATAAATTTTATTTTTATCATTCGAGAGAATTCATTTTCATGGTTTTCTTGATCGGTTTGATTGTATATAAGTAATGGAATTCATGTAAAATGGGTATAATTTTACATAATTGAAAAAATATTAAATTAATTTACAAAAATAATATTAATTAGATTTAAATATTGTTCTATTCTTAGATATAAGGATGAATCGTTAGACAATATGTTAATGATAATCATTTTTATTAATGTTAGCAGTTTTAGATCACAACAAACTCGTTTTATTTTGTCATTTAGTATTATGTAAATATTTAAATTATATGACATCAAAGGTTTTAAACATAAATTTTAAAATATTTTTCAACCATTATAATTTATTTAATAATTTCCTTGAAGTTGATGAAGTAAAATAAAATATTTTCTCCCATGAAGGTGATAAAACAACACCTCATAGACGACGTTTCAATTTTTAGAATAAAAGGAAATGGAATGGGTTTTATAATGGATTACAAAATTTGAATAATAATAATATAGTATATATATTTTATTGGTGTTATAAATCCATTTGGGTGAGTTTATGTGAGGAGAGAATAATAAAAAATGAACATCAAAATAAACTAAAAGGAAAAAAGAAGAGGATTTTTACCTCTTGTTTTTTCCTCCTTGAGAACCATTTTAAGGGATCAGTTTTGGAATTTTCATGAGACCAAGACCCCCAGGATGTGGGGGAGGTTATTAGTAAATTAATCTTTTATAAATATGATTAACCTCATTGCTTTTATGGTGTGAGGAGATGGGGTGGTATTTATAGTGGAGGAGAGGGTTGTTTTTGGAATATTTTATACATTTGTTTAATATTTTGGATCAATAATATGAATATGTTCAGAATTTTAACCAAATATATTAAGGTAATAAATTATAGTTATATATTGTTGGATTATATCATCCATACATCATCTATGACCCCATAATTCATGTATTTAGCATTTATCTTAAACTATCGTATTTTACTATTCACCAAAAAATCAATTATGTTAGAAAAATCATAAAAAATAACAATAGTTTTTTTTATGTCTAGAATTAAAAATTGAACTCATTTATTAAAATTAATTTTCTAAACTTGAGAAATTTCATTTTTAGATAAAATCATCATTTACGTGAAAAATACAGATTTTAAAATTATAACTAAAATTATAACACAATCAGAAATTAATGAAGGTCTCATAAAAATATATTAAAATAATATGGCCACAAAATTAATTTATGAATAAATTTTATGAAAAAAATTAATTTAAAATCGTTTTATTAATTATAAAACTGTAATTAAATATTTATAACTTACAAAATTGCCAATACATAATTATTAATTTTTAAAATATTCATTTACATATATTATGATTTAATAATATAATACCTTAATTTAAAAGATTCATAAATTGTAGTTATAAATTCATGGGTATGTTTAGTATTAATCTAAAGAATTTACTATTCATAAGGTTCATATTACTAGTCATAAGGGTAACATTATTATTCAAAATTGCCAAGTTACTATTCAACAAAAATTTTTGTTAATCCTATCATACTCTAAATTTATTATTGATCATAGCTAAGTATTTCAATTTTTCAAAATTTCATTCACAGAAGTCAAAAAATTATGTTCAATTCTAATCCTGCAAGTGTAGAGAGAATGCGGGTAAAAATAATTTTCAAAAGTTTAATAATTATTTACATATAATTTCAATATAAAAATGATTTCAATGGTCTAAAGTGAATTAATATATATATAATTGATCTATTGTGATATTAAAAATAAATTTAAAGTATAATAATTATTTAAAAACAGTTTTTAACTAGTATGTCAATTTTTTCATTATTTTTTAAAAAATGGAAGTTCTCAAAAAAATACAAAAAATTCCCCATAAGTTAATTTTTAAAAAAAAAATATTTTTATTTATCAAAAAATTATATATTAAATTATAAATATGTTTTATTTATATGAAACCATTATAAATAACATTTAATAGTATTTATTACTATTAATGTTATAGTGTTTAAGGGCTCTTGTTTAAAAAATTACAATAACAAAGTGTTGTTTTAAAAAGACATAGTTTTTAGTGAATTACATTCTATATTAATTTTATTTGCATGCCCTAGGTTTTTTATATTCTCCCACACTTCAAAAACCATTTCCTTACAATTTGAAATTTCTCTTCAAAAGTTAAATTTTGATACTTGAAAATTACATATGTGAAACCCACATTGGATATAGTGTTAATAAAACATTATCTTAATGGGAGGGAAGGTAAAAATGAGAAGGTCACTGAAATATTATTCTTTTGAAAATGAGAATATTAGTGAGAAGTAAAAACATGGACATGAAATGAAATTATAAACATCATGTTTTGATATATAATGATTGAGGGCACGGTCATTAGAAAGATAATCACCATAAAACCATACATCTTGTTATCAGTTAAAATGCCACTAATCTCTTAGTATGGAATGTTAACAGATAAATGTTTTATTTCAAAATTATTTTACTTGATTTGGGGAATTCCTTTACTATCTATATAAACACTTGAGAAATTAAACTTATATTATTGCATTCAATGTACTAATAATAATATCATCCTTTGTTTGTTCTTTGATATATTTTCACTTCATACCTTATACCTGGAAATGAATGTTTGAGATGAATTTTTCATTCCTGAAAAATTTTAATCAGCTTCTACAGATCAAAAAATCCACAAAAGTAAAATTATATATTCATCATATCCTTATACAATAACCTAGACCAATATTTTTCAGATAAGATAATATAATTCCCCCAAAATAATAAACCATTATATGATAAAAAAATTAATATCTAAAATTAAAATTATGACTCAATGTTCAACATAGATCATTCTGTTAATTTCTATCATTCCTCAAAAACATATTATAGACAATGAACCAAATTCAGAAGGATTTGTTCATATAGTGTTCTGAATGACATTGATAACTCTTAATGTCTTATAGAAAAAAAATCCCCATGTCACATAATCTATGAAATATTGTATCCATTTCCCTAAATAACTTAGATCACCATAAGTCCACAATAAAATCATATTTGACTAAAAAATACAATTCAACATTTATTCAACAAAATATTATATCTAACAAAATCTTATAGGAATCCCAAAATAATGAACGTATTTTAAAACAACATTAATCACTTAATCACGAAATCATTTCTAATCCAGACATTATCTATTTGATAAAACAAAAAGATCCTAAAATAAAAATAAAAACTATCCATTACCCATTTAAATTGAAAATAAATCATCATAACCAGGACATCATGTTGTCTAGTGGAAGGCAATGCACTTTTATCACCATTCAGTTGTGGGTTCAAACCCCTTTTCATTGCCATAAATGACAGGATTTCACCCAATATGTTGGTTTTATTTTTTATAAAACCATATAACATTCAAAATAACTATGAAGCTTTTCCTTGAAATAATTTCAATCACTTAACATTCCTTTAACTAAGATTTTTTATAAAACTTCAATATATAAATACATCATAAATTTATTTCTATATAGGTCCTTCCATAGTCTAGAGGATATCATATATAATAGTTAATTAACTAGGGAAATGCCCAAGCCCCTACATTTAAGTAAAATAACTACAAATTGATCCTTATCGTCATTTTATTTCTATCCATTTTACTCTTCATTTTTTCACAGTAATTCTTCTATTTATGTCCTTCTTTCCAACACATGAAGAATTTCATCATTCCTTTGAGACACTTTCCAAGTTTTCTCCTTCCATATTACTTTCATGTTGGAAATTAAGACTTATTTTTTCCTTGGTGTCCACCACTGGAGATCTTATTAAACTTCATTCTTCTCTTCTTAAGTGGGTTTTCGAGTTGGTTATGGTATATGTTGGTAATAAAATTTCTGAAAAAAACTTATTAGGAATGAACATGGTATCTTTTACTCCTATAAACGTCCCATTTGGTTGCTCATCACCACCATCATGTTTATCATGTTCAATATTACCACAACTCCTTTAGGTTCTATCCATTAACTAAAACCAGAAATCATAGTGTGAGTAAAAATAGTCATATTGAGAAAAAATGTGTAATCATTTAGAGAATATCATGACACTTTATTTTCATCTTAAAACACCCTAAGTTTAACCAAGGTTATTCATCTTAATTATATATTCAAATCCTTAATAATATTTTTTAAAGAAAATTTTAATTATCCTAATCATGTCTATGGGAGTGTCAAATCATATGCCCAGTAAATCCTATTGTCACTACTAGGTTATCCCGAGTTAGTCTCGTGACACCTTATTGGATTTTTTACTCTTAGTAACATTGTGGATGCTAAAATGTGGGAACAATAAGAAGACCCAGAACCAAATGCTGCCTCACGAAGCCCACTCACGGAGAACCAGCTGCACCGTGCCACCATGAAGTAAGAAGGTGGTAACACTCTGCGACCCCCCTTAACATTCTCGACCCACCACGAAGCAAGGAGGCGGTAATTCTTGACGACCCCCCTTGACATTCTTGACCCGCCATGAATCAAGGAGGCGGTAATGCTCTGTGACCGCCCTTGACATTTTCGACCCGCCACGAAGCAAGGAGGTTGTAATGCTCTACAACCCCCCTTGATGTTCGCGACCTTCCACGAAGCAAGGAGGTGGTAATGCTCTATGACCCCCCTTGATGTTCGCGATGCACCGTGGAGTAATATCCATATTCGCGTTGAGCGAGCTCGGCTTCACGGTGCCTCTCCCATATAAATACTGGCCTCCCTTCAAGTTCATGAGATGGACAATCTGACCTTTCGACTTTCAAGCTCCCAAATCCCAAAGTGTCCTTCTGCTTTGTAAAATATGAGTTGTGTGAGGTAATTCTGCTCTGTGAAGTGACCCCGTTTGTCTTGTTTTGATCCCTTAATCCAAGAGGGATGCCTTTCGTGGAGACTAAGGGAATCCTCGAAGGAAGGGGATCCCCAAGGGGACCCGGGTCATCCCGGATATTTTATGATTTGTGAAACACCCCTCATGTACACATGATCCACATGCTAGGGTAGGGTCATTGTACTTCATGAAGCACATTGCTTCACGACACCTTACTTCACGGGGAACCTTTTCTCGGCGAGGTAGTGCTCAGTGAATGCCATCTAGTTCGCGAAGCACCTCCCATATACACCTATTCTCTATGCTTAGGATGAGGCACCCCATTTCGTGAAGCACACCCCTTCGCAAGTGCCCTACGCCATGCGGAGCAACAGAGCTTTACAAGTCCCCTACATATGAACCCCTCTACTTTGCAATTCCTTTTCCCATGCAACCCTCCAGGTTTGCACAATGTGATTTCAAAATCCCTTCGATAATATTGTGTGTATTGTTGCTTCACATCATGCATCTTCACATAGGCACACTAATGGCTATTTCTTCTTTGCATAGCCATGCTAATGTGGACCCACCCAAAGGTTCACTCCATGACACTCCCTTGCCACGGCATTTCATGCCCCCTCTCTATACCAAGGAGAAGAGGGTACTGGTTATGTATGTCCTAGGGGTGCAGAGAAAACCCACATCGTCCGAGCTACAGGACCTTAAACTTCCAAGAACCTTCGTCCTCAACACATGACATTAAATTGTGACCTCATCCTATGCCTTGCACGTTGGGTACCCCTACCTTGGACATTCTCCATGCCCACTGCTCTCTATAGGGGATGACATCTTCCTGAAGGGAGTGGCGTTTTTCCATGGGGAAAAGGAAACCATCTCTGTGTAAGCCCCTAGATTTCTAATAGAAGGCAGCATCCCAGCTCCTCCGTTCTTCTTTGGTCCCTAGGGCCAGGGAAGAGCATGTTGGGGAACGGTGTTGCTTCTTTCTTCGGTTCTAAGTCCCCCTCCATTTGCACTTTGTCACCATCGGTCCTCCATTATTGATAAAGTCCCGACTTCTTGGGATACTAACCATGAATATCCCCTTGTTTCCTTTTTGGTATGTGATCACGTGTAAAACCCACTCCACTTCCCATAGACGCACCTTTCACGACGTGATCATTGGGTCTCTACTATATATTATTTCTCACACTGAGCATGACTCACGTGGGCTTAGAGTGAGCACCAACCAAGACATATTCCCTGGGACACTTCAGAGCATAAGCCCCAAATGACACTTCTAAACTATGAGGACATTGATCCTTGTTAAGGCAGGGTATGTAGGAAGCCTTCATGTGGTTCAAGCCCACCACCATCCATTGGACCCCAGGTCCTCCTCCACATCGGTTCACCGACACCCTGGTCCGCCTCAGAGCGTAAGCCCCAAATGGCACTCAAATTCACCTGAACTATGAGTTCTTTGATCCTTGCTAAGGTAAGGTATGTAGGAAGCCTCCCCGAGGTTCATTCCCACCACCTAATTGGTTCCTACCCCCTTCGCATCGGTTCCCACACTTTCGAACTATGAAGATTTTGATTCTTTTTTAGGCAAGGTACATAGAAAGACTCCCTGAGATTCAAGCACAACACCTAGTTGTACCGACACCCCTTCGTGTTGGTTCAATAGCCCCTTCACCACCTGAACTACATGGTCTTTGATCCTTGCTAAGGTAAGGTACATAGGAAGCCACCCCGAGGATCAATACCACCACCTAATTGGTTCTGATCCCCTTCACGTTGGTTCCCGCACTTCTGAACTATGAGGACTTTGATCCTTGCCAAGGCAGGGTACATAGGAATCCTCCATGAGGTTCAAGCCCCCCACCATCCATTGGTCCCCATGTCCTCCACCACATCGGTTCACCAACACCTTGGGCCACCTTAGAGTGTATGCCTTAAATGACACTTCCAAACTATGATGACATTGATCCTTACTAAGGCATGGTACGTAGGAATCCTCCGTAAGGATCAAGACCACCACCATTCATTGGACCTCATGTCCTCCTCCACATTAGTTTGCCAACACCTTGGGCCACCTTAGAGCGTAATCCCCAAATTCCCCCATATCCTGAACTATGAAGAAATTAAACCTTTCCATGCATGATACATAGGAAGACTCTACTGAGTTCAATCCCACCACTCAGGTCCCAAACATCTTCACACAGGTGTACCAAGCCTACCACCCATTGGACCCTAGGTCCTCCTTCATGTCGGTTCGCCCCCGTCCCGCATGACATTAAACTATGGACCTCTTTAAGCGGTAATCCGTTGAAACCCCATCCAATGGTAAGCCACTGACACCTTGTACAATGGTATGTCGTTGCGATATCGTCCAGTGGTAAGCTGTTAAAAACCTTGATCGATGGTAAGCCTTCATCACATGAACTATATGGACTTTGATTCCTTACCATGAGGAGATGTAGGAATCCTCTTTGAGGGTCAATCCCAAAACCATCATCCTCCTCATGAAGGTTCCATCCCATTCACCAACCCCTCACGAAACCTTCTATCATCCATCCTGATTCTTACCCAGGCCACCACATCCTAGTGGAATCATGCCTCTTCATACCCCATTCCCCTCAACAGTAACTGGGATGCCAACAATGCATTGGACCCAACATCGGTATTCCCTCCAGGGGGTTCCCCCAGTTGATCCACTCTAGTTAGTGTTCTGATCAGTCTGATCCATCTCCACTATATGTTAAACTCACGCTATACCATGTTCTAAACATGGGAAGCTGAGGAAACCCTCAAATAAATGACCATGACATACGATTACCTGCATTCAATGTGGGATGTCTCGGGCTTTCACACCCTCGAGAAGACCTATAATAAGGGAAAGAATACAGACACGCCAATCCCCCAGCATCAAAACATTCCAGTGATTACCAACATGACTACTCCCCTAACCAAAGGTTGATACCCTAACCGGACCCCTTGGAATGTCCTGACAAAGCTAGTGTAATTAACTGGTGTCTGTGAAGATATGGCGCCAGGAAGAGTTTCACAAATAACGTCTTAATTCTATGGTGGAGACTCAGACTAGGTGACAAGTTCTGAGGAGGAATCCATTGAAGGAAGAACCAATATCTCATTATCCTGTTTTGATCAAGAAGCAGACATCCCTGAATAAGGAGTGGATGTCGCCCGCCTTTGGAAAGTGGGAATGCAGGGCAATAAAAACCGCATCTCTCATCCCCGAATGAGACGGACGTGCACGCCCCCGACAAAAGCATCAGAAATAGAAATGGTGAACCCGATGTGAATGTCTTATCCTCAAAATGGAGATTAGTAGCACTTGGGGAATCAATGGATTGACATGTCATCAGATCTAGTTATCTGATGTCGAGTCCCGCCATGAAAATAGCGGTCCTGGTGTGAAACTCATCAGAAGATGGGGCAGTAGAATGTTGTACATCCCATTATGTGATGATTTCAGTGTGGATCCCTCTTAGAAATCACGGGAGATGGGATGTCACTGGGGAATTGGATGTTGATTCCTTTTTATTTTAGCACTGATGAGTTCATCTCCCTGTTTCTCAGGAATCAGGTTGCTGCACAAGGAATGCAATCACCACCCACCCACTGACATAGTCACAGGGGGAATAACAACGTGGAAATCCCACATGTTTCTACCTCTTCCATGAAGGTCTCAATGGACACGAATACTGGGCACCCACGCCCCATCTCCCCATCAGAAGTTATACAACAAAGGGTAATTAATGAACTCGTGCATAGTTATGAGGAGGAGGGCATAATCCCAACCTGGGATATGGACCGCCTAGACTTAGAGGTGTATGTGACTCACCATCAATGTCACCCCCAAGGGCCACACAGGGAGCCATTTCTCCCCACCTCGACATACAACCGCTTCGGGAGCTTGTCCCCGGAGCGCCTTGATGACTCCATGCCTTATGTTGATGAGGTAGGTGATGTATGGACCAGCCCAATCAAAGTCCCAATCCATGGGCTCCCAGCAAGGGCTCCCACCCTACCGCATCAGCATCACCACCTGGTCTTTCTTGAGGAGGAGCAGGTAAGCTACGTGCCTGCACCACCGGACCCAGTTCGTCCAACCCAATGCCAGCATCAGGCGCAAGTGGAGGACACCCGCCAAGCGACATCTATGTCAGTAGCTGATTTAGCTCAAGACACTTCCGACACATATCATCATTTCCCTGCATACACTGAGTAGGGGGACTTATCTAACGACCCATACTTTACATACATTGTTAATACTTCAAAATTGAAGCACACTTATTACAACATATGACAAAACCACAAAGGACCGTATAGGTATAGTGTCTTTAGAAACTGGGAAACATAAACAATTGGTTCATAAATCTTCTACAGTATCTCCCGTTTATTTCATCATATCTAGGGTCCCTTTTAGCGTATTCAATTTAATATCCATCTTCCTGACCTGGGGAAAAGAAAACATAAAAGGGTGAGCTCAAATGCTCAGCAAGGGCAAATAAAGGAAATAAAAATCACATCATATCTTTATGAAGATCAAAACCTGCAAAAGAGATCATAATATCTTAACATGGAATAAATAATAGAAGTGAAAATGAGATCCCCATAATCATAACATAAAACTTGAAACTTTGTGGCATGCACACATAATCATGGAAAATCATTTCTTGTTAGTCATGACTCATTGCCAAGACTATCTTAGTGGACAAAGTCCCTTTCTGAACCGAGTTCACTCCTCGTTTCAGTCCTGTATCACTGAACCGAAATAACCTTCCGTTCCAGCCATGTCTATCTCATGAGATATAAAATCTTTACCCAATGCATTGGAGGGAGATATAGGTCCCACCCATCTTATAATGAATCCTTTCTTATGTGTGCCACATAATCATAAAACATACATCATCGCATAACACATATAACAAAAATGGGATTCTTGAAACATCATGACATCATAAATCAATTCATATATGATAAAGGAATTCATAAACATAATTCCATCACAACATAGTCAAACCAATGTAAAAATATGGATAGAAACAGAACCCTTTATTATCTTAGATGGAAAATAATTTTGATAAAACACTTGTATTGAATTCTTGAGGAAAATATCCTTTCTTCTTCAAAAACATTTTTCCTTCCATAACATGTCATACAACTTTAAAATAAAAGAAGTTGATTTAAAATAAACTTGAAAACTTGTAAAGGAATCTTCTTGGAAATAATGTTTTAAAAATCCATTCATGCCGTATAAGTTAAAAAAAAAACATTCTTCGTACTCTTGTCGGAAAAGTCAAAAAGTACCTCGTACGGAAAAACGACAAAAGATTCCTTTCATATTCTTTACTAAAAACTCACCTAAGGGTAAAATTGGATTTAAACTATTGCAAGTGGATGGAAACAATATTTCATATTGAGGGAACATGGATGTGGATGATAAAATACACCCCAGTAAATACTTACGAATAAACAATCTCGGATAAAAATGAGATTGTGATATTTCCCTTACCTTAGGTCCAATTTGCTTTGTACGTGTCCGAAGCTCCTGTATAATGGTTTAAATAATGTTATTGACTTATTCCAGAATCATACATATTGATATGATATCATATATGGTCATATTCTTAGCTTATTGTTAGTAATATTTCATTGTTACTTGTTACTCGGGTCTTTATTGCCTTTTGTTCTTATGCGTGTTTTTCCAAATAAATTCTTATTCTTCTTTTAAGGTTATAGATACCTTATATCCAGAATGTTATTAGTGTAACATATATCATATTTATTCATTCAATTCATTTATATAATTACTATGTAATGATGATCATGTAGAACGAGTCGCATCACATCGTGGAGACGGTATTCCGTACGTACGCACGAGTGATGATATCGTTCCTATGATCGTGGAACTGTATTGGAGTATAAATATATTATTTCAGTATCAATATTACTTTATAATAATCATATATAGTTACTCATTACACCATTATACCCATCCTTGTAAGGTGATGGTGGAAAATAGATTACACCACGGCGTGGAGACGGTATTCCGTACGTACGCACGCGCGGTGATTTCATTTTTCCGTAGGATGGATAGAAGGTGAATTAGGGTTGTTTCATATTTATAATAACATATCAGTATGTAAGTAATACTGATGTTATTACTTTATCATGAAACAACTGAAGAAGAAGAAGTTGAAGAAGAAAGAAATTGAAAAGATCGGTAATGGATATTACCTCTTCTTTGGAACGCCTTTTTGAATCCTCCACTTAAGGAACTAAGATTGGTCTTTGGAGAAGACCAGGACCTCTAGGATTATTCTAGGGAAGTGGAGAAGGGAAAATGGCAGGGGTTGGCCGAGCTTGAGTGCTCAAATTGGTGTGAGGAGGAGGGGGAGGAGGTGCCCTTTTATAAGGGAGGAGAGGGGCACCTTAGGAATATCTCAAAATATTATTTTATATTAAAGCCAAAATCGGTTTATAATGGTTCCAAAGGGTCTTATTTCGAAGATAAAGTGGTGAAGGGTCGAAATCCTATCAACCAATAAGATTTAGACAAGTTTAGGGTATTATTTTACCCTTATCAATTAGATTTAACTCTAAGTTAAATAATTTAACTTTTACCATGTCTTTTTGTTTTCTTTCACTATATGGTTAATACACTTACTATAACATGCCAAACGAACCCCAAATTGTTTATTATTAATATATATATCCTTATCTAAGTCATTTGGCCGAACCATAGATTTTTAGGAATAAAATAACAATTAATAATATAATATTTAATTTAAAAACTATTTTGTGTCAATTTTGACACTATTTGATATATGATTTTTGTGAAAGTCATAACAGAATTATATGTTCGAACCAAGTTAATTAAATCATTACTAATATATCATAGTAACCTAGAAAATTAGTGGAATTCATAAAAAGTCTCAAATTACATTTATTTTGGTATTTATATTATCAATTTTGTCAATATTTCATTAATAAGATAATTACTGCATCATCTTTGTGTCATAAATAAATTAAATTATTTGATGTCTAAAAATTACAAATAAAATACCATCATGTAGGAAATCTTTTTAGATTTCTAATGAATATTTACAATCGAATTTATCTTATGTATAACCCTATATTAAAAATGATTTACTTATTAAACTTTGATTTTAACTATTTTAACCCTTCTTTAAATAAATTAATAATAAATATCCTAATCTAATCCAAGTGGGCCTAAATGGTCATATTTTATTCCTAAGTTTGTTTTTGGTCGAATTACACTTGTCCAATAGAATTAGGACATGTGTTAGGGTAATATTAATATCATATTTACCCTTAGTTACCCTATTTACTATTAACCGCGGTAAAAATAGTAAAAAGTTACTATTCACCAAAAAATTATTTTCATCTCATTGAACCACATTTTAGTCCTTGATATTAACCGTGTCTCTCGGATTTTTGAAATTCCATTCACAGAAGCGGTAAAATTAAGTTTTATGCAAAATTCAGTTTTTAACCTACCACTTAGTGGTTTCACTATTCATCAAAAATTGAAAGTTTTCAGAAAAATACCAAAATTTCACCCTAGGCTAATTTCGATATTCTGAGTCCAAAAATGAAGTCCATTTTGAAAAATAAAATTTATAAAATTTCAAAAAGTGGTTATTACTATTCATAACGGCTAGTTTTAATAGCATATTGTTGTTTAGTGAAACTCGGTATTGCGTACGACGCAAGCTATCGAGGAAGGTCGCGATTGCGTGTAAAGCAAGCCAAGCAAGTGTTGTGTAGAAAAAGATTCCTTTGATGATAACATAAAAGTCTCGGGTGTTACATTCTACCCCCCTTAAAAAGAATTTCGCCCTCGAAATTCGTCACTTTGCAACAAACAAATGAGGATACTTCTCCCTCATCATATCCTCAAGCTCCCATGTAGCTTCTTCAAGTTGGTGGTTTCTCCATAAAACTATCACCAAGCGAGTGGTCTTGTTTCGTAGGACTTTTTCGCTACGATCTAGAATCTCTATCGGCTGTTCTTCATAAGAAAGATCTTGCTCCAGCGGTACAACTTCTGAGCTGAGTACATGTGAAGGATCTGGTATGTACTTTCTCAGGAGAGATACATGGAACACATCGTGAACTTGAGAGAGATTCGGTGGAAGCGCCAATCGGTAAGCTACCTTCCCAACACGATCCAGTATTTCGAAAGGACCGATATATCTAGGGCTCAACTTCCCCTTCTTTCCAAATCTCATAACCCTCTTCCAAGGAGATATTCGTAAGAACACTTTATCACCCACTTCAAACTCTAGGTCTTTTCTTCGGTTGTCGGCATAACTTTTCTGTCGACTCTGAGCTGCTCTTATGTGTTGTTGAATAGATCTGATCTTCTCTGCCATTTCATCAACGAGATCAGGTCCTAATAGCTTTCTTTCCCCAACTTCATCCCAGCAAGTTGGAGTCCTGCATTTCTTTCCATAGAGAGCTTCATAAGGAGCCATCTGAATACTGGAGTGAAAGCTATTATTATAAGAAAATTCCACCAAAGGTAGGTGTTGATCCCAACCTCCTTTGAAATCCATAGAGCAAGCTCTCAACATATCTTCTAGGGTTTGAATTGTTCTCTCAGACTGACCGTCTGTCTGAGGATGATAAGCAGTGCTGAAACTCAATTCTGTATCCAGAGTATGCTGAAGACTTCGCCAGAACTTCGAGGTAAATCTCGGATCCCGATCAGATATAATAGAAAGTGGTACTCCATGCAATCTTACCACTTCCTTTACATATATCCTGGCAAGCTGATCTAGAGAGAAATCCTCTCTAATAGGAATGAAGTGTGCAGACTTTGTAAGACGATCAACTATGACCCAGATAGCATTATTGCCTTTGGATGTTTTAGGAAGTCCTGTGACAAAGTCCATTGTGATGTTTTCCCATTTCCATTCGGGTATGGGTAATGGTTGTAACATCCCCTTAGACTTTTGTCTCTCAGCTTTAACTTGTTGACAAACCAAGCATCGAGAGACATATTCAGCAACATCTCTTTTCATGCCATCCCACCAGAAGTATTCTTTCAGGTCCCTATACATCTTCGTGCTTCCAGGATGAATAGAGAATGAAGAACTATGAGCCTCATCCAGCAGCTCTTTCTTTAATTCGGGGATGGGAGGAACACAAACCCGATTCCTGAACTTTATTATCCCATCACAATCAAGGTTGAATTCAGGAACATTTCTCACCTTCTTTTGTAACTCGACATCTTCTTTCTGTGCCTCTTTAATCTTCACATGTATAGATGGTTGAACATTCATTTGAAAAAGATAAGATTTTTCCCCTTCCATTATAATTCCAAGATCCATCCTTTGTAAATCCATAAATATTGGATCTTTTGTGACCCTCATCATGGATAAACTAGCATGGTCTTGTCGACTTAATGCATCTGCCACCTTGTTTGCTTTCCCAGGGTGGTAATGGATTGAGCAGTCGTAATCCTTAATCAGCTCCAACCATCTTCTTTGACGCATGTTCAAATCCTTTTGTGTGAAAATATACTTTAAACTTTTATGATCAGTATAAATATCACACCTTTCACCATAAAGGTAATGCCTCCAAATCTTTAATGCAAAGATTACCGCAGCCAACTCCAAATCATGTGTTGGGTAATTTTGCTCATGGATTTTCAACTGTCGTGAGGCATAAGCTATCACCATATCATTTTGCATAAGAACACACCCCAATCCCTTCTTGGATGCATCACTGTAGATCACAAACCTTTCTCCACTACAAGGCAGTGTGAGCACAGGTGCACTGGATAACCTTCTTTTCAACTCCTTGAAATTCTCTTCACATTCCTCTGTCCAGACAAACTTAACTCCTTTCCGAGTCAACTTGGTGAGTGGATTAGATAATCGTGAAAAATCTTTTACAAAACGTCGATAATATCCAGCCAAACCAAGAAAACTTTGGATCTCAGTTACTTTTGTTGGTCTTGACCATCTTTCGATAACCTCTGTTTTTGCTGGATCCACAGATATCCCCTCTTTTGAGATTATATGACCCAAAAATGCAACTTTTTGAAGCCAAAATTCACACTTGGTAAATTTGGCATAAAGCTTCTCCTTTCTCAGTGTCTTTAATATAATTCTCAAGTGATCTTCATGCTCTTCCTTGCTCTTTGAATAGACAAGAATATCGTCTATAAAGACTACCACAAATTGATCAAGATAGTCTCTAAAGACTCTATTCATTAGATCCATGAAGATAGCAGGGGCATTAGTAAGACCAAATGGCATCACTATAAATTCATAGTGTCCATACCTTGTACGGAAAGCCGTCTTTGGTATATCCTCCCTTTTGACCCTTAATTGATGATACCCTGAACGAAGATCAATCTTGGAAAAGTATTGAGCTCCGCGTAGTTGGTCAAATAAGTCATCAATGCGTGGGAGAGGATATTTGTTCTTGATAGTGATCTTGTTAAGTTCTCGATAATCAATGCAGAGTCTCATTGATCCATCTTTCTTCTTAACAAAAAGAACAGGTGCTCCCCAAGGTGACGCACTAGGGCGTATGAATCCCTTATCAAGATTCTCTTGGAGTTGCTTCTTCAATTCCTGCAACTCAATTGGGGCCATTCTATAAGGTGTCTTTGAAATAGGCAAAGCACCCGGTACGAGTTCTATTGAAAACTCAACTTCACGATTTGGTGGAAGACCCGGTAATTCATCCGGAAAGACATCATCAAACTCCCGTACAATGGGCATATTCTTAATCGTGAGTTTCTCACCAACCATTTGAGATAAATAACCTTCATTTAGTGGAATCAATACCCATAAGATGGAAGAAATTTCCACTGGAAGGTTATGTTCATCCTTGCATTGATAGACGATCGTAGGTTGATCTGGAATATGAAATGTGACTTCCCTTCTTTGGCAATTGATATGAGCTCCATGTAGAGAAAGCCAATCCATGCCAAGAATCACATCAAATTCCACTAAAGGAAGGATCACAAGATTTGCAGGAAGCACTTTCCCACAAACTTCGATCGGAGAAGAATTATAAACTTTTGATGCGACTGATGTGCCATTAGGTGTTGTCACAGATAACTCAACATCTAATTGTTGAGGTAATACGGTGATACCCTTAGAAAATTCTTTAGAAATAAAAGAGTGGGTGGATCCAGAATCAAATAAAACATTTTCTACTTTAGAGTGGACGGTAAGTGTACCTTTCACCACTTCGTTATCGTACTCCACATCGCTGATAGAAATTGCATGTGACTTTCCTTTGTCTTTAGCCTTGAGATTTTGTTGACGTCGACCATCATCATCAACCCTTGGATTTGGGCATTGATTGGCATAATGCCCCATCTCCTTGCACTTGAAACATTGAAGTGTAGTAGGATCATTCTGTGTATCCCTTCCTTTATTTGAATCATTAGACATCTTCTTCCCATTATCACGGCATTCAAATGCCCGATGACCTTCCTTTCCACATTTAAAACATTTACTTGTCCCTTTAAGACAACTCCCTCCATGTTTCTTTCCACACTTTGAGCATAATGGAAAGTTCATCTTCTTTTCCGTGTGCTCTTTAGATTTTTCTTTGAATTCCATCTTCCTCTTCTTATCAAACCCATGTGACTGATGGGTTACTCCAATATCCATCTCGACTTTGAGAGCACATCGAACGATTTCCTCGTAGCTATTGAAGTCCCTTATGGCTAACGCCCTTCAAAGACTTGGTTTTAAGCCACTAAAGAATCGATCGATCTTACTCTCAGGTTGGATAATAATACCAGAAGCGTACCTTGCCAGTCTTGTAAAATTTGCTTCATAGGTACCAACAGATTCATCATCCCTTTGCTTCAGTTCAAGAAACTCTTTCTCCATCTTTGTTCGGAGAATACGAGGGAAGTACTTATTGAAAAATAAGTTCTTGAACTCGTCCCATTCCATAGACTCAATTTCATCCCGTTGCCTCGTATTCTTAACAAGATTCCACCATTGATCAGCATCTCCTTCCAAACGATACACTGCTAGGATGACTTTATCATGTTCAGAACATTGAAGAACTGAAAATATCTTTTCAGTAGTACTAATCCATTGTTCAGCAACTAATGGATCAGTAGACCCGCTGAAAGAAGGTGGACGCTGCCTCATGAAGGATTCAACAGAATGTTGCTCCCTCCTTTGCTCGTTTGGAAATCCTGCATGATTCATAGCTTGAGAAAGTTGTGTGAGCATGGCTACAAGATTTTGCATTCCAGCTCCCATATCGTTTGGTTGCTCAGGGGGACAATCATTGCATTGCCCATCGCATTCCGCATTAACACGGTTCCTTCGGGTTCCAGCCATTGACTAAAACCAAGAAGAATAGTGTGAGCAACACTAATTATAATAGGAAACCACATAATTCAAGAATAAAATTTTCATGCTTATGGTCTTATCCTAGGTTATTCAAGGCCATTTCTAATACACTAAGATTGTGTACTATGCTTAGACTTATCCTTAGGGTTCTTACTAAGGCTTTCACATCCTAGTTTCCAAAGGTTGACTATACCTTTCCTCTGATACCAACTCTAACGACCCATACTTTACATACATTGTTAATACTTCAAAATTGAAGCACACTTATTACAACATATGACAAAACCACAAAGGACCGTATAGGTATAGTGTCTTTAGAAACTGGGAAACATAAACAACTGGTTCATAAATCTTCTACAGTATCTCCCGTTTATTTCATCATATCTAGGGTCCCTTTTAGCGTATTCAATTTAATATCCATCTTCCTGACCTGGGGAAAAGAAAACATAAAAGGGTGAGCTCAAATGCTCAGCAAGGGCAAATAAAGGAAATAAAAATCATATCATATCTTTATGAAGATCAAAACCTGCAAAAGAGATCATAATATCTTAACATGGAATAAATCATAGAAGTGAAAATGAGATCCCCATAATCATAACATAAAACTTGAAACTTTGTGGCATGCACACATAATCATGGAAAATCATTTCTTGTTAGTCATGACTCATTGCCAAGACTATCTTAGTGGACAAAGTCCCTTTCTGAACCGAGTTCACTCCTCGTTTCAGTCCTGTATCACTGAACCGAAATAACCTTCCGTTCCAGCCATGTCTATCTCATGAGATATAAAATCTTTACCCAATGCATTGGAGGGAGATATAGGTCCCACCCATCTTATAATGAACCCTTTCTTATGTGTGCCACATAATCATAAAACATACATCATCGCATAACACATATAACAAAAATGGGATTCTTGAAACATCATGACATCATAAATCAATTCATATATGATAAAGGAATTCATAAACATAATTCCATCACAACATAGTCAAACCAATGTAAAAATATGGATAGAAACAGAACCCTTTATTATCTTAGATGGAAAATAATTTTGATAAAACACTTGTATTGAATTCTTGAGGAAAATATCCTTTCTTCTTCAAAAACATTTTTCCTTCCATAACATGTCATACAACTTTAAAATAAAAGAAGTTGATTTAAAATAAACTTGAAAACTTGTAAAGGAATCTTCTTGGAAATAATGTTTTAAAAATCCATTCATGCCGTATAAGTTAAAAAAAACATTCTTCGTACTCTTGTCGGAAAAGTCAAAAAGTACCTCGTACGGAAAAACGACAAAAGATTCCTTTCATATTCTTTACTAAAAACTCACCTAAGGGTAAAATTGGATTTAAACTATTGCAAGTGGATGGAAACAATATTTCATATTGAGGGAACATGGATGTGGATGATAAAATACACCCCAGTAAATACTTACGAATAAACAATCTCGGATAAAAATGAGATTGTGATATTTCCCTTACCTTAGGTCCAATTTGCTTTGTACGTGTCCGAAGCTCCTGTATAATGGTTTAAATAATGTTATTGACTTATTACAGAATCATACATATTGATATGATATCATATATGGTCATATTCTTAGCTTATTGTTAGTAATATTTCATTGTTACTTGTTACTCGGGTCTTTATTGCCTTTTGTTCTTATGCGTGTTTTTCCAAATAAATTCTTATTCTTCTTTTAAGGTTATAGATACCTTATATCCAGAATGTTATTAGTGTAACATATATCATATTTATTCATTCAATTCATTTATATAATTACTATGTAATGATGATCATGTAGAACGAGTCGCATCACATCGTGGAGACGGTATTCCGTACGTACGCACGAGTGATGATATCGTTCCTATGATCGTGGAACTGTATTGGAGTATAAATATATTATTTCAGTATCAATATTACTTTATAATAATCATATATAGTTACTCATTACACCATTATACCCATCCTTGTAAGGTGATGGTGGAAAATAGATTACACCACGGCGTGGAGACGGTATTCCGTACGTACGCACGCGCGGTGATTTCATTTTTCCGTAGGATGGATAGAAGGTGAATTAGGGTTGTTTCATATTTATAATAACATATCAGTATGTAAGTAATACTGATGTTATTACTTTATCATGAAACAACTGAAGAAGAAGAAGTTGAAGAAGAAAGAAATTGAAAAGATCGGTAATGGATATTACCTCTTCTTTGGAACGCCTTTTTGAATCCTCCACTTAAGGAACTAAGATTGGTCTTTGGAGAAGACCAGGACCTCTAGGATTATTCTAGGGAAGTGGAGAAGGGAAAATGGCAGGGGTTGGCCGAGCTTGAGTGCTCAAATTGGTGTGAGGAGGAGGGGGAGGAGGTGCCCTTTTATAAGGGAGGAGAGGGGCACCTTAGGAATATCTCAAAATATTATTTTATATTAAAGTCAAAATCGGTTTATAATGGTTCAAAAGGGTCTTATTTCGAAGATAAAGTGGTGAAGGGTCGAAATCCTATCAACCAATAATATTTAGACAAGTTTAGGGTATTATTTTACCCTTATCAATTAGATTTAACTCTAAGTTAAATAATTTAACTTTTACCATGTCTTTTTGTTTTCTTTCACTATATGGTTAATACACTTACTATAACATGCCAAACGAACCCCAAATTGTTTATTATTAATATATATATCCTTATCTAAGTCATTTGGCCGAACCATAGATTTTTAGGAATAAAATAACAATTAATAATATAATATTTAATTTAAAAACTATTTTGTGTCAATTTTGACACTATTTGATATATGATTTTTGTGAAAGTCATAACAGAATTATATGTTCGAACCAAGTTAATTAAATCATTACTAATATATCATAGTAACCTAGAAAATTAGTGGAATTCATAAAAAGTCTCAAATTACATTTATTTTGGTATTTATATTATCAATTTTGTCAATATTTCATTAATAAGATAATTACTGCATCATCTTTGTGTCATAAATAAATTAAATTATTTGATGTCTAAAAATTACAAATAAAATACCATCATGTAGGAAATCTTTTTAGCTTTCTAATGAATATTTACAATCGAATTTATCTTATGTATAACCCTATATTAAAAATGATTTACTTATTAAACTTTGATTTTAACTATTTTAACCCTTCTTTAAATAAATTAATAATAAATATCCTAATCTAATCCAAGTGGGCCTAAATGGTCATATTTTATTCCTAAGTTTGTTTTTGGTCGAATTACACCTGTCCAATAGAATTAGGACATGTGTTAGGGTAATATTAATATCATATTTACCCTTAGTTACCCTATTTACTATTAACCGCGGTAAAAATAGTAAAAAGTTACTATTCACCAAAAAATTATTTTCATCTCATTGAACCACATTTTAGTCCTTGATATTAACCGTGTCTCTCGGATTTTTGAAATTCCATTCACAGAAGCGGTAAAATTAAGTTTTATGCAAAATTCAGTTTTTAACCTACCACTTAGTGGTTTCACTATTCATCAAAAATTGAAAGTTTTCAGAAAAATACCAAAATTTCACCCTAGGCTAATTTCGATATTCTGAGTCCAAAAATGAAGTCCATTTTGAAAAATAAAATTTATAAAATTTCAAAAAGTGGTTATTACTATTCATAACGGCTAGTTTTAATAGCATATTGTTGTTTAGTGAAACTCGGTATTGCGTACGACGCAAGCTATCGAGGAAGGTCGCGATTGCGTGTAAAGCAAGCCAAGCAAGTGTTGTGTAGAAAAAGATTCCTTTGATGATAACATAAAAGTCTCGGGTGTTACAACTTACATGCCTGACTGGGATCGAGGCCCCAACTGCCCCACGGGTAGGCTGGGTCGACAATATTGGTCACAGGCACGAGTAGTGGTTGTCGCGAGCCAACCCACAGTGATGCCACCCCGTACGGAGGTCCTCCCTATACCACTACCACAAGGGGCATGGGTTTTCCCTACTTTGAGGCTCAGCATTAAGGTCTACCCCATACCACCCCCAATCTGAATGAAGTTGTACCCCACGGCAGTGATAATCGGTATGGAAGCCTCTCGTGTGCCCATAACACTGGGTATGGAGTCCTTCCTCTTGCTCTCGACCACCATTGTAGGGACATTGCCCATCCAGTCTCTCTCTAATGTGGGGATCCTACCTACATCCTCTTCGCAACTGGTGAAGGTCCTCCTCGCCTCGGAAACTAGAGGGGTTAAGGTCAGTCTCGCTCCACCTACACCCACCATGGAGGTTCTCCCCATGATCCTCTGAGTTCCAGTGGAGGTTCTTCCCACTCTAGAACTATTCATGGAGGTCCCCCCCCCCCATGTCCCCATTAACATTTGTCCAGGTTCTCCTTGCACCCCAGCTTTCTCAGGTGGAAACCCTCTCCCACCCAGCACCAGTGTGGCTGAATGACCCCATGTCAGAAATCAGCCCTATTCTTAGGATCCACCTAGGGGTAGGAAGGCGGGTCGTCACTACCACAAGAAGAATCTTAGGGAGGCCAAGATGTCGATCAAACCGGTCCACTTGTTAGACTCTGAAGCAGAGTACAACTCAACTTGGGAACCCTGCCCTTGCTCATCTGAGTCAAGGGCTAGGGTAGGAACAAGGATCATCATCCTAGTACTCCCAGAATGTGTGGTCCATAGGATTATTGCCTCCCTCTGTAGTTTTATCCAGGTGCATGAAAATCTGGAGACCCTGCAAGTTATAGTCATGAAATCACCACCATCATCACTGGAATCACTCTCTACCTCCACATGAGATCATGTAGAACTATTATAGGGACCAATGGCGGGTGAGAAGCAATGCGACCCATTGCTAGTAGCTCTATCCCCTGAGTCAGGAACTGCGGTCTGCAGCCCATCCTACCATGACGTAGCAGCTAGGTCGCTACACACTTCGAAAGAAGGCCTGAGATATGGTGGCCAGTCATCCCATTCTCTATATTCTCCACCGACCGACCTATCATCCCAGTGGTCTTCCTCAGTACCGCTACAAGTTCGTCAGCCATCCCCCAATTTAAGAGTGGGACAATCATGGGTCAGACTTTGAATTTGAGCCGAGGAGATTCTGGAACATCCTCACAATGGATCATTTCCCAAAACAATTTCTATCCCAAAGCAGTAGAAAATGTATGCATAGCGGAATCTGTCACTCCATAGGAAGTTAAGTGTTTCTGCTACACCATCTAGGTGAAAATTTTAAATCTTCTTCATTAGTGTGTGGTCAATCCAAAGAGACAAGTGCATTTTGAAGACATCAGTGGCAATGTCATCTGGTTGATCTGGTCATGCTCTCTATGGCCTAACGCCCCGAGACACTAGGTCATCGTGAGCCTCTCTAGCATTAATTCATTCAGAGTATCAAGGTACTCCACAAAATTATCAAGGAGGCTACCCCCCACATGAAAATCCATGGTTAGGTGTAGCATGATTCCCTCCTCTTCATCCCTATTCTGTGGAAGCCCGACTTGCTAGGTGATATCGAGGACATGCCCCATGGAAGGGTCACAGTCAATATGGACAACCTATTGGACGAGGAGGACGTGTTGGAGATTCTAGATTGAGACTTACCCCCCCCCCTGAGGGTGTGCCACCACTAATGGACCCATCGGGAAGGGTTACGCACTAGCAGAGGAGCCTACAAGGTCTCCCTATGCCCACTGAGGTATTGATACTCAGCAGAAATTCTGGTAAGGGAAAAGAGCATGTCGGAGCTATCAAGCAGTCCAACCCATCTACTTCAGTGCAGAAGACAAAGGATGACCTCGAGAAGGCTACGTTGCACCAATAACTTGCTGATCAGAAGAATTTGGTCGACGAACTCTTGGATAAATGTGATATTGAGTGACGGCCTGACAATGGCAATCCTAGTCCAGTATAGTAGGGGCAAGAACAACATCCCCTCGGTGAGATGCCCACAGGAAACCCTGATCATGAAACTCCCATAGACAGGGATGAAGCCAGAGCTCATAGAAAGAGGGTTTGGTATGTATCTCCAAACCCTCTTGAACAGTGCGACAATCCATGGAATCCGACCCGGGTTCCCTTAGCTACCTCACAAGTCGCTCCACCAGCCGCTCCACGAGCTGTTGAGCATGTTTACCATGTTGAAGAACACGGAAATGCACTCAGGGTTAGGGATCCCCATCAAGACAGGGACCCCCGCCTAGATGATCCTATGGCAGTGTTCATAGCCCACCTTGAGGCATTGGAAACGTGACAGGTGGCAATTCCACCAGATGACATTCCATATCCGGCATGGGTGAATGATATGTCGGTGCCTCCGGGATTCGATAATCCCACCTTCTCCCCCTTTAATGGGACGGGGGACCCTCCGCAGCACCTGGACCACTTCAACTCAAGGTGTGGGCCGATGTTAGGCACTCCAGCATAGTGGGAGGCTGCCAAGCTCCACTATTTTATTCAGACGTTAGAGGGGCTGGCATTCGTCTGGTAAAACCAACTCCCCGTCGGATTCGTGACCAGCTGGGCAGACCTTTGTAGGAAATTCCTCTACCAGTTCAGCTCTACCGCCCAAAAAACCAGCATCGCAGACCTCATTAATTGTAAGAAAAGTCTTGATGAGTGAGTCACAGACTTTATCGCCTGGTGGAAGGGGCTCACATACTCCTTTGACATGCCACTGGCTCAAGAGAAACTACTGACGATGTGCATGGGGAACGTCAAGACAGAACCAGTTCCTTCTCTAATCACCCAGAACTACCCTGGAGGATTTTGATTCTTCTCCGACAAGGCCCATCACCTTGAAGAAACTCTGCAACATTCTAGGTAGGAACGTCCGTTTCTGCTTATAATTCCTGTAAAGAGGTTATCCAGAGTCGAGCCCACCGCGGTGGCCCAAATAGAATCACCCAGACAGCTGGAGTTACTACCAGTGGTACAAGCCTTACAACCTTGCAGAGGCCCTCCTCCTTAGGTGCAACCTCCGAATCAGCAGCGTCTGCCTCAGAATCGGAAAGAGCCTCCGCAGAATGCGCCACCACTGCCGAGGAGGGACAATCAAGTACTGCCTCCCCAATAGGCCCCTTTGGCTCCTCGTCAAGTCCAAACTCCAAGGGCCCCCATTCCAGACATAAGTAATCAGATCTACTCATTCAATGATAATCAGGTCCTTCGTTACATCAGTAGCGCCTTAGACCAAGAATTTTTACGCTTTCTTGAGTGTGAAAGGCCGGAAGAGGAGAATCTCATTGATCTCCCCAACTTCTACCCCTATCATCGAATTCTAGGGAACACCCTCAAGCAGTGCTTTGTGTTTAAAGACTGGCTTCAAGACGAGGTTAAAAATAATTGTAAGGTTGGGGCCCAGCACCAGCACAAGTGGTGGGTGTTTTTGTAAGGCCAGACAGTAGTAGCGACAGTGAATGTGAGTGTCAGCAGGTTTCTAATCACGGGTCCCAAAAGTACGATGACTGGATGGCTCACAAGATGGTTGCTCGAACCCATGGAATCATTTGGGAATTCCTGAATCAGGTGGAGCCTTCATAAGCTGCGCCCACCTCTTCTGCATCATCATCTCACCCCGCCTCTTCCCAGAAGAGAAAGCATCGGCGACACAAGGGGAAGCAACGCGCCCTGCCAATGCAATCATTGTCCCGCACTCTCAGTGACTTTATGCCCCCCAAGATGGGAATTCCTCCCAGAATATACCCATTAGTGGATGAATCTTCATGTGATATTCAATAGTACACTTCGGTTAATACCATGGACTTGGTAAATCCCTATATGACTCCCAATGATGAGGAGTGCCAGGGAAACCTCCCCAACGTCCCTAGCCGACGCCAACATCGGAGAAGTCGTGGACATATTGGTTGTCAAGGAGAATCAGTTGGAACCTCCATCTATGCCATGAATTCCACCAAGACCATACAACAGGACCAATTTAGAGCTCAACACATGTAGCCTCTTCATCTGGTGTCGTCAGGACGGCCACCACCACCATTTGTGCTGCTAGATCAGGCAGAACCATTTCGGTCGTGCCGCGACCAGCTTCACTCATCTACACTATGATCTCAGTCATTATTTCCTCATCTGGAAGCTACTCCCCAGGATTCGACTAGTGAATATCAAGACATTCCCAACACCAGTCAGTCGCAGATCCCACTGGTAGGGCCCTCTTTGCCTCTTGTCACAGAGCGGCCTCTAGTAAGTAGAAGTTTGTGCCTAGCGCAGAAGTAGGTTGTTCTCAAGCACCCCCTCGGCATCCCAGTGAGGCTTTCCATCATTTAAGCCCATCTCTTGTCATCAGATATGAGCAAGTCCCTTTCTGAGTCTTTAAAAAGCCCCCTCCAGTTTCATACGGAGGTAGCAGGTGTAGAAGCCTTTCATGATGAAACAGTTGAGAATGTTGAATGTTAGGCCATCATTTCATTCTCTGGAGAAGATTAAGGCTCTCCCATATAGGGGCGCATCCACCCATTTTACATCATTGGCCATTTTAATTATGTGGAGGGTCGTCGTTGTCATGTTGACACCGGCTCCAGGATCAACCTTATCGTGACACGGACATTGCGAAGGTTGGGGTTATCCGAAGATGACCTGAATCCCTCCGATTTAAGGATCCAGAGATATGATAGGATAGAGTAGACCTTGGTCCGCATGATTCGTTTGAAGACCTAGTTCAGTGGCCTAGTTTCCAGTACTGAGTTTATGGTTGTCTCCTAGGACACCGCGTACAATGCATTGATGGGAAGTCCGTGGATCCACCTACACGTGGTGGTCCCCTCATCATATCATTGGTGCCTCAAGTACTCCCTTAATGGTCGATTAGGCATACTCCAAGGTGATGCATCTTCTTTCACCTATTGTGAAGCCCGCTACCTAGATGCTGACTATTACAAGAGTAAGGATAAGAAGATCCAGACAAGTGAGGTTGAACCCATCAGGGTTTCAACTGACCCCTGGGCAGGTCTGGATGACGCCTACATCTTCCAAATCCATAGATTGGAGGCCACAACCCCCGATATAGGGAAATGCTTTTTTGTCTCTGTTACAAGAGGAAAGCATATTCCCAAGTCCAAGTGATGGTGTAAAATCACCTCGTACTCCTACACAAACCAGGATAAGGTGATCTCGGAGCCTCCTACCCCCATATGGTATCGAGGTGTCCATTCCTTGACAGTGGTAGTACATCATACGTGTCTATTTCACTAGGCTGGGATTAATCGGATCAAGTCGATGTGCTACTATTTCTTTGATATCATCAAGAGTGTCCCCTTGAGCCGAAGACCAGATGGGATCGGATTGACTACATTCATCGTTATGGTCTCAACTGCACGTGAATCTCCTATTATGCTGACCACTATTATCCAGGCTAGTACCAGCCTCCTTTCACGATCTTCCAACCCAGAGGAAGCTTCTCCCACTAGGAATCCCTCCTGTTCAAGTGAAGAAGAGGATCTAGAGGATGCTCCCCCGCCTTTGAAGAAGTCATCTCCACTACGATCGATGAACTGCTACAGGTGAACCTTGGTAGTGAGGCAGATCCGAGACCCAGGTTGATCTGTGCCTACATGTCCCTCAAGGAGCAGCAACGGTACATGGACTTCTTAAAACAGTATAGTGAGATGTTTTCCTAGAGTTATGACAAGATGTTAGGACTAGATCCTCAGGTAGCCATCCACCACCTTGGTCTCCCGACAAATTATCGCGGGTTCTAGCAACCTCCCTGGAAGATGCACCCTTCTAACAGTTCCATGGTTGAGGTTGAATTTGACAAGCTCATCATATCCAAATTAATCAAGGAGGTCCAATACCCCAAGTGGCTAGTCAACATTGTGCCAGTCAGGAAGAAGAGTGGACATTTCAGAGTCTTCATCAACTTCTAAGATCTCAACTATCATTGTCCGAAGGATGATTTTCCCCTTCCAAGGATAGAATTGTTGATCGATGCTACGGTCGGGTTCCAAGCCCTATCCTTCATGGATGGTTACTCTAGATATAATTATATTTCTATGGCCCCCGAGGATGAAGAGTCCACTGCTTTCAGGGCACCCCAAGGTACTTTATGTTACCAAGTTATGCCCTTCAGCCTAAAGAATACAGGTGCCACATGTTAGCGAACCATGTGCCACATATTCAAGCCAATCCTCAGGACATTGATGAAATGCTATGTGGAAGATATGGTTGACAAATAACACTAGTGCCAGGACCACCTCAAGGACCTTGAAATAGTGTTCGACTTCCTCTATTCCCGCCACCTGAAAATGAACCAATTGAAATGTGCCTTCAGGGTCACCTCTAAGAAGTTTCTTGTCTTTTTTTTCATGTACCGAAGCATCGAGATTGACCCAGAGAAGATCAAGGCAATCTGCCATATGCCTCCCCCAAGAAATATTCGGGAGCTTCAGGGTTTCCAAGGACACTTAGACTACATATGCCGATTCATTGCAAATATGGAAGGCAAGTGTAATCCCTTTCCTCTCCAAATTAAGAAAGGCTCTGCCTACAAATGGGATGAAGAGTTCCAGACCATGTTCAAGGAAATCAAGAATTATCTACTCCAGCCTCCACTCTTGATGCCACCTGTCCCCGGAAAGTTGCTAATCATGTATGTGACTGATCTAGAACAATATTTTGGTGCCCTTATCGCCCAGAATAACAATGAGGGGATGGAAAACAGCCTATACTACCTCAGCCGCATGCTCCTCGATAGGGAGACCAGATACTCCCTCATTAAGAAGAGCTTCCTTGAACTGGTATATTCTATGCAGAAGTGGCGACATTACCTGTAGCACCACGAGGTAAAGTTGGTGTCTTGGGTAGACCTGCTGAAGTATGTTTTGAACCTCCCCATGTTGACCGACCTACTAGCACGGTGGGCAGTAATCCTCCAGCAGTTTGATATCATTTTTGAACCTCAAAAATTTATGAAGGGACAAGAGTTGGTAGATTTTTTTTTGCTGCCCATACAACCCCTGCAAACCAGCCCCTGGACCTGGATTTTTCCAATGAGGCAATCCTCTTGGTAGATCAGGACATCCCATGTTGGAAAATGCACTTCGACGGTGCCTCCCAAAGCCCAACTGGTAGGTGACTCAATGACCCCAAACTCAACAGAGTGGGCCTGGGTATTATCTTTATTACCCCAACGCAAGCCATTCTGCAGTACTCATTTCTGTTTTCGGAAGGCTGCACCAACCACAAGGCAGAGTATCAGGCTCTTATCAGTGGCCTCGAGCTGTCCCTTGAGATCTATGTTCCCCATTTGCATGTGAAAGTGGATTTCGAACTAGTCATCAAGCAAGTCAACGATGGCTATGTTGTCTGAAAGACAGAGCTCATACCATTATTGGAGAGAACCCTCCATCTCATGGCCTAGTTTCCATCTCGGACGAAGGTTACTAATGTCCCTCAATCTCAAAACGGTCAAACCGATGCCCAGGCCAGCCTGGCTGCATCACTTGCAGAACCTGAACAGGATGATCTGACCATACACATGGCACATCAGAGAGTCATTTCTCATATCACCCAAGATCATGACAACGGATTGTGGATAAGCTATATTACCATCGAATCCTCCATGTCAGGACCCTTGGGTTCTTAGAATGAAATGCTTGAACTGACTCCCCACTAGAGAGCCCCTTTTGTCGAGTATCTCTAAAATGGTTAACTCCCGGCTGATCAGGCCGAGCGAGAGTGAATCCGACATCGCGCGCTATAGTTTACCCTCAAGAGTGGTCCTAGTATTGAGTAGATCCTCTACAAACATGGGTTCGATGGTTTTCTCCTCTGTTGCATCCAAGGAGTCAAGATTTCTTAGGTCATGCACGAGGTTCACGTCGGTTCTTGTGGGGCCCACCAGGCCCGGCCGAAGCTGTCCGATCAGATCCGGAGACTGGGGTACTTTTTTCCCTCCATGATCCATGATTGCATCGAGTTCGCCAAGAGATTACACGGATGCCAAATTCATCATAACTTCATGCATTGGTCTCCAGAACCACTCCACTCCTCCAAGTACTCTTGGTCGTTTGCAGTGTGGGGACTCGATGTTGTGGGACCATATCCATCGGCGAAAGCTTGCCAATGTAGGTCCATCCTAATCGCCATGGATTTCTTATCCAAGTGGGTAGTGGTAGTTCCGCTAAAAGAGGTCAAGTCCTGTTCTATTGTCAACTTCATGAGCTCAAATATCATCAATCAATTTGGGACCCTCACACCGTCCTCATCGATAATGGAACCAACTTCCATGCAGCTGAGTTGAAGAAATTGTACGCCACGTACAACATTCATTCAAACCATGCCTATCGCTATCACGCGAAGGAAAATGTATAGATTGAGGCGTTCATCAAAACCCTCTCTAACATCGTCTAGAAAATGGTTGGTCAGATCAAGAAGAGTTGATTGTACAAGCTCCTCAATACCCTCTGGGCTTATTGGGAGAAATCTCGTAATTCCACCCAGGTGACCCCATATTCCTTGGTGTGCGAATTAGAGGTCTTCATGCCCATCAAGATCTAGTTACCATCATTACGTACAGCAGTCTATGACCAGAAGGTGCAAGATAAGTTGGTCGAAATTTTTCTGGCTGAATTGGAAGCACTTCATGTGAATAGGATTCGTTCCCTACACAATCTGGAAAGGCATCAGAATAAGATAGCTAGAGCCTTCAACAAGAAGTTTTGCATCCGCTCTTTTCTGAAATGCAACCTGGTATTGGCCCTCTGGGCGCCAATGATCCCTGGAAGGAAACCAACCAAGTTGGAGCCCAAATGGTAAGGACATTACATAGTTCAAAGGGTTTACCCACAATGAAGCATACTCCATGGTGACCATGGATGGAAAGCATATAAGTCCTCCCACCAATGCCAAGTTCCTCAAGCAATACATTTCTTGAGCCTACTAGTCCTACATGACCTTAAACTGGGTGGTCCTACATGACCTTAAATTGGATGGTCCCACATGTCCATAAATTGAATAATGGTCCTTCATGACCTTAAACCGTATGAGGGTCCCAGAGGACCTTAAACTGCACAATGGTCTTGCATGACCGTAAACCGCATGATGGTCCCGCATGAACTTAAACTGCACAATTTTCTAGCATGACCTTAAATGGTCTAGTCCAACATGACATTAAATTGTGCATAACCCCAAAATACATTAAACAGCATCCTTAAAACTATGTATGACTTGATTCCCATCCGCATGGGATACATAGGAATGCTCAAGCATTTCATCTTGAGCCCAGCCCCTAAATTCTTCTCTTTGACTATTTCCTCTTGGGTATAGTTCTCTAGGAGGATATTATCATGACATGGTGCAAGATTCTATAGCCCTACTCATACCAGGATTATAATGGTTGCACCATGTGCCCACTCCCCGTTCTTCTATCCTCTCTTCGTACTCACCGCATGACTTTAAATTGCACGGCCTTCAAGAACTACGTATGACTTGATTCCCATCCTCATGGTATATGTAGGAACACCCAAAAAAATTCTGTTGGCCTAGACCAAATGCCAGATCTTCCCCTTAGGTCAATACATATGGTTGGGTGCATAATTTTCCCCTAATTCACGTCGAGCTAGTCTCGATCGGGCCATATGTCCCGCTCCCTAGAGATGTTCGCATCTTTCATGGATGGGTACAGCTATGCTTCACCCACTCCTTTGGTTGGGACTCCATCTTCTTCCCTATCTAAAAGGGCCCCCGAATGGTATGGATGCTAGGCCTAAGGGCTCTCTTACCACTTCAGGCCAACGCCCCTGCAGATGTTGAGAAACAAGCCAATACAATTCCAACGTTGCGAATATGGTCAGCAGTCGATGCTAATTTGTTGTTCCCAATTTTGGTCACGATAAGGATGATGTGTTTCAAACATGGTCAATAGCTATCATGTATCTTTAGAACCACCCCAAGATGTACCAAAAATTGAGTGTAGTGGTTCATTCTGCCCCATTGTATCTCCAAGCGATGAATTCCCTTCGAGAAAAGACATATTTTGACCCCAATATGATGGGGGGAGCTGAATCCAACTCCTTTTTTCCCACACCGAGTACTGCTCACGTGGGATTAGAAGCTATGATGAGGTAGTAACCATATGAGAAGATGTATGGCCTTCCCATATGAGGCCCAGCCTCAAGACCCTTGTCCTTTTTGGGCCCTCGGCCCAGGTTCTCTCTTATGGGATCGCACGGTGTGGTATAGGATTATGTCCTCATTCACATCAGGTTAATCGCTATGCTGTACATATCCCCAGATGAGATACCTTATCCTCTCTTCATCCACATTCCATGATTTTAAACTGCAAACTGGTCAGGCCATCCTGACTAAGGCCCAGCCTCATGCCCCTTGGCCTTCTTACGCCCTAGCCCAAGTTCTTACCTCGATTGTACGATGTGGTATGGGATTATTTCCTCATTCATGTCGGGTTACTCATAGTTCCGTATATATCCTAAGATTAGATATATTACTCTTCTCTTCATCCTCACTGCAATATGTTAAACTGCAAACTGGTTGGGCCTTCCTGACCAAGGCCCAGCCTCAGGCCTCTTGGCCTTCTCGTGCCCTGTTCCAAGTACTTACCCAGAGTGTATGGTGTTTTATGGGATTATTTCCTCATTTGCATTGGGTTATTCACCATGTCATACACCTCCCACGTGTGGTATATCTTACTCCTCTCTTCATCCTCACTGCATGACCTTAAACTACAAACTGGTCGGGCCTTCCTGACCAAGGCCTTGCCTCAGGCCCCTTTCCCTTTTCGGGCACCAATCCCAAGTTCCAATTTAGGGTTGTACAATGTGGTATGGAATTATGTTCTCATTCACATCGGGTTACTCACCACACCGTACACCCCATCATTAGGGTATCTTATCCCTATGTGTGATCCTAGAACAATGTATGTCTTGATTACCATACTCATGGGATACATAGGACCACCCGAGCATCTCGTCTTCAGGTCCAGCACAATCTTGGCCCCTTGGCCCACATTCCCCTTGATAGGAGTATATGGTGTGGTATGGGATTATTCTCTTACTCACATTGTGTGTTGTAACAACCATGTCATTTACCTCCTCCTCTTGAGGGTTTTCTATCCTCTTGTGTTATCCTCGTCTTTTCAAATTGGTCGCTCTCAAGATGAGCCCCTCGGTCCTCTTTTGCAATTCACCAATGTGCCTAAGGGTGATCTGTTTTAATACCTAGAATGTCATACTCTACTCGGACATGCTTTCACCCATTTTTCAGGTTTCATGTTCTCCCTCATTAGGGTTTCCATCACCTTTCACACCCAAAGGGACCCCCAAATGTCTTGGATCCTATGCCTAAGGGTTCTCCTACCATTTTGGGCCAGCGTCCTCTAGGGTCTTAGACAAAAATCGATACAATTCCCACATTGCAAACATGGTCAGTGGTTGATGCTCATTTGTTTGTCCCCATTTCCGGCTAACGCAATATGGATGTTGTGTTTCGAACATAGTAAACAGTCATCCTCTATTGTCACACCAACCCCATTAATCCCAAAATTTCAATTACATGATTCATGTCCCTCTCCACCTCATTATTTCCAAGTAGAACTTTGAAACTCTTGGTATTATTCCTTAGTGCGCATCCGCGTGTTAGGAGGAAAAAAGCTACGATGAGGAAATCACTCGGGGCTCCACTGATTCCCCTTTGCATGTATCTCACATATTGAAAATACATTATATGCCCTTGTTTCCTACACTGAGTTAAACTCACATAGGCTTAGGGATTGGGTTAAGGTCCACCTTTACTTGGGATAGCCCTACTTCTCCATGGTCCAAGTTATAATACATTAAACTAAGATATTTATATATTTCCCCTTTTTAGAACTATGTATAGCTTGAATATCATCTTCATGGGATATGTAGGACCGCCGGAACGTTTAGATTTTGGGTCCGCCCCTATCTCTCAGAAATCTCCCTTCCATCTTGGCCCCTTGGCCTACCCTTTCCTAGGGAGGGGAGTATATAGTGTGGTATGGGACTATGTCCTCATTCACATCAGGTTTGTAATGACCACGCCTTGTACCTATCCCCCCTAGGAGTTCTCTATCCTTATATTCTATACTCATCCCGTAAAATTGGTTACTCTCAAGTTGAGCACCCTCCTTGACCCTTGTCAGCAATGCACCAATCTGCTTAAGAGTACTCTAGTTCAGCGTTTGGAGTGTTGGATTTTGTGTGGACATTCTTTCTCCCATTATCAGGCTTCATGTTCCCCTTCATTTGGGCTTCCATAATCTTCCAGGCCCGAACGGACCACCGAATGGAATGGATGCTAGGCCTAAGGGCTCTCCTACCATCACGGGCCAACATCCTCTAGGGTCTTAGACAACATATTGATATATGTCTTGCTTTGCGAACATGTTCATCAGTTGAGGCTCATTTGTTTGTCCCCATTCCAGGTTAATTCCATATGGATGTTGTGTTTTGAAAATGGTCAACAGTCATCATCTATCTTCACACCAACCATATTAATCCTTGCATGTTGGTTACATGATTCACATCATTGTCCACCCCATCATGTCCAAGTGGAATTTTAACACCCCTGACACCATCCCTCGGTGTGCATTTTCATGTTAGAAGGACAAAGTCACTATAAAGGCATCATTCAAGGATACACACTGACATCCCTTATCCATGTTCCGAGCTCTAATACCATAAACTTATATCTCTTTTAGAACCATGTGTGGCTTAATTACCATCCTTATGGGATATGTAGGAACACCCAGACATCTCATTTTCAGGTCCAGCTCAATTGGGAGCTAGTTTCTCCTTCCCCTGGCCCTTTTACCTCAATTTTGACCCCTTGGCCCGAGGTTTATTTTGTGGAATCGTGTACGGTACTATGTCTACGCTGCATCACGTTAAAATTCAAACATGGTCCTATCACATGACCCTAAACTGTGACATTATCATCTGGGACGCACGATGAAAAACGGAACTGCATCATGATGTCCTCACTCAAGGGGAAACCATGTTTGGTATCGGTCACACACCATACCATTTTTCAATTCTTGCACTTGTCTTGATTCTTGTGGCGATGTTGAGACTTGATATCCTAGGTTCATCGCTTCACAAAAAAAACCATTCACCTTAAAGTAAAAACAAGACACATCAAATATTGTTTCTTTTGGTGTGAGGGTCATGCCCACACGCCCCTTTTTTCCCAAGCACTAGTACCATATGGTGCCGCCTATTAGAACTATGTGTAGCTTGATCCCCATCCTCATGGGGTATGTAGGAACATACATGAACCTTTCCCCGGGCCCAACATAACTTTCATTTCTATTCCCTTGACCTAAAACCTTCCCAGGGAACACGTGGTGGTCAGAACCCCAGGTTCCCATTCTTGTCGGGTTTTACAATTACCCCACCATGTGTCTTATGTGTTTCCTACCATTCATTGTCCAAGATCTAAGACTATAAACTAATATCTCTTTAAGAACTACATGTAGATTGATTCCCATCCTCATGGGATACGTAGAGAAACCCAGGCATTTCACCTCGGGTCCAGTCCCAGGAATCATAAATCCTATTCCTCATCAATTCCAGCCCCTGGCCTGACCCCTTGTGGGGAACCATGTAACTGCAGAGTTGCCCTGAACTAGTTTGGGATACCCCATGATGACATTGGGAAACAAAAACTCCATTGCTAGAGAGGTCATGTCTAAATGTAAAAATGATCCATGATCAGACTGATGCACCCCTCTAATGTGATTCCACCACGGTGGTATAATTCCAAGAGTTTTAGATTCTATTTGAACAAAACATCACTCCACATTCGACACTTTGTGTGCCCCTTATTTGGACCCTCTTCCTCATTCATGTCTAAGTGAACCCCCTAACAGTTTGGATTCTCAACCCATGGTCTGCCTATTGTCCCGATCCAATGTTCTGAAAGACCAACAGATGACATTTTCAGTCAGGACCTATGTTTCAAACATGTTCAGCGGTCGGCCCTCATTTTTTATCCCCACTCCAGGCTAACACAATAATGATGATGTGTTTTGAATGTGGTCAACAGTTATTATTTATTGTCACGCCACCCCGACAGTGTTCTGAATCCTGGGTATCATGATTCACACCTTTGATTCCCCTGTTTAGATTCATTCTAATGAACCTGGAGTTACTCCATTTGTGCACAAGAGCACTCTAAGAAAATTGTAATTTGGCTCTTCTGAGAGCCTCATTCTCCAGTCAGGTCTCTCACATTTCCTCCTGGAAATCTAGAACAGTTGGTCAAACCCCGAATGCCTGAATCTTGGTTTGCACTCCTACGTTTTGATGGGGTGCTAAGGTGGTTATCCCTTTTTTCTCACATTAGGCCCGACCCACATGATCTTAGGGAATGATGGCTGGATGCTCCGCGAACATCACGAGGATTCAATAAAACAATGTAAACAATGAAACTCATTAATGATATGGCATCAAACAATCAACGCATGAAAGTACGTTTGAGGTTTTGTAATCATTACATTACCCAGGGGTCGACTCCCCCCATGGACAGGTTGACCTTGTCAAAAGAGCATAGCAACTCCTCCACCCTTTGGCTAGAGGCATCCATGAGTTGATGCTGCATGTTTCGCTCCCATTCCTCCTCGACAGTGAGAGGGCAAAATTCGTTGACCATAATCTGGGCCCACTCCATGTTGGTCTGGATGATGGTTATCTCCTCCAAATATCACTTTAGGCCCCCTTCATCTTCTACCAAATGGGCCTTAAATCACAATATTAGCTCAGATTGCATGTTGAGGTAGGTCAAGTACTCGTCCACCCAATTCTGCAGCTACTGAACCTCATCTTCAGCCTCCTGGGGCCTCTTGATGCTTACCGCCTTCCTCCACTATCATCTCACATTGAGGCCATTATCATACTCCCAAATCTTTTCTACCATAAGATCTTGGATGAGCATGTGAGGATGATGGGCATCCACTCCCCTAGCACACAGTTCATGCAGCCGCGAGAAAATCTTGTCCATCTCATCCAATAATAATTCTTGGGGGTGTCATTGATGAAGCGTCTGATCAGATTCCACGATCGGTGACGAACTATCTTGTTATCCTCTTCATTAGAGGTCATCTTGTCCCAGTCAGCATGATTGGAAGGATCATACATAGGGAACGCCCCCAAGAACAATTTAAAAGGGTCCACATCCGGTGTTTGATTGGGCATGGTGGGATATGGACTGTCCAACCGGTCATCATCGTCAGACCCCACCTCAATGATCTCGGGCGCAGCCCCGGTGATGGTCCCATCAGTGATCAGGAGTGCCGATGCTTCGTCATTTTGGTGATCCGCCTCCATGAGCATCAGCATTCCCCTGGGTAGGACGCCGTAAGAACCCCCGACCAACCTCACCAAGGTGACCCACTTCATTTTAAGAATTGTACGCACCAAAAAAAGGGACATGGACGTGAGTAAATATGGATAGGGGATAACAGTCATGAAATCAGTAGAGGGGAATTACACATATTAAATCCCAGGTCTCGCTCTTAGGTTGATTCCATCAGGACCCCGAATCATGGCCCCCCGTATATTTTCGGATGGTCTGAAAAAACAAAAGGGGTCACCTTAGGTGCCCCAGCCCTACTGGACATAGAAATAGATGCGGCAGAAGGTGCGGATCTCGAAGGTCCCGTATCTGTATCCACTGAGGGATGAGAATGAGTTATGTATATAAGACTATCCTACACAGTTAAGGTGTCAACAAGGACTCTGGAATGGCCTCAAAGAAAGTCTCAAAGAAGGGGGTTCAGATTTTTACCTCAAGGGCCTCTTTGAACTCTTCAAGGTCCGAGTCTTGACCTCCAACTTCTCCCTCCACAAACGGGATCCCTCTCCTAGCCTCTTCTCCCCAAGAAGACTCTTCGGATTCTTCCAGCAGAGGGAAGCGTTCTCTCAAATTGGCGGCCAACAACTGCGGGGGAGTAGTGTGATCGAGAAACACTTTTACTCAATCTGCCATTGGATGAGGGGCACCCAAGGAATGAAAAAAGTCCTCCAGCTCTACTAGGTACGTACCACTCTTCCTCTACCTGGGGCACTGCAAATCTGGCCTGGATAGGGCCTATCCCAGGTAAATTCATCCCGAGACGGTTCAGATGCTTCCACAACTCGGCGGGGCTAAAGAATTTCTAGTTGACATCTCTGATGACCTAGGCCTCTAGGAAGACAACATCCTTCGGCATGTCGATATGGCGCAGCCGCTTTCCCAGAGCCTGGGTAGGTATCCTGTATAATCCTCTCGGTGACCTCCCCTCTTGATGTCTATGTTCTATTGGAAATGTTGGGTCCACTACCGCTACATGATCTATGGCTGCAGCCTCACCCTCTACTGGTGATGGCCTTACCGCCATTACAACCCTGCCACTGTGGGATTCCCTTGATGCCTTTTGGCCCCAGACCCAAGGTCAGGAAAGCTCACCACCACCGACCCGAACGCTTGGTTGCTTCAGCATCTCCCCTGGATAAGCCACCTCCCAGCTCTGGGAATATTCCTTTACCATCCCGAGGATGACAGTCGATGGAGGCAACTCATTCCGCATTTTCCCATATTATCGTGTGAATGTGAGCCACATCATCCTCATCACGAATGGTTGTTCTTCGTGGTGCACCTCCAGATAGACCTATGGGGTCAGTCACTGCATAGATCGAAATTTCCTTGAAAACCAGTGTGGGGTATACAGCTCAGATAGGGGTTCACCGTCCACCCTCACCACCAGGACTCCACCTCGAAAGGCCAGGAGATAAGCTCGGTTCTCTTCCGTCCCTCGTCCGTCATCAGTAAATAGCCCCATCGACAACAGAAACAGGTGGAAATTCAATTCCTCCACCCTCCATACCCGGTCCAGAACCAACTGTGTGGTCAGATTGGCTAGAAAACTCCCGACAACGTTCATGATTAATGGGTGGATGTTCGATCCCGGAGGATAGATAGGGTTCAAGTATTCGTAAACCCCCCATGATACGTTCTTTTATCCACCCATATAGGAGGTGTAATGTACCACATACCCTCTAAAACCTTTTTACCTCACTGATATGCCACAACACCTTATACAGCTTGGCCAGCATCAGGATTCCTAGGTTGACCAGCCCTCCTACAACCAGCTTGGATGGCATGATGAATGTTCTTGGGCATACTCCCATGTTGGTATCCCTCACTGGCAGGATCCAACCATAGATCAAAGCCGCGATGAACACTGCTAGCCTAACTATTGGATATTGCTTAGTGCTAACACTGAATCCCCACGTCTTCCACTGGCTGTCCTCCAAAAGCCACCTGTACGAGTATTCCTTACCCCATTGACCCCCTGTAGGGTAGGTCTAAGGCCTCACCGGAAACTGCATGTTTTCTGGGATGTTCAGGAATTTTTTGAACCACCACCTAAAGTGGAAATCCCTCACTATATCCTTGTCCTCCCTGGGAAAAAACTCCATCATTGTCATCGCTAGCCATGTAATTTTCTCTGGATCCTCCCACCCACGCATGACAGGGAGGAATTCTTCATACATCTCCCCAGTATCAGGACCCCTGAGATCTGGTGGACATCCCACAAGTTGATATCGTCCTCCCTGTGGTGTAAGTGGAAGGTATTGGTCCTCAACGACCATCTTCTCAACATCTCTAGAATCATCTATTTTGGTTGATATATGTGGATTTGAGAGGCCCAGGCTGCCTCATACAAACCCACTCTCCTCAACTCAACCCCAAACTCCTCACACGAGGTGCCTACCCAGTAGGCCCAGGACCATTCGTCCGTGAAGTTACAGCCCTAGATAAAGTCACATTACTCAAACCCCCCCTTCCTCGAGTTCCTCAAAGCTTCCTTCAATATCATGTGGTACAGCGGAGGAGGCATCTCTAGGTTAAATTCCTTCCCATCAACGTTATTCCAGAGGTTGAATAAGAAATCATCATTGATGGGTGTGAAATCCTCCCCAGCATGGCCATCCGCTGCCCTAAACCATCGATGCAAGCATGGCGTGCTCCTGAACCAGTAAGATTATTCATTCCTGATTTCTTGAGGGATGAAGACGCTATCCCTCATCCTGAATCCATACAAGGGAAACCTCCTACACAGAGGGTAGTTCTTCTAGATCTCTGATAGCATCTCCACCAATGAACTATGGTCCGAGTGGCTCCGTACCAACTCCCCTATACCCAGACTAATTTCCATCCCATCCCTTCAGGCGGCATCTATAGGAACCCCCTCAACAGCTTCTTGGTGAGCCATTCAGTTTTAGAACTTAGACGATTCTCGGGATGGTTCACGAAGATCGTTTGAGGAGAGAGTTCGCGAAGCCGGTTTGCAGAGAGAGTTTTCAAAGTCCATTAATGGAGCCCTACACACGTCTTCAAGCACGAGATCGCAAGGAACTGTAGTGGAGTAAAAAACTTGATGTGTTCCACAAAGCGAAGTCCCGATTCGCGGAGAGCAGTCATGGAGTACATGGAGCTTCACGAATTGAGAGCTCTAAAGTCCAAAATCATGGAGATTAAAAGTGAAAAAAGAGTGTTCAAGTCCCATATTTATAGGTGAGGGACCCTCAGAGCTTCGCGACATGTCCTGGCCTATGCTTGCTTCACGGTGCGTCCAACCAAAGCTTTACTTTCCCGCTTGGTGGGCCCTCTTCATGAGGTAGATTCACAAACAACCGATGATTTTTTCAATTAACACTCAGACATTGACCCTTGACATCTGTACGACTCCAAGTTTAATGGAGGGAATTTGATGATTCCAAAATATGGGAATGAGAAGAATACCCATAACCGATGGCTACCTCACGAAGCCCATTCACGGAGAACCGGCCTCACTACACCATTGTGAATCAAGGAGGGGGTAACACTCCACGACCCCCCTTAACGTTCGTGACCCACCACGAACCAAAGAGGTTGTAATGCTCTGTGACCCACCAAGACATTCATGACCTACTATGAAGCAAGGAGAAGATAACGCTCTGTGACCCCTCTTGACGTTCGTGACCACCCGCAAGGCAAGGAGCTGGTAATGCTCCGTGACCCCCATGACATTCACGATCCACCATGAAGCAAAGAGGATTTAATGCTCCACGACCCCCCTTGATGTTCGTGATGCACCACGGAGAAAGATCCATCTTCGTTTCTGGTGATCTCTACTTCACGGTTCTTCTCCCATATAAATATTGGAAAGCCCCCAAGTTCAGGAGACGGACAATCCAAGATTTTGAATTTCAAGCTCCCAAATCGTGAAGCATCCTTCTTCTCTATAAACCATGAGCAGTGCGAGGTACATATGCTCTGCGAAGTGCCTCCTCTTTGTCTCATTTTGAGCCCCTCTTCTAAGAGGGATACCTTTCATGAAGCCTAAGGGCCTCTGTAAAGGAAGGGATCACCAAAGGGACATGGGTCGTTGCGGAGCATTTATGCTTCACGAAACACCCCTCATGTACACATGATCCACATGCTAAGGCATGGTCACTGTATTTCATGAAGAACATTGCTTCACAACACCTTACTTCAAGGGGAACCTTTTCACCATGAGGCAATTATCCATGAATGCCTTTCCACTTCGCGAAGCACCTCCCATATACACCTATGCCCTATTCTTAGGCTGAGGAACCCCACTTCACGAAGCACACCCCTTCGCAAGTGCCCTCTTCCATGTGGAGAAACAGATCTTCACAAGGCCCCTGCCTATGAACCCCTCTACTTTGTAATTCCATTTCCTGTGCGACCCTCCAAGTTTGTACGATGTGATTTCAAAGTCCCTTGGACAATACTGCTCATAACATTATTTCACCTCATGCTTCTTCGCATAGGCACGCTAATGACTATTTCTTCTTCACATATCCATGCTAACATGGACCCCCCAATGGTTCACTCCATGACACCCCCTCTCCACGACTTTTCATGTCCCCTATCTGCACCAAGGAGTAGAGGGTACCGGTTATGTAAGTCTTAGGGGTGCGGAGTAAACCCACCTTATCCGAGTTGCAGGATGTTAAACTGCCAAGAACCTTTTTCCTCAGCACATGACGTTAAACTGTGACCTCTCCTCGTGCCTTGAACATGGGGTATCCCCACCTTGGACATTCTCTACACCCACTAGTCTCTACAGTGGATGATATCCTCCTTATGGGAGTGGTGTTTATCCATAGGGAAAGGGAAACCATCTCGGTGTAAGCCCCTAGATTTTTGATAGGAGGTCGCATCCTTGCTCCTCCTTTCTTCATCGGTCCTCAGGGCCAGCGAAGGGAATGGTGGGGAACGGTGCTACTCTTATCTTATGTCCCAAGTCCCTCTCCTGCTGTGCATTGTCGCCATCGGGCCTCTATCTTGGAGTAAGTCCTGACTTCTCAGGTTGTTAACCACGCCTAAGACCCTGTTTCATCTTTGGGTTGTGATCATGTGTAAGCCCCACTCCACTTCCCATGGACTCACCTTTCACTATGTGATCATTGGGTCTCTGTTATCTCTTATTTCCCACACCGAGTATGACTCATGTGGGATTAGAGTGAGCCCCGACCATGACATATTCCCTCAGCCGCCTCAAAACGTAAGCCCCAAATGAAACCTTTGAACTATAAGAACATTGATCCTTTCCAAGGCAGGGTATGTAGGAAGCCTCCATGAGGTTCAAGCCCACCACCATCCGTTGGACCCCAAGTCCTCCTCCATGTTGGTTCACCAAAACCCTGGACCGCCTCAGAGTGTAATCCCCAAATTCCACCTAACTACACCTAAACTGTGAGGTATTTGATCCTTGCTAAGGTAGGGTACGTTGGAATCCTCCCCAAGGTTCAAGACCACCACCCAATTGGTTCCGACCCTCTTCACGTCAATTCTGACACTTTTGAACTACAAGTAATTTTATCCTTGTTAAGGCAAGGTACATAGGAAACCACTCTGAGGTTCAAGAACAACACCCAATTGTCCCAACACCCCTTCATATCAATTCAATATCCCCTTCTCCACCTGAACTACATGGTCTTTGATCCTTGCTATGGTATGGTATGAAGGAAGCCTCTCTAAGGTTCAATCCCACCAACCAATTGGTTCTGAACTCCTTCAAGTCAGTTTCCAGACTTTAGAACTACAAGGACTTTGATCCTTGCAAGGAAGGGTACATTAGAAGCCTCCATGAGGTTCAAGACCACCATTATCCATTGGACCCCAGATCCTCCTCCACATCGGTTCACCGACAGCTTGGACTGCCTCAGAGCATAAGCCCCAAATGACACTTCCAAACTAAGAGGACTTTGATCCATGCCAAGGCAGGGTACATAGGAAGCCTCCGTGAGGTTCAATCCCACTACCATCCATAGGACCCCAAGTCCTTCTCCACGTCGGTTCTCCAACACCTTGGTCCGCCTCAGAGTGTAAGTCCCAAATGCCCCCATATCCTAAACTACGAGGACATTGATCCTTGCCAAGGCAGGGTACGTAGGAAGCCTCTATGAGGTTCAAGCCCACCACTCTTATCTCGACCATCTTCACACCGGTGCACCAAGGCCACCACCCATTGGACCCTAGGTCCACCTTCACATTGGTTCTCCCCCTTCCCGCATGACGTTAAATTGTGGACCTATTTCAGTGGTAAGCCGTTTAAACACCATCCAACGGTAAGCCATTGAAACCTAATCTAATGGTAAGCTGTTGCGATCTCATCCAGTGGTAAGCCGTTGAAAACCTCGATCGATAGTAATTCGTCTTCACATGAACTATGTAACGACCCAATGTATTTCAATGGAAAATTACCTTCTTATATTTATGTCATAAAAACACAAAATAATGAACTATTACGTGATAAGTGACCTTTAAACATAATTGTTTCACCCCTATGTTTGGAATTTTAAAAATATGACATACACAGTTGTGTTCAAAATGGTTTTTGGAGTCTAATGAAACAAAAATAATTTTTAGTGAATAGTAACCTACCCTTATGAATAGTAACCTGCCCTTATGAATAGTAATATTACTCTTATGAATAGTAAATAAGAGTAACATTACATATGAATAATAAAATAAAATTTAGACATCTTAGAAAGTGAAAAATTGACCTTAGTAAATGTTTTGATATTTTATAAGTCATAAATAATTAATTATAATTATTTAATTAATTTAAAAGAATATTTATTCCTCTAAAATGTATTATTGAATCAATGTCTAATAGATTTAGATAATTTTATAAGACCCTACATAATTTTTGAAAGAACTACAAAATCAGTTTTAATTTTAAAAATTATTTTTTAAGTAAATTATGATTTTAATTAAATATTAAATTAATAATATTTAGAAAATTATCTTTGAAAAATGGACTTCATTTTTGGATTCTACACATCGAAAAATGTCTGGGGTAAAATTTTGGGATTTTTCTGAGAAACGTGAATTTTTTGGTGAATAGTAGAATACATTAATTTACCATATAAATACATATTAATTAAAACCCACTATTCCTGACATCACAAGTGATGTAAGCACCCAAATCCTGAACTCACATGTCTTATTTACTATTCATAGTCATCCAAGACTCACTATTCCTTGTCTTATGTTAAATTAATAAACTAATCGATTTTATATTAAGGAAACCCCTCTCCCCTCCACTATAAAAGCCACCCTTCACTCCCTCTTTTCCTCACACCTATCAAGACCCAAGACTTCTCTAAACTCTGCCCAAAAACCTTCCCTAACCTCTCCCCCACGTCCAAGAGCTTCTGGTCTCATCAAAAGACCAATCTTAGGCCCTTAAGGAGGTTCTCAAGAGGAGGATTATAAAGGTAATTTCTCTCCCTCTTCTTCTTTAATTTCCTTTCAAGTTCAAGTTCCTTTCTTGATCTTTCCCTACCTATCTCCATCCAAATTGTTTTGTAAATCCAGTATTATATATATTATAATATTATGATCCTAATGGTATATTATATCAAACCACACCCTTTCCCTCTTCCTTTTATTTTATTTAAGAGAACGTTGTTCATGTGGTGATAATTTATCACCTTCAAAAACAACATGCTCTCTTCTTCCATTTCTACCTTCAATCTGGTCAAGAAATAATTTTTATAGTCGAACCAGAATATTTTATATGTATTATGTTCTATTTTAAGTTCTGGAAATAACCTATGGCCATGTTACTAAGTGAAAAGTTAAAACAAGTTCGTTGTGATCCAAAAACCGCTCAAATTAACCCAAATAATCTTCATTTAATTATTATCTAACGATTCATCCACATGGATCTAATATAACTCATTATAAAATCATTCAAGATTCTATAATATCATTAAAAACATTTAATATTAGTTCTTTATGTTTACCCATGATCTACCCAAACATCAATTTAAGAATACAAGTGGACCGCTCAAGAAAACCATGAAAACGAACAACCTCGATCAATGTTTTTTAAACTCTATAAGTTATACAAAGGAACATAATATAACATAATTAAACCATAATTAACCCTATTAATTTACACATGGTTCTGGATTTCTAATTAATGAATATAATGTCATTATACAGGACATTAAAGAGAAGGAAGCATTTGGGTACAAGGTAAGGGGAAATCTCAAACCCAATTTTCATCCTTCGGGTTCTCCCTCTTTCACTCCATTTTTGATATGGTTACTACTCCAAGATCATTTGTTCATCATTTCCATTACTTTTCTAGGATATACATTTTTTCACTGGTTTTTATGTCCATCAAAATTTTTTCCAAAAGAACTCTTCTTTCAATATCTCACCTGTTACCTCTCATTCAAGGTTGATGGTTCTTGTATCATGTATGTTGTTCCCTATTTCTTTTGGAACCCAAAGATTATGAATATGTTATTATGAGATGAAACCCATTCCTTTCCATGGGTTATTTATGTACATGTTTGATATGTGTTCTATGTGGCAAGTATGATAATGATAATGTTATGATGTGACGGGTGAGCCCGGAATTATATAGCGCAATATGAATGTTTAAATGTGATGGGTGCGCCCAGAATTATACAGTGCTCCACTTCATTGGGTAAAGTGATGAATCTCATGACTAAATGTGAAATGATTTGTGAACATGATGCTAGATTTGTTCACATGTATCTGTGGTAGTTAACCATTAAGACATGATGTTTCATTTTTTATGCATTGCCACATTTCAAGTCTTTTATTTATGCTCCTCTCATGTTCATGATCTTTTTCATATGTTATGATTATTCTCAACCCATGATGTATTATTCTTAATTATCCTCTTACTGGGCTTTAAGCTCACCCCTTTTGATGTATATCCACTGGTGGCTACATGTACTAAGGAGAGGACAAATGTTACTAAGAAGCTATAGAAGAAGAAATTAAATGAATGTTTATGATTGATGTTGTACTTTTTATGTGTAGTCCTAGTTTTCCCAAGACACTAAACATCTGGATCCTCAATGTGTAAAATATTATGTTTTTTATCTTTGAAATTATGTAATAGTAATGAAAGAAAAGGCCGGGTCACTATAGTTGGTATCGGAGGAAAGGTTTAGTTAATTTGGGAATTAGGATTAGTAAACCCTAGAGAAAACCTCTAGCATGAGAATAAGTACAAATATGTACACAATAATATTTACCTAGGGATCCCATATGTTAGGTTTTTGGTATAATTGTTTAAGTTAATAAGTTTTTCATGACTTGTTTACTTATTTTTTGTTCTAACCTTTTCTATTTTAGAAAATGGAGGGAACCAGGAGAAATTAGGCCAACAACTCTTGTGAGGGCCAATGCAACGATTGCCTGAACGACATCCCCAATGATTTTGGAGGTGGAGTTCAAAACTTCATGGCGATGCTTACCCAATTATCTTGGGTTATGAATAATAATCATAATAATGGGGAACGTCCTCCTTTACCAAAGAGGGAGAAACTAGCTATCGAATGTTTTATGCGCCAACGACCACTGACGTTTTGTGGATCTTCCGATCCACTAGTTGCAGAATAGTGGGTGAACTCCATGGAGAAGATCTTTTCTGTTATTCACTATTCCGAGACGGAGAAGGTGACTCTATATTTTTATCTTCTAGATGGAGAAGCTGATCAATGGTGGGCTTTGATTAAGAACACCAAGCCAAGGGGGGAAATTGAAGAGATGGAATGGGAAGACTTTAAGATAATGTTTCTTAATAAGTACTTCCCACGAACTCTTCGCACGAAGATGGAGAGAGAATTCATAGAGCTCAAGCAAAAAGAAGTAGAATCTATCACAACCTATGAAGAAAATTTCACAAGGCTCTCAAGGTATGCTTCGGGTTTTGTTATCAACAATGATAGCAAAATTGATAGATTCTTTATTGGATTAATACCACATCTTCGAAAGGCTCTTGCAATTCGAGACTTTGGGAGTTATGAAGAAGTTTTTCGGTGTTCTCTAAAAATGGAGATGGAGTTTGGAGAATGGTCTCATGGCTATGGTGATAAGAAAAGAAAGATGGAGTTTCAAGCTGGTGGATCTAGTGACAAAGGTGGGAAGAAAAATCAACCCACATGCCAAAAATGTGGGAAGTTGCACCATGGTAACTACCTCAAAGGTACGACGAAATGATTTAAGTGTGGGAAGTAAGGACACCAAGCTCACGAGTGTCAAAAAGACATGAAAAGGAAGGATAATGTAGCCGATTAAAGGAGGGAACCACTCGTGGTTCAATGCTACAACTGTAGGGTGCTTGGGCACTATTCAAAACAGTGCACTAAACCTCGAACTCTCGAGGGTAATCAGCACCAACAACCACAAAAGCCAAACGAACAAGGGAAGTCTTATTCCATCACTTCTGCGAAGGTGGAACATGATAATGAAGTCGTACAAGGCACACTTCCTATTCACTCAAGAATGGAAAAAGTCTTATTTGATTCGGGTTCTACGCATTCCTTTATATCTTTCAGGTTTTCTAGAACTATAGAATCGAAGCCCTGAAACCTTGAAGTAGAGATATCTGTAAAAAAACCAAGTGGTGCAATCATTGCAACCCAAGTGTTTGATTCTTCTCCTGTTGACGTATGTGGGAAGATTCTTCCGAAAAATCTCATTATACTTCCCTTGGTGGAATTCGACACTATAATGGGAATGGATTGGCTCTCGTTATATAGAGCATATATCAACTGTCGGGAAAAGGAAATATATATTCATATTCTGAACCATCCCATGCTCCTCTACAAATGTAAGGAAGATCATGAATATCCTTTGAAAAATCCTTCAATGGTGTGGGTGTTGATTCCCTATGAAGAATTATACCTCGCCCAAATGGTTGAGTCGAAGGAAAGTTCCAACCTTAAGGAAATGCTCATCATGAGGGAATACAGTGATGTATTTCCTGAAGAGTTACCCGGAATTCCCTCAGATCGTGAGGTAGAGTTCTCAATTGAACTCATACCTGGAGCTACTCCTATCTCGAAGTGCCCCTATTGGATGGCTCCTATCAAACTGGAGGAGTTAAAGAAGCTACTGCAAGAGCATCTGGACAAAGGGTTCATACGCCCTAGTGCATCACCTTGGGGAGCACCAGTGCTCTTTGTAAAGAAGAAGGATGGAACCATGCGGCTGTGTATCGATTATCGGGAACTCAACAAGATCACCATAAAGAACAAGTATCCTCTCCCAATGATTGATGACTTGTTTGACCAGTTAAGAGGATATCAATACTTCTCAAAGGTGAATCTTCGTTCCGGATATCATCAAGTAAAGGTGAAGAAGGATGATATTCAGAAGATTGCCTTTCGTACAAGGTATGGGCACTATGAGTTTTTGGTGATGCCCTTTGGACTTACTAATGCCCCTGTAATCTTCATGGATTTGATGAATAGAGTCTTTAGAAATTACCTCAACAAATTTTTGGTAGTGTTTATTGATGATATTCTCATCTACTCCAAAAGAAAGGAGGAACATAAAGAACATCTAAGACTTGTGTTGGCGACATTGAGAAAGGAGAAGTTGTACGCCAAGTTCAGCAAGTGTGACTTTTGGATGAATCAAGTCACATTCTTGGGACGTGTGATCACAAGAGAGGGAATTTCTGTGGACCCTTCAAAGACAAAGGTGATTGAGGAATGTCCCATACCCTCTAGTGTCACAGAAATCCGTAGTTTTCTTGGATTAGATGGGTACTATTGACGTTTTGTGAGAAACTTCTCACGATTGTCAAGCCCAAAAACTAAGTTAACAAGGAAAGGGGTAAAGTATGTATGGATGGAAGAATGTGAGGGAAGCTTCAAGGATCTAAAGAAAAGGCTGATCACTACACCTGTACTCACACTACTGAAAAGTGGAGAATGTTTTGTGATATACAGTGGTGTATCAAATAATGTCTTGGGTTGTGTACTCATGCAAAATGATAATGTGATAGCCTACGCCCCACGACAGTTGAATATCCATGAGCAGAACTACCCGACGCATGATCTAGAGCTGGCAGCCATGATTTTTTCCTTGAAAATATGGCGGCACTACCTTTATGGAAAGAAGTGTGACATATACACCGACCACAAGAGCCTAAAGTATATATTCACACAAAAGGATCTCAACATGCGTCAAAGGAGGTGGTTAGAGATAATCAAGGATTACGATTGCTCTATTCACTATCATCCGGGAAAGGCGAACCAGGTAGATGATGCTCTAAGTAGAAATGAACCTGCTACTCTATCCATGTTGAGGATTGAGAAAGACCTTATCTTCTTGGATATGCAAAGGATGGATTTGGGAATCGTAAGGGTAGGGGATACATCCTACCTTTCCCAAATGATTGAGTAACCATCCACCCAAGAGAAGATTAAGGAAGTACAAAGGAATGATGTGGAGATACAAAAGAGGGTGAATGCAGTAAAGGAAGGGAAGCTGCAAGAGTTCCATATCGACGATGATGGTGTGATTCGGTTTGTAATGTGGCTTTGTGTTCCTTCATCTCCTGGGATAAGGAAGGATCTATTGGATAATGCACATAGCTCAACTTTTTCTATGGATCCTGGAAGTACCAAGATGTATCGTGATCTCCGAGAGCACTTCTGGTGGGATAACATGAAGATGGAGATTGCAGAATATATATCAAGGTGCTTGGTATGTCATCAAGTTAAAGCTGAGCAGCAAAATTCCAAAGGTATGATGCATCCATTGCCTATACCCATGTGGAAATGTGATAATGTTACTATGGACATTGTCACGGGTCTCCCGAAGACGTCAAAGGGAAATAATGCGATATGGGTTGTGGTTGATCGACTCACTAAGATTGCCCATTTTATCTCTATTCGGGAGGACCTCTCAGTTGAACAACATGCAAGGATATATATGAAGGAATTAGTGATATTGCACGGTGTTCCACTCTCGATTGTCTCTGATCGTGATCCAAGGTTCACATCTAAGTTCTGGAGGAGCCTTCAACATGCTTTGAGTAATGAATTAAATTTTAGCACAGCCTATCACCCCCAAACTGATGGCCAGTCTGAAAGGACTATTCAGACGCTTGAAGATATGTTAAGAGCCTGCTCTCTTGAATTCAAAGGTGGTTGGGATCAGCATCTCCCATTGGTTGAGTTCTCATACAACAATAGCTTCCACTTGAGTATTTAGATGGGTCTGTATGAAGCTCTTTATGGGAAGCGATGTAGAACTCCAACCTGTTGGGATGAAGTTGGAGAACAAAAGATACTTGGTCTCGATCTTGTTCAAGAGATGACAGAAAAGGTTCAAGTCATCCAGAAACACATCAAAGCTGGTCAAAGTCGGAAAAAGAGCTATGCTGACAACCATCGAAGGGACTTGGAGTTTGATGTTGGAGATAAAGTCTTACTTCGAATATCTCCATAGAAGAGAGTCATGAGATTTGGGAAGAAAGGGAAGCTAAGCCCAAGGTACATTGGGCCCTTTGAGATCCTTGATCATATAGGAGACATGGCCTATCATCTGGCACTTCCACCGAATATGGATCAAGTTCATGATGTGTTTCACGTATCACTACTGAGGAAGTACATACCAGACCCCTCACATGTACTAAACTCATAGGTGGTACAGCTGGAAGATGATCTCTCCTATGAGGAGCAGTCGATAAAAATTTTGGACTGAAGTGATAAGGTTCTACGCAACAAGACGACCTGCTTTGTCAAAGTGTTGTGGAGGAACCATAAGTTTGAGGAAGCAACTTGGGAACCAGAAGAGTCAATGAAGGAGAAGTACCCACACCTGTTTGTGTAAAGTGAAATTTCAGGGGAAAAATTTCTTAAGGGGGGAAGAATGTAACGACCCAATGTATTTCAATGGAAAATTCCCTTCTTATATTTATGTCATAAAAACACAAAATAATGAACTACTATGTGATAAGTAACCTTTAAACATAATTTTTTCACCCCTATGTTTGGAATTTTAAAAATCTGACATACATAGTCATTTTCAAAATGGTTTTTGGAGTCTAATGAAACGAAAATAATTTTTGGTGAATAGTAACCTATAAGGCCCCAACCTTAATCCCTACTTAATCTTGAGTTATTACAAGATTGCACATTGAGGATCTTTTCATGTTTAAAGTTTTAGAGAATTAGATCATGAAACTTGCATTACATTCCACATTTAAACAAAGTGGTTACATAAAAGACAGTATTCATTCTTCACATCAACGGAAACATATTTAAAATAAAACATGGATTCTTTCTTGACACATCCTTGACACTATCATCACATCATGTACCTTTCCCTTGGCCTGTGAAAAACATTTAAAAAACTTGGGATGAGCATAAAAAGATCAGTAAGGGTTATAAAAATATAGAAAGGAAACATGAGTTCATATATACATAAGAATGAAATCATACTTTACCCATAAAACATAGGCACTTTAACATACCTCATCAAATCATGAATAAATCATAGAAATCATAAGACATAAAAGGTAACTTGAGGCATTCATAACATTCTTAAGTAGGGAGTAACCCTCTTGGTTACGTTTGGAATACCCACCACAGTATATTCCCTAAATCTCTTCGGAGAAACCTTATCGTTTCACTCCTTCGCGTTACCCAATGCATTGGAGAGCTATATCGGGCTCACCCACCACTATTTTATCACGGAACCACCCATATTCATAATAATTCCCAAGAACTATAACATAATAGTATCACATAAAACATGCATAAAGTAAAGAGAACATTTCCACATTTCAATCACAAGATATCAATACAACACATTGACATAATAAAAAAATTATGAAGACCATTTTCAATACCAAAATAAAAGAAGAGTAAAACATGGAATTTATTTTTCCTTTAAAAAGAAGGTATGGCTTTTAGAGGAAGCCAAAACTCAAATAATGGTCACGACGACGGAGAAGTCGTTTTCGCCGCATACGTACGACAAAAACATTCCATTTTGTCGTTTAATAAACACTTCGTATAAAAAATATTCCTTTTGAATAAACGTAAAATTCAAAGGGGTTTATACACTGTATAAAATAAGGTTGTGTATAAAACAGAATATGCCTCAATGAAAGGAGATTGAGACGAAGTCGCTTACAAAGACGATATCCTTGGTTTAAGGATAAATAAATTACATAATTATGTGTGACAAACGAATACACCAAATATAAGTGGATATTAAGTGTAAAATAATCAAAGGTCATTCACACATATTTAAAGGATTACATATTCAATAACTACATGTTGAACCCAAAGAAATCTAAATTGGGTTAAGAAGTTCCCTTGACAGCCTAACGGCGTCACATCAAAATGAGTTGATGAGAGATAAAAAAAGGGTCTCTCATCACTTGGACATAAAATTTACATCAATAAGGATATATGAAAACATATACCAACAGAACAATATGTAAATTAAATGACCCAACAAAAGAATTCTTTTAAAAATAGGAGGGTTAAAGGTTCCCTTACCAACATGGGTATCTTTCGAAACATACACCTCGTGAAAGAAGTACAATACAACATTGATGTAAATACTCATAAAAGAAATTATATTACACAATGAGTAAAATAATGGGTAGTAAATACACCACTCAAAGGAAATTGTGGCAAATGTAGCATAAATCTCACGAGAATAAAAGTGAGATGAAAAATCCCTTACGAAAACTCATCAGCCTAACGACGCCACTTAAAACTTCCAAAAATGGATTGATGAGATCAAATAGGTTATCTCATCACATTACAATAAAATTTAAAGCAATAGGTATATAAAAGAAAATCACCCATCATAACAAAGAGGATATTAAAAGAAGTGACATAAAGGAGAGTACTTAAAGAGAAAGAGAGAGGTTAGATCTCTTACGAAAATTCGGCAGCCTAACGGCGCCACTCAAAACTTCCAAAATAGATTGATGAGAGATAATAGGGTATCTCATCATATGAACATAAAAATTAAAGTAAGAGTAATATAAAATAACATCCCAATCAGAAGAAATATGAGCTTACAAGGAATGACATTAAAGAGTGTACTTAAAAAGAAAGAGAGGAGTAGGATCCCTTACCTCAAGTCCAACTTGTCTTATTCGTTTCTTTATATTCCTGAATAATAAACATTGGTCAATTAATAATTGCCTAATTACCTCCTTTAGAGATTATTATTCAGTTCATATCACATATTATAATGTTATAATAATTTTTTAATAATGTTAGTTTATATCAGACGTTTTTGCCGATGTTTGGTACATGAGTCAAAAATGAACATGTTTGAAAAAAATTCCCAATGTAGTTATAAGTAAATAATTTCCAGAATAGTATTAATTTTTAAAATATCATATATATACAGTAAATATTAATTTTATAATATTCCATATCATTTGTAGATAAAAAACGAAAAGCATCGTTCATGGAGACGGTAGGCCATACGTTTGCATGAATGCTACTTTCATTTTTTGTCATATTAATGGAATTAAAACAAAATGAGAGAGATATATATATGTTATAATTCCAGAATTATATCCATAATTTAGATTTAATATATTACATATATATCCATTATATATATGTACTTATAATATTACATAACATTTTGAGATAAGAAATAAAATGTACCGTTCATGGAGACGGTAAGTCGTACGTACGCATGAACGCTACTTCCATTTCTATTTCATATTTAATGGAATTAAAACATAATGATACATAATAGTATTTTTATTCCAGTATGTTATAATATATAATATCATTAAATATATCCTTTATAAGTACCACATATGGTATTAACGAATCAAATCACTTTGAGGGGGCGGTAGTCCGCACTTCCTTAAATGAATATATGGCGTTTACCCATAATGAAAACCATAAAGGTACACCATAAATAAAAAAATACAGAAGCTTAAGTAAAGCATAAACATATTAGATATCATATATAAATATAGTTTCATCTTAATGGCCACCTTTGAAGGTGTTAGAAGAATGTTGAACAATCATCGTTTCGGGAGGCAGAAATTCGCCATCCACGGAAACAGTATGTTCTTTAACCATTAGATGTAGGTGTGTGTAAGTGTAGCTCAAATACTTCTTATAACAACATCCTGGTATATTGAAGATATTGGATTTGTTACCAAATAAATGAATAAAAATATTTTATGTGGTTGGAGAAGCAAAATAAAACAAAAGGACACAAGTGAAGACATTACCTTAAAATCGGGTAACTCCCTTTGGTTTGAGCTCAAAGGCTTCCTTGGGAAGACTTATGCCCAAAGTGAGGCTTCAAGGAGTTAGAGAGTGATGTGGAGAGACAAAATGGGCACGGTTTGGCCGAGCCAAAGGCTTTGGAAGTGTGGGTAAGGAGGTAGAGGTGGGGCCTTTTATAAGAGGAGAGGAGGGGCACTCTTGGAAGGTAAAGAAATATTACTTTATTTTAGAATGAGTTTCGGATTTTAATGGTCCCACATTGATTTGTTTCGAGGATAAGGTGATAAGGGTTCGAAATATACCCATCCAATAGGTTTTGTACATGTTTAGGTCTTAGAATTTACATTATCTTTCCATTTTATTTAAATCGTTAAATAATGAGGTCATCACTGCATCATCATGATGTCATAAATAATTTAATTTATTTAATGTCTAAAAATTATAAAAAAAATACTATGATGTAGGAAATCTTTTTATATTTCCAATGAATATTTATATTCCAGAATTTAATTTATGTAGACAAAATTAAAAATATTTTACTTAGGTGATACATACTTTTTTACATTTAACATTCTTTAAAAATAAAAAGATAAAAAGTCACTTTCTCACAAAAGTGTTTCCATAGGGCCCCCAAGTTTTTCACAAGGCATACCATGGTCGGCCATGAGACAACCAGTAGAACTAGGACACATGTTTTGGTCATTTTGTATTATTATGATATTATCTTATTATCTTTAACTACCCGATTACTCATTAACCAAGATAATTAAAGATAATTATCGTTATTACTATTCATAATGTCCAAAAACAAAAGAGTATTAATTACATAATTTGGAACTTATGATTCCAAATATGTAATTCATTTTACCAAATTCCAAACACATAAATTTCAATAATTAATTTAAAAAAACTTCTCGTTGTCAAAACAAATAGCGGGTTTTTTAGAAAAAATATTTATGAAAAGTTTGGCACTTGTTTATGCCTAATTCCAATGTGAAATTAATCCCAATGACCATCATTGAATTACATGGTAAAAATATATTCTAATTACACTTTAAAACAAATTAAGAAGATAATATAACCATATAATTAAATTATATGAAAAAATAGTTTTGATGTAAAATGCAGTATTTTTCACTATTCATTGAAAAATGAACATTGTCAGAAAAATACCAAAAATTAACCCAAGGTAAATTTCTATGTCCCAATAATAAATAATATGTTTATTTTTATAAATAGAGCTTATAAAATTGTCAAAAGTTTGATTAAAAAATGGTTTTCCATCAAAAGGTAGTAAAACAGTCTTTTAAAAATACTAGTGTATTCAATGCTTAAGATTGGATTCATTTGTATTTTAAGCCTCTAAAATTTATTGGATAAAATTAAAAACATTTAACAAACTTATATAATCATATTTTAGTTATTACTATTCATTCCTACCAATACAACGGCTAGGCATTAACTAACATTTAAAATAATATTATTTTATTATTAGAGTGTAACGTAAGATTTCAAAGGAACTCGTTGTTGCGTATTGGGTAAGCCATCGAGCATAGCATTCCATTTAAATTAATATTGAAATTTTTTCCACAAATAGGGATAAATATAAAATTTTCATATTCTTTATTTAACTAGGGTGTTACATCCTTCCCCCCTTTTGGGAATTTCGTCCTCACAATTTTAAAATTGGGCTTGGAAACATCCTTGAAAGTCCCACATCGGAACAATAGTCAGTAAAACAATCACTTTAAAATAAAGAAAGATAAGTACAATGGTCACCCGATTTAACCCATACTAGGATTCCATGTAGAAAAACATGTACATGGAGGAGAAAACATAGGGTCATGTTCTGATGGAGAGTGATAGAAAACATGTTTTGGAGAAAGTTAACCACAAGAAAATCACAAACTTGTGATGTGTTAAACGGTATTCGATTCCCCAGTAAGACAAGTTAATAGACAACATTTTTGTTTTAAGTTACTTTTTATTGAAGAATTTATTCATAAGGAAACATAATTACTTATCATGTTGACTTTCAACTTTTATTAGATTTATTACAAAAACTCATACTTTCCCCAAAAGAAGAGTATTTAGGAAGACTTGTTCACATTAAGAGTACTATAATAAACTTCTAGAGAGTCACCTAATCCACAAAAGAGAACTATATACTTCCCATGTATTTATAATTTAACCAAAACCAAAAAGGTTAGTACAAGATTAGATAATCCAGAAAAGGATAACCCTTTATAAAAAGAAAATCTATTCTTAATCTCCAAAATTTTGTCCAACAAAATCCAAAGTTCAACGAGGACCATTCGATAAACAATTTGTCCGTAAAATTATTCAAAGTAAACCAAACTAATATTTAAACCCAAATATTTGAAAGATTTAGTCACATAATCTTCCAAGTTAAATCATAACATTTATCTCCAAACAACATCAGTTGCTCCAAAAGTCTCATATTGAAAAGTAATTAACCTAGTCACATATCCTCCATGATAGGTTAATAAATTTCCATAGATAACCCAAAATCAGCATACTTTTAATTCATAAAATCATCTAACTAAAAAACGAATCAGTCAAACTAACCAGGGACATCACATAATCTAGTGGTAGGTGTTAAATACCAGTCGCACTTTGGTTGTGGGTTTGATTCCCGTAGCTTTGTCTGACGCGACGGGTTGTCACACGGTCTATGTGTTGTCCTTTTTCCAAAACTATATAATTCTCAAAACATTTCCCAAAATGAGATAAAATCTTCAAAAAAGATCATAACATATTTTAACCTCAAGTTTATCTCATGCCTTTCATTTTCCAGCATATCATATAATAACTGATAATTACCTCAAAAGTAAGGATCATATAAACCCAAATGGTTCTTTATAACTATGTCCACAAAAGAACAGATAACTATTCCTTGAATAAAATTTTCATACATTAAACATCAGGGTTACACATACTATAAAAAGTCTTCTAATGTAACCCCATCATCAAAAGAGACTTAATACTCTTATGAATTTCACCATAACTCTTGAAGCCCTTATATGTTGACATCTTTCTCATTCAACATTCTTCATGACCCATTAACCATTCATTTCCAACTTATTCTGAAATACTTCTTTCCTACAAACAAAATCATGAATCATATCCTGAGATTCCAAAATAGGAAAACAATAGTTAGGAAATAATCCATACCTTTGATTGGTCATTTTCAGTTTCTTCATCCTCAATCGGAATGGCATTAGGTATTGGTAAACGAACATTTGTACGATCTTGGTGATCCCATTCAAGAAAGTTCTTCCTAGGACATGTGTTTGCATAATGACCATGCATACCACATTCAAAACATTCAGTTGATCCCTTAGAAAGAACTTCTTTCCCTTTCCTTGACTCAACTAGATGCTTCCTTTTTCCATGGTAGGTTCTTGCTTTATGACCTTCATTTCCACATCTATAGCATATTTCTGTCCCTTTGAAACATTTTCCTAGGTGTTTCTTTCCACATTTTTAACACATAGGTTTTTGAACATACTTACCTTTATGATTATTACCTGTACTTCCGTAAGGATTTTTTTCTCGCATATATGATGCCTTAGAGAAATCACCAAGGTTTAGGTGGTCAATCATGACTCTAGATAGTTGGTTGAGGATAATCACAAGAGTTCTCATTATAGCTCCCATATCATTCAGTTTCTTGCTCAAAAAACTTTCACAGTTTCCTTCACATCCACTGTTACTTTGGTGCCTACTAGATCCAACCATTTACTAAAACCAAAAAGTTCAGTGTGAGTATATCAAAAAAACCATCATTTACTAATGAGGAAGATAAACACTAAGATATACTTACTCATTCACTTTATCTAAAACTAGGACTCTTTCTGAAATCCTAACCATTATGGTAATGTCACTTATGCTTAAAGAATACCCTAACCCCTAAAGTTATCTGAACCGACCTTTGATACCAACTATAAGGCCCCGGCCTTAAACCTTACTTAATCTTGAGTTATTACAAGATTACAAATTGAGGATCTTTTCAGGTTTAGAGTTTTCGAGAATTAGATCATGAAACTTTCATTACATTCCACATTTAAACAAAGTGGTTACATAAAAGATAGTATTCATTCTTCCCATAAACGGAAACATATTTAAAATAAAACATGGATTATTTCTTGACACATCCTTGACACTATCATCACATCATGTACCTTTCCCTTGACCTGTGAAAAACATTTCAAAAACTTGGGATGAGCATAAAAATCTCAGTAAAGGTTATAAAAATATGGAAAGGAAACATGAGTTCATATATACATAAGAATGAAATCATATTATACCCATAAAACATAGGCACTTTAACATACCTCATCAAATCATGAATAAATCATAGAAATCATAACACATAAAAGGTAACTTGAGGCATTCATAACATTCTTACATAGGGAGTAACCCTCTTGGTTAGGTTTGGAATACCCACCACAGTATATTCCCTAAATCTCTTCCAAGAAACCTTAACGTTTCACTCCTTCGTGTTAACCAATTCATTGGAGAGCTATATCTGGCTCACATTCCCTTAGTTTATCATGGAACCACCAATCTTCATAATAATGCCCAAGAACAATAACATAATCAAATCACATAAAACATGCATAAAGGAAACATAACATTTCCACATTTCAATCACAAGATATCAATACAACACATTGATATAATAGAAACATTATGAAAACCATTTTCAATAACAAAATAAAAGAAAATTAAAACATGGAATTTATTTTACTTTTAAAAAGAAGGTATGGCTTGTAGAGGAAGCCGAAACTCAAATAATGGTCACGACGGCGGAGAAGTCGTTGTCGCCGCATACGTACGACAAAAACATTCCCTTTTCTCATTTAATAAACACTTCTTATAAAAAGATTCCTTTTGAATAAACGTAAAAGTCAAAGGGGTTTATACACCATATAAAATAAGGTTGTGTATAAAACAGAATATGCCTCAATGAAAGGAGATTGAGACGAACTCCCTTACAAAGACGATATCCTTGGTTTAAGGATAAATCAATTACATAATTATGTGTAGCAAACGAATACACCAAATATAAGTGGCTATTAAGTCTAAAATAATCAAAGTTCATTCACACACATTCAAAGGATGAAATATTCAATAACTACATGTTGAACCCAAAGAAATCGAAATTGGGTTAAGAAGTTCCCTTGACAGCCTAACGACGTCACATCAAAATGAGTTTATGAGAGACAAAAAAAGGGTATCTCATCACTTGGACATAAAATTTACATCAATAAGGATATATGAGAACATATACCAATGTAATAGTATGTAAATTAAAAGACCCAACAAAAGAAGTCTTTTAAAAAGAGGAGGGTGAAAGGTTCCCTTACCGACATGGGTATCTTTCGAAACATACACCTCATGAAAGAAGGACAACACAAAATTGATGTAAATACTCATAAAATAAAGTATATTACAAAATGAATAAAATAATGGGCATTACATACACCACTCAAATGAAATTGTGGAAAATGTAGCATAAATCTCACGGGAATAAAAGTGAGATGAAAAATCCCTTACGAAAACTCGGCAGCCTAACGACGCCACCTAAAACTTCCAAAAATGGATTGATGAGATTAGATAGGGTATCTCATCACATTACAATAAAATTTACAGCAAGAGGAATATAAAATAACATCCCCCATCATAACAAATAGGATCTTAAAAGAAGTGACATAAAGGAGAGTACTTAAAGAGAAAGAGAGAGGTTAGATCTCTTACGAAAATCCGGCAGCCTAACGGCGCCACTAAAAACATCCAAAATGGATTGATGAAAGAGAATAGGGTCTCTCATCATATGAACATATAAATCACAGTAATATTAATATAAAAGAACATCCCAATCACAAGAAATATGAGCTTCAAAGGAATGACATAAAAGAGTGTACTTAAAAAGAAAGAGAGGAGTGGGATCCCTTACCTCAAGTCCAACTTGTCTTGTTCGTTTCTTTATATTCCTGAATAATAATCATTGGTAAATTAATAATTTCCTAAGTACCTCATTTAGATATTATTATTCAGTTCATATCACATATTATAATGTTATAATAATTGTTTAATAATGTTAGTTCATATCAGACGTTTTTGCCGATGTTTGGTACATGAGTCAAAAATGAAATTGTTTGAAAAAAGATTCCCCATGTAGTTATAAGTAAATAATTTCCAAAATAGTATTATTGATTAAAATATCATATATATCCAGTAAATATTCATTTTATACTATTACATATCATTTGGAGATAAAAAACGAAAAGCACCGTTCATGGAGACGGTAGGCCGTACGTACGCATTAACACTACTTTCATTTTTTGTCATATTAATGGAATTAAAACAAAATGAGAGAGTTATATATATATGTTCTAATTCCAGAATGATATCCATAATTTAGATGTAATATATTACATATATATCCATTATATATATTTACTTATAATATTACATAACATTTTGAGATAAGTATTGAAATGTACCGTTCATGGAGACGGTAAGTCGTACGTACGCATTAACGCTACTTCCATTTCTATTTCATATTTAATTGAATTAAAACATAATGATACATAATATTATTTTAATTCCAGTATTTTATCATATATAAAATCATTAAATATATTTTTTATACGTATCACATATGGTATTAACGAATCAAATCACTTTGAGGGGGCGGTAGTCCGCACTTCCTTAAATGAAGATATCGCATTTACCCATAATGGAAACCATAAAGGTACACCATAAATAAAAAAATAAAGAAGCATAAGTAAAACATAAACATATTATATATCATATATAAATATAGTGTCATCTTAATGGCCACCTTTCAAGGTGTTAGAAGAATGTTGAACAATCATCGTTTCGGGAGGCATAAATTCGCCATCAACAGAAACAGTATGTTATTTAACCATTAGATGTAGGTGTGTGTAAGTGTAGCTCTAATACTTCTTATAATAACATACTATTATATTGAAGATACTATATTTGTTAAAAAATAAATGAATAAAAAGAGTTTAGGGGGTTGGAGAAGAAAAATAAAACAAAAGGACACAAGTGAAGACATTACCTTAAAATTAGGTAACTCCCTTTGGTTTGAGCTCAAAAGCTTCCTTGGGAAGACTTCTGCCCAAAGTGAGGCTTCAAGGAGTTAGAGAGGGATGTAGAGAGACAAAATGGGCATGTTTTGGCCGAGCCAAAGGCTTTGGAAGTGTGGGTAAGGAGGTAGAGGTTGGGGCCTTTTATAAGAGGAGAGGAGGGGCACTCTTGGAAGGTAAATAAATGTTACTTTATTTTAGAATGAGTTTCGGATTTTAATGGTCCCACATTGATCTGTTTCAAGGATAAGGTTATAAGGGTTCTAAATCCACCCATCCAATAGGTTTTGGACATGTTTAGGTCTTATAATTTACATTATCATCCCATTTTATTTAAATTGTTAAATAATGAGGTCATCGTTGCATCATCATGATGTCATAAATAATTTAATTTATTTAATATCTAAAAATTAAAAAAAAATACTATGATGTAGGAAATCTTTTTATCTTTCCACTAAATATTTATAGTCCAAATGTTCATTTATTTAGACAAAATTAAAAATATTTTACTTAGGTGATACATTCTTTGTTACATTTAACATTCTTTAAAAATAAAAAGATAAAAAGTCACTTTCTCACAAAAGTGATTCCATGGGGACCCAAGTTTGGCACAAGGCATCCCATGGTCGGCCATGAGACAACCAGTATCCTTAGGACACATTTTGTGGTCATTTTTTATTATTATGATATTATCTTATTATCTTTAACTACCCGACTACTCATTAATGATGATAATTAAAGATAATTATCGTCGTTACTATTCATAATGTCCAAAAACAAAAGAGTCTTAATTACATAATTTTGACCTTATGATTCCAAATATTTAATTAATTTTACCAAATTCCAAACACATAAATTGTAATAATTAATTTAAAAAAACTTCTCGTTGTCAAAACAAATAGCGGGTTTTTTAGAAACAATATTTATGAAAAGTTTGGCACTTGTTTATGCCTAATTCCAAAGTGAAATTATTCCCAATGACCATCATTGAATTACATGGTAAAAATATATTCTAATTATACTTTAAAACAAATTAAGAAGATAATATAACCATATAATTAAATTATATGAAAAAGCAGTTTTGATGTAATATGCAGTATTTTTCACTATTCATTGAAAAATAAACATTGTTAGAAAAATACCAAAAAATAACCCAAGGTAAATTTTTTATGTCCCAATCATAAATTATATTTTTATTTTGAAAAATAGAGCTTATAAAATTTTGAAAAGTTTGATTAAAAATTGTTTTTCCATCAAAAGGTAGTAAAAAAATCTTTTAAAAATACTAGTGTATTCAATGCTTAAGATTGGATTCATTTGTATTTTAAGCCTTTAAAATTTATTGGACAAAAGTAAAAACATTTAACAAACATATATAATCATATTTTAGTTATTTCTATTCATTCCTGCCAATACAATGACTAGGCATTAACTAACATTTAAAATAATATTATTTTATTATTAGAGTGCAACGTAAGATTTCAAAGGAACTCGTTGTTACGTATTGGGTAAGCCATCGAGCATAGCGTTCCATTTAAATTAATATTGACATTTTTTCCACAAATAGGGATAAATATAAAAATTTCATATTCTTTATTTACCTGGGGTGTTACATAACCTACCCTTATGAATATTAACCTACCCTTATGAATAGTAATATGACCCTTATGAATAGTAAATAAGAGTAACATTATCTATGAATAATAAAATAAAATTTAGACATCTTAGAAAGTGACAATTTGAACTTAGTAAACATTTTGGTATTTTATAAGTCATATATATTTAATTATAATTATTTAATTAATTTAAAAGAATATTTATTCCCCTGAAATGTATTATTGAATCAATGTCTAATAGTTTTAGACAATTTTGTAAGACCCTACGTATTTTTTGAAAGAACTACAAAATCAGTTTTATTTTTAAAAACTGTTTTTTTAAGTAAATTATGATTTTAATTTAATATTAAATAAATAATATTTAGAAAGTTATTTTTTAAAAATGGACTTCATTTTTGGATTCTACACATCGAAAAATGGTTGGGGTAAAATTTTGGTATTATTCTGGGAAACTTGAATTTTTAGTGAATAGTAGAATACATTAATTTACCATATAAATACATTTTAATTAAAACCCACTATTACTGACATCACAAGTGATGTAAAAACCCAAATCCTGAACTCACATGTCTTATTTACTATTCTTAGTCATCCAAGACTCGCTATTCCTTGTCTTAGGTGAAATTAATAAACTAATCAATTTTATATTAAGGAAACCCCTCTCCCCTCCACTATAAAGGCCACCCTTCACTCCCTCTTTTCCTCACACCTCTCAAGCTCCAAGCCTTCTCTAAACTCTGCCCAAACACCTTCCCTAGCCTCTCCCCCACTTCCAAGAGCTTATGGACTCATCAAAAGTCCAAGATTACGCCCTTAAGGAGGTTCTCAAGAGGAGGATTCTAAAGGTAATTTCTCTCCCTCTTCTCCTTTAATTTCCTTTCAGGTTCAAGTTCCTTTCTTGATATCTCCCTACCTATCTTCATCCAAATTGTTTTTTAAATGAATTATTATATATATACTGTAATATTATGATTCTAATGGTATATTATATCACCCCACACCCTTTCCCTCTTCCTTTTATTTTATTAAAGAGAACGTTGTTCATGTGGTGATAATTTATCACCTTCAAAAAAATCATGCTCTCTTCTTCCATTTGTACCTTCAATCGGGTCATCAAACCATTTTTATGATTGAACTAGAAGATTTTATATGTATTATGTTCTATTTTATGTTCTGTAAATAACCTATGTCTATATTACTAATTGAAAAGTTAAAACAAGTTCGTTGTGATCCACAAACCGCTCAAATTAACCCAAATAATTTTCATTTAATTATAATCTAACGATTCATCCACGTGGATCTAATATAACTCATTATTAAATAATTCAAGCTTCTGTAATATCATTAATAACATGTAATATTAGTTCTGTATTTTTATCCATGATATACCCAAACATCAATTTAAGAATACAAGTGGACCGCTCAAGAAAACCATGAAAACGAACATCCTCAATCAATGTTTTTTAAACTCTATAAGTCATCCAAAGGAACATAATATAACATAATGAAACCAGAATGAACCTTATTAATGTAAACATGGTTCTATAATTCTAATTATTGAATATAATGTCATTATATAGTACATTAAAGAGAAGTAAGCATTCGGGTACAAGGTAAGGGGAAATCTCGAACCCAATTTTCTTCCTTCGGGTTCTCCCTCTTTCACTCCATTTTTGTTATGGTTACTCCTTAAATATCATTTGTTCATCATTTACTTTACTTTTCTGGGATATACATGTTTTTCACTGCTTTTTATGTCCATCAAAATGTTTTCCAAAAGAACTCTTCTTTCAAGATCTCACATTTTACCTCTCATTCAAGGTTAAGGGTTCTTGTATCATGTACGTTGTTCCCTATTTCTTTAGGGAACCCAATGATTATGAATATGTTATTATGAGATGAAACTCATTCCTTTCCATGGGTTATTTTTGTACATTTTTTATATGTGTTCTATGTGTCAAGCATGATAGTGATAATTTTATGATGTGACGGGTGCACCCAGAATTATATAGCGCAATATGAATGTTTAAATGTGACGGGTGCGCCCGGAATTATACAGCGCTCCAATGCATTGGGTAAAGTGATTAATCTCATTATTAAATGTGAAATGATGTGAGAACATTATACTATCTTTTTTCACAAGTATTTGTGGTATTTAACCACTAAGACATGATGTTTCATTTTTTATGCATTGCCACATTTCAAGTCTTTTATTTATGATCCTCTCATGTTCATGATCTTTTGCATATGTTATGATTATGCTCACCCCATGATGTATTATTCTTTATTATCCTCTTACTGGGATTTTAGCTTACCCATTTTGATGTATATCTTCAGGTGACTACATGTACTAAGGAGAGGACAAGTGTTACTAAGAAGCTATAGAAGAAGAAATTAAATGAATGTTTATGCTTGATGTTGTACTTGTTATGTGTAGTCATAGTTTCCCAAGACACTAAACCTCTAGATCCTCAATGTGTAAACTATTATGTTTTTTATCTTTGAAATGATGTAATAGTAATGAAAGAAAAGGCTGGGTCGCTATAAACTACATGGATTTTTATTCCCTACCATAGGGATACGTAGGAAGCCTCTTCGAGGATCAATCCCAAAACCATTGTCATCATCATGATGGTTCCATCACATTCACCACCACCTCAAAAAACCTTACATCGTCCATCCTTATTCTTACCTGGGCCGCCACATCCCGATGGGATCATGCCACTTCATAACCCATTCCCTTCAACAGTAACCAGGAGGCCAACCACGCATTGGCCCCAATATCGATGTTCTCTCTAGGGGGTTCCCCCAGCCGATCCACTCTAGTCAATGTTCTGATTAGTCTGATCCATCTCTTCTAGATGTTAAACTCGTGGCATAACCTGTGTTAAACATGGGAAGATGAGGAAAACCTCATATACATGCCCATGGCATATGATTCCCCACATTCAATGTGGGATGCCTCGGGCTTCTGCGCACATGAAAAATCCTATAATAAGGGATAGAAGACAGAATCGCCAATCCCCCAGTGTCCAGACACACCATTGATGCCCAACGTGACTACTCTCCTAACCGAAGGTTGCTTCCCTGACCAGATCCCTTAGAATATCCTGACAGAAGTAGTGTAATTTACTAGTGTCAATGAAAATATGGCGCCAGGACGAGTTTAATGAACAATGTCTTAAGTCTATGAGGGAGACCCGAACTAGGTGATGAGTTCTGAGGAGGAATCCATGGAAGGAAGAACTGACATCCCATTATCCTATTTCGATCAAGGAGAAGATGTCCCTGAATAAGGAGTGGATGTCGCCAACCTTTGGAAAGCAGGAATGTGGGGCAACAAAAACCGCATCTCTCATCCCCAAATGAGATAGACCCACATGCCCCGGGGAAATCATTAGAAACAAACATATGTGCCATAACCACGTCCACTTGTAGTATCTAGAAAGATATTTATTACTAGTAATACTCAATAATCTCTGCCTTACTGAAATTCTAGGATTTTATACTTATCATCAAAGTATATCGTAGGGTTATATAACCTAATATATGTTTTTTAAATCTACTTTCCATGTTTTTTACTAAACATCATCTGATACAAAATTGTAAAGCCCATGACCCCAGAAGCCAAGAGTCAGTTCCTTATCATAAAACATTGGTATAGATACAAGACATTATTCCCAAATTACTAATAATTTTATTATTTCTGGATTCCATATTATATACATGAGCTTTACAATAAACTCAGAAGAAAAAAATAAACTCCATTGGAAACCCCCATAAACTCCTAAATTATTTCTACAATACATTCTTAATATAAATCTTCGCATCATAAGGAAAAATATTATATAATAAATGGGTGGGTAGAGATGCTCAGTAAGGTAATATAATATTGAAAAAGCATAAATAATAAGGCAAGGAGAGTAGCTAAAATTACACAATCCATTAAAACATAATCCTAAGCATAATATGGAAGGAATAAAAGATGATTAAATAATTCCATAATAAAACATAACCATTGATGTTCTACTAGTCAAATAATCAAATGGAAAATCAATTAATAGTTTCATAATTATGGAATTCATAATATAATACCTCATAAACAAACCATCAAGGACACATCCAAGGCATCATAAATAATGGGTAAACCCCTAGTCTAGTTTTTCTCATGAGATATACTAATGCATAGAGGGGCTATAGAGGGCCTCAACCATCACTTACTAAATCCAATTATTTCCCCAAATGTCTAATAATAAGATAGATTTAAATAAAATTTTCACATATAACTTTTAAATATTTTAATCATAATCATATATTAAAATACTCTAATAAAATCACAGATAAATTCTTTAGGAAAATATTCTCTAAATAATCCAATGTGTCCCATACCACTTTGAATCATTTAAATCATAATACCTATAAAGGAATGACATTGAATAAAACATTTAATTTCATGATAATAAGAAGAATAATGTAATTATATATAAAATTTTAGTATATACACAACAAACACAATTAAAAAGTGGTGAAAAAGGCATATTTCTCATAGAAGTAAAAGTGAGACCAGAAAAACCCTTTTTACTTTGGAGAGAATATTTCTTTTGGAAAATCATTTTTATTTTTCATAAAATAAGGTTGTAAAATTTTATATCATTGAAAGGAAAATTTAATTAAATTTAAATTATATTTCATTGATAAATTATTTTCCAGTGAAGTGAAATCATTTTAAAAAGTTTTTATGAAACATTTTAAATAAAACATTTTAGAGCGGTTTAAGTAAAAGAATAATGGGATTTTAATGAGTAAATTCGTGTTTTTATTCATAAACCCATAAATTAAACAAATTTTTTTTCATGATAAATTTTGATATTTTAGAAAAATATTTATTTCTTAAAAAATATTACATAGTGCACTTGATAATGGGTAAGAATTCAAAAAGTTCCCTTTAACAGGGATTTCTCATCGAGAAGAATTGAGAAGGTAACCTTGTCAAACATGTATTTACCCATAAAATAAAGATGAAATTGTCTTTTTATATGAGTATGAAAAATATAAATAGAATATATAATAATTATAATAAAATAAATAAGCATTATATTTGGGTAAATACTAGGAAAGAATAACATGATGGAAAATGTAGTTTCTGGTAGAATACCTTACCTCTTTGTAATCAATCGAATCATATGTACCAAAATTAATAATCATTAAGTGATACATAAAATACCTTTAAAATAAATAGTTTCATTATATGATATATAAATTGGTATTAAACAAACACCATATGCTTGAAATAGGGTTGAATATGGAATATATCACAACAAATGGAAGTGTGATGAGAAAACGCTTACAAAGATCGTATCACTAGAGTGAGGATAAATCAATGACATAATTATGTGTGAAAATATAAATAAACACAATATAATTGGATATAAATTTTAAAACCAACCTATTACATTCACACAAATTCTTGTAAAAACATAACCAATGATATGGATGTTTAACTCAATGAATGGAAATTTAGTTAAGATATCTCTTAGCTTATATATAAATGTATTTTTCACTTGAATTTGATGTCCGGTATAACCAAATTAAAACTATTAATAAATTAATGGAGAACATTTTATACATTAATTTTATTTGTTATAGTTTTATTAAGTTCATCTATGGCCTTATCAATGTGTTATAGAGTTTATTTTTATCATTAGATGGCATTCATTTTCTTGGTTTTCAGGATCAGTTCCCTTGTTTATAAGAAATAAAATTTATGTAAAATTTGTATAATTATATAAAATTGTAATTATATTAAACTAATGAACATATAAAATTGTTATTTTTCTTATATATTGTTTTCTTCTTGGATATGAGGATAAATCCTTAGATAACATGTTAATGATGATCTTTTGGATTAATGTTAGCATCTTTAGATCACAATGAATTCATTTTGTTTTTCCATTTAGTGTTATGTAAATATGTTAGTTAGAGAAAAAAAAGGATTTAATATAAATTATATAATCTATTTAATGCATTAAAGTTTTTTATGAATATCCTTGAAGAGGTTTAAGGAAAATGAAACTTTTCATCCTTGAAGATGATGAAACAACACCTCATGAAAGAAATTTCCAATTTTATTATAAAAAAGAGGGGAAGGGTTTTGATGAAGGATTATTCAATTATAATAATAACATTCTAGTATATTTAAGGTTATAGAGTTATCAATCCATTTTGGTGAGGTGATGTGGGGAGATAATAATAAAATAAATTAACATGAAAATAAAATAAAAGGAAAAGGAAGAGGATTTTTATCTATTTAATTATACTCCATTAGAACCTCATTAAGGGGATTGTTTTTTATATTTTTATAATACCATGAGATCCTAGACTTGGTGGATGATCTTGGGAAGTTGATTTTTTATAATTTTGACATTTTTCAAAGCTTAGAAGGTGTTATGAGAAGGGGTGGTGAGGGGTGGTGTTTATAGTGGAGGAGAGTGATGTTTTTTAAATATTTTATTCATTTGATTAATATTTTGGCTCAGGACTGCGAACTTTTTGAGAATTATCACCAAATATATTACAATAAAGAATTATAGTTTGATATTATGGTCTTACATCATCTATGACACCATAATTCAAGCATTTATCATTTATTGTAAATTATCATTTTTTAATATCCCCCAAATAAATCATGCTTTTTAAAAAAAATACCAAAAATTAATTCCAACCATTTTGTGACATTTAGAATCCAAAAATGAACTCTGTTGTTTTAAAATATTTATATAAAAATGAGAAAATTAATTTTTAAATAAAATTATCATTTATTCGAAAAATATAGATTTTAAAATTATAACTGATTTTATAACACTGTCAAAAATTATCTAATGTCTCCTAAAATTATCTTAAAATAATAACATAAAAAATAAATTAATTTTGTAATAAATTTTATGAAAATAAAGTTTCTTTTAAATCATTTTATTAATTATAAAATTGTAATTAGATATTTATAACTTACAAAAATACCAACACTTAATTAATAATTTTTAAAATATTCACTTACTTATACCATGATATAATTTTATCCCACATTAATTTTTAAGATTCCTAAATTTTATTTATAAAGTCATGGGTGATGTTACTATTCATATGGTCTATTTATTATTCATAAGGATCCTATTACTATTCATTTGGGTAACATAACTATTCTAAAGGGTCAAGTTACTATTCACCAAAAAAATTGAGTTGATCCTATCAGCCTCTAAATATAAAATTGATCATAATTTTTTTCTATTTTTTTTAATTCAATTAAATGAAGTAGGAAAATGATTTTTAATGTTAATCCTGCAAGTATGGATATAAGTCGAGTAAAAAACTCTCAAATGTTCAATATGACTTCATTTATAATTTTAATATAATATTATTCCAATGATCTTTATTAGATTAATATATGTATAATTGATCTATTGTGACTATATAAATCAATTTAATTTATAATAATTATTTAAACTAAAAACATGCTTTTAAAATAAAATGCAATATTTTTTATTATTTATAAGAAACTAAAATTTTGTAGAAAAATAAAAAAAATCACCCTATGTTAATTTTGACCAAAAAATGATTTTTATATTAACAAAAAAATTATATATTACTTTATTAATATGTTTTTAAATGTAAAACCATTATAAATGACATTTAATAGTAGTTATTACTATTAATATTAATATGTTTATTAGCTCTTGTTTAAATAATTATAATAACAAAGTGTTGTTTCGCAGAGACTCGGTGTTGCATGCATTGGACTCTATATTAAATTTATTTTTAAATCCTTAGGGTGTTAAATTGATCTATATAATCAACTGACTATATTTATTATAAAGGATTTCTCTCAAAACATTCTTTTCAATGCATATATTCAACTTTTCACAAATTATCAATATGCTCCTTCTATATGATCATTATCTCTAATAATATTCATCCAAATGGTTAGTACATTATACACATAGTTTTACATACCACACATATATCTTTATTTAGTGACACATGATCATATAATAATATATGATATAAATTAGATGTTTTTTAAAAATTATAAACATATGATAAGCCATTTCATTGAAATATTTATATCATTGACTAAGAGATAAAGATAATTATTTTCTCTGAATGTTTATTCTTAATATCATATAATATTTCAAAATAATTATTTTCAATGATATCAAATTTGACCATGAATTATGATAAATTATTATTTCCAGTTATATAATTTCCTTGTATGAATAATTTATTCAACTAGTGGTAGAAATATCTCATAATATTTTCTAGGATATATTAAAAGAGAAACGTGTGTCCTGTGTTCACTCTATATAATTGTTTTTAACTCTATCATATCCTTTGATATTTTATTTTTTGGTAGTTATAGTTTTCATTTCATGTATATATCAGTGTTATAAATTTCATTTAGTTTCTATATGGGATTTTTCATACTTCAATATATCATCTCTTATATTGCACCTCTAATATTATTGGACAACATAGACTAGTAACCCATTATGATTTGAACAACACTAATTGTATTTCACCATCATGGTGAAGTTATTCCCATAACTTCTAAATCATATAATCATACAAAACATACCTACTAAATCCCAAAATAGATCAACATAAAAGAAAATTTTATACCCATGACTAAATATCCTCAAACACATATTAGAATTAAAATTAACATAAAATAGTTCACTATATATATTTTGGTGGTATATCTTAGTTTCCAACTGATATACATCCTTATCCATATTTATTATACAGTTGTATTATATATCGTGTGGGTAAATATTTTAATATCACCATCTGGATCATATTCATTTCCCTAAGGTAATCATTTTCTCCACACATGAGAATTGTTTCTTCTTTTAGGGCCTTCAACCATGCAATTTGATGTATGTTTTTCTCCTCTAATATTATCTATATATTATAGATATATTTTTTATCAAATACTATTAAATAATAAAATCCCTTATTATGGGATTCAAAATACTTAAGTCATACATTGTGATATAAAATACAAACTTTTGTTCCACATTCATGTTTCCCTATCATATTTTAAAATACAGGTTTGTTATTACCTATGATATTATATGAATCTTTAAAAAACCCAATTAATAGATACCATCATTATCAAATAAATTATAGTATTCTTAATAATACCTCTAAAAGATGATATATTCACACTAAAATATTTTTAATATAAACAAATATAATTATTAGTCAATAAAATACTTAATTTATCAAATATTCATGATTCCCACTCATAAGTAATATGAAACCAACACTAGTATGATAAATTATTTTCCCTAGTTGATAAATAATCAAACTATAATAAAATCTAACTATATTTTTTTGATAGAGGGATATAGGGTTTGGTGTTTATAGGGGCATGCATTGCATCATTTTGATTATGGATCTAATTCCACATCTCACATTTCATACTCAGGCTTTGAGTAGGAGTCTAAAGTGTAGACCCTCAGGATATAAGGGAGTTTCTACTACCATTGATATTCATGATAAAATAATATTTCATAGTTGTTGTTTTAAATGATTCATATTCCCTTTATCCATGTATTATTTTAGGCGCCCTCTAATTTATGAATGGTTTTTAAGGCATGTTAGGACTCCCTGATGGGTATAAAAACTCACACCATTTGCAACCCCAATGTGATATGTTCAGATTATTACATCTATGATCCATATAAGATAAAGATATCCAATAATTGTGTCCAATAATCCATGGATTTGGAGAAGGCATGATGTCTTTTAGACATTGTTGTGGACATGTGATGTGGATGCGCATGGAAAATTAAAGGATGCCAACAGCTGATTTCTAGTTATGAGACTCAGATACATTTTATTTTAGAATGGTTTATTCATAATTGACACATGTATGTTAGTTACACTAGGTTATATACCATTAGGTGGTGAATTATTATACAAAGAATAAAAAAATACCCATTTAATCTAGTTTCATCCTAAAAATATACATTATTCACTCTTTTTATCATAGATATATATATAGTAAACACATGAAAGTGGCACAATAATTTTACTTGGATCACTATAAATAATATATTACAAGGATATAACAAAGCAGATGTGAAAATATACCAAAATACACCATATTTTACAACTATTATACGTTTAGGAGTGGACTCATGGTCTCCTTGAGTTTAGAACTACTCAATATTTGAGAATACACAACACTCTCAATTGAAATAAAAATACTATTCCTATAAGAAATTCATTTATTATTCTGAATCAAATCATATTTGGTTCACATATTGGGGAGTTTCATGAATTTATTTTTTAACCCAATATATGAAATCCCCATTTCCATGTATGATTTGTTCCATGAAAAACTCCTTCACGAAAACACTTCTCCAAAACCCGTTCATAGTTCAACACATGATGCCTCTATGTTTTGTTCACCAAATTAACCCACTATGTCAACCCATTTCTAATCTATCTCACATACATATCTTCTGACAAACTCACTTTCAAGAACGGTATTCACTATGTAATTTGTTATTCTGGATAATTACACATACACCCTTATGTGGTGGTTTTTCACCACATAACTCACACACAAGGTCTATTTTGGGATACCCATAGTTGAGTTCTAGTTATGAGACTCGAAAAAATTATATTTAAGACATATTTTTTCATAATTAACACATGTATGTTGGTTCCACTTGGTTAAAAACCATAAAGGGTGAATTATGGTATAAAGAATAAAAAACATCATATTTGATGTAGTTTCATCAAGAAATGATACTTTATTATCTCTTTTTATCAGAGATATATATATAGTAAAAACATGTAAGTGACATAACAATTCTACTTGGATCACTATAAATTAGATAGTATAAGGATATAACAAAGGAGATGTCAAAATATACCAAAATCATATATATTTTACTACAACGATAAGTTTTATTATTAACTCATGGTCCTCTCTAGTTTAAAACCATTCAATCATTGAGAATACACAACTCTCTCAACAGAAATTAGCATACTTCTCCTCTAAGAAATTATTTTACTACTCTGAATAAAATCAGATTTCGTACACATGATGGGGAGTGTCATCAGTCTCCTTAAACTAAGAGATTAAATCCTCCTTTCCATGTATGATTTGTTCCATAAAAAAATCCTTCATAAAAACACTTATCATTAAGTCGTTCATAGTTCACCACATGATTCCCCCATGTTTTTTTCACATCATGAACCCACTACGTCAACCCTTATCTAATATATCGCACATACACATATTCTTATGAAGTCACTTTACATGAATTTTATTCACTATATAATGAATTATTTAGGATAAATACACATACACCCTTATATGGTGGTTTCTCACCACATAAGTCTTTAAATTTATCGACCCAAATACTTATTCCATAGCAACTTCACATAGAAAAAAATTTCTAAATTCCCTAAATTATCAATAAAGTAAATACACTTATAATTCATTCTTTATTAAAATGAAATGATTATCATGTCCTTTTAATAAAAAATTATTTGAAAACTCCACTAATCAACATTTTTTGTTTACCCCTCCCTAAAAATCTAATTCACATAAATTTTTCACCTTTTGGTTGAGAAAAATGACCTCCTCATGAAAAACCACATGATTCCCCTTGATGTATTCTCTTTTCACAAAAATTTTCATGTGGTTAGACAATTTACTATAACTTCACCCTAAAGGATGGCCTCCTCACATGGTCTATATGACTCTTATATGGTTCTGCGTATATTTTTTCCTCATAACTGTAAGCAATTTCAATAACATGTGGATGACATGATTTTATTAAATGGTTCTAATTAATCCTATGTTATCTATGTAATTAATATAATAAACCTACCCTTTTACAAAATTATTTGAACCCCTAATATTTGGTAAACATTGGGAAATCTCACCACTATTAAAATGTTCTTCTAGGTAACCCCTTTAACAATTTTCAACTGATAATTTCCATAAAAAATTAACAAATGTAATTCTATAAAATGATGATATATGGGATTTGATTCCAAAAATTTCCCCCATTGGGTTTGTTGATAGTTATTCACAACTAGTCATAACCATTTAGTTCCATAAAATTGATAATTTTTTCACACTTCCTTCAGTGTCCACTATTCTCAGAATGGGACTCTAGGAAGCACCAAAATAATCTATCAACACATAATATGAGACCATATGATTCAAACTATGAATGATAAATAACACTGACATGAAAAATTCACCAATTAAATACTTCATTATTGAAACCCCTTGATGAAGTCTTTTCTGATTACTAATTACTATTTAAATCCAAAACTAATTATGTATAGAAATAAATAAATAAAATTCTTAGAGTGTGGCACATGAGAATACCACTTCTCCAACAGCATATCGAAAAAAACATAAATCAAGAGCATATAATTATCCTTTAATGTTATTTATTCAATGACTAAATAATTATTTCATCATAATCATTAAAAATCTCCATATATATTATTTCTTCATGATTCATCAAGGAATAGTGCTTCCCCTTTCAACTTATTTCCTACACTTATTGATCATTAATTCTCCACCTTTTCCAATGAAACCCAAAGTTCACTCTTTTATGGTATTTAATAGGAAAAATAAAATAGATCAAAACATAGGGAAACTCAAAAAAAAACTCATGGAGTTTTTGTACCACATTCACACTATTAAGGTGATGGGAGTCAACTAAAGTCTAAGAGACAGTCGATTTTTTTTAAAATCATCATCGAGTAAGTCCTTTATCGTAATTTCAGCAACTTGAAGTTATATAGGGACGTAATCCAACTACAAAAATCGATGTTCCTCTTTCTATGTAATAAAGTGATATATAATTTCAATGTGTTTCATCCATGAGTAATGTATTTGTTTTGAAAAATATTTTAGTGCATGAATTATAAAATAATATTCTAATTAGACTCTTCACATCTACCCACATGTATTCAAGATGTTTCTAAGTTCAAAATAATTTCATAGAAGATTTAGTGGAAAAAATATATTCATCTTATGGTATTCTTAAAAAAAATATAATCATAATTCATTTGTATCTAATAAATTCAAATCCTCTATATTAAAATGAACCACCTAAGGTATAATTTTTATCATTAGCTTAATTAGACTAATCAATGTCCATGTATACCAATTAGTTATGTTCTAATGTTTTAATATAATGAAATAAAAAATATAATGATCCTATGATGTACATAATTCAATTGGACAATTATATTTTATATTATTTGTTTCCAATGTGGGAAGAGTTTCTTGATGTCAATATGTGTTGTGATGAGATGAAATGGGAAATGAATAAGATTCTTACACATGGTATTTTTAGGGCACACAAATAGCATATGGGGTTTTGAGAAGAAAACTACCTATATAAGAAATTAGAATGAGACCAAACTACAGTGATCCACATAATGATATTCAAAAACACATATGAAATATGGTTCATACAATCATATAAACAATTTATTACATGGTTTGAGGAAGAATCACTATATTGAATAATTGATTGATATGTCTCTATAAGTAACCCAAGGAAGGATAAAATGGTTGTTTTGATGATCATAGTTTGATGGAGGATTTATAGTTAAAATAAGAAATATGAGATGACCATTTTCTAGTATTTGACATGTTGAGCCCAAAAAGACCAAAGGTCCTCCACCACACTATGGTGAATAATGCATCAGAATGTTTTGTTTCAAAATCAGGAAAAAAATAATTACGAATATTCTTGAAAATATCATTAATTATTTCATAATAATATTCATCAAATTTATGATATGATTCTAGCATGATTCAATGGTTTTTTAATTGATCCAAATGGTGAATTAATTCACACTACAATTAGAGAGAATATACTCTATGAAGAATATTTCTTTGGCTATTTTATTGGAGATAATGGAAGTTATTATCGATGTTATGGGTAGTGTATCTATCCCAAAAATGATATTGACAAGTAGAAATTTAATTTTAAATGATTTTTTAATCAATTTAGCAGAATTTTACAATAAGATAATAAGAGGAGTGAGCACATGAACAATTTTTTTAAGACAAAAGAGATGATCATAGTGTTGTGAATGTGAGGCCAATTACATGAATTGGTAGTTAAGGCTTGATATACTCTTTATCTGAAGTTCCCTGTCAGGATCCATGTATCACTAAGAGGGGGAGGGGTTTAATCAGTGATATCTTTTTATTTTTAGGTTTCCTTCTTTTTGAAACTACCTTCACCTCCTATTAAAGTGTTTCTTCCCTGTAAAACACACACAACCACAGGAACACAATTTTTACAAGGTTCACTACTCAACAAGAGTAGATACATCCTTGGTATGGTAGAGAAACAATCTAGTACAACACAATCCACTAGAAAATAATCCTTTGATGTGGAATACAATGAGAAGGATATACCCTTACACTCATGTAGCACTTTGAAAACAATACAATAGTGTGTGTGCTCCCTCTTAACACAAATAGGGTAATGTAATGATTCTGTGATTCTTAATGAACTTTAAAAAATAAAATCTTTCAAAAAAATTCTTCACTTTCCTACCCAGAAGCCGGTAATAAACATCTGTTGCAAATAGCTTGTGCACCACTCCCTGCTTGTGAGCCTCCTATCTTGAGCGCTACCTATTTATGCGCCACCTAGCTTGTACGCCACCTGCTTGGGTGCCACTTAGCTTGTGCACCACCTTCTTGCGCACAACCTGATTGCGCGCCACTCAGCTTGTGTGCCTACTTTCCTGTGCGCCACTAACTTCTTGCAAACTACAATTGTGATAGATCACAACTTGCTCACCTCTAACAACTTGCGTGCCACTTCTACTTGTACACCACTCTACTTGTGTTCCACCCTACTTTTGAGCCTTATAAATAACCCTCAGCTAGCATGCCACTTCAGCTTGTGCGACACTCTCTATTTCTTGCATGATCAGAGCACAAATTTTTTCTTAAGTGTTGAGAATAAAAAATGAGGAGGCTAGTTGTCTATTTATAGGAATTTTGGGGACTTGTAGGCCACATACACTTGTGTTCCACTCCATCACTTGTGCGCCGCTCCAGCACTTGTGTGCCGCTCCATCACTTTCACGCTGCTCCTTCACTTGCACGTCATTCCATCACTAGTGCGAAACTTTCTTTCCTTTGTCATATTTTGATATGAGGATGTTGAATATGTCTTGCGTGCAAAATCCACTTGCGCGCCACATATACTTGTGCACCACACTTGTATGCTACTTTTGACTTGTGCACTGCTTTCATTATTTTTCCAAACAAACACTTCATTATTCTCCCTATCCTTCATAAGGCTTGTATCACAAGTTCTTAAAACTTATGATATTTTTGAAATTCAAATCTGAAATGCATCATCATTGTTACAATGGAAAGTACTGAAACTTCCCTATCTTCCAACAGAGTCCTTCCTTCTAATCAAAATTGTATATGATTGGCATCATCACTTCTCCCCCTTTCCATCATAAGCCATGCATCACAAGTTCTTATTACATTTTATATTTCTAAAATATATATCAGAAAAGCATCGTCTGGTTTACAATTCCATTACAAAGTGAATTGATTTAACTTCTTTAACAAAAAAGCAACACTCTGTAATAGAAACCTCTTATTACTTCCTTATCCATTCAACTTGGTCCCAACAATCTCCCCCTTGGTATTTTTTTGTCAACCAAGATTCATAAATAACTTAACTTTGTAACCATAAGCAATGGATTGCTTATCAACAACTCTAATCCTGCGTGAGCTAACTCATTGTAGGAAACAAGAATTATTGACAGCCAAAATCATGTTGTCCAAAAGCAGTGACTATGAAATCCAAAAGCAGTGACTATTAAATCTAATGATCGTATCTCCTTAGCCTTTTTCAGAACATCTTTCAAGCTTCTATCTCAGCATTCTGCACTTATTCAACTTTCCTAGAAAAAAACTTTGTTTCCTACAACCACTCCAACAAACAGTTAGAGTAGTTCACACACATACATGCTAGATTCACAGTTTACCCACAACTCCCCCTTTATACGTGTATATATAAGGATAAATTTATAAAACAATTCTTCCCCTTGACAGCAATATCCAAAGGAAATATGAGATTGGGGATAGAAAATCATACCTTCACCATGATTATAATGAGGTTGGACACACATGTTCAACATTAATTTTGAAAATGGTTCCTCCGGTAAAGGTTTTTTGAATATATCATCCACTTGTTCAGATGTACGAACGTACTCCATCCTCAATTAATTCTTCTCCACCTGCTCTATGATGAAGTGGTACTTTATATCAATGTGTTTTGAATAAGAATTTTGTACCGGATTTCTTATAATATTGATTACACTCTAATTATCACAACCCAAGAGCAATGGTATATTTACTTCAACAATTAGATCTTTCGGATGAGTCTTCATCCACATTAGATGAGTTGTAGCTTGTGTAGCAGCAACATACTTAGCTTCAGCTATGTTATGAGTTACTGAATTCTATTTCTTGTTATGCCAACTAAAACAACATTTCCGTGGAAAGAAAACTCCACCAGATGTGGATCATCAATCATCAATATTTCCAACCCAATCAGCATCAAAATACCCGAATAGATCAATATTTCTTAATCCATCATACCTGATTCCAAAATTTGTTGTTCCTTTGATATATCTAAGAATTATTTTTCTATAAATCAAATGTGATTATTTAGGAGCACTCTGAAATCTTTCACATAAAGTCACAACATAGACGATGTTGTGTCTTGAGGTAGTCAAATACAACAGACTTCCAATAATCTTTCAAAACTCTTTATGCTCAAATTCATTTCCTTCTTCATCTTTAGACAACTTGGTTCCCACTAAAATTGGGTGTGGAAACTGGTTTCAAATTTTCCATGCCAAACTTCTTCAAAAGTTCCTTAGCATACTTTTCTTGATACAGAAAAATGTGATTCTTCTTCTGTGAAATTTGTATACCAAGAAAGTACTTCATTTCTCCAAGAATGGACATCTCAAATAACTTCTTCATCTCCTCAGCAAATTTTTCACATGATCTTTCATCATTTCTAGAAAATATAATATCATCGACATAAACAGTAACGATCAGTGAAAACTCTTAACATTCCTTGATGTAAAGATTTTTGTTAACTCTCCCTTTCTTAAAGTTCATCTTCTTTAAGCAAGTATATAATTTAGAATTCCATTCTCTCAGAGCCTATTTTATCCCATACAAAGCCTTCTTAAACCTACACACATAACGTTCATCCTTTCCAATAACAAGTCCACAAGGTTGATCGATGTAGACTTCCTTGTCATGGTCACCATTAATGAATACAGATTTTACATCCATTTGAATGATTTTTTAACCTCGTTGTGCTTATATAGCAAGAACGATTCTGATTGTTTATAATCTTGCCATCGGAGTAATGGTTTCATCAAAATCAATGCCTTAAATTTGTGAATACCTTTTTCAAACCAATATTTCTTTGTTTCTTATTAGTTTACCTTATTCATTCAGCTTGTTCTAGAAACCCCACTTGGTACCAATAATGTTCTTGTTGTTCGGCTTGGGTTAAAGCTCCCAAGTATCATTCTTCCCTGTTTGATCAAGATCTTAATTCATAGCATGAACCCATTCTGGATGCTCAAATGCTTTATTTACATCATTTGGTTCAACTTGTGAATAAATAGAGGTATGTGTTATAGCATTTGTTGTTCTTCTTGTTTTAACCCTCTGATGTTTATCTATAATAATATTCTAAGCCTCCACTTTTTTCCTCATCCAAGGATGAGTTGTTCGAACTTCATCCAAATCACTCGAGATTTCTAAGTCAGATTCCTCTTCATCAGTAGGATTAACACAGTTTGCAGCATTATCAGAATCATTAATAAAATATTCTCTATCCTACTCAACTTCCACATCAACATATGAATTCTTTTCTTTCTCATCATTTTCAAAAACTTTTACATCTGAATAATAAATAATTCTTCATGTTTCATTGTTGAGACATCTATATCCTCTTCCTTATGGATCATAACCAATAAAAATTCCATCATCTCCTCTTTTCTCAAGTTTCCAAGGATTCCACCTTTCTTCTATATAATTCATGGACTTCTAAAAACTCTTAACTATTTCAAACTTGGAGTTTTTCCATATTACATTTTGTATAAATTCATGCTTGATTTTGGTCTAAAGAAACTTCAGTTCTGAATATACACAGCATTGCTCATGGCTTTCCTCCAATAATAATTATAAAGACTGTGCTCAAGCAACATATTTCTCCCCATTTCCACCAAACATTGATTCTTTCATTCAGCAACCCCATTTTATTGAGGTGTGAATGGTGAACTGAACTCATTCTGAAGTCCATGCTTCTCCAGATAACATTTAAACTCTTCATTCTTATACTCACCACCATTATCAGTTCTCAACTTCTTCACTAAATACTCACATTCCTTTTCTACTTTCCTCCTGAAACTCTTAAACATTTTCAGAGAATCTGACTTATGTCTCATGTACATAACACAAGTAATGTGAGTAAAGTAATCAATGAAAGTAATTAAGTACTTATCTCCATTTCTTGATTTCTTTCTCATTGGTACACATATATCAGAATGTATAAGTTCTAAGGGTTGTTTTGAACAAATTTCAACTCTCTTATGAAAAGATTTTGTAATCTTTCATTTTTCACAGATAGGGATGCACCAATCTCTTCTTCTTGATAAATCAAGCATATCTCGAACACTGTCTTGTGTTGATAACATACACATATTTCTCTAACACATATGTCCTAGCCTTTTATTCCATAACTAATTTTCATCCACCATGCCCATGTAACAAGAATTTTGTACTTCGCCAACTTGGAACAAGTTTCCTTTTCTACGTTGGCCTCTTGTAATTATATTTCCATCATTTTCACATTACAAAATGAACCCATATTTTCTGAATATAACTTTGTTTCCCTCATCACAGAGTTGTGAAACAATCAAAATATTATGTTTCAACCCATCAACATGTAAAGACCCGCAAATTTCAAGGAAATTTTTTTCTTAATTTTCTTTGGAATTTTACAAGAGCGCAGCTTCAGACGGCACCTGATTCCGAGGCCCGGTGTGCCCGGAATCAATTTCCGAAGTTTGGCTCGGGTACGTTCAGTGAATGGACGAGCGGGTTTTTCTATCTTTTGAACCGGTTCCTGGAATCGAATTCTGAGGGCACCGATGAAATCGTAGCGCCGGTATTTGCTTAGAAATGCCTCTTCCGGAGTTATGTTTGCTCAGACGTGGTTTTTAAATTTTGGGGCTTAAAGTCAGAAATAAAATAAAATTTGTGCGACAACTTTATTTTATTTCACTTAAGCTGCTTGGAAGCCACTTGAAGCCACATAAAGGCGGCTTGATCTGAGTTGAATTGGATAGGATGCTATCCAGAAATATCCTACCCCCTTGGTAGGATATTTGTGAGGTGGGGCCCGCACGAGCCCCATTGTTTCTTTCGCTAAGTAACGCACCCGCGAAAACCCGTCAAAGTAACTGAAAAGTCAACTGACGCGTTTTCTTAAATTCTTAACAGACCATTTAATTGAGCGGTTTATTTCGTGAATTAAATGGGCTGTTTCGCTCTTTGAATTAATTCAACAAACTGATGGGTCGTTACTTACGCTTTTGCGTTTGTTGGCATGTTTATAAAATAAGACCAACCTAAAAATCCTTTGAAAGGATTTGAGAGGATCTTTGTTTCTTCATCTCCCCTCCTCGCGAAGAACGCGAAGAACGCGAAGAACGCGAAGAACGCCGGCGACCGGAATTCGACGACGCACACCGTGATCTGCGACGTCGACGAGCTCTACCCGCGACGTTCTTTGGCGACGCCTCTTCTTCCGCGGCCGATCCTCGTTCGGCAATTAAGGTGAGAAACGAATCGTTTATTTCACCCTTTTTTTTTAATTTCAATGACAACGGATTTAATTAATTAAATCCGTTTGATCTTGATCCGGAGATTGGCAACGCGACGCCGGATACCGCGACGACGCGACGATCCCCCTTCTTCCGCGACGAGCAATCCCGCGACGATCCCTCGTTCGGCAACGACAGCTGCGAGGTAAGGGTTGTTGGAATTCTTTTATTTTTTTTCCTGTGTTTATTCCTTTGGAATAAAGAACCCGACCTCAGAACAATTTTAAATTATTTTAAAATTGTTTATTGGTTGCTTTTATTCCTCTCGTTGTTTATGACTAACGCGGAGGGTGCGGGTCTAACGAACAAGTCCCGGCAACCCTCCGCCGATCTCTTTTGTTGTGCGGATATGGCGGACGACGACGAACCGCGCGGCAGGGGCGATCTGTTGATTCCACAGTGAAGATCGGCCCCCGGGAGGAGCAACGGCGCAGACGGGAGGCAAAACGGGCCACCGGAGCAACTCCGGCGGCCCGCGGAAGGCGGCGGCGGCGCGTGTGGCCGGCAAGGCGGCGCCGGCGACCGGAGGCGGCGGCGCCCGGCGCGCCGCCATGGAGAAGATCCGCCGCAGCTAAAGTCGCGGCCGCGCGGAACCGGGGAGGGACGCGGCGGCCCGACCGCGTCCGCGTGACAGGCGGCCCCCGCGGGGCCGCGTTTTCCTCCAAGCCGCGGGTCAAACCCGCGGCGGCGGCTCCTTCGGCCGCTCGGCCGAAGCCGAGCCGGCCGGTCCGGTCGGCCGGGCCGCGCCCAGGCCAGACCGGACCCGGCCTAGCCGGGTCGGGCTGACCCGTTTCGGGTCAGGTCGCCCCGGGTCCAGAACCCCCGTTTTCGGGCCTTCTTCGGTATTTTGCCCATATCTTGGGCCTGAGACCTCCGATTGACGAACCGTCAGCGGCTAAGCGATCCTTGGATCGATACGATCGTTTCGGTATATTATACTCAAGGTTTCGGAAGACTTTGGGTTCGGCTGGGTTGGTTCGTACACGAAACCAACCGGGCCCTCGGAGCGGAAACGCTCATAACTTGAGCTACGGACGTCCGATCGACGTACCGTCAGCTGTGGTAGTTTCCTCTGAGTGAGACGGAACTTTTGGCATACTCCGCCCGAGGATCGGATGCAGGCGGAGTACGGTCGGGTTGGTTTTGCCCTAAAAACCAACCGGGCCCCTAGGACGAAAATGCCAATAACTCTCAGACCGGGCGTCCGATTGACGCGCCGTCTGTTGCGTTGAGATCCTGTTGTCGATACGGAACTTTTGGATACATCAACTTCGGACTAAATGTCAGTTGATGTATCAGCCTCTCGGCTCGTGGAGCGGACCCTCCTAAACGAGCTCGCTATGTGCGGGAACCCTAGCGCTGGCTGTGACTTCGACGACAGAGCAGAGATCCTCCGTGGACTGCGACGACGGCAGAGCAGAGATCCTCAGTGGACTGCGACGACGGCAGAGCAGAGATCCTTCGTGGACTGCAGCGACGACTGTGCAGAGATCCTCAGTGGACTGCGTCGACTACTGCACTCAGCGATCCTACGTGGATCAGTGCTACAGGTTCTGTGTGAGCCCGATCCTATGTGGGTCCTTACTATCGGTTCTGTGTGAGCCACTGCCTACAGGTTCTGTGTGAGCCCGATCCTACGTGGGTCTTTTGCGGGGGTTAGTACCTATCGATCCTTCGTGGTTCCGACGACCTAGATGGATCAGTGATCATCTTTGACGTCATCTGAAAAAGTATACCTGGTTGAGCTGAATCTTATGTTACTCTCCTTTGTGGATTGTGTTGAACTATCCTATGTGGATTTACTGTTTACTCTCCTTGTGGATTTGAGTCTTGCTTTCCTTTGTGGATTGAGTTGTTCTTGAGCTCGTGAGCAGAGCTAGAATTGGGGACTTAGGTATATGTATGGGCATATACCTAAGTCGAGTCAGATGTTACTTCGTGATTGCATCTTTCTTTTGTGCTATATCCTTTGTGGATTTCGGGAGACCTTCGGGGGTCTCGGGGTCCTTACTGAGTAGCTTATACTCACCCCTGCACGGGCTATGCCCGCACCTTGTTGTGTTGGATGCAGACGACGGACAGCGCTGATCGCGGTTGGGGCGTGGAGCAGGACGGTACCTGGAGGTGGACCACTGGGCGGGACGTGCTCGGAGCGGACGTGGGACCCGAGGAGCCTGGAGGCTATCTGTACCCACCCTTCAGGTGGGATTGCCAGTGGACGACACGAGGCCACCGTCTTTTCTTCAATTGTTGTACTTTACTTTTCAGTTGTACTTTCAGTTGGTCTTGTATTCCGGCCCCCTTTACTTTTCTGCACTTTGTAGTTACTTCTACTTGCTGACTCTGTGGTGGTTGTTACTTATAAAGGCAATGCCTTCCCTGTTTACCGGGAATTTACGACTTGGTGCTAGTCGCCAGCCCCTGGCCTATGGAAGGCGGGCTTGGGGTAGTCACGACACGGGCCCCGAGGACGGGTCGTGACAAATTGGTATCAGAGGTGGTCGGTTCTACCGCAAACTCTAATCGTCTTTTCTTTCTATATGAAGCAATAGTGCTTAGTGTATTGAGTGTGGTTATCAGTTCAGGGAGCCCAGTGTTGGTGCGGAGGCCGACGTATCTGTACACCAGGACCCTGACTCCTGATTTCCGACTTAATTCATGAAAACATTGATTGCGTGTGTGTTTCAAATCTTCTTTGTGATTACTTGTGTCAGCTCACCGGGTATACTGATCTGCTTCATGAAAGTCTCAAGTTTTCCTTGTGATTACTTGTACCAGCTCACCAGGTATACTGTTCTGACTGTGGTGCTCTTGTTCTCCTTTTCAGGATGGCCTCGCGACGACAGCCAGCTAGGGTTCCGAGTGTAGGGCGCGACGGCAGCCCACCAAGCGACGAGGCCTCGGTGCAGGGCCCTTTGCCAGCAGTGGCACCGGCGGTAGCCTTACCCGCCGAGCCACCGATGCTACCAGTACCAGACGCTGACGATGCACGTCGCCTCAGGGCACTGTATGAGTTTCAGAGCCAGCGACCGCCCAGGTTTCACGGTGAGGCGGACCCCCAGGCCGCCGAGGACTGGCTAGAGGCGGTGGTACGGATCTTTAGGCTAGTGAGGACACCAGCGGATCTCATGGTGATTCTCGCGGCGAGCCTCCTGCAGGCGGCGGCAGGACGATGGTGGAGCTTGATGCTCCAGGTTCACGATGAGGCATCCTTTCTCTGGACGGACTTTGAGAGCCTCTTCCGCTCTGAGTTCGTCCCGGCCACCCTCCGAGCGGTGCGCATCCAGGAGCTTCTCCAGCTGCGCCAGGGCAGCATGACGGTCGCTCAGTACGCGGCGAGGTTCACTGACCTATCTCGCTACTCGACCGACATGGTACGGGACCCCTTCTTCCGGGCCCGGACCTTCGAGCAGGGCTTGCGACAGGAGATTCGGGCGTCGCTGATCTCCCTCAGCATTCCGACCCAGGCGGGAGTGCTGGAGCGAGCCCTCCTGATCGAGAGCTTCCTGGAAGAGCCTTCTTCAGCGGCGAGACCTAGCGCAGGGCGGCAGGTAGCTGAGTCTTCGGCAGCAGGTAGCCGACGGATGACTCTGGGGTCCAGGCAGACCAGACCCCCACGCAGACGGCCTCAGGACACCGGCTCAGCAGTGCGGGGCACACAGCGGAGTGCCAGCCTTCCGAGAGGCAGGTTGTGCTACTCTTGCGGCGGGCAGGGTCACATGGCTCGTGATTGCCCGGCTCGCCGACCAGAGGAGCAGCAGACGGTGGAGGGGCCACCCAGGCATAGGCAGAGGGTCGACCGTGGCGGTCCGCAGGGAGGAGGCGGACGAGGCAGAGGAGCTGGCCGAGCAGCGGGTGGTGGGAGACGCTTCCAGGCTCTACCCCCACCACCACCAGGAGGGCCACCTCGACCACAGGGAGCTGGCGGGCAGGGACAGGCCCAGCTCCAGGCAGTGGAGGCCTACGACCCCGACATGCCAGAGATGATTCGAGGTACGATCTGTGTCTATTCCACCCTTGCTGCAGTACTTATAGACACAGGAGCGAGTCACTCTTTCATAGCCTCTGCCCTTGTTCGGAGCTCGGAGATTCCGACTGAGCCGTTGGCTCGATCCTTACGGCTAGAGACTCCTACGGGAGCAGACTCGACGATTACGCACTGGTGCTGGCAGTGTGAGCTTACTCTAGGAGGCGAGAGCTTCGGCTGGGATCTCCTTGTAGCGGCGTCGAGGCCTTACGACGTCATCTTGGGCATGGATTGGCTATCCACGGTTCATGCCCAGATCGACTGTTTTAGGCGCAAGGTGTGATGTGTTCGCACCGATGGGAGCAGGTTTACCTTCACCGGCGAGAAGGGAACCTTTGCAGCACAGGATGGACTTCCGCGGAGGAGAGTGTAGCCCATCTCTCAACAGTTGTCTAGCCTCATCCTAGGAGCAGTGGACGTGCGGAGTCCAGTTTTTCCTACAGTGGTGGACCAGTACGTGGACGTCTTTCCCGACGACGTTCCAGGGCTACCTCCTCGTAGAGAGGTAGACTTTTACATCGACTTGTACCCCGGGACAGCCCCGATATCTACTCCAGCATATCAGATAGCCCCCGCCGAGCTTCGGGAGCTGCGGGTACAGTTGGAGGACTTGCAGAGCAAGGGGTTTATCCGACCCAGTGTTTCACCCTGGGCTTCCCCGATTTTGTTCGCCAAGAAGGCGGACGGGAGCTTGCGACTGTGTGTCGACTATCGTCGCCTGAACCAGGTGACAGTGAGGAACAAGTATCCGCTGCCACAGATTGATGACCTCTTCGATCAGCTCAAGGGAGCGCGGTGGTTCTCGAAGATAGACCTCCGGTCAGGCTATCATCAGCTCAGAGTTCGAGACGAGGACGTGCAGAAGACGGCCTTCAGGTGTCGGTATGGCCATTATGAGTTCTTGGTTATGCCGTTCGGCGTAACCAATGCTCCAGCAGTCTTCATGAGCCTCATGAACAGGATCTTCCAGCCATACCTCGACCGATTTGTCGTGGTCTTCACTGACGACATTTTGGTATACTCGACGACTGAGGAGGAGCATGCCTACCACCTGCGAGTTGTGCTAGACACGCTCTGAGAGCACCAGATTTATGGCAAGCTCTCAAAGTGCCAGTTCTGGTTACGTGAGGTCCACTTCTTGGGGCACGTCATCTCTGAGGCGGGAGTTGCAGTGGATCCCGCGAAGATCGAGGCAGTACTAGCTTGGGAGCCACCCAGGAGCGTGACGGAGGTGCGGAGCTTCTTGGGCCTAGCCGGATACTATCGGAGATTCGTGCCAGACTTCTCCAGAGTTGCGGCACCACTCTCAGCGTTGACGAAGAAGGGGAAACCCTTCGTGTGGTCAGACAGATGTCAGCAGAGCTTCCAGGAGCTGAGACAGAGATTGACCAGCGCACCTATCTTGAGGTTGCCTGAGGAGGGAGTTGGATACGTAGTTCACTGCGATGCATCAGGGACTAGACTCGGGTGCGTCCTGATGCAGGAGCGGGCCGTGATCGCCTACGGATCACGTCATTTGAGGCCGCATGAGCAGAACTATGCCACTCATGACCTGGAGTTAGCAGCAGTGGTCTTCGCTCTGAAGACTTGGCCGCACTATCTGATGGGCGAGCGCTTCACAGTCTTTTCTGACCACCAGAGTCTCAGGTATATCTTCTCTCAGAAGGACCTGAACCTGAGACAGCGGAGATGGCTTGAGTTCCTCCAGGACAATGACTTTGAGATAGTCTATACTCCTGGGAAGGGGAACGTGGTAGCCGATACCCTCAGCAGGAGGACGGGCATTCAGCTACTTGAGGAGGCGACGGAGCAGCTAGCCTCCTTACAGATATCCTTTGTGGATAGAGACGGAGCAGCCTTTCTTCAGTCTCTCACAGTCTCTCCTCCACTTCTACAGCGGGTCAGAGAGGCTCAGCGTGAGGACGCTGACTGTGAGACCCGGCGTGCACTGATATCCTCAGGTCAGGCGCCTGATGGTTTCTCCCTTGGAGCAGAGCACGACATCCTTTACAGAGGACGTACCTTCGTACCAGTCGCTTTACGAGAGGAGGTGCTGAGAGAGTTTCACACTTCTCCCTTGGCGTTGCATCCCGGAGTGGCAAAGATGTACCAGGATCTCAGACGACAGCACTGGTGGCCGGGCATGAAGAAAGCTGTGGCAGAGTTCGTTTCACGATGCCTCACCTGCCAGCAGGTGACGGCAGAGCATCAGGTACCAGCAGGCTTGGTACAGCCCTTGGAGGTCCCGGAGTGGAAGTGGGATGGCATATCTATGGACTTCGTGACTGGACTTCCACGCACTTCCAGAGGTCACGACTCCATTTGGGTGATTGTCGACCGACTCACCAAGTCGGCACACTTCTTACCCATCAGAGAGCAGGGCTCAGTGGAGAGCTTGGGACGTCTTTACGTCCAGGAGATCGTACGGCTTCACAGTGTGTCATCGTCTATCGTCTTCGATCGAGATGCTCGTTTCACTTCCCGGCTTTGGAAGGGGTTGCAGGAGGCGTTCGGGACGCGGCTCCATCTGAGCACAGCCTTCCACCCTCAGACGGATGGTCAGACGGAGAGGACCATACAGACACTCGAGGACATGCTCCGTGGATGTGTTCTCGACTTTGGTCGCAGCTGGGAGGACCACCTACCCTTGGTGGAGTTCTCGTACAACAACAGCTACCACTCCACCATCGGGATGGCACCATACGAGGCGTTGTACGGCAGACCCTGCAGATCACCGTTGTGCTGGACAGACCCTGGGGAGTCAGCACTCGTGGGACCAGAGATGGTCCGAGCCACGACAGAGAAGGTCCAGATCATCCAGGAGAGGATGAGGACAGCTCAGAGCCGGCAGAAGTCATATGCTGACAGGAGGCGGAGGCCACTGGAGTTCGAGGATGGCGACCACGTCTTTTTGCGTGTCTCACCTCGACGTGGTTTACGGAGATTTGGCCGAGGCGGAAAGTTGTCTCCACGCTTCATCGGGCCTTTCCAGGTCCTCAGCAGGATAGGAGAGGTGGCTTATCGCCTGGCTCTACCACCTCAGTTGCACCGGGTGCACGACGTCTTCCACGTGTCTCAGCTGAGGAGATACGTGCACGACCCGATGCACATCATCGACTTTGGGGAGCTGGACGTGGACGATGGGGCGACTTTTGCGGAGGTCCCAATGGAGATCGAGGATCGACAGGAGCGGGTCCTACGTGGGCGGTCGATTCCTCTTGTGCGCGTCAGATGGCAGCACGGGAACCTCCAGGAGAGCACTTGGGAGCGGGAGGCTCAGATGCGTGCTCAGTACCCCCATTTGTTCCCCTAGTTTTTGATGTATCTTTACGGGGACGTAAAGCCCTGAGGTGGGAGTAATGTAAAGACCCGCAAATTTCAAGGAAATTTTTTTCTTAATTTTCTTTGGAATTTTACAAGAGCGCAGCTTCACACGGCACCTGATTCCGAGGCCCGGTGTGCCCGGAATCAATTTCCGAAGTTTGGCTCGGGTACGTTCAGTGAACGGACGAGCGGGTTTTTCTATCTTTTGAACCGGTGCCCGGAATCGAATTCTGAGGGCACCGATGAAATCGCAGCGCCGGTATTTTCTTAGAAACGCCTCTTCCGGAGTTGCGTTTGCTCAGACGTGGTTTTTAAATTTTGGGGCTTAAAGTCAGAAATAAAATAAAATTTGTGCGACAACTTTATTTTATTTCACTTAAGCTGCTTGAAAGCCACTTGAAGCCACTTAAAGGCGTCTTGATCTGAGTTGAACTGGATAGGATGCTATCCAGAAATATCCTACCCCCTTGGTAGGATATTTGTGAGGTGGGGCCCGCACGAGCCCCGCCGTTTCTTTCGCTAAGTAACGCACCCGCGAAAACCCGTCAAAGTAACTGAAAAGTCAACCGACGCGTTTTCTTAAATTCTTAACAGACCATTTAATTGAGCGGTTTATTTCGTGAATTAAATGGGATGTTTCGCTCGTTGAATTAATTCAACAAACTGATGGGTCGTTACTTACGCTTTTGCGTTTGTTGGCATGTTTATAAAATAAGACCAACCTAAAAATCCTTTGAAAGGATTTGAGAGGATCTTTGTTTCTTCATCTCCCCTCCTCGCGAAGAACGCGAAGAACGCGAAGAACGCGAAGAACGCGAAGAACGTCGGCGACCGGAATTCGACGACGCACACCGTGATCTGCGACGTCGACGAGCTCTACCCGCGACGTTCTTCGGCGACGCCTCTTCTTCCGCGGCCGATCCTCGTTCGGCAATTAAGGTGAGAAACGAATCGTTTATTTCACCCTTTTTTTTAATTTCAATGACAATGTATTTAATTAATTAAATCCGTTTGATCTTGATCCAGAGATTCGCAACGCGACGCCGGATACCGCGACGACGCGACGATCCCCCTTCTTCCGCGACGAGCAATCCCGCGACGATCCCTCGTTCGGCAACGACAACTGCGAGGTAAGGGTTGTTGGAATTCTTTTATTTTTTCCCCGTGTTTATTCCTTTGGAATAAAGAAACCGACCTCAGAACAATTTTAAATTATTTTAAAATTGTTGATTGGTTGCTTTTATTCCTCCCGTTGTTTATGACTAACGCGGAGGGTGCGGGTCTAACGAACAAGACCCGGCAACCCTCCGCCGATCTCTTTTGTTGTGCGGATATGGCGGACGATGACGAACCGCGCGGCAGGGGCGATCTGTTGATTCCGCAGTGAAGATCGGCCCCCGGGAGGAGTTCGGGCCGGGTCGCCCCGGGTCCAGAACCCCCGTTTTCGGGCCTTCTTCGGTCTTTTGCCCATATCTTGGGCCTGAGACCTCCGATTGACAAACCGTCAGCGGATACGCGATCCTTGAATCGATACGATCGTTTCGGTATATTATACTCAAGGTTTAGGAAGACTTTGGGTTCGGCCGGGTTGGTTCGTACACGAAACCAACCGGGCCCTCGGAGCGGAAACACTCATAACTTGAGCTACGGACGTCCGATCGACGTACCGTCAGCTGTGGTAGTTTCCTATGAGTGAGATGGAACTTTTGGCATACTCCGCCCGAGGATCGGACGCAGGCGGAGTACGGTCGGGTTGGTTTTGCCCTAAAAACCAACCGGGCCCCTAGGACGAAAATGCCAATAACTCTCAGACCGGGCGTCCGATTGACGCGCCGTCTGTTGCGTTGAGATCCTGTTGTCGATACGGAACTTTTGGATACATCAACTTCGGACTAAGTGTCAGTTGATGTATCAGCCTCTCGGATCGTGGAGCGGACCCTCCTAAACGAGCTCGCTATGTGCGGGAACCCTAGCGCTGGCTGTGACTTCGACGACAGAGCAGAGATCCTCCGTGGACTGCGACGACGGCAGAGCAGAGATCCTCAGTGGACTGCGACGACGGCAGAGCAGAGATCCTTCGTGGACTGCGGCGACGACTGTGCAGAGATCCTTAGTGGACTGCGTCGACTACTGCACTCAGCGATCCTACGTGGATCAGTGCTACAGGTTCTGTGTGAGCTCGATCCTATGTGGGTCCTTACTACCGGTTCTGTGTGAGCCACTGCCTACAGGTTCTGTGTGAGCCCGATCCTACGTGGGTCTTTTGCGGGGGTTAGTACCTATCGATCCTTCGTGGGTCCGACGACTTAGATGGATCAGTGATCATCTTTGACGTCATCTGAAAAAGTATACCTGGTTGAGCTGAATCTTATGTTACTCTCCTTTGTGGATTGTGTTGAACTATCCTATGTGGATTTACTGTTTACTCTCCTTGTGGATTTGAGTCTTGCTTTCCTTTGTGGATTGAGTTGTTCTTGAGCTCGTGAGCAGAGCTAGAATTGGGGACTTAGGTATATGTATGGGCATATACCTAAGTCGAGTCAGATGTTACTTCGTGATTGCATCTACTTTTGTGCTATATCCTTTGTGGATTTCGGGAGACCTTTGGGGGTCTCGGGGTCCTTACTGAGTAGCTTATACTCACCCCTGCACGGGCTATGCCCGCACCTTGTTGTGTTGGATGCAGACGACGGACAGCGCTGATCGCGGTTGGGGCGTGGAGCAGGACGGTACCTGGAGGTGGACCACTGGGCGGGACGTGCTCGGAGCGGACGTGGGACCCGAGGAGCCTGGAGGCTATCTGTACCCACCCTTCAGGTGGGATTGCCAGTGGACGACACGAGGCCGCCGTCTTTTCTTCAGTTGCTGTACTTTACTTTTCAGTTGTACTTTCAGTTGGGCTTGTATTCCGGCCCCCTTTACTTTTCTGCACTTTGTAGTTACTTCTGCTTGCTGACTCTGTGGTGGTTGTTACTTATAAAGGCAATGCATTCCCTGTTTACCGAGAATTTACGCCTTGGTGCTAGTCGCCAGCCCCTGGCCTATGGAAGGCGGGCTTGGGGTAGTCACGGCACGGGCCCCGAGGACGGGTCGTGACACAACATATAATGTTTTCTTAGATTTCATTTTTTTCTTTTCCAATGATGGCTTATCCAACACCTTTGATTCTCAGAGATTCATCATTTCCAAATTTAACGGTTCCTTCTTTGAATTCTTTCGCATTCTTCAGTAACTTTAAGTCTCCTATCACATGATAAAACCCCTAGTATCAAGAATCCCTAGATATTCTCCTTTTGTAGCTTTCAAATCAGTTTCGACAATAAGATCTTTTTGTTCTTCCTTTTCCTTCACTTTTTTTGTGCTTCCTCCAATTTCCTAGCTAGGTCAGTGTGTTCTAGCCAGACAACCATGCACTATTTCTTTTCGGACTTATTATACCTATCCTTTTTATATTTTAAAAACTCTATGTTTTGAGAATTATTAAGAATATTTTGTTGCTCTGGTACATACTATGGAATCCCTTGGCAAGATGTCTAGGTCGATCACATATTTCACAAATAGTTTCTAGTGGTTGGAACCTATTCTCAACTTTCACACTAGTCCTCCCAGATATCTTCTAAAATTTATGTGGAAACATTCTATTTTGAAAGGATTGACTCCCCATCAATCCTTGTCTTTCAAAACCTTTGGAATAGTTGTAATGTTGTTGGTTGAACCAACACCTATTTTCCATGTGCCTGAATCCACCACAATACCAGCAGTAACCATAGAAAGAATATTTGCCTCTGAAACTTCTCTACTAACCAGATTTGTGAACACACTTCCCAGCAACCTTATTAATATAACTATGCTGACCATCAGCCTTCATGTTTTCATTTGTAACACCCATTATCATTTCAGATTTAACAGCACCAGAAGTATTAGAAGTCTTTCTTGACTCGTGATTTTTATACACTTCTGATTCTTCATCATCGCTGACTTTGACCACATACATGGTCTTTCCAGCCTTATTCTTATCAGAACCAGTTATGTCTTTCATTTGGACCTTTGAAGGTAACTTTTGTGGATCCTTGTTTGGTTCATTCTTACTGGAACATTCACCAACTTCTGAGATAGAATTTTTGAAATTGGTATTCATTTCTTTAGCTTTATAATGTTTTTGTTGGAAAAATGTTCCAACTCTTCTTCTTTTGCCTTCAGCATTACTTCAAGATGATCATTACGATTATTTGTATTCTCAAGAGAATTTTTCAAATCATTAATCTCCTTTTCTATCTTGATTTTCTCATTAGTAAAACCTTCTTGATTGTTTAATGTGTAATCTTTATTTATCAACTAGTTGTTTTCCTTCTCAAGCCTTATGATCTTCCACAAGCATTCTTTCAACTCTTCTTTCAAATGATATTCATGTTGAGTTTCTTCTTCTTCTGAACTGTTTCTCTCATACTCTTCATTATTCACCGCAGCAATAAAGGTATTCTCTATATTTTTTTCAGCAAATAATTTCTCGAATTCATCTTCGTTGTCTTATTGATCTTTATCTTTATATAAAAATATTATTCTTTTTTAATTTAAAGAACTTTTTATCCTTCCCCTTAGAAAAATATTTATCTTTGTCAGCTTTTTTCTTCCACAACCTTCTTGGCCTTCTGTTATCATCATCACCATCTTCTTATTTATTCTTTTGAGGACAGTTATTTACAAAGTGACCAATGGCTCCACACTCAAAACATTTCAAGGGAAGTTTATCCTTGTATTTCTATGTACCTCTTTTCAGATTCTAAGTAAAAAAGGATAAAATTTCATCAAATTTTTTACATACCTCATCTTCAGAATCAGATTCACCAGTATCATCTTCAGTAAGAGTCTTCTTTGACTTCTCTCTCTTTGTAGCCTTGAATGACATTTCTCTACCAGCTTTTATTTTTCCCTTCATAGTCTTCTCCCTTCTCATCTCATAAGTAATGATAGTGATATGAAAATCATCCAAAGATAATGTTTCAGGGTCTCTATATTCTAATGGAGACACTTTAGCTTCAAACTTGTCAGGAATAATTCTCAAGATCTTTTTGGAAACTGTAGAATCCTCCAATGTTTCACCAAGACATCTGATTGTACTGACAATATAATTTATCATGGTAAATAAATCCCCAACATATTAAGATTATATCATTTTAATGTCTTCATAATTCAGTATCCTAATTTGTAGTTTATCCTTCTTCACTTTTGTATTTCCTTCATAGATGTTCTTTAGTTTTTCCCTGATTCCATTGGTTGTAGCAACACCTTTCACTCTTAAAATTCACTCTCATAAAGAGATGAGGGTAACATATTTTTAGCTCTTCAATTATTCTCAAGATTATTATTATCAACAGGAGTAAGAGGAACCTTTTCATCAATAGTAAAAAAATCCATCTATTTTAGTTTCAAGAACATCATATCCAAGATATATAAAATAAGGAATCATTATGTCCTTCTAGATCTGATAGTTCTTTCCATAAAAAAATCGGAATCCCCTTGTTATTCATGCAATTTAGATTCTCCATCACAACTTCTCTTCAAACAATTCAGTAAAGAATAAAAGAAGGGAACCTACCTCTGATACCAATTGAAGTTCCCCATCAGGATCCAAGTATCACTGAGAGGGGGAGGGGTGAATTAGTGATATCTTTTTCTTAGTTTCCTTCTTTTTGAAACAACCTTCTCCTCTTGTTAAAGAGTTTCTTCCCTTCTGAACACACACAACCACATAAACACAAGATTTAGAATATTATCATAATTTAATTTATGGACATTAATTTAAAAATATTCTAATTCCTAATGTTTTTGAAACCAGCCTATGATACCAACTACAATGACCCAACATTAAAAAATTAATTACCCTTGAATTAAATGGATAATTCACATTGAGGATCTTTTCAGGTTTATGGTTTTAGATAATTTGGCCATAAAAATTACTTTACATCTCAAAAATTAAAAATTTGACACTTCTACTCAGTTTTCATTTTCTTCATAAAATAAAAACTCTTGAAAAAATGAATCATGTCCAATTCCATGTTTTAGGCAGCATGACTTTTCCTTGATCCCATCCATGACCCGATTCATCATTAAGTCATGTGAAAACATTTCAAATCTATGAATGAGCATAAAAATCTCATTAAGTGTTATAAAAAAAGAACGAAAACATTATTCCATAAATATATATCAATAATAAGATCATACCTCATGAAATAATCATATTTATGATTAGAACATAGAAATAATAAATCATAATGGTAACTTATGGAATCCATAATATACTTACGTTGTATCTTTTACAGCTACTTAGGGAGTTACATTTTGAATACCCAACACAGTATATTCACTAAATCTATTAAGAAAAACATTATCGTTTACCTCTGTCACGTTACCCACTGTATTAGAGAGATATTTCATGCTCAATCTCCCAAGTTTTATCAAAAAACCACCCATATACATAAATAATTCCCAAGAGCCATAACATATTCATAACCCATAAAACAAACATAAAATAAAGATTACATCCCCACATTTCAATTACAATATATCATTTAAATATATTGACATAACCAATCTGTTATCAAAACCATTTTTGATACCAAAATACGTAAAAGAGTTTATGGTATTTATTTTCCTTTCCAAAAATTATATCTTTTTAAGGAATAAAAAGATAAAATAATACTCATGGTGGTGGAGAAGGTTGTTGTCACCGCTTACATTAAAAAGAAACATTGTTTTTTTTCTCTTTAGTAAAACCCCTCATAGAAAAAGATTCCCATTGAATGAAATGAAAATTCAAAGGTGTATATACAACATTTAAAATATTGTAATGTATAGAACATAATATTCCTCAACGAAAGGATATTGAGATGAAAACCCTTACCTCATGTCCAACTTGATCCGTTCATTCTTTAATCTTTTTTAAATCGGGTAAATCCCATTGGATTGAACCAAAAATATTTTTTGAAGTACCTTTTTTCCAAGGGAAGGCTTATAAGAGGAAGATAGGGATGGAGGGTGTTTAATTGGGCAAAGTTTGAATGAGGCAAGGGGCTCGAGATTTATGAGTAATGGGTTAGAGGTGATGACTTTTTATAATGGGGGGGAGGGGCTCTTTAGGAAAGTTTTAAAATATTATTTTATTATATATGTATTCTCTATTTCTAAAGGTCCAAAACACATTAAAGTAGAGTATAATATGACTCTTGTTCAAAATAAAATCATCCAATAAGAATTGGAAAGGTTTTGGATATTGTTTTAATTTTTATAATCTTATTTATTTAAATCATTCCTTAATGAGGTAAACACTACATCATTATTATGTCATTAATTATTTTATTTGTTTTATGTATAAAAATATAAAACAAATACCATGATGTAGGAAATATTTTTATATTTCAAATGAATATTTATATTCAAAGATATAACTTATATAACCCCATGTAAAAATTGATTTACTAAAAGATATTTGTTTATGTCATTTTTTCTTTACATTAAATTAATAATATAAAGTTTCATTATCACTCTTAAGTGGGTCCATGGGTTCTCTAAATTGACATGTGGATGATCATGGTAAGAAATATATCAGCCAATAGGATTAGGAAAAGTTAGGGTAATTTTATATTATTATAATATTATTTTTACCTTAAATTACCATATTTACCTTTAACCGTGGTGAATAAAAGTCAAAAGTTACAATTCACCAAAAATTATTTTCATTTTATTGAACCAAATATTACATAATAATAACAACCTTTTATGAATTATTTTTAAAATTTAATTTATAGAATCATGGAAATTTCATTTAAATGAAAAAATTCAGGTTTGTAACTACAACTAAGTGTTTTCACTATTCATCAAAAATTGATTTATTTTGAAAAATAACAAAAATTCAGCCTAAGATATATTTGCTATTTTGAATTCAAAAATGAGGTCTATTTTACCAAATTCAGAATATATAAGTTTGATTAATTAATTTAAAATCAATTCTTGTTGTTAAAACAAAAAAGCGTGTTTTTAAGAAATAATAACTATCAAAATAATGAAACTTGTTTATGTCCAATTTGAATGTGAAATTGCATCCAATGACCAACATTGAATTTAATGGTAAAAATATAATCCAATTAAACTTTAAAACCAATTAAAATAATATTCTATCTATATAAATATATTATATTAAAAGGCCATTTTGAATTAAAATACAGTATTTTTCACTGTTCATTTAAAAAGGAATTTTATCAAAAAAATACAAACAATTTACCCAATGTAAATTTTGATGTCCTGATTCTTAAGAGGAATTTTATTTTGTCAAATAGAATATATAAAAGTGACCAAAATTATATTTCAAGACAGTTTGCCATCAAAATGTGGTAAATCAACCTTTTAATGACTATTTGAGTATTTAGGCTTAAAATCAGATTATTTCTTATTTTAAGACTCTAAAATTTATTGGATAAATGTCAAAACTTTTAACAAACATGTATAATCATGTATTAGTTAGTTATGTTCATTCTTGATAATAAAATATCTAGGAATTAACTACCATTTAAAATAATATTATACTATTTTATTTTTCGGTATAACTTTACGTTGTGTGTAACATAATATTTAAAAGAAACATTGTTGCGTATTGGGTACACCATTAAACATAGTATTCCCTTTAATGTAAAATTAATATTTAATTCACAAATTTTAATAAATATGAAAATGTATTATTCTTTTTTTACCTGGTATGTTATTGTAAAATTCCAACCATTAATAATATATATTGAATCATTAATATTCTATAACAAAATTAGACCTTTTTTAGCATATATTTGTAGAGTATAGGGATCACCTACTAAGATGATCATGAAAATAATAAATGAAATTCAAAATAACAGAGGATATATAAATATTAAAAATGGATTCCCTATAAGGACATATATTTTAAAAATTCATTTTAACACCCTTCACCCATTCATGGTATGATTTAAATTAACTTTTCTCCAAACATCATGTATTTCGATGAAATATGACTATTAGAGGTGTTGGTTGGGGATCGGGGTCTATTTAGTGATAATATACTAGGTGAATGGAAAGCTTTATTTTCATAAATTTCACTAGGTACTAGGTGGACTAATGTTGAGTACGAAATTAAGGTAATACTTTAGATATTAGCTCTATGTGGGTCACCATGTGGTCAGTGGCCCAGAAGTGGGTACCCAGTGGAGGCTGAGTGGGTACTTGATTGGGGCTTACTTAGTGTTTAATTAAAATTTTAATTTATTTAATTGAATATTAAATTTAATAAAAGTTAAAGAATTCATCCCCCTTATTTATTATAGGCCACCTAATGCTTTAACCCTCACCCTTGTTCCTCTCTTTTATGTGAAATAATTCTATCCTTAGTGGATGGATTTGGATCTGGTATGTCATAGGATATCATTACCCATAAGTATATGAATCCAATTACTTATAATAGAAATTTCTCTCATTATTTAATTCTAGTTCATTGGCTATCTCTAGTTTATAAGGATTTTTTCTTTTCTTTAATTTCAACCGATTAAGGTTGAATCTACTTGTGGTTTTAAACTAATAATACGTTAGTAAACCCAAATTTATTTTCCTTTATTTTCTTATTGGTATTTACAAGAATTTCATGAGTCATATGAAATGTGGTATGTACCACTTTTTGTGAAATCCATAATTTAAATTATAATTTTTCCCTCAAATAATTCAAAATGAATAGACTGAATAGGAATATTAGTGGTCATCCATGAGTCGTGTGGGAACAGTCTAACAACCGATGACCTAGATCATGAAATTTCATATTATCTAATTTTAACCAAAGACACAAAAAGAGAGTATATATTGATTTTAAGACATTAATATCCTCATGTGATATATCATAAGGATCCTTTCTAAGGAATCTCTAGGGAATGTGACTATATAGAGGTGGGAAAGCCATGGTATGAGTCTTGAGAGGGTTACTGTCTTATTAGAATTACCCCTTTTCAATATGTAAACGAATTATGATTGATTAGTGTGAGTTAATTGTGATAAATCATTCACTATTATGAATTATTGATATGTTAGTGGTAAATCATCACTCTTATTAACTGTTCTAGTGTTAAAACGTCCTCCATGAGAATAATGTTAGTACATCATCCACCGGTGTAGAGATAATGATTCATCATTCACAATTATATCGTCATAATGTTGGTGTTTAATCCACCTAGATCATGTTAGGTGTATTTAAATATCCACCATTGAAATGGATACCAATGGTATATCATCCACCTATGGGAGATATCAATAAGTTGAATCATCCAACTAGTGACTAGTCAAATGTTATATCATCCACCCGTAGATTTTGGTTATCATCCACTCATGGGGAGTTGCAATGGTGGTATATCATCCACTTAAAACTTATCATTTTTTCATTTTCTACCTAAATTTGGTGATGAATTGTTCACTGGGAAATTCCTTATTCATTATTGACATGGGATTATAGGTGGATCGTTCACCCATATGGGTTGTGATGGTGGTGCATCGTTCACCTAGAATAATCGATGTTGATGGTATTTTCACCCTTATTGTGATATGAGGAGTGTTATGTAATTTATTATTGATTTGTGTTCATCCCATGTGTATATCATCACATTTTAGAAATGGACAATGAAATCATGGTAACAAATGGATTAGTTATATTAAATCCCATGGGTCAATAAGTTACTATTTTATTTTCCTTATTATAATTTTATATTTAGAATTATTTTTAATTTACTATAATTTTTATGAAATCCATTTGTGAGGGCCTATTGAGTTTTACTAACACCCTAAATTGGAACCTTGGAAACTAAACAGGCTTCATGTTTTGTGACCATTGTAAGGTAAATGTCCCTGGTTCTTTAGAAGGTTCTACTATAAAAGATTGGTTGATGTCAAGAGACATGTATATGGTTAGACTTGGGACTAGTTTTTGGGGGACTCCCATACATTTCTTTAAATCATTTTTATATGATTTTCCACTGAGAGATCTTATTTTTTTATGGCTCATACGACATGTATGTTTTTGAATATATATAAAGCATGATTACTCATATTTACTTTTGGATGACAATAAGTCACGATATCTCTTTTCTTACTATTTTTATACAATGATAATTATTTATTAATACATATTACACTATTTTTTATGGTTATATGTTTCTATGGGGATACTCTTACCACTTGTCATATGTCGATCCTCAACCCCAGTTTAAAAACAATGGAATATAAAGAAGTGAAGTTTAGGTACATAGATACATGATTTTGTTATGGTGGAGGTAAAATGGATTGATGATGTTACAAAGTGGTATCAAAACTTTTTTATTGATATACTATTTGGGATTTGGTATACAAAATATAGGATGTTTTGCAGCTTAGTATAGATATTTTATATCATATTATTTATCCCATATAATATGTAATTCTAAGTTATCAAGGATAGAATTTTTTCTCTTAGATGTTAAGGGTTTTTTTTTACTTTTCTACAATGTGATATATGATTTCATGTTTTTTTGTTGTTCTCTTTGCCCAAGGAACCAAAAGATCATGCTTTCATGGATCATTCTAGGAATATATGAATCACATGAAATTTTTATACTAACTTTTGATTGGAATTAGTGGTTGATATTTTGGTTAATATGTAGTGTTGGGTTATTAAAGTTTCCATTTATAACTTTTATATTATTTTCCTATGTAAAATATTTGTGGTACTCTACTTGATTTAACCATTATTATTGATTATGTTTGATAAACTATAACTATTACATGATTCTACATGAGATTTCACCTTCCCCAAAAGTGTGTAGTTTATTATAGAATCAAGCTGATATGTGATACCCTTATATCATTGGGTGTGAGTTTAATGTATTGTGTCATTTAATTGATGTTTCATTCCCTAGATTTTTTTATCTAGAACCAGGATATAATTTATATTTGAGTCATTTACATTGAATTTTATAGTTATATTGTAATGTCTTTGATTTTCCATGTATTATTTTAAAATTGTATATAGAATTATTTCGAGACCAGGCTTTGTGAAGTCATGTGATTCTGAGGCCTAGAGTTCCCAGAATAAATGTTTGAATTAAATTAACATTAAATAGCACAAGTGAGCATTTTTCCAGAAAAAGTGGAATAAAATTTAAATAGGTACTCAGATAAAAATTATGGGGACAACGTTGCATTCAGATAAGTGATTTTACCTTAGGTAGGGCATAAATTCAACTAGATCAGGTCAGTTGTAAAAGTTAGTTTTTTGATGTTATAAATGAAACAAAATAAATTAATAAATTATTTTATTTTAAGATTTTCCATAATGTAGTGATGTGTTATTTTGTATTAAAATTGTAGGAGTTCTAGGATAGGCTCATAACCATGGAGAAATCCCTGAAATCCTTTTGAGCTTTAGAGAGGATCCAACCTTGAAGGATTCTTTACGAACTCCGACGGATGAAAAATACAAGGATCGTCATGCAGCAAGATCAAATCACAGATGATGACCGCTCTTTCTCTTCTTCTAAGATCGAGGTAGGGGATGTTATTTTGATTATTATTTTCCATGTTCTTGTTTTAAATGATATATGAGCATCAACCCACAATCAAGATGACCCGTGGATCTTGCCTTCTTATGGGGGGTATCAGGTTATTTTGGGGAATTAATCCATTCTAAATTTCATTCATTGTTTGGATTTTCTTTGTTTGATCCTAATAATTGTAGTGGAACAGCGTAGCTATGAATGATGTTGGAGGTTCTTTCCTCAAATTATTTTTGAGTGTATTCTCTCTTTTTTAACCCCGTGTTCATAGTGTTGTTCATGGAGTTATGAACAATGGATATTTGCGCGTCCGTTTTGCAACGCAACGATCCCAAATTGGAGATCCAACATCATGACGACTCAGTAGAGGTGTGATGGTAATGGGGGAAGACGAATTAACACGGATCAGAAGAAATAATTCTTTGACCATTCTTTATATGGATGATAGAAATGATTTTTTGTGACCGATCGATCCCCTAAAGTCTCTCGAAATGTTGATGGCAGAGTAGATCGACCTCTGATCTTCAGTTTCGAGCTGATCGGATGGATGGATCAAAGACCAGAGGAGAAACAAGGGTGTGGTAATGAATAACCCCGGTTCCTAAAAATCCATATCAACACGACATGTGTTCTGATGAACACGTCATGTGGGACAATCATGGTGGTAGCTAGGGTATTCATACTGGACAAATTGAAGGACACAACATTCCTTTGGGAAGACATGGTGTATGGGCCCTAGCCAGCGGTGGCTGGAGTTCTGGGTGACATGAAGCATAGAAACGGAGAGTAACCATTATGACACGACATGTGGGTCCTTACACGGGCCTGGCATGTTTCCTGGGAGATACATGGACACAGGGTGGAGTACGTGAAATGTACTCCACCACATAGCTAGACCTAGCCGGATACGCAGACCACCCCATCTATTGGTACATGGTCTGGGCCACATGGGTTGATTCCATGTACGGGCACATGTCCATTGTACATTGAGAAGTCTCTGAATACCTAAACAAGGCATGTGATTCTTCATACACACTTTGTATTTACTTATTTACATGGAATGTTCTCCAGACTTGGTCCGTTGTACACAGGCAGTACCCGAATTCAAGGTACATGACGTGTAACCACTTCTACATGGTGAAGGACACGACATGCCTTCGGGAAGACATGGTGTATGGGCCCCAGCCAGAGGTGGATGGAGTTCTAGGTGACATTAAGCATAGAAACAGATTGTGACCATTGTCACACGACATGTTGGTCCTTACACGGGTCTGGCATGTTTCCTTGGAGATACATGGACACAGGGTGGAGTACGCGAAATGTACTCCACCACAAAGCCAGACCTAGTCGGATACGCGAACCACCCCATCTACCGGTACATGGTCTAGGAGACACGGGTTGATGCTATGTATGGGTACATGTCCAACGTATATTTATCAATCCCCAAATACCTAATCATGGCATGTGATTCTTCCTACACACATTGTATTTACATTTCTACACAGAATTTTCTCCAGACTTGGGTTGTTGTACACAGGTAGTAACTTAATTCAAGGGACACGACGTGTAACCACTTCTACATGTCGTGTAGTCCCTTCTACATGTCTTCAGATTCTATCCCACCATTCCATAGACATGTTTTCTTAGGGTTAGTTTCCCTTTTCTAATTCCCCTAAAGTTCAGGTATCATTTCCATTCACATGATCATGATCCCTTTATGAGGAATTTCCGAGATAGTGTCAGGTATCCCTATGAGAGGCCCAGAGTGAGATCCTCTATCCATTCTTGACCCTTGGTAGGTTTAGGTATCAACATAAATAATCATCTAGCATAGTTATCCTCTACATAGAAGGTAAATATGAATGATTCTTGGTATCCTCTGAGTGCATGGCAGTGATCCTCATCTGTGTATCTTGATCTTTTCCCCCTCATGTGTGTGTTCTCCTAGAATGTGTGTATATGTTCTCTATTTAGATATATTAGTGCATCTATCTCTCTCAGGGATTTTATTGAAGAACTATACATCTTAGAAATACATCATTATAGACATCAACTCATGTATTGAGTAATCCTGGAAGAGTGATGTGTGGAATCTTTGAACTAAATCCCTAGAATGGGTATGCTGTCATTGTGGCTTACCTCTAGACTACAGGTCTGGGTTTAGAGAATATCTGAATGTGTTTCTCTTTCTATATATTTAGTAGAATTATACTGTGTAGATATGAGTTTGCCTTTACTTTTTGTATTACTTTGTGGTTTTCGGGGTCCCCTATGGAGTATTTTTATACTCACCCCTGCACAGACTTACCCTGCACATTTCATGTCTTGTGAAGACGAGTGGCCTTTTGATGGAATCAAGGGCTTACCAATACCGAAATGATATTTCTAAGTTCCTTATAGAATGAGGTGTTCTGGTGGCAATGAGCAGCATTCCTAGTACCCATTTCTTACTTACAAGTTAAACTTTTTAGTATGCAGACTCTTTCTTTTGTTGGGCTTGTATTCTAGTCTAGTTTACCTTCTTCACTATACTTCTGTTCTACTCTATTGGTTGGGTTTAGTTGTATGCATGCATTTTGTTCATTCGTGGAATGGTCCCTACTAGGATGGGTTTTGAGAAAGTGGTATCAGATGTGGTTTGTTCTACATTAGGTCCAAGAGACATTGAGGTTGGTTTGATGTAACAGTGTCAAGTGTTCTGAGTATAGATTTTAGGCTAGGGACTACAATGTTGGTGCAGGTAGCCAACGCATCCATACACCAAGACTCTGATAACATTATTTTCAAATCGGTAAGTGGAAAAACTAGTTACGAGGAAATAAAATAATTTTACATGCATCATATAGGCATGGGTGGTGTTTTACATGTCCTTTTTGTCAACTACCCAGATATACACATTGACCATGGTACATATGTTTTCCTTATAGGATTCCTCTATGACACATACTCGCTAGGATTCAGTAGTCTGATCACAAATATGACCCTCTTAGTAATTAGGCTTCAATACAAGGACTATTTCACCATGAGTTGCCTCTAGGTGGTGCACCTACTATACCACAACTAGTGGAGAAGCACATAGTACCTGCAATACCAGTAGATGAGAAGCGCAGACTGAGCATGCTCCATGAGTTTTAAGGACAGATACCCCTCATGTTCTTAGGCAAGTCCCACCCTCAAGTGGTTGAGGACTATCTTGAGGCGGTGAATAGAGTTTTCTATCTAGTGAGGAAAATCAGATACCAGATGGTTGTCCAAGGATTGATCCTTCTTTGAGGTTTAGCAGAACAATTGTGGAGTTTGACCTTGCAGACTCACGATGAGGAGACTCTTTTGTAGAAAAAGTTTAAGAGACTCTTTAGGGAGGAGTTATCTCCAATTATACTGAGATTAGTGCATATCTAAGAGCTTCTTCAACTCTAGTAGGGTAGTTTGATGGTGGATGAATATTCATCGAGGTTCACCAACCTCGCCAGGTAATCAATGGATATGGTCCGAGATTAGTACTTCAGAGTTCATACCTTCGAGTTATGTCCACGGTGGGACATTCGAGCTATTGTCAGGCCACTATGCATTTTGACTTATGATATATTACTCAAGAGGGACTTGTTTATTGAGATCTTCTTGACAGAGTAGAGACACCCAGTGGCGGTCATCAGTAGACAAAGTGGTGCAGAGACCTTGATGGTAGGGATTTGGTGTTAGGCATAGGGATCTGAATGTGGGAGACATCACATGAGGACCCAAGATTGGGGATTGATAGTCCATGGGTCTCGGGCTGGATCCAGTCATCCTAGAGAGATGTGATTCTACTCATGATATGGTGGATTACATCTATCTTGAGATCATCCAACCCATCTAACTGTATACAGGGAGGAGGTGGAGGGACCACCAAGGATGAGCCAGAGAGTGTATCAGGTAGACCCACCAAGAAAAATATGTGGCAGAGGAGAAAGGAGAGATAAAAGTGGTGGCATATTCTTTGATCAACTTCCATCACCACCCCCAAGAGGTGCACACTAAGCTCATGGAGTTGGGGGACAGTGGAGGGGACAACTGCCTGCAGTCGAGGCATATGACTCAAGGACTCTAGGAATTATATGAGGTACTATATGTATTTTCTACCTTATCTTCCATTCTCTTAGACATAGGTTCGGGTCATTACTTCCTCTCTATGTGTCTTGTTTGAAACCTTGAGATTCTGGTAGATCTGTTGACGTGACCCTTATGCTTGGAGACGCCTATGGGAGGAGACTTGATGATCACTCATCTTTGCAGACAGTGTGATCTATCACTTGGAGGAAATAGTTTTTTGGTACAACCCCTTAGAGGTAGCATTGAGGCCTTACGACTTCATTCTAGGTATGGATTGGTTATCTTCGGTCCATGCCTTGATGAACTACTTTAGGCGAAGAGTATGGTGTGTCCATAGTGATAGAATGTGGTTTTCCTTTATTGGTGAGAGGGAAACCCAGGTAGTACAAAATGGTATGTTGTATAGGAGGGTACAACTGATCACTCATGAGTTGGCTAGTCATACCCTCAAAGCAGCGGATATTGTGAGATTCCAGTTCCAAATAGTAATGGCAGAGTAAGAGGACATATTTCTAGAAGATGTTCCAGGATTACCACCCCGCTAGGATATCGACTTCAACATCGAATCACAACACGATATGGCACTGATCTCTTAACCAGGTTATTAGATAGCTCCCACAAAGCTTTGAAATATGAGGGTGAATTTGGAGGATTTGGAGAGTAAGGGCTTCATAAGACCTAGTGTTTCACCTTGGGTGGACCCAGTTTTGTTTTCCAAGAATCCAGATAGGAGATTGAGGTTGTGCGTGCATTACTGGCGCCTAAATCAGGTAACTATTAATAAAAATATCAACTGTTGAGGATCAAATACCTCTTTGATCAGCTGAGAGGTGGAAATGGTTCTCAAAGTATGACCTTTGATCGGGTTACAAGGAGTTATGAGTAGGATATGAGGATATACTGAAGCTGGATTTCATATGCTGCTATGGTCACTATGAGTACTTGGTGATGCCTTTTGGCATGATGAATTCCCCCATAGTGTTCATGGGACTTATGAACTAGATCTTCTACCCATACTTATATGTATTCTTAGTGGTCTTCATTGAAGAAATCCTTGTGTACTCGGTGTCAAAGGAGGAGCACGTGAGACACCTGTGGATGGTCCTAGATGTAAATCGAGAGAACCACCTTTATGGGGAGCTCTGAAAGTTCTATTTTTTGATACAGGTGGTCTACGTTTTGGGATATGTTATCTCAGCAGATGGAGTAGTGGTGGTCACAGACAATGTCGAGGCAGCACTAGCATGGAACCCACCCTGAAGTGTGACAGAGGTGCAGAGATTCCTTGTGATGGAATGATTCTACCAGATATTTATCCATGACTTCTCTTGGATATCCACACTGATGATAACCTTTACATAGAAGGGGAATCCTTTTTAATTGATGGATATCTCCAAGCATGCTCTCCAGTAGTTAAGGCAGAGTTTGAAGAGCGCACAAATCATGATATTTCTAGAAGTGGGTGTCGAGTACGTAATATTCTATGATGCATTAGGGACCGGGGCTTTGTTGTGTCTTTATATAGAGACAGGTGCTGATTTTCTATGGTTTTCACCATATAAGGATGCAATAGAAGAATTATGGGAACCATGATCATGAATTGGCAGTAGTAGTCTTCGCATTGAATATGTGGTGACACAACCAGATAGGTGAATTGTTTGTCATCTACACTAACCACAATATCCTCAAGTACATATTCTCATAGAAGGATCTAAATTTGTGAAAAAGGTGATGTCTAGAGTTCCTCCAGGATTATTACTTCGAGATCATATATACTCCTAGGAAGGGTAACGTTGTGACAGATGCACTCACCAGAAGATTGAGTTCATAGCTGCTGAGCGAGGTGTCATAATAGTTGGGCTCGTTGTAGTTATCCTTCGTAGATGGAGATGATGTAGCATATCTATAGTCAATGGTTGTCACCCCTCTAATCTTATGTTGATTTAGGTAAGCATATCTAGTAGATGTTGACTATTATACATTATGTGCTCAGTTATCAACATGACATGCTCCCGATGGATATTCTCTAGGTGGGGAGCATATAGTTCTTTTTAGAGGTCGCATAGTTATACTAGTGGAACCGTGAGAGGAGGTCCTGAGGGAGTTTTATACACCCCTGTAGTTTTACATCTATGGGTATAAAAAAATGTACCAAGATCTTTGAAGTCAGTTCTAGTGGATAGGTACAAAAAGGTAGTAGTAGAGTTCTTTTCTCGATGCCTTACAGGCCAGTAGGTGAAGGCTGAGAACCAGGTTCCAGTAGGGTTAGCTCACCCCTAGAAGTGTCAAGGTGTAAGTGGGATAGAATACCGATGGAAATCATGATGGTCTTACCATAAGCATCCCAAGGACACTATACTATCTAGGTGATCATTGAACGACTCACCAAGTCAGACCACTTCCTAGCTATTGGGGATCATAGTTCCGTAGAGAACATGAGATTCCTCTATAAGAAAAAGATAGTTCTGCTTCAAGGAATCCCTTCAATGATAATCTCAGATCGATACATTCACTTCACATCCCAGATGTGGAAGGGATTTTAGGAGTCCTTTGGGACTCATCTACACTTGAGCATGGAGTTCCATCCCCCGACTGATGGTCAGACGGAGATGACCATTCATGTTCTGAAGGATATGTTGTGGGTCTGTATCTTAGACATTGGTCATAGTTGGGAGGACAAACTACAACATGTGGAGTTAATGTACAATAATAGCTACCACTATACCATTGGCATGGAATCATTCGAGGCCTTATACGGGTGACCCTTCCGGTGACCACTCTGCTAGACCGACCCTGGTGAGTCAAGAGTCATGGGTCCAGAGTTGGTGTGAGATACTAATAAGAAGATGCAGGTCATCTAGGAGCAAATTAAGACATCAAAGATCTAGAAGAAGTTTTATGCTGACAGATGATAGAAACCTATGGAGTTCGAGGATGGAGACCATACCTTCCTTTAGGTCTCACCTTGATAAGCGTTTTAGAGATTTGGCTGGGGTGTAAAGTTGTCTCTATGGTTCATCAGCCCTTTTTAGATACTGTGAAGAGTTGGCGAGTTGGAGTAACACCTAGATCTACAACTGTAGTTTCATTGGGAATATGAAATCTTCCATGTCTCACTATTGAGAAGGTACATGAACAATCCATTGCACATCATCGACTAGGGAAAGATAGACATTGAGGATTGAGAAAACTTCATAAAGTACTTGGGGGAGGTTAAGGATCGGTAGGAGAGGATCCTTCATGGGAAAGTGATTCTAGTGTTGTGTGTCTGGTATAAGAACGAGAATTATCAAGAGAGAATGTGGGAGAAGGAGGCTCAGATTCATGCCTAGTACCACCATCTTTTTTAGTATCCCCCCATTGGATTGGATTTTTGAGAAGTAAATTCCTAAGTTGGGGAGAATGTAATGTCTTTGATTTTCCGTGTATTATTTTCAAATATTATATGGAATTATTTTGAGACCAAGCATTGTGATGGAGTGTTATTATGAGACCCAAAGTGCCCGGAATAAATTTTTGAAATAATTTAAATCTAAATAGCACGCGTGAACGATTTTCCTGAAAAAGATGAATAAATTTTCAATGGGTGCCTAGATCAGAAATCTTAGGACATTATTTCATTCAAAGCAATAACTTTACCTTAGGTATGATCTAACATCGACTGACATGGTCCATCTGAAAAATTTAGTTTTTGGATGTTTTAATGGAAATAAAATAAATTCATAAATTATTTTAATTTAAAAATATCCATAACACATCAATGAATTATTTAGTTTTAAAAGAGAAGGAGTCCTGGTTTAGGCTCAAAACCATGGAGAACTCCTTGAAATCCTCTAGAGCATTGGAGAAATCCAACTTTGGAGGATTACTGATGAACACTAACATATGAAAAATGTGAGGATCATCATACAACGAGATCGGATCCCAGATGATGACAGGTCTTCCTCTTCATTGAAGATCAAGGAAGGGGTTGTTATTTTGATTATTCTTTTCTAAATTTTGGGGTTAAACGGTAAATGCAGATCAAATAACAAATAGTTTTACCAGCGGATTGTGTTTTCATGCGGGAGGGTTTTATCAGGTTATTTTGGGGAATGAATCCATTCAATATTTCAATGATTGTTTTGATTTTCTCTATTTGATCCAACTAACGGTAGCAGATCAACACCATGACGAACAATGGTGGAGTTTTATTCCTCAAATTTATTTTGGATTTATTCTCTCCCTTTAAACCTAAGTTCTTTACATTCATAATGTGGTTAAGAACAAAGGATCATTGAGCATTCGTTTCAGAACGTAAAATTTTCAAATTGGAGATCTGAAATCGTGAAGACTCAATAGAGTTACGATGATGATGGAGGTAGACAAATCAACATGATTTGGAAGAAATCATTCTATGACCATTCTTCACATGGATGATAAAAATGAGTTTTTGGGGTCGATAAAACCACTGAAACCTCCTGAAATGTTGATTTCATAACAGGGAGACCTCCGATCTTGAGTTTTAAAAAAATTGGGTGGTCGAATCGAAGACCAGACGAGCAACTAGGGCATAGTGATGACGAAAGATGATTCTAGAAAATCTTTATCAATACAGCATGTATTCCAAAGAACAAACCATACGGGACTAGAATAGTGGAGGCTAGGGTTTCTTCACTTCACATGGTGAAGGACATTGCATGCTTTTGAGATGACATTATGTGTGGTCCCCACCTAGTTGTGGCTGGAGTTTCGGGCGACAGGAAGTGCAGACACATTGTGTGACCATTGTCACCGGGTGTGTGGGTCCTTACACAGACCCAGTGTGTATCTAGGGAGATACACAGATACAGGTTGGAGTACATGACTTGAATGCCACCACATGACTAGACCTAGCCAGATACACGGAACAACCCATGTACCAGTACACAGAATGGGACACATGGGTTAAAGTCATATACATGAACATGGCCAACATACATGGAGGGGACCTTGAATACATAGATAAGGTGTGTGATCCTTCATACACGTTGTTTATATACGTTTTTACACAACATGTTCTCTAGACATGGTTCGTTGTACACAGGCAGTACCCGAAGTCAAGGGACACAACGTGTAACCAATTCTACATGTCGTGTACTCCCTTTTGCATGGATTGTGCTTAATTTCCACTAATCCCTGGATAAGTTTCATTTGGGTTAGTTCCCCTTTCTTTTTTAACTTGATGGTCTGGTATCGTTTCTATCCATAAGATTATGGTCTCTTCAATTGGACTTTTCAAGATAGAGTCAGGTATCCCTCAAAGAGTCTAGGAGCAAGATCCCCTATCTTTTTATTTAACCTAGGTAGAGTCGGGTATAGACCTAACTAATCCTCCAGAACACCAATTCTCTACTTAGAAAAAGATTCTGGATGAGTCATGGTATCCTCCAAGGCCCTGGGAGTGATCCTCATCTGTGCATCGTGATCTTTTCCCACTCAGGGGTGTGTTCTCTCAGAATGAGTGTATATGTTCTCTCTTAAGATCAATCAGTGCATCTATCTCTCTCATGGGTTTTCTCAATGAATTGAGCTTCTCGGAAGGATGTCATTAGATCTGTCAAACTCATGGAGTGAGTTCTCTTAGATGAGTTCTAGGAGGAATCTTTGACATGAATCCCTAGCGTGGGTATGAGGTCATTATGACTTACCTCTAGACTATAATTCTGGGTTTCAAGTATATTTGGATGTGTTTCTATTGCTATATGTTCAATAGACATATTCCTTGTAGATTTGATTGTACCATTACTTTGTGTATTACATTGTTGTTTTAGGGTTCCCCTACTGAGAATTTTTATACTCACCCCTACACGTGATTTTCCCACATGTGTCATGTCTTGTGCAGACGAGCATCCATTTGAAGAAGTCCAGGGTAGACTAGGACTGAACAGATCTTTTTGAGTTCCCTGTTGGTTGAGGTGATCCTATGGCTAGGAGAAGTAGTCCGTGTACCTATTTCTTTCTTATAGGTTGGACTTTGTAGTTTTCACACTCTTTCTTTGGGTGGGCTTGTATTATGTCCATGTTTACATTCCCCAGTTTACTTCTGTTGTACTTAATTTGTTGGGTTTAGTTTTATTCATGCATTTCTCTCCACAATTGATTTTTATATTCGTTTCTAATTAGTTGGTAGCAATTTATTTTAACCATATATTTTTATAAGTTAGTTAATAAAATTCATAATCACCAATTTAAATTTAGTTTTGTATATTATTATATTAATTAATAATATTTTAATAATATATTGTTTTTTGATAAATCTCAGTCTTACTTGTAACAGAAGATGTCAAACATTTTCATTATTACATGTATGGAATGATAAATCTATGTTATGTTCATTGAAACATATCTAATAGAATTAATTTATTTAAAATAATAAATATATTTTAAATTATTGGGACGTTATAGTCTCATGCGCACTATGTGTTAGGTTGCAGACACCCTATCAAATACAATGTACTTTATAATTTGGATTTGTTACATAAGGAGGTTTTATGGCCAGTATTTCTTTCTATCATCAATCTTTTACATGATTTTTTTCAAATTTATATCTCTAGGTTCCCACCCAAGAGGGTATTTATGTAAAAGTTGATCTTCTTTTAGTTCAAGGGCATATATCTATTATACCATATAGTATGGGTCTTATAGATTATTGAGAGCTAAAGGATCAATTGGTGGATTTAGTGATGAAGGGTTTTATTTACTAGATAATGTCCCCATGGGGTGTTGTTATTTTTTCACAAAGAATATGTATCCTTAATTTTTTTTGATTAAATTACTTATGATTGATGCATGTGATGTTTAAGAACTAATATTTTCTTCCTTGTATTTATATCTTACCCGACCTATTGACAAGATCATATTATTTCAATCTGATTAACATGAGTTAGGGGTATAAACAACTATGGGTGAGGACCTTTTATATCCCACATACAAATTTCAAGAGTAGGTATGGATTTTATGAATTTTGTTTGATATCATTTGAGTTAATGAATACATAAGTAGTGTTTATATCACTTATGAATTGGACCCTCCATCATATCTAGATTCATTTTTGGTTTTCCTTTTTAATTACATTTTGGTATACACCTAGTCTATAGAGGACCATTATCATTGATTAGAGATTATTCTAAGTACATTTAGAGATCATTGATAATATGATAATCTCTAGTAGTGTTAGTTCTAGATTTATGCAGTGTAATTTTGGGTCACATGATATCTAAATACGGTATATAATTTGACATATAATGTATGATACTATTATTTTTTAGGTGTGTCCCAAAATTATTTTCAAGATTCATTGTATTCTTGGACTAAAAAGATACTATCATATGTATTTTAGTACTTCTTTCATTTGGAAGAACTAATAATGGCCTTAACATTGAAGAGGGTAATGTTCATATGGTTTAATTTTTGATCGGGATCCTATTATAAGCTAAAAGGTGTGTTGATTCATGTGTCAATGCTGACCTTATCTACGTCAGGTAGGAAATATATTTTGTGCTTAAATGTTACATGTGTTACATTATTCCTAATATAGTAGGGATAACAAGTCACTTATGGGTTCTAAAATCCATGGCCTCTTGAGATAAACAACCAAAAACATGATTATGAGCTTCAGGTGATGGTTCACATGTTAAGATGTTAGCAACATTATATTCTATGAGTGGGTATTATAGTGTATAGTGAACATAAGATCATGAGGTACATATAGTATCAGAAGGACTTAAACCATCAATAGAGGTGGTTGGTTGATTATATTTTTTATTTTTATTTTTGGGATAGATTGTACCCCTAGAAATGTTAATGTTGTGTAAAATTCCATAAAAATAAAAAAATTATGTGTAGGAGGTGTATGGGGGAACGTAGAAAGTAGGAGTTTATGACTATCATCATGAAAATGTGCCTTAATGTTTAGAAGTATCAGGTCAGGGAGACCCTAAATTCACTAAGTATTATATCTTCACTCGTTCTAATATGGATGAGACATGGTTATCTAAATCTATATTTAAAGTGATTAAAGAAAATATATATGTTGGTGACCCTCTAACTAATTACTCCCTTCATGATGATGACTTCTATTATGTGCATGTTCATGTGATGGACCCTATGAGCATGAATGCAGAGCTAATACAGTATTCACAAACCATAATATGGATTTTTTACCAATGTTTTAAAAATAATTACCAAGACATTCTGAGGTAGTATCAATATCAATTGATAAAAATGATATAGCACATTATATTTTATAATACTACACTAGTCAGCAGGTGATGTCTGAGAATCAGTGACCCATGTGATTTCTTCGATCATTAATTATTCCCAAGTGTAAGTGGGAATATGTTACTATTGATTTTGTGATGGGATTTTAAAGGTATTATTAGAGAAATGATGTGGTATGTGATATTATATACTAGTTGATGAATTATTCACATTTCATACCAATCCATGAGACTTATTCCATAAATGATCTATGAATGATGTATGTATAGGAGATTGTGTATCCTCACATGTTTCTTGAGATCATTGATTATGATTTGGATTCCAATATTAAATTAGTCATCTAGATAGGGATACAATAGTCACTAGATACACCAGTTCATTTGAGAACTACGTACCACCCTAAGACTAATGATATGTTTTTTCATACCACTCAAGTGTTTTATGATTTACTATGAGAATATTTGCTTATTTTTTTTCTTTTTATGGGAGAACCATCTTTAACTCGTGGAATTAACCTATAGAAAGAATTATCTATAATTGATTCAATAGGAACTATTTGATTTATTATATGGAAAACTATTTGTATCATCTATGTGATGGTAAGAGGTAGGGGTGCCAGTGGTCATCGGGTTATTTCTAATAATTGAAACATCAAGGAATATCCATTTGATCAGAGGTAATCTATGGACCTCATAGAGTATTTTTAAATTATATAACAATGGATAATGTCATCCATTGGAGTCTAAGGTGGAATCATAGGTATTTATACAGGTGTTTCTTCAGTTGGGAAATAATCCTATTTGAAGGAAGTTGAAATTATCACCTTGGTTTACAGGTCCATTTATGGTTTTCAATAGTATTTTTCTCAAGATGTATTTGTTGTAACATCCTAAAATGTATATTTATATGGATGATATATTTTTTTCTCATCTTTAAAGATACCATCCTGATCCCCCCCCCAAGTTTTTAGTATTGATTATGTTGATCTAGAGCATGAGGTTACATTTGGGGAAAGCCAGATTTATATAGTGGATTAGACTGAATATAATCTATGTGGGAAGATGGTTTATATTATATGGGTGTACCGGTAACATGGGTGTATCAAGGACCAGGAATAATATTAGGAGGCTGATATTCATGTGTAGTGGCTATATCTTTTCAATGATGACACTCAATGATGATTGATGATGGAATTTGGGTTGAGTTGTAATATTATGGGGATATCGCAAAACCATTCGTCTATATGAGATATGATTTTGTAACACCCTGGGATTTTATGAGAAATATTTTTTTTATGTATTATGTTATACGCAACACCAATATAATCTTTCATTACACACAACACTAGCTTGGCTTGAATTACACGCAAGAGCAACCTTCCTTGATAGCTTGTGTTGCACGCAATGCTGCGTTTCACTAAACAATGATATATTATTATAATACTATTAACTAGCCGTTATGAGTAGTATTAAAAAAAATTAATTTTTATAATTCATCTTACACATTTTCTATAATTAGATATGAAAACAAAATCAATTTTTCAGATAAAAGAAGTATTTTTCAAAAAATGCAGTTTTACCGCCTTTTGATGGCACACACATTTTAAATATAATTTTTGAAATGTTTATAAATTAAATTTTAAAAAATATACTTCTTCTTTTGAATCAGGATATAAAACTTTACATTGGATAAATTTTTGATACTTTTCTGATAACTTTCATATTTTGATGAATAGTAAAAATACGCTAAATTTTTCTTAAAAACAACTTTTTTCATCAAGATAATTTATATTTTTAAAGGATAAAATTTAATTGTTTTAAAGTATATATAGAATATATTTTTACCATTTAATATAATTTATGTCATTACAATTAATTTTACATTTAATTCATAGGTAAAAACATTTCAATCTTTAAAAATGTTTTAACTTTTAAAACTTGTTTTCTTAACAACGAGATTAGATTTAAATTAATTACTGCAACATCTGTGTTTTGAATTTTGAAAAATGGATTCAATATTTGGATTCAGTGGGTCCAAATTATGTTAATTGGTTACTTTTATTTTTTTGAAATTATGAATAGTAACTACCGTAATTTTTATTTACTACAGTTAAAGGTAAATTGGGTAATTAAAGGTAAAAATAAGATTATAAAATTACCCTAACACCTACCAAAATTATATTTGATGACTAAATGTCAACCTATATCACCTAAGGGTCAGAATATATTCATTTCATGGACTATTTACCATGAAAAGGATATAATTATAATTAAAACCAAAGAAAGTGACAATATGTCACTCTCTAATATCCAATAAGTGTAATAATTTTAATTTAGTGATAAACTTCATAAACCTTTGAACATGAATAGTATCCAAAAATATAATAAAATTATATAAATTATGTGACTTTATTTATAATTTTTAGGGATTAAATAATTATCATTAATAAAGACAAAATAGTGATGTTGAAATTATTTTATTGATTGAAATATCAAATAAATGATTTTAAAAATATTAAAATAAATATTATAAATACTATTTACTGTGATCCAAGAATTTTATAGATGAAAATGACATATTATGAATCTATTAAATAATTTAGTTCGAATATATCCTCTGTGTGGAATTTATTTAAATTCAAATAATTGAATAGTGTCAAAATTGACACTATTGTTATTTTATAAAAATAACATATTATAAAATTGTTTAAAAATCACAAAAATATTTAAAAATTTATATTTATATTTATATGGTCTAAAATGTCATAATGTATCTAATTACTAAGAATTCACAACACATAAGTAATTATTTATAACAATTTAAAATTTAGAATATTATTACGACAAATAAAATTAAATAGATTAAAGAAGGATAAATTAATTTGATAAGGTTTAAAATAAATGTAAAACATGTATAAATTTTATTGTTTGATGATATTACAACCCTATCTCATTTCATCTTCTAATTGAATCGTTTTTTGAGGTTTTTATGTGGGTTTGGAATTTATTATAAATTAATATTTCTTATGTTTCCAAAGGTGCCCCTCTCCTCCCTTATAAAAGGGAACCTCCTCCCTCTCCTCCTCACACCATTTTTAGATTTCAAGATTGGCCAAACCCTGAAAATTTCTCTTCTCCACTTCCCTAGAAACAAACTAAAGGTCCTGGTCTTCTTCAAAGACCAACTTTAGTGCCCTAATAGGAGGTTTAGAAGAGGTGCGTCGAAGAAGAGGTAATATCCTTTAGTAATCCTTTCAAATTTATTTATTCTTATACATCCTATTATTTATTGGTTTCATTATAAAGTAATAACATCATTATCACTCATATACTTATACGTTATTATATATATGAAACAAACCAATTTCACCTTCTATCCATCCTATGGAAAATGAAATCACCACGTGTGCGTACGTACGGAATAACGTCTCCACGTCGTGGTGTAATCTGTTTTCCACCACCACCTTACTTGGATGGGTATAATGGTGTAAAGAATAGATATATAAGATTATTATAACATGATACTAATTCTGAGATATTTTATCATCCACTCCAATACCATTCAATAATTATGGGAATGATATTTCCCCTCATGCGTACGTACGGCTTACCGTCTCCATGATGCGATGTGATTCATTATACATGATCTTCATTAAACCATGATTATATAAAAAAAATTGAATGTATAAATATATTATATATTATACTAATACCATTCTATAAATGACGTATCTATAACCTAAAAATAGTAATAGTAATTAATTCGATAAAACACGTATAAGAACATAAAGCAATGAACACCCCAATGACAAGTAGCAATGAAATATTACTAATAAGAAGCTAAGAATATGAACATATGTCATATCATAAAAATGAGTATGATTATGGAATAAGTCAATGCCATTATATAAATCATTATACAGGAGGTTCAGATACATAAAAATCATATCAGACCTAAGGTAAGTGAAAATCTCACAATCTCATTTTTATCTGAGATGGTTTATACTTCAGAATTTACTGGGACATATTTATCATCCACATCCATGTTTCCCCAATATTTAATATTATTTTTGTCCCCCTAAAATTTTTCAAATCCAATTTTACCTATTTTTGGATTTTATTAAAAGATATTAAATGAATCTTTTGTCGTTTTCAGTACGAGATACTTTTTTACTTTTTCAGACAAAGTACGGGAACAATGTTTTTTTAACTTATACGACAAGAATGTATTTTTATGACTTCATAGAACATTATTTTCATTATGCTTCCTTTACAAGTTTTTATGTTTATTTTTAATTAACTTCTTTTATTTTACAATTTTATGACATGTTTAGAAAGGAAAATTTTTTTTGATGTAGAAAGGATATTTTCCTCAAGAATGGAGTTCAAGTGTTTTATCAAAATTATTTTCCATATAAGATAATATAGGGTTATGTTTCTATCCATATTTTTAAATTTATTTGATTAAGTTATGATGGAATTATTTTTATGAAGTCCTTTTATCTTATATGGATTATGTTATGATGGCATGATGTTTAAGAATCCCATTTTTATTACATGGGTTATGATATGATATATGATTTATGATTTTGTGGCACACATAAAAATGGTTTCATTATGAGATGAGTGGGACCTATATATCCCTCTAATTCATTGGGTAAATATTTATATCTCATGAGATAGACATGGCTGGAATAGAAAGTTAATCTAGTTTAGTGATACATCATTGGAACGAGGAGTGAACTCACTACCGAAATGGACTCTCTTCACTATGATAGTCTTGTAAATGAGTATTGTCTAATATGAAATGGTTTTCTATGATTATATCTTTATACCACAAATTTTCATGTTTTATGTTATGATTATTGGGATTACATTTTACTACTATGATTTAACCCATGTTATGATATTATGATCTCTTTTGCATGTTAAGATTTTCAAAATGTTATGTTTTTATGAATATGATATGATTGATATTTCCTTTTTTTACCCTTACTGATTATATGAGATCACCCTTTTGTATGTTTTCTTTTCCCCAGGTTAGGAAGAAGAGTATTAAGTAGGATATTCCAAAATGGAATCTAGATATGATGTAATAAATATGAGACAATGTAGATGATTTATAAAGTAATTGATTATGTTTCCCAGTTTCTAACGACACTATACCTATACGGTATTATAATGGTTTTGTTATATGTTATAATAGGTATGCTTCAATTCTGAAGTAATAACAATGTATGTAAATTATGGGTCGTTATATTTTGTATCAGAGGAAAGTTATAGTCAACCTTTGGAAATTAGGATGTGAAAGCCTTAGTAAGAACCCTAAGGATATGTCTAAGCATAGAACACAATATTAGTGTTTTAGAAATGGCCATTAATAACCTATGATAATACCTAAAGTGTGAAATTTTATTCTTGATTATGTGGTTTTCCCATTTTGATTAGTGTTTCTCACACTATGCTTATTGGTTTTAGTCAATGTTTGGAACCAGAAGGAACTGTGTTAATGCTGAATGCGATGGGAAATGTAATGATTATCCCCCTGAGCAACCAAACTTTATTGGAGCTAGAATGTAAAATCTTGTAGCCATGATCACACAACTTTCTCAAGCTATGAATCATGCTGGACATCCAAACGAGCAAAAGAAGGAGCAACATTCTGTTGAATCCTTCATGAGGCAGCATCCACCCTCATTCAGCAGGTCTATTGATCCATTAGTGTCTGAACAATGGATCAGTACCACTAAAAATATATTTTTAGTTCTTCAATGTTCTAAACATGATAATGTCATCTTAGCAGTATATTGTTTGGAGGGTGAAGCTGATCAATGGTGGAATCTTATCAAGAATACAATTCAAAGAGATGAAATTGAGTCCATGGAATGGGATGAGTTCAAGAATATATTTTTAAATAAGTACTTACCTCGTATTATTCGAACAAATATGGATAAGGAGTTCCTTGAACTAAAGAAAAAGGATGATGAATCTATTGGTACCTACGAATTAAATTTTACAAGACTTTCAAGGTATACTTCCGGAATTATTATCCAACCTGAGAGTAAGATCGATCAATTATTTAGTGGCTTAAAACCAAGTCTTTGAAGGGAGTTAGACATAAAGGACTTCAATAGCTACGTGGAAATTGTTCGATGTGCTCCCAAGGTTGAGATAGATATTGGAGTAACCCATCAGTCATATGGGATTGATAAGAAGACTAAAATTGAATTCAAAGGGAAATCTATAGACCACATTGAAAAGAAGATGAGTATTCCCTTATGCTCAAAGTTTAGAAAGAAACATGGAGGAAATTCTCTTAAAGGGACAAGTAAATGTTTCAAATGTGAAAAAGAAGGTCATCAGGCATTTGAATACCACAGTGATGGGAAAAATATGTCTAGCGATGCGAACAAAGAAAAGGATACACAAAATGAACCTCTTACACTTCAATGTTACAAGTGCAAGGAAATGGGGCATTATACTAATCAATGCCCTAATCCAAGGGTTGTTGATAATGATTGAAGTCAACAAACTCATAAGGCCAAAGACAAAGGAAAGTCACATACAATTTCTATCGGCGATGTGGAGTACGATAACGAAGTGGTGAAAGGTACACTTACCATCCACTATAAAGTAGAAAATGATTTATTTAATTCTGGATACACCCACTCTTTTATTTATGATGAATTTATTAATGGTATCATTGTACTACCTCAACAGTTAGGTATAGTGTTAGTTGTGACAACTCATAATAGCACAACAGTTGCATCAAAAGTTTATAATTCTTTTCTAATTGACATTTGTGTGAAAGTGCTTCCTGAAAATCTTTTGATCCTTCCTATAGTGTAATTTGATGTGATACTTGGAAAAGATTAGATGTCCTTATATGGAGCTCATATCAATTTCCAACTAAGGGAAGTCACATTTCATATTCCTGATCAATCTATGATAATCTATTGATGCAAGGATTAATATAACCTTCCAGTATAAATTTCTTCCATATTATGGGTCTTGATTCCAATAAATGAAGGTTATTTATCTCAAATAATTGGAGGGAAACTCAAGATTAAAAATATTACCATTGTACGGGAGTTTGATGATGTCTTTCCAATGGAATTTGTAGGTCTTCCACCAAATTGTGAAGTTGAGTTTTCAATAGAACTCATACCGAGTGCTATGCCCATTTCAAAGACACCTTATAGAATGGCCCCAATTGAGTTGTAAGAACTGAAGAAGAAACCCCTAGAGAATCTTGATAAAGGATTCATACTCCCTAGTGCATCACCTTGGGGAGCACCTGTTCTATTTGTTAAGAAGAAAGATGGATCAGTGAGACTCTGCATTGATTATTGAGAACTTAAGAAAATCACTATCAAGAACAAATATCCTCTCCCAGGCATTGTTGACTTGTTTGACCAACTACGTAGAGGTCAATACTTTTCCAAGATTGATCTTCGTTCAGGGTATCATCAATTAAGGTTCAAAAGGGAGGGTATACCAAATATGACTTTCCGTACAAGGTATGGACACTATAAATTTATAATTATGCCATTTGGTCTTACTAATGCCCCTTCTATCTTCATGGATCTATTGAAAAGAGTATTTAGAGACTATATTGATCAGTTTTTGGTAGTCTTTATAGATAATACTCTTGTCTATTCAAAGAGCAAGGAAGAACATTATGATCACTTGAGAATTGTATTAAAGACCCTAAGAAAGGATAAGATTTATGCCAAATTTACCAAGTGTTAATTTTGGATTCAAAAAGTTTCATTTTTGGGTCACATAATATCAAAAGAGTGGATATATGTGGATCCAAAAAAAACATAGGTTATTGAAAGATGGTCAAGACCATCAATAGTAACTGAGATCCAAAGTTTTCATGGTTTGGATGGATATTATCGACGTTTTGTGAAAGATTTTTCACGATTATCGAATCCACTCACTAGGTTAAATTGAAAAGGAGTTATGTTAGTTTGGACGGAGGAGTGTGAAGAGAATTTCAAGGAGTTAAAAAGAAGGTTATTCAGGGCACCTGTGCTCACACTGCCTTGTAGTGGAGAAAGGTTTATGATCTACAGTTATGCATCCAAGAAGAGATTGGGGTGTGTTCTCATGCAAAATGATATGGTGATAGCTTATTCCTCATGAAAGTTGAAAATCCATGATCAAAATTACACAACTCATGATTTGGATTTAGTTGTGGTAATCTTTGAATTAAATATTTGGAGTCATTATATTTATGGGGAAACATGTGCTATTTATACTGATCATAAAATTTTAAAGTCTATTTTCACACAAAAGGAGTTGAATATGCGCCAAATAAGATGGTTGGAGCTGATTAAGGATTATGACTACTCAATTAATTATCACCATGGGAAAGAAAACAAGGTGGCAGATGCATTAAGTCGACAAGACCATGCTATCTTATCCATGATGAGGATCACAAAAGATCCAATATTTATGGAATTACAAAGGATGGATCTTGGAATTATAATGGAAGGAGAAAAATCTTATCTTTCTCAAAGGAATGTTCAACCATATATACAAGTGGAGATTAAAGAGGCATAGAAAGAAGATGTAGAGTTACAAAAGAAGGTGAGAAATGATCTTGAATTCCACATTGATTGTGATGAAATAATACAGTTCATGAATCGGGTTTGTGTTCTTACCATACCAGAATTAAGGAAGGAAATATTGGATGATTCTCATAGTTCTTCATTATATATTCACCCTGGAAGCACGAAGATGTATAGGGACCTAATGGAGTACTTCTGGTGGGATTGAATGAAAAGAGATATTGCTGAATATGTCTCTCGATGCTTGGTTTATTAGCAAGTTAAAGATGAGAGACAGAAGTCTAAGGGGATGTTACAACCATAACCCATACCAGAATGGAAATGGGAAAACATCACTATGGACTTTGTCACTGGACTTCCTAAAACATCCAAAGGCAATAATTTTATCTGGGTTATAGTTGATCATCTTATGAATTCGGCACACTTCATTCCTATTAGAGAAGATTTATCTCTTGATCAGCTTGCCAGGATATATGTGAATGAAGTGGTAAGATTGAATGGAGTACCACTTTCCATTATATCTGATTGGGATCCGAGGTTTACCTTGATGTTCTAGAAAAGTCTTCAGCATACTATAGATACAGATTTGAGTTTCAGCGATGCTTATCATCCTCAGACAGACGGGCAGTCTGAGAGGAAAATTCAAACTCTAGAAGATATATTGAGAGATTGCTCTATGGATTTCAAAGGTGGTTGGGATTAACTATAACGACCCATACTTTACATACATTGTTAATACTTCAAAATTGAAGCACACTTATTACAACATATGACAAAACCACAAAGGACCGTATAGGTATAGTGTCTTTAGAAACTGGGAAACATAAACAACTGGTTCATAAATCTTCTACAGTGTCTCCCATTTATTTCATCATATATAGGGTCCCTTTTAGCATATTCTACTTAATATCCATCTTCCTGACCTGGGTAAAAGAAAACATAAAAGGGTGAGCTCAAATGCTCAGCAAGGGCAAATAAAGGAAATAAAAATCATATCATATCTTTTTGAAAATCAAAACCTGCAAAAGAGATCATAATATCTTAACATGGAATAAATCATAGAAGTGAAAATGAGATCCCCATAATCATAACATAAAACTTGAAACTTTGTGGCATGCACACATAATCATGGAAAATCATTTCTTGTTAGTCATGACTCATTGCCAAGACTATCTTAGTGGACAAAGTCCCTTTCTGAACCGAGTTCACTCCTCGTTTCAGTCCTGTATCACTGAACCGAAATAACCTTCCGTTCCAGCCATGTCTATCTCATGAGATATAAAATCATTACCCAATGCATTGGAGGGAGATATAGGTCCCACCCATCTTATAATGAATCCTTTCTTATGTGTGCCACATAATCATAAAACATACATCATCGCATAACACATATAACAAAAATGGGATTCTTGAAACATCATGACATCATAAATCAATTCATATAAGATAAAGGAATTCATAAACATAATTCCATCACAACATAGTCAAATCAATGTAAAAATATGGATAGAAACAGAACCCTTTATTATCTTAGATGGAAAATAATTTTGGTAAAACACTTGAATTGAATTCTTGAGGAAAATATCCTTTCTTCTTCAAAATCAATTTCTTTAAAACATCATGCAATTTTAAAAGAAAGAGATTTTATTGAAAATAGTCATGAAATCTTTTAGAGGAAGCTTCATTAAAATAAGGCTTTATAAAACAGTAGAAATCCGTTCGTGCCGTATAAGTTAAAAAAAAACATTCTTCGTACTTTTGTCGGAAAAGTCAAAAAGCACCTCGTACGAAAAACGACAAAAGATTCCTTTCATACGTATTACTAAAAACTCACTGAAGGGTAAAAATGGATTTAAACAATTTTAGGTGGATGGAAATAATATTACATATTGAGTAAACATGGATGTGGATGATAAAATACACCCCAGTAAATACTTACGAATAAACAATCTCGGATAAAAATGAGATTGTGATATTTCCCTTACCTTAGGTCTGATTTGCTTTGTTCGTGTCCGAAGCTCCTGTATAATGGTTTAAATAATGTTATTGACTTATTCCAGAATCATACATATTTATATGATATCATATATGGTCATATTATTAGCTTCTTGTTAGTAATATTTCATTGTTACTTGTTACTCAGGTCTTTATAACTTTTTGTTCTTATGCGTGTTTTGTCGAATAAATTCTTATTCTTATCTTTAGGTTATAGATAATTCATTTCCAGAATGGTATTAGTGTAGTATATACCATATTCATTCATTCAATTCATTTATATAATCATTATGAAATGAAGATCATGTAGAACGAGTCGCATCACATCGTGGAGACGGTATTCCGTACGTACGCACGAGTGATGATATCGTTCCTATGATCGTGGAATTGTATTGTAGTATATATATATTATTTCAGTATCAATATTACTTCATAATAATCATATATAGTTACTCATTACACCATTATACCCATCCTTGTAAGGTGATGGTGGAAAATAGATTACACCACGGCGTGGAGACGGTATTCCGTACGTACGCACGCGCGGTAATTTCATTTTTCCGTAGGATGGATAGAAGGTGAATTAGGGTTGTTTCATATTTATAATAACATATCAGTATGTAAGTAATACTGATGTTATTACTTTATCATGAAACAACTAAAGAATAAGAAGTTGAAGAAGAAAGAAATTGAAAAGATCGGTAATGGATATTACCTCTTCTTTGGAACGCCTCTTTGAATCCCCCACTTAAGGAACTAAGATTGGTCTTTGGAGAAGACCAGGACCTCTAGGATTATTCTACGGAAGTGGAGAGGAGAAAATGTCAGGGGTTGGCCGAGCTTGAGTGCTCAAATTGGTGTGAGGAGGAGGGGGAGGAGGTGCCCTTTATAAGGGAGGAGAGGGGCACCTTAGGAATATCTCAAAATATTATTTTATATTAAAGTCAAAATCGGTTTATAATGGTTCCAAAGGGTCTTATTTAGAAGCTAAAGTGGGGAAGGGTCGAAATCCTATCAACCAATAGGACTTAGACAAGTTTAGGGTATTATTTTAACCTTATCAATTAGATTTAACTCTAAGTTAATTAATTTAACTTTTACCGTTTCTTTTTGTTTTCTTTCACTATATGGTTAATACACTTACTATAACATGCCAAAAGAACCCTAAATTGTTTATTATTAATATATATATCTTTATCTAAGTCATTTGGCCGAACCTTATATTTTTAGGAATAAAATAACAATTAATAATATAATATTTGATTTAAAAACTATTTTGTGTCAATTTTGACACTATTTGATATATGATTTTTTTGAAAGTCATAACAGAATTATATGTTCGAACCAAGTTGATTAAATCAACACTAATATATCATAGTAACCTAGAAAATTAGTGGAATTCATAAAAAGTCTTAAATTACATTTATTTTGGTATTTATATTATCAATTATGTCAATATTTCATTAATAAGATAATTACTGCATCATCTTCGTGTCATATATAAATTAAATTATTTGATGTCTAAAAATTACAAATAAAATACCATCATGTAGGAAATATTTTTAGATTTCTAACTAATATTTAAAATCGAATTTATCTTATGTATAACCCCATATTAAAAAATGATTTACTTATTAAACTTTGATTTTAACTATTTTAACCCTTCTTTAAATAAATTAATAATAAATGTCCTAATCTAATCCAAGTGGGCCTAAATGGTCATATTTTATTCCTAAGTTTGTTTTTGGTCGAATTACGCTTGTACAATAGAATTAGGACATGTGTTAGGGTAATATTGATATCATATTTACCCTTAGTTACCCTATTTACTATTAACCGCGGTAAAAATAGTAAAAAGTTACTATTCACCAAAAAATTATATTCATCTCATTGAACCACGTTTTAGTCCTTGATATTAACCGTGTCTCTCGGATTTTTGAAATTCCATTCACAGAAGCGGTAAAATTAAGTTTTATGAAAAATTCAGTTTTTAACCTACCACTTAGTGGTTTCACTATTCATCAAAAATTGAAAGTTTTCAGAAAAATACGAAAATTTCACCCTAGGCTAATTTCGATATTCTGAGTCCAAAAATGAAGTCCATTTTGAAAAATAAAATTTATAAAATTTTAAAAAGTGGTTATTACTATTCATAACGGCTAGTTTTAATAGCATATTGTTGTTTAGTGAAACTCGGTATTGCGTACGACGCAAGCTATCGAGGAAGGTCGCGATTGCGTGCAAAGCAAGCCAAGCAAGTGTTGTGTAGAAAAAGATTCCTTTGATGGTTTATATAACATAAAAGTCTCGGGTGTTACATTCTACCCCCCTTAAAAAGAATTTTGCCCTCGAAATTCGTCACTTTGTAACAAACAAATGAGGATACTTCTCCCTCATCATATCCTCAAGCTCCCATGTAGCTTCTTCAAGTTGGTGGTTCCTCCATAAAACTTTCACCAAGCGAGTGGTCTTGTTTCGTAGGACTTTTTCGCTACGATCCAGAATCTCTATCGGCTGTTCATAAGAAATATCTTGCTCCAGCGGTACAACTTCTGAGCTGAGTACATGTGAAGTATCTGGTATGTACTTTCTCAGGAGAGATACATGGAACACATCGTGAACTTGAGAGAGATTCGGTGGAAGCGCCAATCGGTAATCTACCTTCCCAACACGATCCAGTATTTCGAAAGGACCGATATATCTAGGGCTCGACTTCCCCTTCTTTCCAAATCTCATAACCCTCTTCCAGGGAGATATTCCTAAGAACACTTTATCACCCACTTCAAACTCTAGGTCTTTTCTTCGGTTGTCGGCATAACTTTTCTGTCGACTCTGAGCTGCTCTTATGTGTTGTTGAATAGATCTGACCTTTTCTGCCATTTCATCAACGAGATCAGCTCCTAATAGCTTTCTTTCCCCAACTTCATCCCAGCAAGTTGGAGTCCTGCATTTCTTTCCATAGAGAGCTTCATAAGGAGCCATCTGAATACTGGAGTGAAAGCTATTATTATAAGAAAATTCCACCAAAGGTAGGTGTTGATCCCAACCTCCTTTGAAATCCATAGAGCAAGCTCTCAACATATCTTCTAGGGTCTGAATTGTTCTCTCAGACTGACCGTCTGTCTGGGGATGATAAGCAGTGCTGAAACTCAACTCTGTATCAAGAGTATGATGAAGACTTCGCCAGAACTTCGAGGTAAATCTCGGATCCCGATCATATATAATAGAAAGTGGTACTCCATGCAATCTTACCACTTCCTTTACATATATCCTGGCAAGCTGATCTAGATAGAAATCCTCTCTAATAGCAATGAAGTGTGCAGACTTTGTAAGACGATCAACTATGACCCAGATAGCATTATTGCCTTTGGATGTTTTAGGAAGTCCTGTGACAAAGTCCATAGTGATGTTTTCCCATTTCCATTCGGGTATGGGTAATGGTTGTAACATCCCCTTAGACTTCTGTCTCTCAGCTTTAACTTGTTGACAAACCAAGCATCGAGAGACATATTCAGCAACATCTCTTTTCATGCCATCCCACCAGAAGTACTCTTTCAGGTCCCTATACATCTTCGTGCTTCCAGGATGAATAGAGAATGACGAACTATGAGCCTCATCCAGCAGCTCATTCTTTAATTCGGGGATGGGAGGAACGCAAACCCGATTCCTGAACTTTATTATCACATCACAATCAAGGTTGATTTCAGGAACATTTCTCACCTTCTTTTGTAACTCGACATCTTATTTCTGTGCCTCTTTAATCTTCACATGTATAGATGGTTGAATATTCATTTGAGAAAGATAAAATTTTTCCCCTTCCATTATAATTCCAAGATCCATCCTTTGTAAATCCATAAATATTGGATCTTTTGTGATCCTCATCATGGATAAACTAGCATGGTCTTGTAGACTTAATGCATCTGCCACCTTGTTTTCTTTCCCAGGGTGGTAATGGATTGAGCAGTCATAATCCTTAATCAGCTCCAACCATCTTCTTTGACGCATATTCAACTCCTTTTGTGTGAAAATATACTTTAAACTTTTATGATCAGTATAAATATCACACCTTTCACCATAAAGGTAATGCCTCCAAATCTTTAATGCAAAGATTACCGCAGCCAACTCCAAATCATGTGTTGGGTAATTTTTCTCATGGATTTTCAACTGTCGTGAGGCATAAGCTATCACCATATCATTTTGCGTAAGAACACACCCCAATCCCTTCTTGGATGCATCACTGTAGATCACAAACCTTTCTCCACTACAAGGCAGTGTGAGCACAGGTGCACTGGATAACCTTCTTTTCAACTCCTTGAAATTCTCTTCACATTCCTCTGTCCAGACAAACTTAACTCCTTTCCGAGTCAACTTGGTGAGTGGATTAGATAATCGTGAAAATTCTTTTACAAAATGTCGATAATAACCAGCCAAACCAAGAAAACTTCGGATCTCAGTTACTGTTGTTGGTCTTGACCATCTTTCGATAACCTCTGTTTTTGCTGGATCCACAGATATCCCCGCTTTTGAGATTATATGACCCAAAAATGAAACTTTTTGAAGCCAAAATTCACACTTGGTAAATTTGGCATAAATCTTCTCTTTTCTCAGGGTATTCAATATAATTCTCAAGTGATCTTCATGATCTTCCTTGCTCTTTGAATAGACAAGAATATCGTCTATAAAGACTACCACAAATTGATCAAGATAGTCTCTAAAGACTCTATTCATTAGATCCATGAAGATAGCAGGGGCATTAGTAAGACCAAATGGCATCACTATAAATTCATAGTGTCCATACCTTGTACGGAAAGCCGTCTTTGGTATATCCTCCCTTTTGACCCTTAATTGATGATACCCTGAACGAATATCAATCTTGGAAAAGTATTGAGCTCCGCGTAGTTGGTCAAATAAGTCATCAATGCGTGGGAGAGGATATTTGTTCTTGATAGTGATCTTGTTAAGTTCTCGATAATCAATGCAGAGTCTCATTGATCCATCTTTCTTCTTAACAAATAGAACAGGTGCTCCCCAAGGTGACGCACTAGGGCGTATGAATCCCTTATCAAGATTCTCTTGGAGTTGCTTCTTCAATTCCTGCAACTCAATTGGGGCCATTCTATAAGGTGTCTTTGAAATAGGCAAAGCACCCGGTACGAGTTCTATTGAAAACTCAACTTCACGATTTGGTGGAAGACCCGGTAATTCCTCCGGAAAGACATCATCAAACTCCCGTACAATGGGCATATTCTTAATCGTGAGTTTCTCACCAACTATTTGAGATAAATAACCTTCATTTAGTGGAATCAATACCCATAAGATGGAAGAAATTTCCACTGGAAGGTTATGTTCATCCTTGCATTGATAGACGATCGTAGGTTGATCTGGAATATGAAATGTGACTTCCCTTCTTTGGCAATTGATATGAGCTCCATGTAGAGAAAGCCAATCCATGCCAAGAATCACATCAAATTCCACTAAAGGAAGGATCACAAGATTTTCAGGAAGCACTTTCCCACAAACTTCGATCGGAGAAGAATTATAAACTTCTGATGCGACTGTTGTGCCATTAGGTGTTGTCACAGCTAACTCAACATCTAATTGTTGAGGAAATACGGAGATACCCTTAGAAAATTCTTTAGAAATAAAAGAGTGGGTGGATCCAGAATCAAATAAAACATTTGCTACTTTAGAGTGTATGGTAAGTGTACCTTTCACCACATCGTTATCGTACTCCACATCGCTGATAGAAATTGAATGTGACTTTCCTTTGTCTTTAGCCTTAAGAGTTTGTTGACGTCGACCATCATCATCAACCCTTGGATTTGGGCATTGATTGGCATAATTCCCCATCTCCTTGCACTTGAAACATTGAAGTGTAGTAGGTTCATTCTGTGTATCCCTTCCTTTGTTTGCATCATTAGACATCTTCTTCCCATTATCACGGCATTCAAATGCCCGATGACCTTCCTTTCCACATTTAAAACATTTACTTGTCCCTTTAAGACAACTCCCTCCATGTTTCTTTCCACACTTTGAGCATAAGGGAAAGTTCATCTTCTTTTCTGTGTGCTCTTTAGATTTTTATTTGAATTCCATCTTCCTCTTCTTATCAAACCCATGTGACTGATGGGTTACTCCAATCTCCATCTCGACTTTGAGAGCACATCGAACGATTTCCTCGTAGCTATTGAAGTCCCTTATGGCTAACGCCCTTCGAAGACTTGGTTTTAAGCCACTAAAGAATCGATCGATCTTACTCTCAGGTTGGATAATAATACCAGAAGCGTACCTTGCAAGTCTTGTAAAATTTGCTTCATAGGTACTAACAGATTCATCATCCCTTTGCTTCAGTTCAAGGAACTCTTTCTCCATCTTTGTTCGGAGAATACGAGGGAAGTACTTATTGAAAAATAAGTTCTTGAACTCGTCCCATTCCATAGACTCAATTTCATCCCTTTGCCTCGTATTCTTAACAAGATTCCACCATTGATCCGCATCTCCTTCCAAACGATACACTGCTAGGATGACTTTATCATGCTCAGAACATTGAAGAACTGAAAATATCTTTTCAGTAGTACTAATCCATTGTTCAGCAACTAATGGATCAGTAGACCCGCTGAAAGAAGGTGGACGCTGCCTCATGAAGGATTCAACAGAATGTTGCTCCCTCCTTTGCTTGTTTGGAAATCCTGCATGATTCATAGCTTGAGAAAGTTGTGTGAGCATGGCTACAAGATTTTGCATTCCAGCTCCCATATCATTTGGTTGCTCAGGGGGACAATCATTGCATTGCCCATCGCATTCCGCATTAACACGGTTCCTTCGGGTTCCAGCCATTGACTAAAACCAAGAAGAATAGTGTGAGCAACACTAATTATAATAGGAAACCACATAATTCAAGAATAAAATTTTCATGCTTATGGTCTTATCCTAGGTTATTCATGGCCATTTCTAAGATTGTGTTCTATGCTTAGACTTATCCGTAGGGTTCTTACTAAGGCTTTCACATCCTAGTTTCCAAAGGTTGACTATACCTTTCCTCTGATACCAACTATAACGACCCATACTTTACATACATTGTTAATACTTAAAAATTGAAGCACACTTATTACAACATATGACAAAACCACAAAGGACCGTATAGGTATAGTGTCTTTAGAAACTGGGAAACATAAACAACTGGTTCATAAATCTTCTACAGTGTCTCCCATTTATTTCATCATATATAGGGTCCCTTTTAGCATATTCTACTTAATATCCATCTTCCTGACCTGGGTAAAAGAAAACATAAAAGGGTGAGCTCAAATGCTCAGCAAGGGAAAATAAAGGAAATAAAAATCATATCATATCTTTTTGAAAATCAAAACCTGCAAAAGAGATCATAATATCTTAACATGGAATAAATCATAGAAGTGAAAATGAGATCCCCATAATCATAACATAAAACTTGAAACTTTGTGTCATGCACACATAATCATGGAAAATCATTTCTTGTTAGTCATGACTCATTGCCAAGACTATCTTAGTGGACAAAGTCCCTTTCTGAACCGAGTTCACTCCTCGTTTCAGTCCTGTATCACTAAACCGAAATAACCTTCCGTTCCAGCCATGTCTATCTCATGAGATATAAAATCATTACCCAATGCATTGGAGGGAGATATATGTCCCACCCATCTTATAATGAATCCTTTCTTATGTGTGCCACATAATCATAAAACATACATCATCGCATAACACATGTAACAAAAATGGGATTCTTGAAACATCATGACATCATAAATCAATTCATATAAGATAAAGGAATTCATAAACATAATTCCATCACAACATAGTCAAATCAATGTAAAAATATGGATAGAAACAGAACCCTTTATTATCTTAGATGGAAAATAATTTTGGTAAAACACTTGAATTGTATTCTTGAGGAAAATATCCTTTCTTCTTCAAAATCAATTTCTTTAAAACATCATGCAATTTTAAAAGAAAGAGATTTTATTGAAAATAGTCATGAAATCTTTTAGAGGAAGATTCATTAAAATAAGGCTTTATAAAACAGTAGAAATCCGTTCGTGCCGTATAAGTTAAAAAAAACATTCTTCGTACTTTTGTCGGAAAAGTCAAAAAGTACCTCGTACGAAAAACGACAAAAGATTCCTTTCATACGTATTACTAAAAACTCACTGAAGGGTAAAAATGGATTTAAAAAATTTTAGGTGGATGGAAATAATATTACATATTGAGTAAACATGGATGTGGATGATAAAATACACCCCAGTAAATACTTACGAATAAACAATCTCGGATAAAAATGAGATTGTGATATTTCCCTTACCTTAGGTCCGATTTGCTTTGTTCGTGTCCGAAGCTCCTGTATAATGGTTTAAATAATGTTATTGACTTATTCCAGAATCATACATATTGATATGATATCATATATGGTCATATTATTAGCTTCTTGTTAGTAATATTTCATTGTTACTTGTTACTCGGGTCTTTATAACTTTTTGTTCTTATGCGTGTTTTGTCGAATAAATTCTTATTCTTATCTTTAGGTTATAGATAATTCATTTCCATAATGGTATTAGTGTAGTATATACCATATTCATTCATTCAATTCTTTTATATAATCATTATGAAATTAAGATCATGTAGAACGAGTCGCATCACATCGTGGAGACGGTATTCCGTACGTACGCACGAGTGATGATATCGTTTCTATGATCGTGGAATTGTATTGAAGTATATATATATTATTTCAGTATCAATATTAATTCATAATAATCATATATAGTTACTCATTACACCATTATACCCATCCTTGTAAGGTGATGGTGGAAAATAGATTACACCACGGCGTGGAGACGGTATTCCGTACGTACGCACGCGCGGTGATTTCATTTTTCCGTAGGATGGATAGAAGGTGAATTAGGGTTGTTTCATATTTATAATAACATATCAGTATGTAAGTAATACTTATGTTATTACTTTATCATGAAACAACTAAAGAATAAGAAGTTGAAGAAGAAAGAAATTGAAAAGATCGGTAATGGATATTACCTCTTCTTTGGAACGCCTCTTTGAATCCCCCACTTAAGGAACTAAGATTGGTCTTTGGAGAAGACCAGGACCTCTAGTATTATTCTACGAAAGTGGAGAGGAGAAAATGGCAGGGGTTGGCCGAGCTTGAGTGCTCAAATTGGTGTGAGGAGGAGGGGGAGGAGGTGCCCTTTTATAAGGGAGGAGAGGGGCACCTTAGGAATATCTCAAAATATTATTTTATATTAAAGTCAAAATCGGTTTATAATGGTTCCAAAGGGTCTTATTTCGAAGCTAAAGTGGGGAAGGGTCGAAATCCTATCAACCAATAGGACTTAGACAAGTTTAGGGTATTATTTTAACCTTATCAATTAGATTTTACTCTAAGTTAATTAATTTAACTTTTACCGTGTCTTTTTGTTTTCTTTCACTATATGGTTAATACACTTACTATAACATGCCAAACGAACCCCAAATTGTTTATTATTAATATATATATCCTTATCTAAGTCATTTGGCCGAACCTTAGATTTTTAGGAATAAAATAACAATTAATAATATAATATTTGATTTAAAAACTATTTTGTGTCAATTTTGACACTATTTGATATATGATTTTTTTGAAAGTCATAACAGAATTATATGTTCGAACAAAGTTGATTAAATCAACACTAATATATCATAGTAACCTAGAAAATTAGTGGAATTCATAAAAAGTCTTAAATTACATTTATTTTGGTATTTATATTATCAATTATGTCAATATTTCATTAATAAGATAATTACTGCATCATCTTTGTGTCATATATAAATTAAATTATTTGATGTCTAAAAATTACAAATAAAATACCATCATGTAGGAAATCTTTTTATCTTTCTAATTAATATTTACAATCGAATTTATCTTATGTATAACCCCATATTAAAAAATGATTTACTTATTAAACTTTGATTTTAACTATTTTAACCCTTCTTTAAATAAATTAATAATAAATGTCCTAATCTAATCCAAGTGGGCCTAAATGGTCATATTTTATTCCTAAGTTTGTTTTTGGTCGAATTACACTTGTCCAATAGAATTAGGACATGTGTTAGGGTAATATTGATATCATATTTACCCTTAGTTACCCTATTTACTATTAACCGCGGTAAAAATAGTAAAAAGTTACTATTCACCAAAAAATTATTTTCATCTCATTGAACCAAATTTTAGTCCTTCATATTAACCGTGTCTCTCGGATTTTTGAAATTCCATTCACAGAAGCGGTAAAATTAAGTTTTATGCAAAATTCATTTTTTAACCTACCACTTAGTGGTTTCACTATTCATCAAAAATTGAAAGTTTTCAGAAAAATACCAAAATTTCACCCTAGGATAATTTTGATATTCTGAGTCCAAAAATGAAGTCCATTTTGAAAAATAAAATTTATAAAATTTTAAAAAGTGGTTATTACTATTCATAACGGCTAGTTTTAATAGCATATTGTTGTTTAGTGAAACTCGGTATTGCGTACGACGCAAGCTATCGAGGAAGGTCGCGATTGCGTGCAAAGCAAGCCAAGCACGTGTTGTGTAGAAAAAGATTCCTTTGATGGTTTATATAACATAAAAGTCTCGGGTGTTACATTAACAACTACCTTTGGTAGAATTTTCATATAATAATAGCTTTCACTCTAGTATTCATATGGATCCTTATGAAGCTCTCTATGGAAAGAAATTCATAACCCTAACTTACTGGGATGAAGTTGGGGAATGAAATCTATTAGGACCTGATACTGTTTATGAGATGGCAGAAAAGGTAAGGTCTATTCAACAACACATAAGAGCAGCTCAGATTCGAAAAAAAATTTATGCCGACAACTGAAGAAATGACCTAGAGTTTGAAGTGGGTGATAAAGTGTTATTACGACTATCTCCCTTGAAGAGAGTAATGAGATTTAGAAAAAAGGGCAATTTGAGACCTAGGTATATTGGTACTTTTGAAATATTAGATCATGTTGGGAAGGTAGATTACCGATTGGAACTTCCACCGAATCTCTCTCAAGTTCATGATGTATTCCATGTATCTCTACTGAGAAAGTACATACCTGATCCATCACATGTACTATGCTCAGAAGTTGTACCGTTGGAGAAAGATCTTTCTTATGAAAAACAACCAATAGAGATTCTAGATCGTAGAGAAAACGTTCTATGAAACAAGACCACTCTCTTGGTTAAAGTTTTATGGAGTAACCACCAATTAGAAGAAGCTACATGGGAACTTGAGGATTTGATGAGGGAGAGGTATCCTCATCTGTTTGTTACGAAATGACAAATTTCGAGGGCGAAATTCATTTTAAGGGGGGTACAATGTAACACCCTGAGATTTTATGAGAAATATTTTTTTTATGTCTTATGTTATATGCAACACCAATATAATCTTTCATTATACACTAAAATGGCTTGGATAGCGTTAAACGCAAGAGAAACCTTCCTCAATAGCTTGTGTTGCACGCAATGCCATGTTTCTCTAACTAATGATATTTTATTATAATACTATGAACTAGCTGTTATGAATAGTATTAATGGAATTTTTAATTTTTATAATTCATCATACACATTTTCGAGAATGATATATGAAAACAAAATCAATTTTTCTGATAAAAGAAATATTTTTTTCAAAAATGAGGTTTTACCGCCTTTTGATGGTGCACCGATTTTAAATATAATTTTTGAAAAGTTTATAAGTTCAATTTTAAAAAATTTACTTCTTCTTTTGAATCATTATATAAAAATTTACATTGGATAAATTTTTGATACTTTTTTGATAACTTTCATATTTTGATGAATAGTAAAAATACGCTAAATTTTTCTTAAAAACAACTTTTTTCATCAAGATAATTTATATTGTAAAATGATAAAATTTAATGGTTTTAAAGTATAAATAGAATATATTTTTATCATTTAATATAATTTATTTCATTGAAATTAATTTTACATTTAATTCATAGATAAAAACATTTCAATCTTTGACAACGTTTTAACTTTTAAAACTCATTTTCTTACCAACGTGATTAATTTTAAATTAATTACTGCAACACCTGTATTTTGAATTTTGATAAATGGATTCAATATTTGGATTCAGTGGGTTTAAATCATGTTAATAGGTTACTTTTATTTTTTTGACATTATGAATAGTAACTACGGTAATTTTTATTTACTATAGTTAATGGTAAATCGGGTAATTAAGGGTAAAAATAAGAATATAAAATTACTCGAACACCTACCAAAATTCTATTGGATGAATAAAAGTCTACCAATATCACCTAAGGGTCAGAAAATATTTTTTTTATGGACTATTGACCATGAGAATGATATAATTGTAATTAAAACCAAAGAAAGTGACAACATGCCACTCTTTTATATCTTATAAGTGTAATAATTTTAATTTAGTGATAAACTTCATAAAACATAAAACATGAATATTCTAAATAAATTTAATAAAATTATGTACATAATGTGAATTTATTTATAATTTTTAGGGATTAAATAATTATCATTAATAAATACATAATAGTGATGTTGAAATTATTTTATTGATTGAAATTTCAAATAAATGTTTTTAAAAATATTAAAATAAATATTATATTAACTATTTAATTTTATCCACGAATTTTATAATTTCATATAAAATATTAGGAATCTATTAAATATTTTGGTTTGAATATATCCTCTGTGTGGATTTTATTTAAATTCAAATAAATGAATAGTGTCAGAATTGACACAATTGTTATTTTATAAAAATAACATATTATAAAATTGTTTTAAAATCCCAAAATTATTTAAAAATTATAAATTTAAATTTATATGGTCTAAAATTTCATAAAGTATCCAATTATGGACAATTCTCAACACATAAGTAATTATTAATAACAATTTAAAATTTAGAATATTATTACAAACACTAAAATTAAATAGATTAAATAAGGATAAATTAAATTGATAATATTTAAAATAAATTCACAACATGTCTAAATTTTATTGGTTTATGATATTAAAACCCTATATCATCTCTTATTGGAATTGAGTTATTTTGGAGGTATTTAAGTGGGGTTTGAATTTGTTAAAAATTGATATTTTTTATATTTCCAAAGGTGCCCCTCTCCTCTCTTATAAAAGGGCACCTCCTCCCTCTCCTCCTCACACCATTTTGAGCCTTAAATCTCAGCCAAACCCTACCAATTTATCTTCTCCACTTCTCTATAAACATACTATAGGTCATCATCATTTTCAAAGACCAACTTTAGTGCCCTAAGAGGACATTTAGAAGAGGCGCGCCGCGGAAGTGGTAATATCCTTTACCGATCCTTTCAAATTTATTTCTTCTTCTACTTCCTCTTCTTTATTGGTTTCATTATAAAGTAATAACATCAGTATCACTAATATACTAATATGTTATTATAAATATGAAACAAACCTATTTTACCATCTATCCGTCCTATGGAAAATGAAATCACCACGTGTGCGTACGTACGAAATACCGTCTCCGCGTCGTGGTGTAATCTATTTTCCCCCACCACCTTACTTTTATGGGTACAATGGTGTAAATAATAACCACATATGATTATTATAACATGATAATAATTTTGAGATATTCTATCATTCACTCCAAGACCATTCAATAATTATTGGAACGATATCGTCGCTCGTGCGTACGTACGGCTGACCGTCTCCACGATGCGATGTGATTCATTCTACAATATATTCATTAAACCATGATTATATAAACGAATTGAATGTATAAATCTGCTATATATTATACTAATACCATTCTATAAATTATTTAGCTATAACCTAAAAATATGAATAACAATTAATTCGACAAAACACGCATAAGAACATAAAGCAATGAACACCCTAATAACAAGTCGCAATAAAATATTACTAATACGAATCCACAAATATGACCATATATGATATCATAACAATGAGTATGATTCTGGAATAATTCAATGACATTATTTAAATCATTATACAGGAGGTTCGGATACGTACAAAGCATATTGGACCTAAGGTAAGGGAAAATCTCATAATCTCATTTTTATCCTAGATTGTTTATACTTCTGAATTTACTAGGGCATATTTATCATCCACCTCCATGTTTACTCAATATGTAATATTACTTCAATCCTATTAAAAAAATTTAAATCCAATTTTACATATTGGTGAATTTTAGTTAAAGATATAAAAGGAATCTTTTGTCGTTTTCATTAGGAGATACTTTTTGACTTTTCCAGCCAAAGTACAAGAAGAATTTTTTTAACTTTATGACATTAATGGATTTTTATGATTTAATAGACCATTATTTCCATGAATCTTACTTTACAAGTTTTCAAGTTTATTTTTAATTAAATTCTTTTAGTTTAAAACTGTATGACATGTTATAAAAGGAAAAAAATTGATGTAGAAAGGATATTTTCCTCAAGAATGGAGTTCAAGTGTTTTATCAAAATTATTTTCCATCTAAGATAATATAGGGTTCTGTTTCTATCCCAATTATTACATTTATTTGATTATGTTGTGATGGAATTATTTTTATGAAGTCCTTTTATCTTATATGGATTATGTTATAATATCATGATGTTTAAGAATCCCATTTTTATTGCATGGGTTATGCTATGATATATGATTTATGATATTGTATCACACATAAGAATGGTTTCAATATGAGATGGGTGGGACCTATATCTACCTCCAATGGATTGGGTAAAGATTTATATCTCATGAGATATACATGGATGGAAAGACAATTTAATCTAGTTTAGTGATACCGGATTGGAACGAGGAGTGAACTCGGTTTAGAAGTGGACTTTGTCTGCTATGATAGTCTTGGCAATGAGTCTTGACTAATATGAAATGATTTTCTATGATTATGTGTGTTTGCCACAATGTTTCATGTGTTATGTAATGATTATTAGGATTACATTTCACTATTATTATTTATCCCATTTATGATATTATGATCTCTTTTTCAAGTTAATATTTTCAAAATGTTATGTTCTTATGAATATGATATGATTGATATTTCCTTTGTTTACCCTTAATGATCATTTTAGATCACTCTTTTGTATGTTTTCATTTCCCCAGGTTAGGAAGAAATGTATTAAGTAGGATATTCCAAAAGGGACTCTAGATATGATGAAATAAATTGGGGACAATTTAGATTCTTTATGAACCAGTTGTTTATGTTTCCCAGTTTCTAAATACACTATACCTATATGGTCCTATCATAGTTTTGTTATATTTGGTAATAAGTATGCTTCAATTATGAAGTAATAACAATGTATGTAGAGTATGGGTCGTCATATATTTTGATTTAAATTTCACCAAAAATCATGATTTTTTTTTAAATTTATGTATTTGAGGTGTTGATTGGATCATATAGGTTTATTTCAATAAAATTAAACTTATTACAAAAAATAAAAACATTAACCTATGTTGTTGTGTACCCAATGGATTAATACCAGGTACCCATTGGAGGTGGTAGTGGGAGAAGTAATAAAAATTGGTACAACTTTATTATAGTGATCCTAGAGAGTGTACGTAGTGGCTACCAGGTAAACGGTAGAGGTTGGGTGGGTTAATTATGGATTTCAGCTTGTTTTTTTTAAATAATTAATTCTATTAAATTTTAAATTTTCGAAAATGTTAAGAACCACTCCCTCATTTATTCTAGGATGTATTCACCTCTAACACACTCCTTTTTCCTTCTCATCCATGTCATAGAGTTTTATTTTTAGTGGTCATATATGAGTCTCGTATATTTTATAAGGTCATTACTAATAAGGTTTTGACTCCTCCCCCCTTTAAATCACCATTTAGATCACTATTTGACTATGTTTTATTGGTTCTTCAATATTTTAGGAGGGTGGTTTTCCAATTTTAACTTTCCTTCATTTCTTAAATTCAATATTTTATGACCAAAAAAATTATTTTGTGAGTATATTAGAAAACCTTATAAAAACCTAGGCATGAAATTTCCATTAAAGTATCAATTATCATTAAAATGACACAAGGTCCTTCCATTTTTCCTAAAAAACCACTAGTAATGTCTACATAAAAACAAAACAAAAAAGAACCCAAAAAAATCCACAAAGATAAATATCCATTTAAAATATTTAATACATTCCCATGTGCATGCACAGAATGTCACTACTTATAGAACCAACATAGAGATATTAAATTAGATCATTGACATCAAACCTTGTCTGAAACACTAAAAATCATTGTAGTCCAAAAAAACAACCTCAGGATGTAAAAAATATTTTAAAACAAAATTTATTGTGATAAAATAAAATTAAAAGTATAGGAATATAAAGAAACTCAAACTCCATCAATCATTCATATGTTCTAAAAAATAAACTATCAAAAGCCATCACCAAATCCAACTCCAACATCGAACCAAAATTTCCATGTAATTCCTGGTAAATTGAGGATAGGATAGAGACATAATAGTCGTTAAATGCATATAAAGATTCCATATGTGCCCTTAGGTAGTAGATCGAATGTAAAATTACATAATACGACTCTAAAATAAGAATATATTGATGTAAATATAACCATAGAATATTGGTTTCAACTAATCCCTTTAACTCCTTAAAATCTATCCTTTTTCCAACCTATGTAGGGAAAAATAAAAATTTAGACTTATTTTCCTCATTATGTTTATGCTATATGGAATCAAAAAAAAAATATATAAACAACCTTTATCTTATCTCAGAACTGTGAAGGAAATAAATCCTTAGTATGTTATCATTCTACTAAATCTGTTATCATAAGTGAAGTGACATACCCTTCTAGTCATCAATAACTTTCATTTTTCTAGATATGTCATTATTTGATAGAAATTACCTCCTATAAATAGAAGGATCTTTATATAAAATCAAAAAAACCTAGTTAATATTCTTAATTTAAATATACATCTATTCCAAAAATCCCTTTGTATAATGAATCTTTCCCACTAAAATTTTCATCAAGGTTTTATAAAGATTAGAGTCTTCAATCATATGTATAGGATTAATCCTAGTATAAACAATATAATTCTTTGAGGATATGAAATATTTTTTACAATTATTCTTTCCTAAAAAAATATTCTTTAACCTACATATCATTTCACTAACTTAATTATCCCTGAGAGGTCGAACAAACTATTGGTTTTCAATGGGAAGGACCTTGATAGAACCAAGTAAGTGGTATCTTTATTTATGTTTTGTATTTACAAGAATGAAATTAATTATAATAAATAAGAAACCCTGATCGACCCAAGTTGGTTTTAGCTTTCTTTATTATTGTTATTTACATGCATGGAATGAATTGTATGAAACACAAAATGTGCTAATTTTCATAATTTTAATTTAAATTATAAAAAAATTCCCCAATTCCTTTAAACTAAAGGGATAAAATTTGGTGATACATTTTCATAAAATATCTATGAGATAGTATTTTAGTAATTAATGAAATTTACCTTGAATTTTCATATTATAGAATTATAACCTAATACCCATGGAAAAAATATATTCTTTTTTTGATAACTTATGAGACTTGTGTGGTGTCTTTAACAAATCGTCATGGGGTTTTGATTGTCTAGAGAAGGGATGGACAATTATGAGTCTTTAGATGGTAAGTTTCTAGTGAGAATGAACACTTTTTTATATGTTTAATAATTAATAATAATTGGTACTATTTAATTATGTTAAATATTTCACTACCATAAATTCATGATATATTGGTGGTTACTCTTCCACCCATTGAGATAGTGTAGTGTTAATTCATCCTCTTATATTAGAATAATAGTATATTTTCCACTCAAGAGAAGATAATGATTCATAATTCCCTATCAAGATGGTGTATTGGTGATGTATCTTCCACCTAGAGTTAGTTAGTGGTGGATAATTCATCCATAATTAAGATGCATACCAGTGGTATATCATCACACACTTATAGGAACTTTCATTGAAACTAATCATCTACATAGGGATTCGAAATAGTGTTATACTATCCCCCATATATTGTGATTGGTGGTGCATTTTCCACCTATGGTGAGTTGTCTTGATGATATATCTTAACCCTTATACTTTTAGTGGTGGTGCATTGTCCACCTAAATTTTTTATTCTTAGTTCATCAATAGTTGATTCATTAACCGTTGACATGGGATTGTTGAATAGTATTTTACATAGTTTGGTTAAAATGGAGATGTATTGTTCACCTATCATATTCAATAGTGATATATCATCTAGATTTATTTTGATATAAGGATTGATATATTATTCATTATTAAGTCGTGTCTAAACCATGGTTATATGATTCCATTACATATCGTCACACATGGCTTGATTGTAGATAAATCCTTGTAGTGATAGGTTTTTTAATTATTTATATTATTATCATTACATATTTTTAATTCAATATTATTTACTATAATTTCTAGGGACAATGTAAATAGAATCCTACTGAATTATCATTTAACCCTACTTTAGTGCTCTGGTACAAAATAATACTTCATCCTTTTGACCCAAGTATGGAAAAAAACATAATACTTTATACTATTGATCTAATGATAACTTATTAGAGTCATGATACAAGTTTTGGAAAGGGAATGTTATTAATTTTTAGGATTATCCCTTTCTTATAATTCCTTTTTAATAAGTTTCTATGATCTTCCCATGAGATATTATGTTTATATTGTATAACTTTATTGAATTTAAAATATCTTTTTTTGATAAAGCTTGATTTTGAATATTTAATTTGAGAATATACTTAACTATAACATATTTTGTCTTATTGATGTTATATGATGATGATTATTTATTGATACTTTTTATGATATGTTTTAAAGATATATGTGTCTGGGAGTATAGTCTCCCCACTAGTCATGTTATAACCCATGCATTTAGTCTATAGACTTTGGAATAAGAGGATTCCTGCTTGAGGTATGTAGTGATATCATTCAATCATAATGGTGTTAAACTATATTGAGGCCCTTGAATCCATACAAATTATCAATCTAAATCCTTTATACATCCTATTACTTGAAATGCAGACATTATAATCTATATGAGCACCAAGGTTCCTATGTAGGGTGTAAGGAAAACCCCATCTTGGCACTACTAATAGGGTTCTATATATCCCTCCATGTGTAGTGAATTTATGTATAAAAACAAAATAAAGTAGAAACAAAAAATACAAGAAATATCATCAATTAATCATGTTCTAAGCAAGATACCACTGTATGTGACCGTACATTATTCATCCATTATTGTGGTATCATGATTACTATCACATTTTAAACATACCATAGATTAATAAGGAATACTAAATATAATCAGTCTGAATTAGCCACATTAAATGAGAAAAGTATTAGTAAATATCATGATGCATATATAGTCATAAATTATTGAGAAACTATGAATATATCAAACCATTTGATCATACCAACACTCGAGATGATGAAAACATGGGTAGTTTAACTCAACACACTAATCGCTGGGGGGATATTCCACTCCCTATTTAGAACTACATTATTATATTCAATGTGAAATATATTAGATTTATTTATTTAATTCAAAACACTTATCTATATTCATGTAATGGAGAAATTATGGGTTGCATAACTCAATTGTGATCTTCCATGAACATATAAAGAAATATAACATGGTAGTGTAATAAAGCACCTTGATCCCTAGGTCTTGGAACTTATTCTACTAATAATATTTATATAAAGGTCATGATATAACAAAAAAAAACATAATCTATGTCATCAAACTCATCTTGAATTCAATCCATATATTGAACACTGCTCTATGTAATCCCACATGTATCACAAGAATAAGACATCCTTATTCATCTCATTACACTAAAACATATCAACATAACCCATAATACAAATGATAATCCTTGATAATTTCAAATACATTAGTCCATAGTCAATATTCTATTACTAAACTACCTATCATATTTAGATATATAATCATAAAATATCCATATCATGAGGTAATCTCACACTTGAGGTCTAATATAATTCAACCTGACATCTTTCTATATCACTAGAATATATAAAACACTGTTAGGTTCTTAAATAGATAAAAAATCCATCCCACAATTTAACATATGATAAAAATATAATCCAATCTGAAATACATCACATAATTATCTTCCCAATTTTATTACATTATAAAGGCATGATAGTCCATGGAAATCTCTCACTGTGACTTATTCATTTAGTGGAATCCTAGAATAAATATTACACCAATCTACCCATAGTTATCATACTTACCTACACAATCAAAAATTCATAAAACTAAAAAATATACTTCAAATCATAACATATACTAATTCCTCACTTAAACAAAGCTCATTATCATGAGAACTTATGTTCTTACTTTACCATTTCTTAGCACCCCTAAAAATATACATACTTTGTAATCATACTCTTTAATATCTATAATAAGTCCACTATTATAAAAAGAAATATAATCTAAAAGAATACTCATAGTTTTATAGTATCTTTCCTATAATTTTATTCCTCTTTATCTTGATGTTTTATGGTTTTAATTATATTCCCAAATCATTTCACATGTAATTTTCAAGAATACTCACTAAACAATAACATTATCCAAGGTCCAAACACCTAGGTTCTCCATAACCAACTCTCCAAGGATCATCATATGAAATTTTGTATTTATATCATGAGCCTAGATCAAATTAAGGTCCATAAAGCATAAACATACATAACTTTTCTTTGTGTAATAGATTATGGGAATAACTAAAATATCCAAAACATACATAGAATGCATGGTATTATCTTAGAAGGCTTTAACAAAGTCTATTATAAAATTTAAAACTCCCATGGATGAATTTCATAATTATCAATCTTAGACCACAAATAAAGTACATGTAAATCATATATCATATATATATACATGTTATATGTTATGAAATATTAATGAGATGATTTACTTAACTCTAATATGAGTTAATTTATCTAATATCATGACTTCAACTAGCCTCATTAATAAAAAATATTGAAATTAGACAAATTGGACCTCAAATAAGAAATATATTTCAATATTTTTTATATAAAAAAATAAAAATAAAAAACCTTGAGCTTACATTAGCCTCATTTATTGATGAATTTTTCTTTAAATGATTCGTTGTTCTGGTAAAACATGGTTATCTAGGGGCCCATATAATTTAAGAGGGGGTTGAAAATGAGAGATAAAAGGGGAAAATGGGATCTATAAATGAAACTAACAAAAGTATTGGTAGGTGTATTTTTTATTATTTTATGATAAATTATTAAAAACAAATACTTTTAATAAAATCCTTCATATGATACCGAGTACTATATGGATGGCCACCAAGTACTCATTAGCTACAAAAAATTCTATAGCATAGTAAACCGTAATAGGTACCTAGTTTAGTTTTTTTATTAATATATAATCATTTAACACCATTATGAACTTACTCTATCTATTTTTAATTACATTTAACTTTCAAAACTATAATAAAATCATCTCTTAGAGATGTCCCCACTCCTAAAAATTCAATATGAATCAAAATTCATAAAACAATATTTCTCCATATACCTAAAAATTGAAATTCCTTCCAAATACACAAACATGTTATAACAAATTTCATTATAAATAACAACATTAAATAAATAATCTATAAACATCAACATATTTAAAATTTAAACAAATTCATGTTTATGTCTACCAACTATTTTATTTATCTAGGATTTGTGATTTTTTTAAATATGCAATACCAAACCAATGCCAGTGTGGTGATTTATATTTATTGTTTGAAAACAAATATAAAAATATAGAAATACATGGGGTATAAAATCTCTAAAGCTATATTATATTTTCAAAAAATATCATCATTTCATCCCCTTTCACACTAAAATCAAGATTTATTCATTTTTTACTTTTCATTTTCCTATCACATCTTCACTGTGAAATATTTCATAAAATTAATAGAGAGTGAATCACTAATTATAAAGAAATGAGTTAACTAGAACATTAATCCTAAATTCATTGATTAGTGTGGGAAATAATAAGATTTACTAGGGAAACCTAACTTTCCATTTACACATCTTTTTATAATTTTTCCTCATATTCATCTTTATATTGTTTTGGTATTTCAAATGTGACTCCCATGATGTACAATACAAAACAATTCAATAAAAATGTTATAAAATAAATTATAATAACAAAGAGTATGGTAGTATATCATCATAGTTCATTATTTTATAAAATACATCCTTATATATTCATTCATGTAATATGATATAGATGTATTTCCATTGGCCTTCCTCACTATCATGTATCACAAATGGGAAAAGTAACTTCAACTCCACATTTGGAATCAATGATAGAATATCTATATTCCAATAAAACAGTATTTAATATATATATATATATATATATTTGAAAAAATATAAATATTTCTTATAGGTTCTTAATTTTTCTTCATTTGTTGTGTCTCTCACTTAGTTCATCACATCCGATTTAAAATAACATCCATGGGTATATTGTGTTTTCCTCATCCCATTTCTTAAAAATATTCTAATACTAACATAAGAATTTTAGTATAGCATCACATTGTAACAAGTTGATATATTCTAATTGATTTATAATCACAATTCAAAATTATAGATTTATTATTTACTTTATCCTCATGATCATACTCTATATTTCAATGTACATCCCCATGAGTTTCATTTTTTAAGGATTATCATAATAATAATATTCACAATCCGTCATGATCTCCATAAGAAAAGAATTTTTTTCTTTAACATTGATATTATGTACTCCTCTTTTTCATGAACCATTATCTCAAGTTTTATACATAGATTTTTCAAAAAAATGGTTCATATATTCCATAATTTATTTAAGTGATTGATCATTAGAAAACATAAATTATTATGCATCTAAAATTTCTAGGAATACTAATTTTTATGGGGTGGTACCTTAAAAGTACAATATAATATCCCTTATAAGATTAATTATAAAATAACATATCACATCTTGAAAAATATTTTTTTGAGATTATTTATCATAATACCTTCTATTATTTTTCATCAGACACCATTTTTCAACTTACCATAGATATATGAAAGATTTTAAAACAAAATTAATCATAATATTTTCTTAATTTTATAGATTAGAAATAATTTTCATTTCATTTATATTTTATTTCAGATAGTAAACATGGGTGATATTATTCACTACTGCATAAATTAAATATACAATGAAATTTAGAAAGATAAATTAGGTAAAAATGACCATGAATGTAAAAACATTGTTTTTTATTCAAAATATTATTAATAATGAATTAAAACGAGTAAACTTAAGAGGGTTGAATTATGGTGAAATGAAACAAGACCATTTTTTAATTGTTTTTACCACTTTTCTTTCATTTTTTACTATAAATTTGAAAAACATAATATTAATAGAGACTTTTTCCCTAATATATATTGAGGGTACTTCAAAGGACACATTCAATCACATCACACCAATAAAAAAAATATTAAATAGATCATACATGATTTACATTCTTTATCTAATTTGGGTTACATCCATGGTTTTTGCTGAATCATGAAAACATCCTCACTAGTGAAACAAATATGACTAATTAATATATAGGTTGAGGGATAACTCTAAATACTAAAATTTAAAAAGTTTATAGGGATACCATTAATTATTAAAGTCTCAAAATGGTGTGGGGTACTACCACTTTCAAGATAAACTCATTATCTTGTTTGTATTTCACCATTTTTAAGAAAAATATATGTATATCACCATCTTTATTGGTTACTTATTTATAAATTCTTGGTATACATTCTTTTAAATATAATTTCCCTCATTATTCTTCATCATCATCACTATTCTAATATTTATCACTTATTATACAATTATTAGGGTATTCAAATGTAAATTTATTTTTTATCCAAATCCATTGCCTCATATATGCATATATGTATCACATTCTAATTAGTTAGCTCTATATTTTTAATGTCTAAAATTATTCTTGTTTCATTCATGCATCAACATCATTATCATGATTCATTTATCCCCCTCACCACATCTTATTACATATCATTATATCTATTTATTATTATCTCAATGCATCCTTTATTTAATTATCCAATAAACATGTTTCACTTATTCGGTGGTTCTCACCATGATCATAACATCTTCATATTGTTTCTTCAATAATATTATTCATATTCTCATATATTTATTGTGTACATATAATACTAAAAAATTATTCTTATAATAAAATAGTATAAATTCATAATATATATATTCCAATAACTATTTTAATTATAAAATAATTATTCCGTGATCACTCTATGTCAATGAGTATATAATAAATTTCCCACATTATGAACATAATCCAACTCGATGATCACTATCTCCAATGATCATCTTTCATATAGTCATTTCATGGTACGAAAAAAATTAAATACTACACATATATCATTATTAAGTGACTCATGAACATATAATAATCGATGAAATACATCAAGAGTATCTTAAATATTATATACATCCCATGATTCTTTCATTGATATAATCATATCCCTAACATTGATATACATGTAATAAGTTTTTCTAAATTTTTATTTTTTGTGTTATCCTTATTTAAACCATTATTATTATCCATGATATCCAATTCTACCATTCATTTTGATATATTATTGTTTTCATTTATGTAATATTCTTTTCTGAATAAATTATTGAACTTTTAGTAATGGTAGCTCAATGAAAATTTCTATTATATAGTCCAAGATAACTATATATCATACATTTAATCTATATTATTGTTTGAAACTCTTTCATATACTATTATTTTCTATTATTCTCGAGTAAGTATTTCTATTTCTTATCTATAACACAGTTTTAAATATCATGGAATTTCCATCTGGTATTCTTCTGGATTAAATATCTCATCTCTTATATATCATCTCCTATGTTTTTGGGCGTCATATACCAGTCACCCATTATCATTTCAAAAACAATAATTACATTTCATCATTATTGGGAAGTTAATCCCATAAGATTTAAATCATATAACTATACCAAACATATCTATTAAATATGAAAAGTTATTTATATGAATGAAAATATTATACCCATGAATAAACATTCTAAAAAAATGTATTGGAATATAAATAATTATAATTTATTTCACTATATCACCTTTAATGGTATATCCCAATTACTAGATGATATAAACTACTCTATAAATCTATTCTGTACTTCTCCTATATATCATGTGAGTAAAAAATTTCAAATCATTCAATGAATCGTATTTCTTCCCTTGAGGAACTTGTTTTTTCAACCCATGAGATTTGGTACGTTTTTAGTGCCTTCATCCATCCCTTTATATTTATGTGTTTTACCTAAATTAATGACTATATCATAATGAAATTTTTTTATTAGATACAATGAAATGAATAATTCATTTATTAAGTGAAGAAATACCCTCAAGTCATACATTGTGATACAAAATAGAAACATTGTCCCATATTCATGTTTTCTTATCAATTTTAACAAAACAATTTTATATCATCCTATTATATATAGTGAATCTTTAAAAGACAACAATTAATAAAAACAACCATTATCCAATCAATTCTAGTCTTCTCTAGAATATATTCAAATGATTATCTATTCACCCTATAGTATTTTTAATGTAAACTAATAAAATTATAATTCACTAAAATAGTTCAATTATATAATATTAATGATTCCTACTAATAAATATGTTTCCTAATAATCTATGAGGATATATTATTGTATACCCATAGTATTTTAAAATAATAACATTATCTTTGATGGCATATGGTACACACATCACCAAGTAAAGGCGGACCCTGATTATTTGTGACCGTTATAACCTATACATTAAATTATAAGATATTAATAGTATTAAAAACAATAAAATAATTATAAATGACTTAATTTATATAAAATTAATGATAAAATCTTATTAAATAATCACTTAATTTTTAGTAATCCATTTGTTTCTTAAAAAAATACATTTTGTTCAAAAATTATTTTTATTGATTTTCGTGAGATAATATTATAATGACTGTAAATAATTTAAAAAATTTATTTGATATAATGGATTTCCTTTTTGAAATAATCATATAAAAATTAACCAATCGTGTATTTTTTGGATAATATTAATGTTTTAATAAATAATGTAAAATGTCAATTTTTATAGAATTGTCATTTATTTGTATTAAATTAAGAAATTAAAAAGTAAATTAATTATTTTAATTTGATTTATTATTACTATAATTATTATTTAGTTAAATTTTAACAAAATAATTAAACTTAAATAATCTTTATATAGTATTTTTATATAAGTTTATTCTTATAATTAAAAATAATTGTTTTTCTTAAAACTATCTTAATGTGCATAAATTTGTTCCATTTAAATTAAATAATGTAACCCCTAAAAATGAATGATTTAAAATAAATTTATAGATTAAATTTATTAATTTATTAATTTTAATTCATTTAATTATAGTTTTTATTTATACATTTAGTATAAGATCATATTTTCCATGAAAATTACATTTTTTGGAAAAGAAATGTTTTATCATGCATAAAAGTTTTATTTTAAATTAAAATATTTAACTTATTGGAATTAAATTTAATAAAATGGGTTCGATATTGTTAATCAAATTAATTAATAATAAATAATATTTTCAAATTAATTTTCTTATAATAAATAATAAATATAGTAACCATATGTTATGACAGTTAATGTTAAAACTGTTTTACTGAGGGGTAAAAATAAAGAGCTAAAGGAGCTAACATTTGAAAATTTTTTATTTTGAATTTTATAAGTGTTAATATACCATTTCACCCATCTAATTCATTATTTATCAATTTTCAAGGCACTTGTCTTGAGTGTGACTTCCCATTATTGAATAGTTTTACATAAGTATAAAAAATGTCACTTATCCTCAATAATAAAAGGGAACCCACTATCATCACTTATTCACACATTTAAAGCCATTTGGATCAATAATAACATGAAAAATATCACCAAAAAATCCATTTTAGAGCTTTTGGCCTTCCCAAAATACCAACAATATGGTCCTTGTTAAGAGATCCAAAGGGGGTCTTCTATGTGAAGGTATTCATCTTCACTGAGCTCCTTATTTTTCTTCTTCTTTTTCATCCATCAGTTATTTCATAAAAAATCCAATATAATGACATCATTACCAATTATATAATAATATTTTATTATATTTATGTTATAATATTTATCTATCTTCTCTTCCATAAAATTGTAAATGAAACCATAATTCATTTGTACGCCCGATTAACACCTCACAAATTGATGTAATTCATTTTGTACCATCGCATCCCACATATGTTCATGATTATGGACGAAATTATCATATATATTATACATTATACATTAATAATTATATAAAATTTATATATCATTTACATTCTTACCTTTACTTCCTTGGAAAAATGATAATGTTGTTCATGTGTATGGAGGACTACCACTACGCAATGCGATGTGATTCATTTTTTTATTACAACATCACATATATGGTATATTTAAGTGTATTTAACAACATAGTATAATATTTATGATATTATTAAAACTATGAAATGATAAAATAGCACTCTTTTTCTTTCCATCATGATCATTGAACAATATAAATGTTACAGAGGCGTACATACGCCTAACCATCTCCATGAGTGTAACATAATTCATTTTTCATATACATAATTCATGGTTGTTTTTAAAAGTATAATTTATATATAAAAATTATAAATATTTCATTATTACTATGGATATGATGGATCAATGACCCCTTTGAATATGGTTATCACACTGATATCGTTTTGAAAATATAAACTAACCATTCTCAATAACACCTGATATAGACATAACAGTTTAAGTTACTTAATAAATCGTTAAAATAAATGAATAAAATGGTTAAGTATATTGTATTAGAGTTGAAAATTTTCCTTAAGAAAATAAATAATTGATATATTTTTATTATACATGATATAAAATACATACACAAAAAATTATGGACTCGAGGTAAGGGATTCGTCTAAAAAACTTCCTTCATTGAGACACAAGTTCTTTTATGCACCTAATTTATTTTAAATGTTGTATATAAAACCAATTTATAAATTATATCATGAAATATCCATAATTTATGATCTTTTATGTTGTAATTCTTTGACTAAATTTCTGGGAGTTATGATTCACATGTTACCAAATCTATAAGGTTTTAGGTTTCAGTCTCACTTTAATCGGGATCTTTTATGTTTGAATTTTCATTACAGAAAATTATTTTATAATTATCTAATAAAACCCTTTAACTTTATTACCAATAATTTATTAATGAAATTTTAATTTAATTGTACCATCTTCCTCTCTTTTAAACATATAATGATTTAGAAAATGTTTTTTTTAAACCCATCTTTATTCTTCTTCTTGATCAAAAATGTGTTTTCTTCCAAGTATTTTAAAATAGTTTTCGAAATTATCATATTAATTGTAAAATTAATTTTTTAATATTAATAAATTTTAATTAAATTATATAGAAGGAATATTAATTTAATTTTCTTGAAAAACTACGTATTATCTTTTTACAAAAAATTAGAATGGGATATTTACTTTAATGCACTTGGCATGAATGAAATTTACTATCATCCTGACCACATGTTAATTTTATGATTCCATTTAAATTTTCTTTCATTATTTTAAAATAAATTTTTTATCCTAATATTCTAGAAATTATTAGTTTTTAAAAGTGATTATTTAATTGAAAAGTGTATTTTCTTCAATTTATATTCTATTAAATATTTTGAAGTCATTTTAATCCACGATGGACCCATCGATATTATTTATTGCTCATAAATTATTTAGATATGTCTCCCACATATATACCTAGCATTTTTTCCCTTACGTTGATGAAGTAACACTCGACTTATTTTCATATCTAAAATGCATTCATTATAAAATTTCATTTTATTATGATAGGAGACAATATTATTCAACCCATTTTCATTAAATGATTAATTCGTATGTTATGACTTAGGATTGATTTAAATTGCTTTAAAATATTTAAATATTCAATAATTTATAAAGGTCTCACATAGATATCGTCGAGTGATCCTGATATAGCTTATATAATGGTTGCACAAAAATATACCTATAATAAATTGGGTAATGTTTTTTGTCTCGTGAGACATCATGTATGGAATTGGGGAGTAAACAGAACACATTATGGTATTTTTTACACAATTTTATATTATCTAGGCATTTATCCTTGACTCATGTTTATGTATTGTAATATGTTGCTATCACATTTCATATAATTCCAATATATTATGATAACTTGTTCTTTATGTTATTCTCCCATGTGATTACCCATGAGAATTCTCTTTTATGATATAATTTTATACATTTAAATCACACATTATGTTTACTTGTCAAGTTTATTCCCTTTCTATATTTTTTAGCTCACCCCTTTTCACCATGTATTCTTTAGGTTATGCCATGAAATTTTAGGACCACAAATGGATTTAGGAGATCATTTTAGAGAATAAAATAATCAAATAGTATTTTATTAGAATGTTGATGTATTATGAGCCATGTATTCTAAAGAAACTAGGCCTTGAAATCTTTGGGTTATAATTAATATATGTTTATATTAAAAATAATTTAACAATATGTGTCTATGGATTGGGTCACTATAGTTGGTATCAAATCATGGTTTAGTAATTTTTTAAGATTAGGACAAGAATAATTCATCGATAACCCTAAGAATAAGTATAAGTATAAGTATAAGTGTTCAAAAAATATCTTGTAATTTTGGTGAAGTATTGAGAGATTGGGTTCCAAGAAATTACGTCCCAGTCTAGATACTACAAGAGAATGTGGATCTATTATAATTATATCTGGGGGTAAAAAATCTAAAAATTGTGAATTGTGATGTAATAAATAGTCACAAGGTTCATGAAAATGATCCTTTATGGAAAACTATTTTGACACTGTTGGGGATATGATTTGTAAATTCATATAAATGTTTTATGAATGATAATGAAATACTTGAAAAAAATTTATGTTAGAAAATTTAAAATAAAATTTTACCATATATAACCTAAATTGAAACCTAGAGACTCATATTTTATGATATACTTATCATTTATAAGTTATTACATTCAAAATTATAATTTTCTATTTTTTATATTATTTTAGTCTCATCTTGTTTCTTTTACCCTTTTTAGTTAATGATGAGAAATAAGATAAATCATGACAATAACCAACCAGATAGGTAATATAATTATTTCTCTAATGAGATGCCTAAGCTAATGAGAAATAATGTTAAAAATATTTTTACCATTAAAAATGAGATATCAATAATTATGATTAATAACTAAAGAATAGTTGTATTTCAAAATAAATAAAATAATATATGGATAGACATTCATATAAGTTCAAGTGTTAATGATGATAAATAAAAGAAGATTCAATTTCATATATGTAAAAAAATATGGGAATATACACCATATAAAATTCATTAATGGAATTGAAAGATGCTTTAAGTGTGGGAATGGAGGCCACAAAGCATCTAATTTTTGAAAAAAAATTAGAGTCTGGTTATAAATATGTAGTAAAATAAATTTCAACCAAAGGAACCACTAACAATTTAATATTATAGATGTGGGGAACTTTGTCATTATCTATGTCAATTCCCAAATCCATGTATTAAATTATACGGTTATATGTAATGATAATCATTGAAGTGGATTGATTGAATTTTTTCATTTCTAAAACTAAATAATCCTGTTTTTGATGTGTTTTTATCTATGGTATATTTTTTATAATAATCATGAAACTTTTATGGGTTGTTCCGCAAATGTTTTTATTTGATAATTTTCTGTAATATTTTAAATGTAATAATGAACTTGAAATTTGATTTAATGGTAATATAATTTTTTATGGATAAGAACACCATTTAGTAAAGGATAATCTTTGATATGTGCTTCATTTTGAGAAAATTATAGTTCATTAAAGTCATTTTTTATTTTTTGGAAGGAAGAAAAATTTATAGAATAATTTAGTAGTTAAACTAATTTTATGATTAATGTAATTTTGAGGATGTTCTTCATATTTTTCATAACATTATAGGAATTATATTATGTTAGTTTTATATGAATGATTACACACATTATAAATGACAACTCTTAATATTTACCAAGGTCGTGGGGCTTTAACCTACATCTGAAGGGCGATATGGGTGAAACGCCTACCACTAGCCTATGTAATGTACTAGTTTGTATGAAATTATTTTTACTTACATTTTATGGTGGATAAAATTTACTTTTATTTTGGGAAACATATTAAAAGATCCAAACTTTTTTTAATTTTTTGGATTTTTTGGTAATTAATGATATTTTGGGAAACATTTTACTAGCTTAATATATATAGACATAACTTTTTGGTTTATTGTAATGTATTATTTATGAATAAATAAATTATATTTATTGAGATGTGTGTTAAAGGGAATTAGATAAACATAGTGGTTAAAACCATCATTCAAGTTTAGGTTACTGAGGTTTTTTTAGATATAAGTTTATTTATTTATGGAATGATCTTTGTTAATAATTGGTTTTATTTTTGAATTTTTGAGATTAAAATTTTCATATTTATTTTTGTAATTATCTTAATTTATTATAACCCATTTTGTTTTAGTAATTTTGTTTTCAATATTTTGACACTCTATTATGGATCTTATGATTCATTAAAACTAACTTATTTGTATTTAGTAAAAAATTATATTTGATATTCATTCATTTGAGTAAGAGGCCAAGTAGAAATTGATCAAAGCACAATGAAACGATGAAGTTTTTTAATGAAATAAAAATTTATCTGGTAATTTTTCACGACCCGTCCTCGGGGCCCATGCCGTGACTACCCCAAGCCCTCCTTCCATAGGCCAGGGGCTTGTGACTAGGACCAAGGCATAAATCCCAGTAAAAAGGGAAGGCATTGCCTTTGTAAAGTAAACAAACACCACAAAGTAAACAAGAAGAAGAAGCAAACACTAAGTAAAAGATGGTACAATAGTAAGTGCGGAAAAGTAAATGGGCTAGTATACAAACCAAAACTGAAAGTAAAGTATAACTCGAAAGGGAAAAGAGCAACTGAAAGGTAAAGCCTCAACGACGAGCTATCCACTGGAAATCCCACCTGAAGGGTGGGTACAGAAAGCCTCCACTACTGCTCAGGTCTAGCCGACCGCTCCGAGTACGTCCCGCCCAGTGGTCCACCTCTAGGTACCGTCCCGCTCCATAAGCCTCCACCACGATCAGCACTGTCCGTCGTCTGCAACCAACACAACGTAGTGCGGGCATAGCCCGTGCAGGGGTGAGTATAAACTACTCAGTAGGGACCCCGAGACCACCTAAGGTCTCCCAAAATCCACAAAGGATAAACCATAAAGTAAAGATACAATCACAAAGTAACAACCAACACTGCTTAGGTATATGACCATACATATACCTAAGTCATCAATTCCAATACGCTCCAACCTCCGAGCCCAAGTACAACCCAGTCCACACAGGAAAGAATACGTATTCCACACAGGAATGCAAAACGTAATCCACACAGGATAGCACAACACAATCGACGTAGTAAAGAAAACAGGATTCAGCTCACAAAGGTATACTTCTTCTAAGACGATAGATATGATCACTCATCCATCTAAGTCGTCGGACCCACAAAGGATCGATAGGTACTAACCCCCGCAATGACCCACACAGGATCGGTAGGAAACTGACTCCCGCAAAGACCCACACAAGATCGGACCCACACAGGATCTGTAGGTGCTGGCTCACACAGAACCGCTGAGCGCTGACCCACACAGAATCAGACCCACACAGGATCGGTAGCACTGATCCACGTAGGATCGTTGAGTGCTTTAGTCGTCATCGTCGAATCCACTGAGGATCTCTATACAGTCGTCGTCGTCACAGTAGCAGTCTTAGCCAGCTCTAGGGTTCCCGCACACAGCAAGCTCGTTCGGGAGGGTCTTCTCCATGAGCCGAGAGGCTGATACATCAACTGACACATAGTCCAGAGTTGATGTATCCAAAAGTTTGGTATCATCAACAGGAACTCAACGTCGCAGATGGCGCGTCATTCGGACGCCTGGTCTAAGAGTTATTGTCTTTTTCATCCCAGGGGCCCGATTGGTTTTTAAGGAAAAACCAACCCGGCCATACTCCACCTGCGTCCAAACCTCGGGCAGAGTAAGCCAAAATATCAGTCTCACTTAGAGGAATTCAACAAAGTCGAAGGCACGTCAATCGGACGTGCGAAGCTCAAGATATGAGTGTTTCCGCTCCGAGGGCCCAGTTGGTTTCGTGTACGAACCAACCCAGACATACCCAAAGTATTCCGAAACCTTGAGTGTGATATAACGACACGGCCTTCTCGTTCAAAGGATCGTGTCGCCGATGACGGCACGTCGATCGAAGGTCTGTAGCCCGAGTTATGGGCAATTGAACCCAAACGGTCTGAAAACGGGGGTTTCGGGCCCGAACCGACCCGGCCCGAGACCCCCTGGGTCGGCCCGAACCGGGTCGACCCGGCCTGGTGACCCGGACCGGTGACTCGCGGGCTGTGTGCGCCGGTCGGTTTCTCGGCCAAAATGGCTGAGCCATTTTTGGCTCGCGCAGGGGGGGGGGGGGGCTGCCCCTCCCGATTTTCTGTAACCAAGGCCCCTTAATTGGGGGCCGCATTGATGGCCGGCCGGTGAAATTAATTCCCCCGTCTTCTCCTTGTCCGGCCGGTTGCTGCTCAATGGGACTGGCAATGGCCGGTCCCCTTCCAGCTCCGACGCCGGTGGCCCGGTACCGGCTGCTGGTCACCCAGCTCCGCCGCGGCCCAGAACTGGTTGTGGCCCTTGTCTTCCTGCACGACGCGTCGACACCGCGCCCCTCCGCTGCGGCTGCGGTACCGGCCGTGGTATTTTTGGATGTCTCCAACGCGGCGCGATGGCGTCGCGTCCTTGTATTAATTCGCGGCGCGGCACAACGGCACCGCGCCTCTTCCATTTCAATTCAAAAAGAATCCAACAAGAAAAATAAAGATGTGGGTCGGCCATGTTTTTGTGGTCCCCCCCCCCACGTTAATCGATAGCAGTTGGTTAAAATTTCACGAAGAAATTCAGGGATGTAATCACGAACAAATTAATTAAAAACAATCCCCTACCTCGATTTCAAGAACGGTGCACATCAACGAGCCGCGGAAGATGAGCGTCGTGGAGGTCGGGCGTCGCGGAAAACGAACGTCGATTCTGTTGTCGTCGAGGTGCGTCCGAAGAGGAAACGTCATTGGAGAAGTTCTACGTGTTCTTCGGCGGAGATGTTCTTCGTTGAAGAACGGTGTCCTTCGTCGGAGATGTTCTTCGTTGGAGATGAAGAAGATCTTCACGCTTCCCAAAACCTCTCAACGTGGCATAATCTCTAACATTAATAAAATAAGCCCAAGTCTTAATTTATTAACACAACTTAACCTTTTGAATTTCAAGAGTTTGAAATTCAATTAACCACACTTAACTCACCTCATTAAATTACACATGTTGTCAAATAAAATGAAGGGGAGTTAATGGGGAGTTTAAGAGTTGAAGAATATGAAGGGGTGGGGTTCATGTGGGCCCCACCACCCTCATAACCACCCAAGGGAGGTTGGGTAGTTACCCAATTTCCACCCATAGCCTTAAAACACAAAAGGAAAATAAAAATTATAGAATAATAATAAATTAACTTCCACAATTTTTATCATCCACACCCGAGATAACGCAACTCCGGAACAGGAGTTCCTAAGCAATTACCAGCATTGCGGTTCCATCGGTGCCCTCAGAATTCGATTCTGGGTACCGGTTCAAATGTTAGAAATTCCCGCCCGTTCGTTCACTGAACGTACCTGAGCTAAACTTCGGATAGAAATTCCGGGCACTCCGGGCCTCGGAATCAAGTGCCGTCTGAAACTGCGTTCTTGTAAAATCCCAAAGAAAATTAAGAAAAAATTTCCCTTGAATTTTACGGGTCTTTACATTACTCCCACCTCAGGGATTTTCGTCCCTTTAAAGATACATCGAAAACTAGGAAAACAAATGAGTTTACTGAGCACGCATCTGAGCCTCCCGCTCCCAAGTGCTCTCCTGGAGGTTCCTGTGCTGCCATCTAATGCGCACTAGAGGAATCGACTATCCACGTAGGACCCGCTCTTATCGATCCTCGATCTCCACTGGGACCTCCTCAAAAGTCTCCCCATCATTAACGTCAAGCTCCCCATGGTCAATGATGTTCGTCGGGTAGTGCACGTATCTCCTCAGCTGAGATACGTGGAAGACGTCGTGCACCCGGTGCAACTGAGGTGGTAGAGCCAGATGATAAGACACCTCGCCAATCCTACTGAGGACCTGGAATGGTCTGAAGAAGCATGGAGACAACATGCCGCCTCGGCCAAATCTCCGTAATCCACGTCGAGGTGAGACATGCAAGAAGACGTGGTCGCCATTCTCGAACACTAGTGGCCTCCGCCTCCTGTCAGCATAAGACTTCTGCCAGCTCTGAGATGTCTTCATCCGCTCCTCAAGGACCTGGACCTTCTCTCTCATGGCCTGGACCATCTTCGGTCCCACAAGTGTTGACTCCCCAGGGTCTGTCCAACACAAAGGATATCTACAAGGTCGTTCGTACAATGCCTCGTATGGTGCCATCCCGATGGTGGAGTGGTAGCTGTTGTTATACGCGAACTCCACCAAGGGTAGGTGGTCCTCCCAGCTGCAACCAAAGTCGAGGACACAAGCGCAGAGCATGTCCTCAAGAGTCTGAATGGCCCTCTCCATCTGACCATCCATCTGAGGGTGAAAGGTTGTGCTCAGACATATCTGCGTCCCGAACGGCTCCTGCAACCCCTTCCAAAGATGGGAAGTAAAGTGAGCATCTCGATCGGAGACAATAGATGATGGAACACCGTGAAGCCGTACGATCTCCTGAATGTAAAGTCATCATAAGCTCTCTACTGAGACCTACTCTCTGATGGGTAGAAATTGCACCGACTTGGTGAGTCGGTCGACAATCACCCAAATGGAGTCGTGACCTCTGGATGTGCGTGGAAGTCCATTCACGAAGTCCATAGATATGTCGTCCCACTTCCACTCCGGAACCTCCAAGGGCTGTACCAAGCCTGCTGGTACCTGGTGCTCTGCCTTCACCTGGTGGCAGGTGAGGCATCGAGAAACGAACTCTGCCACAACCTTCTTCATGCCCGACCACCAGTGTTGTTGTCTGAGATCCTGGTACATCTTCGCCACTCCAGGATGAACCACCAAAGGAGAAGTGTGAAACTCTCTCAGCACCTCCTCACGTAAAGCGACCGGTACTAAGGTACGTTCTCTGACAATAATGTCGTGCTCTGATCCAAAGGAGAAACCATCAGGTGCCTTTCCTGAGGATATTTGTGCACGCCTCGTCTCACAGTCAGCGTCCCCACGCTGTGCCTCTCTGACCTGCTGTAGAAGTGGAGGAGTGAATATGTGAGACTGGAGGAAGGCTGCTCCATCTCTATCCACGAAGGATATCTGCAAAGAGGCTAGCTGCTCTGTCGCCTCTTCAAGTAGCTGAATGCCCGTCCTCCTACTGAGAGCATCGGCTACCACGTTCCCCTTCCCAGGAGTATAGACTATCTCAAAGTCATAGTCCTGGAGGAACTCGAGCCATCGCCGCTGTCTTAGATTTAGATCCTTCTGAGAGAAGATGTATCTGAGACTCTGATGGTCAGAAAAGACTGTAAAGCGCTCTCCCATCAGACAGTGTCGCCATGTCTTCATAGCGAAGACCACTGCTTCTAACTCCAGGTCATGGGTAGCGTAGTTCTGCTCATGTGGCCTCAACTGACGTGATCCATAGGCAATCACTACCCGCTCCTGCATTAGGACACATCCGAGTCTGGTCCCTGATGCATCACAGTAGACAACGTACCCTACTCCCTCCTCAGGCAACCTCAAGATAGGTGTGCTGGTCAATCTCTGTCTCAGCTCCTGGAAGCTCTGCTGACATCTGTGTGACCATACGAAGGGTTTCCCCTTCTTCGTCAATGATGAGAGTGGTTCCGCAAATCTGGAGAAGTCTGGCATGAATCTCCGGTAGTATCTAGCTAGTCCCAAGAAACTCCACACCTTCGTTACACTCCTGGGTGGCTCCCAAGCTAACACTGCCTCGATCTTTGCGGGATCCACCGCAACTCCCGCCTCAAAGATGACGTGCCCCAAGAAGTGGACCTCACATATCCAGAACTGACACTTCGAGAGCTTACCATAAAGTTGGTGCTCTCGGAGTGTGTCTAGTACAACCCGCAAGTGGTAGGCGTTCTCCTCCTCAGTCGTCGAGTAAATCAAAATTTTGTCGATGAAGACCACGACAAATCGATCAAGGTATGGCCGAAAGATCCTATTAATGAAGGCCATGAACACTGCTAGAGCATTTGTTACGCCAAAAGGCATAACCAAGAACTCAGAGTGGCCATACCGACATCTAAAGGTCGTCTTATGCACGTCCTCATCCTGAACTCTGAGCTGATGATAGCCTGATCTAAGGTCTATCATCGAGAACCACCATTCTCCCTTGAGCTGATCGAAGAGGTCGTCAATAATTGGTAGCGGATACTTGTTCCTCACTGTCACCTAGTCAGGCGACGATAGTTGACACAAAGTCGCAAGCTCCCATCCGACTTTTTGGCGAACAAAATTGGGGAAGCCCAGGGTGAAACACTGGGTCGGATGAACCCCTTTCCCTGCAAGTCCTCCAACTGTACCCACAACTCTCGAAGCTCGGCGGGGGCCATCAGATATGCTGGAGTCGATATCAGGGCTGTCCCGGGGTACAGGTCAATATAAAAGTCTACCTCTCTGTGAGGAGGTAGCCCTGGAACGTCGTCAGGAAAGACGTCTGCATACTGATCCACCACTGCAGGAAAACCAGGACTCTGCACGTCAACTGCTCCTAGGATGAGGCTAGCCAACTGATGAGTGATGGGTTGTCCTCTCCTCTCCTTTGTTGCGAAGGCTCCCTTCTCACCGGTGAAGGTGAACCTGCTCCCATTGGTGCATACACATCGCACCTTGTGCCTAATACAATCAATCTGTGCATGGACCGTAGACAACCAATCCATGCTCAAGATGACGTCATAAGGCCTCGACGCTGCTACAAGAAGATCCCAGCAGAAGCTCTCGCCTCCTAGAGTAATCTCACACTGCCGGCACCAGTGCGTAATCATCGAGTCTGCTCCCGTAAGAGTCTCTAGCCATAAGGATCGAGCCAACGGCTCTGTCGGAATCTCCGAGCTCCGAACAAGGGTAGCGGCTATGAAAGAGTGACTCGCTCATGTGTCTATAAGTATTGCAGCAAGGGTGGAATAGACACAGATAGTACCTCGAATCATCTCGGGCGCGCCGTGGTCATAGGCCCCCGCTGCCTGGAGTTGTGCCTGTCTCTTTCCTCCAGCTCCCTGTGCTCGGGGTGGACCTCCTGGTGGTGGTGGTGGTGATAGAGCCTCAAAGTGTCGCCCACCACCTGCTACTCGGCCAGCTCCTCTGCCTCATCCACCTCCTCCCTGCGGACCGCCACGGTCGACCCTCTGCCTCTGCCTCGGTGGTCCCTCATCCATCTGATGCTCCTCTGTATGGCGTGTCGGGCAGTCACGAGCCATGTGGCCCTGCCCGCCACATGAGTAGCACTGCCTGCCTCTCGAAAGACTGGCTCCATGCTGTGTGCCCCGCACTGCTGATCCAGTGTCCTGAGGTCGTCTGCCTGAGGGTCTGGTCTGCCTGGACCCATGTGTCATTCGTCGACTGCATGCTGCAGAAGAATCTATTATGTGCCGCCCTACGGTGGGTCTCAGCACTGGTGAAGACTCCGCAAGAAAGCTCTCGATCAGAAGGGATCACTCTAGTACTCTTGTCTGAGTCGGAATGCTGAGGGAGTCAGTGATGCCCTGATCTCGTGTCTCAATCCCTGCTCAAAGGTCCGGGCCCAGAAGAATGGGTCACGTACCATGTCTGTCGAGTAGCATGAGAGATCGGTAAATCTCGTTGAGTACTCGGCGACCGTCATGCTGCCCTACTGCAGTTGAAGAAGCTCCTAGATACGCACCGCACGGAGGGTGGCTGGGACGAACTCTGAGCGGAAGAGGCTCTCAAAGTCCATCCAGAGAAGAGATGCCTCATCGTGCACCTGGAGCATCAAGCTCCACCATCTGCCTGCTTCTGCGTGTAGTAGGCTCGCTGCGAGGATCACCATGAGGCCTGATGGTGTCCTCACTAACCTGAAAACTCTCACCACTACCTCCAGCCAGTCCTCGGCTGCCTGGGGGTCCATCTCCCCGTAGAACCTAGGCAGTTGCTAGCGCTGGAACTCATGTAGTGCAGTGAGGCGACGTGCATCGTCAACGGCTGGTGGTGGAAGCATCGGTGGCTCGGTGGGTAGAGCTACCGCCGGTGCCACTGTTGACAAAGGGCCACGTACTGAGGCCTCATCGCTCGGTGGGTTGTCATCACGCTTGACTCTCGGAGCCCTAGCTAGCTGTCGTCGTGGGGCCATCCTGAAAAGGAAACAGGTGTGCCATGGTCAAAACAGTATACCTGGTGAGCTGATATAAAGTAATCACAACGAAAACTTGAAACACACATGCAGTCAATGTTTTCCTGCATTAAGTCGAAAATCCGAAGTCAGGGGCCTGGTGTACGGATACGTCGGCCGCCGCACCAACACTAGACTCCCTGGACTGATAACCACACTCCATACACTAAACACTATTACTTCCCATAGAAGAAAGATCAGAGTCTGCGGTAGAACCAAACTCCTCTGATACCAATTTGTCACGACCCGTCCTTGGGGCCCGTGTCGTGACTACCCCAAGCCCGCCTTCCATAGGCCAGGGGCTGGAGACTAGCACCAAGGCGTAAATCCCGGTAAAAAGGGAAGGCATTTCCTTTGTAAAGTAAACAAACACCACAGAGTAAACAAGCAGAAGAAGCAAACACTAAGTAAAATCTGGTACAACAGTAAGTGCGGAAAAGTAAATGGGCCAGTATACAAACCCATACTAAAAGTAAAGTACAACTCGAAAGGGAAAACAACAACTGAAAGGTAAAGCCGCAATGATGAGCTATCCATTGGAAATCCGACCTGAAGGGTGGGTACAGAAAGCCTCCACTGCTCCTCGGGTCCTGCCGACCGCTCCAAGTACGTCCCGCCTAGTGGTCCACCTCCAGGTATCGTCCTGCTCCGCAAGCCTCCACCACGATCAGTGTTGTCCGTCGTCTGCAACCAACACAACGTAGTGCAGGCATAGCCCGTGCAGGGGTGAGTATAAACTACTCAGTAGGAACCCCGAGACCCCCGAAGGTCTCCCAAAATCCACAAAGGATAAACCACAAAGGAAAGATACAATCACAAAGTAACAACCGACACTGCTTAGGCATATGCCCATACATATACCTAAGTCATCGATTCTAATAGGCTCCAACCTCCGAGCTCAAGTAAAACCCAGTCCACATAGTAAAGCATACGTATTCCACATAGGAAAGAAAAACGTAATCCACACAGGATAGCACAACACAATCCACATAGGAAAGCAAACAGAATTCAGCTCACACAGTTATACTTCTTCGAAGACGATAGAGATGATCACTGATCCATCTAAGTCGTCGGACCCACAAAGGATCGATAGGTACTAACCCCCGCAATGACCCACACAGGATCGGTAGGAAACTAAGCCCCGCAAAGACCCACACAGGATCGGACCCACATAGGATCTGTAGGAGCTGGATCACAAAGAACCGCTGAGCACTGACCCCCACAGGATCGGACCCACAGAGGATCGGTAGCACTGATCCACATAGGATCGCTGAGTGCTGTAGTCGTCGCTGTCGAATCCACTGAGAATCTCTGTACAGTCGTCGTCGTCACAGTAGCAGTCGCAGCCAGCTCTAGGGTTCCCGCACACAGCAAGCTCGTTCGAGAGGGTCCACTCCACGAGCCGAGAGGCTGATACATCAACTGACACATAGTCTGGAGTTGATGTATCTAAAAGATCCATATCGTCAACAGTAACTCAACGTCGCAGACGGCGCGTCATTCTGACGCCTGGTCTGAGAGTTATTGGCTTTTTCGTCCCAGGGGCCCGGTTGGTTTTTAAGGAAAAATCAACCCGACCGTACTCCACCTGCATCCAAACCTCGGGCGGAGTAAGCCAAAAGATCCGTCTCACTTAGAGGAATTCAACAAAGTTGACGGCACGTCAATCGGAGGTCTGAAGCTCAAGATATGAGTGTTTCCGCTCCGAGGACACGGTTGGTTTCGTGTACGAACCAACCCGGCCATACCCAAAGTATTCCGAAACCTTTAGTGAGATATACCGAAATGACCGTCTCATTCCAAGGATCGTGTTTCCGCTGACGGCGCGTCGATCGAAGGTCCATACCCCGAGTTATGGGAAATTGAACCAAAACGGTCCGAAAACTGGGGTTTCGGGCCCGGACCGACCCGGCCCGAGACCCCCTGGGTCAGCCCGAACCGAGTCGACCCGACCTGGGTCCGGTTCGACCCGGCACGGCTCGGCGACCCGCGCGCTGGTCGGTTGCTCGGCCAAAACGGCCGAGCCGTTTTTGGCTCGCGCGGGGGGGGGGGGGGGGGGGGGGGCTGCCCCTCCCACTTTTCTGTAACTGTGACCCCTTAATTGGGGGGCCACATTGATGGCTGGCCAGGGGAATTAATTTCCCTGGCTTCTCCTTGTCTGGTTGGCCAGTTCCTGCTCAACGGGACCGGCGATGGTCGGTCCCCTTCCAGCTCCGACGCCAGCGGCCCGGTACCGGCCGCCGGTCACCCAGCTCTGCCGCGGCCCGGAACCGGCCGTAGCCCTTGTCGTCTGGCGCGACTCGTCGGTGCCGCGCCCCTCCGCCACGGCCCCGGTACCGGCCACGGTATTTTCAGATGTCTCCGATGTGGCGCGATGGCGTCACGTCCTTGTATTAATTCGCGGCGCGGTGCGACGGCACCGCGTATTTCTTGCCGCATAAACTCGTGCGGTGTGGCGGCACCGTGCCACTTCCATTTGAATTCAAAAGAATCCAACAAGAATAATAAGGAGGTGGGTCGGCCGTGTTTGTGAGGCCCCCCCCCCCCCTCACGTTAATCGATAGCAGTTGGTTAAAATTTCAGGAAGAAATTCAGGGATGTAATCCCAAACAAATTAATTAAAAACAATACCCTACCTCAGTTTCAAGAACGGTGCACGTCAACAAGCCGCGGAAGACGAGCGTCACGGAGGTCGGGCGTCGCGGAAAACGAATGTCGATTCTGTTGTCATCGAGGTGTTTCCTAAGAGGAAACGTCGTTGGAGAAGTTCTCCGCGTTCTTCGGCGGAGATGTTCTTCGTTGAAGAACGGTGTCCTTCGTCGGAGATGTTCTTTGTTGGAGATGAAGAAGATCTTCATGCTTCCCAAAACCTCTCAACGTGGCATAAGCTCTAACATTAATAAAATATGCCCAAGTCTTAATTTATTAACAAAACATAACCTTTTGAATTTCAAGAGTTTGAAATTCAATTAACCACACTTAACTCACCTCATTAAATGACACAAGTTTTCAAATTAAATCAAGGGGAGTTAATGGGGAGTTGAAGAGTTGAAGAATATGAAGGGGTGGAGTTCGTGTGGGCCCCACCACCCTCATAACCTCCCAAGGGAGGTTGGGTAGTTACTCAACTTCCACCCATAGCCTTAAAACACAAAAGGAAAATAAAAATTGTAGAATGATAATAAATTAACTTCCACAATTTTTATCATCCACACCCATGATAACGCAACTCCGGAACAGTAGTTCCTAAGTAATTACTGGTGCTGCGGTTCCATCGGGGCCCTCGGAATTCGATTCCGGGCACCGGTTCAAAATTTTGAAATTCCCACTTGTTCGTTCACTAAATGTACCCGAGCTAAACTTCAGATAGAAATTTCGGGCACTCCAGGCCTCAGAATCAAGTTCTGTCTGAGACTACGTTCTTTTAAAATACCAAACAAAATTAAGAAAAAATTTCCCTTGAATTTTACGGGTCTTTACATAATTACATTTTATGGTGTTCTATATTTTGATAGAAAAATAATCTCTTTACTCTAGGAAAAGGATCATCAAACAAAAATTGATTAATATCACCTTCTTATCCGATTAATCAATAGTCTTCTGATTCATCATAGCTTTATGGTTTTGTGGATGTAGACATTATCTTAATTATTCAATTTCTTATGATCAATGATCTTTATAAGTATCCATAATTATTTATTCATTTATTCCATATACATATTTTCAATTCAGACCAATGTTTTCTCCGTCTTGAAAACCTAGTCATGTGTTACTCTATATGGCCTTTATATTTCATTATCCCTCTTTGAAGAGGAAGTTATATTAACCTAGTTTATAAAGAGGATTCTCTAAAAAGGATATATAAAATTTTAAACCCATTATTACATAAAATTTTTTCAAAACTTTGGGATGAAATTTATTTTAATGGTGGAAAAATTTAATACTTTGAGATTTTAAATTGATAAAATTATGATTGACATTGTATGCAACATGAAACACCAAGCCGAAATAAACCATGATTATTTATGACCATTATAACAAAACCTTTAAATTAGTATATATAAATATTATTTACTAATTTATATTATACATATCATATTAAATATAAAATTATACAAAAATTATTACTCAATTATAACTCAATTTTTATTAATTCCTTTACTTCTTTACAAAATATGTTTCCTTCAAAATGGAATTTATTAATTTTTTTGAGAAATTATAATAATAAAAATTAAAAAAAAATTAGAAAATGTATTTGATAAAATTAATTTAATTTTTAAAATAATAAAAAAATTATAACCTATGGTTATATTTTGGGATTTTTTAGAAAATATTAATTTTTCAGTGAAAAGTGAAAATAACGATTTTTATGAAATTGTCATTTCATTTTAATAAATTAAGTAATTTTAAAGTCATATGTTTATTTTAATTTTATTTAAAAATAAATTATTTATTATTATTATTATTATTAAAAAATTATATTTTATTCATTTTAATTCTAGATTTTATTATAAGATTATTCTTAGGCTTAAAACGCATTTTTGTGATTAATGTTGTAATGCTTCTCCATTATAATTTACTAAAATAACGCTTAATTATGAATTATTAAAATAAAATTATATATTATATAACCATATTTATGAATTAAAATTAATATAATGATTATTTATATTTATAAATTTAATATAAGATTATCTTTTCCTAGAAAAAATTCATTTTTTAGAAAACTATTTTCATCGTGCTTGTGGGTATTATTTTAAATTAAATTATAAAATTTATATGTATTAAATTTTATAAAATGGATTAAATATTTTTAATAATAATAATTAATATTATATAATAATTTTAGATTACTTTTTACGTAATAAATAGTAAAAACAGTAAAAAAAATTCCATGGTAATGTTAAAACAGTTTTACCGAGGGTTAAACTATTGAGGTAAATAAACAAACATGTTTAAAAAATGTTTACTTTAAATATTTTTTGTTTTAATTGAAAATATCAGCCCCAAAATCCATTACTTATCAATTACGGAGGCACTTTTCTTGAGAGTGACTTCCCATTAATGAAAATTTTTGGGGATTAATAAAATGTCACTCCTCCTAAATTATAAAAGGGAACCACTACCCACACTCATCCACACTTATCAAGACAATTTTATTGACTAAAAATTACTAAAATATCTCCCGAACACCCTTATCCACATTATAGGGATTCTTTTTTTTCAAAAAGACCAATCTTAATGTCCTTAATAAGAGATCCAATGGAGGTTCTTCTATGAAAATGTAATCATCTTTATCGAGCTTCCCCTTTTTATTAATCATTTCCACCATTATTTATATCTAGAAAATTACAATATAATAATACAATTATAAAATATATAATAATTTATTATTGTACTTATTTCAAAATATTCATCTATCTTCTCTTCCATCAAATGGAAAACAAATCCATCCTTCATGTGTATAGTGGACTACCACCCCGTGAACTGATGTAATTTATTTTCCATCATCACCTATCTGAGATGTTTATGATGATAGGTTTATTTTTTATATATTATATTAATAAATTATTGATAATTTTTTAAAATTAATATATCATATACCTTCTTACCTTACCATCCAAGGAAAAATGATAATATCGTACTTGTGTGTGGTGGACTACCACCTCGTGAACTGATGTCAATTATTTTTTTATAAAGAGATGACATCGATAGAATAATTTAGTTTATTTAAACTAATAATATTATATTTTCTATATTACTATCATTATTCAAATAGAAAATAACACTTTCCTTCATTCTATCATGATCGTTGAAAGTGGAAACATTACACATGTGTACGTATGACCTACCATATTTGTGATTATAATATAATTGATTTTTTATAACCATAATTAAGAATTATTATTAAAAGTATAATTTATATATATATATGAAAAAAAAAATTATTGATTATTATTCTGGATTTGATGTGAGAATGACCCATTTTACCTTATTCAACACACCAATGTCATTTTCAAATTATGAAATGAGAATCCTCTAAAAACCCCTAATGTGGACATAATTGGTTATGTTATTAAATAAATAATAGAAAAAAATTATTTAATTGTTTTAATTATAATTTAATAATCCTAAAAAAGGTCCTTTGGAAAATTTAATAGATATATGTTTATTATACCATAGACAAAATACACACACTATAAAGTCTGGGTTTCATCACAAAACATCCTTCTTTGAGACAAGTGGTATCTGATTCACCTAGTCTGTTTTAAATGGTGAATATATTCCAAATTTAAATATTTTATCATGTATTCTTAATAATTAATGATATATTATTTTCCAATTCATATGCTTCATTCATGTTAGTTATATTCCAAAAGATACCACAGCGGTAAGGGTTTATGATTCAATCTCATTTCATTCGGGATTGTTTATGCTTCAATTTTACAGATAGGAAATTATTTTATAATTTTATAATAAAACACTTTAATATTATTATCCTCATGTTATTCATGATATTTTAAAGTAATATTACTATATTTTTCTCTTTTTTTCTAAAAATTGTTGATAAAATGTTTTTTTGAAATGCCAAATTTATTTCTCTTTTAGGTCGAAATTAATTTTTTTTCCTTGTTTTATAAAATAATATTGAATTTTCTGTAATATCCAATAAATGTAAAAATTAATTTTTTCGTATTTTTTTATTTAAAAAAAGTTACAATAAATATTTATGTCTTGTTTCAAATAAGGTATTTTAAAAAAAATTTCAAACTTGACAAAGGAATCATTGTTTTAACATACCCACCATGAATAGAATTTCCACCATAATGAACACTTTTTACATTGAAGATTCATTTACATTTTTTCCAGATTCTTTCAAAAAGAAAATTTTTTAACAATTATTTTGGTAATTTTTAGTTTCAAAAGTAATTTTTGAGGTGGAAATGGTATTTTCCTTCAGAAATATTCAATGTAACCTTTTAAATAAATTTCCATCCATAAAGACAAACATTGATGTTGTGGATTGATTCAAAATTATGTATATATGTATCTTACATATATACCAAGATTATTCTCCTTTAATTTAATGGGGAAATACATTCCTTCTGTTCGTCTCTAAAATTTCTTCATTAAGAAATTTCATTTTTTTATGATATGAGACAATATTATAAAACCCATTTACTTTCCATTGGTAATATTTATGTTATTCTTTATGATTGATTTTAATTTTTTGTCACACATAAATCATTAACATGTTATGATTGGTTTCCCAAATATATTCAAGCTATTCCTATATAGCTTATACTATGGGTCCATTCATATAGTGCTCTAATGCATTGGGTAATGTTTTTAGTCTCATAAGATGGAATGTATGAGATTTGGGAGTAAACCTAATCCATTATAGTTCCTTGTTTACCATGTAATATTGTCTCTGAATTTATCTTTGAATCATGTTTATATATTTTTATATCTTTCAACCACATTTCCTTTGATTACATTATCTTTTGATACCTTTTCATTTCTATTATGATCCCTTATGATTACTCTTGATCATTTTCTTTTTTGAAATCATGTCAAAACATTGACTAACATGTTATGTTTACTTATTAAGTTTATTCCCTTACTTGGATTTTTAGATAACCCATTTTTTCTATGTATTCCCCTAGTTATCTCATGTAGTTTTAGGTGATCAAAATGGTTCAAGAGATCCTTATAAAGAATAAATCAAAGTTGTTTTATTTTATCATCAAATCGATGTATTATGAACTTAGTATTCCAAATAATCTAGGACTCATGTTATTTAGGTTGTAATTAATAGAATTTTTGGTTAAAAATGTAATATTATGTTTTAATGGCTTGGGTATATATAATCATCCCTAGTTGATAACAAATCCATCTAAAAAAAATACATCTCAGATAAAATATTTTTAATTATATGGTTTTGAATAGTATTGAAATTAATATTTATTTTTTTATCCTACAACATGAAATGGATCGTTTCAAGTATTTTCAGCCAAGGATCGTTATCCTTGGATTTATTATCAATGTTGGTTTATAAAAATGTTAATGTGGTTAGTGTAATCATAAAATTTATTTTTAAATCAATAATAACATTTGTTAGTAATCTTATGTTTGAAAATATTTTAAATTAATATATGTTATATAGAAATATATATTTTTGATGTATATTATGAATGAACAGGTAAAATTAAATAAGAATTTATTTTGACAAATATTTTAGGTAAATTTTTTTTGGGGAAATATTATTATAAGTCTTAAAGAATATAAATAATTTAGTATGGTTTTATAATTATTCAATAATATATATCATTGTGAAGAATCACATAAAAATCTACCTTCTTAAAAATTATATATACTTATGAAAACACAGACCCCCAAATATTTTCTAAAATACACCATTAAATAGATATTATATATATTGTAATTTTTTAAAATAAAACAACCCATTAAGGTTTTGTGGGAATATAAAAATATCTTTACTAAATACAAGAAATTAAAACAACAAACTTCACCCACAAAAATAAAATTACAATATAGGAATTACAAATAGGTGAAGAACATAGAGGGTGGGTAAGAATAGTCAAAACACCTAGACTATCGTGTCCCAAGAATAGCATGCCTTGAGTACCATATTCCTTTGGAACATCACACCTCAATTTAGGCACATGATATTCTTGAGGCCCACATGTAAATATTGTAGCCTTACATGTTAGTCCTCCTCCCTAAAATTTAAGTATTAATCTCTCCTTTATTTTATTTTGAAGTGCGAGAGATATTATGGGAGTTGTTTAATATAAATTAACTAGGTGTAAGGGATCTTGGGTATTGGGTTTCACTAGGTATTGAGAGGCCAATCACAAGGTATATAGTAGACCTAGATTGGATGAAGCCCTTATTTCAGGTCCACTAAGAACAAAGTGTACATATACTAGGACACAAGAGAGTGAAATGATATTTTTTAACATTATTAGGGTAAATGTGTAATTTTACATCCTACTATTACCCCTTGATTCACCCTAAATCAATAATTCTCCATCATATGACCACAATTATATTTCTATGAATATATCTTTTTCCATTTCATCACCCAAAGTGATACTTCATCATTACTAGTTTTTATATTTTTATCAATGTAGTGGAACTTTTTTTTATAAATATGTTTTCTTGATTCATACTCTAATACTCCTTATCCTTTCATTTATTTAAATAAATTACTGTAAATACATTGATCTCTAATCTAGATCTTAAGAAAGATTTCAAATTATCTATTATTAATATATTATAGTTGTTAGGAAGGATAAATATAATAAATTCTTGGGTATTGAAATGTCAGGACTTTATTTATTTTCTTTTCTCTCATGGAAGTAGAGAAACCCCTAAATCCATTTTGTGTTATACAGGTCAAATTAATGAAGTGGTGGAATATTATATTCTCTTAGGTCTTGAAATATATTGTTTTCATTTAATATCATAGGTTAACCCCCTATTCTTTTTGTACTCATCGGAAGTTATCATAAAAATGGTATGGGCCCAATTGAACACTTTCATAATAAAATGTTTTAGTGAATAAATGGTTTCCTAAATAGAAACTGTAAAGAATATAAATATTTTGAATGATTCTATTTTTCTTTCACTTGTACCCATTCCATGCCTACATTTTAGACTGATTTTTTCATATTTTTTAACTTTTTAATTGCATGATTATTATTATTCTTTTATTTATACACATGGTTAATAATGTATGATTGAAGAATAATCATAAGTGATACTATTTTTTGGTATGATTTTAGTATATTTAACCTTTTTATTTGATTTTTGAATATATTTTGTATATTATTATTTGATGTTTTGATCATGTTTGTATGGTTATAAAATAAATTTATTATTTTATATGAGCATTATTAGTTATCCACATGTTGAGAAATAAGTGGATATCATTTGAAGGGTTCTTAGTTCCCTAACATGGTATGATCGTTCCCCAATTCCTAAATGAACGTAATATATAAGAACATTGACTATGTATACCTGACTCTCTTTTCCCAGGATGCTTCATTGGTTCCATACTTGGAACACATATCTACAAATATTTTTGGGTGAATATATATATATATTTGTTTTTCCAATACAGACGGAGAGAAAGTTTGGAAATTATAGGTGTATGGGTTTCCTACTTTTAATGATAGAACCAAGTCTATATCTCATATTTCATATTGAGGCTTTAAGTATGTATATCAACTATAAACCCTAATGGTATAGGGTTTTTCATACTACCACATATATTCATGTCAAATTTTTTTCAAACATGTTTTTTCTATGAAGCTTATTCTATTTTTCCATGTATTTTTTTCATGCACCCTCTAATGTATGAAAGGTATTTAGGGGTGGGTCTTGACTTCATTATGGGTATAAAAAACATACACCCAACTCAAAACCTATGTTATTCATGATGATTCTTATTTCATTGATCCAAGTAAGTGAAATATATCCATGAATCGGGCTAATTACACCAGTAATAAACTGCTTGAGAGATGTTTGTAAACCTTTTGGTTGATAATAAATGTGGATCCATATAATATATCAATGGTTATCCATATTGGATTCATATTAATGCTACTCAAAAATATTTTGTTTTAGACTGAGTTTCTCTTAATTGAAACATGTATTTTTTCTACCACAAGGTAAACTACCATGGCTGGGGTGTGAATTAAAGGATGGTGGATAAAAATCCTCTCACAATATCTTATTTCAACACTAAATAAAACACTATTCTCAATTTTTATCACATTAATATATGTATACAGAAATAAAACAATTGAAGAGACCCAATAATTTATCATTGTAATGTCTTGTGTGTAATAATTATTCATAAAACCTTATATGGGTGTTGTTCATAGTGTGACATCTTATGTGGGTTAACCCTACATACTTCTTTCACATATTCTCTTCTTTATGAATCCATTTTATAATTATCTTAATTAATTTTTAATTAAATAATATTTTAATTAATTATATATGAAAATTAATTAATTTACTGGTACATTATATGGATTGTATCTCTAAAAATCCATTTTTCAATAATTATTATCCATTTATTCACTAAAAAATATCATTCATGTAGAGACTTAAACTTTCTGAACACAAATGATAGACTACTCACACACAAATCATGATCATCCTCTATATAATATCCTTTCATGTTAACAGCCATATGGTCATCCAAATCAATATCACTTTACCTTAAAGGAATGTTGTAATGACTAGAACTATTATAAATAAAATCCCCCTTTTGATTTAATTAAATTTATTAATAAATAAATATGGTTATATAAAAATACATCCACTTATTGGGATTAATAATATACTATAAGATTTAATTGGACTTTACTAATCATTTTTTTATAACATATCCATTAAACAGTGTTCACATGGTTAGTAAAAATATAGGGTTTTAGCAATCCAATTGAAACTTAAAAAAGAAATCATGGCCTCAACTAGAGGTATTTTACCCTATAAATCCCATTTATTATATATTACAAGGTATATAATGTCTTGGGACTTTCATTTAACCATTACCAAGATGATATCCAACAATATAATAATTAGAGAAACCATTTATGGTTGAAGATCAACCTCATCAAGATCACGGGCAAAACCATGTTTGGTAAACGACCCCATAAAATTCCCACCATCATCCACCTTACCATTATGGTACTTTCAAGTGTTTTAAATGGATATGTATCAAGTCACTAAAAATATTAATATGTACATTATTTTTATAGCACAATAGATATATTTTCTTCCAATTATTGTTACTTTGTAAATGTTTTTTATTTTGATACAATAAACATCAAATTGTATTTTTTTCTAATATTTAAATAAAATTAATTAATTTATGAAATTAATTAATTCTTTAAATAAATAATATTTTAATAAAATATTATTATTAAATTATTTTATATTAAATATAATTTATTATATAATTTTATTAATCCAAATGAAATTTTTATAAGGGTTCAAAAAATGTTATCATAAAAAAATCAAGCATTTATTAATAAATGAAAATTTTATTTTCAAAGTTAAAATTCACATATTTAGAACACTATTTAGATAAAAATGAATATTATTTTTTTAATAAGAACATATAAATTATCCAATGGTTTATTTTTCCTAATTTTTTGGGATAGTCTAATTTTAGAAAAAAAAATAAAATATTGTATAAATATAATGTGTGTTTTATAACATCATAATGTAGAAAAAGTGATGTAATAATTAATATAAATGGGATTCACGACCAAAAAAATGTTATAAACTAAAAATAATTTAATTTAAGTTTATGAGGTTTATTTGTAAAGTGATTATGAATCCTAAAAATCTAAAAAAATATTTTAAGGTTTTGAAATCATTTCTTAAGGAGTGTGACTCACCTCTACATAAGCAAGGGAATTATTTTAATAAGATCGATCCTTTCCCTAATAAAATAATTTAAAACAATTCAATTTTATAGAAACCATGGGGGGAAATGGTAAGGTATATAGTTGTAGTTATTTTATTATTTAGAGTCCAAAACCCGAATAATAAGAAAACCCCCTCATTTCTTATATAAACCCACCCATGCCCCCATTTATATTCACTAAAACTCCTTTTATCATGATAATAATTATATACGCACTCTCTATATTCCTCCCAATTTTCCCCAATCTCGCAAGAATCCCCTTCCAAGCCTTTGAAGTCATGCACACAAGTAAGGGATCCTCCACTCTCCACTTTGGTCAAGTACTCCATCTATGTTGTGTCTTTTAATTTGGATTTTCATTTGTTGATATATGTTCTTCCTTATCTCCCTTACTATCAATTTGACTTATAAATTATTATATCACCATTCGCTCACATTTTCCTCTCTTATGAACATTTATTTACACCTTTTACCATGCTTAAATTTTGTAAAGGTTATTTTCTTTCTCTTCGTTTGTAAGTTTATTCAATATTGTATTTCATTAATTTCCAATTCCTTAGGTTGGGGAAGGTATTTTCATATTTTTATTACTTCAAATTTCATTTCCAAATTATTATAGACCCATTCATATCTCATCAACCTATTTTTTGAACATTTATGTGATGCGGTTATGCTATTGAATTTTCACCATAATTTTCTATGCCAAAACAATTTTCTATTGAATACCATACCAATTTCCTATCTAGAGTATTCACATTTTTTCACATATACTTCTTATTTGGGACTTATATTTCTTTATTACATACTTTTTGATCATTAAATAAATTATTATGATGAATGAATCCAGGATTTTATGATCTATGTGGCGCACATAAGCATGAGTATGAAATGAATATGATAGGTGCATCCAGATAGCACTCCAATGCATTGGGTAATGTTTAGTATCATGATACATCATGTTTAGAAAGAGAGTGAACCTAATTTATTTATGGTACATTTTTCACCATGATTTATAGGTTGTTTTAGCCTTGGAATATGTTTATGATACAATGTTTCAAGTTGATTCCAAGTTTCACATGTTATTATTATCATGTTATATCATGTCCCATAGATCACACTACTGATTCCTAATATTTTTATGACTCATTGATATGGATATTTTCTAACATGTATTTCATTATCCCATGTTTATTCCTTTACTGGGATTTATATCTTACCAATTTCTTTTGTTTTCCCAGTTTATCCCATGCATTTTTATATATAAATGAATATTATGAACATGTTAATGAAGTTTTGAATAAAGATTAAGTATTTCATGTTTTACGTTGTTATGTAATGTACCTAATTCCAAAATACACTAGAATTATCAATCTTTTAGGTTTTATTATCTGAAATATTGTTTACGTAATCATGTATTAGTGTTTAATAAAGATTATGGTTGTTATAGTTAGTATTAGAGGAAAGGTTTAGTTATTTTTGGGATTAAAATTAGATAACTCTAGTGAAAGTATTAGGGATTAAACTAAGTATAAGAAAACATCCCAAATTTTTATAATTATATGTAATTGGTTTGTTAATTAAATAATTCTCTTTTTGGATACTATAATTGGACATGGTTATGTAACATATGTACGGAGGAGTAACAACTCTGAAAAGGTTTTTTGGGCCTAACTTATGGTAACTTGGTACATGACAATGAGCCTTACTTCACACGTGGTTTGAAACTCATAAGGGATATTCATTGTTAAATTCTGAATCTCATTATAAAACATTATTAAGGGAATAAATAAATCCCTATAATAATACATTTTAGAAAACAGATCATTGATAACATATATTGGAGCCTAGAAATTTATCTGTTAGGGAAAAAAATTAATTTATAAGTTATGTTTTTAATTTCATTGGATTAATTTTTATGAGTTTAATATTTTAAAAATATTGATCCCAAATTTTCCTTTTATTATAGAAAATGGTCATAAATATGAGGAATCAGGTATACAATCAATTATTTATAAATGTGATGATTACCCCAATGAGATGCCAACCCCGATGGGAGAAGGAATCACGAACAACATGAAAATACATTCTTATATAAATCTAGTTATGAGTAGAAACCTATATAAATTAGAGTTTCCAAAACCCCATAATAAATAACAAGCCACAATCTAGATGTTCAAGCGACAAAGGCCTCCTACTTGCAATGGATCATCTGATCAATTTTTCATGGAACCATGGATCAAATCCATTAAGAATATCTTCACTATCCTTTAATGTTCTGAAAAAGATAAGGTTTTTCTGTATATCTATCATATATGGGGATAATTTGATTAGTATTGGAAATTGATCAATAATATAAATAATTAGGAATTGATAAAACAAATATAGTGGAAGTAATTCATAAAAATGACTTTTGGTAAATATTTTCCTCACATTGTCATAAAATTGTATAGAATTTTCTTTTCACTAAAGAAAAAAGATAATGAATCCATTAGGTCACATGAGGAAAACATCACAAGACTTTCATGATATGCCTCTTGTATTTTCATTACCAATGAATTAAAGTTTGAATACTTATTTTTTGGGATAAATATTAGTATATGAAAATCCTTGGTGATCCGTGATATTGATAGCTTTGAATAAATTGTCTGATGTTCCCTCAAAGTTGATATAGAGATCGGATAATCTCAAGAGTATCACAAATATGGGAATCATAAAGTTGGTTTTAATTATGGTTGTTTGATGGATAAATATAATAGTTCTAAAAAATTACAACATACCACTTGTCAATGGTGTGGAATAAATCACCCTAAAAAGTGCCTTAAGCGAATAGGTAAATGCTTTAGGTGTGGGAAGGAAGGACACACAGATAACAATTTTCGATAGGAGAACCCCAATAATGCGATGGAGGAAAGAAATTATCCAGTAAACCCTCAGTTCATTATTTATTACTTTAGCTATAAGAAATAAGGGAACTTTTAAAATTAATTCCCCAATCAAAAGGTTTTCGTAGACAACCAACAACCTCCAAGGAAGCAAGAGTGGTCTTTTTCAATCACAAATTCTGAGGTGGATACCAACAATGAAGTGGTGATAGGTGTTCTAGTTATTCATTAAATAATATAGAATTTACTTTTTCATTTTGTTTCTATTCCTTCCTTCATATCATGAATGTTTTTTTGAACTATTCAAACACTGCCACCAATCAAGGATGCATAGCTGTCGGTGAAAATGGGAAATGGTGAATTACTTCAACCCAAGTATATAACTCCCCCACTATCATAGTTTATTAGATAAAATTCCTAGTGAAAATTAGCATACTAACTTTGGTGTAATTTTATGACATTCTAGGCATGTAATGGATTTCCTTTTATAGAGACAATGTAAATTTCTCTGAGAAGGAAATTACTCTCTGTATGGTGAATCGACCCCTGATCCTATACAAGTGCAAGGAAGATGTGGAATCATATTTAGAAACAAAAAATAAAGAGTGGATATTATGTCCCTACAATAAAGTGTCTCTAGATCAAATTATTGAGTATAAGGAATGGAATACCCGCAATGAAATGAAAATTGTGATGGAATATGTTGACGTGTTTTTTGAGGAATTGTTTGGTCTTCCTCTTAGATGATAGGTTGAATTTTAAATTGAGATCATATTTGGGGAATTTCCAATATCCATGAATCCTTATATGATGGTCTTTTTAACAATATGATCTAAATAAACAGCTATAGGATAATCAAGATAAAGGGTTTGTATACTCATGTACTTCGTTGTGGGGTGTTCTATTCCTCTTCATTAAGGAGATGTATATACAAATGCATATTTTCATTGATTATGATCAACTCAAAAAGTTCATGATAAAGAACAAGTATGCTTCAACATAATTTATTGCTTGTTCTATGAGCAACATGGAGAACAATACATATCTATGTTGGATCTTTGGTCAGTATATTACCGAAGTTGGTTAAAGAAGGAGGATATCCCCAAGACTGTTTTTCATACAAGATAAAGGAACCATGAATTCATAGTAATGCGTTTAGGACTCACTAATTATCTGTAAATATTTATGTACATGATGAATTGATTCATTAGATATTTTCTCAACAAAATTTTGGATTTATTTATAGATGATATTCTAATATACATCAAAACTAAGGAGAAGCTTAAGGAGCATCTGAGCACTTTGCTAAAGACCTTCGGAAGAGAGAATCTTTATGAAAAGTATTGAAAGTGTGATTTTTAGTTTAAGTAAGTATCATTATTGCGGAATATCATAATAATAAATGGGATATCCATAGATCCTTCAAAGTAAAAAAAGAAATTGAATGATCGATTAGGCCAATATTCATGATAGATACCCGCTATTTTCTTTGGTTAGCTGGGTATTATTGAGGATTTTTGAGAAATGTTTCACAATTGTCAAACCCTTTTACCAGACTAAATTATAAGAGATTCAGGTTTTATTTGAATTTTGAATGTGGTGATAGCTTCAATGATTTAAAAAATGAGTCTTATCACTTCCCATGTTCTCACACTACCCACAAGTGGGGAACTTTTCATAATATTTTGTGATGCTTTGAAGAAGGGATTATATTGTGTGTTGATGAATAATAACAAATTCATAGCCTATGCTTCAAGGTAGTTGAAATTTCATAAGAATAAATATCAAACACATGATATGGAGTTGACTATAGTGATCATATCTATGAAAATATAGTAGAATTATCACTTTGGGGAGAAGTGTGAAATATATACAGATCACAAAATTCTCAATTATATATTCACATAGAAAGAGATGAACATGAACCAATGAATATTTTTAGAGATAATCAAGGACTATGAATTATTTGTCCACTACCATACTGGTTAAGCAAATAATGTGGAAGATGATATAAGTAGAAAGGTTCTGGATATTTAATCATTTATGAGAAATGTGAGGGATATGATCTTTTTATATTTCAAAATGATGAATATGGGAATCATAAAGAAAGGAATATCATCAATGCATTCACAAATGATTTATCAACCATATCTTTTTAATAGTTTAATGTATGATCAAAGAGATGATGTTGGAATTTAGAAGAAATTGTAAACTATAAGGAAAGTGAAATCCTTAGACTTCAATGTTAATGAAGAAGCAATTGTGAGATTCAGGTCAATCCAATGTGTTCTATCAAATCATGAGTTAAAGAGGGAACTATTGGATAATGCATACAGTTTTACTTTCTTCATTAATCCATGAAACAAAAACTATATTGGGATATTTGGGAGAACTATTGGTGGGAAAATACGTAGAAGGATATCCATGAATATACATTAATGTAGCTAATATGTGAGCTGGTGAAGGTTAAAAGGAATAATCCTAAAAGGAAGATACAACCATTACCCATACCAACATGGAAATGGGAAAACATCACTATAGACGTTTTCACCAGACTTCTGAAGACACCCAAAGGAAACAATTCTATCTGGGTTTTTTAGACTATCTTAAAAATAATACACACTTCATTACTATTCAATATTATATCTGACTAGATCAAATTTCATGGATATACATCGATAAGTGATGAGGCTACATGGATTACCACTATTTAAGGTTTTTGAATGAGATCCAAGATTCACCAATAAGTTCTGGAAAAGTATCGAACATGCTCTAAACATTGAGAGAAACATCAGTATGACTTAGCACCCCCAAATTAATTGAAAATCTCAGTGTACTACCCAAACACGTGAGGTCTCATTGAGATCAAGATAAATTAACATAAAAGTAGGATAAGATCAATATATTATTATGTTTGACTTCTATTAAAACAATAATTTCTAATTGAGAATCCAAATGGAACCCTATGAAACCCTTTATAGGAGAAGGTGCAGAACACTTGCATATTATAATGAATTTGGGGAACAAAACTGATATGTCCGGAATTGGTCTAGGAAATGGTGGAAAATGTTAATACAATTTAGCATAACATCAAGGCTTCCCAGAGTTGCATGAAGACTTATGTCGAAAATCATCAATGTGACCTACAGTTTGAGGCTGGAGACATGGTATTCATTCACATATCTCCATTGAGGAAAGTCATGAGATTTTGGAAGATGGGAAAGCTTAGTCCAAGATACATCGTACCCTTTGAGATATTTGATCGTATCAAAGTGGTGGCCTATTAATTATCACTACCATCGAAACTATCTCAAGTATATAACGTATTCCATGTATCTCCTTTCATTAAGTACATACCATACCCATAAAATGTACTCAATCCAGAGTTGGTACCATTGGATAATGATATTTCCCACGAAGAGTAGTTGTTGAAGATATTAGAATGTAAAGAAAACGTTCTATGAAATAAGACAATTCACCTAGTCAAAGAATGGATGATAACCAACATGTTTGAAGAAGAAATGTAAGAAAAATAGGAGGTGATAAAGAAGAGTTGCCCAAATCTATTTTATTGTGAAAAAATAATATTTTTAGGGTTGAATTTATTAAGGATATAGATTGTAACGACATGAAATCTAAATAATAAAATTACCCTTTTGATTTAATTAAATGTATTACTAAGTTTATATTGTTATAGAAAACACATACACTTATTTGGATTAATTATATTCTATTAGATTAAATTGAATATTATTAATCATTTACATTGATAATATTGTCATTGAACAATGACCATATGGTTATTATAAATTTTGGGTTTTAACAATCTAATTTACATAGACAACATAAGTGATGACCTCATCCAATAGGATTTCGCCTTATAAATCCCATTTATATGAGATTTTGATGGAGGTAGAAACTTTTTTATTTTCTCTTGGAAAATTTCAAGATGATACCTAATAACATAATCATGATAGAAATTGTTTTTGGAATAATTTCAAGATCATCAAGATCACAGACAAAATAAAGTTCACCAAGCCGCCCTATGAAATTCCCCCCATTGTGCACCTTACCCATAGGGTGTTTCCTAGTGTATTAAAGGAATAAGTATCAAGACCCTAGGAATTTGAAGATGTATATTATTTTTTATAGTATAATGAATATATTTCCATCCTATTATTGTTACTTTGTAAATTATTTTTATTTTGATACAATAAAGCACAAATTGTATTTTGGGTTAATAATCAAATTAATTTAAAGGATTTATGAAATTAATGGATTTTTTAAATAATTAATATTATAATGAATTGTGTTTATTAAAAATATACGTATTAAATATAAATGATCGTATAATTTTATGTTGTCAAATGTAATTTTTATAATGGTTCAAAAATTGTTACCATAAAAAACATAACATTTCATAATAGATATCGATTTTATTTTAAAAGTAAAAAATTAAAATATTGAAAAAAATTATTTATATAAAATGAATATTATTTTTAGAATAATTTTTTTTTTAAATTATCCACTGGTGAATTTTTCATAATTTTCTATGATAGTAGAATTTTCAGGTAAAAATTAAATATCATATAAATATACTTTTTGTTTCATGACATCATAATAGACCAAAGGTGATGTCCTAATTACTACAAATTGGATCCTAAAAAAATAAATGTTTTACCTTTAAAATAATGTGATGTTATATTTTTTTATTCCATTATGAATCCTCCAAAACTTATAATATATTTTAACATTTGAAAATCATTTTTTAAGAGTGTGGCAAACCTACACATAATCAGGGGGATTATTTTAATTTTTTCTTCCCTTTAACTTATAAAATATTGTAAATCACCCCCATTTTGAAGAAACCATGGACACAAACCATGGGAGTTTTTTGTTTTTATTTACTTTTATTATGTATAGTCTAAAAAAATAAAGAAATCAAATTCATTTACTATATAAAATCAACCAAACTCCCAAATCTACTAACTATAACTCATTAGAGCATGACCATATGCTTCCCTTAACTATATAAAGTCCTCCAATGGCACCCTCAAGCGATCATTAATCCCCTAAAAATATTTTCGAGTCACAGACATAAGTAAGGGATCCTCCACTATCCTCTTTTATCCATCACTCCTTTTATGTTATGTCTAATAATTTTAATATCCATTTGTTGGGATATGTTCCTACATATCCCCAATACTACAAATTTGATGTATAAATTATGATATCAAATTTAAATCTCATTTTTCTCTCCAATGAACCTTTATATACACCTGTTACCACGATGGAATTTTTTAAAGGTTCTGTCCTTTCACTTATTTTTTAAGATTCTTCTATACCATATACCTTCTATTTTTAATTCCTTATTTTAGGACATGTATTTTCATATTCATATTATATTCAATTTAATTTATATATTATTAGATACCCATTTCTCTATCATCAAACAATTTTTTGAATTTTTATGTAATGTTGTTATGATGCTAAAATATCACCAGAATTTTCGATGCTAAAAGACTGTGTACTGAATACCGTTCTCATTCTCAGTAAAGGGTATTCATTGTTGTGAACAAATAATTTTAATTTATGACTTACATATATATAGTTCACACTCCTTGATCATGAAATAAATTATGATGAAGAATGAATCCATGATTTTTTTATCTATGTGGCCCACTTAAGCATGAGTATGAAATGAATATTATGGATGTGCCTGCATAGCGCTCCAATGCATTCGGTAATGTTTAGTATCTTGATACATCATGTTGGAATAGGGAGTGAACCTAATTCCTTTTTGGTAAATTTTCCACCATGAAGTAATGGTGGGTTTATCCATGGAATATATTTATAATGTAGTGCTTTATGTTGTCACTGCATTTCCCATGATATAATTATCATGTTTTATCATGTCTCATTATTAATGTTTATGATTCCTCCTCTTTTTATGCCCCATTTATATTCCTATTGTCTAACATGTATTTATTTATTCCATTTTTATTCCATTACTGGGATTTATATCTCACCCATTTCTTATGTATGTCTCCATGTTATCCCATGCAGTTTTATGTATGAAGGAGTATTATGTACATGTTAAGGAGGTTTTCAATAAAGATGGTGTATTTCATGTTTTTAGTTTCCATTTAATCTACCTAATTCTCAAAGACACTAGAATTAAAAATATTTTGGGTTGAATTAAGTGTAATATTATATAATTAATCATGTATTAATGTGTAATATAGTGTAGGGTTTTTATAATGTCTCATCATATGGTCTGGATGAGCCTTATATGTTTCTGCATATGCTCTCAGAACATGACCATGAGGAACTCTCTTCTTACATGTATTATATGGTGATCTTACATAGTCTACCTCAATCTTATGTGGTTCATGTGATTCTTATATAGCAACCAACCTTTTCTAGTTACTTTTTATACCTAAATAAGTTGTAAAACATTGGGAAATGGCCCAATCATTAAAACCTTATTATAGAAAAACAAAATACAATTTTCAACTAGTATTTATCACAAAACAAAATAACCCAAAATATATAGAATACATATATGAATTATTTTCTCCAATTAATATCCCACTTTTTTATTGTTGATAATTATTCACAATCATTTAAAACCCCTTGATTCTAGGTTAATAAAAATTTATGCATGCTTCCTCCATCATTCACAATTCGCACAATAAAACATCCGAACGGGACCAAATATTCACTCACAAAAAACTATAATCCCACATGAACCATGATCATCATGCGAAATAAGAACAACATGAAATGTTTATAAATCAATCAATTTATTCTCAAAACCTCTTGATTAAATACTTTCTTGATATAAATTAATTTTGAATCCCAATATAGGTTATTGATATTGATCGATACCAAATGCATCATAGTGTAACATTCTATATTCTCTAACACCAGATTCAGTGGTTATATTACATTATTAGTATAAAATATAATTTTTTCTAAATGATACAATATCTTAGTAGTCTTGGAATGCTTGATACATACATACATTACATTTGTAAACATAACATATAGAATGAACAAAATGTGAGAAAATTATTATCCCTTACATAATATATATGAAAATTACTCATATTTATCTTCTATATTTCTTAAGGAAATGGAAAAAATTAGGCTGATGTCATATTCTTAGTAAGGATAAGAATACAACAGAATCTATAATCACATAAACATATCATAAGTGACATGGAAGGAATAAATAAACAACATTAATACATAATCAACATAAATTGATTTCATATTATATCCATGAAAATAAATGAAAACATGGATAAAAATTATCATTAATTTCATTGTAATGGAATTCATAATGTTTGACATCAAAACATGTTTTCATGGATTTAGGCCATGTCACTATAATGATACTGTTTGAGTTATACACCAAAATGAAAGTTGTTTTGTCTTATGATACTTATCATTTCATTAAGGGAATATATTACTTTATGCCCCACCCATCACCTAATAAAGTCTAATAAAATCACCATAAGAATCATCAATACCATTAATACCATTCCCTAAGGAACAACTATGAGAATAAAAATATATCTATCTATATAATGATAAATATGGAAAAAAATATTTCATTTTCAATAGAATATTGTGGATATCTATGATAACATCCATTAATCAACATATAATCTCTTGGGTATCATCAACATAATATAAAATAGCCTTATCAATGAAATATAGGGTGATTGTACTTTCAATGTGATGGGTTATCCATGGAAGAGAGTACTTGGGTTCAATAGTTTTCATTTGTATGAGACACAAGAAATTGAATAATAAACAATTAACCATGATTCATAAAGAGTATGTAAATATTCCAATGAATATACCCTTGGAGTGTCTAGCCTGGTGTGGAGTCTTAGTCTCATTTGTTAGGCATCGAGGCAATGATATATTCAACACTCAACCATCAATTGTTCGGGTTATTATCTCTATGTGAATCTATTACATAGTTTTATCCAATTTCTATTATCAATAGAGGTGTTTATATTCAAGAAAAATTCAAAAACATTTACTTTACCAAAACATAGGATGGTTTTTCCACTATAGAAAAGATTCATCTTTATAACAAATATGGTAATAAGTGAATCAGAAGAATTTGAGAAAGGGTTAAAAATATAGACTTGTAAATATCTTAAATTTCATGATTAAAATTTTAAAAAGTCTTATATTTCAATTTATTAACCACACAAAATAAAATAGTATATGGGAATAATATGAGACCCAAAGAAGTACAATTGAGAGGGAACCCCCCCCAGTTATTGCTTGGGTAGAAATTAAATCGAAAAATCATGATAAATTGTGACAAATTGTGACTATAATTAATTTTTTAATTACAAAAATAAATAATTTTTCCAATATAACTTCTCAAATAGTCTGTATATACAACCCATAAATTAAATTGGGTGCATAATACCAAACATGACCTAAATAGAGGAATTTTAGATGGAAAACTCTACCTCTTATCATGAATTCAAAAAATGTAAATAAACCTCCTGTATCATGAAAATATATATCATAATAATATAATTTATAACCATAATAATATCAATTTTCTTTTATATTATTCATAAATATTTATTTTATATATGAATTTTACTAATCTTTCACATCATGTGTTTATAGTTTTGATGGTTTGTACTAGTTTTCCTGATATAAGTGTATTTACTTATTATTATTCGAAATATAATCATTATAAGTTTATTTAATTTACTATTAATGATGTTTTATAATTATTTTTGATGTTTAATATTGCTTTCATGGTTGTTTTTATCTTCATCCTTGAATATGAAATATATAACAAACATGTTTCGGTGATTCTTAATTATCAAAGTGTGATTTCTTAATTTATGAATTAAGAATAGATAGAACATCTCCAGAGTAAAAAATAGTTACTTAAAAATTAATATAATATTATACTATTAATTTCTTTCTCATGGTCATTCATGATATAAATATACATTATTGTTCGATTAGGTGGTTAAACGAACCCAAACATGGAAATACCCAGATTTAATGATTGATTAGAAGGTCATTTTATTGTAATATAATTATACCAAATGTATAATTACATTATATTGTGTTTCTTAGTGTGATATAGAAAAATAATAAAGGAATTAAAATAGTTATTAATTTATATAAAAATATGACACATTTGAATAAAATTTATTCCCCTAATTACGCATTTATTAATCGATTGAAAACGATGATTTTTTATTGGCCATATAATAATAAGTTCTATAATTTCTCATTATATAACTTTAATTATATTATCCAAAATCATTTTAAAACGTTATAAAAATATATAAACCATCAATTCGAGTTAATTATGGAATATAAATTTTGTTGATCTTGGTGGAAGAAGCCTGAATGTACGCACTAATGACAATTTCATTTTTATTAATAGATGGGATATATGAATAATAAATGATAATAACCTTAATATAGAAATAATAAAGTATATAAATTATAAAAATTTAATTATATTATTATTTATAGAATCAATTTTAAATGAATATAATTTAAAATAAATTTTATGTAGTTGATAATACTCATGTCGGAGACTTGAATTCTTCTTAGAATTCTCCTCGTAAATGAAGTCCATATGCTAAATAATGGTGATTATAAGAATTTTAAAATAGAATAATGATTTATGAAGATAAATTTAACATAGTTTCAATATGAAACTATAATGATATGTGAATCTTTATTTAGTGTAAGTATAATAATTTTATAAGTGAAGGAAGGGGTGGTTTTGGGATCAACCCTTACATTTTCATAAATGTAAAGTCTGTATTTAGGCTTCAATGGAAAAAAATAGACAAAATAATAGTTAGAAGTCTTTATGGGTATAAAATAATGTAAACCATTCATTTTTTTAATGAAAAAATAAGATTTTCTCTTTTACCTTATATTATCTATATGATTTAAAATTTAAAAATAATTTTATCAAATAAAAATTCTAAAGTAGGGAAATGTTAATTTTAAAATATCCACAATTAATTGGGTAGAAACAATTTTCTTAAGAATAACATTTTTATGATTTAAATTACATATAAGAAAAAAATATATTGGATGTTGAATTTATTGAAATGAATTTATTTTTTATAAAATAAATACAATTTATGAAGTTTTCATGGAAATCAAAAACAAAATATAACCGTGAATATACTTGATTCAAATAAAATAACAAGAATTTTTTTATTAAAGTAACATTATAGTTTTTTCTAAAAAAGTTGGGAATAGGATTTGGAAATAAAAAAATACATTTTAAAATGAATAATTTTTTCAATAAATAAATTTTTTTTGCTTAAAAGTGTTTTTTAGTTTACATTACGTCAATGAGATATCATAAGTGTTACAATTTTAACAAAAATGGCACTCAGACTATTCACCTAAAAATCAATCATTTTGGAGAAACCCAAAAATTTAATATTAAGATAATATCTTTTGAATGAATTAAAAAATGAATTATATATTATTATAATATAATAATAAAATTAAAAAAATAATTTTTTTAATATACTCATGAATAAAGTCTTTTTAGAGTGTGATAGTCTAGGATATATTTTTTATCGACTACTATAGTGTATCAAGAATTATATTCTCCCCCCATTAAATAATTACATCATCAAAATTAGGGAATATATTATCTATTGAACAAATTCGGATATTCATTCTTCATAGCTTCCTCAATTTCATTGGATGCATCTTCTAGTTTGTGATATTTCAAAAGGACATTCACTAATTAAGTTGTTTGAATCTGTAATACCTACCCTCTACTATCAAGAGTCTAGACTGAGTATTTATAATAAGAAAATTATAGCTACATTTCTTTCAATAATATTTGGTAACATGTGATGTTCTTATCATATATTTCCCCAATAATAAATAGTAGATAACATTTTATAATTTAGAATTATTGTTCAGAATACCCAATCACTATGTTATAAATCTAACTAATTACATTATTTAAAATGGAAAAATGTATCTATGACAGAGCTACACATTTTTTACTAAATATTACAACTCTCTTCATTGGTGAAACCTTCATGAATACATGATCTCTAAGATGAAAATCCATTTTTCCAATAATTATTAGAAAATACATTTTTTTTCTTTGATATGCTATAATATGATCCTAAATTGTCCATACATTAATAATCATCTCATTTATAGGCTCTAGGAAAACTATCTTTGTTTCTCCAACTTCATCCCAATAGTTTGGTGTATTTCATATCTTCCTATACAATGCTTCACGTGGTGAAATTTTTTTTTCTCAAATGAAATAAATTATAGTATAAAAGTTATACCAAAGGAAGATATAATCTCATAGACCTTGTAAGTCATGATAATATGATCTCAACATGTCTTCAAATTTATGGATAGCCCCTTTAGACTATCCATTAGTTTGGAAATTATTGGATGTGCTTAAATGTTTCTCATTGTCGAGTGACCTTTGAAGAATTATAGAATTTTTTTGTGAACAAAGTGTTATGATTTGATATAATTGATAGAGGTTCCCCATGAATTTTTATAATTTCATTGATAAAGATCAACAAAAGTGGATCAAGGGGTAGATTTTCTATTATTTCTATGAAATGATCATACATAGTAAGACAATCAAGGATGACCAATATAGAATCTTTATTCCTTGGAGTATTTGGGATTCTGGGGACAATGTCTATTTTAATATTTTCACTCTTTTATATTTGTATACACAAAGGTTTCATGACTCCCTTAGAAAGTTGTCATTTAGAGTTTACATGGCTTCATACTAAGCATCTAAACACAGAGTCAACAATTTATCACATAATACCATCCCAAAAGAAATTTTTTCTTAAATCTATATTCATATTTTTTCTACCATGGTGTATAGTGAAATTTGAGTTATGTGATTCATTTATAATTTCTCTTTTCAAATATTGTTCATATGAAACACATAGACTCTTTTTAAACATAAACACTCAATCTTTATAGATAATGTCTATTAATTACTAATCATTTTCTACTTTTATATCCCTTTTTAAGTTATCATCATCATTCTATTAATTATATATCTTTTCTAATAATAATTTTTTATAAATTTCTTGAATTGTGAAATATAGATCCCATTTAAAAAAAATAACCATATCAATATTTACAAGCTCACTATATATAAGATACTTATTAATCCTTATCATGTCCAAAATTACAGGGTTTATCCTACTCAATGCATCTTCCATATTGTTTTCCATCACAGGGTGGTAGTGCATCAATAAATCATATTCTTTTAATAGTTTCATCAATATTCTTTCCTCATTTTTATCTACTTATGAAAAAATATTAACATCAAAACATTTTGGCCTATATATATATCCCATGTTTATCTATAGAAGAATTGACTACATTTTTTTAAACCCAAAATGGTGGTTTCAAACACAAGTTCAGGATTTGGATATTTCTATTCATCGATATTCAATTCCCTTGATGAATAATTAATCACACATTAATTTGTGTAAGGATACAACCAAGTCTTTTATTTGACCCATCACTACATATTATAAATAATTCATCATTTAATTGTAATTTTAGTATTAATAAATTAATTAGTATCATATTTATATCCTAAATATTTTTGTCACATTCCCTTGACCATGTGAATATATCCCCTTTACATGTTCACTTGGTTAATGGGTTTGATGACTTCCAAAAATCTGGAATAAACCTCTGATAGTAACCTACTAAATGGATGAAACATAAATCTAGATTATTTTCATCATCATAGAACACAATTTGACTACATTATTCTTTTATGGGTCAATATATATTCAATATTTGGAGATAATATGTCTAAGAAAAAAATCATTGATCCAAAATTCACACTTACTATATTACCCATAAAACCCTTTTCTTCTTAGGGTTTCCATAATTATTTTAAGATAAATATCACTCTTCAAATGTCTTATAATATATAATGATATCATCAATTAATAACACCAAAAATATTTCTAAATAATCCTAAAATAATTTATAAATCATATCCATAATTATATAAGGTTAATTTTTCAATCTAAAATTTATTACGGTAAAATCATAATTTACATTCCTTGTTCAAAATGTCATCATGTTATATCATCCATTTTTTCATTAATAGATGATAACTAGAGTGAATATTAATATTTGGAAAGAATTAGAATCCTTGAATTTGATCAAATAAATCTCTAATGTGTGTTAAATTATACTTATTATATATAGTAATAGAATTTATCTCTTTATAATTAATGAAAAGTATCATAGACCCAACCTCTTTTTCATGAATAAAACAGGGCCTCCCCACAGTAAAGAACTATGGCCTATAAATCCCTTATCATATAATTACAAAAAAAAATCTCAAACTCCACCAACTCCATTTTTTACATTCTATATGGATTTTTAGATATACTCCTCAAGTATAGAATTATTTCAATAGAGAACTCAAATTCATGCTCTTCTATATGTTAAGGTAATTTTTATGGAAAACCAAAAATAAATTTTTTCACCACTAGAACATCCACTATTATTTGGAGATAATACTTATCTATAGATATCACTAATCCATACCCTTCTTATAATATCATTAATGAGACCTAATGGGGGAGGATCTTGACATGATTTAGATTATGAATATTCCCTTCAAAAGACAATATATTTGACAAAACCTTCATGAATTATAATCTCATTCACTTGGAGATAAATTTTTTTAATTATACTCTAAAATTAAATATATACAAAGGATCATATCAAAGTAAACTATAGTTATTATAAGAACTTTTCTAAATAGGTTACACCCATGAATGATATTTAGAACTTATTAACACATAATTATAGCAATAAGATACCCATTTGGGTTCTTAATTGATTACTCCCATACCATGGTTCTAGGGGAATTTCTAATATTTTTTAGGAACAAATATGATTTGAAATAGTATGAATATCCATAATCAAATAATAAATTATAAAATTTTAAGGTTACAATAAAATAACCTTCTACCGTGTCATTAAAAACTCCAAATTCAACTATGTTCATCATATAATCTTTGATTTTGACCCTTGGACTTTTTTGATGTAAATTCTTTTGTTTTTCTAGGAATTGGATCACATAATTTTCCTTATACATATAGTTAAAGTATTGAACATCCACATATTCTACCTTGTCTTAAAATTCAAAATACTGATGTTCATTTTATCTACATTTCTAAAATACTCATGTTCCATTCTGAAAATAAATAGGTATTTTATTCCCATAGTTATCATAATAGGTAAATACATTACTTCCTTTCTTCCCCATTTTTTTACTATTCTTACCATGATTCTCAGTTGGACTCTTCTTCTAATGACATCCCTTGAATAAATACACCATTCAGAACTCATTTTCTATATTTGTGGAACTTGATACTATATCCTAATAATAATAAAATGTTTGAGATACCAACCCCCTTTAAATTATGATTTTTAACCCATTAATGAAATGATCAATCTTTCATTCTATTCTTTGAACACGGTCTAAAATATACCTATCTAATATTTTAAAGTTAGCCTCATACTCAGCATTTGTTTCTGATATTTTTGTTAATATTGAGGAAATAACTTTCCATATGAATTCTTCTCTCATGAGAAAAGTATTTTTCATAGAATAACACCTTAAATGTTCCTAATTCTAGGAAAATTATATCATATTACTATTTTGTGTTTTGAATTAATGACCACCATGACTTCATCTCCCTTTAGATTAAAGACCACCATTGTAACACCCCAGGTAAATAAAGAATATGAAATTTTCATATTTATCCATATTTGTGAATAAAATATTAATATGACTTTAAAGGGGATGCTATGCTCGATGGCATACCCAACACGCAACAACGAGTTTCTTGGGAATCTTACGTTGCACTCTAATAATAAAATAATATTATTTTAAATGGTAGTTAACATGTAGCCGTTATATTAGTTGTAATGGATATAAATAACTAAAATATGATTATATATGTTTTTAAATGTTTTTACATTTATCCAATAAAAGATAAAGGCATAAAATATGGAAAGAATTCAATTTTAGGCGTATATGCCCTAGTTTTCACTAAAGGTTCACTTATCGCCTTTTGATGGAAAACTGTCATTAAATATAGTTTTGTTAAATCTTATACATCCTTTTGGACCAAATAAAACTCTTCTTAAGAATTGGGAAATCAAAATTTACTTTGTGTAAATTTTTGGTATCTTTCTGATAAAGTTCATTTTTTAATGAATAGTGTAAAATGTTGTATTTTAATTCAGAACCTCTTTTTAATATAATATATTTATATTATTAGATTATCTTTTGAATTGGTTTTAAAGATAAATTAGAATATATTTTTACCATTAAATCCAATAGTGGTCATTGGAATTAATTTCACTTTGAAATCAAACTTAAACTAGTGTCAATCTTTTGATACTTATTGTTTCATAAAAACACGCTATTTGCTCTGACAGTGGGAATTAATTATTGAATTAATTAATGTGACTTATATGATTTGAATTTTGTAAAATAGACTTCATTTTTGAATTCGGAATATCAAATATAGCTTAGGGTTAATTTTTGTGATTTTTCTGAAAAACATTAATTTTTGATGAATAGTGAAACCACTAAGTGGTACTTATAAAAACTGATTTTTCCATTTAAATGAAATTTTGCCATATTTGTGTTTTGAATTTAAAAAATATGACATACATGGTTGTCATTAAGAAGTAAAATGTGGGTCAATGGGATAAAAATAATTTTTTGGTGAATAGTAACTTATTATGTTTTTAATCGTGATTAGAGGTAATTAGTGTAGTTTAAGGTAAAAATAATGTTTTAATAATATGAAGTCAACTTGAAACATGTCCTAAACTCATTGGATGTGTCATGGCCGACCAAGACAACCCGTGGGTCAACTTGGGGACCCCATGAATCCACTTTGGTTGGAAAATGACATTAATATCTTTTTATTTAAAGTTAACGTAAAAATGAGACAAACATGACATGTTTTACTAAAACAATTTTTACATGGGGTTATACAGATCATATGTTTGACTATAAATATTAATTTGAAAGCTAAAAAGATTTCCTACATCATAGTTTTTTTTTATAATTTTTAGACATTAAATAAATTAAATTATTTATGCCATCATGATGATGCAGCGATGACCTCATTATTTAACGATTTAAATAAAATGGAAAGATAATGTAATATCTAAGACCTAAACATGTCCAAAACCTATTGTATGAGTGGATTTCTAACCCTTATCACCTTATCCTAGAAACACATCAATGTGAGAACTCTTAAATCCGAATACTATTTTAAAATAAAGTGACTTTTCTTTACCTTCCAAGAGTGCCCCTCCTCTCCTCTTATAAAAGGCCCCCACCTCTACCTCCTTACCCACACTCCCAAAGATTTTGACTCGGCCAACCTCTTCCCATTTTGTCTCTCCACTTCCCTCTCTTAGTCCTTCAAGCCTAACTTTGGGAAGAAGTCTTCCCAAGGAAGCATTTGAGCTAAAACCAAAGGGAGTTACCCGATTTTAAGGTAATGTCTTCACTTGAGTCCTTTTGTTTTATTTTTCTTCTCCAACCCCCTAAACTCTTTTTATTCATTTATTTTGTAACAAATACAGTATCTTCAATATACTAGGATGTTTTTATAATAAGGATTCGAGCTACACTTACACACACCTACATCTAATGGTTAAAGAACATAATGTTTCTATGAATGGCGAATTTCTGCCTCGCGAAACGATGATTGTTCAACACTCGTATAACACCTTCAAAGGTGACCATTAAGATGTCACTATATTTATTTATGATATATAATATGTTTATGTTTTACTTAAGCTTATGTATTTTTCATTTATGTCAGACCTTTATGGTTTCCATTATGGGTATACGCGATATCTTCATTTAAGGAAGTGCGGACTACCGCCCCCTCAAAGTGATGTGATCCGTTAATGCCATATGTGGGATGTATAAATGATGGATTTAAAGTTATTATATATGATGTTATACTGGAATTAAAATATACCTCTATATCATTATTATTCCATTCCATAAAAATATGAAATAGAAATGAAAGTAGCGTTCATGCGTGCGTACGACTTACCGTCTCCATGAACGGTGCATTTCATTTCTTATCCCCAAATGTAATGTACTATTATAAGTACATGTATATAATGGATATGTTGAATGATACATCTAAATTATGAATATAATTATGTAATTAAAATATTCATACCTCTCATTTAGTTTTAATTCTATTAATATGACATAGAAATGAAAGTAGCGTTCATGCGTACGTACGGCTTACCGTCTCCATGAACGGTGCATTTCATTTCTTACCTCTAAATGATTATGTAATATTATAAATACATGTATATTCTGGATATATATGATATATATGATATCCAAATCATGAATATAATTCTGGATATAATGAACATTTGACCACACGAACAACATATAATTGTAAGAAGTCCACTTTCGACCTAAGAACCAAATATCGACAAAACAAACATTATTAACTTAAATGATTACATAATGTTTATAACATGGAAATAAGTGATATAAAATGAATAATGAACTAGAAAAATGTTATTAATAAAGTTTAAATTAACTCAAGTTTATTATTCAGGACGTTAAAGAACGATCGAGTCAAGTCGGACCCGAGGTAAGGGATCCTACTCCTCTCTTTCTTTTTAAGTACACTCTTTTATGTCATTCCTTATAAGCTCATCTTTCTTTTTATTGGGATGTTATTTTATATTAATCTTACTGTAATTTTTATGTTCATATGATTAGAGACACTATTCTCTCTCATCAATCCATTTTGGATGTTTTGAGTGGCGCCGTTAGGCTGCCGAATTTTCGTAAGAGATCTAACCTCTCTCTTTCTCTTTAAGTACTCTCCTTTATGACACTTCTTTTAAGCTCCTATTTGTTATGATGGGGGTTGTTCTTTTATATTCCTATTTCTTTACATTTTATGGTAATGTGATGATATACCCTATTTGATCTCATCAATCCATTTTTGGATGTTTTAAGTGGCGCCGTTAGGCTGCCGAGTTTTCGTAAGGGATTTTTCATCTCACTTTTATTCCCGTGAGATTTATACTACATTTGCCACAATTTTCATTGAGTGGTGTATGTACTGACAATTATTTTACTCATTGTGTAATATTCTTTCATTTATGAGTATTTACATCAATGTTGTATTGTCCTTCTTTCACGAGGCGTATGTTTCGAAAGATACCCATGTCGGTAAGGGAACCTTTCACCCTCCTCTTTTTAAAAGACTTCTTTTGTTGGGTATTTTAAATTACATATTTCTATGTTGGGATATGTTCTCATATATCCTTATTGATGTAAATTTTATGTACATGTGATGAGATACCCTTTTTTATCTCTCATCAACTCATTTTGATGTGACGCCGTTAGGCTGTCAAGGGAACTTCTTAACCCAATTTCGATTTCTTTGGGTTCAACATGTAGTTATTGAATATGTCATATTTTGAATATGTGTGAATGACATTTGATTATTTTACACTTAATATCCACTTATGTTTGGTGTATTCGTTTGTCACACATAATTATTCAATTGATTTCTCCTTAAACCAAGGATACCGTCTTTGTAAGGGACTTCGTCTCAATCTCCATTCATTGAGGCATATTTTGTTTTATACACAACCTTCTTTTATACGGTGTATAAACCCCTTTTAATTTTACGTTTATCCAAAAAGGAATATTTTTTATGTGAAGCGTTTTACTAAATGACAAGAGGGAATGTTTTTTCGTACGTATGCGGCGACAACGACTTCTCTGCCGTCGTGGCCATTATTTGAGTTTCGGCTTCCTCTACAAGCCATACCTTCTTTTTAAAAGAAAAATAAATACCATGTTTTACTTTTCTTTTATTTTGTTATTGAAAATGGTTTTCATAATGTATTTATATCAGTGTGTTGTATTCATATCTTGTTATTGAAAGGTGGAAATGTTATGTTTCCTTTATCCATGTTTTATGTGATAAGATTATGTTATGGTTCTTGGGAATTATTATGAAGATAGGTGGTTCCGTGATAAACTAAGGGAGGGTGAGCCTGATATAGCTCTCCAATGCATTGGGTAACGCGAAGGAGTGAAACGTTAAGGTTTCTCTGAAGAGATTTAGGTAATATACTGTGATGGGTATTCCAAACGTAACCAAGAGGGTTACTCCCTACGTAAGAATGTTATGAATGCCTCAAGTTATCTTTATGTCTTATGATTTCTATGATTTATTCATGGTTTGATGAGGTATGTTAAAGTGCCTATGTTTTATGGGTAAAGTATTATTTCATTCTTATGTATATATGAACTCATGTTCCCTTTCCATATTTTTATAACCCTTACTAAGCTTTTTATGCTCATCCCAAGTTTTTGAAATGTTTTTCACAGGTCAAGGGAAAGGTACATGATGTGATGATAGTGTCAAGGATGTGTCAAGAAAGAATCAGTGTTTTATTTTAAATATGTTTCTATTGATGGGAAGAATGAATATTGTCTTTTATGTAACCACTTTTTTTAAATGTGGAATGTAATGCAAGTTTCATGATATAATTCTCTAAAACTCTAAACCTAAAAAGATCCTCAATGTGTAATCTTGTAATAACTCACGATTAAGTAAGGTTTAAGGCTGGGGCCTTATAGTTGGTATCAGAGGTCGGTTTAGATAACATTAGAGGTTAGGGTATTATTTAAGCATAAGTGGCATTACCATAATGGTTAGGATTTCAGAAAGAGTCCTAGTTTTAGATAAAGTGAATGAGTAAGTATATGTTAGTGTATACCTTCCTCATTAGTACATTATGGTTTTGTTGATATACTCACACTGACATTTCAATTTTTAGTGAATGGATGGATCTAGTAGGCACCAAAGAGACAACTGGTTTGAAGGAAACTGTGGTGGTTCTCTGATTAAGATACTAGATAAAATAGAGGATTCAATGATGAAACTCATGGTTGTTCTAAACCAAATATCAAGGAGTCATGATCAACCACTTGAACCTTGGTATGTTCTGTAATTCATCATGTACGAGATGACCAATCAATGTGGAAGTTCAGGTAATAATTATAAAGGTAACCATTAGAGTTTATATGACCCTTACTTTTGAGGTAATTATGGGTTATTATATGATATGCTAGAAAATGAAAGGCATGAGATAAACTTGAGGTTAAAATATGTTATGATCGTTTTTGATGATTTTATCTCTTTTTGGGGAATGATTTAAGAATTATATAGTTTTTTAAAAATGACAACACGCAGACCGTGTGACAACCCATCGCGTCGGACAAAGCTGCGGGAATCAAACCCACAACCAAAGTGCGGCTGGTATTTATAGACTACCACTGGACTACGTGAAGTCCCTGGTTAGTTTGACTGATTATTTTTAGTTATATGATTTTATGAATTAAGAGTATCTTGATTTTGCGTTATTTATGAAAATTATTAACCTATAGAGGATATGTGATTAGGTTAATTACTTTTCAATACGAGACTTTAGGAGCAACTGATGTTGTTTGGAGATAAATGTTACGATTTAACTTGGAAGACTATTTGACTAAATCCTTCAAATATTTGGGTTTCAATTTTAGATTGGTTTACTTGGAATAATTTTATGGACAAATTGTTTATCGGATGGTCCTCGTTGACCTTTGGATTTTGTTGGACAAATTTTGGAGATTAAGCATAGATTTTGTTTTTAATGGGTTATCCTTTTCTGGATTATCTGACCTTGTAATAACCTTTTTGGTTTTGATTTTGGTTAAAGCCTAAAGACATGGGATGTATATAGTTCTCTTTGGGTGGATTAGGTGATTCTCTAGAAGTTGATTATAGTACTCTTAATGCGAACAAGTCTCCCTAACTACTCGTCTTTTGGAAAAAAAATATGAGTTTGATTAAGGAATCTAGTAAAAGTTGAAAGTCAACATGATAAGTGATTATGTTTACCTATGAATAAATTACTCAATAAAAAGTTACTTAAAACAAAAATGTTGTCTATTAACTTTTCCTACTGGGGAATCGAATACCATTTAACCCATCACATGTTTGTGATTTTCTTGTGGTTAAATTTCTCCTAAACATGTTTTCTATCACTCTCCATCAGAACATGACCCTATGTTTTCTCCTCCATGTCCATATTTTTCTACATGGAATCCTAGTATGGGTTAACTCGGGTTACCTTTGTATTTATCTTAATTTATTTTAAAGTGATTGTTTTACAGACTCTTGTTCTGATGTGGGACTTTCAAGGATGTTTCCAAGCTCAATTTTAAAAATTGTGAGGCCGCAATTCCCAAAAGGGGGGAAGGATGTAACACCCCAGGTAAATAAAGAATATGAGATTTTCATATTTATCCATATTTGTGAATAAAATATTAATATGACTTTAAAGGGGACGCTATGCTCGATGGCGTACCCAACACGCAACAACGAGTTTCTTGGGAATCTTACGCTGCACTCTAATAATAAAATAATATTATTTTAAACAGTAGTTAACATGTAGCCATTGTATTGGCGGGAATATATAGAAATAACTAAAATATGATTATATATGTTTTTAAATGTTTTTACATTTATCCAATAAAAGATAAAAGCATAAAATACGGAAAGAATTCAATTTTAGGCGTATATGTCCTAGTTTTCACTAAAGGTTCACTTATCGCCTTTGATGGAGAACTGTCATTAAATATAGTTTTGTTCACTCTTATACATCCTTTTGGACCAAATAAAACTCTTCTTAAGAATTGGGACATCAAAATTTACTTTTGTGTAAATTTTTGGTATTTTTCTGATAAAGTTCATTTTTTAATGAATAGTGTAAAATGTTGTATTTTAATTCAAAACCACTTTTTAATCTAATTTATTTATATGATTAGATTATCTTTTGAATTGGTTTTAAAGTTAAATTAGAATATATTTTTACCATTAAATCCCATAGTGGTCGTTTGAATTAATTTCACTTTGAAATCAGACTTAAACTAGTGTCAATCTTTTGATACTTATTGTTTCATAAAAACACGCTATTTGCTCTGACAGCGGGAATTAATTATTAAATTAATTAATGTGAATTATATGATTTTAATTTTGTAAAATAGACTTCATTTTTGAATTCGGAATATCAAATATAGCTTAGGGTGAATTTTTGGGATTTTCCTGAAAAACTTCAATTTTGGATGAATAGTGAAACCACTAAGTGGTACTTATAAAAACTGATTTTTCAGTTTAAATGAAATTTTGCCATCTTTGTGTTTTGAATTTCAAAAATCTGACATACATGGTTGTCAATAAGAAGTAAAATTTGGTTCAATGGGATAAAAATAATTTTTTGGTGAATAGTAACTTATTATGTTTTTAATCGCGATTAGAGGTAATTAGTGTAGTTTAAGGTAAAAATAATGTTTTACTAATATGAAGTGAACTTCACACATGTCCTAACCTCATAGGATATGTCATTTCCGACCAAGAAAACCTATGGGTCAACTTGGGGACCCCATGAAGCCACTTTGGTTGGAAAATGACATTAATATCTTTTTATTTAAAGTTAAAGTAAAAATGAGACAAACATGAAATGTTTTACTAAAACAATTTTTACATGGGGTTATACAAATCAGATGTTTGACTATAAATATTCATTGGAAATATAAAAAGATTTCCTACATCATAGTATTTTTTTATAATTTTTAGACATTAAATAAATTAAAATATTTATGATATCATGATGATGCAGTGATGACCTCATTATTTAACAATTTAAATAAAATGGAAAGATAATGTAATATCTAAGACCTACAAATGTCCAAAACATATTGGATGAGTGGATTTAGAACCATTATCACCTTATCCTAGAAACACATCAATGTGGGACCTCTTAAATCCGAATACCATTTTAAAATAAAGTGACTTTTCTTTACCTTCCAAGAGTGCCCCTCCTCTCCTCTTATAAAAGGCCCCCACCTCTACCTCCTTACCCACACTCCCAAAGCCTTTGGTTCGGCAAAACTCTGTCCATTATGTCTCTCCACTTCCCCCTCTTACTCCTTGAAGCCTCACTTTGGGCAGAAGTCTTCCCAAGGAAGCCTTTGAGCTAAAACCAAAGGGAGTTACCCGATTTTAAGGTAATGTCTTCACTTGAGTCCTTTTGTTTTATTTTGCTTCTCCAACCCCCTAAACTCTTTTTATTAATTTATTTTGTAACAACTACAGTATCTTAAATATACTAGAATTTTTTTATAAGAAGTATTCGAGCTACACTTACACACACCTACATCTAATGGTTAAAGAACATGCTGTTTCTGTGAATGGCGAATTTCTGCCTCACGAAACGATGATTGTTCAACACTCATATAACACCTTCAAAGGTGGCCATTAAGATGTCACTATATTTATATATGATATATAATATGTTTATGTTTCACTTAAGCTTCTGTATTTTTCATTTATGTCATACCTTTATGGTTTCCATTGTGGGTATACGTGATATCTTCATTTAAGGAAGTGCGGACTACCGCCCCCTCAAAGTGATGTGATTCGTTAATGCAATATGTGGGACGTATAAAGGATGGGTTTAAAGTTATTATATATGATGTTATACTGGAATTATAATATACCTCTATATCATTATTATTACATTCCATAAAAATATGAAATTGAAATGAAAGTAGCGTTCATGCGTACGTACGGCTTACCGTCTCCATGAACGGTGCATTTCATTACTTATCCCCAAATGTAATGTACTATTATAAGTACATGTATATAATGGATATTTTGAATGATACATATAAATTATGAACATAATTCTGGAATTAAAATATACATAACTATCATTTAGTTTTAATTCCATTAATATGACATAGAAATGAAAGTAACGTTCATGCGTACGTACGGCTTACCGTCTCCATGAACGGTGCATTTCATTTCTTACCTCTAAATGATTATGTAATATTATAAATACATGTATATTCTGGATATATATGATATATATGATATCCAAATCATTAATATAATTCTGGGTATAATGAACATTTGACCACACGAACAACATGTAATTGTAAGAAGTCCACTTTCGACCTAAGAACCAAATATCGACAAAAAAACATTATTAACTTAAATGATTACATAATGTTTATAACATGGAAATAAGTGATATAAAATGAATAATGAACTAGAAAAAGGTTCTTAATAAAGTGGAAATTAACTCAAGTTTATTATTCAGGACGTTAAAGAACGATCGAGTCAAGTCGGACCCGAGGTAAGGGATCCTACTCCTCTCTTTCTTTTTAAGTACACGCTTTTATGTCATTCCTTATAAGCTCATCTTTCTTGTTATTGGGATGTTCTTTTATATTAATCTTACTATAATTTTTATGTTCATATTATGAGAGACCCTATTCTCTCTCATCAATCCATTTTGTAAGTTTTGAGTGGCGCCGTTAGGCTGCTGAATTTGCGTAAGAGATCTAACCTCTCTCTTTCTCTTTAAGTACTCTCCTTTATGTCACTTCTTTTAAGCTCCTCTTTGTTATTATGGGGGATGTTATTTTATATTCCTCTTTCAGTATATTTTATGGTAATGTGATGAGATACCCTATTTTATCTCATCAATCCATTTTTGGATGTTTTAAGTGGCGCTGTTAGGCTGCCGAGTTTTCGTAAGGGATTTTTCATCTCACTTTTATTCCCGTGAGATTTATGCTACATTTTCCAAAATTTCCTTTGAGTGGTGTATGTACTGACCCTTATTTTACTAATTTTGTAATATTGTTTCATTTATGAGTATTTACATCAATGTTTTATTGTCCTTCTTTCACGAGGCATATGTTTCGAAAGATACCCATGTCGGTAAGGGAACCTTTCACCCTCCTCTTCTTAAAAGACTTCTTTTGTTGGGTCTTTTAAATTACATATTGTTATGTTGGGATATGTTCTCATATATCCTTATTGATGTTAATTTTATGTTCATGTGATGAGCTACCCTTTTTTTATCTCTCATCAACTCATTTTGATGTGACGCTGTTAGGCTGTCAAGGGAACTTCTTAACCCAATTTCGATTTCTTTGGGTTCAACCTGTAGTTATTGAATATGTCATCTTTTGAATATGTGTGAATGATATTTGATTATTTTACACTTAATATCCACTTATATTTGGTGTATTCATTTGTCACACATAATTATTCAATTGATTTATCCTTAAACTAAGGATATCGTCTTTGTAAGGGACTTCGTCTCAATCTCCATTCATTGAGGCATATTTTGTTTTATACAAAACCTTCTTTTATACGGTGTATAAACCACTTTGAATTTTACATTTATCCAAAAAGGAATCTTTTTTATACGAAGCGTTTTACTAAACGACAAAAGGGAATGTTTTTTTTCGTACGTATGCGGCGACAATGACTTCTCTGCCGCCGTGCCCATTATTTGAGTTTTGGCTTCCTCTACAAGCCATACCTTCTTTTAAAAAGAAAAATAAATACCATGTTTTACTTTTATTTTATTTTGGTATTGAAAATGGTTTCCATAATGTATTTATATCAATGTGTTGTATTCATATCTTGTTATTGAAAGGTGGAAATGTTATGTTTCCTTTATGCATGTTTTATGTGATAAGATTATGTTATGGTTCTAGGGCATTATTATGAAGACGGGTGGTTCCGTGATTAACTAAGGGAGGGTGAGCCCGATATAGCTCTCCAATGCAGTGGGTAACGCGAAGGAGTGAAACGTTAAGGTTTCTCCGAAGATATTTAGGGAATATACTGTGATGGGTATTCCAAACGTAACCAAGAGGGTTACTCCCTACGTAAGAATGTTATGAATTCCTCAAGTTACCTTTATGTCTTATGATTTCTATGATTTATTCATGGTTTGATGAGGTATGTTAAAGTGCCTATGTTTTATGGGTAAAGTATGATTTCATTCTTATGTATATATGAACTCATGTTTCCTATCCATATTTTTATAACCCTTACTGAGCTTTTTATGCTCATCTTAAGTATTTGAAATGTTTTTCACAGGTCAAGGGAAAGTTATATGATGTGATGATAGTGTCAAGGATGTGTCAAGAAAGAATCCGTGTTTTATTTTAAATATGTTTCCATTGATGGGAAGAATGAATATTGTCTTTTATGTAACCACTTTGTTTAAATGTGGAATGTAATGCAAGTTTCATGATCTAATTCTCTAAAACTCTAAACCTAAAAAGATCCTGAATGTGTAATCTTATGATAACTCAAGATTAAGTAAGGTTTAAGGCTGGGGCCTTATAGTTGGTATCAGAGGTCGGTTTAGATAACTTTAGATGTTAGGGTATTCTTTAAGCATAAGTGGCATTACCATAATGTTTAGGATTTCAGAAAGAGTCCTAGTTTTAGATAAAGTAAATGAGTAAGTATATCTTAGTGTTTACCTTTCTCATTAGTACATGATGGTTTTGTTGATATACTCACACTGACATTTCGGTTTTTAGTGAATGGATGAATCTAGAAGGCACCAAAGAGACAACAGGTTTGAAGGAAACTGTGGTGGTTCTCTGATTTAGATACTAGATAAAATAGAGGATTCAATAAGGAAACTCGTGGTTGTTCTAAACCAAATATCAAGGAGTCATGATCAACCACTTGAACCTTGGTATGTTCTGTAATGCGTCATGTATGAGATGACCAATCGATGTGGAATTTCAGGTAATAATTATAAAGGTAACCATTAGAGTTTATATGATCCTTACTTTTGAGGTAATTATGGGTTATTATATGATATGCTGGAAAATGAATGGCATGAGATAAAATTGAGGTTAAAATATGTTATGATAATTTTTGATGATTTTATCTCTTTTTGAGGAATTATTTAAGAATTATATAGTTTTGGAAAAAGGACAACACGCAGACCGTGTGACAACCCGTCGCGCCGGACAAAGCTGCGGGAATCAAACCCACAACCAAAGTGCGGCTAGTATTTATAGCCTACCACTGGACTACGTGAAGTCCCTGGTTAGTTTGACTGATTCTTTTTAGTTATAGGATTTTATGAATTAATAGTAAGTTGATTTTGCGTTATTTATGAAAATGATTAACCTATGGAGGATATGTGATTAGGTTAATTACTTTTCAATACGAGACTTTAGGAGCAACTGATGTTGTTTGGAGATAAATGTTACGATTTAACTTGGATGACTATTTGACTAAATCCTTAAAATATTTGGGTTTCAATCTTAGATTTGTTTACTTTGAAGAATTTTATGGACAAATTGTTTATCGGATGGTCCTCGTTGAACTTTGGATTTTGTTGGAAAAATTTTGGAGATTAAGCATAGATTTTCTTTTTAATGGGTTATCCTTTTCTAGATTATCTGACCTTGTACTAACCTTTTTGGTTTTGGTTTTGGATAAAGCCTAAAGACATGGGATGTATATAGTTATCTTTGGGTGGATTAGGTGATTCTCTATAAGTTGATTATAGTACTCTTAATGCGAACAAGTCTCCCTAAATACTCGTCTTTTGGGAAAAAAATATGAATTTGATTAAGGAATCTAGTAAAAGTTGAAAGTCAACAAGATAAGTGATTATGTTTCCCAATGAATAAATTACCCAATAAAAAGTAACTTAAAAAAATGTTGTCTATTAACTTTTCCTACTGGGGAATTGAATACTGTTTAACCCATCACAAGTTTGTGATTTTCTTGTGGTTAACTTTCTCCTAAACATGTTTTCTATCACTTTCCATCAGAACATGACCCTATGTTTTCTCCTCCATGTCCATATATTTCTACATGGAATCATTTTATGGGTTAACTCGGGTGACCTTTGTACTTATCTTCCTTTATTTTAAAGTGATTGTTTTACAGACTCTTGTTCCGATGTGGGACTTTCAAGGATATTTCCAAGCTCAATTTTAAAAATTGCGAGGACGCAATTCCCAAAAGGGGGGAAGGATGTAACACCCCAGGTAAATAAAGAATATGACATTTTCATATTTATCCATATTTGTGAATAAAATATTAATATGACTTTAAAGGGGACGCTATGCTCGATGGCGTACCCAACACGCAACAACGAGTTTCTTGGGAATCTTACGTTGCACTCTAATAATAAAATAATATTATTTTAAATAGTAGTTAACATGTAGTCGTTGTATTGGTGGGAATGGATAGAAATAACTAAAATATGATTATATATGTTTTTAAATGTTTTTACATTTATCCAATAAAAGATAAAGGCATAATATACGGAAAGAATTCAATTTTAGGCGTATATGCCCTAGTTTTCACTAAAGGTTCACATATCGCTTTTTGATGGAGAAATGTCATTAAATATAGTTTTGTTCACTATTATACATCCTTTTGGACCAAATAAAAATCTTCTTAATAATTGGGATATCAAAATTTACTTTGTGTAAATTTTTGGTATCTTTCTGATAATGTTCATTTTTTAATGAATAGTGTAAAATGTTTTATTTTAATTCAAAACCTCTTTTTAATCTAATTTATTTATATGATAAGATTATCTTTTGAATTTGTTTTAAATTTAAATTATAATATATTTTTACCATTAAATCCAATAGCGGTCGTTGGAATTAATTTCACTTTGAAATCAGACTTAAACTAGTGTCAATCTTTTGATACTTATTGTTTCATAAAAACACGTTATTTGCTCTGACAGCGGGAATTAATTATTAAATTAATAAATGTGACTTATATGATTTGAATTTTGTAAAATAGACTTCATTTTTGAATTCGGAATATAAAATATATCTTAGGGTGAATTTTTTGGATTTTTCTGAAAAACTTCAATTTTTGATGAATAGTGAAACCACTAAGTGGTACTTATAAAAACTAATTTTTCCGTTTAAATGAAATTTTGCCATCTTTTTTGTTTGAATTTCAAAAATCTGACATACATGGTTGTTATTAAGAAGTAAAATTTGGTTCAATGGGTTAAAAATAATTTTTTGGTGAATAGTAACTTATTATGTTTTCAATCGCGATTAGAGGTAATTAGTGTAGTTTAAGGTAAAAATAATGTTTTGATAATATGAAGTGAACTTTAAACATGTTCTAAACTAATTGGATGTGTCATGGCCGACCAAGACAACCCATGGGTCAACGTGGGGACCCCATGAAGCCACTTTGGTTGGAAAATGACATTAATATCTTTTTATTTAAAGTAAAAGTAAAAATGAGACAAACATGAAATGTTTTACTAAAACAATTTTTACATGGGGTCATACAAATCATATTTTTGACTATAAATATTAATTGAAAATATAAAAAGATTTCCTACATCATAGTAGTTTTTTTATAATTTTTAGACATTAAATAAATTAAATTATTTATGACATCATGATGATGCAGCGATGACCTCATTATTTAACGATTTAAATAAAATGAAAAGATAATGTAATATCTAAGACCTACACATGTCCAAAACCTATTGGATGAGTGGATTTAGAACCCTTATCATCTTATCCTCGAAAAACATCAATGTGGGACCTCTTAAATCCGAATACCATTTTAAAATAAAGTGACTTTTCTTTACCTTGCAAGAGTGCCCCTCCTCTCCTCTTATAAAAGGCCCCAACTCTACCTCCTTACCCACACTCCCAAAGCCTTTTTCTCGGCCAAGCTCTGCCCACTTTGTCTCTCCACTTCCCTACCTTACTCCTTGAAGCCTCACTTTTGTCATAAGTCTTCCCAAGGAAGCCTTTGAGCTAAAACCAATGAGAGTAACCCGATTTTAAGGTAATGTCTTCACTTGAGTCCTTTTGTTTTATTTTGCTTCTCAAACCCCCTAAACTCTTTTTATTAATTTCTTTTGTAACAAATACAGTTTCTTCAATATACTAGGATGTTTTTATAAGAATTATTAGAGCTACACTTACACACACCTACATCTAATGGTTAAAGAACATACTGTTTCCGTGAATGGGGAATTTCTGCCTCACGAAACGATGATTGTTCAACACTCATATAACACCTTCAAAGGTGGACATTAATATGTAACTATATTTATATATGATATATAATATGTTTATGTTTTACTTAAGATTCTGTATTTTTCATTTAATTCATACCATTATGGTTTCCATTATGGGTATACGTGATATTTTCATTTAAAGAAGTGCGGACTACCGCCCCCTCAAAGTTATGTGATTCGTTAATTCCATATGTGGGACGTATAAAGGATGGATTTAAAGTTATTATATATGATGTTATACTGGAATTATAATATACCTCTATATCATTATTATTCCATTCCATAAAAATATGAAATAGAAATGAAAGTAGCGTTCATGCGTACGTACGGCTTACCGTCTCCATAACAGTGCATTTCATTTCTTATCCCCAAATGTAATGTACTATTATAAGTACATGTATATAATGGATATGTTGAATGATAAATATATATTATGAATATAATTCTGGAATTAAAATATACATACCTCTCATTTAGTTTTAATTCCATTAATATGACATTGAAATGAAAGTAGCGTTTATGCGTACGTACGGCTTACCGTCTCCATGAACGGTGCATTTCATTTCTTACCTCTAAATGATTATGTAATATTATAAATACATTTATATTCTGGATATATATGATATATATGATATCCAAATCATGAATATAATTCTGGATATAATGAACATTTGACCACACTAACAACATGTAATTGTAATAAGTCCACTTTCGACCTAAGAACCAAATATCGACAAAACAAACATTATTAACATAAATGATTACATAATGTTTATAACATTGCAATAAGTGATCTAAAAGGAATAATGAACTAGAAAAAGGTTCTTAATAAATTGGAAATTAACTCAATTTTATTATTCAGGATGCTAAAGAACGATCGAGTCAAGTCGGACCCGAGGTAAGGGATCCTACTCCTCTCTTTCTTTTTAAGTACACTCTTTTATGTCATTCCTTCTAAGATCATATTTATTGTTATTGGGATGATCTTTTATATTAATCTTACTGTAATTTTTATGTTCATATTATGATAGACCCTATTCTCTCTCATCAATCCATTTTGGAAGTTTTGAGTGGCGCCGTTAGGCTGTCGAATTTTCGTAAGAGATCTAACCTCTCACTTTCTCTTTAAGTACTCTCCTTTATGACACTTCTTTTAAGCTCCACTTTGTTATGATGGGGGATGTTATTTTGTATTCATATTTCTTTACATTTTATGGTAATGTGATGAGATATCCTATTTTATCTCATCAATGCATTTTTGGATGTTTTAAGTGGCGTCGTTAGGCTGCCGAGTTTTCGTAAGGGATTTTTCATCTCACTTTTATTCCCGTGAGATTTATGCTAAATTTGCCACAATTTCCTTTGATTGGTGTATGTACTGACCATTATTTTACTCATTGTGTAATATTATTTCATTTATGAGTATTTACATCAATGTTGTATTGTCCTTCTTTCACGAGGCGTATGTTTCGAAAGATACCCATGTCGGTAAGGGAACCTTTCACCCTCCTCTTTTTAAAAGACTTATTTTGTTGGGTATCTTAAATTACATATTGTTATGTTGGGATAGGTTCTAATATATCCTTATTGATGTAAAGTTTATGTCCATGTGATGAGATACCCTTTTTTTATCACTCATCAACTCATTTTGATGTGACTCCGTTAGGCTGTCAAGGGAACTTCTTAACCCAATTTCGATTTCTTTGGGTTCAACATGTAGTTATTGAATATGTCATCTTTTGAATATGTGTGAATGTCCTTTGATTATTTTACACTTAATATCCACTTATATTTGGTGTATTATTTTGTCACACATAATTATTCAATTGATTTATCCTTAAACCAAGGATACCGTCTTTGTAAGGGACTTCGTCTCAATCTCCATTCATTGAGGCATATTTTTTTTATACACAACCTTATTTTATACGGTGTATAAACCCCTTTGACTTTTACATTTATCCAAAAAGGACTCTTTTATATATGAAGCGTTCTACTAAATGACAAAAGGGAATGTTTTTTTTCGTACGTATGCGGCGAAAACGACTTCTCCACCGCCGTGACCATTATTTGAGTTTCGGCTTCCTCTACAAGCCATACCTTCTTTTTAAAAGAAAAATAAATACCATGTTTTACTTTTCTTTTATTTTGGTATTTAAAACGGTTTTCATAATGTATTTATGTCAATGTGTTGTATTCATAACTTGTTATTGAAAGGTGGAAATGTTATGTTTCCTTTATGCATGTTTTATGTGATAAGATTATGTTATGGTTCTTGGGCATTATTATGAAGACGGGTGGTTCCGTGATAAACTAAGGGCAGGTGAGCCCGATATAGCTCTCCAATGCATTGGGTAACGCGAAGGAGTGAAACGTTAAGGTTTATCTGAAAAGATTTGGGGAATATACTGTGATGGGTATTCCAAATGTAACCAAGAGGGTTACTCCCTACGTAAGAATGTTATGAATGACTCAAGTTACCTTTATGTCTTATGATTTCTATGATTTATTAATGGTTTGATGAGGTACGTTAAAGTGCCTATGTTTTATGGGTAAGTATGATTTCATTCTTATGTATATATGAACTCATGTTTCCTTTCCATATTTTTATAACCCTTACTGAGCTTTTTATGCTCATCCCAAGTTTTTGAAAAAAAATTCACAGGTCAAGGGAAAGGTGCATGATGTGATGATAGTGTCAAGGATATGTCAAGAAAGAATCCGTGTTTTATTTTAAATATGTTTCTGTTGATGGGAAGAATGAATGTTGTCTTTTATGTAACCACTTTGTTTAAATGTGGAATGTAATGCAAGTTTCATGATCTAATTCTCTAAAACTCTAAACCTAAAAAGATACTCAATGTGTAATCTTCTAATAACTCAAGATTAAGTAAGGTTTAAGGCTAGGGCCTTATAACCATGATCACTTTTGCCTCCTCACTACTTCCCAAAGTGTCAAATTTTTTCTCTTAGTAATTGACCCATTATTTAGCTACCAATAGATTAGTAGTTCCACTAAATGTTGGAGGTTTTTGTATCATGAATTAGTCCAATATAGTTACACCATGTTATGGATTAGTAGATCACACTATTTGGTAAGGATTATTTTTCATAACCTAGGTCAGCTACTCTAATATGTTTATGATATAGTTAAACTCAACCATAGTTTCACTTATTTTTTAAAGGGAACATCCCTACATTGACAATGTGAGTTGATATAGTTCACAATCTTCTTATTAGTCATAATATTTCAAAATTTCTATATGTATGAAGGACTTAGATATTCATTAATTCTAAAACCCCATTTTTTAATTCAGATGTGACGGAACCCTCACATGACATGTAGGCCCAAGGAACAAGGCACAGACATGACCATATGCCCCAAAATACCAGACACACAGACCAACCCATTCCTTATCACAAACATTATAAGCCCCAAATATCCCTACCACACATGGTTAATTGTTATGAGTTACCCCTTGTATAATTTTACAGCTCCTGGTAGCAATGAAAAAAGTTATACCCTCTCATCATTCTAATCCAGTCAGCTTTTTTATGGTTAATTCATGCTCTAATTTTTTCATCATCTAGGGTCTACACTGTCGATCTTATCACAATAATACCTAACTTAAGGCCCTTCTACTGACATGGTAGAGCAATATCCCATGCTTCCACCATACCAGAACTCAATTGTACCTCCATTTTCTTAGCACCACACATCAAGGTGCACATCCCACCACTATTAGAACTACTACTCTAGCCTACCACCTTCAATGGCCTTTCAAACACTATCTTCATCCTTGATTCCACCACTATAGATCCATTGGTGCAATCAGCCATCCTTCTTTGAAGCTTCAAATAGAAAACTCGAGGTTTTCTTCTTTCCATTAATTTTATCATTCGCTGATCCACCACGCTTGACAATGACACCTCCCCACCCATCAGATACACCACAACCTTCTACTCCATGGTTTAGGATTCCATAATTTGGGGGATAATAGGATTTTATCCTGGTCTTTGTTGTAGGATTATAGGGTTACATAACCACTAATCCAAACCCAAACTTCTTTCTACAATTTCATCCACATAATTAGTTCTTTTTATTAAATTGTAAAATATAATAACTTTTATATTTTCTAGAGTTTTCATGAGAAATGAAGAGTATTTTTTATAATACTTGTGTTATCTAACAAGGTTCCTCCAAATATTCTCCTCTAGGTTCCCATTAAACATTTTTAGATACCACCTATAACATCCAAAACTCTTGAAATCTAAATTAAATAGTTATATCATATTACTATTATATAATACAAGATTTTTCATGGTATCCAACATCTTATTAGTCTTGTAATACTAGATACATGCACATGTAACATTGGAAAACATAAGATATTTCATGAACACATTACAAAAAAATTATTATCCCTTCCATTTAAAATTACTCACAGTAATCATCTAGGTTTCCTAGGGAAAGGAAAATAAAATACGGTGAGCTTAGAAGCTATGTATGGGTAGCATGCAGTGGAATCAATCATAACATAAACATTACATATGATATATGGTAGCAATAAATAAATTTCATGAAGACATAATCAACTAAAACTAATGGAATTCAACATCCCTAAAAATAAAAAATACATGGATAATAATAATCATTGATATTATTATGATGGAATTAATAATTATAGATTACAAATAATTCTTTCATGGACTTGTTACAAGACAATCTAATGATAAGGATAGTGTTGTGTAGCAACACCTAAGCTATTTTATCTCATGATACTTTTCAATGTATCAAGGGGATATATAATTATAGGGCCCATCTGTTACACAATTTGGTCTAATATATTCACCATAAGAGTCATAAAGACATTCCATATCATTCCATAAGTAACCTCTGTCAAAATAAAAACATGAAAATATGGAAAAAATACTTCCTCATTCAATATAATAATGTGGATGTTTAGGAAAATATCCCTTAATCAACATATAATCTATGGGGTATCATAAATTTAACAGGAAGTACCAAAATCTATGAAATATATGGGAGAGGGTATATTGAATATGCTAGATTATTTGTGTAAGATAGTAATTGGTTTTAATAGTTCTATTTTGTAGGAAACCAATGAAATGGTAAGAAAAATCTATCATCATTGTTCATATAGAACAAGTGAATATTATAAATAATATCCCCCTAGATTGTCGATCCATGTGTGCAATTTGAGGCCCATCCATCATCAATCAGGCTGGTGATTGATTTAATGATCAACCAAACCTTTTTAGATTTATTATTCTTAGTTGAATCTATGTCTAACAACCCAACCTAGGGTTGACTTAAGTTGAACCCTAGGATGGTGGGTCACATGGCCTCAAGTGTGCCTCCCCATACACCAGAGGATGCTGAATAGTAGCAATTTTTTAGGGGTGGTACAGTGGGGAGACTATACCCTCACGTAAAAGTAGAACAGTAGATACATAAAATAATAAACAGCATCAGACAAAAAATATAAACAATTAGAATCAACAAAAAATAAGGAAACATAAAAATATAAATTAACAAGTTTGAATAAGAAGGAAGGAAAACTAAACAATTGATAAATATAGCAAAGGACACTATGGGAGTGTCACTAAATAATGAATGGTATGATGGTACAAAAAGGGAAACAAGGGAATCGACATACAGTCATGCTAAAAAAGTACAAATTAACAAATTATACTCCACAATCATATCAAGAGAATTATTAATATTCTCCTCATAATGACTATCTAAGAAATACAACTCAGAAACCTATAGTAGGGTGTTTTCCCTTATCACCACTTATAGGCAGACAATAGTCTCGGCTTCCAAGGGAATCCCAAAAATGGTGTGAGATAATAATCTCAGTTGGATACAACTAACAATGTCTATGTGTAATATGATTAGCTACATATAACTAAATAGGGTCTAGGTATAAGAAATAAATTTAATCAATTATGAATAAATAAATAACTACATGCTCATGTTCTTAAAGTACATGTGGCGAGTCTACCTACATCAGCTCGGGGTTGGAATGTCTATATAATCATTGCACTATATTTATAGATATTAATACTTTAAATATATCTCTTAGTTATATATTTCATCCACCTATATGAACCAAGGTCATGCTGATGCCAAATGGCCATATACATGGAATACTAGTGATGGATAGAATGGGCGTAACTCATAGTAATCCATGACCAGTCTACAAGACTAAAAGATCAATTTCTAGGGTTTATTCCCTCATCCCAATAGAGTGAGATATTCTATACTACAACAATCAAGATTTTAAGTGAGCCACCATGAAACACTCTAGAATGGAATGTGGAGACGTAGCCCATCTCCCTTATTGTATCATGGTGCGAGATGCCACACTCACACCTCATGTAAGGGAGTGTGACATTCCAAGATCCACTTAATCCCTTACAATCTTTCCCTGACACTGTAAAGGAATATAATAATTATAAATGGAATGGGGTTTACCACCCATACATTCCTTTTATATGTCACATATATATAGAAGAATAATAATCATTTATAGTATAATATATAAGGCATGTAATTTCATTATAAACATTTAATAAAAAACATAATAATGGGAATAAACTTACCACTCTCTACTCATTCCATTTAAAACTATATGTTTTGTTTATAAATAAAAACCATCATATTTTATCCATTTCAATTAAAACAACCCAATCAAATTATCAAAACATGAAAAAGTTATTTATAAAGATAAAATGAAAAAGTAAGATGTTATGATCATTTCATTTAAAGGACGTTACCATATTTCCAAATCCATCATATATATGTCATGAACATTTAATTATATTCAAGGAAATTAAATCCATCAAGTGTGATCCATCCTATAAAAAGACAACTCTTCTAATTTTCCTAATCATGGAAAATTCATTTATAAAGCCCAAAGGTTCTAATGGAAGGTGTCAGAGAAAAAAGGAATATACCCACAATGGAAATTCCCAGTCTAAAATGACCAAACACCTATGAGCTATTTTGGGTTCAATAAATTACACCTATGTCAAATTAAATTACATTTTAAAACCAATCCATTATCTAATTTGAATATTCAATCATTTTGGATGATTTGGCCAAAATGACCAAATCAAATGTCACACCCAAGGTCTATCCATATAAGAATGGTTTAGTATCTAAACCACTAAAAAAGTTTCAATTAACATGAATCTATGTGAAAGGAACAATTAGACATGATGAAGTCACTATAATTGAGATTCTTGGAAAAGCCCGTCATATGGGAAGACAACCTAATTAAAAAACTGCAAAAACATGATAGGAAATTGGCTTGAACAGCTACCTCAAGGTAATAGATGACTCTTCACTCAATATTAGCCTAAGATTGGAAGAAGGTTTTAAGATATCTGAGAAATGGTCCAATGTATTAAAAATATAGAAAATGAGCATGCATATGAATAGCATGATAGATCTAAATGAAAACATGAATAGAAGGCCAGGATGAGGATATCCTTACATTGGTCTACCAAACACATCCTTCTGATTGAATATCAGGTGTCAAAAGAAGAATTTGTATATGATACAAGATTGATAATATTTGAAATCTATGGTAGGAGAAGCTACTGTAAACCTCTGAAGGAAGAGGAGAGAAAATAAAATGGTATTTTAAAATTAAATAGGGTAAAATTGGTTATTTCACCCCAAAAATGGGGGTGCACAATTTTTCCCATAGTTTCTACAAACCATGTTCAAACCATGCTTCTTCCCCTTATTAAGGAATTACCATGTGTGGTTAATGCATACGGTTTCCCAAATCATGTCTAAACCATGTAAAAAACACTATCCAAAAAATATTATATCTTGCATGGTCATGCACCATGGACCGCATAGTTTTAGATAAACCATGAAGCCTACATGTTCCCATGTATAAAACCACATAGTTTTAGACAAACCATGTGGATTGGGAAGCACGGTTTAATCAATCTGTGTAGACCAGTTCTTTAGGACATTTTTAGGAACTTCGAGCTCTGAAAAAGACCTAAATTCTCCTCAAACCTTCCTTAGGCAATATTTCACCCTTAAAATGATTAAAAATGATTCAAATTGAAAAAAAAATATTTTCTTGCCTTCTTTGAAAACACAGGTAATTACAACCTCATCTAATTAAAGAAACGCATCCCCAACTTTTCCTTTAGATGGTAAAGAGGTACTATCAACAAAAATTTAGGACCATTGAGATCATATATGAGCATCCCACTCACAAGTCTCATTCTATATGCAGTCAAACTACCATAGCACCCATACAAGATGAACATACCTACCTTTGGGTGTCTTCACTCTCTTATCCATAATAAATATTGGGTACTCCTCTATGAAATCATCCATATCCAATTAAACCATGCCAGGATGAAAGATGTGAGACCAGTTTGGATAGTATCGATAAAGCTGTGATACATGGAAGACATCATGCATAGAAAAGTATCTATGAGTAACTGCCAACTGGTAAGCCACTGGTCCAATACATTTCACAATCTATAAGTTTCCAATTATCCTAAGTGAGAGCATACCCTACTTCCAAATACATCTAGGCCCCAACCTAGGAAAGACCCTCAAGAATTCTCGATCTATAACCTCGAACTCAATAGGTAATTGGTGTTTATTAGCATATAAATGATATCTAGAATGAGTTATCAACATTTTATTTTTGACCTATTAGACTTGATCTGTAGTCTCTTGAACGAGACATGGTTCAAGCATAATTTCTTCCCCTGCCTATATTCAGCACAAAGGTGAGCAGCATGGCCTACCATATATGGCTTCATAAGGACCATCATGATTTTATCCTAAAATATATTTTTATAATAAAACATGATTATGGGAATGTGTTTCTATAAATAACCCATGAAGTAAAGGATGAATATGCCAAGAATTTACTCTAAAACCTGAATAGTACACTCCATCATTAAATCAGTATATGAGTGACATGCCATGATCAGAAGTACATGTGTACCCAAGGCCTTTTATAACCCCTTCTCAAACCATGACATCAAATGAGAATTTCTGTTATAAATGATAGAATAAGGATCACCATGAATTCATACAACTTATTTGATTTTCAAACTCAAAATAAATTCTATCAAGAAGGTCAATCACATGGGAAATAAGTGTGATAACTTCTTCAAATGATCCACAACAACCCATACAGTACTTTTACAATGAGGTGATATAGATATACCAGTCATGAAGTCCTTCGAAACGTAATCCCATTTCTACTTAGAAATAGTCGAGAGTTATAGAATTCCAAATTGGAACTGATTTTCTTCCTTCACCTACTGAGAGGAGGATCACTTAGTAATAAATCCATAAATCTCACATTTTATGTCAGGTCAACAATATTGGTGTAGTGGATCTCAATACATTTTGGTGACACCAAGTTGAACCACCCATTCTGAGGTTTAAAATTACCACATCATCTTCTCTCTAATGTCTTATGGGACCTAAAAACACACATGGAACATTAGAGTATCATCCTCATCCATAGTACAATAAGAATATGAATCTTCATATGAGATACATTCTCATAGGAAGAGACCTTCCGGGTGGGATAGATACCTCATTATTACTCATTATAAAATATTAGAAGTCATTGTTATGGCTGAGAGGATAGTTTGACCATAGTCCTCATGAACATTAATGTGATTCTTTAAGAATAAGGCCATAATATTCCATTATTCATTAGATTCCTAAACCTCCTGTGTATGATTCTTTGTACTCATAGCATTGTCTAGAGTATTTCCTTTAAGTGGATTGTAGGAAAGATCAAAATGAAATAACTCTAGGTACTCCACCCACCTGTGTTCCCTGATACTCATATCCCACTGTGTAGAGATGTACTTTAGGATTTTTCAGGTTTTTGAATACCGAAAAATACTCCCTGAGTAGATAGTTTGTCCAACCTCATAAGGAATGCATAGTAGAAGTGGGGTCCTAATCATGCTTCCGGTAGTTCCCCTCATGAGGTCTCAACTAACGAGATAGGTATGCAATGACTCAATCATCCTGTATCAGAATAGCTCCAAGACTAATACCTGATGCATCACATTATATGGTATATCTCTTTCAAGGCTCTAGTAGAATCATTATTATCATTGAATTAATTATTCTCTTCAACTACTAAAAGGCTACATCAAATGATTCTGACCATAGAAATTTTACAAAATTCTTTTTAAATCCCATAAGAGGTATTTCAAGGAATGGTAAATCATAGATAAAGTATTTGAAATATATGAAAACTCTAAGAAACATATGATGTAAAATGTATTCCTAGGATGATCCTAGGAAGCTATGTCTCTCACATTCTATGGGTCTATTGAAACTCTTGAATCTGAGATAATGTGACTTTAGAAGTGGACTTTTTCGATCCAAAATTTGCATTTACTAATTTCAGAATAGATCTAATGATGTCTCATTGTACTCAACATGATCTCAAAATGGGTTTCATGGTCGTGTTTGGAGCATCAATACAATAATATATCATTAAGAAAGACTAACAAAAATGAATCCAAATATAGGTGAAAAAACAAATTCATAAGAACCATGAATATTTTAGTTGTGTTCGTGAGGATGAATGGCATAACTAGGTACATATAGAGACCAATGCTAATCATGAATGTTGTTCGAGGTAAGTAATAATTCATAAAACACACTTGATGATAGACCAGCCTCATATATATCTTTGAAAACATTTTCCCACTTCAAAGATAATCAAATGGGTTTTATATTATAGGCATTGGATATTGATTCTTTACAGTGAGATGATTCAACCAATGGTATTCCACGTGGAGAATGAGGGTACCATCCTCCGTATTGTAAAAAAGTATTATTAAAACTAATGGAAAAGTATTGGTGCATATTAATACTTTATACTCCATATAATCTAACTGCTTATTAAGCTTCATACACTCCTTATGTTCTGTCCTATAAGGAGGAATGGTCATCAGTGCTTCTCTTAGTATAAGATCAATAGTAAACTCAATCTGTATTATCGGAGGTAGACCAGATAAGTCTTCATGAAATATGTATATGAAACACTCCACAACATGAGGAAAAATAATGTGTTGTAATCCCTTATCATTGAGAAATATATAGGAAATATGAGTTTTCAAATTACTTAGCCTCTGTTAATTGGGTCATTCTCGTGTCACACTGATATCCCATTCTCCCTTATGAATGTGCTTATCATGATTTGGTGATGTAAAATCCACCCTCCAATGATAGTAGTGAATATGGAATATTTAGGGAACTAACCAGTCTATTATAATTATTACATCAAATCCCTTCATGTCGAGGATGTATAGACTCCATATGAAAAGGTAATCGCCTATCTCAAGGGGACAATTATGAAAAAGGAGAAAACCATCTAAACGGATTCCTAATGTTTTATCTAGAATCATGATGCCAGGATAGTACATGATGTTGAGGCCTAGGATCTCAAGGATTTCCACATTTATAAATGAGTGAGATGAACACGTGTGAAACAAACCAGGAACTAAAGTATAGGAAACTTAGATAGTACCTCATATAGTAGAATTTGTTACACTCTGCTCCTACAGCATTGGTGGGAATTCATGTAACAGCTATGTACTACAGCTCTGAGTCACTACCTAATTTCCCTAAGTAGTCCCTCTCTTCTGTTGTTGAGAATTATAATCCTAACTGCCTCTACCTTAACCTCCACCTTGGCCAAAGCATATGGTGGTATTCCAAATTCTTGTCTGTATGGATCTTGATGACCCCTCACCTCATCGAGGAGTATGTGAAGATCCCTACTTTCTTGGAATTGGAGGTAAATTCCTATTGAATCATTGAAGATAGCACATAATACCACATCATCGGCACTATATTGGATATCAAAAACATTTAGACCTTAAATATCAAATATTTCTACATTGGTGAAAGATGAGACAAATACTTTCATGAGGTGCCTATCTTCTTCTACCTCTATGAGTAGTCTCAAACAACCCCTTTTACCTAGAAGAATAACCATTGGAAGACCAATGTGTCAAATCACTCTTGTGAACACCTTAATAATCCATAAAATTTACTCTATGAATAGGTCATGGTTGAAGTTTTATGATATGGTAGTCAACCTGAACACATATACCTGTGACTGAATGGTTTAATTCAACCTATACTCAAATATCCTAGTGGTTATGAGATCATCTGTAGCTAAAGAGGGATAAAATCATTATAACTTTTTGAAATGGTCAGAGTATTACATAACAATAATGTTCCCCTATTATAGATTTGTAGTTTCTCTAGCTCTGTCATCCCTCATAGTTTAGGGAAAAAAATAGTCGTATAAGTCGTTCTGGAAGTCATCTTGAACCATTTCGTGTTGTCGATCTAGTTGGGTGATGAAATCCCCCCACCTCTTAGCTAATTAAAATATTATATAGGTTTCTATCTTGACCCACCAATTTGGAGGAATCTCGAGTTGCTCAAATATATATAGGATCACCTCGAACCAAGTATCTATAGTATGAGGTCCCCCATCTTCTGAGAACGGGGGAGGATGTTTCTACTAAAATGGGTGAGTCAACTCTACCATGCTCGGGTCAGGTCGACCAACACCTTGAATATACTAAATAATACATAGAAAATAATCTTTAAATTGGGCATCAGTTCCTATATCTAAAATAGGAAGAGGAGACGCATGTGGATTTATAGGAGGAATGACTAGAAGCTCCTGGCCTATCACCTTAGGAACATAGTCCTCACTGACTTCAAGGCTTATAACCTGAGGACATCTTAGTGGCATAATGGTACAATTCCAAATGAAAATATTAGAATAGATTTATGAAATTTAAATGGGTATAGATGAGATACGTGGATGGGTATTAATCCTTCATATAGAAAAGACCATGCCTCTCCACCTTCTTGAAAAGCTAAGACTATACGGTAGATAAAGACCATAATTGGACACAAGAATGCTAGAATACACACCACTACACCCAACTAAGGCTAGGTTTGGGTAGAGGTCTCTAGATTAGGCATATGAAAGATGGTCATATTGATTCAAAAGTCATATTCACTAAAAAAATAATATCCAATTTAAATTTCTTATTAAACACCTTAAAACACTATAATATGGTTGAATCAGATGGTTTCCATTTTTCAATACATAAGTTCCCATACACCTTATAAACTAAAACATTTCCTCCACTAAACTCACACCCTAACACGTTCCAACTCATGTAACCAATTGTTCATATCTTAACATTTCATAATTCGCTGCTTAAGGTGTCTTTTTTAACCTATTTAGGAAAACATTGTTAAGTTAAGGCATGCACTTGAAGTACCAATTATATTTCCAATACCAGCCAAAATTATTATCATAATTTAATACATATCAAGGGATAATCAATATGATGAAATAAAATCCATGCTAAAAATAAATGTGAAATGGTAATATTCATGGAATATTCATCCTATTGTGCCTATAGTGATACATGTCCAAATGAAATAAATTCATGATGTCTCCAAATATTATAGAAAGAAATGAACCAATATGTTACCATTTTTTAACATCTTAAACAAGGATCCAATAAAGATGAACCCTAGGAAGGTGTGTAACATGGACTCAAGCACTCTTCCCCATATTCTAGAGGCTACCAACTAGGAGAGAGGGTGTTAGGGGAGTAAAATAGTGATATTATACCCTCATGTCATAGTAGCACAATAGATACATCAAATAATAAAAATTATCAGAAGTGTAATATTAAAATTAGAATCAAACACAACTGTGTAAACGTAAATAGATAAAATAACAAGTAAAAAATATAAGGAAATAAAAACAAACAAATGATCAATATAGAAAAGTCCACTTCGGTAGTGTCACTAAATGATTCATGGAATGCTTGTACAAAAAATGGAACATGGTAATAAGAATACATTCATGTTAAGAAAAGTACAAAAGTAAAAAAAAGATTCTCTACAAGTATCTCGAGCACATACTTGATCCTATACTCCTAATCCCTAGATAATAAATAAAAATTGTAAACCTGTAGTTGGGATCTTTCCCTTGTCATCACATGTAGGAATATATTCTTCTTGGGTACAAAAGGTGGCCTGAGTAGGGTGTGAGATAATAATCACATTATACCACCACCAATGGTGACTATGTGTAATATGATTAGGTTCTCATAACTAAATATATTTCAGGTATAAAAAGGAAATTAAAGAAATAATGAATAAATAAATAACCGCCATCTCCGTTTCCTAAAGGATATAGGGCGGGTCTACCTGGTTCAACTCATGGAAAGAATGTCTTTCTAATCATGACACTATATATATAGTAATACTTTATATATATATTTTAGTTATATATTCCATCCACCTATATAAATCTATTGTGTATTGATGACTAATGGTGATATACATGGAATACTAGTACTTGATGGATCGAGATGTAACTCACATCCATCCATGACCAGTATATGAGCCTAAATACACAATTTCAAGGGTACATTCCATTATCCCAATAGAGTGAGAGATTCCATACTACAACACTAGGTATGTTTAATGATCCTCCATGTAACACTCTAAAATGGAAGGTGACATCGTAGCCCATCGCCCATATCATATCATAGTGTGATATGCTATACTCAACACCTGGTGTAAGGAATTGTGATGTGTCATGCTTTCCCTTGTCCCTTATAATATTTCCTAGACACTATAAAGGCATATAATAATTATAAATGGCATGGTCTTTACCACCCATCCAATCCTTTTGTATATCCCATATATATATTAGAGGAATAATAATTTATATCATAATACATACAGAATTTCATTTCATTATAAACATTTAATAAAAATGGTAACAATGGATGTGGCCTTAACCACCCTAGTTCATTCCATTTAAACCCTTTTTTTTAAATGAAAACCATCATGTTTTATGTATTTAATTCAAAACATTCTAGTCAATTTATCAAAACATGAAAAATTCATTTATAAAGCACAAGTGCCAAAGGAAGACGTTATGGTCATTTCATTTAAAGTAAGTCACCATCTTTCATAATCCATCCAATATATTCCCAGTCCAATTAATTCGTTTCAAATAAAGTAAATACATCACGTGTGATACATCCTATAAAAATCCAACTCATCCAATTTCCCTAAGAATGTAAAATTAATTTATAAATCTCAAAGGTTCTAATGGGACGTGTCATGGAAACAAGGCATATGCCCACCTGAAAAGTTCAATGTCTAAAAGGACGAACCACCTATGAGGTGTCCTAGGGTAAATTAATTACCCATTATTCAAAGATAATTACATTTAAAACCCAATAAATTAGCTTATTTGGAGATTCAATCATTTTGGACCATTTGGAAAAAATGGATAGATATCTTGGCACACACATGGGGTGGCCATATAAAAAAGTTATAGTCTCTAAACAACTAAATAAGGTTTAGTTAACCAACATCTATGTGAGAGGATCATTTAGACAAGGATGAGTCAACATAATTGAGATGCTCGGAAAAGTCCAACATATGGAATGACGACATAATTTTGAATCAAAAATAACTTGATAGAAAAATGATGTGACCATCTAGCTCAAGGTCGTAGATGATGCCTTGATTTATATCAGCATGAGATTTGAAGATGGTTGGAAGAGGTCTAAGAGGCGATCTAGTGGCCTAAAAATAGGGACAATGTCTCCGCATCTAAATAACCAGAATGATCTGAATGAAAAAATTGAATATAAGGCTAGGATGAGGTTAGTCCAAACATATGTTATCCAATCATTCCTTGGGATGAAATATCAGGTGTCAGATGAAGATGGTGTAGATGATCCAAGATTGGGGATATTTTATGGCTATGAGAGTTTCAGCTCTTACATACCATTGGAGTAAGTGGTGAAAAATAAAAAACAGTTTTTTAAATTAAATATGGAAAATTTTTCATTTCACCCAAAAAATTGGGGGCACATTGTTTGTTTGTATGGTTTGAATGAAATGTGTTCAATCTATGTTTCATACCTTGCATAAATAATTTCTACACATGGTTAAGGTACACTTTTTCCCAATCCGTGTGCAAACCATGTGAAATCCCACTTTACACATACTAGTTGATCTCGTATAGTTTTGCACCAAGGCCCACACAGTTTTAGACAAACTATAAGTCTTACAAGTTCCCATTTATTTATTCCATATTCAATAAATTTGGTCTTTGAACAAGCCCTAGATGCCCCACACACCTTACATACTCCATAGTACACATTTAATGTTATTTAAAAAAGGTTTCAAATTTAAAAAACAAATATTCCGTAACTTTATTGAAAAGACTAGTCATTACACTATGTCAGAGCTCCATCCTCTTTCTAGTTTCTCGATAGTGATGTATTATCTCATAAACAACCCACATACTTACTTTACAAAAATATAGAATGGTTTTTCCAATAAGGAAAATTTGGAGTTTTATAATTCTTTTGGTAACTCTGATTCAAAAGAATATGAGTGTTAGATAGAAATATATACTTGTAAATAAATTAAATTTCATGTTTAATATGGAAAAACTTATTCCATGGAAATTTATTCACCATAAAGAAGCGAATAGATGGTGAATATAACATGAGTCCTACTGCTTTAAAACTGATATAGAAACCCCTCACATATGGATTGGGTATAAATTCAATTAATAAACTCTAGAAATAAAGGTATTAAAATTGATATTTAAATATAATGAATAAATTAATTTCATTATATAACATCTCAAATAGGTACTATATACACTACATAAATTAAATTAGGTTCATAATTCAAAATATGTCTCAAAGGGAGGAATTTGAGATTGAAAACTCTTACCACTTTTCTTGAATTCCCTAAAAATACTTTAACCTCCTATATCAAAAACATAATTATATTGATATCAAAATTTATAACCATACACTTATCCATTATAATTTATATTCTTCAAAAATGGTCATTATCTATATTAATTCTTCAAATTTTTCACATTGAGTGTTTGCAGTCTGGATGTTTTGTACTAGTTTGAAAATAGTAGTGCGTGTATTCATTATTATTTAAAATTTCATCATTAATAGGTTATTAATGTTATAATTAGGTATGTTTTAAAATTATTTATAACATTTCAAATTACTTTCATGAGTTTTTTATTCTTAACCCTTGAACATGACATTCATAATAGATATATTTTGATGATTCGTGACCATCAAAGGGTGTATTAAAAGTTAATGAAATAAATATTCATAAAATATAAATAGAATTAAAAAAATATTAAAATATTTATATTATATCCTACTTTAAATTGAGTTTCCATATTCATTCATTATATAAATTCATATTGTTGTTAAATTCGGTGGTTATACTGACCAAACATGAACATACCCTAATTTAATGAATTATTATGAGGTTATTTTGTTGTAATATCATTATACAATTAGAATAATGATCCTATTTATATCTTATTAGTTTTATATATACTAATTATATTAAAATTATAAGGAGAATTATTAGATATAGAAATATTACAAAAAATGAATAAAATATCTTCCCCATAGCAAGTTTATTTTAAACGATTGAATTAACAATGATACTTTATTGATCATATAATTAGTATTTTCTCTGATTATTCATAACAAAACCATAATTATATAATAAAAAACATGTTTCCTCCTTAAAACATTCTAGAAATCATAAAATATGGGTGTTTGTGAAAAACTAATTTTATTTCTTTTAGTGGTAATAGTTAGTACATACACGCAAACAATGATTTCATTTTCCTAATGGATTGTATAAATGAATAGATATTGATAATAACATTATTATAATACAATTTTAGTATATAAATGATATTAATTTGATTATATTAGTGTGGATATAATAAATTTTAATGAATAAAATTTATTATAAAAGCTAATTATTTGATAATAATCACATTAGGGACTTAAACACATCATGAAATACTCATTGGAAATGAATTCTTTATGATGAATAATGGAAACCATAATATTTTTAAAATGGTATAGTGTTCTAGGAGAATAAAATTACATGGTTTAAATAATAAATTTGATTTATATGTGAGTCTTTAAGTGGTGAATGTTTTACCCTTTTATATTTGAAGGGAATTGTAATTTTAGGAGTAACCCTTACATTTTCATTAAAGAAAAGATATTATTCGAGGTTAAACAGAAAAAAATGAAAAAAATTATGGGGGCTGGTGAGTGTGGGTCAAACTTGAACTCAATATCTTCTTTTTCAGAAACCATTCAATATTTTAGGGCTTCTTATTTTATCATTTTAAATATTACCCCACTTTACTTTTACCTTAGTAATAAATTTTTAACCTAATTAATCGATTTTAATGAAATAATTATGATTACCCACATTATCTAATTTTATCCTTCAGATTTAAAGATTAAATATAATTTAATTAGATAACATTTCTAATGGTTAGATATATTTATTTTAAAATTAACAGACATAATTATTTACAAACTGTTTTTATAAAAATAACAATTTTTAATATTTAAATTATATATAAGAAAAAATTATATTTTTTAATAATTTTAATGATATAAATTAATAAATTATAAAAAATGTATGATGCTTTCAAATAAATGAAAAACTGAATCTCTCTGTTAAAATAATTGATTCCATAAAAAGACTAAAATTTATTTTTATTAAATTAACATTTTAATAGTTCTAAAAATATTAGAAATATGATTTATAAGTTCAAATGATATTTTAAAATTAATAATGTTGTTATAGAATTAAATAATTTCTTACATGAAAGGTTTTGTGATTTTTATTTTATGCTTACATCCTACTAATGTCATATGTATTTTGGCTTTAACAAATATGGCATTTTAACTATTCACATGAAAGTTAATGTTTTTGGGAAAACCTTGGAAACATCATCTTAATATAATATCATTATAATGAATTCAATAAAATACTATTATTTTTTAAAAATAAAAATAAAACATTCAAAAATGAAACTTTTATATATAATCATGAATAAAGGTTCTTTAGATCGTGAATGTCTGGGATATGGTGTTTACCTGCTAAAATATGGACTTGGTTACTACAAATAGAGTGTCGAACATGAGAAGACCACTTGTTCAACCACACATTAAAAACAATTGTGCATCATGAACTTAGAAAAAACTTTTCATGATATTTTTTCAATGACCAAACAATTTTAATGGAGTAATGATTAAAGCTCCCCTTATTACTATGCTCCCATAGATTCATCATGGGATAGTGTTCCACCTTTCAATAAATTTCCCCAATTTCATGATCAATAATATTACCCCATTTTTTAATGAACCCAAAGTTAAATCATTTGTTTAATGTTTTAAGGAAAATAAAAAACCATCAAATAGAAAAATTCACAACATATCCTAGGGAGTGGTGTCCCTACATCCACACTATTAATGTATGGGGAGTGGAATAAACTCCCATATCCATCTGATTATTTTTAAAAGATTCCTTTAGTATGTACTTTATCATGATGTCTGAAACATGAAGTTATGTAGGATTATACTCCAATATCACCAACCCATGTTCAACTTTCTCCATGATAAGGTGATATTTGAATTAAATGTTCTTTTGTAATTAGTGATGGATAAATTTGTTTCTATGATTTATAGACCTTGAATTATACTAATATATTTTGATAAAACACTTGAATTCAACTCAAATATCTTCAATCTATTTCTTCATCCATAATAATTTGCTGAAATATTTGGTGGTGGAAATATATTAAGATATTATAGTTCTCAGAGAAATGAAATTTTTCGTATTTCTAGTCCAAGAAATAGACAATCCATGAAGATAAAATGAACCAAATTATGTAGAATTTTTTTAATCAGCTAAAAAAGACCAATCAACATTAATATATTCAATGATTTCATTATATGAAGTTTAATTTTAAAGAAATATAATATACACTATGCCTTTTATAAATCATAGTAATATATTTACAAAAAAGTATGTCACTTTATTTATGACTAGTTTGAGATTGTGTCTCTTGATATGTAAAAAAAATATTGGTTTGTCTCAAAATTAAGTATAATTGTCTCCCAATAATATTTGAATATTTTATGAATTTGAATATTTTTTCATTTTTATCTCCTGAATCATTCATCTAGGTAAAATCCAGACTTATAATATATTTATAATCATCCATTAAAAATATTCTAAAATCTATATTTCTTCTAATTTTTGAGAGATAAATGTGACATTCTATCATTATATCACTTTCAGACTAAGAATAATTTCCATCTTTTTGATCCCTGATATTTATAAATTGTACTTTAGGAACTCTAAAAATTGTGTTTACTATGATTCATTGGATCCCCAATGAGAATTTCATCCACATATTTGAGAAATGTTAACCTATTATCACTACCATTATTAATAGAGAATTGATAATCAACTCTAATACATTAGAAATAGATCTTCTTCAAATATGGATCATTTCATGAGTACCATGATCTTGGTTCTTGCTTCAAATCAAACAATTCCTTATACAGATAAAATATATCGTTCTCATATTCCTAAATAAAAACCCATCTTTTTATTTGTTATGGACCAATTATTTTAGAACCCCATTCATAATTGATAACTTGATACCCATTTTAAAAACATTTATTTTCCCTTTCACTATTTTAGAAAACAATTTTCGAATTGTCTCTAGCCTAAAAATAAGTGAAAATGGTTTATTAACATTGATACCCCTATTTAAGAGTATAAAATATAGAAATGTTTTTATTTTTTCAAATCAACAAGAAATATTTATTAAACTTATTAAAGAAAACCCATTTTTCCTCAATAAAATTCGTATCTATCGATATTAAGATAATATCCCATGTTTCTTCTAATCATTTTATTCATGTTGTCTATCCATCACCTAACCCCAATTCTCATCCCTAGTATCTTCTTTGATACATTTTAGAACTCTTTAAGATTATAAATAATGTTATTATAGATACTTCATTCTCCTCATCTAAGTTGATGATATATGATCCCTCATATATTAAAATTTTATGAAGATATTGTTCTTGATTCAACCTATTAATCATCATTATATTCTTTAAAATAATTTTTTTTAGTTGTTCTCCCCAATAGTTACTTACATCTTAATAACCTTCATTAGGAAACTACTTGCTGTATTGTTTAATATTCTTCTCATTTTACACTTAAGTTGTATCATTTCTTTCTACCAACTTTCATAAATAATTATTGAGGCATTTATATGATTTTCTTCTTCATGAGTATCTATAATGTCCTGAAATTTCAATTCCCAGTTTTTTTATATGGAACTATTTTGAGACCAAAAAATTCAATGGCATGTGATTCTGAGGCCCATAGTTCTTAGAATGATCCATCGAAAAATTTTAATCTTTAAATTGAATGTGTGAGAGGTTTTCCTGAAAAAATGTAATAACTCCTAAATGGGTGTAGGATCATAAATCTGAAGGCACTGTTGCGTCCAGGCTAGTGGGTTTACCCTAGGCACGACTTAATTTTAGTCAGCGCTGGCCTCTAGTGATAAAACATGAATAGGGAATAACCGTAAATAAAATAATTAAATAAAATTATTTTATTTTTCAAATAATTATAACACATGAATGGTTACTTGGATTAAAAATATGATACCACCTCTGAACTTATGATGTATTCTTTTCTTAGGGAGACCCTAATATCGACTGATGTGGTCCAATAGTGGAAGATAGCTTTTGGCCATGAATAAAATAATTAATTAACAATTATTTTATTTTAAAAGTATTATAACTCCTAAATGATAACTTAGATTGAAAATATGAGATTTTTGTTGAACTCATGGGGGCATGTTCCCCTTAGACATATTTTAACCTCGACTAGCGTGGGTTGGGGGTGAAAGTTAATTTTTTTGAACTTTTTTTAAGGTACGTTCAGTAAAAGTGTGAGCGGGATTTTCTTTCTTTTCAATTGGTGCTAGGATTAAAAATATGATGGAACCATTGAATTCAGATCATCGGGATCCACCTAGAAATGAATTAACTTCGGCCAGAATGGTTTGAATGGAAAATTTATTTTCAGACTTTTCTATAAAAGTAATAAAATTATTTAAAATAATTATTTTATTTTTCATTATCACAGTTGAGTGGTGGATGGTGATGTTTTGGCATAGTGATGGGTCTATGATGATGCACATTAATTAATCTCATTAAGGGTTCATTAACTAGCAGTGTAACAATGTTTAATGATTTGTAATAGTGATGTTGCTTCTTAAATAAAACAATGTAGTGACACAACATCGCATTATAATGGAAACATTGGGACACGATTCTATTTATATGTCAACATGCTTGGGAACTAAGGATTAAAATTTTGAGGATTATCTGGAAAACCTATGGCATTCCTCCACCCCCGCAAAGAACAACGAACGCTGAAGGAACTTCCTCATCTTCAACACATTTCAAAGATCGGAGTCAGGAAGCGACCACGATGTCTTAATCCCTTAAGGAATAACATTGTGGAATCATATGTTATAAGAGGTAGGGTTTTTGATTTTATGTTCTTCCCCTTACCTTTATAAAAATGTCAAACATGAATCAACCAACTAAAAGGTTGATCCGCAATTCATGTGTTATGTGGGGGGTGTTTTATTCTTGTGGTTATTTTAATCAGGACCCAAGATCTTGGCATGGAAATATTGAATTGAATATCCCTGAAACTCCCCCATCTTTAAACCTTTAACTTGGAGGCTCCAATAAAATATGAACAAGTCCTGTGCACCTTTGCATGTGCGATTTTGGTGGTTGAATCCTCAAAATGACAACAAGGCAGGTTTGGGATCCTCCCGGGGAAGAGGGAGCTCCCTGAAGGCCACAAATGCTGACGGCTCGAAAAATGGACTGTCGAAGCACGTCCGGTGGCCCGCTAAATGCCATGTCTGCATGACGACAGTGGTAGCAGTGGAAGTCAGCCTCACCGGCCGCATATAGGAGGTGGCCCACACTGGCGGCCTGTGTTTACTTGGAAGCTGCAACTCATCAACTGTGGCAGCACGCTAGTGGACATGGTACCAGGCGGGGCATCACATGGAGGGACAATCAGCGTCTGGACCATCCAGACATATTTTAAAGCTGCGGTCTGTCAATTGTGGCTACTAGAAGGGTCACACATCGTGGGGCCACATTGGGAGTCAGTCGTGGTAGTTAGGTCATGTCCCAACTGGTTGGAACCACCGGCCACACCGTGCAGTTGGTCCCCAGCTGGGGGGTCGATCCCTCATTATCTTGGGTCAGACCTGCACCAATAGGCCAGGCTCGTACTGATGGACAGGACCCACAATGGTGGGCCAAACCCATTCCCCCTTCAGGATGGGCTAGACTAGACTAGGTCTATGGACACTCGACCAACCGTGTCAGGTCTAGTGAGGCCTATTAGGCCAAGCCCATTGGCCAAGCCATACCATACCAACCTCGACCCGAACTAGGTATAGTCAAGTCCGTCCTAATGAACCAGGGTATATGGGATCTCCGGGTCGGGTTGGTTGAGTCAGTCTGACCAGGTTGGGCCGGGCCTCATCATAATGGGCCCCCTGGTTACTAAAACGCCTGTATCTTGAAAAATGTGTGTCTGGTTGATGAGTCATTTGCGGTTTTGGGACCCTCTTAATGAGGATGATATTTTTGAATGCTCTACAGTGACTTTAGTGGAATTTGATATATGAAGAAGGTCTTGGGGATCGGTTCTCCCAAGTACGCTACGTATAGAACCCTATGATCAGCTGATACCTAAAGATTGCTGACTATTGGCCAAAGTGGGAAGCACCTCTATGTGACTTTGTTGGCCTACGATGGGAATCACCTTTCTATGACTTTAGAGGCCCAAATTACATGATTAATAGGAGTACCTCAGTTGGTCATGAATAGTGGGAAGCACCCCTCTGTGACTTTGTAGGCCCACGATACGTGATGGGGAAGAGTACCTAAGGAGTCCAAAGATTGTGATAATAACCTCTTCGTGACTTGGAAGGCCCATTATACTCATTATAGGAGGAGTTATCCAGTAGCTGAGGTGTTCAATGGTGTGACTGATGATGCTACTATTACTACCCTAGAATATACCGAGTGTGATTTGTCTCATGTCTCTTTCTATACCTTGATGAATTTTCGTGTGGTCATTCCTTTTTGTTTCGGGGTCCCTACTGAGTACTGTGTTACTTATCCTTGCCCAAGAATCGTCCGTACATGTAGTGCCTGGTGCAGATGAATGACATTTCAATAGTGTTGCTAACATATACGGGACTGACAGACGATGTGATGGTGGACATGGTGACCCAAGACCAGGTGGGGCCCAGTAGGATAGGGCATACATGAAATACTAATTCATCTTCCAGTAGCTTCAATACTCTCACAATCAAGTGGGGGTTTCATCCGATGGCCCTCAGAGTTCTCTTTCGTGTTTGGCTATTTTTCATTTCTTTGTTTGGTTCATAGTCTAACCCACGTAATTTGAGATGTACTTGCACTCATCCTTTTTTAAGTGGTTTGTTCCCCCCCTTTGGTTTTTTATGATGTGGTTGGTCATGTTTGGGTGCACAAGAACTTGGGAAAATGCATCCCACTTACAGGTTTATGCCTTCGGTGCTAGTCGCCAAACTCTGTCCATTAGGAGGTGGGCTTGAGGAAGTCATGGCATGGGCCCCGGGGGGTGGGTTGTGACGAAGTGGTATCAAAGGGTCGTCAGTCCTACCACAAAGACAGATAGTATGTTGTTTTTTTGGCCAACAATGTTAATTGTTGCGAGTTCAACTTTCAAATTCAGGGAGTCCAGTGTTGGTGCGGCTGCCGATGTATCCATTCACCCAGACCTTGAATTCTATTTTTGACTCAATACATGAAAACATTCTTTACATAATTGTCCCCTTATTTTTAATAAGAGTCATCTCAAAAGTTATAGCCTTTTAACTGTGGTACATCTTGATCTATATCAGGATGCCTCTATATGGATGACAATCCATGATCCCTATATGAAGTCGTGAGGATAGTCCTCATTGCAACGAGGCATCTGTTAAAGGAATAGTGCTAGAGATAGCCCATCGAGTGGTATATTGGTGTTACCACCACCTATTGATCAACTAGTAGGCCCACCTCTAGTGGTTCATGTGGATACAGCTTTCCAGACTGAAGTATGGATGAATTCTTTGTCACTTAGTGATGACGCATAGGGTTAGAATGTGTGTCATAGGAATCCAAGTCGACGATCACCTAGGATATAGGGTTAGCAGGACCTACATATTGTAGTTTCACAATGTAAGACGTGGAACCAGAGAGTTTATAAGAGGGGACATGATAGTTTCTAGAAGGGAAGCATTTTCTATGCTTTTTGTGAAAAGGGACATCTCGTGCGAGACTGTCCCACCATTCATGTTGCATGGTAGGAGAGGATACAGTTATATACTATCAAGTCTTATGATCCCAAAACTCCAGGGATGAATCAAGGTATGACTCATGTCATTATACTTTAGTTGCAGTACTGATAGACACTTGTACTAGTGATTCCCTTTCCTTACACTTCTTCTTGTTTAATACCTAGAGGTTCTGGTTAAGATTGTTTATTTGAACCTCATGTTTATAGACTCCTACTAGAGGTGACCAAATGACCACACACTAGTGATGACATTGTGACTTGACTCTTGCAGGTGAGATTACTGATCGGGATCTCTTGGTAGTAGCGTTGAGGCATTACGATGTCATTCTTTGTATGGACTAGTATGGTTCATGATAGGATTCACTATATTTGGAAAATTATGTGGTTCATCCACAGTGATGGAACCATATTTCCCTTTATCGGCAGATGTGAAATCCATGCAGCTCTTGATAGACTCGAACAATGGAGGTTATAGCCAAATATTATTTAGTTGGCTAGTTTGACCCTCAGTGTAGTGAATGTAATGAGTCCTCAAGTTCCATAGTGATAGTACATTATAAGGATTCTTCCCTTAATGATGATCCATGATTACCTCTCCATTGAGGGTTAAACATCTACCTTGATCTGTTACCTAGGATGACACTGATATCCACACCAGCATATCGAATGTCTCTTGTAGAGATTAGTGGATTGAGGGTATAGTTAGAGGACAAGGGAAGGGAGTAGCTACATTTGTCCAAGGAGTATGACCCAAGGGCTCCATGAATGATTTGAGGTACGGTCTCTGTATACGACTGGATTTCATGTTAATAGACATAGGTTCTAATCATTTCTTCTTGTTCAAGACCTAGATTTTCTAGTTAAATTGTTGACTTGATCCTTAAATCTAGAGATACCTATGGGAGGAGACTCGATAATCACACTTATGTAGACCATGTGATCTGAACCTTGAGGAAAGAGTTTTGGTTGGAAACTCTTGGTGGCAACGTCAAGGCCTTACAATGTTAGTTTGGGTATAGTTCATGCTCTGATTGATTTTTTTAGGGAAAAATGTATTCAGTATATCCGCAGCTTTGGAATGGGTTTTTCCTTGTTTGAAAAAAAAGGAAACCTAGGCAGCATGAGATAAACACATGCATAGGCGGGTGCAGTTGATCACTCTTCACTCGGTCAGCATAACCCTTGTGGCTGTAGTTATTTTGAGTTTTCAGTTCCCAAAAAAATAGAGGTGGAGTGCCTCGACATCCCTTAAAAATATGTTTCTAAGGTTACCTCCCTGTAGGGTGAGGGACTTTTGTATCATTCTACACCCCGAGATGGCACCGATATCAGTATTAGTATATCATAGGGCTTTCATAGAGCTTCGTAGGCAGGGGTGTGGGTGGGGGACTTGTAGAGGAAGGGCTTAGTAAGACCCAGTGTTTGAGGTTAAGTTTGGATTACCTTCACTTTAATCATGTGGCTGTAGAGAACAATTTTCCAATACTAAAGGGACGGTGGGTACATAAATCAATTAAAAGGGGTATCCTTTCATGTGGATAGAAAGGTTCCCATAGGATTTTCAACAATTGAGACAGTCGTGATGGTATGAATTCCTTCAAGACTATGACTTTGAGATAGTCTATACTCCATAGAAAGGGGAACATGGTGGTAGACACGCTCAGTAAGAATTCTGGTTTATAGTTGTTCAGTGAGGCAATGGAGCAGCTAGTCGTGATGTGGATATCCTTCATGGGTGATTATGGAGAATATTACTGTTAGTCAATGACTTACACTCCCTCACTCTTGTAGTGAGTCAGGGATTCATATTTCATAGATCTTGACTGTGAGGCCTGATGTACTCAATTATCCTCTGGACAAGCTCCTGATGGATTTTTGATAGGTAGGGATCACATAATCCTTTTCAAAGGGTGCACTCTAGTGCCAGTGATGTTATGGGTGGAGTTGTTGAGGGAGTTCCATACTTCCCCTATGGCAGTACATCCAGTTGTGGAAAGGATGTACCAAGACCTCCAGCATCAATACTACTACCCAGGGATGAAGAAATTAGTGGCCGAGTTTGTTTTGGGATGCCTCAATTGTCAACAGGTAAAGGTCGAGCACCAGGTTCCAGTAGGATTGACATATCCACTCAAGATACCGAAGTGGAAATGAGACGATATCTCTATGGACTTCATGACGGTGTTCCCATGCACGTCTATAGGTCATGACTCTATCTAGGTTATTGTTGACCAACTCACTAAGTCATCTCACTTCCTACCCATCCGGGATCAGGGATTGGTAGAGGGCTTGGGACACCTCTACATCCAGGAGACGGAGACCCTTGGAGTTTAAGGAGGGAGATCATGTGTTCCTTAGGGTCTCACCCCAAGGAGTATTGTGGAGATTTGGTCAGGGTGGAAATATATCTCTGAGGTTTATCACACCATTTTGGATCCTGAGTAGAGTTGTTGAGGTGGCATACCACCTATCTCTTACCCCACAGATGCACTGGGTGCATGATGTTTTTCATGTGTTGTAGTTGATGGGGTACATGCATGATCCATTGCAATTCATCAACTGGGGTGAGATAGTCATTAATGAAGGGGTGAAGTTTCTGGAGTTCACAGTTGAGATAGAGGATCAAAATAAGTGTGTCCTATGGGGGTGGTCAATTCCTCTAGTTCATGTTCAATGGCAGCACAAAAATCTTTAGGAGAGCACATCGGAGCATGATGCTGAGATTCATGCTCAGTACCCTCTTTTTTTATTTTCCTTTGTTTTTTCTTTTGGGGACATAAATCTTTAAGTTTGGGAGAATCTAATGTCCTGAAATTTTCGTTCCAAATTTTTTTATATGGAATTATTTCGACACCGTGAAATTCAAATGCATGTGATTCCATGACCTGAAGTTCTTGAAATGATCCGTCCAAAAATGTTAATATTTAAATAGAACGTGTCGGTTGTTTTCTTGAAAATGTATAAAATCTCCTAAATGGTTTTCCATATTAGAAATATGATGGAACTGTTGCATTCATAATGGTAGTTTTACTCTTGGAATGACTTAAGATTAGTTAGCACATGCCTCCAATGAGAAAACCAAAATATGGAATAACTATAAATAAAATAACTAAAAAAATTATTTTGATTTTCAAATGATTATAACTCATGAATTGTTACTCAGTTTAGAAAAATGATACCACCTATGAACTCATGATGGTATTATTTCCTTAGGCTGACCCTAATATCGGTTGGCATGGGAAAATAGTTGATGATTGTTTTTGGATATGAATAAAATAATTAAGTAAGAGTTATTTTATATTAAAATCCTTAAAACTTCTAAATGGTAACTCAGATTGAAAAATTGAGAATACCACTAAACTCGTGGTGGCATGTTTTCCTTTGGTGGAGTCTAACCTTGACCGGTGTAGGTTGAGGGTGAAAGTTAATTTTTTGAACTTTTTTTATGGTACGTTCAGTAAACGTGTGAGGGGGATTTTATATCTTTTGTACCAGTACTTAGATTAAAAATATGAGGGAACTGTTGAATTCAGAATGCCTGGATTCTTCTAGAAATGACTTAACTTCGGCCGGAAAGGGATGATCAGAAAATTTATTTTTCATACTTTTTGAGAAAAATAATAAAAGAATTTAAAAGAATTATTTTATTTTTCTTTCTCACAGTTTTGTGACGGATGTGACACTGATGGGAAGTGATGCGGTAGTGACGATGAATATTAATGAGGATCATTAATGTCTCATTAACTCACAACATAACAATGATTTAATGAAGCATAATAGCAACGTTGTTTCTTAAATAAAATAGGGTAGTGACGCGACGTCTCATCATAAAGAAAATGTTGTGACTTGATCCTATTTATAGTTTGATGGGATTATGAAATAAGGATTAAAAATTTAGAGGATTCTCTGGAGAACCTCTAACGGACTTACACCCCAGCAAAGAATGAAGAATTTTGGTGTAACTTCATCATCTTCAACGCCTTCTGAAGATCGGAGCTGGGAAGGGATTTCGATGTCTTAATCCCTCATGGAAGAATGTCGTGACATCAAATGTCATAAAAGGTAGGGGTTTTTTATTATATGTTCTTCCCCATTATTTTCTAAAAATTAATAACACAGATCAACCTATGAACAGGTTGATCCGTGATTTGTGCATTATAAGGGAGGGTGGTTTATTATTGGGGTTATTTCATTTAGTGTCCAAAATCTTGGCATGGAATGATTGAATAGAAACTCCTCAAAACTCCCCCATCTTTAAACCTCTAACACAGAGGCTCTGGGCCAACACGAACAAGGCCTAAGTACATCTGCTTGTGCGTTCTTGGTGGTTTTATCTTTGAAATGACAACAAGGTAGGATTGGGATCCTCACATTGAAGAGGGCGCTCCCTAGGCCACAAATACAGATGGCTCAAAGAACGGACCGCAGGGGTGCATTTGGTGGCCCGCTAAATGCCCATCCAGCATGACGGTGCCAGCGGTGGTAGTAGCAGCAACCAGGCTCATCAACCGCGTGGAGGAGGTGGCCCACACTGGTGGGCCAGATTGACTGGTAAGTCACATTTCATCAGTTTCGGTGGTGTGTTGGAGGTCACAGCACTAGGTGAGGCATTGTGTGGAGGGATGACCCATGTTTGGTTCATCCGGATAGCTAGTGAAGCCGCGGTCCATTGACCTTAGCTGGTGGAAGGGCCCCTCGTCGTGGGGCCATGGTGGGTTATAGATGTGTCATCCAGGCCACATCCCATTTGGTCAGAACAACCATCCACACCATGTGGCTAGTGCCCAGTTGGCAGGTCGAACCCCCAGTGGGATAGGTCAGACTTATACCCCCTTCGGGCTGGACCTGACTAGACTGGGTCGTTGGACACTCGGCCAACCGGGTCAGGTCCAGCAAGGCCTATTAGGCCTGGCCCACTGGCCATGCCAGAATAGATCAACCTTGACCCTCACCAGGTCTATTCGATTCCATCCTAATGATCTTGGGAATGTGGGACCCTTGGTCCGGGTTGGTCAGGTCGTTCTGATCGGGTCGGATCGGGCCCCATCCCAACTAGCCCCCTAGTTACTAAAACGCACAGATCTTGCAACCTGTGTGTCCGATTGACAAGTCATTTGTGGTTTTGGGGCCCTCTCGATGAGGATGATATTTTGGAATGATCTATGGTGACTTTAGTGGAAGTTGAGATATGACACAAGGCTTGATAAGTGGTTCTTTAATGCACGCTACGTACAGAATTTATGACTATCTGAGACCGGAATACTAATGACTTTTGGCTCAATGGGAAGAACCTCTCTATGAATTTGCAACCCCATGGTGGGAAGCACCTCTCAGTGACTTTTCAGGCCCATGGTACATGATTAGGAGGAGTTCCTTTGTTAGCCATGACTTGTGGGAATCATCTCTATGTGACTTTGTAGGCCCACGATATGCGATGGGGAGGAGTACCTAAGCAGTCCAAGGTTAGTGGGAAGCACCTATTCGTGGTTTTGAAGGCTCACTGTACTCACTAGAGGAGGGATTATTTAGCATCCAAGGTGTTTAACTATGTGATTGATGATTTTTTTGTTACTAACCTAAAATATATTTGGTGTGAGTTGTCATGTGTTTCGTGCTTTACCTTGAGGAATTGTTGTGTGGTCGTTGCATTTTTTGGGGGTTCATACTGAGTACTATGTTACTCATCCCTACACGGGCTTCGCTCACACGTGTTGTTTCTAGTGCAGACAATTGACATTTTGATATAGGTGCTCGAGGAGATGGGACAGACAGACTCTACGATGGTGGACTTGGTGGCCCAGGACTAGGAGGGGCCCAGTAGTGCTGGTTGGACAGGACATACTACTTCAGCTTCTAGTAGCATCACTACTCTCATGATTTGGTGGGGTTTTCTATGGATGGGCCTCAAAGTTCCCTTTTGTGTTTTTCTGTTTTTAGTTCTTTTTTGGGGTTGTATTCTGGCCCACTTACATTCAGATGTACTTTCATTCATCCTTGTTTTAGTGGTTTTCTTTTCCCCCTTTCGGTGTGTTGGGATGTGGTTGGGTGTGTGTGTGTGTACAGGTACATAAGAAAATTCCTCCCACTTATAGGTTGATTCCTTCGGTGCTCGTTTTCAACCCCTGGCCTTTAGGAGGCGGGATTGGGGTAGTCACGGCACAGGCCCTGGGGTACGGGTCATGAAAAAGTGGTATCAAAGGGTGGTCAGACCTAACACAAAGAATGGGAGTCTTTTTTGTGGAAAAAATTTTAAGGGTTGCGAGACCGACTTTCAGATTCAGGGAGTCTAGTTTTTGTGTGGCAACCAACGTATCCATACACCAGGACCTTGAATTCTATTTTCAGCTCAATACATGAAAACACATAATGCATAAATGTCTCCTTATTTTGAATAAGAGTTATTTCACCATGTATAACCTTCTAACTGAGGTAAATATTGATCTATCTCAGGATTCATCCACGTGGATGACCAGACGGGATATTGATACGAGGTCATAAGGACAATCCACCTAGCAACGAGGCATCTATTCAAGGACCAGTGCTACAGAAGGCCCCACAGGGTGGTATACCGATGTTACCACCACCCTTTAATCATCTAGTAGGCCCAACTCTAGTTGTTCAGGTGGATGCATCTTGCCAGACCGGGTCATGGATGACTCTTTTTCACTTGATGATGAGGAAAAACGTTAGAATGTCTATCATGGGAATCTGAGGTGTTGATCACCCGAGATGCAGGGTCATCTGGACCTACAGATTGTAGGTGCACAAATTCGTGGAACCAGAGGGTTCATAGGAGGGAATGTTCTAGTTTCTATAAGGACATGTTTTGTGATGCCTATTGGGAAAAGGGACATCACGTGTGAGATTGCCCCACCATTCATGCTAGAGGGAAAGAGTAGAGACAGTTGCAGACTATCGAGGCATACGACCCCTGGACTCTAGGGATGAATCAAGGTGTGATGCATGTCTTTCTTCTTTAGTTATATTATTGATGGACACTTGTACTAGTGATTTCCCTTTTTGACAATTATTCTTATTTGATACCTAGAGGTTCTAGTGAAGATCATTGACTTGACACTCATGTTTAGAGACTCCTATTTGAGGAGTCCCAATGACCACACACTGGTGCTAATATTGTAACTTGACTCTTAGAGGTGAGATTACCGATTGGGATCTCTTGGTAGTATCATCGAGGCTTTATGACTTCATTATTTATATAGACTAGTATCATTCATTCCATGATTGACTATATTAGAAAAAGGATGCAGTTCTTCCATGAAGATAGAACCATATTTCCCTTTATCGTTAGAGGGGAAATCCGTGAAGTTCTTGATGGACTCAGGTAGAGGCGGGTATATCCAAATCCTATTCAGATGCCTATTTTAACCCTCAGTGTAGCGATATTAATGAGTCCTCATGTTTCTTAGTGACAATAGAGTATAAGGATGTCTCCATTAAAGATGTTTCATTATTACCTATCCATTGATAGATGAACTTATACCTTGATTCATATCTTGGGACAACATAGATATCCACACTAGCATATCGAATGGATCTCATAGAGCTTCGTGGATTGAGCGTATAGCTGTAGGACAGGGGAAGAGATTAGCTACATGTGGTTAAGGAGAATGACCCAAGGTCTCCATGAATGATTCGAGTTATGGTATTGTCTAATACTGGTGGCCATATATGATTCCTTCTTATCATGAATATTGTTCAAGACCTAGAGTTTCTGGTTAAACTGTTGACTTGATCATTACATCTAGAGACACATATGAGAGGATACTCAATAATCACACTTAAGTATATGGCTTGATCTGAATCTTGAGGCAAGAGTGTCGGTTGGAACCTCTTGGTGGCAGAATCGAGGCCTTATGATGTTATTTTGGGTATGGACTGGTCGTCCACTTTTAATGATTAGATTTACTATTTTAGGGGGAAAAGGATGTGGTAAATCTACAGTGGTAGAATGGGTTTTTCCAGGGTCATAGGAAAAGAAGGAAACTCAGGAAGCGCGGGATAAACTCATGGATAGGAGGGTGCATCCGATTACTCTTAAGTGGGTTATCTTAACCCTTGTGGAAGTATGTGTTTTGAGTTTTTAGTTACCAACAATAGAGGCAGAGTGCGCGAAAGTCCCTTCAAAAGATGTTTCTTGTGTTACCTTCACGTAAGGGGATGGATTTCTGTATCATTATACACCCCAAGATGGAACCGATATTAGTATCAGTATATCAGAGGGATTTTGTAGAGCTTCACAAGTAGGGGCGTAGGTGGGAGACTTGTAGAACATTATCGTCACTTTAATAAAGTTTTCAAGGAGAACAATCACCCATAACCAAATGGTCGGTGGGCACATCAATCAATTAAAAGGGGTATCCTTTCACGTTGATGGAAAGTTTTCCATAGGATTTTTAGTAGTTGAGATAGTAGTGATGGTTATAATTCCTTCATGAATATGACATTGAGATATTCCATACTCCTGGGAAGTGGAACATGGTGGTAGAAATGTTCAGCATGATTTCTAGCTTACAACTACAGAGTGCAGAAATAGAGCATCTAGTCGTGATGTGGATATCCATTATAGATGATGATGGATCATCTAACCTTCAGTTAATGTCTTTCACTCCCCCACGCTTGCAGTGAGTCCGGGATTCACAATTAATTGATGTTGAATGTGAGGCCTGACATGGTAAGTTATCCTCATGATGTGCTCCTAATGGATTTTTGATAAGTGGGGAGCACATCATCCTTTTTAGAGGGCATACCATAGTGTCATTGATGTTATGGGAGGATGATTTTATAGAGTTCCATACTTCCCCCCTGGAGGTACATCCTGGTGTTGAAAAGATGTACTAAGACCTTCAACATCATTATTGGGGTCCAAGGATGAAAAAAGTAGTGGCTTAGTTTGTTTAACGATGCCTCACTTGTCTGCAAGTGAAGGACAATAACCAGGTTCCAGTAGGATTGACTCAGCCACTCGAGATACCGGAGTGGAAATGGGAAGGTATCTCGATGGACATTCTGACAGAGTTACCATTTATGTCTAGAAGTCATGACTCTAACTGTGTGATCATTGACCGACACACCAAGTCGTCTCACTACCTACCCATCTAGAAGTAGGGATCGGTAGAGGGATTGAGATGCCTCTACATCCAAGAGACAGAGACCCTTGGAGTTCGAGGTGGGGGATCATGTGTTCCATCAGGTCTCACCCTGATGAGAATTGTGGAGATTCGGCTAGGGTGGCAAGTTATCTATGAGGTTCATTATACCTTTTTAGATCCTATGCAAAGTTGTTGAGGTGGTGTACTACTGAGATCTTACCCCACAGATGCACCAGGTGCTTGATGTTTTCCAAGTACCCAGTTGACAAGGTATGTGCATGATCCATCGCACTTCATTGACTAGGGTGATCTGGACATTGAAGAAGGGGTGACGATTGCGGAACTCCCAGTGAAGATAGAGTGTCAATAGTAGCAGGTCCTATAGGGGTGGTCTATTCCTCTAATGTGTGTTCAGTGGCAGCATGGGAATATCCATGAGAGCATATTGGATCAGGAGTCCCAGATTCATGCTCAGTACCCTCTTTGTATGATTTGCCTTTGTTTTGGATTTTGGGCACGTAAATACTTAAGGGGGGTGAATGTAATGTCCCAAAATTTCCATGATAAATTTTTTTTATATGGAATTTTTTCCAGACTGCAAAATTTGACAACACGAGATTCTGAGGCCTGGAGTACAAAGAATGATCCATCAAAAAATGTTAATCTTCCAATAGCACGTGTGGGCGGTTTTCTTGAAAATGTAATAAATCCGAAACGGGATCCCAAAAACAGAAATCTAAGGGAACATTTTTGTTTAGGAGGGTAGGTTTACCCTAGGCGCGACTTATGTTCAGTCGGAGCAGGCCTCTAGTGAGAAAACCTGAATATGGAATAATCGTAAATAAAATAATTAAATAAAATTATTTTATTTTTTACATGATTATAGATAATGAATGGTGACTCAGATTAAAAATATGAGACCACCTCTGAACTCATGAGGGTATGACTTACTTCGGCTGACCCTAATATCAGTTGGCATGGGCTAATAGTAGAAGTTAGTTTTTGGTCGTGAATAAAATAATTACAAGTTATTTTATTTTAAAATCCTTATAACTCCTAAATGGTAACTTAGATTGAATATATGATAGTGTATTTTAACTCATGGGGGAAATTCCCCCTTAGGTGGAGTCTAACCTCGATTGGCACAGATTGAGGGTGAAAGTTAATTTTTTGAACTTTTTTTAAGGTACGTTCAGTAAAAGTGCGAGTGGGATTTTCAATCTTTTTAACCAGTGCTTGGATTCAAAATAAAAGGGCACCATTGAGTTCATAATGTCAAGATTCACCTAGAAATTACTTATCTTCAGCCGGTAAGTTCCATGAAAAAAAATTATTTTTTGGAATTTTCGAGAAAAATAATAAAAGAATTTAAAAGAATTATTTTATTTTTTTTATCATAGTTTAGTGGCAGATAGTGATGTTGTGGGCAGAAAAGGGGTAGCAACAATGCACATTAATGAGTCTAATTAATGGATCATTAACTAGTATTGTAATGATTCTTTTAGTACCCATAATAGCGATGTTGTTTCTTAAATAAAATTGTATAGAGACGCGACATCGCATCAAAATAGAAATGCTATGACATGCTCCTATTTATAGTTCGACATGATAGGGAAATAAGGATTAAAAATTTAGAGAATTGTTTGCCGAACCTATGATAGTCTTCCACCCCATAAAAGAATGATGAATGTTGATGGAACTTCATCATCTTCAACGCCTTTTAAAGAAAGAAACCAGAAAGTGGCATCGACATATTAATACCTCGAGGACGAATGTTGTAACATCGGATGTCATAAGTGGTGGGGGTTTTTGATTTTAGGTTCTTCCCCATCCTTTTCTAAAAAATATAAACATGGATCAACCCACAAATAGTTTGAACTTCAATTCTTTCATTGTGTGGGAGGGTTTTTTAATTCTTGGGTTTATTTTATTTGGGGTCCAAAATCATGGAATGGAATGACTGAATGGAAACTCCCTACCCCCCCCCCCCCCATATTTAATCCTCTAATGCAGAGGCCCCAGGCTGACACAAACAAGGCCTGATCACCTCCGCATGTTCATTTTTGGTGTCTGTATCCTCGAAATGACAACAAAGCAGGTTTTGGATCCTCAATGTGAGGAGGGTGCTCCTCGAAGGCCACAAACACAGAAGCCTTGAAGAAAGGACCATTTTAGCATGTAAGGAAGCCTACTAAACACCCCCCCCCCCTCGGTTCACCGATGCTAATGATGGTAGAAATGGTAGATGGCCTCACCAGCTGCTTGGAGGAGGCGGCATGCACTAGTGGTCCATATTGACTGGGAAGTCGAGGTTCATCAGCCACGGCGGTGTGCTGAAGGACGTGGTGTCGGGAGGGGCGTCACGTGGAGGGACGACACACGTCCGGGCCATCCTAATGACTAGAGATGTCATGGTCTATTGACCATCGCTAGTGGAAGGGCCCCGCGCCACGGGGCCATGGGGGGAGTCAGACGTGGCAGCCAAGACACATCCTGGCTAGTCAGCACCACTGGCCGCACCACGTGGCTTTTCCTGAGCTGGAGGTCAAATCCCCTAGGGGGTCAGGACAGACCCACACCAGCATGTCAAACTTGTGCCCCCTTTGGGCCGAGCAAGACTAGACTGGATCACTGGACCCTCGGCCAACCGGGTCAGATCCAGCGAGGCCTATTGCGCCTGGCCCACTGGCCAGGCCAGACTAGACAAAGCTCATCCCGCACCAGGTCGGGTCGAGTCTGTCCTAATGAACCAGGGTACATGGGACCCCTGATTCGAGTTGGTCAGGTCGGTCTAACCGGGTCGGACTGGTCCATGTCGCAACCGGCCCCCTAGTTACCAGAACACTTGTATCATGAAAACTGTGTGTCCGATTGAAAAGTCATTTGCGGATTTGGGACCCTATTGATGAGGCGGAACTTTTGGAACACTCTATAGTGACATTCGTGGAAGTTGAGATGCAACAAAGAGCCTGAGGAGTATTATTCACAAGCACTCTATGTACTAAACCCTACGACTGGCTGAGACATGGGGACTTCTAACTTTTGGCCCAGTGGGAAGCACCTCTCTATGACTTTGTTGGCTTATGGTGGGAAGCACCTCTCCATGAATTTTTAGGCCCATGGATGTGGTTATGAGGAGTGCCTCATTTCACCACGACTAGTGCGAAGAACCTCTCTATGACTTTGCAGACCCATGATACATGATGGAGAGGAGTACCTAAGCAATCCACGGTTAGTGGGAAGTACCTCTTCGTGACATAGAAGTCCCATTTTACTTGCTAGAGGAGGAATTACCAATCATCCTAGGTGTTCGATGATGTGACTGATGATGCCATTGTTACTACCCTATAATATATCTTATGTGTACTGTCTTGTGTTTCGTGATTTACCTCAAGAAATTTTTTTGTGGTATTTCCTTTTTTGGGGGTCCCTACTCAGTACTGTGTTACTCACCCCTTCATGAGCTTCGCCCTTACTTGTTGTGTTTGGTACAGATGACCAACATTTTGATAGAGGTGCTTAGGGAGATAGGATTCACGGACTCTACGACGGTGTATATGGTGGCCCAGGACTTGCTGGGGCCTAGTAGGACTGGGAGAATATGACATAATACTCTAGATTCTAGTAGATTCACTACTCTCACGATCATGTGAGGTTTTTTGAAGATGTACCTAAGAGTTCCCTTTTTTGTTTATCTGTTTTCAGTTCTTTTTTGGGTTTTTATGCTAGCCCACTTACTTTCAGATTTACTTGCACTCAGCCTTGATTTATTGGTTTTATTTTTTCCACTTTTCATTGGGATTTGTTTGGGCATGTGTGTGCATACATGTACTCAGGAAAATACCTCACACTTAGAGGTTGAAGGCTTCATCACTAGTCGACAACCACTAGACTTTGGGAAGTGGGCTTGGGGTAGTCACGACATAGGTCCCGGGGGATGGTTCATGATATTATCCAAGGATGATCTCATTATCTCAACATGAATCAATCTAATTTTGTTTATCTTTATTGAAAATGAAACACTTACTACCAATAATTCAAAATTAATTCAACATCTTATTATTTCTATTCACAACTTTTATCATTTATTTTATTCTTTTAGATATAAAAAATATCTATTATATATATTGGCCAATTCAGAGACTACTTTCTTCACAAACATATATAGTCAGACATTTTTAATGAGAATATTTTTGGCCATGTTCTTTATGATCTAATTTTTTCACTCATCCACTCTATTTTCCTAAGTAATTTTCAATGATGAAAATTTATTTTTTTTCCTAGGTTTTTCATGATAATACTCAACCAATATATTTGTATACCAAATTCAATTATTATTACATAATTTTAGGATTTTTTTCCAAGAATACTTTCACTTACCTCTGATGTTTTTTATTCAAATGGAAACCTCATACTTGTGAGTGGTGACTATTATCCATGTCATCCAATTATAATCAAAAATGAAAATAATACATTATCCTTTCCCATAAATATCTATTTCTAATAAATTTCCATAAACATAAATATTTACAATTTGAAACACTCTAGTTGACCTTTGATATTTCATTTTTTATGTCTTTTGAGTGATCGTACCATGTTGTAAAGTATCTCACATGTGATTACGATCACGTGATATCGCCTAGAGGTCCGTAGTTGAATAAAATTTCATTATACATTCCAAGGATGGTCAAAAATCAATTTATGAAACATCTTATTTTATAGATTCTTTGGATAGAGTGCACATATTTTCTTCTCTACTAGCAAGATATAGATTCCCTTTATGTATTTTACATTAATGAAAATTCAACCATATTTTTCCCTGGTGAAATAGGTTTTCTTGGAAAACATTTTTATGTTCCCTAAGTCACATTTTTTAGTGATACATAGCATGATGTGACTAAGACCATCAGAAAGTAAGACATTTGTTCTTCTCATTTCTTTTTTTTCCAAAAATTAGCTTTCCTTGAGATAATAATCAATAGACCATTATTTTTTCCAAAAATGATAAAACCTTTATTATCATTCTTGATTCCTGTGATACAATCCATATCTCCCATCCTATGAGAAGTGCATATGTTTTCATTGATCCAGACACTAGTTTGATATAAAGATTTAAGGGAAATATCTACAAACATTGTATGCTCTTTTATTTTCTTTTTTATCTATTTTATTGTTTTCAAAATTTATATTAATATAAATCATTGATCTTATTCCTATTATGATGTAAATACATCATATTTCAAGGCAATAATTTAGTTTTCCATTTTCATCTCATTTTATTCTTCCATAAGCAGTTATGTAAAACCACGTTGTGTATATTTTGGCACATTCCTGTATATGTCAATGAGAAATATCAATATATCTTTCGATATCCTTCACACCAAAATTAGTGACCATGAAAAGAATGCCTATAATAATGAAATTTTTTTGGTTACATATTTATCTCATATACCCTTTAATACTTCTTTGTTATTGAATAGAAATTTTGGGAATGTCATATCAGTCCACAAAAATAGCACCTAATTCAAAGCGCACTAATGTTTTTCATTTATGTAGCACTAAATTTAAATTCCATTATTTAAATATTATTATTTTTACTAAAAAATGGTCAACCTAAAATTCATTGCTTGCGTTCATGAATTATCCATCACAACTATCTATTTACGATCAATCCTTGTACTGTCCTTATCATTAAAATATTAAATTTTCTTCTACTGATAGTCATTTTCTTATTCTTATTAACCAATATGCTACGCTTTCACGTTTTCTAATTCTAGTGTGATCAACTTTCCTGATGTCATAGTGAGAGTAAAAAGTATTTCTTAAACATTAACTTTTCATCACAGGATGAAAACTTCCTCTTTTATCCCTTTAATACATTTGAAAAGATCTTTTAATATATTAAATAAGTCATAGATAAAAATAGGTTTTTCTCTAAGATTGATATTTCAGTCAACCACATTCTCTATGTTTTCTATCATTTCATATTTGAGCTTCTAAATTTCTACAATTCGAGTCAACTTCTTCTATTCTTTTTTCTATATATAGAGTTTGGAGTCATAGAAAAAAATGTATTTTGTCTTCATGTTTTCCCTAAAAACTTATAAATCCATAATATTGGCCTCAAGTTAGACATGGAGATCAACTATTACTTATAATTTTCCTTCATCAGTGTCTCCTTATTTCATTTTCTAGAAATTCCCCACAATACCCACTATAAAATTTTCTCTATGTCCTTTTCATTATTTAATTTTTCATACCTCACAATCCCCTGATCAATTGCCTTCTTATGAAACCAGGTTCCTCTTCATTAAGAATTTGTGGTTAGTGACTCTCTAACTATTTACAATTTTTGAGGACTTCTCCATGGTTATTTCATCATCCTCATCATAGTCATAAAACTTATTGGGATACTTTATGCAAGGTTCTAAACCTTTCCATATATAAATAATGTCAGTGTAAGTTTTCCTTTAAACATTCTTTTTACCCATTGAATATTTCAGGAAAGGATTTACATGAATTCGTCCACATCTTCTTCTTTTTATCCATCCTTTATGGAAATATTCTTTATGGAATTTAATTTTAACTCTTTATACTTCCCCTTTTTCTTATTCTCATTATCATCATTTCACATCTAATCTATGACAATAGTAATTTGTTGATTATCCAATATCAAATCATTTAGATCATAATCTCATAGTATACTGTAATTTAGATTAAATAAGGGTGTAAATATTTTCATTATCATTTTGATTACATTTATATCATTGATGGTTTCTCTTAGACCAGGAATATCTTCCATAATAACATTCAATAGTTAAAAATAATACCTCAACTGATTCATTTGGGTGCATCCACAGTTTCACATACTTATTCCATAGAATCAGTAATTTATGTTGATGGTATTTTGAATCACCTTTTTAAATACTAATCAAATTTTCACATATGGTATGTGAGTATTTACACAACATTACATTCATATAGATTATGTGGTATAAAGCTTCCCCTAATGCATTGATCCATATGGTGTCAACATCCAATTCTCTTTGATCTTCTTTAGATTAAGTTAAGTTGTCCATATTGGCTGAAATAACATGCATCCCAGCTATATAACATATATTCCTAAACATTAGAATTTGTTTTTTATCTAATTATTCCAAGTATTAAAATGAATTCCATCAAATATTATAATCACTTTGTGATAAATTACTTTTATTGCTTCTACTATGAGTAAGAAAATCACTTTAAACATTATCTTTGACTCAAATTATTGGTCTTGCTTGGTTAAGTACATTGATAGGGTGTGAATTAGGGTATTATGAACAAAAGACCTCCCCTTTTATATTTTTACATTTTAAAAAACTCTCTTCTCCCTTCTTCTCATAGTAAAATATGTAAATAGAAATAAAATCATGAAAGATAAACAAAAAAATAATGGTTCACCATAATTAAGGAGAATAAAAAGATGTTGTGACAATATAATAGAATACACAGTATTATAATATTTTACAAGGTTCAGATCAGACTTACTATATTCCTAGTTTACAACTATTCACACTTTGATATTGAACTACTCTCTCAACTAAAATAAATACACTACACCTCCAGAAGATTCCTCTATTTCTCTAAATTATATTATATTTTGTACACACATATTTGATTATCTTATAAAGATACTTTTTCATTTTATAAAGGAAATAAACTATTCCACATAATATTTTTTTCAATGGAAAACTCTTTTGAGAAATATTTTTCACTTTACATGGTTCACTGTTCACCATGTGATGCCACCGTGTGATCTCTTACAAGATATACCTCACATACTCCTCCTCTTGATATCTCTCTTATCAATACATATTTCACTATGTAATTCCTTACATGGAATAATTCCACATACTCCCTTAAATATGTGTTGTTCACCATATAACACCTTAGGTGGACTGATCTCACATACTTCTTTTACAGCTACTGTACTTCTCAAAAACATTTATAACTTCTTAAGATTCCTAGTAAAGTAAATCATCTTATAATTCATTATACATGTTAATAAAGTTATTAATAGTTCCTTTTTGAATGCATGGTATTTTAAAAATATACAAATCATAAATTATTATTCACATGTTCACAAGAAATACCATTCATGTAAATACTTATGCCTTATGATAGTTAATGATAACCTCCTAAAAAAATACTTCATGATCCTCCTCCAAATAATCATATTTAATTCAAATGTCCATGTTTTTAGAAAAATCATTATCAATTCATCGAAATGGATGGCCTCATGACATGTTTTACATCAGTATTATATGGTTCCAATTATACTTCCACATCATGACCACAAGAAATTCCATTCTCACATGGGTTGTGTAGTGCTTCTACATGGTTCTCCTCAATATTATGTGGTCTATGTAATTCTTATGTAGAAACTATAATTTCCCTCTATATTTTTCAACAAACACAATAAACCAAAATCTTTGACATTTATATAAGAGATACTTTTCCAAAAACATATATATGGTTTGAATCTATTATCACATACCCAATGTACTATTTGGAAATTTATAATCTTGAAATTTTTGATATAACATGTTCATATCATTTCTTTAAAATAGTACTATTTTATTATTCATCCACTAATTTAGTGTTATTCATTGTAACTATATTAGATTAAACACCAAACTAGGACTCATTAATTATGTGATGTGACTTCATTTAATTTATCATGTCATGTTTAGGGGTAAAACCATCCCCCCAATAATCGATTATTTATATTTTTGCATTTATTCTAGCCTCTTTTGATTAGGAGCTGTGATTAGGGTGTTTTGGTTTCATGATATGGGTTTCATATTGGTATTCAAGACACATTCATTACAAAATGATATTAGAGAACATACTAAGTGCTTATGGGTATGTATCTTATGTAACCCATAAATATTCATGTATAGTATAATTATAGTTTATGTATAAGTTTCTTGGAGAACATTGGGATCTCTTTTTATTTTTCATTATATCGTCCATAGATTCATGAGTCTCATGAATCATGTTAGGGTTATATAGGTATGACCTAGTAAGAAAACATTTTATATATTTTTGCCTTCCTATGTCTGTTTATAATATTTTATAGACTAATTGTTGGTTCATATTAAAAAAACATAAATAATAAATAAATATTGTTTTTATATATTTATTTATGATGATTAAGATAATATGGATCTATAATTGAATACATTGATTTATAATCTTATTTTATACTACCAATATCTAAATTTATTTATGTTATACTGTCAGCATGCCATTAATTGTTTCATTCAAATATTTTCAACCATTACAATAGATTTAAATGTGTAAAAATTGTGTTTTGGAAAATAAAAAATGTGTTTTGTTAAATTAAAATGGATTTGATTTAGAGAATAACACTTTTAGACCTATAATAGTAATAAAATATCAATAGTTGAGTGTCCTTATATAGGGATAAGTGTTTTAATGTTCTTTTTTACTTGAATTTCAAGTATATCACCTCAAAGACCACCTCAACCCATCCAAAAACTAGATGATGAGAATTCACCACCACATATACCTATTGTTGGTGCTCAAACTTTTAGGGTATTTTTCATCTTTTTATAGTTATTATTTATAGGTATCCCATAAGGGATATCTAGTTTTTAAATATTTTGAATTATTCTAGTTTCATTATCCTCCAACCATTATGGGTGATATGTATCCTCATAATTCCATTGATTGGATTTACATATTCCATAATATCTTTGAGATAATAAAAATATAGGAACAACACCTAGTTAGGCCTAACACTATCATATTAGAAGGAGTACCTTGTCGCTGGTTGGTTGTTATGATCAATGTAAAGAATGAACAAATCTTCACCTGGAAGTTCTTTTAGATGTCATTTATTGATCTTTTATACCCTCACACACTGTGCAAAATAAATTCTTGGGAGTTTATAGACATGAGTTAGGGATCTCTTTCTATCATGGAATATTCTAGTCAGTTTACCAACATAATTTTTTATACTATAAATGATCAGATATGAAGGGTGGAGAACATATTTTTCTGAATTGGGTTTGAATGAGCCTCTATATACCTATTTTATACTCTCTAATTTATATACCATCTCAGAAGTAGGAAAGAAGGTGGTTTTTGTTAAAGCCTAACCAAAAGTATTTTTGAGTGCATGTTCCACTTTTTCGATTCATATATTATGTGATACCTCTTTAGTATCTAATATTTGTAATGATAGGATATGAGCAAAGGTATCACTCCTCGGGGAAGTATGGAAGTGAAGTCCCCCCATCTCATAGTCTCTGCTAAACACTTATTAAGTGTCATCGGTATAGATATTTTGGACATATTGAACTTATACATACTTTTGAATCTATAAAGTATAATTTATGTGGTCAGTACATCCATATTTATAAATTATAACAATGTAATGTCTCTGAGAGTTTCAGGTAGTGAACTCTACTAACTAAGATATCTCTTGAATATTTATTTTCAGTCCATCAGAGGTATCCAGTAACCATTTAAGAGGTTAGGATATAGAATATAATGGTCTATCCTGGTCTTCATAGTTGTTTTAAATTCATTAGTTTAGGGTATTTTACCTCAATGATATCAAAAAGGATCAAGTGACATATGAAATGAGTTTTTCATTATAAGAGAAAATATTATATAATTCATTAATTTAGTAATTTAATTATTTTATATAGGAACTTTGCATTCATTTATTTTCGAAAAACTAGTTTATCTCCCTAATCTTAATGTGAAAATGTCACCTATTTATATGAGCCTTAATACCCCTCTAGGGAAGAAAATATAACTTTATATAACATTTCTATAATATACCTTATTAAAGGAATCTTTTGGGAATCTATAGGATCTAATGGTGCTTAATATAAAATACATAGAATACATCATAAGAATGGAATATTTAACACATTATAGATATTTTATGGATTTATTTAATCTAAAATATAAATTATCATCTTCTACTTATAATCGTTATACATACTTTTTCAACTGAGATTTCATGGCCATGTGGGTTGCTCCTGATTAGGTGAAAATATGGGTGATCAATATGAAGATTAGAAATATTTCACTCATCCCATTTGAAACTAGGGTGCATCAAGTTTACCTTTTTTAGAGGATATATAACCCCAACATATTTCTTGTAGATTTATTTGAATTCCCTCCTGAGGAAGAGGTGGATGTTAACATCGATATAATACATGTAATTGAACTAATATTGATTCTCTCATATCTAATTTATCTAAATGAGCTAATATAATTAAATATTTAATTATAAAATCTCAATTGAAAATTATTTATTATACTGAGAATTTTTTCTTAGGGGACTCTAGTTCTTCTTTCAAATAAAGAAAATTGTAATTTTTTATTTGTAGGCTATAATAAGTTGAACTAGGACACAGTCAGGCAATGTTATCATTTTCCATGAATTGATAATCTCTTTAATCAATTAAAAATTATAAGGTGATTTTATTTTATTAACCTAATTGTTTAGATGAAAAAACATGAGTAAAAGGTGATACCTAAGGATTGATGTCAATCAACCATTTATGGTTACATTTTTATGGTTGAGTTTACAATTTTTGTTTCTAAGGAAATCACAAATGTGCCCCTTAGTCATGATATCCTAATGTGGTCATCATTAGATACATGATTTCCAAATGCATATGATCACTAGGTTTTTTACCTATAGATGCTTCATAATTAGTGCTAGTTAGAAGGATGTGAGATTAAGATCAAAACACCAATTTTAATGGAATTTGTTCCTCTTTCAGGACTCTCTTATAAGTTTAAGATATGTTTTTTAATCCTTCTAAAACCCCAACAGAGGAATAATTACCCCCATGTTGATGATTTCATCAAAACTATATGTTTGATATGAACATCTATATATATAAATGATTATCCATATTTTTCTCATTAATTAGTGACAGAATAGTTTAAATCCATAATATTGGTTTCTTTGGAATTTTACACCGTCAAGGGAGGTAGTATAAATTAAAGTGTTGGAATATTTCCCCTTATAAGTAATTCTTATGTTTCCCTATGAATGAACTAAAACACACATAGTTTGTTTCCAATTAATAGGACACGAAATACCTTTTAAGGTAATGTGAAAAGGATTTCTTCCAATAAATTTAATGTCATAAAGAATGGACTAATGGGTGGAAAAGGCTCTTATATATGATTGGTGTTGGACTTATGCATGAGAATCCCTTTGTAATTCATCTTGAATGAAGTGTGTCCCATTTAGGAAGGGTTGTAGTTTTATTATTAATATTTCTTAACAATGAAGGGTGTGATCTCATAAAGAATACAAACCAACATGATGGGTATGGTCTCATAAGAGAGGATAAGTAGATTACATGGAATATGGCTCTAATGGATGTTATAATGATTTTGAACTAGTGTGAAAAGGGTTTTCAGGGAGACTATCATCCAACAAAAGTATATAGTTGGGATTTTTAGAGGGTGTATATCCTATTGAAACCAAGGTTCTTGATTTTGGGATAGATCCTTAAGGGGGTGTCTAATCATAGTAAGTATGAATCAAATCCCATGTAGTTTGGGTTGCATAGTTTATGGTCATGTGATAGGCACTTACCATGCATTTTAACATCATGTATGTAACAACCTAAACTTTTTTTTAATATTTGCTTCCTAGATTTTCTGTATTGTTTTATACTCAACAAAACTATTTTTTTTTAATGAATGAAGTTAGTATAATTAAATGAAATTGTTGGGTTTCGACTGTTATATGACCATTGGTAAATATGACCATTGGAAGCTAAACTCTTAACATTATATTTTTTTTGTTTATAAATACAAGTGATCTTGGTTAATTAATACTGAAAGAAGATTTTATGGTCTCATCCAGTAATCTCAGGTAGATCGAAGCCCATGTGATGAAACTCGGGAAGGAGGTAGCACCTCTGGGCTTTGCTCTGGACCAAATCCAAGCCGAACTTCATTGTGTGAAGCTGGAATGGAATTGCCTTCACAAATAGTTCAAACTGATAGAAATCACCACTCGGGAAATGTTGGTTGAGCTGCTCCAAGATTCTATCACCTTATCACACCTTACACTTAGGTCATATGCTGGTGTTTAAGGAGATATGTAACGATACCTTAGCTGCCTTAAGTAATCCTTTGATATAAAAAAATTGTAATTTCTTCTAATAGTGAATTTTGTGAATTTTTAGATGTCCGGATAAATATAGGATGTATATTATTGAGGGTTTTTTGAAAAAAAATGATATTTTAAAATATTTATGTAAAACTTAAATAATTAATAATGTGTAATGATTTTAAAAAAACATTCTTCTAGAGTTATGTTCAGTAAAAAATTTAGAGTCTAATAAGATCAACATAATTTTTAGTGAATAGTAAATTATGAATAGTGATTTTACGCTTATAAATAGTAATGTGACCAAATGGATTAAGTAACCTCACTTAAGAAAGTATTAATATAATTTAGGCACCTTGATTAAGTAATGTGATTCAAAAAATAGTTAAATAACTATTTCAGAAATTATTAGTTAAGTATTCGTTTTTTCAGGTGAATAGTGTTTTTATTTAATAATAAAATTAAAAATATTTAAAAATTTATTTTTATAAAATGGAGTTAATTTTTGAATTTAGAGCATTGATATTAGGTTAAGTTGATTTTTGGGGTTTTTTCTAAAAAATTTGAATTTTCGGTGAATAGTGACAATATAGTTTTTTAGTTTCAGGTATTTAATGACATCATTAAGGATGTAATAATTATGCAATCATTCTAGTCAAATTATAGTAATATAAGGTATGAGGTTTCTAAAGTTACTAATACCATGGGAAAATACCAGTGGAAAGTACATGGTTTTTCCAATACCCTCGATGAGGTGTCCCTTGGAAATTACTGATTTGTTCCCTCACATCCCCTATAAATACCAAGCCATTCCCACATCCATTTCATTCCAAAATCCTCCTCAATGAATTTATGGTCTCCTTACCTCCAATGGAGTCCTCCTAGGGTTCCTTCAAGCCTCCCAAGGTCTCGACCATCAATCTTTCAAAGATACTCTTCAAGGTAAGGGATCCTTTTACCCTCCTCTTTTAAGTCATGACTTCCTTCATGTTGTGTCTTATAATTTCCATATATTTATGTTGATTTTATGTTCTTATATGTTCTCATTTCTATCCATTTCATTTCTAATTGTTGAGAGACCATTTCCTCTCTCATCAATTTGTTTTCTAAATTTTTAAGTGACGACGTTAGGCTGCCGAATTTCTCGTAAAAGAAATCACATCTTCTCTTTTCTATCATGTTTCCTATTCAAGTATTATGTCATTAAAATATCCATACTATTATCTTATTCATTACCCATAATTTATTATGAATTATTTATGAGTTTGTGGCCCTTGTACCCTCTCTTTTCAATGTTTTCTAAAACCATGTTATATAGTCGTTATGTTGCAGAAGTTTCGTCTCAAAATTTCTATCTCTTTCTCTCAAGAAATTCTCTTGTTTTATTTATGTGAATACCTAGAACTATTTAGTTTCTATGGGTATTTATAAATATATAAATATGATATATTTTATTCTTTAATTGGCATACATATAACCCTCACTCCCTTTCCATGGTTTATATATGATATCATGATCTTATTTTTAAGCTCTTTTTAAACGTCATGATTTTGACACGAAACCCAATTTATTTGATTATATTTGGGTTATTTATGAAATGTTTTATTATGATCTATGTGGCTCACATGAAATTAAAGACATATTAATGGTCCACCATTATAGCGCTCTAATTCTTTGGGTAAAGAATTAATCACTAGAGACGACAAGTTTCATGATACCTTGGTTAATAACCTTGGTAATTTTTAGGATACATTGGGAATAGACCTTGGTGATATATTTATGAATGTATAAATGAAATGTTGTAACCACATATTCAAGTTATGATTCATGTTACTTTCATTATGATATTCTTATTATTTCATTTCTCTTGTCTTTATGTTTTTATCAAGTTCGTATTGATATCACAAGTAAAATGATTCCCTTGTTTACCCTTACTAGGCCTTCTGCTCACCCTTTACTTTGTATGTATGTATCCAGGTTATGAGATGTAGTAATTTTACTTAGGATGAACATAAGATGAAGCATTAAAAGTGGATTAGAAGAATGTTTTATGTTGTTTTCAAGTTTTATTGTTCCTGATTTCCAAGACACTAGACTTTAAAGATTCTCTGTATGTAAAATGTAAAGATAAGTTATGTAATAAAAAGGTGGGATGTTATAGTTGGTATCAAAGGATAGTTTAGTTATTTATGGAAATTAAGATATGAAATAATTAGGAAAAATCCTATAGAAAATTTTAAATATAGTAAAAATTCATGGTATTTTGGTGAGTATTGAGTAAGTGGTTTATTGAACAAATACATCTCTGTCTAGATATGAGTAGATAGAGGTGACTCTGGAATAGATGTATATAGGGGTAAAACCTGAAAACACTGTTTTGAGCTAGACTTGAATGGGAAATGGTTAATGACAAAATTCCTTGCTACACTCTTCGTTATGACACTCCTGGGGGATATTTTTGGTTAATCGCAAGCTTTTTATGAATCATTATGAAGGAATTATAGAGAAATGTAATTGTTTAAGAATGGAGTTTTAAGACGTAAAATCCTTTATAGTTAAAGATTCGTAAATGGAATAAGTTTCTCACTAAGATTTTATTCTTTTATAAAATGGCCAGCAAAAGGAGGAACCGTTCAAATGGTGACTGTAATGGACCAAGCCCTGACGGCCCTCTGAAGGAAGCCGGAATGGAAACATTCATGTGAATGATGAACCAACTGACTCATGTTATGGGAAATAACTTGAATCAAGTTTATATAAAAATCTCACCATGAAGGGAACAACATTCTATTGAGTCATTTATCTGTCAACGACCACCAAAATTCAGTGGATCGACCGGCCCATTGATTGCTGAGAAGTGGATCAGCTCCATCGAGAAGATCTTTTCTGTACTCCGATGTTTAGAGCAAGAGAAGGTCACCCTGGCTGTTTATCACTTAGAAGGAGAAGCTAATTAGTGGTGGGAACTGATCAAAAAACACAAGGACAAGATTGTAGGTTGAAGATATGGAGTGTGAAGAGTTAAAATGGATCTTTTTCATTAAGAATTTCCCTTGTTCCATGAGAACAAGGATGGAGAAGGAGTTTCTCAAACTGAAGAAGAAGGAGAATGAATCTATCGAAATCTATGAGATTAACTTCACCCAAATTTCATGATATACCTCTAGCTTTGTCATGGATCCAAATGGTAAGGCTGATAGATTCTTTGGTGGACTAAGACCTCATCTGTGGAAGAATCTATCCAACCGAGACTATGACAGCTATGAGGAGATCGTGTGGATTGCGATGAAAGTTGAGCTAGTGTTTGGTGAGACATAGTGGTCTCATAAATCAAAAGAGATTTATAGATCCCAGCTTAGGGAAGACCATTGATCAGGGAAGATGAGGCCAAAAAGTTCAATATCCCATGTGTAATAAATTTTTGGAAGAAGCGTTTGGGGAACTACCTGATCGAGAGCAGAAAATGCTACAAGTGTGGAAGAGATAGCCATATTGCGAGGAATTGTCGTAGTGAGTTGAAACCTCAACTTCCAAACACTAGAGACAAGGATAATATGGTGCAGGACCTACCTGATGTCCAGTTCTTTAAGTGTGGACAATGTGGTAACTTTTCCAATCACTATCCAAAACTAAGGGTAGTGGAGGGGAACCACCATCTACCTCAACAAAGGCCAAGGGACCAAGGGCGTGCTTTTGATATCACGATAGCTAAAGTTGAAGCTCCAAATGATGTGGTAGCAGGTACTCTTGTTATTCTCTCAATGCTAGAAAGTACTTTGTTTGATTCTAGTTCTACACATTTTTTTATTTTTTCCAAGTTTTTAATGAATTTAAAATCAAACCCCGATTTTCTAAAAGTAGAGTTATCATTCAAGACTCTTGGTGGGATTATCCAAGAATCATCAGTGTTTAGAAACTCTAGTATTTACTTAAGTGAGAACAATATTATCTCAAATATAGTAGTAATTCCCATGCTGTAATTAGGCATTATACTAGGGATGGACTGGCTCTCAATGTATAATGCTTAGATCAAATGAAGAAGCAAGGAAATATCAGTAGTCTTGAATGGAAAACCTACAGTTATCTTCCAATCATAGATATGTCAACCTGGTCTTTGTCTAGAAGAACCCCCTATATTTTTCTTTATGGAGTTGATCGGTGAAGAAGAAGATGGATATGAGAGTTTTAGGATAGAAATTGTCCCCATCATCCAGGAATATGTTGACGTATTTCCTGAGGAGTTTCATAGACCTCCCCCAGAAAGAGAGGTCGAGTTATTTATCAAACTCATACATGGATCTCATCTGATATCAAAGACCTCATATAGGATAGAAAATGTGGAGCTGGGGGAATTAAAGAAACAACTCCAAGATCTTTTGGACAAGGGGTTTATCTGACAAAGTGTGTCTCCTTGGGGAGAACCTGTTCTCTTTGTGAAAAATAAGGACGGATCAATGAGACTATGCATTGATTATAGAGAACTGAACAGGATCACAATAAAGAAAAAATACCCCTTCCACAAATTGATGTCTTATTTGACCAACTTTGTGGGGCTCAATTCATCTCTATGATTTATCTTCGATCTGGTTATCATCAATTGAGGGTGATTAAAGAAGATATTCCAAAAACTGCCTTCTAATCAAGATATGGGCATTATGAGTTTGTTTTTATGCCCTTCGGACTAACTAATGCACCTCCCATTTTTATGGATTTGATGAATAGAGTCTTTAAGAACCACCTTGATAACTTTGTGGTAGTTTTTATTGATGATATTCTGATATATTCCAAAAGTCGTGAGGAGCATGAGGATCATCTAAGGGATATTTTTCAAACTCTGTGGTAGGAGAGGATTTTTGGGATGTTCAACAAATGTGAATTTTGGTTACAACAAGTTGCTTTCTCAGGGCACATTGTAACCAATAAAGGAATCACAGTTGACCCTGAAAAGACAAAAGTTATAGAGGAGTGGCCTCAACCTACAATAATAACTGATATTCAAAGTTTCCTTGGATTAGTAGGATATTATAGGAGGTTTGTGAAAAACTTTTCACGACTTTATAATCCATTAATCATGTTAACTCAAAAAGGGGTCAAGTTAATCTGGAAAAAGGAGTGTAAGGAAAGATTCCAAGAGATGAAGAAGAGATTAGTTACTGCACCCGTGTTAACTCTGCCCTCAAGTGGAAAAGGATTTTTTATTTTTAGAGATGCATATCTAAAAGGGATTGGGTGCATCCTCATGAAGAATGACAAGGTCATTGCTTATGAATCTTGATAGTTGAAGACTCATGAGAAGAATTATCCTACGCATGATCTGGAGCTAACTACGGTCGTTTTTTCTTTAAACATATGGAGGGACTATCTTTATGGGGATAAATGTGATATATACACAGACCATCAATGTTTAAAGTATATTTTCACACAAAAGGAATTGAACATGAGACAAAGGAGATGATTGGAACTTCTTAAAGACAATGATTGTTCAATTAATTTTCATCTTGGAAGAGAAAACAAAGTCATAGGTGCATTAAGCAGGAAAGACCCGGTTGTTCTTTCCATGATGCGGATTCAAAGAGATCCATTTATCAATGACCTAGTAAAGATGGAAGTGGGAATTATAAGGGAAGGTACATCATCAACCCGAACCCAAATGATTTCTCAACCATCATTACTAGAGAAGATAAAGAAAGCACATAAAGAAGATTATTTATTATAGAAGAAGTTTGAGGCTATACAGGATGGGAAGTTTCCTAAGTTAAATATTGATCAAGAAGGTGTACTAAAGATTTTTAAAAGACTATGTGTTCTGTCTATTCCAGAAATAAAGAAGTTGATGATGGATGAATCTCATAGATCTACATTCTCTATACATCCTGGAATCACCAAAATGTATAGGGACCTTTGTGATCATTATTGGTGGGATAATATGAAAAGGGATATTTCTAACTACACTTCAAGGTGCCTAGTATGTCAGCAAGTGAAGGTAGAGTGACAAATTTCTAAAGGGGTATTGCAACCACTACCCATAACAGCATGGAAGTGGGACAATATCACTATGGACTTTGTCACTGGTCTTCTGAGAACTTCCAAAGGAAACAATGAGATATGGGTTGTTATGGACCATCTCACCAAGAATGTCCATTTTATCTTCATTCTGGAATATTTGTCTCTTGATCACCTTGCCAGGATTTATGTGAAGGAAGTGGTAAGGCAACATGGAGTTCCACTTTCTATCGTATCTGATCGTGATCCAAGTTTCACATCAAAATTCTGGAGAAGTCTTCAACATGCTCTGAGCACTAAATTGAATTTCATTACGGCCTATCACCCCCAAACTGATGGCCAATCTGAAAGGACTATTCAAACACTCGAGGACATGCTGAGAACTTGCTCAATAGAATTTAAGGGTGGATGGGATCAACATATCCCTTTAGTTGAGTTCTCTTGCAACAATATCTTCCACTCGAGCATTCAAATGGCGCCCTATGATGCTCTATATGGGATGAGATATTGAACTCCTACTTGTTGGGATGAATCTTATGAGAGAAAGCTTCTTGGGCCTGATCTTGTGCAATAGATGAAGGAAAACGTTAATTCCATCCAACAACACATTAAGGCTGCTCAGATTCGGAGAAAGAGCTACGATGACAACCATAAAAGGGACTTAGAGATTGATTTCAGTGATAAGGTCTTTCTTCAAATTTCACCTTGGAAGAGAGTCATGAGGTTTTGGAAGAAAGGGAATCTCAGCCCTAGGTACATTGGCCACTATGAAATCCTTGATCACGTGGGAGAAGTAGCCTATTGGCTTGCACTTCCTCTAAATCTAGCACAAGTTCATGATGTCTTCCACATATCCCTCTTGAGGAATTACATACCTAACCCTTAACATGTACTAAACCCAAAAGTGGTACAACTAGAACATGACCTCTCTTATGAGGAGCAGCTGGTGGAGATCTTGGATCGTAGAGATGAGGTTCTATGCAAAAAATACAACCCACCTTATTAAGGTGTTGTGGAGGAACCACAACTATGAAGAAGCCTCGTGGGAATAAGAGGAGTCTTTGAGGCAGAAGTACCTACACATTTTCTATTCTAAGGGTACGAGTTAAAAAATTCAGGGATGAAATTTCTTAAAGGGGGAAGAATGTAACAACCCAAAAATTGTATTAATATTTGTTTCATAAATTTTGTGTGTTATTTTATACTCAAAAAAACTATTTTTTAAAATTAATGAAGTGAGCATAATTAAATGAGACCATTGGGTTTCGACTATTATATGACTGTTGGTCAATATGATCGTTGGAAGCTAAACTCTTAATGTTACAATTTTTTGTTTATAAATACAAGTGATCTTGGTTAATAAATATAGGAAGAAGATTCGATGGCCTCATCCAGTAGTCTCGGGCCGATCGAAGCCCATCTGATGGAACTCAGGAAGGAGGTAGCACCTATGGGCTTTGCTCTGGACCAAACCCAAGCCGAACTTCATCGTGTGAAGCTGGAACAGAATCGCCTTCGCAAGAAGTTCAAGTTGATAGAAATCACCACTCGGGAAATGTTGGTCGAGCCTCCCTAAGATTCTATCACCTTATCACACCTTACACTTAGGTCCTGTGTTGGTGTTATAAGGGTCTATGTAATGATACCTTAGCTTCCTTATGTAATACTTTGATATAAATAAAAATTGTGATTTTTTCTTATGGTGAAGTTTGTGAATTTTCAAATGTCTGGATAAATATTGGATGTATAGTATTGATGTTTTTATGAAAAAAAATGATATTTTAAAATATTTATGTAAACCTTAAATAATTAATAATGTGTAATGATTTTTAAAAAAATGGTCTTCTATAGTTGTGTTCAGTAAGAAATTTAGAGTCTAATAAGGTCAACTAAATTTTTGGTGAATTGTAAATTATAAAAAGTGATTTTATTCTTATGAATATTAATGTGATCAAATGGATTAAATAACCACACTTAAGAAATTATTAATATAATTTAGGCACCTTGATTAAGTAATTAGATTCAATAAAATAGGTAGATAACTGTTTCAGAAATTATTAGTTAAGTATTAGTTTTTTTCTGGTGAATAGTTTATTTTATTCAAAAATTAAATTAAAATTATTTAGAAAATTATTTTTATAAAATGGATTTCATTTTTGAATTCAGATAATTTATATTAGGTTAATGTGATTTTTTGGTTTTTTCTGAAAAATTTGAATTGTTGGTGAATAGTGAAAATACAGTTTTTTAGTTTCAGGTGTTTAATGCCGTCATTAAGGATGCAATGATTATTTAATCATTCTGTTCGACTTATTAATAGTAAGATAAGGTATTAGGTGTCCCAAGTTTCCAATACCATGGGAAAATACCCTAGGAAAGCCCATGGTTTTTCCAATACCACCGATGAGGTGTCCCTTAGAAATTATTGATTTTTTCCTCACATCCCCTATAAATACCAAGCCATTACCGCATCTATTTAATTCCAAAATCCTCCTCAACGAATTTTTGGTCTACTTACCTCCCAAGGAGTCCTCCCAAGGTCCGGACCTTCAATATTTCAAAGTTAATCTTCAAGGTAAGGGATCCTTTCACCCTCTTCTTTTAAGTCATGACTTCTATTATGTTGTGTCTTCTAATTTCTATATCTTAATATTGACGGTATGTTATAATATATTCTCATTTATTTACATTTCATGTATAATTGTTGAGAGAAAATTTTCGCTCTCATCAATATTTTTTCTAAATTTTTAAGTGGCGTTGTTAGGCTGCCGAATTTCTCGTAAAAGAAATCGAATCTTCTCTTTTCTTTCATGTTTCCTTTTCATGTGGTATCTCATTCAAATATTAATACCATGATCTTATTTAGTACCCCTAATGTATTATGAATTATTTATGATTGGGCAAACCTTTTACCCTCTCTTTTCAATGTTTTCTAAAACCATGTTATATAGTTGTCATGCTGCAGAAGTTTCATCTCAAAATTTCTATCACTTTCACTAAATAAATTCTCTTGTTTTATTTATGTGAATACCCATACCTATTTCTTTTCTACAGTTGTTCATAAATATATAAAGATGATATATTTGATTCTTGAATTTACATACATATAACCCTCACTCCATTTCCATGGGTTATAAATGATATAACGATCTTATTTTTATGCTCTTTTTAAACATCATGATTTTGACATGAAACCCATTTCATTGATTCTATTTTGTTTATTTAGGAAATGTTTTATTATGATCTATGTGGATCACATGAAATTAAATACATATTAAGGTTTCACCCTGATAGTGCTCCAATGCGTTGGGTAAAGAATTAATCTCTAGATATGAAAAGTTTCACGATACCTTGGTAAATAACATTGGTAATTTTTATGACACCTTTGGGATGGACCTTGGTGATATGTTCATGAATGTCTAAATGAAATGTTGTAGCCACATATTCAAGTTAGGATTCAAGTTCTTTTCATTATGATATTCTGATTCTTTCATTTCTCTTGTATTTATGTTTTTATTAAGTTTGTGTTGATATCACAATTAAATTGATTCCCTTGTTTACCCTTACTGGGCCTTCAACTCACCCTTTCCTTTGTATGTATGTATCCAGGTTATGAGATACAGTAATTTTACTTAGGTTGAACATATTATTAAGCCTTAAAAGTGGATTAGAATAATGTTTTATGTTGTTTTCAAGTTTTATTGTTCCTAATTTCCAAGACACTAGACTTTAAAGATCCTCTGTATGTAAAATGTAATGAAAAGTTATGTATTAAAAACGTTGGATGCTATAATGTAGTAAGAACATTTTCAAGAAGTTTTTATACTAGGATAATTAAATTTAGAGAAATATTTTATCATCATTTTACGAGGAAATTTGTGTCATGAAATTGGTAATATTAGAGGACTGAGTGGGGATTATTCACGGACCTCCCTAAAGTGAACTAACGAATTAACTGTATTAGGTGATTAATAAGGGCATGAATAATTATGGCTTACACCTAGGTATCATGACCACCTCTTTCATTAGATAATCAAGGATATGTGTTGGAGGATTATGCAAGTTCATCCCATGGTGGTGAGGAAGGATCTTTAAATAGAAAAAGGGGTTAAACCGTCAATGAGAAAGTTTTCAGGGCTCATACCAAGTAGGAGGATTTCAATGCTACATAAGAACTGGGAGAAAATTAGTGAGTCTTACACATTAGTGTATTTTTCCCATATTTTTGTGTCACTGGTTAATTGTTATATCCTGGTGATAAGATCACCAATGGGAACATGGTTGTGGCTCAAAATTAAGATGAATTTAAAGGTATCATGAATTATTGATTTGAATCTGGCATCCACCAAGCACCAAGGATGATTGGAATTTGACTTGGGTAAACCAAGTTCATCTTCATGATCTAAGAGAGACTACAATAAAATCCTCTCTATATATAACCTCATTATCAATAATATATATAATTTTTATTTCCCTAAGAACTCTGTCTCTTTTGAATTATAATATTAGAGAGTAATTTGATCATGGGAATACATGATTGAAGTATGACACCCTAATTTTCATAAAAATGGGGTTATGTATATCATGTGGTCTAAGAGAAGGGCTTATTTTTTTCCTTTTTCCAGATTTAAATTGAGATAATGGAATACGTAAAGGTCTTTTGGATTGATATAACCCATGTGGGTGACTTAATAGAACATGATGATATGAAAGTGATCTTGTTACCTATGATATGGGAACATTATGAAGAGTTAATTGAGAACAATATGCTATGTGAGCTAAAATAAATATGGGGTGATCGATGGGTACCATTGGGGTCATATAGTTTGTAAATAAGGAGGCATGCGATAAATAGAAAATCACACATAGGTTAGGGATTTAAGGAGTCTTAAATAAGAAATTTATGTGAGCAACCCTCCATGAACATAATTTATGAAAATATTCTATGTAGGTACCAAGTGAAGGGTTATCATATGTTCTTTTTGAACCAATTTAATTATGAAGCACTAGTATTTTTTATTCTATGAGTCTTAAATAATGGTTTAATTACGATTCCTCCATGTAAACATATGGGTATATCTTCCAAATTTATAGAATTTTTAGGTCTCTATTTAAAAAATAATAATCTATTATCACAGAATGAGTATACTTTGAGGTGGGTATAGTGTATTTACTAATGGTGTAAGGGGACTTATTTTTTAAAATGGGGTGTTTTGGGTTGATTTGTGATGTAACTTCACAGTGGTCCCAAGATCAATGTCTACATACCATATATTAAACAGTTATCAATAATATTATTGGTCATATGGAAACTTAACTCTTCTCCTCAAATGATGGTGGTTTGGAAGGCACTTCATAGATGAACCTAAATTACCCCTAAAACTCACATGAACAATCATCTATCAAGAAATTCACTATCACACTAGGGCTTTCTCTCACTTTAATAAATAAATTGGTCCCACAATCATAAAGCACAGTCAACCTGCCTCATGAACGATCTCTTTCATCATGAAGGGTGGATGCCACTTCATGGTAAATATTAATTTACTAATTTTAACTTGACCTTTATTTATTCATTGGTATTTTCTGTTTGGAATATTTTTTTAATTTTTTTTCCTAGAAAATCTCCTTCCATGTATTTTTTTCTGATCATCTTATAGTGGATCTAATTAGGAGGAAGAGAAGTGGACATATAAGTTATTTTTGGCCTTATTAAAATAGATATTGTCCCAATATAGATGTTATTAGGGCCCCTCACATGTCTCTTTTAGTTTAAATCTTCCTCATGGTCATCAAAATGCTCATGATCTGAAATTTATTTTCACATAAGAGACCTTATTCATTGTTGATTTATTTTATAAAATAACCATGAATTGTCTACCTTCTTGTATTATAAAAATCATTTCATTAAGTGAAAATGTTATATCTATATTGAAACCACATGGCTCATATAGAACTATGCAATTCAAATAGGTGCAACAAGGGATTTTAGACTATATCTATATTTGTTAAAAATATCTTGAAACATAACAAGTTATTACTCATTCTAGAAAATGACTCTAATTCTAGTCATTCATTACTCTAATGACAAGATTAATTCTATGATCAACAGTCTCTAAGTTAGTGGAAGTAGACATGTATGTAAGATATATCACATCTTATTAGAACATAAGGATATTAGTCTTTAGTATTTACTAGTATACATCATGTTTCTTATATATGGATTTGGACTACTAACTAATGTCTCCATACCTACACTATGTCATTGAAATTAAAAAGTCACCAAGATTAACCACCATTGGGATAATATCTAAGAAAAAAATATCATCAAGAGGGAAATTCATCAATGAATCTGGTCATAACTAAGGGTATATTTTGATTTATTCTCCATTAATGTAGGAAGAAGTAAAATAGTTGTTAGATATATATATATTCATTGTTATGTGTTAATCTTGAACGATTCCACAGCTATCCAGATACTAGGATGGTCTTCAAATTGGGATCTTCATCCTTTGGGATATTTTATATTGGAATGTAGGTGTATTTTTTGGGTAAGGAATAGTTGTTAAGGGGTTTTCTTAGAGCATCAATTTGTAGGACTTTATGAATATATTATTGTATCATAGTCACTTTCACATAGCAACAAACACATCATCCTTGGTCTAATCAGTAGATGGAGTCCTAATACAAACACCATTAAACTAGTTTATAGATAAGTAAATATAAAACATTTGGATGTATGAATGATTATAGGGGAACCAAAAATAGGTGATATGTACGATGACTTCATCCCCTATCTCTCAGTATGGGAGGATACATAGAGGGAACCTCCACTTTTCATATAGTTTTTCATAATGGCACAAAATTCCTTTGGGGAGAACCATCCAAAGATATAAATGCATTTAATTTATTGAGTTGAGGTATTCATCACAATAAATTTTTAATATCCACAAGTGAGGAGTCCATGGACCTATTAGACTTAAAGACCCGACACAATTCTAGATGAATATTGGTCAATTCTAAAAGAGGGTCATTTTTTGAGTGGGGATAGGAAGTCCCACCTAATAATAATTAGTAATTATGATTGGAGACATTCTTAGACGTGTTTATAATTATAAACTTTCTTTTAGTACATGATTACCATATGGGGGTTAGATCTGTGACTTTTTTAATGGTGTATCCACTGGTGACTAGAAAACGCATCAGTCTAACAGTCACAGTCCAAGAAAGGATATACCATATCTTTGGATGCATCAATAGATAGAATTACTCTTGGAATATTTTTTCCCTTATTTCAATCCTCTATGGTGATATTACTGCTCACATGGGATTAAATATAATTATAAATTACCAAATTATCCTAGAGACTAGTTTCTAATCATATTTTCATTGCATAAGAGGAGTTAAAACATTAAAATTGGATGGTAGGTATATAATGAGTTTTTTAAATCATCATTGAATCTTTTTATGCATTCCTGACACCCCTCAAACTTATTTCATAACAGATAAAATGAATGGTATCAATATATCTTGAGTGTATCTCATATAATTAAGAGAAAGAATATTAGTTTCCATGGTTTATGGGGAGATTATCTGTGAGGGGTATCCACATTGATGATTTGAGAGACATTTCTGCCTTGTTATGAAAAGATTTCTTTTTACCCCATGTAGTGTGTGGGTTGAGATGGGCCTGTTGGTAGTGTGAAATCCTCATTTGGGATTTAGACTTAAGGGGGTGTCTAATCAAAGTAAGTATGAATAAAATCCCATATAGTTTGGGTTGTGGTAGATTTATTAGTTTTTCCCCCTCTCATATATATTTCTCTTAAGGAATCATTCCTAATAAAATGAATGTAATTGGATTCCTAGAGGATTATATGGATTTTTAAGAGGTATGAAGAAAACTCCAAGCTAAAAAAATTGTATTGATATATTTTGGGAATGCAGGGACTCTTTTCATGTATCATCATATTGTGATTCATTATTGTACATTTTGTAATTTCTATATGTATTTTGTCCTTGAGATAATAACATCCTAAGTGGTTACAAATCATAGGGAATAAATCAATTCTTGGGGAGAGGTAATATAATTTATTTTGGTGAATTATTATTATCATTACAAGAAATAAATTAATTTTTATACATATATTTATAATATGTTAAGGAATAACCCTTGACCATTATATAGTTAGTGTACAATAATAGGGGGATGGTGTTAAATCATGGTGGTCCTCTGTATGAACAGGTTGAAGATAAGGGGTCCCCTTCTATTATGGATCATATATAGTTAGTAATTTCCAATATAGAGGGAATTCTTCCACCTCAAACACTAACATAATATCTTCCCATTCGATTATTCTTATGGGAAAATACTACAAAAATTAATGAAAATATCTATAGATACATATTCACATGGAATCGGTGAGTAAGTTTTATTCTTTCTTACTAATTTATTAAATTAATTCTAAAGAACACTTAATAATGAATTATTTTTTCTAGATTTTTGTTTGCGTTTCATAACCATTATGGTATAACAATATCAATAGAATAAGGAAATAAAAAAAGGAATCTATAGAAATGGTGAAGGGTGAAGTTTGAGGGTGGATTGGTCCATCTGGGGACCTAGAATCCTTAATCATTGTCCATGGTGATCGAAGTAAAACGGTGACACTATAAAGGTTTTATATTATGAGTTATCATCAACCATATAACATATAGTCCACAGTGACTCAGAAGGGGAATCTACAGGTGCATTAGATAGTAAAAATCATTAATGTTAGACCCAGTTATTTCTTCCCTCATTCATTAAAAGACAATATTTTTAGATGATTTTGTAAGGGCTCTAGATTTTAGACAACAAAAACCCTAATAGAAAATGGATTTTAAACATCTAGAAGTGAGTTTTGTAGGATTAGGGATGGTATTCCAAATTCTAGGGGAATTAGAGATAGATTTTGAACCTAGTGCCTCAACTATCATCCATTTGGACCACAGTTCGTTCGATGGCCTCGAGGAGATTATTAGCTTGACCGACTATTTTGATGTTGATCTAGTTTTGGTGAACACATATCTAGAAGAGGGTTACTGATTGTAAGATTTGTGACTCTATTTTATGGTAATGATAACCCATGTTGATTCATTTAAATAGTTTTCCAAGGTGAAAGGATGAGGATACCTATCCAGTGTGTTATTCCATTAGAGGGTATTACATCATCAATGATATAAGTCTCATTAAAAATCCTGTTATATAAAATTACAATGGAAAATCTACCTATCATTTCAATTGATTTGGCCGTAAAAATCATGGTGATAAATGTTTCAATATATTATAATAAGTATTCACATAACAATTCATTCAATTTCTTTCCCTACCTACTAACTGACATAATCTGCTTTTATATTTCAATAATCATAACTTTATTTAAAATTTAATTGTCTCACTATATCAACACATATATATTATATGTACATCAACTGATATAGGACCAAATCATTTGGTAAGTGTCGATAATAGTCCATCATTATGTAAGTTAGTTTCGGATTATATTTTACCGTCGGAAAGTGGATCAAAACCTGTTTAAGATGCTTTTAATTCATTACAAGTCAATCAAAGTTATTTATAGAAATACATATGAAGGATGATATCTCATACACCATTGGAAGATTTGTCAGTGAATATTTGAAATATCTGTCATATGTTAATGGAACTTTTTATGGTGCTTTTGATTACCACATGATCTATAATGTTGGAATGTATGTTCTTCAGTGATTGGAGTGGGAGGAGGCATCACAAAAACTCCTCCATAAGGGAATATTAATAGAGTAATTCAATAGTCATTGAACTGCAGTATCCCTAGAACAGTCACATCTTGAGGAGGTGGAAGTAAAACAATGTTGTTGGGATAAGGAAGTATTTATTTGGATATAACACCTTTAGTGGGAACTAGGAACCTCTAAAGGTGGATAGAAGAGCACCATGGTCCACTTGAATAAGTCAAAACTATATAAAATAGTGTTATTATCAAGGTATAGTATATGTGTTTTGCTGAAGAATCCAAGGATTAAAATATGGAAAGACATTAATACAACATTTATGATGACCAAAAAAAATTAAAACTTTGATTGTATGTGAATGTAATTTCATTTTATGTCACTATTAAAAAGATATATTCTAACTTTTAGATGTTCTCATTCCATTAATTGATGATTGAAAAGATATTTTGTTCTCAATAAGATATAAATTATTTGATTCTTCTTTCAATCTAATTATCACTTCATAATAAATAATGAAACCTTGGAATGATATTTCAAGATAACATGATTCTAATTGAACATTGAATTTGGGACAAATTAATATAGTCATTGTTCACAAACACCTGAGTTCAAAATATTTCTTCCCGGTTATGTATTTCATATGGATATAAGATAATGTACCCTTATCATAACACTATATTTGTTCCATTTAGATATTAGAGGATTTCCCCTAGGGAATGCTCATAGATAGATAGAGGCATATATACCATCAATGTAATACTAGAGTTATTCCATTTATATATAAGATGATTTTCTCTTGGGAGTGGCCCACATATGGGTATAGGCATAGATACCATCACCATAACACTATATTTTTTCATTTGGTTATGAGGTTATTTGACTCAATGTTATGAGAATCAATAAGTGGTAATTTTAAATGAGGATTTTGATGTTCAAAAAGGATTTAAAACCCTAAAAATATATCCTCATGAATTTCTTACCGACAATAGAAAATAAATTATAAGGTATATTGAAGGATGTTATATCTTTTTTCTACATCAATGTACCCAATGAGAATTGATCATCCTTTTTATGATAATATGGTGGATCCCATGAGCCTTTATTTATCTTCCTTTTTTGACAAAATATTATCCAAAATATCAAATAAGGTAGATTTAGTTGGTAAGAGCTCATATTTTTCTTAAATCTCCCCTAATAGGTTTTCAACTTAATAAGTTTAATTCCTTTTCCTTTTTCAAGGGCTCAAATTTTCAAAAGTTAAACAGGATAAACACCTAATTAGTAGAGTTTCATCTTTTTCCCATGCTGAACTCTAAATATTTCAACCTATTATTTTATACATATCTTTACATTGGGATTTTAAGTCTATGCATGCTTGACCAATGTAGATCATGTTTAAGTTCAACCAAATTTGATCATATATTTCTATATTTTAATGTTGTATACATTTGACCAAAAAGGGAATAGATGGTCTATGTGGTGATGGAAAAGTAAAACCCAAAGTGAATGAAATTCTTATATTGGTATACTACCTCACGAAGTGGTTCCACTAGTTTAAGTTCAAAATCAATAAACCATCATTTAAGGTTTTTTAAGGTTATATAAAAAATATATTTAATGATTCAACAATTTAATGTCAATTTATTTCCATGAAAATGTGTTTGGTTCATGAATGTCTTACATAAAGGGTAGTGAATCAACTTGAGTGGTTGAATTATGAAATATGTAAATTAAACCTAAAAGTATTGAAATTGTGAAATAAGGGTATGTAATAGGAACACAAGGGATTAACATGGGCCATGTATTAAAGATAGGTTATTTTGAAATGTTCTTGGGGTGTATAAAGATTAGTGGACCATTTACTAAGGATAGAGATGCATATAGTTAGCAGGACTGAACATGGTGACGCTGAGGATCATTTCTAAGAATAGGTGTCCCTTGGATCCAATTTCCATCATTACCAATTTCCCTAAAATGTTTTTCAAGACTAAAAAACATTAGTAATTTAATATTCTTATGGAAAAGAGGGAACTCAATAAGGTTTTGGGAACCCTTAATTTTTTACCTCCATTAAGTTAACACATATTTGAGGAAAATGGTAAAAAATTAAATTTTTATAATTTTTCTATAATTGTGGTACTAAAAGTATAGAATGAATTTTTCTGAGGAAATATTTTTAGATCCTCAAGATTTAAATATTTTGGGTTTTTTTACTCTAATTTTTTCTTATATCATAAATGGGGTGACCAAGAAAGTGGACATATGGCTTCTTTATAGTCCTGACTTTTCATATGTTTAACCTGATAAGTTTTGGGACTCTTTAAATTTCTTATATGGATTAAGGGTCATGACATTTTGACTTTTGAAGGGTAGATTTTATGTTCACAGAGATTTAAAAAATTAATTTTGGGGTTTAAGTTTATATATCTTTTATGAAAATTTGATGGGATTTAAGTGCATGTAGATTTAACCAAAACTGAAATAGTCTATGTAACATTGGTAAGGAAAAACCATGTGTAAATATAGATTTTTATGTTTCTATATATGTTCATGGAAATAGTGCACACATTTTATAGTCATGATGTTTGAACAAATAATAGGTGATGTTTAATGTCAGGTATCTTTAACTAAATTAACAAATGAAGTAGTCTACCTAGTGATGAGGGAAAGGTTGTATTAATGTTAATAGAGTCCCTTTACCACTAACATTGATATCCATGATTATTTTTATGGAGTTTAAAGTCTTGGTTACCAGCTATTGAGAGGGGTGAGATAATCCATATAATAAGGTAAAAATAAGAACCATTATAAATAAAGTTCTCTTAGATTCCATAGACTCCCTCAAGGGGAGATTATATAGTTTAAGTTCATAATTATTATACCAACAATAACATTGTTTCATGACAGAAAATGAATTTTTTAAGGATAAAGAAAACCACAACACCTTTGAATGAAGAATAAAAAATTTATTATTCTTGTTCTAAAGTATTTGAATCATGGAATGAGATGGGACAAGTATGGAATGGTATGACCATTAGTCGTAATTGAATGATGGGTTTTCTATGATTTTTACAAAGTCCTAGGTAAATTATAGGATCTTTCTCTCAAGATAAGGATACCAGGGATGAACATGATAGAACTACTGATCAGTACTATGTTGAGGTGTCCCTTAGAACCAGATGCACTAATTACTGATAGTCATGAAAGGTTTATAATGACATAAATACTAATGGAATAAAGTTTTATTCATGAAATGAAACTCCCAAAATATGTTTAAAATATCATAATCTAGATCTAACAATAAATAATTTTTTTAATGATGATAATAGAGTGGAAACAAATGATTATTTTCAGTTGGGTCTGAAATATATTTATTAGACATCACGACATCACCATAAATTATAGGAATTAATCCAAATGTGGTTCTTATAATATAAATAGACCCTATACCAATCCAGATCCAATATATGGGAGGGAATATTTAATATCCTTTAATAAGAGTGGAAACAAAAAAGGAAACCTATGTTTGTATTTAGGGTCATTCTTCAATTTATACCCAAATAGGAATATGGGGAGTTTAAAAACCCAAGGTTTTTCTGGGAAAAGAAGTAATTTAGACCTAATGTTTTCTCCAATATTCCATGCACCCTAACATATATCTATATATCATTTATTGAAATGTGGTTCATGACATATGATCCATTGTAGTAGTTTAAGGTCATACAGGAGGGACCATATTTCATGTTTTTTTCATAGTTTAATAATAAAGAATGTTTTATAAGTTTAATGTCATATTTTTATGACCTATAACATTTAGTTTAATTTCACAAAAAAATGGATGTTGATGAACCCCATGTGAATGAAAAATAGAGGTAAAATAAAATGGATATAAGACTAAGCCATGGATGGGAAATTTTAGCATCACTACATATCACATGTTATGAGAATCAAGTCATGCATAGTTATCAAAAATTAGAAGATATAAAAACTTATCATAGGTTATAATACAACAAAGATCAATGTAAATGAGGAGACCATACACTAAGAAGTGATTAAATTCTCTAGGATTTTTGGTTTTTCCTATAGTAAGAGATTCTGACATCACTATATATCATGAAGTAATATGAATCAAGCCAAACATAGTTATTATATGTCCTTTTATAAATATCTATCTCTTATACATAATAATATGATAAAAATATAAATATTCCCATGTATTAGAAGGAATGAAAAACCTTGATTTGAATGAGTGGAAGTTTTGACCACTATGACACAACCAATGAAAATATTGTTTAAGGTTAATCATCTAATAAGGGATCCAATTGTCACAATATATCCAAATGAATTAAAAATTAAGCCACACATAGCTCTAATAATATTCCATTACACTATATATACCCATATTTTCTATATAAAAAGAGGAGTGAAATGGGTACATTGGTTATTGAAGGAGGGATATAACCCAACATGAAATAAAAAGGTTTCCTTCATTAGGTAATAATCACTATGGATAAAATCACTAGTTTTCCCTAGGATAATGGATCCCAATATTACTATGAATCCCATGGTATGGGAATAAATCCAAATGTGGTTTATGTAATACATGGGAAAAGACTTGTCTTGGTGTTGGGATTTGTGGGGAAACCCAACATAAATAGGATGGGGTTTTGGAACCAAGACAAAGGGGGGAATACTTAGAATTTGGATTTTGGTTAGTCATGAGAAGTTGTTACATCACTATGTTCCCTATGACAATAAATATTTTGTCACACGTGGTTCTTATAAAAGGTACTTTTTTCAGTGTCAATTGATTTCTAATAATAAAAGAATGTGAACTAAAAAATCATATGTAAAACTCATAATAAAAACAAGTATCACTTACCATTCCAAATAGTTTGGGAGTTTTGGTATGGAGGACCTTATATTTTATAATTTCATATCATGAAAATGTGGATATTTTTAAAACCAGTGGACATGGTGGATCTCAATAATGTTTTTTATAGAAATCAATCAGGAACTCTAAGATAATGTTGGTAATTATCAATGTGAAAAACATAAGTCAATTAGAGTATTTCTTTCAATGCACTCAAGCACATATTAGGGTAATTTCTAACAAATTTAATTCAAGTTTATGTCATGTGATAAGGTTATAAGTGTTATTTAGTTTAACACCATGAAACTATGACTTTATCATATATTTTATTTTCATGAAATATTAAGGTAAGTGTTATATAGTTTAACATCCTATATCATGGGATATATTGCTGAAATACATTCTTCCAAGTCTATAACCAGGATGTTTAACATCATACAGTGAGGATATTTTTGAACCAATGTGAAGCTATGTTAGGTAATTTTTGAGAAAATCTACATTTGAGAAAGGCATAGTATTCTATCCTTCCACCATGATTAATGAGTATGATCTGTTAGAGTATACATTGTTTAGATAGTAAGTTCCCTCCAATTTTAGTTCAAGGTTTATAGAACATTTATTAGGTTTCATTGGAGTTATAAGAGACAATACCAGTTTCCCTTTGAGGAATAAGTTAATATAAAATTTTGTATTGATTGATAATACAAATATTTTTTGATAGACTTCTAGGTTGTGCAATGCATGAAAACTTTTCTCATAAATATGTTCTATATTTTCTTACCAAATCCAAGACATCTCATCTTCCAATATCTAATTCAAAATAACAATGTTTAGTGTGTAAATGTAAACCTTAATGGGAAAGACCACATGTGTCTCATATATGGTGAATTAGAGGTATATTGTGTAGTTATATAGTTTGTGGGGTAATAATACCGTATATAATTCATGTGATTTTTCAGGCAAGTACTTCTTGTCCCTATATACCATATTATATAGTAATTTTGATAAATTATTCTTAAAGGAATTTATCTGTCTATTTGTTGTTGTATCATATCAGGGTGAATGGTTGTACCAAATTTCATATTGATTGTATAAACTCTTAAACTCAGAATCATAGAAATTGGTTTCATTTTACATAAATATAGTGTTTAGGACACCAAATCTAGTAATGATGTAAGTATTAAAAAAGTTTATTAAAACCTTTTTGCTGGATTCATTGATGGGTATATTCTCTATTCACTTGGATAATAATTCAGTGGTTTTAAAGGTTTACATTAACTATATAAATGTATATAAGGGATATGGACCCATAATTTCAATTCTAGGAAAGAAAAATAGACATGAATATTTTATAGTGTGAAATAAATAAGGGGGATTATGAATGAAGTTATCATGTATATAAAAATCATGATACTTTATGAGTAATTTTATATATTTTTGAATCATATATGACTAAAAATTACCATGTATTATAGTCTGAAGAGATGGATTGGTTTCGAACTGATGAGCACTTCATGTTTTAGAATGAAATTCTGGTATGATAGGAAGTATATCTCCTCCTTCATTGTACATGGGAATGGATTCATTAAATCCCTACATATAGAGAATATTATAGTATTTATGTCCATTAAATAGAAAGAAATTAACTATATAATGATTGATTTTCTTTTCATTCTCTTAATCAATAGTATTGACTCTATTTTGGAGGCAGTCCCCTATGGGCAACATCCATCCGGTTGTGATATTGGTCATTGGGGATATGTCCTCACCATTATTTGGTAAAATGTTTATTTCATTTATCTCCACAAAAATATGGTTGATAAATTAAAATACAACTCCATAGCATGAAATATGGGTAACTATTGTATCTTGATTCGATTTAGTATGATTATGGCCATATTGAAAAATTCATTTTCCCAGGCATTTTAGGAATGTAAAATATGTGAAAAAATGGTTCAAATGGTAAATCCACCATCAATACTCACACACAATAACATAAGGGGTTTTATTCCTCCTTTTAACAATATATTCACCATTTAGTTTCTTGATTACCATTTTAGATTCACCCTTGAGGCTTATATGAGCTACTAGTATCTATAGATCTATCTCTAAGAGTGGGATAAGGGATTGCTATTTTACCTAATTATTGGAGAAACCATATAATGGTAGGAAGGATTAGGAGATAACAGCTGTACATAGAAAAAGAAATATAATTCCCAGTCCACCCCAGATTAACATTGGGTATTTCTTTCTTCTTTCAATCTAACTTCTGAATGTATCATCAATGTAAAAATATCTTGAATGATGAGTGTTTTTGAAAAATAATAACTTCTTATTGGGGACTAACTTATTAACTATTTCACTTTATAAATTAGGATTCATAGCTAATAAATCTACCAATTCTATTTCTTTAATAGCCTTTTGTGATGCTAACTAGATGTCAAACTCTTTAAGGATGACTTTCCACCATGATAAAAATCAAGTGAACATGGGTTGATTTAGGATTTATTTTTATCTATTCATGTGATTTATCAAATTTTCTTGATGATATTGAAGTTAGTTCCTCATATTTTAAAATGGGGTGATCAATGTGAGGCGGTTATTATCAATTTTCTAATATCAAGTCTAAATATAAATCATTGTACTGATGAGATTGTTATTACAATTATTTTTTATAAATATCATTTTTATATGTAAGAATCACACTAATAAATCCCTTAAAGTTTAAAAAATTCAAGATGATTGGATTTCCAACTAATAGTTTAATCAAGACTGTAGGGTGAAAGATATATTATTTAAATTGTTGAAATACACAAGAAAATTATGATCTTATTGGTATGTAAGTCCTTTCATCATAAATATTATGAAGGTAAAATATTTGTTAATGAGGTTATCTTGAAGAGCCTAATATAGATGAGTCATCCCATTAGTCTCATCAAATCCTTGATATTTTTAGGGGAATTGATATTAAGTATTACCTTGGTTTTATCAAGGTCCACTTTGATAACATAATGTAATGCCATGAAGTCAAGAAATTTCCCTATTTTCCCTCTAATATCATAGTTTATGGGGTTCATATTTATGTTTTTTTGTCCAATTTTTTTGAAAAATGCCTCCAAATTAGCCATGTGATCACAACATTATTGATATTTGACCACCATATCACCTATATAACACTAGAATATCTTTTCTAGGAATGACTTGATTAAGTGATGTGTGGTGTATTAATATTATGTGTATGTATTATATATGAATAAGGGAATTTCATGGAAATAGTAAACCCACTGTGGTTACTTGAAGGTGGTGGAATCATCAAGTTTATGGGCCATCTGGATTTAATTGTAGTCAAATTATTCATCCATTAATGAAAGGGATTTAAATTGATAAGTTTAATCAATCAATAGTTCTTCAATTATAATAGGGAATTTATTTTTCTAGTAGTATTATTTGAGATCCATGAACTCAATGAAAACTAAATATTCTCATCCTTCTATTTAACTATGATGATATTGGCCTCCATTTCTGGTAAAGGACCTCCCTATAAAATTCTTCTTGGTTATCTAATAAACTTCTAATTACACTTTGGTAGCATGGGTATGATACATTTTCTTTACATATTGTTCATAACTATGATGATCCTCTAGAAGTCCTAGTGTATTCCCATCAACCTTGAGATTCAGCCTATTTATCTTATTATTATTTTAGTTAAGAATATATTGGTGTTCTTTTATTAAGGAGATGTATATTTCCATATATTTGGTGATCACGTAGGTACTAACTAATGTGATTCATGGATCCTCCTATGTACCAAGATTCACTCATTTTAGATTATCAATGGTAACCATGCCAACTACCTTGAATTCTTTGGGGGTTCACCAATGATCCTCTTCCTCTTCTTCTTAATATTCTTCATCGTTATCAGATGTAATAAATGAATGATATTTTTTATAATCATAAAAAAAATGTGGGTACATTTTTTAATTTTAAAAACGATGCAGAGGAATCTTTGGATCCAAAAGATATTGATATGAAGTCATCATTATTGAGTAAATTTTAATCATCTTGTTCTTCCTTCCTATTATCTTCAAGGGATGATTTAATGGAAACATATTGAGATTCAAGGGATATTTCGGGATTATTTTACTTAGGTACATCATTTTCTGGTATAACTCTATATTCCTAAGAATTATAGCCACCTTTTGGTTGTTAATGTTTTGTTAATGCTCCTAAGATAATGAGGATAGATGCACATATGCACATGTCCTGTGAAATTATCCTTGTATTATTTGGATTATTATTTATTCGGAGTCACAGGACTTGATTATTTCTATAATTTTGGTTGGTTACTTCAATATATTTGATGGTAAGTATATATAAATCATTTTTTTTCAAGGATTGGTCGAAACATCTTTCAGTCAACTAGGGGTGGTGATTCTGATGGAATCATCCTCTGTTAACTACTTTACATCCGAATAATGAAAAATTATATCTATGTAATAGTACATATAAGAATAAAAATCGATATTATCAATATATAAAACTATGACCTAACCATAAATTGAGTATTTAAAATACTAATGATATGATTTGGGTACTGCTACATGAATATGAATCCATGGCCTCCCATATAAGGAATTAAAAGTGATGCCTTGAAAACTCACCATGAATTCAAAGTTAGATATGAGATATTCAAATTGGTATCTCCTCTTGATATTCCTAGGAAACTTTTATCATATTTATCATATCCTTGAAATGTTATATTGAATGGATACATGTAGGCCTCATTGAAAAATAAGAATCATAGTATCTGAAGTGGGATAATATTGATCATAGGACCATTTTCAATCAACAATAAATGAAAATATATGTTTTTTATATTATAAAACACATAAAAGGGACCCGATGTGTCCATTTATGGTGTCCTATTAGTATTTTTATTTGAATTATTAGATTGTCTTGGATTTAGTGGGATTGGTTTTTTCATTGTAGATTTCAACTACATCAACCTATGCCTCAAATTTTGGTGGACTTAAGAGGACCTCAATGAGTTCCCCTTTGGGAACATTTGAATTTTAAAGTATATATAGAATTGGTATTATGAATGTAAACATGGATAATTGTTTAATGATATCATATTTATAAACCATGGACTTATATTTATTAATATGAGGTTCTGTTTTTATCTTAATACTTTGGGGTTGGGGATGTCTGTCTTGAAAATTTCCTATCCTAGTTAGTGATTCTATGATTTTTTTTCTCAAACTCATTATGTTCATATTATATTCCCATAATCTAGTGTTTTAAAAATAGATATATTTTTAATAATTATTCTTACAAAATAATATAATTATAATGATTTATAGTGTTTAGATGGTATGTCTGAGTATGATATACTCTATAATACAAAATGTAGGATCGAATATGTAAAATGAGATACAAATAAAAAGAGGGGGTGAATTGTATTCTTTAAAAATCCATAAAGAAATTTGGAATAACCAACACTCAAAACACCTCTAAGTTCTAATAACTTTCTTGATTCTGGAAAAGTGATTCTGGAAATGAGACTTAAAAATGTTTACAACAAATAAGATTCTACCTTAAAGTGTATAGAATCTAACTAAATCAGTGTTAAAGTATAAGGAAGTATAAGAAAGTTATACTTTCCTCAACAATACAAATACAGTGGAAAAACTTGTAACAAAACAAGTAACAAAGTAAATCTTTTAACCCAAAGAGAAGGGTATCCAACAACCTTGGATAAAGGTCCCTTGATTTATACTTTCAAGAAATTTTATCTTACCCACACCAGGGTAAGCCATCGATACAAAGATAGGAGTATGTCTTTTTACCCCCGCAAGCCCTCAACTATTTGGTATTCAGCACCTCTATCTTTCTACCCCCGGAAGCCCTCGATTATACACAGCAACAATCAGATTTGCACTAAGAAAATATGCACGAAGAAAAGTTTGAACAATCTGTTCAAACATTCTACAAGAATCCTGAGAGTTTATAAGAGCCTATCTCTCAAGAAATCACTTATGAATGTTCTGATCTTCAAGGATTCAAAAAGTATCATCCATCTCGAGCTCTTTCAAATGAGCTACTATTTATAGGAATGGCTTCAACGGTCAGCTCCCTCCTCCAATGGTCATATTTTTCCTTGAATTTTAGAGGAACCTATACACGTGTCACTCAAACAATGGTTAGTGAGTAACTGAAAGCACGACATTTTTTATAACAAAACAAGTGTAAGAATAACCAAAAACTGATATTAGGAATGTAAGTAAATGAATGTTCAGAGTCTGACCAAAATTAAATTTAGAGTCTATAATACAAGGGTATTCGGATTCTGTTTTGTAGCAATTCAAAACCAGAATTCTATAGAATTACAGAGTCTGAATTTCAAGTAAATTCAGAGTCTAAATTCACAGGAATTCGGAACCTGAACATAAAAATTTCAGAGTCAGAGTTCATAAGAATTCAGAGACAGAACTCATAAGAGTTCAGAGTCTATATTCAGAGAACTCGAAGTCAGAACATTGAGAAGTTCGTAACCAGAATTCTTAATCAGAATTTGTAGTTAGAACTTAGAGAAGTTTATAACCAGAATTTGTAATCGTAATTCATAGTCGAACTTTACATAAGTTCATAATCAGATTTCGGAGTTATAACTCTAAAAGTTTGTAACCAAAATTCATATTTAAAATTTAGAGTCAAAACTCTGAAAGATTGTAACCAGAATTCTGATAATTCGGATCCTAAAATAGAATGCTTCATATCTAGGAAACTATAGGATTTTGAGTTTTTGGTTTCAATCCGAATTTTACACTTAGAAAATTTATTATATGAACAATGAAAACGAGGTAAGGTAAATTTCCTTGGGGGAGAAAATTTTCCTTCGAAAAGTAAAAAAAGGTAAAACAAGATTTGGATTAAGATAAGGTGTTTGTGATTTTCAAAACACAAAGGAATTGTGAAGTTATAAGGAAAGCTTAATGACTCAACAATCTCCCCCTTGAAATAAGGAATGGAAAATTCATAACGAAAACCTTATTTACTCAACAATCTCCCCCTTTTTGGAAAGCACAAACATCCTTACAAAAAAGAATATAAGGTCTTAGAAATAAAATTTCTAGACTTTTGAAAATAAAACTTATCTCCCTTTAAATATGAACAATGTTGAATATGACTAACTCCCCTTTAGGCTTTGGAACACTAAGGATCATATTCTAGATTTCTGGAATGAGAATTTTAATTTGAATGTGGAAATCATCGTAATGAGAACTCCCCCTTAAATAAACTCCCCCTTACATAGGGATATTTCTTCTATACTTAGAAATCATCTTCGTTATCCTCTTTAGAATTCTTTTTCCTTCTCCCCCTTTGTGATTTTCAAAATGATTTTGAGGGAATGGAATAAAATGGTACCTTAAATATTAGTAAACACATACAAACAAAACATGCATCCACAATTTCATTAATGTTGGAAGAATTTTTACAAGGAAAAAAATACAACAAAAGATTGGAGTGGGATTTATTTTGCTTCTTTTCCCTTGGGCATTAGCCTCTTCACAATGGTCTTTAGCTTTTTCAGCTCTTTGTGATCCTCCTCTGCTTGCTTTTCTTGTTATTTGATCTTATCTTATTTAGCTTTCATGGCCTCTTCCTGAACCTTCAGCAATTCATCTTGTTTTGCTAGATTTTCATGGATCTCAATCCAGAGATACTTTTATATTTTCCATCTTTGGAAAAAATAACTCAGCTTCCCATTCATATCTTTGACATCTTGAATCTGAGAATTTTGTTCAAGATTTAGCTTTTCCTGAAAGCTGTTTGTAAGATTCTTGATTTTGGTGTCTTCGGTATCAAAAAACTTCCTTGACATCTTATTGAAATTGATCAAGCTCTTCCAAATATTCAATGATTTTCTGAGACCATCTGGTCATTTTCTTGAAAGATTTTCTGTGAGATTCATAGTTGATCAGGAAATTTCTATGATCAACCTCAATCTTAACACATCTATCTATCACCATGGATATGGAGTCTGACTTTTAATTTATGTTATACTGAAGCATCTGGCATCTAGAATCAATTTCTGGAAAGATTGGAATGGTATCCATTAACTTCTTCAGTGACTAAACAACAAAATCATGTCCTAAGGCTGAAGACTCTGAATTAGACATTTTAATTGGAGATGGTTCTTCCTCTAACTCTACCAGCTTCCTCTTAGAGGTTCCTCCAGCTTCTTTCTTCCTCAAAATATCTTTGTTTGGGGTATCAAAAACCACTTGTTTACACTTACTGATTTTTGGAATAGCTTCTTCATCAGGGGATTCATGCACGCTCCTGGATAATTATACAATCTTATCTTCATCAATTTTCTCTTTTTCAACTCGTGCCTCAACATCTTCAAGAAGAATGAATTCATGATTATGACTCTATTACTCATATAACTTGTTTACTTCCTCTTCACCCTTCTCATTTATTCCTGGAGTAGCAGGTTTTGAGGATCCGGCATGAGAAGTCCATATTGACAACTTTTTGGAAGTACTTTCCTTTTCATGAAAGTCTTCTACTTGCTTTATCAAATCAACTGTCTCTTCAGTGCTTTGAGCTTGTTGAATTTACTCCATATCTTCCTTTTCAAAAACATTATCTTTGGATTTCTATGGATACATGAACTCCTTTCCCAGTGTCTCGGTTAATGGTTCAACTAGGAAGGTTTTCAGTACAAGAATTTGTTTGGATGCCATCTTAGTATCCCTTAGAAGGGATTGACAAACTTCAGCCTCAAACATCTTTTTCTTCAGCTTTTTTTCCTTGGCATGCTTCTCAAGATCATCAGTAGCTTTCTATTTCAAGGCCTTGGCCTCTGCGAGGTCTAGATCAAACTGTAGTTCCCCTTCCTTCAGAGTATTTTTATCCTCCCTCTATTTGGTAACCACTTAATCAGTATAATCTTTCGGCTTCTTGGACTTTGGAGGTGCAGATTGGGCTTCTTTGGCCTTAGGGGTTTCAGCTTCAGCTACTACTTCCTTCAACTTTCTTTTCTTCCCATCTTCCGTAGATAGTTCAGCCTCTTTAGTATTCTTCAGAATGGCTTATGCCTCATCCTTAGGAAGATCATAAAATTCTCCTATCTCCTTTGAGAAACTAACCTTCATTCTCTTGAGGGTGTCATCACTGATCAGCATTACTTTGCAATTCCTCATCTTGGAACTGCAAGGGATCATTAATGATTCAACACACCAAACTATCAGCTTGAAAAGTAAGGCATGATACAAAATAATCTGAGCACTCAAATTCCCATTCTTGAAATTCTCAATCGTAATGAGAATATGCTTCATGAGGTTAACCTTCCTTTGATTTACTAAAAAATCCATGATGTACATGTCACTTTTCTTAAGAGTGTTCTTGTCACCCTTCCTTAGTACGATGAGACCTTGAACTCATAACTGCAGAATCAGATTGTTAGTAGATAGATGGGAAATCTTTATTGTCTTTACATTAGTAAGACCAAGGCATTCCATAGAATTCACCTTGATGAAACTTCCTTATATATCCGTGAGCTTGTGAGAGCAAAATTTGGCTTATCCTTCATATGAAAACCCCACCAAGCTCACATCCTTGGTGTAAGAGAGTTTATATGTCTTTCCATAACTCTTGAAGGAGAATTTTTCTCTACCTTATTCCGTAAAGAAGCAAACCGATTCATAGAATTCTAAGAGTAGATCCGGATAGACAACATTCTGAGATCCTGTCTTTGAAATAGCTACACTTTTCCATCCATTGAGCTTGATGTTCTTGGAGATAATAGAGTCATACTTATTAACGAAGTTCAGATGTACCAACCTTTCCCTGTAAATTTCTCACTCTAAAATCAGCTTGACAGAAGACATATCTTGAGAGGGAACTTCTGCAGACATTCGGAATTGAGCACTTTTGAAAAGTTCGGAATGGGATTTTGTAGAGGGGAAGAGATTTTACACACATAAGTTTTGAAAACTGATGTGGGACAACCATCGGGGTCCCCTTTATATAGGTGTTGAAGTGATAGTTAAACTTCTCATTTGAATCCAATGTCTGAGAATTCTTCAGATCTGATCTGATGGTTGAAATGATTGCCACAAGGAAAAATTTGGTTGAATCCGATTTGTTGAGGTTTTAAAAGGAAAACATTCAGATTTAAGGAAACTAGAATCTGAGAAATTTTAAAATAAAAATAAACTAATAGCAAGTAAAAGGTAATTAAGAAAAACGTAAGAAATAATCATACCTTTCGGATTGCTTGGAATATTATTCGTACTGAGGAATATTCATCTTGAATAACTTTAGATTCCAAAAAAACTTAAATAAGAAAAAAACACTATGGAAATTTTCAAATCTAAAAATTTCTATTACGAAAATTTCAAATCTGAAGATTTTAATTACGAAAATTTCAGGTTCGTATATTTTTATTACAAAAACTTCAAGTCCGAATATTTTTATTATGAAAACCTCAGTTTTGAGAATTTTCATTACGAAAACTTCTGGTCCGAGAATTTTTATTAAGAAAACATCAGGTCTGAGGATTTTCATTACGAAAAAAAACATGAAAAACTATAATAAGAAAAACATGAAAAACTTCTTTATGAAAAATATGAATGACTTCATTATGAAAAATATGGAAAACTTTATTATGAAAAATATGAAAAACTTCATTACAAAAAATATGAAAAACTTACAAAGAAATGTACTCCCCCTATGAAAAGAATCTTATTACTGTAAAGAGATTAGTTCAACAGGAAGATAATGAGGAATATTACCTTATGGTTATCATTCCTAACTTCTGTTTAATATATTCAAATCTATTGTAGGGTAAAGATTTTTTGAAAATATCAACAAGTTGATCTTGCGTTCCGATAAATTGAAGAATGATATCTCCTTTTTGTGTGTGATGCCTAAGAAAGTGATGCCTAATATCTATGTTCTTTGCACAAGAGTGATGTTTAGGGTTTTTAATAAGGGCAATAGAACCTGTATTATCACACTAAATTTGTGTTTTAGTAAAAATCATACCATAGTCTATGAGTGTGTGTTGCATCCATAACACTTGAGCACAGAAACTTCCAGCTGCTACATATTCAGCTTCAGCAGTAGAAAGTGCTACTGAGTGTTGCTTCTTGCAAGACCAAGAAACTAATCAATCTCCTAAGAAATGAAAAGTTCTGGATGTTCTCTTTCTATCCATTCTACATCCACCAAAGTCAGTATCCGAAAAAACTTTTTAAAACAAAATAATTTCCAGAAGTATAAAATAGTCCCAAATCCATGGTTCCCTTTAAGTAGTGAAAAAATATTTTCCCTAACTTTAAATGAGATTCCTTAGGATTGGATTTATATCTTGAACATAATCATACTGAAAACATTAATTTTGGACGACTAGATGTTATGTAAAGTATACTTCTTATCATACCTCTAAAAGATGTTTGATCTACTGGTTTCCCAACTTCATCAAGATCAAGTTTGTTTGAGGTACTGATGGGAGTACTTATACTCTTAGTGTTGTCATATCCATACTTTTTTAGAATATATTTAATATAATTTTGTTGGGATATATAGATTCCTTCTAGTTTTTGAGAAATTTGAAAACCAAGGAAAAATGTTAACTCACCCATCATACTTATTTCAAACTCAGATTTCATTAGATCCAGAAAGGAATCAGCTAAAGATTGCTGAGTTGAACCAAATATAATGTCAACAACATAAATTTGAAAAATCAAAACATTTTTCTTATCTTTCTTTATAAAAAGGGTTGGATCTTCATTTCCCTTAACATAGTTATTTTGAATCAAAAATCCTGTAAGTCTATCATACCAAGCTCGAGGGGCTTGTTTAAGGCTATACAAAGCTTTGGTAAGTCTAAAAACATGATCAGGATGTTGTGTATCTTCAAATCCAGAAGGTTGTTTAAAAAAACTTCATATTGAGCATAACCATTAAGAAAAGCACATTTAACATCCATTTGAAAAAGCTTGAAATTTAAGAATGCTGTAAAGGCAAGTAAAATACGAATAGATTCAAGTCTAGCTACTGGAGTATAGGTTTCTTCATAGTCTATTCCTTCTTGTTTATTATAACCTTTAGCAACTAATCTAGCTTCATTTCTTACATTGATTCCATTTTCATCACACTTATTTCTAAAGACCCATTTTACTCCAATAATAGAATTTTCCTTAGGTCTTTCAACTAAGGTCCAAACTTTATTCCTTTCGAATTCATTTAGTTCATCTTTCATGGCTTTAATCCAATCATCATCACCTAAAGATTCATCAATTCTTTTTGGTTCTAATTGGGAAAGGAATGATAGATGTTCTACTTAATTTCTTAAGGAACTTCTATTCCTTACCGGTTCATTGACATCACTAATGATACTATCACTTTGATGATTCCTCAGAAACAACTGATTTGGGTTTTGTAAAACCTCTTCATCAACATAGGATAGGAAATCTTATGGGGTAAATGTTTTAGAAGTATCTTCTTGAAAATTTTCCTTATCAAAATGATCTTCTATAAAAGTTTTATAATTAGTTTTTGAAAACACATCTAAATATGTAGATTTGGGTTGTTTAAAACCAAAAGGATCAGTTTCATCAAATTTGACAGGTACTGTCTCTTCAACAGTATAAGTTTTTTTGTTAAAAACTCTATATGCCTTAGAAGTTGTGGAGTAGCCTTGGAAAATCCCTTCATCAGATTTTGGTATGAATTTGTGTAAGTTATCTTTAGTATTAGGAATGAATACCTTGCATCCAAAAACCTTAAAGTATGAATGTCTAGGTTTTCTACCATTCCATAATTCATAAGGAGTTTTTTTATGAAAAGGTCTAATAAAAACACGATTTATAGTATAAAAAGCAGTCCTAATAGATTCAGCCCAGAAATGTTTGGGTATAGAATACTCACTCAGCATGGTTCTAGTTATCTCTTGAATAATTCTATTTCTTCATTCAAAAACACCATTTTTTTGGGGTGTTCTGGGTGCCGATAAGTTGTTAGTAATAACTTTTCTACTACAAAAAGATTCAAAATCATAAATTTTAAATTCTCCACCATGATCACTATGAATTGTTTTCAATGGAAGATTTTTCACATTTTTAATTTGGGCTCTAAAACTTTTGAAATAAGAAAAATATTCAGACTTATTTTCTAGAAAATAGACCCTCGTAAATCTAGTATAGTCATCAACCTAAACAAATACATAGTACTTGCCACCAATGCTTCCAGTTTGTGTTAGAAAAAAAAGATCCATATGCACTAGCTGTAATGCATTAGTAGTTGAGACTTCACTGACTGATTTAAAACTTGATTTATGTTTCTTTCCATATTGAAAAGGGTCTCAAAATTTTGAAGAATCAAATCTAAGCTCTGGTAGATCCTTAACTAATATTTTCTTAGAAATTTTTCATAAGTTCCTAAGGTTACAGTGATCTAGCCTTCTATGCCACAACCAAGAATTATCTTCCATTGAACTAAGGCAAGGTAAGTCATAGCTCTTAAGGTCTTTTATGTTTAGTGTGTAAACATTATCTTGCCTATGGGTAGAAAGAATAAACTCTCCCTTAGAATTGTGTACTAAGAACTTGTCATTCATAAAATTCACAAGGTAACATTCATCACATAATTGGATTATGCTAATGAGGTTTTGCTTAAGACCCTTAACAAACAAAACATTTGAAATCAAAGTTTTTTCAAGAAGAACATTGTTACCTATACCAATAATTTTTTCCTGAGCATTATCTCCAAAATTTACTTTTCCTCCTTTCGTCAAGATAATATTTTCAAAATAGTTTTTGTTTCCATTCATATGTCTATAACATCCATTATCTATGTACCATGTATTTCTATTGGTACCTTCTCTACTTTTCTAAATATAAGAAAAAAAAATTAAGTTTTCAGAATCCAAACTTTCTTGGATCCATAATTCTTAGAAAGAAATATTTTTGGCACCCACATATTCTTATAAAAATAGGCTTTATAAAATCCTAATTATTGGGTTTTGTTTAGAGAACAATTCTTTGCCCAGTGTCCACCACACTGACACTTTTTATAGAAAGGAGCACTTTGTGGAACAAAATAATTGTAACTAAAAACAAGTTTAGAACTAGTATAACCAAAATCAAAACTATTCCTTAGAGGTCGGATTTGTGAATATATTTTATCAAAATCTTCCTTACCTAAGGTAAAGCTTGACAAACATTTCCTCAAGGAAAATATTTAAGATTTGAGTTTGATAACCAAGTTCTTGTCTTCAAAAACTTTTGAATTTGAACTAGATCTAGGCTCAAAAACATTTTTCTTATAAATTACGTTTTCTAGATATTTAGAAAGCTTATTCTTCTTAGAATTTACATCCCCAAGATTTTATGAAATACTTTCAAAATCAGCATTTTTCTTATCAAGATCTTTAGAAAGATCTGATATTTCCTTAGTAAGAATAGTATTCCTAGATTTTTTTTCTTATCATGTTTTTTCATGAGTTTTGAATTCTAAATCTCAAGAAGTTTGGAAAAAATAGAAACTTATTCATAAGAAGGTAAAGTATTATCTTCTTCAAAAGAAGATTCTTAATCTGAAGAGTTATAATATTTACTATCATTAGCATTTAAAAAAACATTGTTCAATGATTCAGCATTGTGTACCTTGGCCATAAAGAAATGATTATCAATAGGTATTCTGGATATTAGACCAAGATTCTTCTGTCTAGAAGATTCATAATCTAAAGATTCATCTGAAGAGTCTCCACCACTGGCACTCCAGGTGTCATTAGCTTTCAAGACATTTTTAGATTTAGCCTTGTAATACTTCTTTCTATTTCTCTCTGGATTCCTTTCCTTTCTTTCTTTTCTCTTGAGCATAGGACAATCAGGTCTTATGTGTCTAGCTCTCTTGCATTCATAACATGTGACTTCTAAATATTTCTTATCTTTCCTTTTATTTTTCTTATATCTGGATTGAAAGTTCCTCGGTCCAGCTATCTTGTTCATCCTTCAAGAAATATTTTCTAATTCATTTTCTGAGGATTCATCCCCACTAGATTCAGATTGGATAACAACTATCTTAGATTTGGATCTAGTAACTCTCTTAGGAGTCTTGGATTTCATATGATTAGAAGTTGTAGTAAAATAAACACTACCATTTCCATTCATCTTTTTTACATTATCAGCATCCCTCTTCATTCTAGTTTCATGCTGAAGAATATTTCCAAACAGATCATCTAAGGAAATCCGAGTAACCTTTTTTTTTCATCAATAGCATTCCTCTTTGATTCCCACTCATTGGGAATGATGTCTATAATTTTGTCAACAAGGTATTCAACATCTAATCCTTTCTCACCTATTGATTGTAAACTATTCACAGTATTCATGAATCTTGGTTGCACCTTACATATGGTTTCTCCATAAGGAAAGCAGAAACCATGATATTCAGTTTTAAGCATGGCTCTTCTTGTTTTAATAACTTTGGAAGTTCCAAAGTGAGTAACTTTGGGTTTCTTCCATATAGAATTTTCTTCTTCACAAGATGAAATTTGGCTATATATATTTCTAGTCATAGAACAAAGCAAAGTATTGTGTACCTTATAATTCAATTGATATTCATGATTTTCTTGATTTGTGAAGGTACTAACTTCTTTGTCAGGGATTTTATATCCTCTAGTAAGCATAATAAAATTATCAACACCAGTATTGATAATGAAAGTCTTCATTATATCTCTCCAATATTCATAGTCATTTCCATCAAAGATAGGTGGTCTTGTTGGATTGAGATTGTCTATGGAACCAACATTGATTCCTGTCATCTTTAAGAAAATTCTTCCCACCCAAAACTTATTAATAGAAAAAGTTTGTAAACAAAAGAAAATATTCCAAAGAAATAAATTTTTAAAACAATAGTATCTCTAAGAAAAAATGAATCCGAACTATATGAGTATGAAAAACTGATTCCGAAAAAGTATGAATCAAGAAAATGAAATTCCTAGAATTCCCTTCTGAACCTAATCATGAGATTAATTCAGATTGAACCAATCCTCTGATACCAATTGTTGAGATGGTATGTCTGAGTATGATATACTCTATACTACCAAATGTAGGATCGAATATGAAAAATGAGATACAAATACAAGAGGTGGGTGAATTTTATTCTTTAAAAAACCCTAAAGAAATTTTGAATAACCAAAACTCACAGCACCTCTAAGTTCTAATAACTTGCTTGATTCCAGAAAAGTGATTCCAGAAATGAAAATTAACAAAAGTTTACAACAAATAAGATTCTACCTTAAATCATATAGAATCTAAGTAAATCATAGTACAAGTATAAATAAGAATAAGAAAGTTATACTTTCCTCAATAATACAAATGCAGCGGAAAAACTTCTAACAAAACAAGTAACAAAGTAAATATTTTAACCCAATGAGAAGTGTATCTAACAACCTTGGATAAAGTTCCCTTGATTTATACTTTCATGAAATTCTGTCTTAACCACACCAGGGTAAGCCCTCGATACGATGATCGGATTCTGTCTTGCTATCCCCGTAAGCCCTCAACTATCAAGTAGTCGGCACCTCTGTCTTCCTATCCCTGGAAGCCCTCGATTTTACACAGTAACAATCAGAGTCGCACTAAGAAAATCTGCATAAAGCAAAGTTTTAACAAGTCGTTCAAACATTCTGCACAAAGCCTAAGATTTTATAAGAGCATCTCTCTCTAGAAATCACTTCTGAAAGTTCTGAGCTTCAAAAAATCCAAAAGTCCCACCAATCCCGAGCTCTTTAAAATGAGATCCTATTTATAGGCATGGCTTCAATGGTCGGATCCCTCCTCCAACAGTCATATTTTTCCTTGAATTTTGTAGGGACCTGTACACATGTCACTCAAACAACGGTTAGTGAGTAATTGAAAGCATGAAATCATTTTATAACAAAACAAGTGTAAGCATAACCAAAAACTAAAATTTAAAATGTAAGTAAATGAAAGTTCGGAGTCCAACCAGAATTAAATTCAGAGTCTACAATACAAGGATATTCAGATTCTGTTTTGTAGGAATTCCGAACCTGAATTCTCTAGAATTCTAGAGTTTGAATTTCAAGGAAATTCAGAGTCTGCATTCACAGGAATTCAGAACCTAATCTTACAAAGTTCGAAGTCAGAGTTCATGAGAATTCGGAGTAAGAACTCATAAGAGTTTGGAGTCTGTATTTAGAGAACTCGGAGTCAGAACTTAGAGAAGTTTGTAACCAGAATTCGTAATCAGAATTCGGAGTAAGAACTTAGAGAAGTTCATAACCTGAATTCGTAATCATAATTTTTAGTCAAACTTTACATATGTTCGTAATCAAAATTCGGAGTTAGAAATCTTAAAGTTCGTAACCAGAATTTATATTCAGAATTTGGAGTCAGAACTCTGAAATTTCGTAACCAGAATTCTAAGAATTTGGATCCTAAAACTGAATGGTTCATATCTAGGAAACTATAGGATTCCAAGGTTTTTGTTTCAAGCCAAATTTTATACTTAGAAAATTTATGATATGAACAATGAAAACGAGGTAAGGTAAATTTCCTTGGGGAAGGAAATTTTACTTAGAGAAGTAAAACAAGGTAAAACAAGATTTTTCTTGAGATAAGGTGTTTGTGATTTTCAAAACAAGAAGGAATCGTGAATTCATAAGGAAATCTTAATGACTCAACAATCTCCCCCTTGATAGAAGGAATGGAAAAGTCATAAGGAAAACCTTGTTGACTCCACACATAGAATATTTAAGTGAAAATTGGTTCTTTTATTATGCCTGTTAAACTGTATACCTCTAAGTTTTTTCTACTTATATGGATTTAGTGAAGACATGGCATGAATGTTTAGATTCTCCAAAACATAATATTTACCTTCTTCCTAGGCCTCTATGGAATCTTCCCCTACTTCCTTGGTTATGGTTGGGTAACTTAGGTATGTATTAATATTCTTATATGAATAATGGGTTTTCTAAGTGAATTGCATTGACAAAGTCATATTATGATTCATCATCTGATGAGGGTTCCATTTAATGGGGTGGTTCCTATCCTCCTAATAATGATGGACATACATCATGAAATGTTTTAACTTTCTTGGGAATTGTTTGAGATTAATATTACTATGAATTTATATTTTTTCATCTATCATGTGTAATTTCATTGGATTTTAATAGAGGTGATACCTCAGGTATTAAAAAGGAAGCCAGGGTTACTATTGGTTTACTCATTTTTACCCTGAGAATAGAGTGAAAAGGGATGATTGTTTTTTGAGTCATCCAGTCATAAAATTTATACATATAACATTTTGAAACATCCAACCATTCTTTCTCGACATCTAATAAAGTCAATGAAATTAATATTACTTATATTGGGGGATTACCCACATTGAACTTCCTATAATCAACCATATTCAATAGTATTTCCTTGAATAAAATATAGTCTTGAATTCTATAACCTAGAATTCCATAAAAGGATCAATTTTTTAGGGGTTCATTAAGATTTAGGCAACCTAGATTTAATTATAACACCCCATGGATTTTTTGGTCATTAAATGTTGGTAAAATTGTGAACTTTAATAAGGCGGACGGTTTGTTTAAATGACCTAGAATCATAAATTTTGGAAATATAAAAAAAAATCAGTTGTTGAACAAGTCCTAGTTTTTTGTTTAGGTGATCAATTATGCATTTGTGGAAGTGTTTGGTGACCTGACAAGAAATATATGTTTCTCATAGGGTGGAAATTTTTGTTAAATAATATTTCAGCTATGAATTTTTCTAGGGGAGACCTTTTTTATAGTAAAAATGTTTTTGTAAAATAAAATTTCATGGAGGACATTCCATATTGTTAAAATCATTAAGGCCATAAAATTTTATTGGGTTCCTTTTCTGTGTAGATAATTTTTCATATTTTTATGTGTTAGGGGTTTCATGATTTAGTGGGAGAGTGGAATATAGAGATGATATTTCTTAGATGATCTCCCACTCCCGCACTTCTCCATTGATTCCCTTTGATTAGGGATGATTTTGAGTAAGTTATTCAAAAAAATTGTGGTTTAATATTCTATTTTCCCCTCATTTTGATTTTCCCATCATAGAACACTGATTTGGTTTAATTTTTGTTCTAGGTTTCAGAATCAATTCCACTAGAGTATGGTGAAATTGATGGAGTGTAATTGGAATTTTTATCAGCTCGCATAAAGGACGGCCTAAGGTTCAATATGGAAACCATTTTACATTGTTTCAATGGTGTTATGTCACTTTAATATTTTATTTTATTTTTTTGAATTAAATTAAATTATTGGGTGATAAACTAGGTTTCATGTGAGAGGGATTTTGGATGGGATGGTGTTGATGGTATTCAGAGAACCTTCTGGTGGATGTTGGTCATGGTTTTGATGACATGGGAATGAAAAGTGATTTTTTAGGATATGTTCTATTATAAATAAGGTGGATTAATTGATTATAAATTTTTAAAATTAATTTTACGGGATTTTTGGCAACATAAAGGTGCTTAGGAGTGTTTCAAAGACATAGTCTCCTTGGACAAGACTAGATGGAGCTCTTGGATGGTTTAAATTAATGTTCTTGGTATGTGATCTTTTCAATACAAATCCATCTATCTATTTATGAATGGTTTTATAATGCATACATATTTCAGTTGTTTGGGTAGAATAGATAAGGATTGAAGGTTGATTAGAGGAAGGGATTTAATAACATTGACCTTCTATTCTCAAAATACAAGCTCGTTAGAACTTAGTTGAGCAGAGATCTCCTAGCGACTGTGCCTCCAAGGGGAAATAGAAATGTTTGTGATAATAATAGGCAATGGGTTCCCTTTAAGTTTAAGTTAAATTATTTTTATCCTATGATAGTTTCCCTAGATCTCTTTTTAAGGCATTAGGGTATTATTCCTAATGATGATGAGTGAGATTACTGTTCATCTCATGCATGTGAGTGAGACCCTATTAAGGGTTGTTTTGGGCTTAGTGGGCACTGTGATTGGGATGAGTCCTTTAGGACCGGGCAAGGGGTTCCATATAGTGGATACCTCTAACTAACATTTTGAAGGATCTTACTAAAGAGATGTGAGACTAGACCAATGTTTAGGGTATGGGTTTTATTTATGACTAGGAATCAAATTCCTCAAGGGATTAGTGTGGATTACATTCAATTTATCCATGGGTAATGAGACCATGAATATTGAGGGACCTTGTGGGGTTGTAGACAAAACCATGAGGTCTAGGTTGAATGATCCTTTGAGAAATATTATCATTGATGGGTCATGTTTGTGATATGGTATTACTGATGAGAGATCATGAAAGTTCTATAGAAACTATAGGATTCCCTTTTATGTGATTTGGGACATGTTTGATACAAGGGGCTATGTATCAAGTGACTAAACCCCTGGGAACATTCATTGAGTTTTTTTATTGGTAGAAGGACCTGTGTGCTACTAAATGTGTGTGATAGAGGGACATCCCATGGCAGGTTTGGGTCACGATATGATTTTGGACATGAATTATAGACCTTTATTTGAGGAGGCTTAGTCTTGTGTTCTTGTTTGATCTTCCTAAAGTCTGTAAGGATGGGTTGGTGTGCTCGATATGACCTCCCATGATCATAAAGTGATGGATCATTGTGATGATGGACCTTTCCTTATATATTATTGGGTTGAGAACTACCCCGAGGATGGATCATTTTTATGAGTGGGAGCTTTCCTAGAATGTCTTGGGTCAAGGACCTCCAATTAGATGGTTAGTTTGTTGTGTGTGTAGGATCGAAATAACAGTGTAGATGCTCAATATACAAGAGGGGGGTGAATTGTATAATTTTAAAATTTTCCTTAAACAAGTAAAGATCTATGTTTAACAATGTTAAACTAAGAAAATTCACATCACCTCTAACACCAATGAAAGATTGGGACAAAGTATGAAGTTACAAACTTCTAGTTCCATGCACTTGCTTATATCTGGAAAGTGATTCCGAAAATAGTTTCCGGAAATTGAAACTTAACCAAAGTTTACAATATGAGATTCTACCTTAAAGCGTATAGAATCTACCTTAAATCAAAGTACAAGTGTAAGGAAATATAAGAAGGTTAGACTTTCCTTACAACACAATATGCAGTGGAAAAACTTGTAACAAAAAAAGTAACAAGATATAAATATTTTAACCCAAAGAGAAGGGTATCCAACAACCTTGGATAAAGGTTACTTGATTTATACTTTCAAGCAAGTCTGTCTTACCCACACTAGGGTAAGGCCTCGATACGAAGATCGGAGTCTCTATCTTTCTATCCCCGTAAGCCCTTAACTTCAAGGTAGTTGGAACCTCTGTCTTCCTCAGCAAGGAATCCCTCAACTTCAAGGTGTTGGAACCTCTATCTTCCTATCCCCAGAAGCCCTTGAATGTAATCACCAACATTCATAGTCACACGAAGCAATCTGAATGAGCAGTTTAGTACTCACAAGGCATGCAAAGCTTCTCTCTCTAGAAATCACCTTAACAGCGTGTGGTCTCTTGATTGATCAACTTGTTGTTGAGATCTTTCAAATGAGATTCTATTTATAGGCTCGGTTGGAATGGTCGGCTCCCTCCTCCAATAGTCATATATTCCTTAAAATTCGGATGGACCTGTACACATGTCACTCAACCAACGGTTAGATAGAAATAGAATGGATGACATCATTTTATAACAAAACATGTGTAACTGATAGCACGAAATCGTTTTGTAATGAAACAACTATAAGTATAAGAAAAACTGAAGTTCGGAATGTAAGAAAATAAAAGATCAGAGTCTAAACAAAATGGAATTCAGATTCTATAATAAAAAGGATATTCAGATTCTGTTTTATAGGAATTTGGAACCTGAATTCTGTGGAAATCCAGAGTCTGAATTTCTAAGGAAATTCGGAGTCTGGTTTCATCAGAATTCAGAATCTGAACTTACAGAGTTCGGAGTCGAACTTATAAAGGTTTGGAGTCGAACTAGTAAAAGTTTGGAGTCTAACTAGTAAAATTTCGATGTCAAAATCATAAAAGTTTGTAGTCGAACTCATAAAAGTTCGAAGTCAAACTCATAAAAGTTTGGAGTCAAACTCATAAAATTTCGGAGTCGAACTTTGTTAGAGTTTGTATCTAGAATTAAAAATGGAACTATATGAGAGTTTGTATCCAGAATTTGGAGTGGAACTTCATTACATTTCACATCCAGAATTCGGAGTGGAACTTCATTACAATTCACATCCAGAATTCAGAGTGGAACTTCATTACCGTTCACATCCAGAATTCGGATCCTAAAACAGAATGTGTCATATCTTAGCATTATATGATTCCGAGGTTTTGGGAATGAATCCAATTTTTACACTTAGGAAAAATATTGATATGTATAAGAAAATCTAAGTTAGGGTAAAATTCCTTAAGGAGGGAAATTTTCCTTATAGGAGTAAAACATAGATTTTCTTAAGTAAAAGGTGTTTGTGATTTTCAAAACAAGAAGGAATGGAAAAGTCATAAGGAAAACCTTATTGACTCAATAATATCCCCCTTTTTGGAAATCACAAACATCCTTACAAAAAATAATATAAAGACTTTGGAAAATTTCATTAGACTTTTAAATTAAAACTTATCTCCCGTTGTTCATGGATGATAGTGAATACAACTTACTCCCCTTTAGGCATTGAAACTCTAAAAATTGTATTCTGGATTTCCGGAGTGGATTTTTCATTATCATGGGAATGAAAAATTTAGTGATGAGAAAATCCCCCTTACTTTAAGGATATTTCACTTAGAAATTTTTCCTTCTCCATTTTAAATTTTTCCTTCTCCTCTTTTAAGTAGTTTTTTTCCTTCTCCCCCTTTGTGATTTTAAAAAAGAATTTATGTAAATGGGAAATAAATGAGTTACCTGAAAAATTATTATATATCAACATAAGATACAACCAAAAAAAAATTTAATTATAGTTAAGAAAATTTTTACAAGGAAAGACAAATACAACAAAATATCAGAGTGAGTTTATTTGTCTTCCTTTTCCTTCAGAATCAGCTTCTTCAACAAGGTTTTTAGTTTCTTCAAATCTCTTTGATCCTCCTCATCTTTCCTATCCAAAGATTTTATCCTTTCATCTTGGGATTTCAATTCTTCTGCCTGAGCCTTCATGCCCTCTTCCTGCATCTTCACTAACTCATCTTTCTTTACAAGTATTTTCTCAAGCTCAATCTGGAGATCTCTATCCTTTAAAAAAAATTGAGCAAGAGAGTTAGACTTATCATTTAGTTCCATCACTTGCTGACTCAGAGAACTTTTCTCAAAGATTAGCTCATCCTAAAGATTCTTAATATTGGCATCCTCGGTGTCAAAAGAATCTTTTACCTCATTTTGAAAATTATCAAACTGAGCCATGTCTTGTTCAATTTTCTTATATCATAAAGTAATTTTGCTACATGATTTCATGTGTATGTCATAATTGATAAGGAAATTTCTATGGTCGGCCTCAATATTTATGCACTTATCCATCAATATATATAAGGATTATGACTTCTGATTCGAACTATGTTGTAGCATCTGGCATCTGGAGTCAATGGTAGGAAAAAATGGAATGGTGTCCACCAACTTTTTCAAGGACTCGACAACAAAATCATGGCCATGTGCTGATGACTCTGAATCTGATATCTTGCATGGAGATTTCTCTTCCTCAACCTACACTAGATTTCTTCTAGAAGAACCACCAACCTATTTCTTCTTGATGACATATTTTATTGTTGTATCCATGATAACTTGATTACCTTAATCTGTTTTCAGAACGTGTTTTTCATTTGGAGATTCTTCCTCACTTTCTGATAGTTAAAAAATCTGGTCTTCATCTATTTTCTCCTTCTGTCTTCCTTCTTCAAGAAAATTCTTCTCATGGGATTTTTCCTGATCATAAAAAACATTTTCCTCCACTTCCTCTTTCTTATCATCATTATTCTTACTTTCTTTCTCAACTCTCTTTCCCATAGTGAAAAATTTTGCGGATTCAGCCTTTTCTTGATAATATTCTACTTTCTTGATCAATTCGTCAAGATCATCACTTACTTCTTCTTCTTATTCTTCTTCTTCCTCCTCTACTCTCTCAACAACTTCTTCTTCTGTTCTTTCAACAACTTCTTCACCCTTAGACTTTTCTGTAGTGATGTGCTTCTTTGCTAAGGACTCTGCTAGTGGTTCGGTAAGTAAAGTTACCAGAACCAAAATATGATCAGAAGCCATATTTGTTGCTTTCAAAAGAGATTGAACAACCTCGACTTCAGACATTTCCTTTTTCAGCTTCATCTCTTTTTCTTGCTTTTCTAATTCATCAGCATCTCTTTCTTTTAAGGCCTTAGCCTCAGTAGGGTCCAATCCGAACTATGGATCCCCTTCTTTTCTCTTCTCCTTGTCTTCTCTCCACTTAGCTTCCACTTCATCTGGGTAGGATTTTTGTTTCTTTGGCTTGGGTGGTACAGATTGAGTTTCCTTAGATTTGGGTGTTTTTTCTTCAGCAACCACTTCCTTAAGCTTCCTCTTCTTAGTCACTTTCTTCATTGGTTCAGCCTTCTCTATATTTTCCAAAATAGTCTCAGCCTCTTCTTCTGGTAAAGGATATAATTCTCTGGATTTATCAGAAAAACCCATCTTCATTCTCTTTAATGTATCATCACTAACTAGCATAACCTGGAAATTCCTTTTCTTGGAAGTGGAAGCAACTTTGAATGAATCAAGACATCGGATGATAAGTTTAGAAATCAGGGCTGGATACATTATGATCTGATCTGTCATATTCCCTTCTTTGATGTTATTAACTGTAATCAAAATATGCCTCATCAAATTTATCTTCCTTAGATTTACCAAAAAATCTAGGACGTAAATATCACTCTTCTTTAGATAATCCTTTTCACACCTTCTTGGTACAAGAAATCCTTCTACCTATAGCTGTAGAGTCTGATTATTCATAGTGAGATGAGCGATCTTATCAGTCTTGGCATATTTAAGTCCAAGACATTTCAACGCCTTCACTTTATTGAAACTTCCTTGCTCATACGGAAGCTTATGTGAACAGAACTCAGCTTCTCCTTCATAAGATAATTCCACCAAGCTTGGATCCTTGGTGTTAGACAATTTTTAAGTCTTCCCATAAGACTTAAACGAAAATAACTCTCTTCCATCTTCCTCGAAGAAGGAAACAGACTCGTAGAACTCAATGAGAAACTCTGTATAAACCGGATCCTGTTTCTCTGGCTTCGATAGGCAAACATCCTCCAAGACATTCAATTTGATATTCTTATATAAAAGAGAATTATACTTGAAGAAGCTTGGATGCACTAACCTCTCCCTGTAAACTAACCATTTTGATATATTGGTTTTGAGGTAGACATGTCTTGAGATGTAGCTTCAACAGACATTCGGAATGGAGAGTTCTGGAGGATTCGGAATGGGATTCAGAAAGATCGGAACGGACTTCAGAAAGATCAGAACGGTCCTTAAGAAGAGATTCAGGGCTTCGAGATGCAAAAGCTTTGAAAACCCGATGTGGGACGACCTTTAGGGGTCCCCTTTATATAGGCATTGAGATGATGGTTCAGTTTCCACAGTTGATCAAACGGTTGAGATACATTGATATTTGATATGATGGTTGAGATACAAACTGAAAGAAAAACTTGACTTTGATCTTGTGAGGTTTTAAGAAAAACATTCAGATTTAAGAAAACTAGAATCCGAAAATTTTTAAAACATATAAGAAAACACCAGTAAGTAAAATATGATTACAAAGACATAAGTAAGGAAATCATACCTTTCAGATTGGATAGAAAGATTATTCGTAATTGGTAATATTCTTCTTGAGTAAAATTTTACTAAAAAAACTCACTACAAAAAACTTCATTACAAAAAATTCTCAGTACAAAAATTTCATTATGAAAATTTTAGTTCCGGAAATTTTTATTACGAAAATTTCAGTTCCGGAAATTTTCATTACAAAAATTTCAATTCCAGAAATTTTTATTATGAAAATTTCAGTTCCGGAAATTTTTATTATGAAAATTTTTATTACAAAAGCTCTTAAAAATGACTAAGAAAATTTTTGGTTACAAAGACCCCGTTTTTTAAAAAAAACTGCGAAAAAATTTTTGGTTACACTTATCATGCAAATGTACTCCCCCTATGAAAAGGAGTTTATTACTGTAAGGAGAATTGTTCAACAATAAGTTAATGAAGAATAACTAACTTATGGTAATCATTCCTAACTTTTATTTAATGTATTCAAATCTATCGGAGTGTAAAGATTTTGTGAAAATTTCAGCAAGTTGATCTTGCATTCTGATAAACTGAAAAATGATATCTCATTTAAGTATGTGATCCCTAAGAAAGTGATGCCTAATATCTATGTGCTCTTCATGAGAGTGATGTGCAGGGTTTTTACTAAGGGAAATGGCACTAGTGTTATCACACAAAATTTTAGTTTTAGTAAAACTTAATCCATAGGCTTTGAGTGTGTTTTTCATCCACAACACTTGAGCACAACAACTTCCAGGTGCTACATATTCAGCTTAAGCAGTGCAGAGTGCTACGGAATTTTGCTTCTTACATGACCAAGAAACTAATGAATATAATAAGAAATGACAAGTTATAGATGTACTCTTTCTATCCATTCTACATCCACCAAATTCAGCATCCGAAAAGGTTTTTAAGATAAAATCATTTCCAGAAGTATAAAATAATCCTAGATCTGTGGTTCCCTTTAAGTAGCGAAAAATTATTTTCACTGCCTTTAAATAAGATTTCTTAGGATTGGATTGATATCTTGCACATAAGTATACTGAAAACATCAAGTTTGGTCAACTAACTATCACGTAAATTAGGCTTCCTATCATACCTCTAATAGATGTTTGGTCTACTGGTTTCACAGCTTCATCAAGAACAATTGTGTTCGAGGTACCAATAGAAGTACTTATACTCTTAGTGTTGTCATAACCATAATTTTTAAGAATATCTTTAATATACTTATGTTGAGATATATAAATTCCTTCTAGTTTTTAAGAAATTTGAAAACCAATGAAAAATGCTAACTCACCCATCATACTCATTTCAAACTCATATTTCATTAGATCCGCAAAATAATCAGTTAAATATTGATTAGTTGAAACAAATATAATTTCATCAACATAAATTTGAACAATCAAAACATTTTTCTTATCTTTCTTTATAAAAATGGTTGGATCTTCATTTCCCTTAACATAGTTATTTTGAAGAAAAAATCATGTAAGTCTATCATACCAAGCTCGTGGGGATTTTTTAAGGCCATACAAAGCTTTGGTAATTCTAAAAACATGATTAGGATGTTTTGTATCTTCAAAGACAGAAGGTTGTTCAAAAAAATCCTCTTGAACATAACCATTAAGAAAATCACATTTCACATCCATTTGAAAAAGTTTAAAATTAAATAATGATGCAAAGTCAAGTAAGATACGAATAGATTCAAGTCTAGCTACTGGAGCATAGGTTTCTTCATATTCTATTCCTTCTTGTTAATTATAGACTTTAGAAAAAAGTCTATCTTTATTTATAACAATGACCCCATTTTCATCACATTTATTTCTAAAGACCCACTTTACTCCAATAACAGAAGTTTCCTTAGGTCTTTCAACCAAGGTTTAGACTTTATTCCTTTCAAATTCATTTTTTTCATCTTGTATGGATTTAATCCAATCATCATCACCTAAAGCTTCATCAGTGCTTTTTGGTTCTAATTGGGAATATAATTCTAGATTCTCTATTTCATTCCTTAATGAACTTCTAGTCCTTACAGGTTGATTTATATCACTAATGATACTATCCCTGGGGTGATTCTTTAGAAACACCTGACTTGGGTTTTGTAAAACTTGTTCATCAACATTGGGTAGAAAGTCTTCTGGGGTAAATGTTTCAGAAGTATCTTCTTGAACATTTTCCTTATCAGAAGGATCTTCTATCAAAGGTTCATAATCAGTTTTTTAAAATGTAAAGACACATAAAATTCAAGGGAAATTTTTTTTATTTAATTTTTTTTGGGATTTTTCAAGAACGCAGTTTCTGACGGCACCTGTTTCTGATGCCCGGTGTGCGCGGAATCATTTTCCGAAGTTTAGCTCAGGTACGTTCAGTGAACAAATGAGAGGGTTTTTCTAACTTTTGAATCGGTGCTCGGAATCGAATTCTGAGGGCACCGATTGAATTGCAGTGCCGATAATTACATAGAAACACCTTTTCCAGAGTTGTGTTTGCTCAGGTGTGGTTTTTAAATTTTTGGGTTAAGTAAAGGAATAAAATAAATATGGTGAGACCAATTTTTATTTTACTTAAATTTGTTTAACCTAAGCTAAGTGTTTCGAGTGGGACCCACAATATCATACCCACTAGGTAGGATATTTGTGAGGTGGAACCCACACGAGCCCCACCGTTTCTTTCAACTTCCTCAACCCCCTCCTTTATTAAGGTAACACACCTGCACCCCTATTAAGTGGAAGTTAACCCTTGAGTTTTTCGTTTTATGAAACGCCTCAATTAATTTGGGTGGTTTAAACGTTGCAATTAATTAATTTAATTGATTGTTTCATTTTTGAATTTCAAAATGCATGGATTGAGAAATAAAATAAGAAAAACTCTTATTTTATTAAGGGTTGTTGGGTTGTGAGAGGTTGGGGAGATTTTTCTCAGGTTCTTGAAGTTATTCCTCCTCGACGAACAACACGAAGAACGCCGACCTCTGACGATAGACGACGGTGAGAGACACCTTCCTCGGAGATCGACGACCCGATGCGCATCACCTTGTTCATTCTTTCCACGTCAAAGGAAGGGAGACACCTCTCCTCTGCGACGTGACGATCCGCCTTCTTCCACGGCGATCCAATTCTGCGACGTCCCTTTCCGCGACAACCTCGTTCGATGACTACGCTCGAGGTAGATGATTATTTTATTTGTTTGTTCGTGATTACTTCTGTGAAGTTCTTCTTTTCAATTTGAGCCGCCTGATATTGCAATAACGGGAGGAGGTTGGACTGCACGAACACGGCGGACCCTCCTCCACCTTGTTGGTTTGATTTTTTTGTGGCACGTGTAAGGCAGCGTGGTGCCGAAGCACCACGCAAAAAATATTAAAGGAAGGGCGAAGAAGCGTGGAGCCATCGCACGACGCCATTGAAGACGAACTAAACCGCGGCATCGTCGCACCGCGCTGAAAAATAAAAAAAGCACTGCGGCCGGAGCGCGGCCGTGGCGGAGGGGCGCCGCGCCGGACGGACCAAGGCCACGGCAGAGCAGGGACCGGCGGTCGGTTCCGGGCCGCCGGCATCGGATCAGGGGGACTGGCCCATGCTGGTCCCGTGGCAGTAGCAGTTGGTTGGCCGGTCAGGGGGAAACGCCGGGGGTCATAACCCCTGGCTGGCCAGCAGGAGCGGCCCCCCACATGGGGGCCGCGGTTTCGCAATGTGGGGGGCAGCCCCCCCCCCTCACCGCTCGGCCGTTTCGGCCGAGCCACCTGGCCAGCGCCAGCGTGCCGGGCAGAGCCGCCAGGCCAGACCACCAACCCAGGCCGGGCCGGGCCGGTCTGCACCCAAGCGGGTCGGGCCGGTCTGCGCCCAAGCGGGTCGGGCCGCACCCAACCAGCCCGGACCCGGACCCAGTTCGGGCCGACCCAGGGAGGGTCTCGGGCCGGGTCGGTCTGGGCCCGAAACCCCCACTTCTGGACCTCTTTAGGTCTTTTGCCCATAACATGGGATATGGACCTCTGATCGACACACTGTCAGCTATGATGCGGTCCTTGGGTCGAGACGGTCGTTTCAGTGTATTACACTCAAGTTTTCGGAGAACTTTGGGTTTGGCCGGGTTGGTTCGTACATGAAACCAACCGGGACCTCGGAGCGGAAACGCTTATAAATTGAGCTCCGGATGTCCGACTGACGTGTCGTCGACTTTGATGGTTTCCTCTTAGTGAGACGGACCTTTTGGCTTACTCCGCTTGTGGTTTGGACGCAGTTGGAGTATGGTCGGGTTGGTTTTGACTTAAAAACCAACCGGGCCCCTGGGACGAAAAAACCAATAACTCTCAGACTGGGCGTCCGATTGACGCGCTATCTGTGATGTTGAGTTCCTGTTGTCGATATAGAACTTTTGGATACATCAAATCCAGACATTGTGTCAGTTGATGTATCAGCCCCTCGGCACGTGGAGCGGACCCTCCCAAACGAGCTTGCTGTGTGCGGGAACCCTAGAGCTGGCTGCGACTACGATGACAATGGCGACTATACATAAATCTTCCATGGATTCGATGGCGACGACTACAACACTCAGCGATCCTATGTGGATCAGTGCTATCGATCCTGTGTGAGTCAGATCCTGTGTGGGTCAGCGCTCAGCGGTCCTGTGTGGGCCAGTGCCTACAGATCCTGTGTGGGTCTGATCCTGTGTGGGTCATTGCGGGGGTTAGTTACCTATCGATCCTTTGTGGGTCATTGCGAGGGTTAGTTACCTATCGATCCTTTGTGGGTCATTGTGGGGGTTAGTACCTATCGATCTGGTGTGGGTCCGATGGCTTAGATGAATCAGTGGCTACATCTGATCATCTCTATCCTCTTACGAAGAAGTATACCTGTGTGAGCTGAATCTTGACTTTCAATCATTATATTCGATATGATTGACTTGATTTCCTGTGTGGATTGTGTTGTTCTATCATGTGTGGACGTGATCGAATTTGGGCTCGGATGTTGGAGCCGAACTGGAATTGATGACTTAGTTATATGTATGGGAATATACCTAAGTAGTTTCGGATGTTACTTCATGATTCTATCTTTACTTTGTGGATAATCTTTTGTGGATTCTGGGAGTCCTTCGGGGGTCTTGGGGTCCGTACTGAGTAGCTTATACTCACCCCTGAACGGGCTATTCCCACACTATGTTGTGTTGGTTGCAGACGACGGACAGCGCTGATCGTGGTTGAGGCTTGCGGAGCAGGACGGTACCTAGAGGTGGACCACTGGAAAGAACGTACTCGGAGCAGACGGCTAGACCCGAGGAGCTGTAGAGGCTATATGTACCCACCCTCCAGGTGGGCTTCCAGTGGACAGCTCGACGTTGCGGCTTTACTTTCAGTTGTTGTTTTCCCTTTCCAGTTGTACATTACTTTCATTTTGGGTTTGTATTCTGGCCCACTTACTTTTACGTACTTACTGTTGTACCCTGTTTTTACTTAGTGTTTACTTCTTCTTGCTTGCTCTGTGGTGTTTATTTACTTTACAAAGGCAATACCTTCCCTTTTTACTGGGAATTACGCCTTGGTGCTAGCTGCCAGCCCCTGGCCTATGGAAGGCGGGCTTGGGGTAGTCACAGCATGGGCCCGGAGGACGGGTCGTGACAAATTGGTATCAGAGGAGTTCGGTTCTACCACAGAACTCTAGAATCTGATCTTTCTTCTATGTGAAGCAATGTTGTTAAGGGTATCGAGTGTGGTTATCAGTCCAGGGAGTCTAGTGTTGGTGCGGTGGCCGACGTATCCGTACACCAGGACCCCTGACTTCTGATTTCTGACTCAATGCACTAAAACATTGATTGCATGTGTGTTTCGAGTTTTATTTGTGATTACTTTGTGTCATCTCACCAGGTATACTGTTTGACCGTGGTGCACCTATTTCTTTTTAGGATGTCCCCACGATGGTAGCCAGCTAGGGTTCCAAGCATTGTGCGGGATGACAGCCCACCGAGCGATGAGGCCTCGGTACAGGGCCCTTTGACAGTAGAGGCACCGGCAGTACCTCTACCCGCCGAGCCACCAATGCTACTAGCCCCAGCCGCTGACAGTGCACGTCCCCCTTAGTGCACTGCACGAGTTTCAGCGTCATCGACTGCCCATGTTCTGCGGGGAGACGGACCCTCAGGCAGCCGAGGATTGGCTGGAGGCAGTTGTACGAGTTTTCTGTTTGGTAGGGACACCAGTAGACCTCATGGTGATCCTTGTAGCGAGTCTCCTGTACGCGGCGGCAGGCAGATGGTGGAGCTTGATACTCCAGGTGCACGACGAGGAATCTCTACTATGGATGGACTTTGAGAGCCTCTTCCGCTCGGATTTCGCCCCAGCCACCCTTTGTGTGGTGCGCATCTAGGAGATTCTACAACTGTGGCAAGGCAGCTTGACGGTCGTCCAGTACTCTATGAGATTTACCGATCTCTCGCGCTATTCGACAGACATGGTACGGGACCCATTCTTCTGGGCCCAGACCATTGAGCAGGGATTGAGGGATGAGATCAGGGCGTCGCTGATCTCCCTCAGCATTCCGACACAGGAAGGGGTACTGGAGCGAGACCTTCTCATCGAGAGCTTCCATACTGAGCCTACATCAGCAGCGAGACCTACCGCAGTGTGGCACGTAGCAAAGTCTTCTGCAGCAGGCAGTCGACGGATGACCCATGGGTCCAGGAAGACTAGACCCTCAGGCAGAAGACCTCAGGACACTGGCTCAGTGGTGCGGGGCACACATCGCGGAGCCAGTCTTTCGAGAGGCATACAGTGCTACGCATGTGGCGGGTAGGGCCACATGGCTCATAACTGCCCGACCAACCGTGCCAAGGAGCAGAAGATGGTTGAGGGACCACCCAAGCAGAGGTAGAGGGTCGACTGTGGCGGTCCGCAGGGAGAAGGTGGACGAGGCAGAGTAGATGGTCGAGCAGGAGGTGGTGGGCGATGCTTTGAGGCTCTACCACCCCCACCACCAAGAGGTCCACCCTGACCCACAGGGAGCTGGTGGGCAGAGACAGGCACAGCTCCAGGCAGCGGAGGCCTATGACCACGGCACGCCCAAGATGATTCGAGGTACTATCTGTGTCTATTCCACCCTTGATGCAGTTCTTATAGACACATGAGTGAGTCATTCTTTCATATCCACTACCCTTGTTCGGAGCTCGGAGATTCCAACAGAGTTTTTGGCTCGATCCTTACAGCTAGAGACTCCTACAGGAGCGGATTCGACGATTACAAATTGGTGTCGGCAGTTTGAGCTTACTCTAGGAGGCGAGAGCTTAAGCTGGGATCTTCTTGTAGCGGCGTCGAGGCCTTACGACGTCATCTTGGGCATGGATTGGTTATCTATAGTCCATGCTCAGATTGATTGTATTAGGCGCAAGGTGTGATGTGTACGCACTGACGGGAGCAGGTTCACCTTCATCGGCAAGAAGGGAGCCTTCACAGCACAGGATGGACTCTCACAGATGAGAGGACAGCTGATCACTCATCAGTTGGATAGCCTCATCCAAGGAGCAGTAGACGTGCGGAGTCCTAGTTTTCCTATAGTGGTGGATCAGTATGCAGACGTTTTCCCCGACGACATTCTAGGACTACCTCCTCGCAGAGAGGTAGAATTTTATATTGACCTATACCCCACAACAGCCCCGATATCCACTCCAGCATATCGGATGGACCCCGCTGAACTTCAAGAGCTACGGGTACAGTTGGAGGACTTTCAGGGCAAGGGATTCATATGACCCAGTGTTTCACCCTGGGGTTCCCCGATATTGTTCACCAGGAAGGCAGAAGGGAGATTACGACTTTGTGTCGACTATCGTCGGTCGCCTGAACCAGGTGACAATGAGGAACAAGTATCCGCTACCAAGGATTGATGACCTCTTCGATCATCTCAAGGGAGCACGGTGGTTCTAGAAGATAGACCTTATATCAGGCTATCATCAGCTCAGAGTTCGGGACGAGGACGTGCAGAAGACGACCTTCAGATGTCGGTATGGACACTATGAGTTCTTGGTTATTCCATTTGGCGTAACCATGCTCCAGCAGTGTTCATGGGCCTCATAAACAGTATCTTTCAGCCATACCTCGATTGTTTTGTCATGGTCTTCATCGACGACATTTTGATATACTCGACGACTGAGGAGGAGCACACCTACCACTTACGGGTTATACTAGACACACTCCGAGAGCACCAGCTTTATGGAAAGCACTCAAAGTGTCAGTTCTGGATACGTGACGTCATCTTCTTGGAACACGTCATCTCTGAGGCGGGAGTTGTGGTGGATCCTACGAAGATCAAGGCAGTTCTAGCTTGGGAGCTACCCATTAGCATGACGGAGGTGCATAGTTCTTGGGACTAGCTGGATACTATTGGAGATTTGTTCCATACTTCTCCAGAGTTACGAAACCACTCTCAGCTTTGACGAAGAAGGGGAAACCCTTTGTGTGGTCTGACAGATGTCAGTAGAGCTTCCAGGAGCTGAAACATAGATTGACCAGTGCACCTATCTTGAGGCTACCGGAGGAGGGAGTAGGGTACGTAGTCTACTGCGATGCATCAGGGACTGGACTCGGGTGTGTCCTGATGAAGGAGCGGGCAGTGATCACCTATGGATCACGTCATTTGAGGCCGAATGAGCAGAACTACACTGCTCATGACCTGGAATTAGCAGTAGTGGTCTTCGCACTGAAGATGTGGCGACACTATCTGATGGTCGAGCGCTTTACAGTCTATTCTGACCATCAGATTCTCAGGTACATCTTCTCGCAGAAGGACCTGAACCTGAGACAACGGCGATGGCTCGAGTTCCTCCAAGAATATGACTTTAAGATAGTCTATACTCCTGGAAAGGGGAACGTGGTAGCTGATGCTCTCAGCAGGAGGACGGGTATTCAGCTACTTGGGGAGGCAACATAGCAGCTAGCCGCTTTGCAGATAACCTTCATGGATAGAGATGGATCTGCCTTTCTTCAGTCACTCACAGTCACTCCTCCGCTGTTGTAGCAGGTCAGAGAGGCACAGCGTGGGGACGCTGACTGTGAGACGCGACGTGAACAGATTTCCTCAGGGCAGGCACTTGATGGATTCTCTGTGGGAGGAGAGCACATCATCCTTTTTAGAAGACGTATCATGGTACCAGCTGCTTTACAGGAGGAGGTACTAAAGGGAGTTCTACACTTCCCCTTTTGCGGTACATCCTGGAGTGGCGAAGATGTACCAAGATCTCAGACAACAACACTAGTGGTCGGGGATGAAGAAGGTTGTGGTGGAGTTTGTTTCCTGATGCCTCACCTTCCAGTAGGTGAAGGAGGAACACCAGGTACCAGTAGGCCTGGTACAACCCTTGGAGGTCCCAGAGTGAAATTGGGACGGGATATCTATGGACTTCGTTACCGGACTTCCACGCACTTCTAGAGGTCACGACTCCATTTGGGTGATTGTCGACAGACTCACAAAGTCGGCCCACTTCTTACCCATAAGGGAGTAGGGCTTAGTGGAGAGCTTGGGACGTATCTACGTTCAGGAGATTGTACGGCTTCATGGTGTGTCATAATCTATCATCTTCGATCAAGATGCTCACTTTACTTCCCAGCTTTGTAAGGGGTTGTAGGAGGCATTCGGGATGCAGTTATGCCTGATCACCACCTTTCACCCTGAGACGGATGGTCAGACGGAGAGGACCATTCAGACTCTCGAGGACATGCTCTGCGCATGTGTCCTCGACATTGGTTGTAGCTGGGAGGACCACCTAACCTTGGTGGAGTTCGCGTACAACAACAGCTACAACTCCACCATCGGGATGGCACCATACGAGGAGTTGTACGGCCAACCTTTCAGATCACCATTGTGCTAGACAAACACTGGGGAGTCAGCACTTGTGGGACCATAGATGGTCCAGGCCACGAAAGAGAAGGTCCAGGTCATCGAGAAGCGGATGAGGACAGCTCAGAGCTGGCAGAAGTCTTATTATGATAGGAGGCGGAGACCACTGGAGTTTGAGGATGGAGACCACATTTTCTTGCAGGTCTCACATCGACGTGAATTACGGCGATTTGGACGAGGTGGTAAGTTATCTCCGCGCTTCATCGGACCCTTCCAGGTCCTCAGTAGGATCAGCGAGGTGGCTTATCGCCTAGCTCTACCACCTCAGTTGCACCGGGTTCATGACGTCTTCCACGTATCTCAGCTGAGGAGATACGTGAATGACCTGACACATATCATTGACCATGGGGAGCTGGACATTGATGATGGGGAGACTTTTGCGAAGATCCCGGTGGAGATTGAGGATCGATAGGAGTGGGTCCTACGTGGACGGTCGATTCTTCTAGAGCACATCAGATGGCAGTACGGGAACCTCCAGGAGAGCACTTGGGAGCGGGAGGCTCAGATGCGTGCTCAGTACCCACATTTGTTTCCCTAGTTTATGATGTATCTTTACGGGGATGTAAAGACCTGAGGTGGGAGTAATGTAAAGACCCATAAAATTTAAGGGAATTTTTTTAATTTTATTTGGGATCTTACAGGAATGCAGTTTCTAATGGCACCAGATTCTGAGGCCCGGTGTGCCTGGAATCATTTTCCAAAGTTTATCTCGGGTACGTTCAGTGAACAAACGAGCGGGTTTTTCTAACATTTGAACTGGCGCTCGGAATAGAATTTCGATGGCACTGATAGAATCGCAGCGCCGGTAATTTCTTAGAAACACCTTTTATGGAGTTGCGTTTGCTCGGGTGTGGTTTTTAAATTTTTGGGTTAATTAAAAGAATAAAATAAAAATGGTGCGACCAATTTTTATTTTACTTAAAGTTGTTTAACCTAAGCTAAGTGTTTGGGGTGGGACCCACATTATCTTACCCACTAGGTAGGATATTTGTGAGGTGGGACACACATGAGCCCCACCGTTTCTTTCAACTTCTTCAACCCCCTCCTTTATTAAGGTAACGCACCTACACCCCTATTAAGTGGAAGTCAACCCTTGCGTTTTTCGGTTTATGAAACACCTCAATTAATTTGGGTAGTTTAAACGTTGCAATTAATTTATTTAATTGATTGTTTCGTTTTTGAATTTCAAAATGCATGGCTTGAGAAATAAAATAAGGAAAACTCTTATTTTATTAAGGGTTGTTGGGTTGTGATAGGCTGTGGAGATTTTGCTCAAGTTCTTGAAGTTCTTCCTCCTCGACAAAGAACGCAAATAATGCCGACCTCCGACGATAGACGATGGTGAGAGACGCCTTCCTTGGAGATCGACGACCCGACGCGCATCACCTCGTTCTTTCTTTCCGCGTCAAAGGAAGAGAGACATCATTCCTCTATGACATGACGATCCGCCTTCTTCCATAGCGATAAATTCCGCGACATCCTTTTCCAAGACAACCTCGTTCAACGACTATTCTTAAGGTAGGGGTTTATTTTATTTTTTTGTTCGTGATTACTTTCGTCGCTTTCTTCTTTTCAATTTCAGTCGCCTGATATCGCAATAATGGGAGGAGGTCGGACTACACGAACACGGCTGACCCTCCTCCCCCTTGTTGGTTTGATTTTGTTGAAGCACATGTAAGGCAGCGCGGTGCCGAATCACCATGCAGAAAATATTAAAGGAAGGGCGGAGAAGCGCGGCGCCGTCGCGCCGCGCCATTGAAGACGAACTAAACCGCGGCGCCGTCGCGCCATGCCGAAAAATCAGAAAAGCACCATGGCCAGAGCGGGTCCACGGTGAAGGGGCGCGGCACTGATGTGCTGCGCCGGACGGACCAAGGCCACGGCTTAGGCTGCGGAGGAGTAGGGACCAGCGGCCGGTTCCGGGCCGCCGGCGTCGGAGCAGGGGGACCGGCCCATGCCGGTCCCATGGCGGCAGCAGCCGGCCAACCGGTCAGGGGGAAACACCGGGGGTCGTAACCCCCGGCTGACTAGCAGAAGCAGCCCCCCACATGGGAGTCGCGGTTTCACAATGCGGGGGGCAGAGCGCCCCCCCCCCCCCCCCCCCCACCGCTCATCCATTTCGGTCGAGCCACCTGGAAAGCGCCAGCACGCCGGGCCGAGCCGCCAGGCCAGGCCACGCCCTGGCCTGGGTGAGCCGCGCCCCAGCGGGCCAGACCTGGACCCGGTTCGGGTCACCCCGGTTTGGGCCGACCCCAGGGGGGGTCTCGGGCCGCGTCGGTCCGGGCCCGAAACCCCCACTTCCGGACCTCTTTAGGTCTTTCGCCCATAACGTGGTCTACGGACCTCCGATCGACGCACTGTCAGCTGTGATGTGATCCTTGGATCGTGAAGGTTATTTTGGTATATTAAAATCAACGTTTATGAGAACTTTGGGTTTGGCCGGGTTGGTTCGTACACGAAACCAAACGGGCCCTCGGAGCGGAAACGCTTATAACTTGAGCTACGGACGTCCGATTGATGTGCCGTCGACATTGATGGTTTCCTCTTAGTGAGACGGACCTTTTGGATTACTCTGCTCGAGGATTGGACCTAGTTGGAGTATGGTCGGGTTGGCGTTTACTTAAAAACCAACTGGTCCCCTGGGATGAAAAAGCCAATAACTCTCAGACCGGGCGTCCGATTTACACGTCGTCTGTGACATTGAGTTCCTGTTGTTGATACAGAACTTTTGGATACATCAACTCCAAACTTTGTGTCAGTTGATGTATCATACCCTCGACTCGTGGAGCGGACCCTCTCGAATGAGCTTGTTGTGTGCGGGAACCCTAGAGCTGGCTGCGACTGCGACGACAATGACGACTGTACAGAAATCCTCCATGGATTCGACGGCGATGACTACAGCACTCAGTGATCCTACGTGGATCAGTGCTACCGATCCTGTGTGGGTCAGATCTTGTGTGGGTCAGCGCTCAGCGGTCCTATGTGGGCCAGCGCCTACAGATCCTGTGTGGGTCTGATCTTGTGTGGGTCATTGCGGGGGTTAGTTACCTATCGAACCTTTGAGGGTCATTATGGGGGTTAGTTACCTATCGATCCTTTGTGGGTCATTTCGGGGGTTAGTACCTATCGATCTTGTGTGGGTCTGATGGCTTAGATGAATCAGTGGCTACATCTGATCATCTCTATCGTCTTACGAAGAAGTATACCTGTGTGAGCTGAATCTTAACTTTCAATCATTATCTTCGATATGATTGACTAGATTTCCTGTGTGGATTGTGTTGTGCTATCCTATGTGGATGTGATCGAATTTGGGATCAGATGTTGGAGCGGAACTGGAATTGATGACTTAGGTATATGTATGGGCATATACCTAAGTAGTGTCGGATGTTACTTCGTGATTGTATCTTTCCTTTGTGGATTATCCTTTCTGGATTCTAGGAGATCTTCAGGGGTCTCGGGGTCCCTACTAAGTAGCTTATACTCACCCCTGCATGGGATATGCCCGCACTACGTTGTGTTGGTTGCAGACGACGGACAACACTGATCGTGGTTGAGGCTTGCGGAGCAGGACGGTACCTGGAGGTGGACCACTGGGTGGAACATACTCGGAGCAGACGGCTGGACCCAAGGAGCTGTGGACGCTATCTGTACCCACCCTTTAGGTGGGATTTCCAATGGATGGCTTGACGTTTCGGCTTTACTTTCAGTTGATGTTTTCCCTTTCCAGTTGTACTTTACTTTCAATTTCGGTTTGTATTATGGCCCACTTACTTCTCTGTACTTACTATTGTACCCGGTTTTTACTTAGTGTTTACTTCTGCTTGCTTGCTCTGTGGTGTTTATTTACTTTACAAAGTCAATGCCTTCCCTTTTTACCAGGAATTATGCCTTGGTGCTAGTTGCCAGCCCCATGCCTATGGAATGAGGGCTTGGGGTAGTCACCGCATGGGCCCTGAGGATGGGTCTTGACAGAAAACACATCTAAGGATGTAGGTTGGGATGATTTAAAAACAAGAGGATCAGTTTCATTAAATTTTACATGCATTGTTTCCTCAACAGTACAAGTGTTTTTATTAAAAACTCTATAAGCCTTAGAAGTTGTGGAGTAGCCTAAGAAAATTCCTTCATCAGATTTTAGTGAAAATTTGTGTATGTTATCTTTAGTATTCAAAATGAATACTTTGAAACCAAAAACTTTGAAGTAGGAAAGTCTAGGTTTTCTACCATTCCATAACTCATAAAAAGTTTTATTAAGAAAAGGTCTAATCAAAACTCGATTTATAGTGTAACAAGAAGTATTTACAGCTTCATCCTAGAAATGTATATCTAGAGAATATTCACTCAACATGGTTCTAGTTATATCTAGAATAATTCTATTTCTTCTTTCAACTACATCATTTTGTTGAGGAGTTCTAGGTGCTGAGAAGTTGTCAGTAATACCTTTTCTACTATAAAAGGTTTCAAAATTAGAATTTTGAAATTCTCCTCCATGATCACTATGAATAGTTTTTAGTGGAACGTTTTTCTCATTTTTAACTTGGGCTCTAAAACTTTTGAAATAATAAAAAGCTTCATACTTCTTTGCTAGAAAATAGACTCATGTAAATCTAGTGTAATCATCAACTAGAACAAACACATAGTATTTGCCTCCAATGCTTCCAGTCTGTGTTAGACCAAAAAGATCCATGTGCACCAACTATAATGCATCAGTTGTTGAGACTTCACTGATTGATTTAAAACTAGATTTATGTTGCTTTCCATATTGATAAGGATCACAAACTTTAGAAGAATCAAATCTAAGCTCCAGTAGATACTTGACTAGTTTCTTCTTAGAGAGTTTACATAAGTTCCTAAGGTTACTGTGTCCTAACCTTCTATTCCATAACCAAGAATGATCTTCCATTATACTAAGGCAGGGTATGTCTTGGCTCCTAAGGTATTCTAAGTTCAAAGTGTAATTATTCTCTTGCCTATGGGTAGAAAGAATAAACTCTTCCTTTGAATTGTGTACTGAGCACTTATCATTCCTAAAATTCACAAGGTATCCTTCATCACATAATTGACTTATGCTAATGAGAATGTTCTTCAGACCTTTAACAAACAAAACATTTGAAATTAAAGTTTTACCAAGAAGAACAATATTACCTATACCAATAATTTCTCCCTGAGCATTATCTCCGAAGTTTACTTTTCCTCCTTTCGTCTTGATAATCTTTTCAAAATAGATTTTGTTAACAGTCATGTGCCAGGAAAATCAACTATCCATGTACCAAGTATTGTTGTTGATACATCATTTATCTTCCTGAAAATGAGAAAAGAATTAGACTTTCAGAATCCAAACTTGTTTGGATCCGAGATTTTCAGATAACAAAATTTTGGGTACCCACATATTCTTAGAAAAATAAGCCTCATGAAAACCAAAAGATTGGGGGTTTTTTTAAAGAAAAATTCTTTTCCCAGTGACCAACACATTGACACTTTGTACAAAATGGGGCACTTTGAAGAACAAAATAATTGTTACTAAAAGTTTTTTCTGTATGGGTATAACCAAATACAGACTTGTTTCTTAAAGTTCATATTTGTGAATACATCTTATCAAAATTTTCATTACCTAAGGTAAATTTTGACAGACACTTATTTAAGGAAAATATTTTGGACTTGAGTTTTATAACCATGTTTTTATCTTCAAAATCATTAGATTTAGAACTAGAGCTAGGCTTGAAAACACTTTTCTTAGAAATTACTTTTTCTATATCTTTAGAAAGTTTATTCTTCTCAAAATTTACTTCTTCACGACTTTTTGAAATAATTTCAAAATAAGCATTTTTCTTATCAAGATCTTTAAAAAGATCTGATATTTCTTTAGTAATAATAGAATTCCTAGAGTTTTCCTTCTCAAGTTTTTTACTGAGTTTTGAATTCTCAATCTCAAGGAGTTCAGCAAATCTAGAAACTTCTTCATTGGTAGCTAAAGTATTTTCTTCATCAGAAGAAGATTCTTCATCCGAAGAGTTATAATATTTACTATTATTAGAATTTAAAGAAAATTTGGTCAATGATTCAGCATTATGTACCTTATCCATAAAATAATGATTGTTAATAGGTAATATGGAAATAATCCCAAGATTCTTCTGTCCTGAAGATTCATAATTAGAAGATTCGTCTGAAGATTCACCACCACTGGCACTCCAAGTATCATTAGCTTTCAGAACTTTCTTATCTTTAGCTTTATAATACTTTTTTCTATTCCTTTCAGAATGCCTCTCTTTTCTTTCTTTTCTTTTGAGTATAGGGAAATTAGGTCTAATGTGTCCAGCTCTCTTACATTCATAGCACGTGACTTCTCTATCTTTCTTATCTTTCCTTTCCTTCTTCTTATACTTGGATTGGAAATATCTCTGTCCAGCTATCTTGTTCATCCTTCGAGCAAGATTTGCTAACTCATTCTCTGAGACTTCACTCTCACTAGATTCAGATTGGATAACAATCTTTTTAGACTTGGATCTAGTTACTCTCTCGGGAGTCTTAGCTTTCATGTGATTTGATGTTATAGTAAAAGAAACAGTACCCTTCCCATTCTTCTTTTCGATGTTGGCAGCATCTCTTTTCATCCTTGTTTCATGTTGGAGAAGACTTCCAAACAGCTCATCTAAGGAAATTTGAGTAACCTTCCTGTTCTCATCAATAACTGTCCTCTTTGATTCCCACTCATTGGGAATAATATCAATGATCTTGTCCACAAAAGCTTCATCATAAAGACCTTTCTCTCCCATATATTTTAATCTATTAATGATAGTCATGAATCTCTATTGTACTTTACATATGGGTTCTCCATAAGGAAAATTAAAACCACGATACCCAGCTCTAAGAATAGCTCTTCTAGTCTCAATCACTTTAGATGTACCAAAATGAGTAACTTCAAGTTTCTTCCATATACAGTTAGTTGCTTCACAAGAATAAATTTGGAAATATATGTTCCTAATCATTGAACATAGTAAAGTATTGTTTACCTTATAGTTTAATTGATAATCATGCTTCTATTAATTTGTAAAAGCACTTACTTCCTTATTAGGAATTTGATAACCTCCAGTAATCATAACAAAATTTTCTACTCCAGTATTGATAATGAAAGTCTTCATTTGATCTCTCTAATACTCATAATCACTACCATCAAAAATTGGTGGTCTTGTTGGATTTAGGTTGTCGATGGAACCAACATTCAAGCCTACCATGTTAAAAATCTTTCTACACAAAAACTTGTTAATAACAAAAGTTCGGATTCAAGAAGAATATTACTAGGAAAGGAAAATATAGAACAATTAAAAACTTGAGAAAGAAAAACTTATATGTGATTATAAGTATATTAGAGACCCGCTCTAATACCAAATGTAGGATTGGTATAGAGTATGAGGTTTCCAACCTCTGATACCAATTGTAGGATCAAAATAACAGTGTTGATTCTCAATATACAAGAGGGGTGAATTTTATACTTTTAAAAATTTCCTTAAACAAGGAAAGATCTATGTTTAACAAAGTTAAACTAAGAAAATTCACATTACCTCGAACACCAATGAAATATTGGGACAAAGTATGAAGTTACAAACTTCTAGTTTTATGCACTTGCTTATATCTGGAAAGTGATTCCGAAAATAGGTTCTGGAAATATGGATCTAGAAATTGAAACTTAACCAAAGTTTACAATATGAGATTCTACCTTAAAGCATATATAATCTTACTTAAATCAGAGTACAAGTGTAAGGAAATATAATAAGGTTACACCTTCCTTACAATACAATATGCAGTGGAAAAACTTGTAACAAAAACAAGTAACAAGATATAAATCTTTTAACCCAAAGAGATGGGTATCCGACAACCTTGGATAAAGGTTCCTTGATTTATACTTTTAGGAAAGTCTTTATTACCCATACCAGGGTAAGCCCTTGATATGAAGATCGGAGTCTCTGTCTTGCTATCCCCGCAAGCCCTTAACTTCAAGGTAGTTGGAACCTCTGTCTTCCTCAGCAAGGAAGCCCTCAACTTCAAGGTGTTGTAACCTTTATCTTTCTATCCCCAGAAGCCCTCGAATATAATCACCAACATTCGGAGTTGCACGAAGCAATCTGAATGATCAGTTCAATACGCACAAGGCATCAAAAGCTTCTCTCTCTAGAAATCACCTTAACAGCGTGTGGTCTCTAGAGTGATCAACTGTTGTTGAGCTCTTTCAAATGAGCTCCTATTTATAGACTTGGTTGGAACAGTCGGATCCCTCATCCAATGGTCATATTTTCCTTAAAATTAGAAGGGACCTGTACACGTGTCACTCAATCAATGGTTAGTTATAAATAGAATGGATGACATAGTTTTATAACAAAACATGTGTAACTGAAATCATGACATCATTTTGTAATGAAACATGTATAAGTATAAGAAAAACTGAAGTTCAGAATGTAATCAAGTAAACGTTCGGAGTCTAACCAAAAAAGGAATTCTGAGTCTATAATAAAAAGTATATTCGGATTCTGTTTTATAGGAATTCGGAACCTGAATTCTGTGGAAATACGGAGTCTGAATTTCTAAGGAAATTCAGAGTCTGGTTTCATTAGAATTCAGAATATTAACTTACAGAGTTTGGAGTCAAACTTGTAAAGATTCAGAGTCGAAGTAATAAAAGTTTAGAGTCTAACTAGTAAAATTTCAGATTCGAACTCATAAAAGTTCGGAGTCGAACTCATAAATGTTCGTAGTTGAACTCATAAAAGTTCGGAGTAGAACTCATAAAAGTTTGGAGTCAAACTTTGTTAGAGTTCATATTTGGAATTCGGAATGGAACTATATGAGTGTTTGTATCCAGAATTCGGAGTGTAACTTCATTACATTTCACATCCAAAATTCAGAGTGGAACTTCCTTATAGTTAACATCCATAATTCGAAGTGGAACTTCATTACAGTTCACATCCAGAATTCTGATCCTAAAATAGAATGCTTCATATCTTAGCATTATATGATTCTGAGGTTTTGGGTATGAATCTGATTTTTACACTTAAGAAAAATATTGATATATATAATAAAATATAAGTTAGGGTAAAACTCCTTAAGGAGGGAAATTTTCCTTATAGAATTAAAACATAGATTTTCTTAAGTAAAAGGTGTTTGTGATTTTCAAAACAAGATGGAATGGAAAAGTCATATGGAAAACCTTATTGACTCAATAGTGTTATGTGATGCATGATCAATGAAACTTTCCATGATAGATAAATTAGTGGGTCAAGATGTTGACATTTGATTAGACCCCTCATTTTGGTTAGTGTGCCTATGTTTTGAATCCACCCTACCTTGAGTCATTGTGAGGAGGATTGGAATTTGGTATAGTGACATGAGGAAATGATGGGATTCAAGATTAGTCCAAAATATCTATGGTAAGAATTTGGGTGTCTTGGATAACTAATTATGACCTAAAGGGAATGCATATGATGGTGATGATGTGAATTTTGATATGGTGTTGAAGCGGGTATAATAAGGTGTTGTGGTTTCATAGTTAGAACATGATGATATGGTTCATTGGAAGTCATGTTGTTCTGGTTAGTGCACGATATCCAAGTTTATTATGTGATATGTTTATTTATTCCATAAATATTACATGTATATGATGAATTATATAAGGTTCACTTAGTGAGAACCTACTAATATGTATTTTTCATGCCCTATGTGGGAAACTCGGTTCGTATAGAGGATATATGTTTACTTTCAAATTCAGTGTAGGATTTTCAATGTATCAGTATAGTGAAACTCAATGGGTTATGGAGAAATGGTGTGTGAGGCCTGGTGATAGAAGTAGGTAATGTTTCGATGGGTTTTATTTTTTGTTTATTTGGAATTACAGATTGGATCAGTGGGTGATTAGTTTATGTATACTTGTATGCATCCACATGGTACATTTTTATATAAAATTGTGTTTATTTATTTATTATAAATACTCTAATATTATTTACATATTTTGGTTATTTTACACTATTTTCATCACTCTGAAATGATGGTATATTTTTTCTATTTTTTGGATTAGGTTCTCTCCACTAGTTGTAGCCTCTGGCACATGGAAAGGTGTGCTTGATGTTTTATGAAATCTTTAGTTCAGGTATTGATGAGTGGCCCAGATCTAGTTCATTACAAAGTATTATTAGATATTTTGTTTTTTGTGAAGGATTGTGGAGATCATAGAAAATTGTTCTAGGAATTTTTTGGATATTTTGAAGGTCATCAAACCCGTGAGTCACAAACACCTTTCTGATGGAAATTCATATTCACCTAGGTTATGAGATTTATGTTCTTTCTTTGTGTTATTATGGAAGAGATATTTATTGAATATGAGGTGTTCATCAGAGATTTTATTTTTTGAATTAACTATAGGATCCTTTGCATGAGGCCAATGTTCATACATAATATTTAGAATCTATGAATCATATAACATGTGTATGATTGTGTGTGATTGAATTTCTTTACTATAGGTTGTTTTTGTTTAAAGTGTTAATAATAATCGATATGGTGTTTTCCCATATAAATGTATAGTGTTATTATACTCAATTGGACCATTGTATTTTCTTTAATGGTAGTTCATGTGAATCATCATGTTGTATGTTCTCTGGTTACAAAACTTTCGTCCCATCATCAAGGGATGATTAGATACCCATGGTGGTTCAGTGTAAGCATGTAATGCCTGAGTAATTATTTGAGGATAGGCATAAGTTTATCTATGTATATAGACTATCATGGTTTTTTGGGATAATTTTTATTATTTTACATTTCAATAATAACATATATGGTTTTTTACTGTATAAATTCTTTGTAGATTTATACTTAGCTGAAACGAGTGGTTGAAAGAAAGAATATGGATGCCTTTTCATAGTATTGCAGAGGTGTGAGAGGGCATGATCAGTTCAATTCCTTAATTAGTGGTTCTTTTTTTTTCACTTTCGAGTAATGTGGTGTGAGTGTTGGTCTATGGTAAGGGTTTTGGAATGATGCACGTATGGTAGGTTGTCATACAAATAGCCTTGAAATTGAATATTCCTTAGGTTTCTAGATATTACTTACATGCATGTTGGTTATGGACAGTGGGTTAGGTGTGTGAGCCTCTTTTAGATGGTATGTGAGTCATGGGATCATGATTTAGAATGTGTTATTAGGTAATATGGGGTCTTTTAGTTGTTATATTTGGTTGATATTTAGGTAGGTAGTTCTTGAGTACCAGAAAAAGGGTTCCTAATGGATCACTCTACCTTGGGTGGTGGAGAGTGAGCAATGGTGATGCTTTTTGAGAAAAGTGTCATTTTCTAAGTGTGGGTGTGTGATGGGAATTCCTGGATCCCAATTGAGTGATGAATTACTAGAAAGGGACTTGTGTTGTTCTGTTGAGAATAGTTTGGGTTATAGATAAACCTATGTAGTGTTGTGGTGGTAGTGTGATGGTGATATTCTCATGGGATTGGGGGCCCATGGTTTATTGAAATGGGATATATCCCTAGGTTGAGAGAGGTGATGTCAATTATGAGCCAGAGTTCCATAGTATGGTCAAATCGACAGGATGCATTTCCATGAATTATTATGGAGTCATGGTATGACAGGTTAATGTGATGAAGGTTAACATGGCTTGGAAAAAGTGACACACATGAAATGTTGGGACCCTTTTGGTTTGGCACTCAAAGATAGGTGTAAGTGAATCCATATGATGGGGTAACACTATTTCCCATTGGATGACATAATCCCCATTATAAGTAGATTTTGGATATCAGAATTTTCATTCTCCGTAAGTCACCTACAGGTAGGATTTTTGTTTACTATTATCACTTGAGTATGAGTGGGTCAACAACATCCATTTATTTTGTCAAGTAATAGACAGATCATGGGATGTGTAGTATGGTTTTCGTTCAATGATTTGATGATAATGATACTCCTATATGGGTAGAATAATATCAATCATGGGTAATGACCCTCATTTTGAAGGATTCATGGGTGCAGTAAGATATGCCCATGTATATTCAAGGTGACACTATGATGTAAGTTTGTGCTAAGATACATTGATATTTGGTTCCTCAAGAAATATAGGATTTGAATTTTGGATTTAGTAGAGATTAGATATATTGAATTGGTATAATGATTATGAATGTTTTTGTGTTATCTGAGGGTGATTCATGGAATGAACAATGATTCATAACATCGTTCATGGGGAGAACCATGATTCATGACATGATTCATGAGGTTAATCATAGGTCATCATGAAATTTAGTGAGTGCACAATGATTGATCATGTGATCAAATGTGAAAAATGAAATAAATGAAATGTTTTTTGGGTGAATTATATGGAGAATCATAGTGATAGTTTCTATTGGGATGAAAATTATTGGTGTTAAAGGAATTTTATGACATTTTTGGTGGAAAAAGTGGGAAACTATGTGTGTAGGCCATTAGAGAAAATACCTAGCTAGAAATGTGTATTATTTTTAGGATGTCTAAAAGGTAAATATGATCTTTTTTATAAAATTTCAATTGGAGGAGGATAAAAAGGCGAATTTTATCTAATGGGATATAATTGGATTATAACCAAATTAGGAGCTCTATTTGGAGCATGTTTGGTGGTTCAGTGGACCATTGGAAGAGTGTACATAGAATTTGATTCCCATTATTGGGAACACTGTGTCTTGGTATCAGTCATTATGGTGGGATCCTTATGTTTTGGATCACCATAATCAATGGGGTAAATCAGGGGAAGACACCTTGGTGTGTCAAGAGCAATGATGTATGAGAGTTTCATTATAGTGTTAACACTATTGGAGGGACGGTGGCACGACCTCAGTTTAATAGCATGTTTTGTGTTGAAGTATCACTAGGATGGGTCTGGAGATCTCATTTTACTATTAAAAAAGATTATTTAGTAAAAGATCCTTTATGGTAGGTATTTTATAATGCCACACATATTTCCAAGTTATAACATTTTACTAAAAGATTAAATTTTCATCCAACCAATGATTTTTTAGGACTGGGAATCATATTAGGAATTCAAACATTTAAAAATCAGAAAATGTTTTTTTGGTGTAATGAGAACTAGTTGTTCTGGTTCTTGGAAATGAATTAGAATAATGGTCAGGTGACCTATAAATCTATAGTTGTTTGACTTGGGGTTTCTCTGGATATGAAATATCATTCAAGTTTTGAATTTTTCTTGGGGACACCTTTCATTCCATGAGAAATTAAAGGGTGATACCTTTCATGTAGTGAAAACTAATTTTGTTTGTGTAAGTTAATTTGCGGAATTTTTAAAGGGTGTTTTCAATATTTTCCTGATTCTGGGGTTTCATGATTTAGTAGTATAGGGAACTTTAGAGTGGCCATTTCTTTTCCATTATCTCCCTCCTCCAACTCTCCTTTAATTCCCATTGACATATGTTGAGTTTTGGTACATTTTTTGATATATTTATGTTGTGTTATTCATTTTTCCTCTCATTTTGGTTTCCCATTTGTATGTAGCTAATTTTTTATAATTTTGGGTTCAGGTTTTGGATTCTATTCAACAGGATCACGGTGGAATAAACTACACATGATGGGGATCTTGATCATCCTGCATAACGGAGGGCCTTAGGTGTTGTATTATCACATCTCTTGTTAGTTTCGTAGAGTTACATCACTTTTTGATTTTATTTATAGTTTTAGAATTAAATTAAATTATTGTGTAGTTAACTGGGTTTCACAAGAATGGGATTTTTGTTGGTATGGTGTTGAGGTTATGTGAAAAACCTTCATTGGGTGTTAGGCTGTGAATTAAATGTGATAGAAAAAATCATGAAGTTCTTAAGAATTTATGGATATTTAAATTAAATGTATTAATTAATTATAAATTATAATAATAAATTTTTATGATTTTTGGACTAAGACAAGTTCTCAAGAGGGTGGACAAGACTTGGTTGGATTTTATATAGCTCATTGGAGATCATAAAGGGATCAACTACATGTTATACATAATTTTTCATTTAAATAAAAATTTACAAATTTTTTTATGTATTACTTATTACTATATGAATATTTCATGGGTTTAGGTAGAATGGATATGGATTGGGTGTGGACTAGAGGAATATATGAGATGAAATGTGAGTATCCTAGTATGGTTCCACTAGTTATATTATTTAGGGAATGAGGGTATTGGGCCTAATGATAGTGGGTGATATGACCATTCATTTCATACATTGAGAGACACACCAAAGAGGGTGATTTGAGGCTTAATAAGCACTATGAGTGAGATGATTCCTTTAGAACCTGATGGATTGTGTCAAAGTGTGGTTTATTATAAGTGAAATTTTGGAGGATATTCTTTATTAGGTATGTGATGGGACCTAGGTATGGTTCATGTATTTTGTTTAGGACATGGAATCCGGATTCTAAGGGGATTAGAAAATGAAATCTTGAGATGGTACATGGGTTATAGGACGAGGAATATTAGGGGACTTGATATGGATGTGGACTTGACCATGAGTTATATGTTAGAAAAGCCTTGAAACTCCATTTTCACTAAGGGTAATATGAATGAGATGGTGTTAGTGAAGAGAAATCATGAATGGTATAGAGTAAATTGTGGACACTATGATGGGTGAGGAGATACCTTTATGAGATTATGGTCTTGGTCTTGAGTGATTGGAACCCTAATATTATCCAGCAAGTTATGTGATTCAGTGTAGACCCTATGTGTTGTTTCATGTGTGTACTAGTTATACCATCTATGAGAGGGTTGGTTTGCGATATGATTTAGGTTGTGGATGATGGAACATTTCATGAGAAGGAATGATTTTTTGTTCTTGCTAAAATTTCCTCGAGTCTTTATGGTTGGATCAGTGTCCTTGATATGGTCTCCCTTGATGGACCATACCTTATTTAGTCATGGGGTGAGGATCAAGTTGAGGGTTGGGTCATGTGAATAAATTTGACCATGACTTGAAATTATTGGGTTAAGGAACACATATGAGAGGGTCGGTTCATGATGTGATGTGATGCATGACCAATTGGTCCATCCATAGGAGATAAGTAAATGGATGGATATGTAGACATTTGATTGTTCCCTTTGGATTAATCATTAATATGGACCAATGAGTACGTGTATGACCCAATTGTGAATACATCCCAACAGAAAGGCTATGGTATCATAGGGAATATGTCCCAGTGATGGGATGACTGGCTCACAGGTAATATGGACCTTTGAGAATTGTTTTCATGGGTTGTATGCCCCAAGGAGGAAATTGTATTTATTATACATATGGCCTAGTGAAATTATGTGGATTAGGTTTTTAGAGGGGGTATGAACTAGAGGAAATTTTGTTTTGGATGTCTTTATTGGACCACTAGGATGCATCCTATATATCTTGGTTATTGTGGATTGGATCCTATGTAGCTCGGGTTGCACAATTTAAGGTCAGGTGATAGGATCATACTTTTCAGTTTAACAGCATGTGGTAAGGAACTTTTTATGGAGTTTTACATCAGGAAAAAATTGATTTTTCATAATTTTTATTATCATAAGACAGGGATGTTTGGAAAAATATTTTATCATCATGTTAAGAGGAATTTTTTATTGTGAAAAGGGAGATATAATAGGATTGAGTGTGGAATACACATGGTATATAATAGAAGAAAATTATTCTTTTCTTAATTAAAAAAATCATGTTTCAAAATAAATATTTTATTATGTGTTACATTTTATTTTCATAGAATTAATATTAAATTTAATTACCCATCATGAAATAATGGTGAATATAACAACTAAGAATAGTACTCGGAGATAGTCACCTACAAATAATGTGCACTCTAGTGTAAACCCCAAAAAATCTAATTATCCCATTAAGATAACTCCTAAATGAAAATGGTAAAATAAAAAAAAATTAGAAATATGGTATAAATTATCAAGATAAATATAGAAAATTTATATGTGAAGTTAAGTTATAAGAAAGTATAATAATAGCGGAGTTAATATATTTTTTAAAGGTAAATTTTTATGTTAGGATTTAAATATTAGTCATTAAGACCATTGGTAATTATTATCATTGGTTTTTATATTAATTGTAAATTATTACCATTTAGAATTATGAACATTGGTAATAATGTTACCATTAAAATATGTGTACATAAAGGGTAATCACATGTGATAATTGATATTGAAAAGAGAAACAATGGCCTAAACTAGTTTAATTCATACTTATGAATCTAATTTATCAAATCTTGGAAGGGAAGTTGAATCACTAGGGTTTTCACTTGACCAAGAAAAATTAAAGCTTCAACAAGTGAGGCTCGATATGACTTTTCAATAAGATAAGTTTAATTTAGTATAGATCATGACCAGATTTATGTAAGTCAAACCACCTCAAGTGAGTTCCAACATCACACACCTTACCCTTTGACATTATTCTTGGGTATTAAGGGGTTATGTATCTACGGGATAGATAAAGTTTAAATTCTTTTAAAAATTAAATAATGTTTAATGTTATATATATTTTTAATATTTATGGATTAAGTTATATAATGAAAGAATTTTTTATTTTTTAGTATATTATTAATTAAAAGTTTAAGAAATTTATATCATAATGTAATGAAATAATTATTTTTTACATAATAAGGGTTGATCTAAAAAGACTGGTAAGGGAATAAGAATAAGAATAAAACATACTACATGGGTTAGAAGGCGTAACATGATGACATAAAATTCTTGGAACAAAAATAAACATAAGGAATAATATCATGTATAAAATGGGAAAATATAATCATGGGAATATAGAAATATGGTAAAAACATATAACATGACAAAATCATGATTCAAGGTTATCTTCCAAGACAATATATCATGGTGGAAAACGTTCCACTAAGGAACCAGGTTCATTCCCTGTCCTAACTTGAAATCTCATGAGACTAAAAATTACCCAATGAATTGGATCACTATCTTGTTCTACTGATCAAAACATGTTTATTCATATATGTTCCACATGAAGAACCAAACATACACATAAGGGTTACCAATGGAAATAATTGGGTATCATAATCATCTCAAAAGTCTTAAAAAGGGAATATCATAATCTTTTCTATAAAATAATTTATTTAAATAATACATGGACATTAATAAATTAATAAAGGTATAGATCATTATAAGTTATTTCAAACTAAAGTAAAAACATGTATGAAGGGTCTTTAAGAAACTTTATAAATAAACCATTTTAGTGTGGTTCTTGGAAAATATTAAATATTATTTAAAAATAAAAATGCATAATTGTTTTTATAAAACCATAAATTAAACAAGAATGTTTTTAATGACAAAATAATAAATTTTAGAAAAAAAATGGTGGCTTAAAATAGATTATGGTGTGCAATTGAAAATAGAGAAGTTCCCTTTAATCGGGCTTTCTTATCTGAAATATTTAAGAAGGGAACCTTTTTAAAACATATATTTCCCAATAAAAAGGATATAATGATCTGGGTAAATGATTTTAAAAAATATAAAAAAAAATTAGATGAATTATATAAACATAAATAATAATTACATTGGGTGAAATAGAGAGAAAGAGAAACCAAAAGGGAAAATGAGGGTTTGGATAGAATCCCTTACCTTATGTCTAAAAAGGTTCTGCACTTGATCTTAATGTCTAGGAAAATCAGATTAAATACATTAATTAATTAATTCATAACCTTTTATACATTTATTTTGTTTATTATAATTTTATTAAGTTCATTTATGTCCATTTTGATGGGTTATGATATTCAATATCATCATTCCAGAGTGTTTGTTTCCTTAGTTTTCATGATCGATTTACTTGAATGCATGTATAGAAAATGATGTAAAATGATAATGGTTCTCCATAATTTAAGTTTTATGTTATTAATTAACATAAATAATATTAAATTATTATATATTTCATTTATTAATTTGGTTTGAGGATGAATCATTAGATAAGATGTTAGTGATAATCGTTTAGATTATTTTAGCAGGTTTTCAATCATCACAAACTAGTTTGTTTTATTAATTAATAATATATATAAAAAGTGGTTAAATAAAATTAAATATGATGTAATACATATATTATAATGTTTTTTAACCATAAAAATGGTTTTATGATCAGTCTTGAATTAGGTAATATAAATTGAAAACTTTTTCATCCTTAAATGTGATAAATTAACACATCACGGACGATGTTTTCCCAAAAATTAAAAAGATGAGTGGAATATAAATTATTTTGAATTATTCTATTGAAATGATAAATTAAATTATATATAATATAATAGAGTTTTCATACCACTTTTATAATGGTAGGCTATAAGAGAATAATAAAATAAAATAAATTGAAAAGAAATTAAAAGAAAATGAAAGAGGATTTTACCTCTTGAAATTCTCCCCCTTGAGAACCTCCTTAGGAAATGGGTTTGGTATTTTTTTAGACCCAGAGATACAAAACATGGTGGTAGAGACTTTTTAAGATGATGGGGAATAATTTGGACAAGTAAAAAGATTTAATTTTTTGAGGAGAATGGGTGGTGAAGTGGGTATTTATAGGGGAGAAGAGGGGTGTTTTCTTTCTATTTTATTCCTTAGTTTATTATTTTACCTCAAGAGTATGAATAGTTTGATAATTATCACTAAATATATTAAAATAATTAATTATAGTTCAATATTAGGGGCTTAAATCATCTATACATCATCTATGATTCAATAATTCATGTGTTTAGCTTTAATTGTATATTATCGTTTTTTACTATTCACCAAAAACTAAAGTATTTTAATAAAAATCCCAAAACATCAACCTAACCATTTCTTGAAGTGAAGAATTAAAAAATAAAATCCATTTTCTGAAAATAATTTTCAAAATATCAGAATTTTAATTTTTAATTAAAATCGTCATTTACTTGAAAAATACTGATTTTAAAATTATTGCTAATTTTATAAAACATAGAAAAATTAATTAAGGTCTCATAAAATTATCTTAAAATAATAATACAACAAAATATTAATTTAAGAATCAATTTTATGATAATTAAATTTCTTTTAAATAATTATATTAATTATAAAATTGTAAATAACTATTTATTTTTCAATAATTCCAAATCTTAATTTATCATTTCCAAAACATTTATTTACATACACTATAGTATAATTATGTCATATTTTCATTTATAAGATTCCTAAATTTTTCTTACACTTTTATTGGTTATTTTACTATTCTATTGGCTATTTTACTATTCATAAGGTTCATATTACTATTTTAAAGGTCAAGTTACTATTCCATTGGTATAGGTTTCTTAACTTCTAGAAATACCTATTATTTCATTCGTTGTTCATTTATAATGTTTTTTTGGGTTCTCTATGTTATTTTATTTGATTTATAATATGTGGAATAATTATAAGAAGGGAATTTCCATTGATTGAATTCTAGGTTGTTGCACTTATGGGGATTGGAGGTTGGTGAATCTGATCCATCAGATTGAGGGATTACTAACATAGGAAGATAGAGTCTAATCATCATATCAAAGGATTCTAAGGGATTAGTAGATATAGTTATTCTAATCATCATATTTAGGGATTTCATGGTATGGAAAGACATACCTTTACATTATGTACTAAAACTATGGATAACTAAGTCAGGGTTTCTGACTTCTGTAACTCTTAAGGTTAATGAGTAAATTTTTTTATGAAGCTTGTAAGTCATTCTTACTAATATAATCTTTAGTATTTATTTTTTATACACGTTTTACATTCCACTATTAATATACATTAGAAAGTATTTTTTACTTATATTTATTATAAAAATTTAACCAGGTTGTTTGTGAGGATGATAAAGTGATCTGATATATTGGATGCTTACTAGTTATGATAATCAGATGGTACCTAAGTCCGATCATTTTTTACTTAAGAGGTATTTCCTTTTATAGTTGAATTTTTAAACTTCAATTCAACCAACCTATTTTATCTATATTAAACTCTTATAATATAAACTTTTATTAATTAATCACTACCAACTTTAAGCCTCGGAGTCATGAGAACCTTAATTACAAAGCCCCCATTATTTTAGGTGAATTTTATCTTTACACGGTTGAAACATGCGTGTCGTGGGGTGTGGAAAACCAAATATAACCTATGTTAAAATGTATTATAGTGGATTACCTAGGTTGTCTCCAGAGAGAAGTGCACAACAATTAAGCTGTCACCTTAAAATAGAACGAAGTGAAGTTGTTTTTAAAAATTGTTTGATTTAGAAAATACAAGAAAGAAACTAAATAAAGTAAAGTAATTAAGTGAAAGTTTTGAAACAAATTGAAAAATGATGTGATTTAAATCAGTGATATGAAATGGTGATCAGTTTAGGGTTGGTTTTCCAATTGTAATTCTATCATTGTTCATTTTACCCAATTCTCCTCTACTAAATCGTTAAGAGTGAGAACCCACAATCGTTTCTTCTCACTCCCTTGGACAATTAAAAATGTAAGAATAAACTTTACTAAAATATTAGGTTGGTCTACTCTCCTTCAAATTTGTAATAGAGTTGTATAAAATACCCCCAATTATCTTTGGCAATTCCCAATCGGGTCTTGTTTATCCCAAGTAATCAAGAACATTCACTACTCCTCACACATGTACCAGTGATCACCGAGTACTTCACCACTAAGTCCTGGTCAATTCCATCGTTTATAAACCAGAACCTAATGGAGGTTGATATTGATCATTGACCAAATATAAATGAACAATAGAATCTAAAATCAGATACAATCGTATATGATAATAAAAACTGTTATAGGAAATTGAAACTGATTCACAGAAGAGAAGAGGCTTTTAAAACATTAAGATAAGGAACTCATGAAATACAACATGGAAAACCTCTCCTTACCCATCCACACAGAATTTTACCCCACCATGGTAAGGTTAATTGTGACTAAGTGGAAAGAAGAACACATTACAAGACTAAGAAATGTAAAACAAATAAAAGAAAGAACAGAAATTTGATCCTCCAGAATCTGTCCTCCATAAGTTTGTCTCTGTTATACCCACCATCCGGCGGAAAATCACTGATTTATCTTCTTATATAATGTTTTAAATGAAATTTTATATCGACCCTCAAAATTTGAGAGTCATTGGACAGGTGTAAAGAATGATATGTCCAAATCAATGACCATTACTTTTCTGGCTGCCAAACACTGTTTCACCCACTCCACTTGGATGTGCCCAAAAGATTCTTTAATGAGATTCATATTTTATGAAATTTAATATTAACCGTCCATTGAAAGTACTCTGTCTACACCATCTTGAATCACATCATTCTATGGTCGGATGAAGTAGATATTCCATATTTAATGCAGTGGGGTCCATTCTGCCTGCCAAACTGATTTCTTCACTTTATTGAATTTTATGTACCATTGAGTTTCGAATTGGGTCTTGGTCCAGAATGTAAATTTGAATCCCAAAAGCATAGTAATCCTAAAAAAAAGGATTCACTTCAATTGGACCCATATTATAAATGGTATTCCCAAAAAACCGAAACTATATAAAACTTCCAATTTTACATAATTACCCCATTTTCACATTTAAGCCCAAAATACACCAAAAACACATAAATGACGAAAATACACTAACATTGAATAATTGGGAGGGATTAAATTATTGAAAAACAGATAAATAATAATGAAAATATTAACTTTATCAATTCCCCCACACTTATCACTTGGACTCTTGGACAAGTTAGAATCAAAATAAAATCAAAGTAAATTCAAAACACATATCCCTGAGATCCACCAATTTGAAAACAAGAAACAAAATATATCATGCCTCCTCAAACTCTATTATTTCATTTTCTTAATTTAGGATCATTCAATAAATTTACTCTTCATTTCTCCTCCCATGCACACAAAACACTTACCTAACTTTAATTATCTCTCATTACTCAAATCTCAATTTTTTAGCAATGTCTTTCTCATCCAAACTCATACAAGGGTCACCATAGGCTTGATAAATTTCTACATCTCCACCCGATGTGAGTCAAAGACATATGTTTATAATTAGGACTTGTTAAGGTTGTTTTGAGGCTTTAGGTTGGTAGGATTTATATGTGAAAATTATGAGGCTGAATGAAGAGGGATTGGCTCTTTTTGAAGCACAATTGCATTACTCTAATTTTCACAAAAGTATGGTCTTATATTCACTCCCCTTAGTAGAAAATAAACTCATTCTCCATGGAATATCAAGGAATGTTCTCATAGTTCATCATTTCAGCATAAAACATTTCAATCTTCTCAAATATAATATTTCTTGAAAGCTTCAGAAAAGGCACAACTTCCTTTTTACATTAAAAGCTCCAGAAAGGCACAGCTTCTCTCATCATGAAAGCTCCAGAAAAGGCATAGCTTTCAGCAGAATGATTTTTTTTTGCAGCAATAACATCTCATCAACATTTTTTTTCCACCCAAAGTATCCCAAAAAAAAATTAGTACAATACAAGACATCTTCCCCCCACACTTATGTTCAAATAGATCATGAAATTTCACTTCAAGAGCCGGTTGGATAGAGAATATTGGCTTCTAATGTGGCTAAACTAATAGGATGTTCATGGATTCTATGGGATACAAGGATTAAATGTTCAAGATAGGCCATTATGAAAGGTATTATCTTGAAAAGGGGGATTTCAAACCAAAGAAATGCCTCCATCATTTAAAACAAAAGTAACTCAAACCCTCAAGTTTTGACAGGAATAAATCAAATTCTGGTTAAATCAAGCATGATTTTGTTCTCTCAAGAAGTGAGGTGAATGTAAAGAATATAAAAATAATATGTTCAGAAGCCTCACGAGAATGTGATTTAAAATATAAAGACAGTGATATGTGGCATGAGATTCAAAAAACAGAGTATTTTTTCATGAAATTCTCAAAGAATTAAACTTGAAACAATGTCATTTTTCGCATTCATTTAAGCTCAGTTTCAAGGAATAAATTATTTCACTCATAGAGATGGGTTTCAAAAAAATCAATGATAATCATTTCAGCTCAAAAGTTTCAAAAACACACAAAAATTGAAAAATAAACACACAAAATTTTAAACACACACATGTTTTTTTAAAACATTAGGAAAACAAACAACACATAAAAATCCTACACTAAAAAGGTTCCCTCCCCCCACAGATAAATGTTGCAGTGTCCACAATGCATTCAAATGTATTTAACATGTATTAATATTGGAAATTGAATCACAACAATAATTAAAATATAAAGGAGAGGTACGACCTGATGGATTTTATTGATAAACAGGTTGGAGGAGTGTGATCTCCTCCATTGGATCTGATGGCATGGTCCCAAGGAATTTCTTCAATATGTGCCCATTAACAGTGAATGGGTCCTTCGATCCATCCTTCACAATCTGCACAACACCAAAAGGATATACATTAGTAACAATAAATGGACCTTCCCACCTAGAACGAAGTTTACCTGGCATCAGCTTGAGTTTTGAATTGAATAACAACACCTTGTCTCCAGGATGAAAGTCTTTTGGTTGGATCAGTTTTTCATGAGCCACTCTTGTTCTCTCTTTGTAAATCCTGGAATTTTCAAATGCTTCCCTTCTAATTTCTTACAGCTCCTGTAACTGCAATCTTCTTTCTTTCCCAACACTTTCAAGATCCAAATTTATCTTCCTCACAGCCCAGTATGCCTTGTGTTCCAATCCCACATGTAGGTGACAACATTTCCTATAAATCAGCCTATATGGACTCATTCCAATTGGGGTTTTGTAGGCTGTCCTGTAAGCCCATAATGTGTCTTCTAACCTTTGGCTCTAATCCTTCCTATTTGGATTAACAGTCTTTTCCAAAATTCCTTTGATTTCCCTATTGGACACTTCATTTTTCCCATTAGTCTGTGGATGATAGGGAGTTGATGTTTTATGATGCACCCCATACCTTTTCAACAAATCCTCCATTCTTCTGTTGCAAAAGTGAGTCCCTTGATCACTAATGATGGATCTAGGAACTCCAAACCTAGAAAATATGTTAGCCCGGACAAAATCACAAACAACTTTATCATCTTTAGTCCTGGTGGATTTTGCTTCCACCCATTTGGATACATAATCAACAGCAAGCAGAATATGAGAATCTCCAAATGAAATTGGGAAAGTGCCCATAAAATCTACCCCCCAAACTTCAAATATTTCACAAAAAATAAGTGGATTTTGGGGAATTTCTTGTCTCTTGGAAATATTTCCTGAAAATTGACATTTTTCACACCGTTTACAAAATTCATGAGAATCTTTGAAAAGTGTTGGACAATAAAGTCCAGATTCTAAAACCTTTCTTGCAGTCCTTTGAGGTCCAAAGTGGCCTCCACAAGATAATGTGTGACAAAACCTAAAGACTAATTCAATTTAATTTTTAGGCAAACATCTTCTTATCATTTGGTCATTGCAAATCTTCCAAATAAATGGATCATCCCAAATGTAATATCTAGATTCAGCTTTCAATTTGTGAATTTGGTGATAATTTAAATGAGATGGGACCTGAGATGTTACCAAATAATTGACCATGTCAGCATACCAATGTACTTCTCCTTCAATAAATTACAACTGCTCTCCTGGAAGGTGATCATTTAGTGGTTCAGTGTTTAGAATTTCAACTTCAGTGGTGTTGGGTAGTCTACTTAAGTGATAAGCCACTTGGTTCTCAGATCCCTTAATATCTTTGATTTCTATGTTGAACTCCTATAGTAGTAGCATCCATCTCACTAGCCCTAATTTTGCTTCAGCCTTCTTCATTAAGTACCTAAGAGCTGCATGATCAGAAAACACAATGACTATAGTTCCAAGAATATATGATCTAAATCTTTCTAAAGAAAAAACAACTGCTAAAACTCTATTTCTATTGTTGTGTAGTTGAATTGGGCAGCATCTAAGGTTTTCGAGGAATATGCAATGACTTGTGGCCTGCCCTCAATTCGCTGAGAAAGGACAGCTCCAACTGCTTGGTTTGAAGCATCACAAAGTAGCTCAAATGGTTCTTCCCAATTTGGTGGCTGCATCACTGGTGGTGTAATCAATCTCTTCTTCAACTCATCAAATGATTCCCTACATGAACCGTTGAAATCAAAATCAGCATCTTTCAAAATTAATCTAGAGAGAGGGAGATAAATGTTACTGAAATATTTTATAAACCTCCTATAGAATCCTGCATGTCCTAAAAATGATCTAACATGTTTCACACAAGTTGGGTAAGGCAAAGAATTTATCACTTCAATTTTTTATTTATCAACTTCAATGCCTTTCTGAGAAATGACATTCCCAAGGATAATTCCTCTCTCAACCATAAAATGACACTTTTCAAAATTCAAAACAAGGTTTTTTTCAACACAAGTTTTCAAAACTTTTTCCAGATTTTTTAAACAATGGTCCAAAGAATTTCCAAAAACTGTGAAATCATCCAAGAAAACTTCCAAGAAATCTTCAATGTGATCAGAAAATATACTTACCATACACCTCTGAAATGTACCTGGAGCATTACACAATCCAAATGGCATCCTTTTGTATGCAAAAGTGCCGAAAGGACAAGTAAAGGTAGTCTTCTCTTCATCTTCGGGAGCAATGGGTACCTGAAAATAACCCGAAAATCCATCAAAAAAACAATAATGAGTTCTACCTTCCAACCTCTCTAGCATCTGGTCAATGAAAGGGATAGGGAAATGATCTTTTTGAGTGACCTGATTCAACTTCCTAAAATCTATGCATACTCTCCAGCTATTCTGAATTCTCACAGGGATTAATTCATTCTTTTCATTCCTCACAATGGTTAGGATAGTTTTCTTTGGGACTACATGGATGGGGCTAACCCATTGTGAATCTGATATAGGATAGATGATCTCAACTTCTAATAACTTCTCAATCTATTTTTTCACAACCTCTATTAGGGTAGGGTTGAGCCTCCTTTGGGGTTGTCTGACAGGTTTGGAATCTCCCTCAAGAAAAATTCGATGTGAGCAAATTTTTGAGATTATTCCAGGGATATCACCTATGCTCCACCATATTTCTTGGACATTCTCTCTCAAAATCTCAATCAATTATTTTTCTTGAGTTTCAGATAGATTATTAGCAATTATTACTGGTAATTTCTCTCCCTCCATAAGGTAAACATATTTTCAATTAGTGGGGAGTGGTTTTAATTCCAGATCAGGAGGATGCTCAAGAGATGAAACTGAATTGAGGTTCTCCACTTCCAATGCTTTGACATCCTGCACACAATAAATCATATCATCTTCATCATCATTTAAAAAATTATCAAAGAAATCAGATTTTACCTTTTCTTCCAACAAGAAATCAGAACCTCCAAGAGTTTAGGAATCCATATGTTCAGTGATATCTCTAATGGAAAAATTCTATCCTAATGATAAAAAATCATGAAACATACCTGATTCTTCAATTGGTTCTATGCCATCTTCATGGGAGAGTGCGAAGAGTGAATGATCATCTGATGGGTGCCTCATGGATTCAAAAATATTGAAGTGGACGGTGCTGTCTCCAAACTCCATGGTAAGTGTCCCTTCATGGACATTGATAATGGTTTTGGATTTCTTCAAGAAAGGTCTCCCCAAAATGTTGGGTGAGTGTGATGGGATCTTATCATCTTCCATATTTAACACATAAAAGTTAGCAGGGAATAAAAGATCTTTGACTTTTACTAGGACATCCTCTAGAACTCCTGCTGGGAAAACTGTGGATCTATTTGCAAGCTGAACCACCAATCTTGTGGGCTTCAAGTCTCCCATCTATAAAGAAGTATATACCGAGTGAGGAAATAAATTAATTGATGCACCTAAATCGCATAAATAATTAGAGAAATTTAATGAACCAATAGTGTATTGAATAGAAAACATCTCTGGATCTTGACATTTGGTTGGAAATTGTGGTGTGATAAGGGCTGAGATGCTTCTTCCCAAATTGATCTCTCATTCCCTTGAAGCCTCCTCTTATTATTGTAAATATCCTTCAAACATTTATCATACTTTGGAATTTTTTTTGAGTGCTTCAAGCAGAGGTATGTTGATTTCGACTTTCTGGAAGGTGTCCAGAACTTCTTTTTGCAGTGCTTCTTCTTGTAACCTCTTTGATTCAATCATCCTTGATGGAAATGGTGGTGGTATATCATTCTTCTCCCTTTTTTTCCTTTAAAATGGTGTTTCTTTTTTCTTCCTTCTTGTCCTATCATTATCATCCTCCTCTTTCTTATCTTCTTCCTGATGCATTTTCATAGAATTTTCATCATTTCTAACTTCATTCTCACTGAGATCAATTTTTCTTGTTTCAGGTTCAATGGTGGATGGTGGTTGGATTTCTTTTCCACTTCTTGTAGTCATAATACTAACATTATATTTTGGGTTTGGGACTGTTTGGGAAGGGTGTTTACCTGGATTTTTGGTTAGAAAGTCCATGAGACATCCAAACTTGTTGGACAAATCATTAAAAGTGTCTTTTAGTCCTTCAAACTCAGATTTTTGTTGGTTTTGAATTAGAGGTTGTCCACTAGTGGATGGTTGATCATAGGTTCTTTGGAGATTGGTTGGTTTTTGGTAAGAAGGCTGGTTATAAGATAGTTTTTGCTGAAATGGTGGTGGATTATGGAATTGTTTCGGGAATGGTGGTTGGTTTTGAAACTGGTTTTGGTATGGGGGTCTACCTTGATTCTGCTGATTTCCAAACCCATATTGGACTTGGTTATGATCTCTCCATCCTTGATTTTGTTGGAACTTCCTTGGTTGAAAGGCTCCTTCACATGTTTCCATTCCCTGTATTTTAGAACATTGGTCAGTAAAATGATCAGGTGATGAGCATAAACCACATACCTTAGCTGGTGCTTGTTGGTCACTAACTTGCTTCAATGACATCTATCTCACCAAACTAGTAAGCTCTTCAATCTTAGTTTCTAATAAGGTTGATGGATGAGAAGTACGTACCTCATGAATACCTCTTGTTCCAATACCTCTTGTTCCAAATTGCTGCGAGTTTTGAGAAATCTTCTCAATCAAGCCCTTGGCTTCTTCTGGTGACTTGTCAATCAGTGCACCTCCAGATGATGCATCAAGAAGGTTTCTATCATTGTCCAGTAGTCCTTGATAGAAGAAGATAAGAAAGCGGTGTTCCTCAATGGCTTGATTCGAGAAGATGGCACATAGCTTCTTAAATCTCTCGCAGTACTCGTAAAGGGTTTCTCCAGATGATTGTTGTATGGCGTAGATTTCCTTCCGAATGGATGTGCTTCTAGAGGTGGGGAAGAATCTTTGCATAAAACATCTTACCAGGTCATTCCAGTCATGTACGTCTCCTAGTTGTAGGTCGTACAACCATTCTTTAGCAGCTCCATCCAATTAAAACGGAAATGCCTTCCACTTCACTTGCTCCTCAGTAATTCCACAGGGTCTGAATGTTGAGCAAACATGTGTGAACTCTTTAATGTGTTTGTTTGGATCTTCACCAGAAAAACCATGAAACTTCGGAAGAAAATGAATCATGTTAGGTTTCATTTCAAAATCATTTTGTAACACTGGCATGGGAAGTTGATTGTTTTTATTAAGTAATTGTGGTGCACAGAGGTCTCTAAGTCTTTGGTTTTGATTTTCATCCATGATGATAGGCTCAGAGTGAACACTAGAAGTTTCACTTGAGTCTGCGAGGGGAACTTCCTAAAATTAATATTCCAAATTAATGTTTCTAAGTCTATTCAACAAGTTTCGTTCAATTTCATGATCTAGGGGTAAAGGTTCAGTTTTTGAGGTTCGAGTCATGCAATTTTGAAGAGATAATATGAAAAGACAGAAAAGAAAAGAAAAGAAATGTTGTCGCTACCTCCCCGGAAACGGCGCCAAGTTTTGACACATGCCTGTCATGGGGTGTGGAAAAACAAATATAACCTATGTTAAAATGTATTATAGTGGATTATCTAGGTTGTCTCTAGAGAGGAGTGCACAACAATTAAGCGGTCACCTTAAAATAGAAATAAGTGAGGTTGTTTTTAGAAATTGTTTGATTTAGAAAATACAAGAAAGAAACTAAATAAAGTAAATTAATTATGTGAAAGTTTTGAAACAAATTGAAAAATGATGTGATTTAAATCAGTGATATCAAATGGTGATTAGGTTAGGGTTGATTTTCCAATTGTAATTCTATCATTGTTCATTTTACCCAATTCTCCTCTGCTGAATCGTTAAGAGTGAGAATCCACAATCATTTCTTCTCAATCCCTTGGTCAATTAAAAATGTAAGAATAAACCTTACTAAAATCTTAGGTTGGTCTACTCTCCTTCCAATGTTTAATAGAGTTGTAGAAAATATCTTCAATTATATTAGGAAATTCTCAATCAGGTCTTGTTTATCCCAAGTAATCAAGAACATTCACTACTCCTCACACACGTACCGGTGATCACCGATTACTTCACCACTAAGTCCTGGTCTATTACATCGTTTATAAACTAGAACCTAGTGGAGGGAGATATTGATCATTGACCAAATATAAATGAACAATAGAATCAAAAATCAGATACAATTGTATATGATAATAAAAACTGTTATAGGAAATTGAAACTGATTCACAGAAGAGAAGAGGATTTTAAAACATTAAGGTAATGAACTCATGAAATACAACATGGAAAACCTCTCCTTCCCCAATCACACAGAATTTTACCCCACCATGGTATAGGTAATTGTGACTAAGGGGAAAGAAGAACACATTACAAGACTAAGAAGTGTAAAACAAAGAAAAGAAAGAACAGAAATTTGATCCTCCAGAATCTGTCCTCCATAAGTTTGTCTCTGTTGTGCCCACCATACGGCCTAAACTCACTGAGGTATCTTCTTATAGGATGTTATAAATGAAGTTTTCTATCGACCCTCAAAATTGGAGAGTCATTGGATAGGTGTAAAGAAAGATATGTCCGAATCAATGACCATTACCTTTCTGGCCGCCAAACACTGTTTCACCCACTCCACTTGGATGCGCCCAAAAGATGCCTTAATAAGATTACTATTTTATGAAATTTAGTATGAACCGTCCCTTGAAAGGCCTATGTCGACAACAGCTGGAATCACCTCATTATAATGTCTTATGTAGGAGATATTCCATATTTAATGCAGTGGGGTCCATTCTGCCTTTCAAACTGATTTCTCCACTTGATTGAATTTTCTGTACCATTGGGTTTCGAATAGGGTCTTGGTCCAGAAGTAAAATTTGAATCCCACAAGCATAGTAATCCTAAAAAATGATTAACTTCAATTGGACCAATATTATTAAAGTTATTCCCAAAAAACAAAAGCTATATAAAACTGCCAATTTTATAGAATTACCCCATTTTCACATTTGAGCCCAAGATACACCAAAAACACATAAATGATGAAAATAAACTAACATTGAATAATTTGGAGGGATTAAATCATTGAAAAACATATAAATAATAATGAAAATATTATCTCTATCAACGGTGGAAAAATTAGTTCCTTTAAAAGCCAATAGAAAATGAGAATGTACTCATGATAACCGCATAACTCTACATGAAATTCTATCATGAGTGATAAGAAAAAAGAATCCATTATGAGTTAAATCATGACTTTGTATGCTTGGTAATAATGAAATATTATATATGAATTAATGAGAGGAAAATACCCACCATTTATTAAAGTGGAAAAGTAAAATAATTAGATTGGGTAATCTCATTTGAAAAATGTAATGTTAAGAATAATGTTTTATATGGAACCTAGAAGATTTTCCCCCATTGATAATAATTTGATTTTATTTTATGAGAATTTTAATATTAATGAAATTTATTTCGTCTTTTATTCTTTTTGATATTACATGTTTGAGGAAAAGAAAGTTCAAAGTGTGGGGGAATTGAAATAGTTGAATTTTTCATCTTTGTTTTAATATAAAATGTTTTTTTTCTTACATTTTAAATGATTAAACCTTTTTTTTATTGAATTATTTTTATGATTTTATGTAGGATACATTATATTTCAAAACATTAGGTTAAAATTGATGAATTAATCTAGAACAAGATGGTCCATGACAAAGTAAAATTCAAGGACCAAGTCCAAGTCTCAAAACCAATTATTTAGGTGAAAATGGAGTAAGAATGGATGTAAAACATAATTATAATCCATGTAAATCATTCTTGGCATGAAACATGATAGATTAAAATATGTTAAGCCATAAAGTGAAGAAAAAAGTCTTTAAGCCAAAAAAGCATGTGTGCATGACACATACTGTCACACAATGACACAACTTCAAGTCATCCAAAAATTAATTCAAAGCATGAAAACTTTTCATAGAACCACAAATTACACATCATGAATAATATTCATGACATGAAATTCCTTAAAGAACATGAAATTAGTAGTTTTTTATGTAAATATCATTGGATGAGATATTTTTCAATCCAAACACATCAAACACTACCAAGATTAACATGGAATCATTTATTGACCAATTATAATTATCTAGGGATACTATCTATCTCTATAGATAGAAATATTAGGTGATGGAAAGAGAACACTCATAAAGGGTAAGCTCTAGAAGATGGTCTACTGTAGATTTATTTCTCTAATTTTTATTTCCTTTCATTATTTCTTGCGAAGTATCCACACTCCCGAATCAACTCGAATTCCCCATCCATGGAGGTTTAGTTTTTTTTTTGAGTGATTCAAAAAGGGGAAGGCACACCCTATTTTTAAATGCTTGAGTTTGTATTATAAATTTAATAAAAATGTATTCTTTATACTCCATTCTAATTTCAATTATAATTTACAATTTCTAAATTCAAAATGTGGTTGCATTAGGTTTTTATTCTGTTTATTTTAATTATCTTGGTATATGATCTATTTCTCCCTCAAAAAAAATATTTTCTATATATGGTGTAACATATTATTGTTGGTTAATGAGATCTTGATGATCATCATATTGTGTGTAGGATTATAGTGGGGACCATTAGAAAGTATAGAATCACAGTACCCTGTTGTGGATTTTCCTAATTAATCAATGGAAACTATAGAAATTTCCACACACATAAGAAAGGGTAAAGACCAACCTGAGGTTTTTATAAAATTATATTAACACCATCTTCATATGTACAAGGGGGATATAAATTCGTAGATGAATCTCTCTCTTACCGGTTTATAGAAGAAAAATTGGTAAAAATTTGAAATGATGATAGCATCACATAGGTCAAAAAAACATTCTATAGTCACCATATTAAATAATTATTTCAAATAAATAATATAAAACTACTTCCAACTCACAATTAATCAAAATCAATTAAAACCAACTTTTCATGTAATAAAAAAAAGTGGCAAACATGTTTTTTGTGCACTCATATTTCAGATACAACTTAATGGATAACTAACTAGACTATACTTAATTAATTAAAAAAATAATGTCCCATGATAGACATGCATTTGTCATCTACTGGGAACTATAGGGAAAAGATTTCTCATCATCAGACTAAGCCTCTCATGAATAAAATATCATTAAATTAAAAGGGATCAAGAAAAATTAGCCATCAACCTATTCTTTTAGATTAAAATAACAATATAAATTATATAAAAATAATCAATTGGATACTAAATGCATGGTTATTGAATGACCATGAACCAAGATAAATTGTCTCATCATTCCTACTCTATATATTTGGTTATATAACCTTTATTATCATTCACATTTCCATGAACCACTATAAAATATCACACCATGCTTTCCAAAACTCTTTTAGAAAACTCATCTTCATCACTTTACTAATAATAATCCACACCCACTCACCCATTGTCACTCCTCGTGATAATATACCTATGTCAAACTGTAAATTTTTTACCTCTTTAACCAGTAGTAATAACACTAAAATTTAACATTCACTATATCCCATATCATGGAATAGTATACTGATTATATCATTGTTCATGATATGTATCCCATAAAGCGATATAATTGAAACATAGGAAATGATGTGTGTATTTTTTTACTTTATTATTTATAATTTATTGTTTCATTTGAAATACTCATCATGTGAAGATGTATTTACTAATGTGTAACATATATTTTCGAATCTTCTAGTAGTTTAATGATCATTGGATTAATGAAGGTGAATGTTGTAATGTGCGATTCTTATTTACCAAATGGTCATGTGTTTATTAACCACAAGAACCTATAAAGATTATTATTTAATAAAGGAATTCTATAAAAGGTACATTATGGATTCATTTTATGAAATTATAGATACAGTAGATTGAGTTTAATATTTTTTAGAAAATATTTCTTTCTTTATTCCTTAACTGAGAGGGGTACAAGTATACCTCTGGAAATCATAGAAGGTTCTTTTAAATTGTTTTCACATTTCACATTAATTGGATCAACTTTTAAGGAAATAAATCATTGTTTTTTTTCATGTGATCATCATAATCTATATGAGTTAAATATATACCAAATTGGAGTTATGTTCTTTATATGTTTTATATTAATTTCTTATATCCTTATATCGGGTTATATTATGAATTTGGATCATATATGTTTTTTATTAGACTTGTTTGATATCATTAAAACTCATCATTAGTATAACTGATATATATCATAAAGGATAGAAACATATTTCAAATTATATATTTATTTAAATATTATAATATTATATATGATATTATAAAGATATTATTGTTTGATATATGATGTGGATGAATTATAGTATTTGAATGCCTCTATCAAATCTGGTGATATAAGATATCATAATTCAGGATGGATATCATATATAGTAATAAGTTATAACATTATGTGTGTTATGTATTACATATGATTATAGTTGATATAATAGTATTCAATATGTTCAGTTTCTTCAGATTTAACTGTATCATATAAAGTAATATATGATATCCTGGCATGTGGTAATGGATATTAAAGAATTATAATGTTTTAAAACAGAGAATCATAATGCTTATGTTATATAGTGGTATGTTTCATTTGGTATAATTAAAAAATTTATCATTTGATAATGAGATAATCATATCACTAACCATGATATAGGGGAAAAGATATGTGATATCATTGTAGCCAATCTTAGGATATATGACTGCCTTATATCACTGATAACAAAATGGTGATACCTCTATCCATGATATATTTATAAAAAATATATATCCTAATATATATGTGTATATGTATATATCAATTGTTTATTTATTCATTCATTTCCTAATTTAAATATGCATCAATATAAATTTTCAATATTTTAAATATTTTCTCATTAATTTAAAATGATTAATTTTATTCTTAAAAATATTGGGTCAAGAATTTAACAAGTTTCATGATAGGTATAATATAATATTATGTTTAATTAAACAAAATTAATGATTTTTTTATTAATTCCAATGTGATAATTTATTAAAAAAATTTATACATATTTTGACATTAAATTATAATTGAATTTAAAAACACTCATGAGTAATGATATTTGGATAGTGGCTATTCAGCTCAGAATTTCCATTATCTTAGGATCATATTATTTATTCTAGAAAAGTGTGGATTTTATAATAATCTATATATAACATTCATAGATTTTACATATTTTTTCACAATTATACATAGAAAATCTAGATTAAAACACACACATAGCTTTCAAAGGTTTTGTATCTTTGATGATTTTCTTTATATTAATTATATTACATAATACATCATACATTTATTCCATATATTTTTTTGCACATGACCTATACATATCACAATATAATATATTAAAAATAAAAACACATATATATATATAAGGGTGAGTTAACCGCCCCAAAAGGAACAAAACATATGAGATGTCAATCAATGTAACAATGGTAGTCATGAAAGATATCAAAAGATATTTAAAATAAAACCAATATATGGGTATGAATGAATAATCATGGTACATGACATAAGCATGATTAAGTCATATCTATATGGTTATAACCCATAGAAAATGAAAAAATGAATTATAATATATAAATTCTTTAAAAACATAATAATTAGATGTCATTAACATAAGTTAAGGACCTCTACCAAGATATCAAAACATAGTGTACTAGGATCACTACCCATGTAAAATATATAATAATCCCATGATATGTAAATATTTACCCAATTCATTAAAGGTTCTTATAATTTTGAACCCTCCTATTAAATAAAATATTTATATAAATGTGTGTGTAATATAGAAATTAAAACAATTATAGATTCATCAAATTCAAAGAGTGATTAACCCGTGTAAATAAAATAGGTTGTATAAAAATGTTCATAATGTATAAAAAATGTACAATGAGAAAACATTTATGATACAGTGAGTATAAATCCACAAATAAAAATATATCATAAGATATGTTAAAAGTATAAAATATAAAATATTTTTGGTATATATGAATAATCTTTCAGAGAATGATATGAAATTGTGAGGAAATCAGTGAGGAAATTCATTAAAATTTTAAATTTTTTATAGATAAGGAAAATAAGAATGAATAGAGTAAACATTTAATCAAAAATAAATAAAAAAAATAAATCACATGTTATATAAAACGTCTAAAATATTCTGAAAAAATAACATATAAGAAGGAGGTGAGAGTGGGTAAGAGATAAATTCAACGAAAGAGAGAATTATTTCAATTATAACTTCTGATGTATTCCAAAATAAATACAATGTTTCAAGAAACATACCCAAAAATAAAGGTAATAGTATGGGAAATATCCATAAAATAATTTATATTAAAATATAGAGCATAAATATATTTATATGGAATAGAAATATTAAATCCAAAAGAGAGGTAAAGAAAAATTTGCCATACATACATTTTAATGGGTGGATTATAAATAAAAATTAGGGAACTATTAAAAATACATGTAAATACCTAAAAATAGACATAAAATAAAGTATATATGGATTTAAATTTAAAGTACATAAAAATATTCAAAATAAATATAAAACATAGATAATATCAAATAAAATGAGAGATTGAGAGAAAATCCAATACCTATACATCAGACTTGATTAAATGTGCTCAAGATCCCTATATAATAAAATTTAGTTCATTAATTAACTATTTAAAATACTTATTTATTTCATTTAGTTTTAAGAAGATATATTAATTTAGTTCTTATTATTTCTTCTTATAGTTAGTTATATCTCATATTGGTTATCAAGTATTAGTATTTTGAAATACTCCAAACTTATTTCAGTATGGTGGTCCTTATCATCGCTCCATGTTCATGAGTTCATCATATCTATAATATTAATAGTATTATAATAATAATTTTATAATTAATTTTAATGTTCCATGTTCATTCCATGGATATTCTTGCTATATTTTTCGAGGAATCAATATATAATTCACTCGTTTTAGGTAAAATTATTAACTATAAAGAGTTTCTTGATTAGAGATATTTATTTGTGTATTTTCATTCAAAACCCATTAATATACATCAAATTAATATAAAATAAGATATATATCATTTATGAATGTTTTTTTAAACCTCCATAATTATAATAATGAAAATATAAAAACATAGTTTATGTAGATGGTTAAAATGACCAACACAAGAATGTGTTTCTAGTATTTATTCCCTAAAGTTAGTTAACTATTGTTGGATTAGGGGAGTTATGTATCATCTAATGTATATTAATGGTAATATTTTATCATTAATCAATATTTTTTTGTAAAACATATGATTAGATATGATAACAATATAAATGAATATATGTGTTATCCGGTTATCCCCCACTGGTCATCATCGTATTGGGTTTTGAAGATATGTTAATATCAATGTGATTAGGATTACTTATATAGAGACACAACTAATAAATCATGTAATATAAGTTGGTAAAATTTAATTTTGTTTTTCCTAATTAAATTACACCACATGGATTGTCATATATGGGTTATTTTTTTAACTTAAGTGGACATTGTCTATAAATCCTTCGACTTTATATTTTCAAATAGGTTCCTTTCAAATGAGGATCAATTCTTTGATACCTATCTAATGAAATTTTACAATTCAGTTCAATGGATGTTAATTGTGTATACCACTAATCAAGTAGGGGGATTAATTAACAAACATAGGATGTGTCTACCCATAGGATGGTTTATTAAATCATGGACCTCAATTGAGTTTTGACATAGTAAGAGCATGGTTTTGCCAAAATAATTATATTTTATGTAATTATATAATATTTATTCAACTATAAAATTGATAAAAAGAGATAAATTATATAGGATTAACATTATCCATGCATAATTCTTGATCTCAATGTCAAGATCAATGGAACTGTGTTAGTAGACATATGGTAGACTAGATCACACCTAACTGCTTTTTAATTTAGGTAGTTGTGACATGTTTCTAGATAAAAATAATAAATTATTATAATGAGTGAGATTCATGATCATTTCCAAATTTTAAAGTGGCCTTTCAGTAACAAATAAGATAATACTAATTGATATTTTTTATGTACGTGAGATAAGTTCATATGTAAGAATGTTAATGTGAATTATTAACAAAATCTTATTTGTGTCAGGTTAATTAAATAATCAATATGGAACTATCAAATAAATAATTAGTTATTAATATTATTAACACATAAACATGATGAAATAGTAAATATCATATGATATTTAGGATTGGGCTTGGAGTAATGGTCCTCTAGAAGATATTACAATAGTTAAATTCATAAACGTACATTAAAAGGCAATTTAACCACCTAATATTCTATATTTAATCAATTAAAAGTCTCATTAATGAAACAATTAGGTGGTTTAAAAACAAAGACACTTTTGGAGGCTATTTAAGGCTCCAAATGTCTATTGGAGGTTATTTATTACCCCTAATTTGGTCTGCTATGAATTTATATTCCTTAGAAGCTATTGAATTACCCTCTTATTTTAAATAGTAATGATGTCAAGTGTTAGCATTTATTTTATTGTGAGAAGGTATATGTGGTTCTTATAGTTATCTATATTATCAAATTTGAGATAGATCTATATTTTTTCACATCTAATAGGCTCTTTAGTTTATTTTTTATCCCTTCTACTATCATGTTCCTTTTGAGTGACTGTAATCACTTGTATAAGAAGGGGATAAAGAATTTTGGATTATAATAATTGGAAAATATCAAAGGAGGATTAAATTAAAAAAATAAATATTGATCTAAGTATTTTGAACCTTTTTAAAAAAATATTTTATATTTTATTTTATTTTATTTTATTTTAATTATTTATTATAAATTGGGATGAGTTTCATCAATACCATCCCTTAGTTATAAGAATCAATACCATTATTAAAACCAAATTTTAGTATCATAGAAAATGTTAAAGGTTAATTAATTATTAGTAACACTCATGAATGAACATATAAAAAAGTGTGGATCTCAACCTATGATCATAATTGTTGATGCAATTAGTTTCATAGCCTATGATTTTTGGGAAATGTATTTCTTCTTTAGGTTTGTATAGTTTTCACGTTTAATGTGTTCATGTGAGGTATATTTATCTTTCCACTACTAAAAAAATTTTAGAGCCACACTTGATAAATGAAAAATACATAACCTAAATGTTATAAAAATTTTGATATATTCATATCATTTAAAATTAATTTAAGACTCACATAAATCATTGATGTAAATCATGATGTTGTGATCAATCTACTTAAAGGTAATTCAGAGTAGTGGGTTTATACTCAACCACTATATGAAATTTCAAATTCCTTATGCTCTATTCCAATTGACCCCTTAAGAATTATATATCTTTATATCTTATGTAAAATTGATTTGGACACATAAAATCATTCGATGTAATGTGGTTAATGTCTTCAAAATTGTATGAGGTAAAAATTTAAATAAATTAAACGATTATTATGAATAAGATTAATTGAGTATTTATATGATATATACTATTAAACTATTGTAAATATAATCATATAGGTCATATATGTGATATATATAATGTTAATGGTGAGAATAAGTATAAAATAATTCATTAAATATATAAGTTTTATATTCATCCAATAATATTTTCATTAATTAGGAACATTATTGATAAAATATATAGGTTGTGTGTAGTTGGGAATTGATAATATATCTTGTGCTAGATGGGAAGGTCAAAAATTATCAAATTGTGAATATTGGGAAACACATTTCTAGGTAATCCATTATAATTGGATCCTTGAGTCTTGGTTTTCAGAAAATTTTTATGATTAATTCATAAATATTTTTTTCAATAAATACCCAAGAGTTGTATTTGATACAATTAACATGATTTGTTTTCCAAAATATATATTTTTTTAAGAGATTGGATTTTCTTTTTTAAGACATAGAATTACAAATCAGGGCCAACTAAATTTATAATAGTGAGAGTTATTATTATTATTATAGGAATATATTTAAAAAATACAATATTGAATAAAAATATAAATGATACTGATAATGGCACATTTTTTGTTTTTTATATCCATGGCATTAACCACATTCTGAAATTTATCAATAAGATCAATCCTTGAGAATGAAATAGTTAATAGTAATAATTTCATTGATTGATATCCTAATTTGAGACAATTTCTCAAACAATGGGAGATATTATATATCCTATATCATCCTAGACTATATGAGAATTATTCTACTACCTCACAATATTGGTAAAATGTATATTAAAAGTATCGTAAGGATTCATATGACATATTTTTTTGGTGATATCTAGTATTGTTTCCAAGCTTCAGAATCTATATAAATATAGGGAATCATTCAATGTGATTGAATGGATTAAAAAATCAATGAATCATAGGTGTAAATAATTATATATAATATAGATCTATTTATCTAAAAAAAATAATTGGTATTAGATATTGAATGTTCATCATATAGTTGTGGTAATGTGCAACTTCTCAAATAATAGTGAAAAATAATTAAGGAAGAGGTGGATCTATAAGTTAGGAATGGAGAAAGAGTTTTTTCATTGTTTATAGAGACTGTTAATTTTTTTTATTCCTGGTATATTGTCATTATTTATATATAGTTGTTATCTTATACCATCTATAAATAGGAATTTGAGTTATGTATATTCCCTATATAGGGTGAGATTTTAATATGTAATAACAAAAAACTATTGTTTTATTTATATGAATGAAATATTTTATGGTTTTTATAACATGTTTAATGGATTATATATATTGTATCATGAAAATAAAATCTAAAATGTAACTAAATTTAAGTCAAAAATTAATCATTTTAATTCAACATATTTATATCATTTTAGCTAAGGTTATATAAATAAGAATGTCATTCAATGACTCCATAATTTTGGATTTATGGATTCAAATGATTATGAATCATTTGATGTATTTGAACCTTATTTATTTGTTAAAATAACCAAATTTCCTTTTAAGGGTGAAGATAAAGATAATAAATTATTATAACTCGTACATATTGATGTATGTGGTCCTATAAGTATAGTAGTGAAAATTGGATTTCAGTATTTTATTACTTTTACTCATGACTTCAATATATATAGGTATAGTTATCTTATGAATGATAATTATTAATCATTTTAAATTTTTAGAGTTTTAAAAAATGAAGTAAAAAAATAAAATGTTCAAAAGTATTAAAATACTTTGATTTGATCATTGTGGATAATATTTGAGTCAATAATTTCATCATTATATAAGAGATTATGGTATAGTATCACAACTCACTCCACCTTAAATACCACAGTAAAATGGTTTATCTAAACTAAGAAATAAAACTCTATTGGATATAGTTAAATCTATGATGATTCATGCAGACCTATCTATTAAATAAATCAACTCCAATAGCCTAGAGTTGGTAGTTACTTTATTAAATTGGAACTAGATACAAGATATTTCATCCTCATAGACTGAATAGTTTATTATAGATGGTAAACTAGATATATACCTGAATATCACAAAAATTTGATTCATAAAATACAACATATTATTTTATTTGAGAAAATCATTATTATCTCTAGAAAATCCTTTCATATTCACCATAATACACTTCCTGGTATCCTTGGATAAAGAAACAAAATATGGGTGAGCTCAAATGATCAGTAAGGGTCACATATAGTGGAATCTATCTTGATTAAATAAGGTATATTCAACATGGAAAGGTAAATAGCTGAAAAAACATGTCATTTAATAAATAACTTGATAATTAAAAATAATATTTTTGGAATAAATAATTAAAAAATAATTATATATAAATAATCACATAAGCTTGAAATGTATTCATGAATATCCTAACTGTTAAAATAATAACATAGACATCAATAATGGATTTCATAATGATGAAATGAATAATGTAGGAAGTATTAAAACAAATTAGTATGGCTTCATGCTAAGAAATAATGAATATATCATCACAGTTTCATGCCAAGACATAATAAAAAAACCATCAATGCATCTTTCCATGAAATCTTGTATAAATGGCTAAATAATCAGACAAATACTCAAACTATTTTCTATCATGAGACCTACAGATCAATCAAGGGATAATTTAATTTTGATTCCCACCTATCACTTAATAAGTCTAATGCATTCATAATATGAATTAATAATAAAAATTAATCAATGTGACTTATAATAAATAATTGTCTATTTTTGAAAAACTATATACGGAATTCCAATACTTCCCCCTTTCAAGATGATCATAAAAAATCCATGGAAATAATGATGATGATATCATTACAAAATATCCCAATTATAAAATAATTAAAATAAAGTTTTATTGTCCTTTATTAATAAAAATACTATAAATATGTCATTATAACATTTTTTAGGAAAATAGCCTTATCACATTGAAATTTACTTTTTAAAACTAAAAAATTATGAAATATTAAAACAATATTATGAAAGAATCTTGGAAAATTTTAGTGTAAGATTAAAATAATTCATATTTCATGATGGTGTGAAATTATGTTCATGCAGAGTATATTAAAACAAATATTCTTTTAATATTTTTGGTAAAAATTCAACAAGTACCTCATTTGGAAAATTACAAGAAGATTCCGTTTAAAAAAATTAAAAGGTAAAAAAATTGTGAAAATATCATTAACAAATCATTTTTTAAATAATAAAAACATTATTTAAAACATTTTAATGAAAACATATACATTGAAGAAAAATATTCCCAACCAAGTAGAAAATTAAAGTCTATTCTCCTTAAAAATATTATTTTAGTATCTTTAGTACTTAAATAGAGGAAAATTAGAGGAAAAAATTTAATTTATTTAAATAACAAGAGGATAAAAAATATATTGTGTTTAATATATAATCGTCAAATAATTTCTCTAGTAGAGACATAAACATAAACAACCCTAAAAACTGATGATATTGTGAAATAAAGCATTACCGCGTTGGTCATTGTTTAATCCTAACCCCCATGAATGAGATAATTTAAAATGAAACATTAAACACCATGAATATAAAGGGATTTTTGATATAACATATAAAATTATAATTATATACACCAGATAAAATAAAATAGCGGTGAATATGGAATATGCATCAAAGAAACAAAAGTGAGATTAGAAACCCTTACCTCAGGTCTGACTTGCTTCATACATTTTTCAACATACTTTATAATAAATATATGTTTATTATATATATATTCCATAAACATGCTCATATATATTATACCATATATGATTTACTTATAACATTTTACAAAAATTTTGTTAACAATTCTTTATTAAAATCATTGTTCCTAGAGATAAACCCTTTATTTTTCAAATAAGTCTTGGTTTGGTAGTTTTGGTCCTTACGAATTTATGATGGTTCCATAATATCCATAATTTTAAAAATGATATAAATATAATATATATTATTTATATATATATTTATTCGTCCATAAAATTTACAGATAAACAATTAATTACATTGTTCATAGAGACAGTAGGCCGTACGTACGCATGAACATTGTTTACATTTTTCAATGGATGTAATGATAGAATGATTACGAATAATTCATCATTAAATAATAATAATATCATAAATAACATATATATTTATTAAATCCATAATTTTAACTATCTAATTAAATTGGTGATGAAAAATGCATTGCATTGCTACGTGGAGATGGTAAGTCGTACGTATGCACAAGCGATGTTTTCACATTCAATAGAATGAAAAAACATGTTGATAATGGTTGTTAAATTTTCTTGATAACAATTAATTATATTTAAAATAATTATTTAATTATTTTATAATGGAAAAGTGTATTTATAGTAGGTTTTATAATAAATATAATTGAAAATATTCGGTTAAGAGTTATACCTCATTTTTGAGAAATCTCTTTTGGATTACACATTAAGTATTAAAGGGGTGGTATTTTTTTAAAAAAAGTATTTATATGATGTGGTGAAGGAATATATTAAGGTATTATGGAAGTTTATTTACAATATATAACTATAAATATGTGTGAGGAATAGAGGAGGATAGGTTCCCTTTTATAAGTAAGGAGAGGGGTAGTCTTGGAATTTATTAAATTATAAAACTAATATAAATTATTTTTTATGGAAAAAAAGGGATCAAAATTGGTATAATTAATATTTAATATACATATGAGTCTAAATAATCACATTGAATAAAATTTTTACTCGTTTATTTTATATTTTCACCATTATCTCTTTTTTTACCCTTCATTAACCCTTTTGACAATTGCCACAATATAAATGTTTTTTACTCTTTAGGTCTCAAGAGATTTTCCATAAAAAAGAAAATTGACTCATAAATTGAAAATGGTTAATATTATAAACTATATCCCATTCAATTCGAAAAATATAGTATTTTATGACTTTTAAATAATTTAATAAAATATTTTTTATTATAAAATATCATTAATGTATTTTTTTGGAGATTCAGGAAATGTTATAATATAATATGTGACTAACTCATGTAAAATGTTTCAAGAAGTACAAATATTAAAAGATAAGGAATATATGCTCTAAATATAAACATAAAAGAAAATTTTTATAGATTTAGATATCATTTTAAACCTTATCTTTTGGTTTAACACCTTGGTTAACTAATTTTAACCTTAATCATGATAATAACTTTTTTGATATTAAGGGGTTGTAATTTACATTATAAGGATAAAATTAGGTCATAATTCATAATGGGTGAAAAATTAGACCATTTTTCAACCTAATTTTCCTATTTTAATATTTTATCATTTTAAATAGTTTAATAAAATATATTTAACATAAAATACTATTAGTGTTATTTTAATAATCATTCACATAATTTTACATTGAAAATGAAATGATAGTGATGAAATTAAAATATAAACTTTCATAACTTCTATAAAAATTTATATGTTTCTAAAAAAATCATGGAACACAGTAATTAATCCAAATTTTATTACTTTTAATATTTTAAAATTCATTTATTTTATTTTCCTATTAATTGAATTAATATTGTGTCAGTGTTGTGTAAACATTTAGGATAATTATTCAGTCACAAAAAATTAAAATCAGTTTACATAACAAAACTAAATTAATTAAGTTCTAGATAAAAAATTATATTAACAAATAAGTATATTCACTCACTTCTATTTCATGAAAACCTGTTTGATATGTTATTCTGAATTCTCTAGTCTTGTGTAAGAATTGAATGAGCATTTGGATGAGATTCATGTTATATAACTCAAAAAATAAAAACTATAAAACAAAATCATCATTTAAATTAAATATTTATGAAAAAAATAATTAAAATAATTTTTTATTATCCATTGTTATCATTAGGACACCAAATTTGACTTTTCCACTATTGTGCAAGCACATTATCAGTACTGAAAATGATTTCCATATTTATCATGAAATAAATTCAAATTTATATGTTTTGAATTATTTTAATCTAATATTTTTATTATATTATGTATAATTATTCATCCCATAAGTTTATAATTTTTTATATTATATTTATGTTTTGGTGATAACATAAAAGATATTGTATTTCATAAAAACATTATTTTTTACTTTTAACCAAAATTTTAAATTCTTCCAAAAAATATAAAAAAATAATAATAATATAAATTTGACATGATGAATCCAAAAATAATTTTAATTTTATAAAATTAATTTTCAATATGTTAAAAAAAACTTTTAATGTAAATGCATAAAATGAAACTAAAAATAATTTTTAGAAAAATGTGTTTTGAAGATTAAAAATGAAATTATTACAAAATCAAGTATATTGTTGATTCATATGTAATTAATTAGATTAATTATAACTAAATTTTAATTATATTATTTTGGTATAAAATTAAAAATATTTTTTGGATTTTAAAATTAATAGAAATTACAGTTTTACAAAAAATCAGTATTTTTCACTATTCGCTGAAAAATCAATCATTTCAAAAAAATCCAAAATTACACTGTAAGATAATTTTGATATTATGGTCTCAAAAATGATATTAATTTTAACTAAATTCTATTTATAAAATTATCAAAAATTAATTATAATATTCATTAATAAAAAAATAAATAAAACGTTTTTCAAGAAAACGTATTTTTTAAAGAAATAAATAACTTTTATAAAAATTGATTTCTTATTTCCTAACAAATACTAAATAAATATTTATTGAGTATAAAATTTATATATATTTAATAATTTGGTTAATTTTATTATTACACACAAAATTAATGGTTAAGTTATAACTATATCATTTAAATAACTATATTTTAATAGTATATCATGGATTATTTAAACTTGATGTTATGTGTAATGCAATATATCAAAAGAATTAAATTTATTTAAAGAGAAATATATTCTAAAATCTTAGGGTGTTAAAACTATATTTACTTTTAAGGTTATTATCTATTAAATTCATTATCTTGTTCTATCAAAGTTTATTAAAAATAAATCATAGGATATATGGAATGAGAAGTATCATAATTTGTATTTCATGAAAATTTAGGTTTATAAGAAATATATATGACATAATACATCAAGTAAAATAGAACCTAAATTATATAAATGTTTATTTAATGGTTATCCCAAAGTTATATTGTATTTTCATTTTTATAATCCATTAAACCATGAAGTGTTTATTTTCAACATACTATCATTTTATAAAGGTGATTTATTTATAAAATAATTAGTGATAATAAATTTTAACATGATATAATTTAAGATCCAAAAAATAATGTTAATAGTGATATTATTGATTTAGAAACCAAAGGGTTATAGAAAATTAATCAACTAAGTATACATAAGAACTATGAATGTCTAGTAAATTTCATCAAAAACCCAAGAGTTATGGATTTCTCATTTATGGTGAATGTGATGTAATGGTAATAAAATATAATGAATTATCAATACAAGAATTCATTATGAGTTCTTACTTTGATAAATAGTTAAAATAAAATAAATTTAAAATAGAATCGATGTATACTAATCTGGTTTGAAACCTGGTAGATCCACATGAAGGGGTAAAATCCATTAGGATTAAGTGGGTATTTTATAAGAATACTAACATGGATGGTAGAGTTTTTATCTATAAATATTTTTTAGTATCAAGAGGATTTAAACAAATTCATCATATTAAAATTGAATAAACCTTTTCTCTAATAGATATGATCAAATCCATTCAAATTATTTTAGTTACAGTTTCATATTATGATTGTAAGTTATATCAAATATATGTAAAAATCATATTACTAAAAGGGGATTTATTTGATAATTTATATATAATACATCTTGAAAGTTTTCAAGATCCCTGAAATTTTTCTTATATTTTTATGTCACAATGATACATTTATGGTTTGAAAGTGTTGGAATATTCATTTAAATGAAGTTATCAAAGAGTATATCTTTATCAAAAATTAAGATGAAACTTGTGTATATAAATTGGTTAGTGGGATCATGGTTGTATATCTAGTGATGTATATATATAACATACTTATCATTGGAATTTACACACCAATGTTACAATCTATAAAAAATGGTTGGTCATTTTATTCTCAAAAAAGGATCTTGCTGAATAAATGTTCATAATTAGTATAAATATATATAGATATATATCTAAAATAATTCTTTTCCTTAGTCAAAACTCATACATTAGTAAATTTTTAAAAAGTTTTATCATGGAAGACTATAAAAAAGGTTATTTTCCAATATTATATTGTAAGATTATTTCAATGACATAGTGTCCTTCAATTGTTAAAGGATAGGATCTCATAAGTATGATTCTATAAGATTTAGTAGTTGTACCAATCATATATACTATGTTGCATACTTATCCTATTGTATTGTATACATTAATAATTAAATGTAAATAATAATTAAATCAAGTGAAAATAATTAGGTAATCCTAAATAATATCCTTAAATATTTGATAAAAACTAGGGATGTATTATTAATCTTTGGTGGTCTGGAAGATCCCATTGTAAATTGTTACACTAATGCTAATTTTCAAAATTAAAATTATGAATTTAGATCTTATTAAGGATTTTTATTATTCCTGGATGGTAGAGTTGTGAAATATAAATGTTCCAGGAATCCAAAAAATTATAATTCTATAATAGAACTTGAATATATCACAACATCTGGTGTTCCTAAAGAATCTATTTAGATAAATAATTTCATTACTAAAATGGGGGTTATCTCAATAATCATGTATTCAATTTAACTATACTATGATCATAGAGTATTTTTATCACAAGGTAAGGAGATCAAGTCCCATTAGAGAACTAGACATATTATTTATCAATTTCATCTTATTTGAGAAATTATTGATATAGGTGATATTTATATTTTCCACTTTCTTATAAAGGATGATATTTTTGATCCCCTTAAAAATCCACTTACATAAAAATCATAAAATCCACACTAGATCTCTTTTTATTAGATACACGGGTGACTATATATAGTACAAGTGGGATATTTTTAATGTTTTTTCCCTAAAGTTAGTCATGAGATATTGTCTTATATATATTTTATATCATGTAATATATATTAATGGAAATTTTTTACCATTAATTTATTTATTTATTTGTATAACATATGATATGTTAAAATTAAAAACTCCCTAGAATATATGTATATATTAGCAGGTCATCTGTGATTGATGATCATCATATTTTATGATGATATATTGAAATTAGTATAAGTATGAGTACCTATATAAAGATAGTTTTGATCACTCATGGGATATAAGTTGGTGGAATTTTATTCATATTGACATATTTAAATTTCACATCATGGATTTTCAAATATGTGTCCTTTTTGTTACTTAAGTGAAAATTAGTTTTGGTTCATTTAATATAAGGTTTTCCAATAGGTTCCCCACTTCTGATTTTTCATACTTTGATACCTATCTATATTCATTTGAGAATATATCTTGATAAATGTTAATTGGGTATGACACTACTCAAGAGGAGGGGTTTGATTAACCAATATAGGATGTGTCATCCCATATAATGAGTTATGAAATCATGGACCTCAATTGAATTTTGACTAAGTGCATGGCCATGAAAAGACAATTACATGTGATGTAATTATATAAGATTTAGTCATCTATATAATTGATAAAATGTGAATTTATATGGGATTGACATTATCCTTGTTTATTTTCTTAGTCTTGATGTCAAGAAAAAATGAAATTTTCTAATACACATGAGTTGGATTCGGTCACACCAAAATCCTTAATAATTTGTTTATATGTGATGTGTTTCTAGATGTTTCTCTTAATTAATGATTATGAATGAGATTCATGATCATTTCTATCATTATAAAGGTACATTGGTGACACATATAAGGCAATGCTAATTTGGATATTTTGGACTAATGTAATTAGTTCATGTGTAAAAATATTTATGCTTATTATAAACACAAATAGTATTTTTGTATTGCATATTATAATTATTCAATTAAAAAATATTTATTTAATTAAATAATTAATGAAGTTTTATAATATAGATAATGAGTGTTTTGTATTATTATTAGATAAACTTGTAGAAATGGAAAATCTTAATAATATTTGGGCATGGACTTCGAGTAGTGGGCTTCCAGGGCACATTAAATGAGGGAAATTCATAATCCCACCTAAGTAGTACATTTGGGTGCCTCCTTTTATTTATTTAACCAAATTAGAGGCTCATTAATACGCCTTCAAATATTGATTTAGACTTAAGTCAATTTTATATGTTATTTAATACACTATATACACATTTGAGGCCATTTATTAAACCTCCTTTTATTTTCTATGAATATAGCATCCTTGGATGATATTGAATGTGTAACGTCCCGGATCTGGGTACCGCTCCACAGGTGCCCCAAACCTGTTTGGTCACATGACCTCAAGCGCATTTCCCCAAACGCTAGAGGCTGCCGACTAGTAGCGAGGGCCCAAGTTTGATAGCGGGGAAACTATGCCCTCATTTGTCAAAGTGTAGAACAGCGGAATAAAATATATAAACATACAACAGCGAAATCAGTAACCAATATTCAACTAAAATGGACAACTTAAGTATTAGAGAACCAGCCGTCATATTTATAATGATGTAGCATGTCACTAATTTTATGAAAGTAGCTAGAACAGGATACACTTCAATACAATAAAATACAACTCAAAGTACAAGGTACAACCAAACAAAACAATGCAGAGTAAACAAAATTCAGTAGTATCACAAGCCTAAGCTCAGTCCCATGCTCTCCTACTTTTCTAATACAATCAAGTACCTTTATAGGGACCCTTGACCTTATCCATACCTTTATAAATGTAATCTGTTTTGGCCGAAGACATGACCCAAACAGGGTGTGAGAAATAAATCTCAGTCGGCACCCACCAAAGGCATGTGCCCAACTATTAGTGAAAATATGCGACGGAAGTGTGAAAAAGTAAATGCAGTAAACTAGTAAGTACTCAAAAGTAAATATCACTACTAGTTTCATTACCATTTTTATTTTCATTTTTAACCATTTGATTAATTTAATAACATTCTGTGCTCATTAGACCCAAGCCCCCAGGACAATCAGGACCTTGCCCTCAGGCTAATATAATAAAACTTCACCCTTAGACTTTCCCTCAGGCTATTGAAGATTTCCTTTAGGCGTATGAGATATTTCCCTCAGGCACAGAATTCACTGCCCTCAGGCATAGGAAGTGTTTCCCTCAGGAGAAATAGAACATTTCCCTCAGGCTAAACAGTACCTTTCCCTCGGGCTAAACAACCAATGCCCTCAGGCTAAATAGAAATTTTCCTTCAGGCGCAAGTAAATGGTCCGAGCGCAAAGCATAAATAATAAATTTATATAGAATTCCTCTTAAGAAAATTTAATACACACTATAATCTTGGCATACCCTCGGGTATCCTGGCCAAATGGTTAAACAAAGGAACGCACCCCCGGGGTGGTCCTGAATCCAAGAAGTGATCCGAAACAATAGTTATACATGTTCTTTAAACTACCTATGCAATTATAGCTATTTAATTATGCAAGGCATCAACCATATGGCACCCCATTCATGGGTGTGTATCACAACGGTACACAAATTCACCACAACAGTTGGAAATAAACACTAGACCACCTACCGTGATCGTCTTTGATCGGTATACATAAACGACGCCTCCAGAAATGCCCAAAAATGACGTAGATCTAGGAAAAATGACAATGTGTTCAAACCTAAATAACTTTCCACTGGAAATGAATTGGAAAGAACTACACAAAGAGAAGAGAGGGCTTACCTGTGTAGTCCCAACGAGATTGACAGAAGAAGAAACAGATTCTCGGTGTGCGAGAAAGAGATCTCCAAAGCTTCGGCCGACCTCCCGAGCTCCTCTCTGGTGTTCTATGCTTCCTCTATGAAAAGAGGAGGATACTTCCCATTTTAAGTGAAAAAAATAAAATACATGGCGTGTACTCCCAAGTACATGGCGGGTAATTTCCATTTTTTAAACTGTTCTTCTGGCGGCTTCTCGCCAGCGTGGCACTATTCATCCGTCGACATGAGTATACGGCGTGTATTCCTAACCACATGGCGTGTACTGTCTATACAGCTAGCGGATGCCTCCACTACCTTACTATTCACTTGTCGACTGACTACACGGCGTATAAATACCCACTACACGGCGTGTAGTTAGTTTTTACACCTTCATCGCCAACAGGCCTACACTCCCTATGTACTCATCCCACACAAACAAAGTACATGGCGTGTGGAAAAGTACACATCGTGTACTTCCAAAATTTGGGATTTTTCCCCATTTTCCTCATTTTCTCAAAAAAACATAATCAAAAATGGAAATAAGAAACTCATACCTCAAAAAAAAGAACCATGTTCTTAAAAACTTCCCCCCTTAAAGAAATTTGTCCTTGAATTTCCCTTCCAAAGGTGGCAAAGATAAAGTTGAGAATAACTCTAGCCACTAAGCATGTAAGTTAGTCTCCCGCTCCCAGGTTTCATCTTGCACTAGGCCATGCTACCATAGCACCCGTATGAGAGGAACTGACCAGCCTCAGAGAACCTTCATGCTTCTATCGACAATACGAATCGGATGCTCCTAAAAGGATGCATCGGCCTAAATCTCAACCTCTTCAAGATGAAATACGTGCGACGGTTCTGAATGATAACGGTGCAGCTGAGATACATGGATGACGTCATGCATGGCCTGGTACCTCTGTGGTAACTGCAACCGATAGGCAACCACCCTGAATCTCTCCAGAATCTCAAACGACCCTACATACCTCGGTGAAAGTTTACCCTGTCTCCTGATCCACCTGTGTCCCAACCTCGGTGAAACACGCAAGAAAACCTGACCCTCGATCACGAACTCTAAGGGTCAGCTGTGGCGATCAGCATAAGATTTCTGATGAGACTGTGCAGTACCCATCTGCTTCTGGATCAACTAGACATACTCTGAAGTCTCTTGCACGAGTTGTGGTCCCAATAATGTTGCCTCACCTATCTCCAACCAGCACAGAGGTAACAGGATTGGCCTGCCATATAAAGCCTTGTAAGGTGCCATCTCAATAGTTTCCTGAAAACAATTATTATAGGAAAACTTAACCTGGGTATATGCTTCTCCCAAGATCCCTCAAAGTCTAGGACGCATGCGTGCAGCATGTCCTCAAGCACCTGTATTGTATGCTCTGACTGGCCATCGGTCTGAGGGTGGTATGTTTTTCTCAGAAGCACCTGTGTACCCAGTGCCCTCTAAAAACTCTACCAGAAATGAGATGTAAAGTGGGTGTCCCTATCTGAAACAATAGAATGAGGTACCCCATGAAGACGTACTACCTATCGGATATAAAACTTCCCGAGCTCGTCAACTCCAAAGGTCTCCTTGATCAGAAAAAAGTGAGCTACCTTTGTAATTTTGTCCACAACAACCCACACGACATCATTGCATTAAGGTGACCTCAGTAACCCAGTCACAAAATCCAGGGCGACGTCATCCAATTTCCACTCCGGAATGGGTAACTGGTGTAACAATCTAGCTAACCTCTGATGCCCTGCCTTCACCTACTGAAAGGTTGAACATCTCATAAAAAAACCAGCTACTTAATTCTTCATACCCGGCCACTAGTACTGATGCCTCAAGTCAAGGTACATCTTGGTAACTCCATGATGTACTGCCTAAGATAAATCATGAAACTCCTGCATCATCTCCTCGTGTATATCCACTGGAACCCACACTCATCCATGGAAACGCAGTTCCTTGTCATTGCCTATAGCCCATCCAGGAGGCGGTTCCTCACTTTCCACCATCTCCCATAGAACTAGGCCTTCTGAATCTGATAGTTGTCTCATCCTCACTCTCTCCAAGAGGTTAGAAGTCACAACTAAGGATGAAATATATTTCTTCCCCTGACTGTCATGAAAATTCAAATGCATCTTAGAGAACAAATCCATAAGCTACCACTCACAACTGACCTCCTGCACTGCTTGTCTCTGAGTCTTCCTACTCAATGCATCAACTACTGCATTACCTTTACCAGGTGTATAGGTAAACTCAAAGTCGAAGGACTGAAGGTATTTGACCCACATTCTTTGTCTCAAATTCAAGCCACGTTGGGTAAAGATGTATTTGAGACTTTTGTGGGTAGTGGAAACCACAAAACTTTATCCCAATAGATTATGCCTCTAACAGCGTAACGCATGAACAACCACAGCCAACTCAAGATCATGTGTTGGGTAATTTATCTCATGTGGCCTCAAATGTCGAGACCCATATGAAACTACTCAATCTCCATGCATCAACATATCTTCTATCCCAATACCTGATGCATCACAGTAAACTATATAGCTCTTCCCTTATTCTGGAAGTATCAGGACTGGTGCTGATGTCAACCTTCCCTTCAACTCTTGAAAGGCTTTCTCGTAAGCTTCTAACCAAACAAACTTCACAACCTTCTTAGTCAAACCTGTAAACGGTGCTACTAAGCGGGAGAAGTCCTGTATAAAGAGCCTGTAGTACCCAGCCAGACCCAATAAAATCTATATCTTAAACACATTCTTAGGCTACTCCCAGGACACTACTGCTCTCACCTTCTCTGGGTCTACTGCAACTCATTCCTCTGAGATGATATGACCCAGGAAGTGTATATAGTCTATCCAAAAGTGGCACTTTGAGAGTTTAGCATATAGTCAATGCTCTCTCAGTGTACTCAATACAATCTCAATATGGGTAACATGGTCGTGTCTAGTATGAGATTACACCAAGATATCGCCCATGAAGACTACCACAAAATAGTCTAGATAATGGTGGAACACACGATTCATCAGAGCCACGAAAACTACTGGCATGTTCATGAGTCCAAATGGCATAACCAAGTACTTGTATATACCATATCTACTCTGAAAAGCTGTAAGCGGTATGTCTGATGGTCTAACGCATAACTGATGATACCCGAATCTCAATTCAATCTTCTAGAACACTTGTGCTCCTCGAAGTTGATAAAAAGATCATAAATCCTTGTTAAGGGATATTGGTTCTTAACTATCAACTGGTTCAGCTTCTGATAATCCACACAGAGTCTGAGGGTACTGTCTGCCTTCTTAGCAAACAAGACAGGTGAACCCCATGGTGAAGTACTGGGTCGGATAAAACCCTTTGCATGTAACTCCTCTAAATGCCTCTTGAGCTACTTCGAATCTGGTGTGGCCATCTTATAAGGAGTAATGGACACCGGTGCTACCTTTTGAACAAGATCAATATAGAAATCCACCTCTCGTTCTGGAGACAGACCTGAAAAGTCATCCGGGAAGACATCTCTGAAATGATCAACTACTGGAGGAAAATCCTTCTAAAAAGTTCTCTGGTCATCCAGATATAAACTCACAATCTGGGCAGTCACACCGCCTCACCCATGATTCTCTAGTCCTGCTCGGCTCGCCTGGACATCCCATTCACCTTTGTATAGAAACTGTCTGCCCTCTGGTGATGTGAAACTCACGCTGCGACGATAACAATCTACAAAGGCTCGAAAGGGTACCAACCAGTCCATACCAAGAATGACATCATAGATCCTCATCCCTAGGACATAGAGGTCCTATAGAAAGTGACACCCACCGACCTCAAGGGGAACTCCTTTCACTGATGCACGCCTGCCTTCTTCACTCCCAATGGAGTGTCTAGCATCATGATATCAGAAAAAGAAGAAACAAAAGTCCCAAGGCTCTCCACAACAGGCACAGATATGAAGCAATGTGTAGCACATGTATATAAAAGTGAAGAAGATAAAACAGAAGAAACTAGAATAGTACCTCTGACAGTAGAAGGTCTGGGAACCTGATCCTGTTGGGTCTGTTGCACTACATATGCCTTCCCAGTGTCGTGGCCCTACGATACGTCCTGGCTACCCTAATCTATCCCGCCCTGTTGCCTTTGAGATCCCGGTGCCTGGCTACCGTGGCCATAACCACCATCTCTGCCTACACGCCCTAACGTATTCCAGTTTCCTGACTGGTAAGAAGCTGTCGGTCCTGCTCCCGTGCGCGGAGTCTGCACAGAACCCCTCTAACTAGCCACTAGTATAAATTCCCTACAAAAGCGCTGGAGATGACCAATATTGCCACAATCTCGGCACTCCAATAGGTCTCGGGGACACTGAGGTCTCTTGTACCCCTCTCTACCACACTGGTAGCACATAACCGGGCCACCTATAGAAGTATTCTGGATAGTACTACCATTGTGAGAGAAATCCATCTGTCTCTTCCTCTTACCGGTAGAAATAGTACCATAAACTGGTGTCGAACTACCCTGGCCCACACCACTAACTTCCCGAAAGTTCCTCTCAGTAATCAGTTCCTGGTTCATAATAGCATGTACCGTAGGCAACCTGAAAATGTTCACCAGTGCTCGGATGTCATACCGTAGACCATCTTCAAAGCGTCAAGCCCTCAGCGTCTCATCTCCCTCTAGAACTGGTGAAAAACACTGAAGCTCGGTGAATCGGGAAGAATATTCCATCACTGCAGATTCATGAACTCTCGAGCTCGATCTGCCCGTAATGTCTTAGGAAAGAAAAATTCAAAGAAGAATGCCTGAAAATCATCCCACGCCATGTCTTTGTGATGCTCTGACTGGGTGGTAACATCCCACCACCTCTTGGCGGAATCCCGCAGCATATAAGTCGTGATCTTGACCCTCATCCTTGGAGGCATCTCAAGATGATCGAAAATAGTCTGCACTGAATCCAGCCATGACTGTGCAGCCTATGGTCCACCATCCCCTGAAAACGTAGGCGGATGCTGCTGCTGGAAGATACGAGTTATCTCTTCCATAGATGGGGTGGCCTGCGGTGCTCCCTAGAAGGTCTGTATAAACTGCATGAAGCCTTCACAGAACTACACATATGCACCTGCATCTGGTATAACGGCTGGCGCCGCATTTCGCTCTGCTAGAGGATTCATTGGTAGCCCATGGCCTACCATCTCTGGAGTATAATCGTTGTCGCTCTCCTGGCGAACAACTCGAGGTCGTCTCGGCAGCATGACTCTACAAGGTCAAAGCACACTATAGATTTAAGTTTTTCAAGTTCTGAAAAAATGGAGTGTAAGAAGAGAATAGGAGAAAGAAAGCGTTTAAGTTTCTCACAATAAGACTACACGACATGTATAAAAACTACACAGTGTGTACTTTATTTTTCTTCCCCTGCCTGAGTCCTTCTACATGGCTTAGCCACACGGCTCTCATTTGATCGAGATTACACGGTGTGTAAAACATAAACTCGTCGTGTACTGTTTAATTTATAAATTCTCGTGTCGTTCATGACACGGCCGACTACTTGGCTTGACACTACACGGCGTGTGACACCCGCACACGGCGTGTGACACCCGCACACGGCGTGTGACACCCACACACGGCGTGTACACAACCTGTTTCCCTAGACACATGGACAAGTCCACACGGTCTCTCACCAGTCAAGACTACACGGTGTGTCCCATGGGCACACGGTGTGTACTAGGTAGGGTAACACTGACCCGTGTTGTTAGTGACATGGCCAGGTACCTGGGTCAGACTACACGGTGTGTTCAAGGTAGACACGACATGTATGTCTTGAGGTTTTCTCCGTCTGTGTTGTTAGTTATGCGGGTGGTCTCTGGGTCAACACTACACGGCATTTAAAATCGGTACATGGCGTGTTTTCCCAGGCCAAGCCCTACCCTGTGTCCCCACCCACATGGCCTATGACATGGGAAGAGACTACACGGCTTGTACTTAAAATTTTCCTTTTTCTTCCTGAACATAAGATTAGACGACATGTAATCAAAACTACACCGCATGTATTCTGGGTTTTTCCAGATAGTAAGCCTCAGAAACTACTCTAGAGCCTAGAAAAACACTGAAACAACACCTAAGTTCCAAATTCCGATCCGTGAGGGCCCATACTCCCGGTGAATCAAATCTTTGAATCTTATACGTGTTATAAATGAAGTAAACATGTTAATGATCCACCAAAATCCGGTCGTTGAGGGCTCATACTCCTTAAGAACCAAAGTTTTGCGTTCATTATATCAAAACCTCACACAAATACACCCTATCCAAATAGAAGGTATTTATCAAAGCATCTATCACAACAGTATGCTTTTCTAGCACAAAAACTATCACAACAACATGCAATTTCTAATGCACCTACATGGCATGGAAGAATGCATGACATGTGATTTTTAGCCTGTGCCTAAATGATTCATGAGATGGCATACCCTCATCTCATCGGGTTTCAACTAAATAGATCCCAGTAGATAAAAATATAAACAAAACACCACAAGTGTGTCACACAATGGTGAAAATAAAATCAACTGTAAAATTGAAAAACCAGAACAATTGAAATTACGAGGTAATTTGGATTTTCCTTGTACATGGGTTAGCTACTCCCGAGCACAACTTATTACCAAATACCAATTTCGTCTTATCCCTAACTATAGGCTCCAAATAGTAAGTCAAAGAAAATAAACTTCTCTGATACCACTTTGTAACGTCCCGAATCCGGGTACCACTCCACGGGTGCCCCGAACCTGGTTGGTCACATGACCTCAAACACATTTCCCCAAACGCCAGAGGCTGCTAACTAGAAGCGAGGGCCCAGGTCTGATAGTGGGGAAACTATATCCTCATTTATCAAAGTGTAGTGCAGTAGAATAAAATATATAAACATACAATAGTGAAAGCAGTAACCAATATTCAACTGAAATGGACAACTAAAGTATAAGAGAACCAGAAGTCATATTTATAAAGATGCAGCATGTCACTAATTCTATGAAAGCAGCCATAACAGGATACACTATGATACAATACAATACAACTCAAAGTACAAGGTAAAGCCAAAAAAATAAGTCAGAGTAAACAGAACGCAGCAGTATTGCAAGCCTAAGCTCGGTCCCATGCTCTCCTACTCCTCTACTACAATCAAGTACCTGTATAAGGACCCTTGACCTTATCCATACCTTTATAAATGTAATCTGTTTGAGCCGAAGACATTAACAAAAGAGAGTGTGAGAAATAAATCCCAGTAGGCACCCACTAAAGGCCCGTGCCCAACTGTTAGTGAAAATATACAATGGCAATGTGCAAAAGTAAATGCAGTAAACTAGTAAGTACTCAAAAGTAAATATCACTACCAGTTTCATTGCCATTTTGATGTACATTTTTAACCATTCAATTAATTTAATAACAATCTCTACTCATTAGAACCAATCCCTCAGGCCAATCAGGACCTTTCCTTTTGGCTAATATAATAAAACCATGCCCTCAGGCTTTCCCTTATGATATCAAAGATTTCCCTCAGGCATACGAGATATTTCTCTCAGGCATAGAATTCACTGCTCTCAAGCATAAGAAGTGTTTCCCTCAGGCGAAATAAAACATTGCCCTCAGGCTAAACAGTACCTTTCCCTCAGTCTAAAAAACCAATGCCCTCAGGCTAAATAGAAATTTGCCCTCAGGTGCAAGTAACTGGGCCGAGCCCAATGCATAAACAATAAATTTATATATAATTTCTCTAAAATAAATTTAATACACATTATAATCATGGAATACCCTCAGGTATCCTGGAAAAATGGCTAAACAGAGGAACGCGCCCTCGTGGTGGTCCTGGATCCAAGCACTGATCCCAAACAATAGTTATACATGTTCATTAAACTACCTATGCAATTCTAGGTATTTAATTATGAAAGGCCTCATCCATACGACACTCCATTCATGGGTGAATATCACAATGTTATACAAATTCACCACAACAGTTGGAAATAAACACTAGACCACCTACATTGATCATCTATGATCGGTATACGTGAACGACGCCTCCAGAAACACCCAAGAACGATGTAGATCTGAAAAAATACAACAACACGTTCAAACTTAAATAACATTCCCTCTGTAAATAATTGTAAATAACTACACAATGAGAAGAGAGGGCTTACCCGTTCAGTCCCAACGAGATCGACGGAAGCAGAAACAGATTCCCGGTGTGCGAGCGAGAGATCTTCAAAGCTTTGGCCGACCTCTCGAGCTCCTCTCTGGCATTCTAAGCTTCCTCTGTGAACAGAGGAGGCTACTGCCCATTTTAAATGAAAAAAACAAAATACAAGTTATGTAATCCAAATTAAATGTCGTGTACTTTCCATTTTTAAAATTGTTCCTCTGGCGGATTTTCACCAGCGTGGCACTATTCATCCGTCAACATGAGTACACAACGTGTATTCATGACCACAGGGCATGTACTGTCTACATGGATGGCGTCTACCTCCACTGCCTTACTATTCACTTTCTCATTGACTACACGGTGCATAAATACCCACTACATGGCGTGTAGTCAGTTTTTACACCATTCATCACCGACAGGCCTACACGCCCTGTGTACTCATCCCACACGACCAAAGTACTTGGAATGTGGAAAATTACATGGAATGTACTTCGAAAATTTGGGATTTTCCCCCATTTTCCTCATTTCCTCAAAAAAACTTAAGAAAAAATGGAAATAAGAAACTCATATCTCAAAAACAAGAACCGGGTTCTTACAAAATGTCACTCTTTATATAAATAAAAAGTAGTAGGGGTGTTAGTATTCATTATTTTATGGTAGGGAAAAGGTGGAACATATGGGTGTCTATATTTCCTCATCTTATAGAGTTAGTTTTCATTATCCAGTAGGTTTTCTATTTTTCTTCACATTCCTTATTCTATCCTTTTCCTTTAGAGTGACTAAAAACACATGGATAGGAATATGATACCACTAAGGCATTTGTTATTAGCATTATATATGGATATCAAAGAAGGGTTTAATTCTATAATTCAATCTTGATATAAATATTTCATACCTTTATATAAATTTATTTTTATTTTATCATTACAATATTTAATTTTTCATTATTTTTTATGATCTTCGACAGGTTTTATTAATAATTACATTGTGTTCTGAGTGTTGGTTTCGTTATTATACCTTTTTCATGATAAAATAAAATAATTTTCATGAATAAATAAATATTTCACTATTATACCCTTATTACAGTGGTATATTAATTTCTATTTTATGTTATTAAAGTGATTAATTATAATTAAGAAGAGATAGAATGAGAATATAAAAGTTATAGTTAATTAAGAATGTAATAAAAAAATTAAATAACTAGAATATTTACTTATTGTCCTTCATCATAATAAAATATTTAAGACTCCTTGGGAACATAGGCACCCAAACATGAAGATGAATTTTAGGGGAAGATATTTGGGAAACTTTTGGGTAGAGAACATAAATTTAGGTGTTTTTTAAAATGGGTGGAGGGGAAACTATTTACGGGTTGAATCAAGGAAAATTTATTTTAAAACATGATATGGATGAATGGAAGTCTATGATTATCATTGGAATTAGGTAGGTTTGGTAATTTAAATGATTTAGGTGAGTTAATGTTTCCTAAAATAGTAAAATAAATTTTTACACCATTAAAAGTTCTTCTAAAATATATGAATATCAATTAACATAGTTAAATATCCTATCATATAATATTTACCTTATTCTAACATATTTAACTCTTTACTATAATAATTATTCTTTACCAAAAATATAACATTTACCCTCTAACATAAATTTGATATCCTAATAAAATATAGGTCATCAATTTTAATAAAATAAATTTGTCTTTTAAATATAAACATATAATACATAGAAAAAATAATTTATAGAATAAAAACAAATCCTTGATAATGAATGGTTTTATTTATAATTCTTATAATTCCATGGTTATTACATGGAGGTTAACTATTTATTTATAAATGTAGAATTTTTTATTTATAAAACATTAGTCAACTCTATATAATAATTATATGGTGGTTATAACAACTTTGGCACATCTATTGACTATATATATACTCAATGACTATATAAAATTCAAATTACCTTTTTCCTATTTTTATATATTAACTTACATTCTTCTTTAAAAATATTTAATCATATTCTATTAATAAATAATTAAAATAAACATCAATATTCTAACAAATCAATATTTTTGTAGTTATACTTAACAATATGATTTCCATGATGAAATATGAGGAATAATATTTCAAATTTATATTCTATGCATTTACTTGTTTTTGTTACCCAATTATTATTTTAATAATTTTGTTCCATATATAATTATTTTAATTCTTTAATATTTGTTTCCTTTTTATTATAATATTATACTTTAAATAAATAATTCATTATTAATTTAGATCTATATTTTCTTTGGAACTAGTGACTTGATTATGACACACATAGAATAATTTTCTTACTAAAATTTGGGATGTTATAACCCACTTACTTTAAAAAATAACACTTGAAATTTCATAACTCAAATGTGAAAAAATAAAGGTCCTTTTTTAAATACATCTCTGATTTTTCATTTCACTTCGTCTTACTTATGAATTTTCATAGAACTTTGATATGGTAAGTGGTCTTGTTTCATAGGGATTACTCTATATGTGCCAATAACTTCACTTATTGTTATCATAAGAGATATCATGATATAGTTATGAAACATAAAATTTCATTACATATGATTTATTTAGAATTTACTTCATCAAAAGTGATGCATAAAAATCGTGTGCACTTGTGAGAGGTTTAGTGGAATTTTTAATCAATAATTTACATTTTTCATATGATCAATAATCTTAAAGGGGCTGATATATCTAGGGTTTAATGTGACCTTATTCCCAAATCTCATGAAACTCTTACTTGATGATATTTATTGGAATTTTTTTCTATAATATCAAACTATAGAACTCCTCATATGGTGTCATTTATATTCCTGAGTGGAAACTATTATTTATAAGAACAATAATAGTAGAATATATTGATCTCAAAATCCTTAAAAATATATAAAGTAATATCTAACTATACACTAAAAATTATTAATGGTTATTTTATATTAATAATCAATTTGGGAATGATAAGTAGTGAAAATGTATATTTTTTTATGAAATTCATTTTAAAATATTATCTAAAACATTATGGTGAATGGTTAATTTTAGTATAATAAAATTGAAATTAGTGATCCAGGTATATTTACCTATTACTTTATATTTATCTTATTATATCAATCGAATGATAAAAACTCTAAAATATAAATAAATTAAATCAAATTTGTAGGATTATTTTCTACAACTCAATCCATATTTTTGAAGCATTGTTGTATATCAGAAACTCTTCTCTAATTGAGTACAGTGTGAGAAAATGTGGGGTGACTAACTTGTTTTTTAGATACTTTAATTTTTATCCATGTTATTCAATAAAGATAAACTATACTCCCTTCTATACTAACATGGTTTCTAGATTAGACATTTAAAATAAATTATTTCAGAAAGCATTGAGAGTATTCAACTAATATAAGTAAATTATGGATCTCTATCATAAAACTTTGTCTGGTTTATTTTTTAATCACCTCTATCTTTGAGGGATCCATGGATATACCCTCACTTGTAATCACATTACCCAATAATGATACCTTCTCTAGGTAAAATTCATACTTTTTTAATTTATAAACAATTTATCCTTTCTTAAAGTATTCATCACAATCCTCAAATGCTCCTTATATTATTATTTTCTCTTATAATATTTAAAATTTCATCTATAAAGACTAACAAAATTTTATCATTATAATATAATATTATTTTATTAAGTAAATACATTAATATTTTGGAGAAGTTTTGAGTTTTAAAGACATTTCTATGAATTTATAGTGTCTATATCTTATAGAGAAGACTATCATAGGTATATCCTCTATTTTATCCCTTAATTGATGATATTTATATGAAATATAAACCAATGAGAGGTATTGAGCCCTACTAAATTGATCAAATAATTCCTTTATATGGGGTATGTGGTATTTTATCTATATTAAGATTATGATAAGTTCATAATAATCAATAAAAACACACATTGATCCATCCTTATTTTTAAAAAAATAAGTATGATTTACCCTATGGTTAATCACTTTGAAATATAAAACCCTTGTATAAATTCCCTTGTAGTTTCTTCTTCAGTAATTCAAATTCAATAGGTGTAATTATATATTCTCTCTTTGATATAGGCATAACACAAGGTATACATTCAATTTATAATTCTACCTCCTGATATATGGTAAGGATTTAAATATTTTTTTGGAAATAAATCAACATATTCCCACATAATTGGTATATATTCAATATTAATTTCTTCTTCAACCATTTTTTATAAATATCCCTCATTATTGGCTAGTAATACTATTATTGATGAACAATTTGTATTGGAAGTTACTTTCATAGACATAATATGATGGGATGATTTGAGATATGAAATTATATTTCCATATCCCAGTAATTAATATAATATCTATGTAGATATATCTAATATTTGATGTCTATATTAGTTTAAACCACTAATATATGTCATATTCCAAAAACTAGATGATCCAGATAACTCTTTAATTCTTGAATCATTAAAAATATATTTTATTTCATATTGATTTATTATTTGGTAATTAGTGAATTAGAAGACCCTCTAAAGGATGATGGTTTTTGTTCAATGAATGACTCAATAGAGTGTTCTTCCTTTATTGGTGAATTTAAGAGATTAAAATGGTTCATGTTGTTATTCATAATCTATGACAGTTGGGTAATCACATCTATGATATTTTTCACACTATCTCTTATCCCATTTAGTTATTTTTAGCACAATCATTTCATTTTCTATCATAGTTTTTGTTCACTCAGTTCCTATTATTTCAAACCATTAAATAAAACCAAAATGGTTACTTTGAATAATGAATATATCCAATAAAATAAGAGTAATAAATCATATTATTTTTAAGATGATACCTTTGTATAAAATTTACACAGAAAAAAAAATAAAAGGTGCCTCCTAGTACTCTATCTAAGTGATATTTGAAATAACTCAAACTGACAATCGATTATTTATTCATAAAATTTTTTTAGTTCATCTATCCATATCCTAAATCCCCAAGAAACCCACTTACCCATGTGATTCCTACAAAAATCCATACATACATTTCCTTGGGAGCATTTTGTACATTACTTATTTTTTTAATGTATCCATACAAATTCATTTTGTCTATTTAAAAATAAAACAACTAGACATTAAGTGGGAACCATAAACCCTTTTAAATTATAGACCATATTCCTCTTAAACCCATTAAATTAAAGAAAACAAAGATAGACCATCCAAATTGAAATAATTTAAAAGATGGATGATCTGGCAGGTGAAAGCTGAGACAGTGCCTTGAGGTTAGTGCCAATGAAACACACATCTTCTTAGACTATCATTTTCCTCAGTATATTCATATGTTTCTAACTCTAAAAACATAAAACATTTATAAAAACAAACCCATGATGTATTACTACTGAGATAAACACTGGATCTATATCCTCTATATCCAAATATAGGACCTCAACCATGAAATAACTATACAAAAATAAAAATGATAAAATTAATTCCACAAAAACAAGAACAATCATAGTCTCATAAAATTTATTCATAATTTTAATTAATAAATTTTTAGGTTGAAACACTATAAGCCTCCTTCAGTGAACAATACAAGATAAAAATAAACCAACTTAAATGAAACAAACACTACCGCAAGACTGATCTTCACTACTTCAACCAAACCATTCCAAAAAAATCATCCACCATCATCGAACCAATCATTAAAAATAACCAATACCACTACAAGAAAATGATTGTAAAACCATCATCAAACCAAATGAATAGATCTAAACAAAAAGGAATGGATGATTATGAAGTTATAACCAACCATTATCACCACCATACTCCCAAACCATCATGTTCTCTATTCTTCTTAACACGGATGGGGTTACACATAGTGGGATGGAATGAAAGATAGTGAATGAGAGCAGTGAAGGTAAAACAAATTTTGGGACACATGAAGAGATTATCCTTATAATCTTCCCAAAATATGATCCAAAAATAGAAAATCTCTATCATGTTTGATAGAATATTGAGTCTCACATGGTGGTTAAGTAGTAGCAGTAGTAGAAGGAAATGAACAATGTTAGACTAGATAAAAAACATGAAGCCCAAACCCATAGAAATAAGAATGAAATGAAACCAGACTTTATATCCAACATAATCCCACACCACTAGAATACTCCCTCACGCCTAACCAAAACTCAAGGGAATGGTATAAAAACCCACCCCCTTCAATTATAAAAATAAAATTATAAAAAATATTTAATAATAATTTCTCCTAAATTTTTTTTCTTTTTGTGAAACCCTTATGAAAAAAATTAAATAGAGACAACAATTATACCCCAAAAACCTATGATTGAAATTAAAATAATGAAGTTCAAATACAAATTTCATCATGAGAAAACCCTTACATCTTTTATTATATCCTTTTTAGGAAAATAAAGAGAATAAGAATGTTATTAAACCATGAAATGGAAATTCAACCACCCACTATACACCACCATAGAGGGGAATAATGTCTATATTGATAGGATAAAAAGAGAGGTTGACATTGCTGAGTGAGGGAGAAGAAGAAGAGGAAGATCTGTAGAATTAATAATTCACATGAGTGGATCTCCCATAGGAAAGATAATGGGGATTCACTCCCAAAACAAAAATAAAAAAAAATTGGAACACTAATCTAGAGGGAGAGATGAAGATATATGTGATATAAATCTTTCTTCATTTTTGTTGAATTATTCAAAAAAATAAAAAAATATGTGATTAAAAAACCATTTAAATGTTGAAAAATTCATGAAAAACTCATGTTGAGAAACTCATTCAAAAATTCGAAGGTATTTCTAAGAATTCTTATTTTTATTTAATTCCGTAAGGTTTCATATATTAATTTATTTAGTTAATTTTATAATCCTTTTAGTTTATTTCATAACTAACATACTCAATTAATCCACATAGTTTTATTAGGTTAATCACAACATCTAACCCCAATCCTATAGAATTATAATCAAATTTTAATCTTTTATATAAAATAATCATTAAAAAGAAACTTTAAATACTAATGATCCCATATAAAATACCTTTAAATTAATATATTACTTCCAATTATCTTATTATTATTGAAATAATAAAATAAAATTAACTATAACACATCAATTAAATAAATTCATAATTTTATTAAATTTGAAAAAAAACAAGTTTTTATAGGAATCAATATCAATTATCCTAATGATTTATGGCTATTTATTAGATTTCCCAAGAATGTGGAAAACCCATCATCCATGGTATTCTTGTTTTATTTAAGGGCCTTCCTTTATTTATTTAATTAATTAAATATTTTGAGAGAGATAACCTAATCATCATTACTGAAGGAGAACATTCTTCATGAGAAATAATGATTTTCTAGTCACCTTGTTATTTATACTGAGATAATTTTCCCCTCCATATTCATGTATATTAGCTCACCTGAACCACTTTAATCTTTTCATTATGTGAAGTTCTTATTGATCATTAAGGTGTGTTGTTTCAAGCAATTAAAAACGGTGTTCCTTGATGACATTTTCACCACGGTGTATGATGAAAATATTAAAAATGAGAGAAAAATAAACAATTAATCACTATATAGATTTGATATAGGTACCAAAAAAATTGTTTTCTTACATTTTTATCTATTTTTTAACCATTTAAATTATTATTTATAAAATTTTAAGATTATTTATTCATAAAGGAAAATGCATAAAATCCTCACTTATGGGGGAGGAATACCTTAGTAAAAACTCAGTCCAATAGTTAATAAAAAGGAAAAATAACATTAAGAACCTTTGATCTTTCCCTCAAATATGGGAATATTATTTTTATAATCTAAGTGTATTCCTTAAAATAAATATTTATATTTTATTTTTAGTTTTATTGAAATATTTTTCTTATACTATTGTATATTTTTCTCTTAGCCTCATATTACATGGTTTAGGATAATCAAATTAACATTAATAACCTTTTCTATAAGTCCTATTTTCCTATGGAACCAAGAGTTATGTTTTTTTTTAAATATTAATTTAAAATTTTTTAGAATTATCCAAAAATTTATTCTCCTCTACTAGTCCCTAAAATTTCATATGATCTTAAACATTAATTTCTATGTTTAATAGCATGATAAAATAAAAATAAGGGGCATCAAATTTATAAATCATTATTTACCCCTGATAATTAAAACATTTAATTAGTGTTTTTTAAAAATATAAAACATGTGAATTTTATTGATCTTAAATAATTAAATAATTAAATAAGATAATAAGATAATAGATAGATATAAAAAATATATACATTAATATACATATTTTTAATAATCTATAAGTAATATTGTGAAATTTATATTCTATATTTTTCTTACAAAATAGTTTCTTATTATTGAATGTCTCGTTCTTATTTTACTATCCATATAAAATTCATATAATTTTTATTATTCTAGAAGTGGTTCCTTGGGGTTGGTTTGTGTAAATCCTATCTTATTTTCTAGGATTATTTGTTTATTTTTTTGGGTATCCCTTCATGGACTGATTCATTTTTTACTAGATCTATATAATTTTTGAGTGCCTCCTTCACCATCAATTAATTTGATCAAACATGTTTTTCGTAACAACCCAAAATTTTATGAGTAAAATTTTCCTTCTTACATTATAAAACATATATAAAATATGTATATCCCAAAAAACATTATTCTCATAAATGAATAATGAAATAAGTGATATTATAAATTAAGGAACCTATACTGATGGAATAGTAACTTGGCCTTTTGAATAGTAATGTGACCATTAGGAATAGTAATCTAGACAGTAGAATAGTAACCTCACCAATGAAATTTTAAATACAATTTATGCATCTTATTAATGAAAATTTGTTATAATTATATCATAGTATAAGAAGTTAAATGTTTTTAAAATGATAAATTAAGTATTGGAATATTTATGAAATGAAAATGTTTATTTAAAATTTTACAACTTATATAATGATTTAAAAGAAAATTTATTTACATAAAATATATTCATAAATTAATATTTTGTTTTATTATGATTATAAGATAATTTTATGAGACCTTAATTAATTTTTCAAAGTGTCATAAAATCAGTTATAATTTTAAAATCAGTAATTTTTGAATAAATAATGATATTAATTAAAAATTAATTTCTCATGCTTATAAAATATTTTTTAGAAAATTGCATTCATTTTTAAATTCTATATAGCAAAAAATGGTTAGGTTGAATTTTTTGGATTTTTCTAAAAAAATTGAATTTTTGGTGAATAGTGAAATACGATAATTTATTATATTTAACAAATACATGAATTATTGAGTCATGGATGATGTATGGATGATGTAATACCATAATATATAAATAAAATTAATCCTTTTAATATATTTAGTTATAAGGTTCAAACTATTGATAATTTTTTAGCCAAAGTAATAAAATAATCAAAAAACACCCCTCTCCTCCTTTGTGAATACCACCCATCACCACCTCTTCTACTCACACATCAAAATCCTTGAAGATTTTAAATATTATTCAAAATAATCTTACAAAAATCTTCCCCCATTTCTAAAATTCTTTGGTCTCAACAAAATACCAAAAACAATTCCCCTAAGTAGGTTCTCAAGGAGGATAATTCAACAGGTAAAAATCCTCTTTCATTTTCTTTTAATTTCATTTAAAAAAATATTTCTTATTTAATCCTTAACTCCCATTATCCAAGTGGTATTATAACTCCAATATATTATATATAATATAATTTTATTATGTTAATGTAATAATCCATCACCAAACCTCTTATCCTATCACTTTTATTCTAAAAATGAAATCGTCACCCGTGATGTGTCAATTTACATTCATCAGGGACGAGGCATTTTCATTTTACTTTACCACCTTCAAGGATAGTCTAAAAACCATTATAATGGTTGAAATATTTTGTAAACTTTTTATAAACTTTTTATGTTTTTGAAATAACATATATACATAATATTAACTAATAAAACAAAACAAGTTTGTTGTGATCAAAAATAGCCAAAATTAATCTAAATGATTATCATTGACATTTTATCTAATGATTTATCCTCATACCATATAACCAAATGATATATAAGATCATTTAATCTTATGTGAATTGATTAATAACATATAATCTCAGTTTAGTAAAATTATCCTCATTTTACCTGCACTTCCATAAATGTATACAAGCAAACTGGCCATGAAAATCAAGAAAATGAATACTATTAGAATGATAGAATTGAACTCTATAACACATAATAATGTCCAAAAATGAACTTAATGAAATTATAATAAATTATATAAATGTATAATTGGTTCTTTTTTACTAATTAATGATTCTAATTTTATTATCCAGGATATTAAAGTGAATAAATCATTCATACATAAGGTAAGGGGATCCTCAAACCCAATTTCTTTCCTTTGGGTTATTACTATTTCATAACAAATTTCAGTGTGGATGTGTATTTAATACTCTTAAATTATAATTTAATAGCTACTAACTGTTATTTTTTGGGATACACATGTTTCTAATCTGGTTTTATGAAAAATACAATCATTTTCCAAAATAACTATTCTTTATAAAAAAACATATATTACTTCTCTTGAGATTGTTTCTTCTTCACTCAAGATTGATGATTCTTATACCAGTATATTATTCCTATTTTTGAGCCCCAAAATTTTTTTATGAATATATCCTTTATGAAATGAAACTTTTTTCACTTCCATGCGTTATTTTATTTATAATATTGATATATGTTCTATATGGAATTCATGATTATATAAATGTTATGATGTGACTGGTGCACCTAGAATTATATATTGCTCCAATGAATTGGGTAATGTGACATATCTCATGAGATAATGGGAAATATGCTTGAACATGATGTTACACTTTTTCACAATGATGATGTTATGGTTATTCACATATGTTATGCATGAACATGATGCTAGTATTGTTCACAACTATGTGTGGTAATTGATCACTAATTCATGATATTTTGTTTCTATGCATTGACACATTCTATGACTTTATCTAATTATTCTTCTTATGATTATGATGATTCTCCCATTATTAATTTATGATGATTTTTATTTTTCTCACCCATGTTATATTGATTTAGGTTTATATTTATCCTTTTACTGGTCTTTTATCACACCCATTTCTTTTATGTATATCCTCTGGTGATTACTTATACTAAGGAGTACTTGTGGGCCACTAAGAATCTATAGAATAAGGAATTAAACAATGTTTTTGTTTTATTATGTAAATGTTATATTTGGCCCTAATTTTTCCAAGACACTAAACCTTTTGGATCCTTTTTTATAAAACTATTACATTTTTTATCTTTAAAATTATGTAATAGTAATGTAAGATAAAAACAAGGTTGTTATAGTTGGTATCGTAGCACAGTTTAGTTAATTTGGGGATTAGTATTAGAGAACATTAGTGGAAACTCATAGTATGAGGCTATGTATATTTAATCACCCAAGAATATTTGTTTTATAAAAATTATATACATAGGGATCCCATAATATATGCATTTATATTTAATTACAAAATTAAATAAATTATTTATTCATGACTTTTTTACTTATGATTTGTTCAAAAAAATATATTTTAGAAAATGGTGGGAAACAAAAGAAACCAGGCTAAGAGCCCATGTGAGTTAAGGATTTCCCAAATGAAATCCCCAATTCCTTTGGAGGATGAGTTCAAAATTTCATGGTGATTCTTACCTAGTTATCCCATGTTATGAACAATAAACTAAATAATGTGCAACATCCTCCTTTACCTAAGAGAGAGAAACTAGTTGTCGAATATTTTATATCGCAATAACCATTGATGTTTAGTGGATCTTCTGATTCACTAGTCTAGGAATAGTGGTTCAACTAAATAGAGAAGATCTTTTATTTTATTTATTTTTCAAAGATGGAGAAGTTGACTCTTTCCATTTAGCATTTAGATTGATAGACTGACTAATTGTGGGCATTTATTATGATCATAAAGTCAAAGGGTGAAATTGAAGATATGGACTGGGAAGACTTTAAGAAAATATTTCTTAATAAAAATTTTCCTAAAAAATATTTATAAAAATATGGATATATAATTCATAGAGATGAAGAAAAAAAGAAAGTGAATATTTCATTTCCTAAGATGAAAATTTCACAAGGCTTCCAAGGTACACCTCAAGTTTTGTTATCAATAATGATATAACAATAGATAGATTATTTAGTGGTTTAAAACCACACCTTTCAAATTCCCTATAAATTTTAGACTTTGGGAGTTATGAATAATTTTATTGATGTGATCTAAAAGTAGATATGAATTTTTGAGAGTGGTTACTTGTATTTGGTGATAAGAAATGAAAGATGTAATTTCAAACTAGAGGATCTAATAACAAGGGTGTAAAGAAAACTCAACCACGCACATGTCAAAAATATGGGAAGATGCGTCAAGGGAATTGAATCAAATGGGAGGAGAAATGATTTAAGTGTGGGAGAGAAGGCCACAAATCTCATGAATGTCGAAGAGACATGAGGATTCTAGAAAATGTGGTCAAAGAAAGGAGATCACCGCATATGGTTCAATGCTTCAATTGTTGGGAGAAAGGGAACTATTAAAGTTAGTGAACTAAACATCGAGTCCTTGAGGGTAATCATAATTATCATACACCAAATCCAAATTATCAAGGGAAATATTATTCCATAACTACTATTGAGGGGGATCCCAATAATAATGTGGTGATAGGTACATCGGTTATTCATTCAATAATAGAGAACATACTATTTGATTCTGGTTCTACAAATTATTTTATATCTTTCAATTATAGTTAGACAATTCAAACACCACCTCAAGATATAGAGGTTGAGTTATCTATGAGAACAGGAAATGGGGAAATTATTTCATCCAAAGTATATAACTCCTCCCCGGTTAATGTTTGTGGACTGAACCACCCATAAAATTTTGTCTTACTTTCTTTGGTAGAGTTGGATTCTATATTGGGCATAGATAGGATATATTTATACAAATTCAACATAAACTTTCTATAAAATAATATTACTCTTTAAATAATAAGTCATACTCCAATTATTTATAATTGTAAGGATAAGGATGAATATCTATTAGAATTATCATCTCAGTTTTGGATATTATTGCCATATAATCAAGCATATATAGCTCAAATGATTGAGTTAAAGGAAAGAATCATGCTCGAAGACATTCTCATTGTGAGGGACTACATTGATGTCTTCCAGGAAGAATTTTATAGTCTTATTACTATCCAATATGTTGAGTTCTCAATTGAACTTCTTCCGAGATCTCTACCCATATCAAATACACCTTATAGAATGCCCACCATTGAGTTGGAGGAACTAAAGAAGTAGTTATAAGATAATTTTTACAAGGGTTTTATATGATTGAGGGCTTCACCATGGGGTGTACCATTCCTCATCATCAAGAATAAGTATGTATCAATGCACCTCTATATTTATTATCATGAGCTCATCAAAATCACGATAAAGAAAAAGTATCCCATGCCACAGATAGATGACTTGTTTTATCAACTACATGGGGAAATGTATTTATCTAAGGTGGACCTACAGTTGATACATAACCAATTAAAGGAAAGGAATGAATATATTCTAAATACTTCCTTTTGAATGAGTTATGTACACTATGAGTTCATATTTACGCCTTTAGGACTCACAAATACTCCGAAAAAATTCATGAACTTACAGAATAGAGTCTTTAGATATTACATCAAAAAAATTTGGTAGTCATTATAAAAGATATTCTAATATACTATAAGAGAAAGGGCGCATGAGGAGCATCTGAATATAGTTATAAAGACTTATCTAAGGGAGAAACTTTATGAAAAGTAAAGTAAATGTGAGTTTTGGATCGTGGAAGTATCATTCTTGGGGTATGTTATCACCAGTAAAGGAATATTTTTGGACCCTTCTATGATAAATGAAATTGAAGAGTGGTTGAGGCCAACATATATAATGAATATCTGTATTTTCCCTAGTCTATATGTGTATTTATGAAAATTTGTGAAGAACTTATTAAGATTATCAAACCCACTAACCAAGCTAACTCGGAAGGGAGAATGGTTTGTTTGGACCAGTTAATGTGAATAATTCTTTAAGGAGTTAAAAAGAGTCTTATCACAATGTGAGTACTCACAATTCCGATAAGTGGGGAAATATTTATGGTATAAAATGATGCTTCAAATAAAGGATTTGTTTTTGTACTAATGAAAAATGATAAAGTGATAAAATCCAAATCAATATAGTTGAAAATTCTTGAGAAAAACTATCCCACGCGTGATATGGAGTTTGAAGCTTTGATCTTCATGCTTAAAATCTGGTGTCATTTTATATATGGGGAGAAGTGTGAAATATATACAGATCAAAAGAGACTCAAATATATATACACAAAGAAGTAGATTAATAAGAACTAGTGAATATGGTTAGATCTCATCAATGATTATTACTGCTCAATACCCTACAATCCTAGAAAAGAGAATAAAGTGGTGGATGCTCTTAGTAGAAAGTATCATGAGACATTATCAATGATGATAATTTAGAAGGATCCAATCTTCTTATATGTGAAGAAATATGGTCATGGGAATCATTAAGGAATGAACATCATAAATACTTTCTCCAATGATTCCTCAACCATCCCTCATGGAGAAAATAAAGGATGATCAAGGAAATGATGTAAAAATTCAGAAGATTGTGGAATCCATTATAAAGTGGAAAACCTTAGAGTTAAAAATTAATGAGGAAGGAGTTTTAATATTTTTTTCATGACTATATATAGAATCCTATTCAAATATAAAGATAAATCTTCTGAGTGATTTGCATATCTCAACCTACTCTTTTCAACCTTGGATCTCAAAGATGTATCAAGATCTCTAAGAGAACTATTTATGGGACAATATAAATAAGGATATGTATAAATATAAATCAAAGATACTATTATGTCAAAAAAGTGAAGGATGGAAGAAAAACCCTAATGGGATGATGTAACCATTACCTATGCCAACATGGAAATGGGAAAACATCACCATATACTTTATCATTGGACTTCTGAAGATATCTAGAGGAAATAATGATATATGGGTTTTTGTGGAACATATTTTAAAGATAAATAACTTTATCTCAATTCTATAGGACTTTTCACTGGATCAACTTTTATTGATATACATCAAAGAATTGGTAAGGCTGGATGGAGTAACACTATCGATTGTATCTGATCGAGATCCAAGATTGGCCTAAAAGTTCTGGAAAAGTATCCAACATGCTTTAAACAATGAGATGAACTTTAATACATCTTATAATACTCAAAATGATGGCCAATTAGAGAAAACAATTCAGATACTAGAAGACATGTTGATTTCATTTTCTATGGAATTAAAAAGAGGATGTGACCAACATCTGCCTATGGCTGAGTTGTCTTACAAAAAAATTTTCCTCTCAAGCATCCAAATAGATCCATATAAATCCCTATATGAAAAAATATGAATAACACTAGAATTTTGGGATAATGTTTGTGAATGTAAGCTACTAGGACCTAAAATGATTGAAGAAATAGTAGAAAAGGTGAAAACCATTCAGTAGCACATCAAGGTATCCCAAAGTAGAAAAAATAGCTATGTAGACAATCATTAACAGGGACTATATTTTGAGGTTGGAGACATTTTATTCATCCACATATCTTCATGTAAGAGGATCATAAGATTTGGGAAGAAAGGAAAGTTGAGTCCCATGTATATCGGCCCTATTGAAATTATTGATCGTGTCAGATTTGTGGTCTATCGACTGGAACTTCCACCAACCATGTATTAAGTAAACAGTGAATTTTATATTCCCTATTAAGTAATTACATAATAGATCCCTCACATTTACTAGATCTTGATGTAGTACTATTGGAAAATGATCTCTCTAATGAGGAACATCTGGTAAAGATGTTATACTATAGAAATAAAGTTCTAAAAAACAATACTACTCATCTAGTCAGTGTACTATGGCAGAACAATTATTAAAAATAAGCAACATTGGAATGGGAGGAATAGATGAAGTATAAATACCCTCATCTTTTATGTAAAACAAAATTTCAAAGGTGAGATTTCAAAAGGAGGGAAGAATGTAATGACCTAAAATTTTATCAATATAATTTCCCTTCTAATATTATAATGCACACACATAGCATAGAGAGCCTAATAAAAACATTATTCTCATAAATTAATAATGAAATAAGTGATATTATATATTAAGGAAATTATATCGATGGAATAATAATGTGAAATTTGGAATAGTAATGTGACCATTAGGAATATTAATCCAGCCAATAGAATAGTAAACTAACCTAAAAATTATAAATAAAATTTAGGCATCTTTTAAATGAAAATATCATATAATTATATCATAGTATAAGTAATTAAAATTTTTTAAAATAATAACTTAAGTATTGGAATTTTTATAAAACATAAATGTTTATCTAAAATTTTATAATTAATATAATTATTTAAAGAAATTTTATTTTCATAAAATAGGTTCATAAATTAATATTTTGTTGTCTTATGATTATAAAACAATTTTATGAGATATTAATTAATTTTTTTATGTGTCATAAAATCAGCTATAATTTTAAAATCAGTAATTTTTAAATAAATGATAATTTTAATAAAAAATTAATTTTCAATATATTTAAAAATAATAATTTCATAAAATGGAGTTCATTTTTTGAATTCTACAGGTCAGAAAATGGTTAGGCTTAATTTTTTTAATTTTTCTAAAAAAAGTTGAATTTTGGTGAATAATGAAATACAGTAATTTACTATATTAAATAGATACGTGGATTATTGAGTTATAGATGATGTATAGATGATGTAATCTCATAATCTCAAACTATAACTCATTATTTTAATATATTTAGTGATAATGTTTAAACTATTGATAGTCTTGAGCCAAAATAATAAAATAATGACTAAAATAATCAAAAAACACCCCTCTCATCCCCTATAAATACCACCACTTATACTCTCACTTCCAAAGAATTGAAGCTTGTACATATTCATTAAAATCATCTACCCTATTTCCAAGATACTTGTGTCAAAAAAATAAAGATCAAAACTAATCCCCCAAATTAGGTTCTCAAGGAGAAGAATTCATGAGGTAAAACCCTTCTTTTATTTATTTTTATTTATTTTCAATTTCTTTTCTTTTATTATTATATCCTCACCTCCCCGTATCCATGTTTCATTATAACTCTAGTATCTTATATATATTGGATATTATTTTATTAATGTAATAATTCATCATCGAACCTTATCTTCTCTCCCTTTCATTCTAAAAATGAAATCATCGTTCGTGATGTGTCAATTTACTACCATCGTAGAGAATTCATTTTCATTTTCCTTTACCATATTCAAGGATTATCAAAAAACCATTATATTGGTTGAAATAGATTTTAAAAAAAATTATAACTTTTTTATTTTTTATAACTAAAATATATACATCATATTAATTAATAAAACAAAACGGATTTGTTGTGATAAAAAATCACCAAAATTTATCTAAAAATTTATCATTAAAATTTTATCTAATGATTCATCCTCATATCATATAATAAAATGATATATAAAATCATTTAATCTTTTGGATGTTCATTAATAACATATAATCTCAATTCTGTAAAATTATCTTCATTTTACACAAACTTTCATACATGTATACAAGAAAAACGACAATGAAAACCAAGAAAATGAACACTCTCATAATGATGGAATTGAACTCTATAACACATCATAATGGACATAAATGAAAATAATAAAATTATAATTAAAAAAAATTATGATTTTCAATATTTATTAATTAATGAAACTAATTTTATTATCTAGGACATTAAAGTGAATAAAGCATTTGGATATATGGTAAGGGGATTCTCGAACCCAATTTACTTCTTTTGGGTTATTGCTCCTTTATGAAAAATTTTAGTGTGGGTGTGAATTTAATATTCATCGTATATAAATTCATTTTTCTTAACTTTTCTTTTTTGGGATATAAATTTTTCAAATATGATTTTATAAAAAATACAATGATTTTTCAAAATAACTCTTCTTTCTAAAAACACATCTTTTACTTATATTGATATTTTTTCTTCTTCACTCCAGATTAATGATCCCTATACCAGTATATTATTCCCTTTTTGGAACCCCAAAGTTTTTTATGGAATGAATTTTTTATAAAATGAAACCCTTTTCTTTTCCATGGGTTATTTTATATCTAATATTGACGTATGTTCTATATGGCATGTATGATTATTTAAATGTTATGATGTGACAAGTGATACTGGAATTATATAGAGCTTTAATGTATAGGGTAATGTGATTTATCTCATGAGATAATGTGAGATATGCATGAATATGAATCTTTATTTGTTCAAAATGATTATGTTATGTTTATAAACATATTTTATGTGTGAACATCATGTTATCTTTGTTCACAACTATGTGTGGTAGTTGACCACTAAGACATGATGTTTCATTTTTATGCCTTGCCACATTCCTTACCTTTAAATAATGTTTATATTCATTATTATGATGATGATACCATTCTTATTTTATGATAGTTGTGTTGAGTCAATAAGGATTCCTTATGACTTTTTCATTCCACTATGTTTTGAAAATCAAAAACACTTTATCTCAATGCAAACTATTTTTCCCTAAGGATTATTTTCATAGGGAAAATTTCCCTTCTCTAAGTAAATTTTTATCCTTACCATTGTTTTCATTATTTCATTTTATAATATCTCTAAATTAGAATCATTTTATTACTAAGTATAAAATTAGGATTCTTATGTAAAACCTCAGAATCTTATAATTCCATGGATATATAATGTTCAATTTTTAGATTCTGAATTCTCTAAAATTTAGAATCTGAATTCTCTGAAATTCAGACTCCGAATTCTCTGATATTCAGACCCTGAATTCTATGAAATTCAGACTCCAAATTCTTTGAAATTTAGACTCTGAATTCTCTAAAATACGGACTATGAATTCTCTAAAATTTGGAATCTGAATTATCTAAAATTCATACTCTGAATTCTATTAAATGAAAACTCCAAATTCCTTATAATTCCGACTCCAAATTCCTCTGAATTATGACTCTGAATTCCTCAAAATTTGAACTCCGGATTCCTCATAATTCTGACTCCGAATTTCATAGAATTTAGATTCTGAATTCCTCAAAATTTGGACTCTGAATTCCTCATAATTAATACTCTGAATCCTCAGAATTCATATTCTGAATTCTTTGTAAAACATAATCTGAATATCCATGTCTTATAGATTATGATTTTTTATTTCTATAGACTCTAAATTCTATTTTTCATAGACTCTAAAAAATATATTTGGTTATGAAACATGCACAAGAACCTCTGCCCAGTTGGTGAGGACTCGGCAATTGCATCCAAGAGACCCGAGTTCAAAACTAGGTGGAGACATAATTTCTGGTACTGTAGAAGTACTGTATCAGTCACTATTCGGTACTGTAGCAGCTGAAACTATTCATCAGTTTGGGCTTTTGGGCCACTGGTTTGGGCCTCGGGTCCTTTAAGGCCTTCAGGATACCCAAGGCCTTCGGGCCAGTAAGGATTTCGGGCCACCTCAAGGCTTTCGGGACACCTTAAGGCCTTCAAGACACCTCAAGGCATTCAATCCACCTCAAGGCCTTTGGGCCACCTCAAGGCCTTTGGGCCACCTCAAGGCCTTCAGGCCACCTGAAATTGTGCTGAAATGATCAGACAGAATCTATAAGGAATAGACTCCATATGGGGATTCAAAGCAGGCACATTCACCAGAGCAGAAGCTAATAGGATTTGATAGAAAGAGAGGGTATGGAATTTCCATCGGGACCAGCATGTGCTTAAATAGGAATCCTAGCCAAACTACCATGTGAAGGTGGAGAGCTGATATCACAATAAAAGAAGATGGGAGGAGGAGTTCCAAGTATAGTCTATATATTTCCTAAGACCTACAGGTCATGTAATCTCTGAGCCTACGGGCCTTGTAAGGGTTCCCCCTCATCCCTTGAAAGGGGGTTATCAAAATCAATAAAAAAGAATGCCTTCGGTCCATTCGGGCTTAAGAAACTTCATTTTACTAAAACATGTTATTGTTATGAAGTGATGTCAAGTAATCAGTTTCTAACTATGTGAGTACTGAACATCTTGTTCAGCTTTCTTCGTGCAACTCCTATTGTTGCTGAGTACAATCGAGGGCTTTCAAAGAAAGGAAGACAGAGGTTCCAACTACCTTAATGTTCGAGGGCTTCTGGGGATTGGAAGACAGAGGTTCTATAAGGCCCCAGCCTTAAACCTTACTTAATCTTGAGTTATTACAACATTACACATTGATGATCTTTTCAGGTTTAGATTTTTAGAGAATTAGATCATGAAACTTGCATTACATTCCACATTTAAGCAAAGTGGTAACGTAAAAAAAATATTCATTTTTTCCCATCAATGGAAACATATTCAAAATAAAACATGGATTCTTTCTTGACACATCCTTGACACTATCATCACATCATGTACCTTTCCCTTGACCTGTGAAAAACATTTCAAAAACATGGGATGAGCATAAAAAGCTCAGTAAGGGTTAAAAAAATATGGAAAAGAAACATGAGTTCATATATACATAAGAATGAAATCATACTTTACCCATAAAACATAGGCACTTTAACATACCTCATCAAATCATGAATAAATCATCGAAATCATAAGACATAAAGGTAACTTGGGGCATTCATAACATTCTTACGTAGGGAGTAACCCTCTTGGTTACGTTTGGAATACCCATCACAGTATATTCCCTAAATCTCTTCAGAGAAACCTTAACGTTTCACTCCTTCACGTTACCCAATGCATTGGAGAGCTATATCGGGCTCACCCGCCCTTAGTTTATCACGGAACCACCCGTCTTCATAACAAATCCCAAGAACCACAACATAATCTTATCACATAAAACATGCATAAAGGAAACATAACATTTCCACCTTTCAATAACAAGATATCAATACAACACGTTGATATAAATACATTATGAAAACCATTTTCAATACCAAAATAAAAGAAAAGTAAAACATGGTATTTATTTTTCTTTTAAAAAGAAGGTATGGATTTTAGAGGAAGCCGAAACTCAAATAATGGTCACGGCGGCGGAGAAGTCGTTGTCGCCGCATACGTACAACGAAAACATTCCCTTTTTTTGTTTAGTAAAACTCTTTGTATAAAAATATTCCTTTTGGATAAATGTAAAAGTCAAAGGGGTTTATACACCATATAAAAGAAAGTTGTGTATAAAACAAAATATGCCTCAATGAAAGGAGATTGAGACGAAGTCCCATACAAAGACGGTAACCTTGGATTAAGGATAAATCAGTTACATAACTATGTGTGACAAATGAATACACGAAATATAAGTGGGTATTAAGTGTAAAAAAATCAGTGGACATTCACACATAATCATAGAACGACATATTCAAGGTGTACAAGTTTATCCCAAAGAATCGAAATTGGGTTAGGAAGTTCCCTTGTAAAAATTAGACAGCCTAACGACGTCACTTCAAAATTCAAAAAAAGAGTTGATGAGAGATAAAAAGGGTATCTCATCACTTGAAAATAAAATTTACATCAATAAGTATATAGAAGAACATATCCCAAAATAATATTATGTGAATTAAAATACATAACAAAATAAGTCTTTCAAAAAGAGGAGGGTGAAAGGTTCCCTTACCGACATGGGTATCTTTCGAAACATATGCCCCGTGAAAGAAGGACAATACAACATTGATGTAAATACTCATAAATGAAATAATATTACAAAATGAGTAAAATAATGGTCAGTTCATACACCACTCAAAGGAAATTGTGGCAAATGTAGCATAAATCTCACAGGAATAAATGTGAGATGAAAAATCCCTTACGAAAACTCGGCAGCCTAACGGCGCCACTTAAAACTTCCAAAAATGGATTGATGAGATCAAATAGGGTATATCATCACATTAAAATAAAATTTACATCAAGAGGAATATAAAATAACATCCCCAATAATAACAAAGAGGAGATTAAAATAAGTGACATAAAGGAGAGTACTTAAAGAGAAAGAGAGAGGTTAGATCTCTTACGAAAATTCGGCAGCCTAACGGCGCCACTCAAAACTTCCAAAATGGATTGATGAGAGAGAATAGGGTCTCTAATCATATGAACATAAAAATTACAGTAAGATTAATATAAAATAACATCCCAATAATAAGAAATATGAGCTTATAAGGAATGACATAAAAGAGTGTACTTAAAAAGAAAGAGAGGAGTAGTATCCCTTACCTCGGGTCTGACTTGACTCGATCGTTCTTTAACGTCCTGAATAATAAACTTAAGTTAATTTCCACTTTATTAAGAACATTTTTCTAGTTCATTATTCCTTTTATATCACTTATTTTCATGTTATAAACATTATGTAATCATTTAAGTTAATAATGTTTGTTTTGTAGATATTTGGTTCTTAAGTCGAAAGTGGACTTCTTACAATTACATGTTGTTCGTGTGGTCAAATGTTCATTATATCCAGAATTATATTCATGATTTGGATATCATATATATCATATATATCCAGAATATACATGTATTTATAATATTACATAATCATTTAGAGGTAAGAAATGAAATGCACCGTTCATGGAGACGGTAAGTTGTACATACGCATGAACGCTACTTTCATTTCTATGTCATATTAATGGAATTAAAACCAAATGAGAGGTATGTATATTTTAATTCCATAATTATATTCATAATTTATATGTAACATACATCATATATAATAACTTTAAATCCACCCTTTATACATCTCACATATGGCATTAACGAATCAAATCACTTTGAGGGGGCGGTAGTCCGCACTTCCTAAAATGAAATTCTCGTGTTACCCACAATGGAAACCATAAAGGTATGCCACTAAAGATAAATACAGAAACATAAACATATTATATATCATATATAAATATAGTGACATATTAATTGACACCTTTTAAGGTGTTATATGAGTGTTGAACAATCATCGTTTCGTGAGGCAGAAATTCGCCATCCACAGAAACAGTATGTTCTTTAACCATTTGATGTAGTTGTGTGTAAGTGTAGCTCGAATGATTCTTATAAAAACATCCTAGTATATTGAAGATACTGGATTTGTTACAAAATAAATGAATAAAAAGATTTTATGGGGTTGGAGAAGTAAAATAATACAAAAGAACACAAGTGAAGACATTACCTTAAAATCGGGTAACTCCCTTTGGTTTGAGCTCAAAGACTTCCTTGGGAAGACTTATGCCCAAAGTGAGGCTTCAAGGAGTTATAGAGGGATTTGTAGAGACAAAATGGGCAGGGTTTGGCTGAGCCAAAGGCTTTGTAAGTGTGGGTAAGGAGGTAGAGGTGGGGGCCTTTTATAAGAGGAGAGGAGGGGCACTCTTGGAAAGGTATAAAATGTAACTTTATTTTCAAATGCGTTTCGGATTTTAATGGTCCCACATTGATGTGTTTCGAGGATAAGGTGATAAGGGTTCTAAATCAACCCATCCAATAGGTTTTGGAAATGTGTAGGTCTTATATTTTACATTATCTTTCCATTTTATTTAAATCCTTTATTAATGACGTAATCGCTGCATCATCATGATGTCACATATAATTTAATAAATTTAATGTCTAAAAATTATAAAACAAATATCATGATGTAGGAAATCCTTTTAGATTTCTAATGAATATTTATAGTCCAAAATATCATTTATGTAGACAAAATTAAAAATATTTTACTTAGGTGATACATTCTTTGTTACATTTAACATTCTTTAAAAATAAAAAGATAAAAAGTAACTATCTCACAAAAGTGATTCCATGGGGCCCCTAAGTTTGGCACAAGGCATCCCATGGTATTCCATGAGACAACTAGTATCCTTAGGGCACATTTTGTGGTCATTTTTGATTATTATGATATTATCTTATTTTCTTTAACTACCCGATTACTCATTAATCAAGATAATTAAAGATAATTACCGTCTTTACTATTCATAATGTCCAAAAACAAAAGAGTCTTAATTACATAATTTGGACCTTATGATTACAAATATTTAATTCATTTTACAAAATCCCAGACACATAAATTGCAATAATTAATTTAAAAAAACTTCCCGTTGTCGAAACAAAAAGCGGTTTTTTTAAACAATATTTATGAAAATTTTGGTACTTGTTTATGCCTAATTCCAAAGTGAAATTAATCCCAATGACCATAATTGAATTACATGGTAAAAATATATTCTAATTACACTTTAAAACAAATTAAAAAGATAATATATCCATATAATTAAATTATATGAAAAAGCAGTTTTGATGTAAAATGCAGTATTTTTCACTATTCATTGAAAAATGAACATTGTCAGAAAAATACCAAAAATTAACCCAAGGTAAATTAAAATGTCCCAATCATAAATAATATGTTTATTTTGAAAAATAGAGCTTATAAAATTGTCAAAAAGTGGATTTAAAAGGTGTTCTCCATCAAAAGGCGGTTAATCGACCTTTTAAAGAATATTAGAATGTTTACGCTTAAAAACTGGATTCATTTTCATTTTTAATCCTCTAACATTTATTGTAAAGAGTAAAAATATTTGACAAACATATATAATCATTTTTTAGTTAGTCCTGTTCATTCCCTCCATTACAACGGCTAGGCGTTAACTACCATTTAAAATAATATTATTTTATTATTAGAGTGCAACGTAAGATTCCCAAGAAACTCGTTGTTGCGTATTGGGTACTCCATCGAGAATAGTATCCCCTTTAAAGTAATATTAATATTTTATTCACAAATATGGATAAATATAAAGATGTCATATTCTTTATTTACCTGGGGTGTTACAGGTTCTGACTACCTTTAAGTTCTAGGGATTGTAGGTATAGAAAAACATATTTATATATTTCTATCAAGGACATACCCTAGTGTGGGTAAGACATAATTTCTTGAAATTATAAATCAATGGACCATTATCCAAGGTTTTTGGATACCCTACTCTTTGGGTTAAAATATTTCATACTTGTTACTTGTTTTATTTCAAGTTTATTTTTGTTGTATTTTGATAAAGGATAAAATTATAACCTTCTTATACATTCTTATTATTTTATTTACTCAGATAAGTAATATTATATATGCTTTAAGGTAGAATCATTACCTAAGTAAATTTTCCTTAAGTTTCATTTCTGGAACCATATTTCCAGAACCTATCAAGTATGTCTTATATAACTATTTTTGGGTTTATCAATTTACCTTGTTTAACTTTATTTAAAATAGTTTTCCTTAAGGTTAAAAATGAAAGTTTTTAAACTTACAATTCACCCCCTATTGTAATTGATCATCTACATTCATATTTCTATCAAACAATTGTTACCAAAGCAGGTCTCTGAAATACTTATATTCACAAATAAGTTTTATTGCTCAAGTTTTCCTTGTTCTAAATTTTCTTTCTTAACTTTTCTTGCTTAAGTTTTTCATAGATATTTTTATCTTTGTTTAAAAACATTTATATTAACAAATTTTGGGGAAAAGATATTTTATTATATAATGTAAAGAATGAATATTTTTTCAATTTAAAATCTAAATCCTACTAGACCACCTATTTTTTATGGTAATGATTATGAGTACTGGAGATATTGAATGAATACTTTTGTTATTACTGGAGTAGATAATTTTTCCATGCTTACTAGAGATTACAAAATTCCTAAAAAGGGATTCAAAACCTTCACCAACCAAGAAAAGTTATAATATCAACTAAATTACAAGGAACACAATACTTTGTTGTGTTCTATGACTAGGAATATATATAGTCAAATTTTTTGTTGTGAAGCTGCTAACTACATCTGGAAGAAACTTGAGGTTACTCATTTTGGTACTTCTAAAGTGATAGAAAGTAGAATAACTATGTTGAGAGATGAATATCATATATTTATATATCCTTATGGAGAACTAGTTTTCAAAGTGCAACAAATATTTATGACCATTATCAACAATCTAAAATATATGGGAGATAAAGGTCTTGATGATGAATCTCTTATGTAAAAGATAATTAACATCATCCCAAATGAGTATATCTCAAATTACTCGTGATTAAATTTTTGGAAATCTTATTCAAAATGAAACCAGAATGAAAAACAGATGTTGATATGAATAAAAGGAATAATGTCAATGGAAGTGTAGCCTTTACTACTACTAAATTCAAGACTCCAAAAATGGTTACAAGATCCAAATATAAGAAAATCATTGTTCTATCTGAATCTGATGAAAGTGATATTTCTAAAAATGAGCTAGAAAATATTTCTCAAAGGATGAAAAAGATAGTGGGAAACAAATATTTTCAGTATAGAAATAAGAAGAAAGATAGAAAGGATAATAAAGATTCAAAAGTCACTTGTTATGAATGTAAAAGTGCTAGACACATCAGGCCAGATTGTACCATGCTTAAAGGAAAATATTGAAAGGAAAATCATTATGAGATAAATAGGAATAATTATTACAATACTAAGGCTAAGAATGTATTAAAGGACAATGATACGTGGAGTTCAAGTGGTGGTGAATCGTCAGATGAATCCTCAGAGTATGAATCTTCTAGTCAGAAGAATCTTGGTCTACTTATCAAACTACCCATTAAAAATCACTATCTTATGGATAAGGTACACAGTGATGAATATATTACTAATATTTCTTTAAATGAAAATTTTTCTAATAAAGAATATTATGAATCTTTAGATGATTAATCTTCCTCATCATAAGATAATACCTTACCTTCATTTGAAGAAGTTTATATATTTTCTAAACTCCTTGAAAATGAAAATTGTAAGATAAAAAAGGAGTTAGAATAGAAAAATTATAAAATTTACGTTTTAACTAAATAAGGATCAGGTCTTTCTAAGGATATTGATCAGAAAATTTTTTATTTTGGAAGTGCTTCAAAAAAATATTGAGGAAGTTAATTCCAAAAAGGATAAAATTTCTAAGGATCTTGAAGATGTTATTTCTATGAAAAATATTTTGGAGGTTAACTCTAGTTCTAAAACTAATGTTTTTTAGGATAAAAATTTGGTTATTAAACTAAATTTATAAATATTTTCCTTGAGGAAATTTTTGTAAAACTTTACCTATGCTAAAGAAAACTCTAACAAGATGTATTCCCAAATTCATCCTTTAAGGAATCATTTTAGATTTGGTTACAACTATTCAAAATCACTTTTTATTAATAACTATTTTGTTTCCCAAAGTGATCTATTTTGCACTAAATGATAATATAGTGGACATTGCAAGAAAAATTATTCTTTAAACAAAACCCAATCTTTAGGTTTTTATACAACTTATTTTTGTAAGAAAATATGGATTCCTAAAATATTAATTTCTGAAATTTTTGGATCCAAGAAATTTTGGATTCTAAACGTCTAACATCTTTTATTTTTCAAGAAAATAAATAAATTACCAACAAGAATACATGGTACATGGACAGTGGATGTTCCCAGTATATGACCGGTAACAAAAAATTCTTTGAAAATATTATCAAGATGAAAGGAGAAAAAGTAACTTTCCGAGATAATGATCAGGGATAACTTGTTGTTAAAGGTAACATTTTTCTTCTTGTAAAAACTTTGATTTAAAATATTTTATTTGTTAAGGGTCTTAAGAACAACCAAATTATCATAATTCAATTATATGATGAAGGATACCTTGTGAATTTCAGAAATAATAAATGCTTAGTACACAATTACTAGGAAGAGTTTATTATTTTTGTTCATAGGCAAGAGAATGTATACACAATAAATTTAAAATACCTTATGATCCAAGATCTATATTTCCTTAGTGCAACAGAAGATCAATCTTAGTTATTTCATAGAAGGTTAAGACACTCTAACATTAAGAACCTATGAAAACTTAAAAAGAAAAGACTTGTTAATGATATACTGGAGCTTAGATTTGATTCTTCAAAAGTTTTTGATCCTTGTCAATATGTAAAGCAATATAAATCAAGATTTAAATCAATAAGTGAAGTATCAACTTCTGATTCATTATAGTTAGCGCAAATGGATCTGTTTGGTCCATTACAAACTGGAAGTATATGGAGAAAATATTATGTATCTTTCTTAGTTGATGATTACACTAGATATACGTGGGTCTATTTTCTAGCAAAGAAATATGAAGATTTTTATTATTTAATAATTTTTAGATACGAAGTTAAAAATGAGAAAAACCTTCCCTAGATAACTATTAATAGTGATCATGGGGGAGAATTTCTAAATTCATATTTTGAATCTTTTTGTAGTAAAAAAGGCATTACTCATAACTTCTCATTCCCAAGAACTCATCAACAAAATGGTATTGTTGAATGAAGAAATTGAATTATTCAAGAGATAAATAGAACCATATTGAGTGAATATTCTATTCCTAATCACTTTTGGGCTGAATTTATTAGTACTTATTGTTATACTATAAATCGAGTTTTAATCGGACCTTTTCTTAATAAAACACCTTATGAATTGTGGAATGGTAGAAAACCAATACTTTATTACTTAAAAGTATTTGTTTGAAAAGTATTCATTCTGAATACTAAAGATAACTTATATAAATTTTCACCCAAGTATGATGAAGTAATTTTCCTAGGTTACTCTACTACTTCTAAGGATTAGAGAGTTTTTAATAAAAACAATTGTACTGTTGAAGAAATAGTGCATGTAAAATTTGATAAAACTGATCCTTTTGTTTTTAAAAAACCCCCAAAAAACATCTTGGAATTTGTTTTCAAAAAGTGGTTTTCAACCCTTGATATAAGATACTTCTAATAAGAAAAACATTTAAGAAAATATTTCTGAAGCATTTACCCCAGAATATTTCCTACCATATGTTGATGAAAAGGTTTTACAAAACCCAAATCAATTGTTTCTTAAGAATCATCCCAGTGATAGTATCATTGGTGATGTAAATCAACATGTAAGGACTAGAGGTTCCTTAGGAAATTAATTAGAACATCTAGAATTCCTTTCCCAATTAGAACCAAAAAACACTGATGAAGCTTTAGGTGATGATTATTGGACTAAATCCCTACAAGATGAGCTAAATGAATTCTAAAGGAATAAAGTTTGTACCTTGGTTAAAAGAACTATGTAAACTTATATAATTTGAGTAAAATGGGTCTTTATAAATAAATGTCATGAAAATGGAATCATAATAAGAAATAAAGTTATATTAATTGCTAAAAGTTATAATCAACAATAAGTAATAGACTATGAAGAAACCTATGATCTAGTATATAGACTTGAATCTATTCGTATTCTACTTGCCTTTGTAGCATTCTTTAATTTAGAACTTTTTCAAATGGTGGTAAAATGTTCTTTCCTTAATGGATATGTTCAAGAGAAATTTTATGTTGAACAACCTTCTAGTTTTGAAGACACAAAACATCCTGAACATGTTTTTAAACTTACCAAATCTTTATATGGACTTAAACAAGAACCTGGATCTTGGTATGATAGGCTTACAAGATTTTTGTTACTAAACAATTATGTTAAGGGAACCATTGATCCAAACCTTTTTATAAACAAAATATAAGAAAAATTATTTGATTGTTTAAATTTATGTTGATGACATTATATTTGGTTCAAATTGGAAATCTTTAAATGATTCCTTTGTGAATTTAATGAAATCTGAGTTTGAAATGAATATTATGGGTGAGTTAGAATTTTTCTTAGGTTTTCAAATTTCTCAAAAACTAGAAGGAAATTATATATGCCAACATAATTATATTAATTATTTTCTTAAAAAGTATGGATTTGACAACACTAAAAGTATAATAACTCCAATCGGCGCCTTAAATTATCTTGATCTAGATGAAGTTGGGAAACCATTAGACCAAACATCATTTAGAGGTATGATATGAAGTTTATTATACATGATAGCTAGTCATCCAGACTTAATATTTTCAATATGCGTATGTACTAGATATAAATCTTGTCCAAATGAATCTCATTTAAAAGAAGTAAAAACAATTTTTCTCTATCTAAAGGGAACCATGGATTTAAGATATTTTTATACTTCTAGAAATAATTTTATTTTAAAAATATTTTCAGATGCAGATTTTGGTGGATATAGAATGGATAGGAAATGTAGATCTGGAACTTTTCATTTCTTATGAGATTCATTAGTTTCTTGGTCATGCAAAAAGCAACACTCTGTAGCACTTTCTACTACTAAAGTTGAATATGTAGCAGCTGGAAGTTGATGTGCCTAAGTATTGTGGATGCAACACACACTGACAGACTATGGTATGAGTTTTACCAAAACACAGATATTGTGTGATAATAATAGTTCCATTTCACTAAGAAAAACCATGCACATCACTCCCATGAAAAACACATAGATATTAGACATCACTTTATTAGGGATCAAACACTTAAAAGAGATATCATTCTTCAGTCTATCGGAACTCAAGATCAACTTGCTGGTATGTTTACAAAATATTTACCCTCCGACAGATTTGAATATATTAAACAAAAGTTAGAAGTCATCACCGTAAGGTAATATTTCATATTATCTTTGGGTTTAAACCTATCTCATTACATTAAGAAACTCATTTTTATTGGGGGAGCACATTTTCTTTGTGATTAAAATTTTTTGTAATCAAAATTTTTTGTAATCAAAATTTTTCGTAATCAAAATTTTCATAATAAAAATTTTTGGAATTAGATTTTTTTTCTTCCCTTTCAAAAAATTGGAATCAATTTTTTTCAAAAATCTAGAATCAAAAATTTTCCTTCCTTGGGAAAATTTTCTAGAATATAAAGTTTTTTAAGAAGAATTTTTCTTGTTACTTATAATTTTCTTATAAATCTAGAAGGTGTTATTATTTAATTAAATTTTAATAATTGCTTTTTTTTACTTTTAGGTATTTTAATCTTATTTTAAGAAAAATTTTCATATTTACTTTTCTTAAATATGAATTTTTATCTAAAAAACATAAAAAGATAAAAACCTACCAAAATCCTTCTTCAGATTTCATCTCAACTATAAAATCATATTGAGCTTGTTCTAACCATTGGATTAATCTAGGAATATGAACTGTCACTTCAATGCCTATATAAAGGCCCCCTATTCTTCATCCCACATTGATTTTTAAGCCTTTTCATGATGAATCTATACCTCTCTACATAAGGTTCATTTATCTTTTCTAATTTCCTAAACTATATATGTATTTGGAAGTGTCTCCTCAGAAGAAAATTTCTTCTCTCAAGGAAATTTCAGAATGCCAGATTTATAGAGAGAGGTTAGTAGATCTGAAGTTATTTTCCAAGTATGATATTCTTATTATGAAAAATATAAAATTGAATGTATGGGAAGCTTGTGTGTAGAAAAACTAAAAGGACAGGATTCATTTTCTCTGTATTTTCTTATAGAATTTTATGATTCAGTCAGTTTTTTAATGAAGGTGTCATAGATAAATTATTGTTAAAAATTTATTGGAAAACTTATTCTCTTTCATTCGATAAGGCGTCTATTATCATTGGAATATCGTATAAAGGAGAGACCATTTTCAGCACCCACAAACAACTAGATGTATCAGGATGTTTTGAGAATGAGAAGGATTTAGAATGTATCAGACTCAAAGGAGTCAAAACACCAAAGATAAATCATCTCACTAAAAAAATTTAGCTTTATAGCATTATGGGTTCATGGTTTCCTAATTCTGGGAAAAGGCGATAAGGACAACTTAAAAAATATTGATATCTTCTCTCTAGATTTCTTGGTAAACATGAGGAAGATAAATTTAGTGGATTATATCTTCCTGATGATCACAAATATCTAAAAATTTCACCCTCAAATCACAAATCATTATGTATCCAGAAATCATATCCAAGATCATTGTCTTATTCCTAGAATCATTAAAAATCCCTTGTAGTTAAAATCCCATAACATTCAAAGTCATGTTGCTCAATGATGATACATTGAGGAGGATGAAGGTTGGATTTAATAGAAAATCTGAATAATTTTATGACTTATTAGAAAATGAAATTGAAGACTTATTTAAGAAACTAGATGTATCTTAGACTTCCAAGAAGGGTTAGAAGAAGAGAACGAAGAAGGAACCATATGACAAGGGAAAAACTCTTATAGTTCAAGAAACTCAATCAGCACCCCCATAGTCTAATAAGAAAAAATCCTATCCAAATGAATTCGATGCAAAGTGGAGGGAAGAGAAGAAGAATATGAAGGAAGGAGATCATATCTTTGTCCTGAATACTACTAAGGAAAAGGCTTTGAATATTAAGGCTGCTGAGGAGTATGAAAAACAAGAAGCAAAAGAAGAAGCAAAAGAAGAAAATGTTTTAAGTTGAGATTGTTTAATATATTCTCAAGGATACTGAGAAAGCTTCTAAGAAGATTCAGGTACTGGAATCATTTCTCAAAGAACCAATAACATTAGAGACTATGGGAAAGAATATGGTAATTCCATAACCTGTAGAAGAATAAATTGTTCATCAAGAGGAATTAGAAGAAGAAGAAGAAGAGGAAGGAAGGAAGTGATGACACTGATGATATTATAAGGAAATTTGAAGAATATTATGATAATGAAAGTCCTTTGGAAAAATTGTCGATCTGGACTTCTCAAGTTGAATCAACCAAAATTCTTTCACAAGAAAAATAGGATGAAGATCATAAGAGGTTAATAAACCTTATGATGATGAGAGCAGCAATTATGACTTTGTAATCTCAAAAAATGTAATTGGAATTATATTTAGTTTTCCATTTGGCTCTCCATTAAACATTCCTTTACAAATATTATGAATAATTCTAGAAGGACAGTTAGTGTGAATTCTTCTTTAAACATCTGGTTGGACAACTAGGTTGGCACGCTACTTATATCGATGTTACCCCCTAACTCAAATTCGATCAACACCAATTGTACTATAAGGGATTTCATCATTTATTGACATATTAACTTTCCTAACAACATTATGAGTATTGTTGATAATTACTCTTTCACTAATGAAGATGATTTTATTACTTGGGAACTAGATCACAATGGGGTCCTTGATTAAAAAAGTTATTAAAATCATCATTTCTTTACTCCTGATATTAGTTTTTCTTGGTTGAAACATTTTGCAAAGTCCTAGATTAAACCTTCAAGACTCAATATTATTTGGAATATTTCTCATAGCCGGGTTCCCAAGGATTTTTTTTTTGCAATCTTTTGGAATTCAACTTTGTTCTCAGTGTAATTTTTTTCAGCACAGGAAATATGCTAATCACTTATTTTTATCTTGTGTTACAGTTTCTTCTCTTTGTAATTTCATCACTGACCTATTTGACTGAATATGGTTAAGATCTATCTCTATTAGTGCCCAATTAATTTGTTGTGTAAATATTGAATCCTCACAACAAATCAAGAATCTCTTTTTAGTAGCAGTTGTGGAGCTAATTCACGTTATATGGTTTGCTCGAAAATCCATTATTCACAATAAATACTCATTCAGTATTTATGCAGGTTTCATGAGAATTCAAATTTCTATATCGGATACTGCTTCAATACAAAAATATTTCTGTGAGAATTCTGTTGGAGATTTAAAGATCCAGTGTAAACTCAAGGTTGATGGGCTATACAGGCAACCGAGACGCACCTTTGAGGTTTTTTTGGAAACCTCTGCTTCCAGGATGGATTAAAGTTAACATTGATGGAGCCTCAAAGGGAAATCTTGGACCTGCTGGTTGCGGATCTATCTTCAGGAACTCCCTTGGGTAGATTCAAGGCTGTTTCTTTAGCAATTGTGGCATGGACACATCTTTCCAAGCTGAAATGAAAATTGTGATTTTTTCTATGGACTACATCAAACAAAAAGTGTGGAACAACATCTGGATAGAAAGTGACTCAACCACAATTTTTCAGGCTATTTGGAACGGATTTGTGCATATTTCTTGGCCTCTCAATACTATTTGGATGACATGCCTCTCTTCGCTCCTTGAGATCAACTACATAGCCACACACACCTTTCTTGAAGTGAACAAGGTGGCTGATGGTCTTTCCAATATGGGAATCAACCAGAGCATCACTTGGATGAATGATTTTCCGGTTGATCTTCTTCCTTTTTATGAAAGGGATTGTAATATGATCCCTTCTTTTAGACTCATGTAGTTCCTGATTTCTTTTTAATAAATTGTGTCTTAACTTTTTAAAAAAAATACGAATCCCCAAAAGCTTCAAAGACCAATTTTAAAGATGATAAAGGAAACAAGGTGATAGTTGATACACCTAAAAAAGTGTTGTAGCTAAGAAAGCTTTTTTTAGTTATTAAAAAAGAATGGCTATTGAGATAGAGAAATAATCCTCACCAAAAAGGGAATCTAATTTGGAATCATCCTCTTAGGGTCCAGACTTTATGGTTCAATTTCTAATGAAATTGGTTGACACTATTCCTTTGATTCCGAGTATTTACTTGAGGTGTCAAATGATTCAACATTAATTCAATTAGAAATTGGATTCTATTAGCATACTTATGGAAAATTCATTAATATTGAGGCTTATTTCAAAACTTTGTATATCGAGTATGATGCTCACCGAAGGTATTGTAAGGAAATCACTAAGTGGTCCAAGAAAACTATTGAATAGTTGATAATTCTTGATTAATTTTAAGACTCTGTGAAGGAAGACTTTGATAGAATAGATGTGAGGATGAAGGAGCTTAAGGAATGTTTTTCATAAAATTTGAATCTAGATCAAGCATCCTGGAAACAACAAGTAAAATATCTAAATGGGAAACTAAATTTATTTTCCATGAATTTAAAGAGGGAAATAGATCTCAGAATTAAATTTGAAGATAATTTTAGTAAGCAAGAAGATATTTTAAAATATCAGGCAGAGATCCTAAAGTCTCGGGATGAAAAAATCAAAGCTCTGGAGAAGAAAAATAAGGATCAAGAATAGCTACTCAGGTTCTTTGAATAAGATCATAAGGATCTTAATAAGCTGAATACCATTGTGAATAATTTTATGATGAAGGATAAATAATGATGATTTTTTTCAAATATAATCTTTTGGTGTACTTTCCTTGTACTAATTTTTCCACCCTTTATGAAAATACTCTTGTTGTTCTTCATTTTTTTTTATTTTATGTATTTATAATCTTTTAAATACCATATATTTATTTTCCATTCTCTCTATTCCTTTTTAAAAATCACAAAGGGGGAGAAATAAAATGATAAAAAAAATAATACTAAGTAATGAATAGAATTCCCTAAGTAAGGGGCGGTCTATCTAAGGGGAAGCTTACTCAAAGAAAATTTTTTATGCAAGGAAAAAATCTATTTAAGAAAGTCAATAATATGATCCATAGGGATTTCAAAACCTAAGGGGGAGTTAGTCGTATTAACCATAATTCATAAGTAAAGGGAGATAAGTTTTTATTTTCTTTTCATAAAGAAAAATTATTATTTTTTTGTATTATTTTTTCTAAGGATATTTTGTTTTCCAAAAAGGGGATGTTATTGAGTCAATAAGGTTTCTTTATGAATTTTCTATTCCTCTATGTTTTGAAAATCAAAAACACTTTATCTTAAGGCAAACTATTTTTCCCTAAGGATTATTTTCATAAGTAAAATTCCCCTTCTCTAAGGAAATTTTTATCCTTAATTTTGTTTTCATTATTTCATTTTATAATCTCTCTAAATCAATCTCATTTTATTACTAAATCTAAAATTTTTATTCTTATGTAAACCCTTAGATTCTTATAATTCCTTTAATATAGAGTGTTTTGTTTTTAGATTCTGAATTCTCTGAAATTCAGACTCTATATTCTCTAAACATCAAACTCTAAATTCTCTAAATTTCAGACTCTGAATTCTCTAAAATTCAGACTCTGAATACTTTGAAATTCAGACTCTAAATTATATGAAATTCAGAATCTGAATTCTATGAAATTCAGACTCTAAATTATATGAAATTCAGACTCCAAATTCATTGAAATTCAGACTCCATTGTAACACCCAAGATTTTATGAGAAATATTTTGTTTTTATGTATTATGTTATACGCAACACCAAAGGAATCTTTCACTACACACAACACTATCTTTGCTTTCATTGCATGCAAGAGTAACCTTCCTCGATAGCTTTCATTGTATGCAATACCGAGTTTCACTAAACAATGATATGTTATTAAAATATTATTAAAACTAGCCGTTATGAATAGTAATACCCACTTTTTTAAATTTTATAAATTTTATCTTTCAAAATGGAATTCATTTTTGGATTCGTAATATCAAAATTAGCCTAGGGTGAATTTTTGGTATTTTTCTGAAAACTTTCAATTTTTGATGAATAGTGAAAAACACTGAGTTATAGTTTAAAACCGAATTTTTATTTAAAAATTATTTATTTTATTTAAATTTATTTTAGGTCAAAATAGATACATAATACCTATATAATTTCAATGTAATTCATTGGATTCATTTTATAATAATATAGATATATAAAATATTTATTGAACTTTTTGACCATCTTTTACCCACCTCCTAGGAGCATTTGTAATAATAAATAAAACGTAATTTTACCACTTCTGTGATTTGAATTTCGAAAATCCTAGAGACACGGTTAATATTAAGGAGTAAAATGTGGTTCAATAAGATAAAACTAATATTTGGTGAATAGTAACTTTTTACTTTTGTTTACCACAGTTAAAAGTAAATAGGGTAATTAAGGGTAAACATGATATTATTATTACCCTAACACATGTCCTAATTATATTATATAAGTGTAATTTGACCAAAATCAACCTTAGGTATAAAATATTACCCTTCAGGTCCACTTGGATTAGATTAGGACATTTATTATTATTTTCATTAAAGAAGAGTTAAAAGAGTTAAAATCAAAGTTTAATAACTAAAACATTTTTAATATAGGGTTATACATAAGATAAATTCAACTATAAATATTCATTAGAAATATAAAAATATTTCCTACATAATGGTATGTTATTTATAATTTTTAGACATTAAATAAGTTAATTTATTTATGACACAATGATGATACAGTAATTACCTTATTAATAAAATATTAACATAATTGATATTATAAATACCCAAATAAATATAATTTGAGAATTTTTATTAAACTATTTTTATAGGTTAATATGACATGTTAGTATTGATTTAATTAACTTTTTTCGAACTTATCATGCTGTTATGATTTTCACAAAAATCAATTACCAAATAGTGTCAAAATTGACATAAAATATTTTTTAAAATAAATAATATATTATTAATTATTATTCTATTCCTAAAAATATAAGATTCGGTCAAATGACTTAGATAAGGTTATATATATTAATAATGAACCACTTGGGGTTCGTTTGGCTTGTTATAGTAAGTTTATTAACCATATAGTGTAAGAAAACAAGATGACACGGTAAAAGTTAAATTATTTAACTTTAAATCTAAATGATAAGGTTAAAATAGTAACCTAAACTTGTCTAAAACCTATTGGTTGAGAGTATTTAGACCCATCCCCTCCTTAGATTCGAAATAAATCAATTTGGAGCTATTATAAACCAAATATTACTTTATTATAAAATAATATTTTAAGTTTTTTCTAAGGTGTCCCTCTCCTCCCTTATAAAAGGGAACCTCCTCCATCTTCTATTTACACAACTTTGAGCCTTCAAGATTGGCCAAAACCTGCCCATTTCCCTTCTCAACTTCCCTAGAAACATACTAGAGGTCCTGGTCTTCTTCAAAGACCAATTTTAGCACCCTAAGAGGAGGTTTCAAAGAGGTGTGTCGAAGAAGAGGTAATATCTGTTACCGATTCTTTAAAATTTATTTCTTCTTATAATTCCTCTTATTTACTTGTTTAATTATGAAGTAATAACATCAGTATCAATAATATAATGATATGTTATTATAAATATGAAACAACCTTATTTCACCTTCTATCCATCCTGCGGAAAATGAAATCACCGCGCATGCGTACGTACGGAATACCGTCTCCACGCAGTGGTCTAATCTGTTTTCCACCACCACCTTACTTGGATGGGTATAATGGTTTAAAGAATAAATAGATATGATTATTGTAAAGTTATATTGATTCTGAAATAGTATACATACACTTAAATACAATTTCACGATCATGGGAATGATATCATCGCTCGTGCGTATGTATGGCCTACCGTCTCCACGATGTGATGTGACTCGTTCTACATGATCTTCATTGAATAATGATTATATAAATTAATTGAATGAATAAATATGATATATATTACACTAATACCATTTTGGAAATGAGGTATCTATAACCTAAAAATAATAATAATAATTTATTTGACAAAACATGCATAAGAACATAAAGCAATAAACACCCGAATAACAAGTAGCAATGAAATATTACTAATAAGAAGATAAGACTATGACAATATATGATATCATAACAATGAATATGATTCTGTAATAAGTCAATAAAATTATTTAAATCATTATATAGGAGGTTCGGATACATACGATGCAAATTGGACCTAAGGTAAGGGAAAATCTCACAATCTCATTTTTATCCGAGATTGTTTATACTTCAAAATTTACTGGGGAATATTTATCATCCACATCCATGTTTCCTCAATATGTAATATTATTTCTATCCTCCTAAAATTGTTTAAATCCAATTTTACCCATTGATGAGTTTTTAGTAAAAGATATGAAAGTAATCTTTTTTCATTTTTAGTACGAGGTACTTTTTGACTTTTCCGGCCAAAGTACGAGAAGAATGTTTTTTTAACTTATATGGCATGAATGGATTTTTATGATTTCATAGAAAATTATTTCCATGAATCTTCCTTTACAAGTTTTCAAGTTTATTTTTAATCAACTTCTTTTAGTTTAAAATTGTATGAAATGTTAAGAAATGAAAAATGTTTTTGAAGTGGAAAGGATATTTTCCTCAAGAATGGGGTTCAAGCGTTTTATCAAACTTATTTCCCATATAAGATAATATAGGGTTCTATTTCTATCCATATTTTTACATTTATTTGATTATGTTATGATGGAATTAATTTTATGATGTCCTTTTATCTTATATAGATTATGTTATGATGGCATGATGTTTAAGAATCCCATTTTTATTACATGGGTTATGCTATAATTTCTGATTTTATGGAACACATAAGAATGGTTTCATTATGAGATGGGTGGTAAATATATCTCCCTCAAATTCATAGGGTAAATATTTATATCTCATGAGATGGACATGGATGGAATGATAAGTTAATCTGTTCAGTGATACAGGACTGGAACGTGGAGTGAACTCGGTTCAGTAATGGACTTTGTCTGCTATGATGGTCTTGGCGATGAGCTTTGAATAATATGAAATGACTTTCTATGATTATGTGTGTATTCCAAAAAGTTTCATGTTTCAAGTTATGATTATTGGGATTACATTTCACTACTATGATTTATCCCATGTTATGATATTATGATCTCTTTTAGAGGTTAAGATTTTCAAAATGTTATGATCTTATAAATATGATATGATTGATATTTCTTTTGTTTACCCTTACTGAGAATTTAAGCTCACCCTTTTGTATGTTTTATTTTCCTCAGATTAGGAATAAGGGTATAAAGTAGGATATGCCAAAAGAGACTCTAGATATGATGAAATAAATGGGAGACAATGTAGATGATTTATGAACTAGTTATTTATGTTTCCTAGTTTCTAAAGACACTATACCTATACGTTCCTATAACGGTTTTGTTATATGTTATAATAATTATGCTTACATTCTAAAGTAATAACCATGTATGTAAAGCATGGTTCGTTATATCCATGTTCTAGGAAATTAAAACTTTCAATTCTCTAAAATTCAGACTCTATATTCTCTGAAATTCAGTCTCAGAATTCCTCAGAATTCAGACTCTGAATTCCTCAGAATTATGATTCTGAATTCCTCATAATTCCAACTCTAAATTTCTAAAAATTCAGACTCATAATTACTCAAAATTAGGACTCTGAATTCCTCAAAATTAAAATTCTTAATTCCTCATAATTTAGACTCTGAATTCCTTAGAATCCATACTCTAAATTCCTCATAATTCAGACTCTGAATCCTCAAAAGTTAGATTCCTGATTCTTTGTAAAACAGAATCCTAGTATCCATGTCTTATAGATTCTAAATGTTTATTTGGTTAGACTTCGAATTATATTTTTCCTTAGACTCCAAAAAATAGATTTGGTTAAGAAACTTCATTTTCCTAACACATGTTATTGATATTAAATTATGTCATGTAATCTATTCTAACTAACTGCTGGTTGAGTGATACGTGTACAGGTCCCTCTTAGATTCAAGGAAAAATATAACCATTGGATGAGGGAGTCAACCATTGGAGGTGTTCCTATAAGTAGGATCTCATTAAAACGATCTCACAACTATTCCATTACACTAGATATTACATGCGGTAGAAGTGATTTCTAGATAGAGAGACTCTCATGCCTTATGCATACTGAACATCTTGTTCATCTTTCTTCATGTGACTCCGATTATTATTTAGTACAATAAAGGACTTCTAAATATAGGAAGACATAGGTGTCAATACCATAAAGTTAAATGGCTTCTTGGGATAGTAAGATAAAGGTGTCGACTACCTTAATTTTTGAGATCTTGCAGGGATAGCAAGAAAGATTTCAATATTTCTATCAAGGGCTTACCCTGATGTGGGTAAGATAGACTTTCTTGAAAGTATAAATCAAGGGACCTTTATCCTGCATTTTTGGATACCCTTCTCTTTGGGTTAAAATATTTCATACTTGTTACTTTTTTTATTTCAAGTTTATTTCCACTGTATTTTGATAAAGGAAGAATGTATAACCTTCTTATACTTTCTTATTCTTTTATGTACTCTGATAAATAATATTTTATATGCTTTAAGTTATAATCTTTACCTAAGTAAACTTTCCTTAAGTTTCATTTTTGGAACCATATTTCTGGAACCAAGAAAGTTTATCATATAGAACTATTTTAGAGTTTGTGAATTTACCTTGTTTAACTTTGATAAATATAGTTTTCCTTAAGGTTAAAAATGAATGTTTTTAACCTTAAAATTCACCCCCTCTTGTAATTGAGCATCTATATTGGTATTTATATCCTATAAATTATTATTATTATCACCCATGTTATATTGACTCATGTTATTATATATCCTCTTATTGGGCTTTTATCCCACCCCTTTATTTGATGTATATACTTAGGTGATTATGTATACTAATAAGTACTTGTGGGAAACTAAGAATCTATAGAATAATTAATTAAAGAATTTTTATGTTTTATTATGTAAATGTTATGTTTAGTCCTAATTTTCCCAAGACACTAAAACTTTTGGATCCTAGTTTTGTAACACTATTATATTTTTTATCTTTAAAATTATATAATAGCAATGTAAGTAAAAAGTGTGCCTTCATATTTTTATTCCCCAATTTATTTATATTGGTTTTGTTTTCATGACATCATATTTTAATAGGTATGAACTAATAGTATTCAACAAATCAATTGAATCCACATGCCTATATGATTTGTTACTTTATTTCTCTTCTTGGTTGTTTTATTTCATCATGGTCATCCATGCATATTTCCAATCCATCAGATGATGTCATAAAACCTAACACCACTTCCCCTTGAATATGTTTGGTTATCCCATCGTCATTTATTTTCTTTCTATTCATCAAGACTAGCTGGTCCAATTAATTTTATTTGTGTTTTACTGTTTTTCTAAGTGATAATTTGAGAGAGTATATTTGATAGGGTGTGTTAAAGAATAAAATTCCAATGAAGGCCATAGATTACCAGATCCATAGTGCTTAATCCCTATAGTACCATTATAGTATATATTAAAGGTGATTTACCTAGAAATATTTTAAGGGAGGATTATCCACAATGAACCAAGAATGATCAGTACAATATATCCATCTTATTTAAGTTGTAACCAGGTTCTTTGTATGATAATCAAGCTTTGTAAATGATATTTATCTTTCTTTCATTATAGTTATTGTAAATATGATTTATCTAGCTTCTCTAGGTGTATTGTATGGAACATTATAAATTTAACTACATGTTAACTCTTCATGACATAGTTGATTGATGTTAGATATTTTAATAAGGACGGCTCCTCAGATAGATTTTTTGGTTCTCTATAGATTTCTATCTTTTTTTTATTTTTATTTATTTTCTAAATAATAAATAGATCGATGGGTTATGTTCTTTTCATGAACATAAGTACAAAGTGGTATTAATCACTTAAAAACATATTCCTATTTACTTTTTTGTATTTATTTTCAAAGCATGATCATGTTAATTTTTTCATCAATTTTTTTATTTTATTTTCATTAATATATTTCTTTATCTATATGATTCATAATCAACCACTATATTTAGTCATTATTAAGTCTTTATATATGAAATTAATATCATGGGAAGTAATAATTATCCCATAATAATTGGTTTACAGACCAGTAAACATAATGATGTGTTCCCAAAAGTTCATTATAGATATGTTTGATGGTGAAAATGATTTTAATCTATAAAAAAATCAAAATGAACTCAATTATGGATTGTAATGAACCCTTTGATTCCTTTTGTGGTTACAAGAAGAAGGTCACAACTCTATCTTCCAATGGAAAATTTATAGTCTCTTAAGTATATGTTTCTAAAAATATCCTTTTTAAATCCCATATAATTAAAAAAAATTACTTAGGTGATAAAGTTATTTGAGAGGTTTCATAAGAGAATTTTGTGTTTTTTATTTTTTTTAAACTAGATTCTCCATATTTGACTATGTATTTGGTTGGAATACCTTATAAGAAAATAAGATTATATAAATTGAAAATGAATCCCAAAACTATATTTCATTCACATATTGATGAGTTTAACAAAACATTGTATGATCCATCAAACATTGACATTAAAATACATGATAGAAGCTAAGAAATTGTACTATATACATCACTAGATAAATAATATAACTCTTTAAAAGATTCAATGATGTATGTAAAAAAGTATATAATAATCAAAGAGTTTAAATAATCTTTTTTATCTAGAGATATTAAAAATAAAGTTTTTGTTAAGATAGAGGTTGGGGGAATGAATATTAAGGGAAAAAGTGAAAATTGGGGTAAATTGAGAGATAGTAACAAGTCTGGGAAAATTCATTCAAAATATAAAAATATCATAGTAAATTTTACCAATTTAATCAACTTGATAACATTAAAAAACTTCTAATAATAAAAAATTATATGGATGGTTCTAACCATTATTTACTGGTGTAAATGGTTTTGATGTTATGAAGGTTTTAAATGTATTTGTTCATTCAATTTTTATAGAGTGGGTCATAGACTCTAGATGTTATTTTACTATGTTTCCTAAGTCGGTTATTTCTGTAAATTGAATGAAATTTAATATGGTTATGTGTTTTACAGAATAATTATAATTTCAAAATCATGGTTATGGGTTTTATTTCACTAGAACTTCATGATGGAATTGAAAAAAGGTTGAATGAGACAAGATAGGTTCTAAAACTAAAACATAACCTCATTTACCTCAATGTTCTTAATCCTAAGGGTTTAACATTTTGATATTATTCTGATATTCTTGTCATTAACAAGTTCTATATCACTATAATAGGGGATTTATTCATTAATAGACTCTATATACTAAATAATAAAGCACATTTAAAGCTATTAAATATTATTAACATCCTAATGAGTTATAAAAATATGATATGGTATAAATATATTGGGAATTTAAGTCCTAAAGTATTAAAATTACTGAATAAACATTGGTTATTAAACAAAATAACCATGATTAGTCTTCTATTTTATAAATATTGGGTATATAGAAAATCAAATCATGTTTGTTTTTAAAGGTCTTAATACAAAACTAATAATCCTATAGAATATGTAAATTTGGAATTATAAGATCTATATTGTATCGCCTCCTATGGTGTATGGTATTACCCTATGACCACTCTTGATTATTATTCATATAATGTTTGGATTTTTATACTGGAAAATAAATTCAACACATTTGAAAATCTTAAAAGCTGGAAATCTAATGTTGAAAATAAAATAGTAAAGGAACATGACACTCTTACTAGATTCAACATGTTAGAATATTTATCTAATTAATTCATTGAATATTGTAACTCTATAGGGTTTCTTAGAAACTAAATGGTGAAATAATACCCATAATGGAATATTTTATTATAGAAAATGAATTGGAAAATCTTGGAGTGAGTGAGAAGCATGCTCTCGTACTCTAGATTACCTATGTATTTCTGGAAAAAATCTACCACTATATAAGTGTACTTGATCAATCATTTCCCTTCAAATTTTTTTGATTTTAAAACGCTTAATGAGATATGGATCAAAAACCACCTAGTTATTAACACTTCAGAAAAATTATTTTTATAGATTATGCACACATTAAAAATTATAATCTAGAACCATGGGCTATGAAATATGAATTTTTGGGTTATCCTTATAGTGTTAAGGGTTATAATTAGTGGATTGATAAGATTTATTTTCAAGTGTATCATAATAAATGATATTATTTTTCATGTTTTTTCACTAAGGATTAGTATATTATACTTGAAAACAGTCAAACACCCTAACCTATGTGTGTTGAAATCCCAATAGAATACGAAAATGAGTCTCAAACTGAGGCAATCTCCATCAAGTATCCCTAAAAGACTCAATTTTAGTTTTATTATAACTTTAAGTTTGATAAATATGGAGTAAAAGGAATTAAGGAGTACTAATTAAATTGATATGGGGATAGAAGAGTTATCTTCCCCCTCCTAATTCGGTCTTGAAAATGTCACTTCATGTGCTTTTAATATTACTCAAGACATTAATATTGATGAACTGAAAACATAAAAATAGTCTATGAATTTAATTGTTCCTAATAATTGTATATTCTTTATAAATTATTAAATAAGTTACATTCTTAAAGATAAAACTCAGTTTATTGTTAAAAACATGAAAATCTCAAATTCATTGGTTGTAAATGGATGTTTAAAAGAAATATATTTTTGGGAGTTAAAGATAACATTCAAAGCTCAATTATTGTAAATGGATTCTTTTAATGTGAAGAAATTTATTATAGTGAGATATTTTCCCCTAAAATAAATTATTTATCTATTCTATTATTAATTTATTTTTCTGCCTTAAATGATTTTCTAATTAAGCAATTATATTTAAAAAATTAATTTATTATATAGAAAATTGGATGAAAATATTTAGATAAATCCTACTAATTTTTTTTAAATATATCAAACCAAATGAAATATTACTTCTATAAAAATCACTATTTTGATAGAATAAATAAACTAAATAATAGTATAAATGATTTAATTCTTTTATACTTGAAATTTTATTTACTCAAAGAAAGTATGATACATGTGTATATTTCAAAGATATTAAAAATGATATCATTTAATTATTTTCATATTTTAATGACATGTTATTATTTTTATAGAAATTGACATATTGATCATGTAAAAATCCAAGTGAATATTGCCTTTGATATAAAATATTTATGATATGAAAATAAAATTTTAGGCATGAAAATAATTATAGGAAAAGATACATTCTCAACATACTTTTATATATAAATTTTTTTAATTTGTGTCTATTTGAACATTTAAATTCAATTGAAATACCTTTGGGGAATCACTTTAAGTTGTCACTTACTTAATCCCCTAAAATGTGTCAGGCATATTCTTTATGAAAAAAATACCTAATGAAATTGTGGTTGGTATCCTTTTGTATGTCATAGTATATTCAAGGCCAAATATTTCCTTTATTATTTTTACTCATAAAAAAATAATGAGAAATTTTATAAAACCTCATTAACATGCATTGAAATGATTATTATGGTATTTTCTATGTCTATTAATATATGGTGATATTTTGGGAAAGATATTAAATTTGATATTGATGTGGTTGGTTTTTCTAATTATAACTATACTAAAAATGTTAACATATAAAAATCAAAATTGGGTTTGTATTCTTAGCTTTTGGTGGTCCAATTTCATGGAAATGAAACATACAGTTTGTTTTTCGATTGTCTACCATTTATTAAAAATACATTTCTTTAACAGAAGTGATTATGGGGGATATTTTTTTAAAGGTATTGATAAATGAGTTGTATTTATCTATTTATAATATTGATGTGTTTTTTTATAGTATATATTCAATTTATTTATCAAAAAATCATATTTTTTATGGTAGATAAAAGTATATAGGTATATGATTTCATTTTTTATAGTGGTTATTGATACTAGGATAATTTATGTTAATAAATACACATAATTTATAATGTATCCAATAGTTTCACTATGGTTATTCCATTATTATAATTGAGAAATTATTTATGGTTGATGAATATTTTCACTCTATAATAATATAGTTTACAAGAACATCATCATTCATTCTATATTTTATTTTCAAAGGTAGTGATTTATAAAAAAAATATTTTTAAAGTTTTCTAATAAAATAGTATTTTATTGTTGTATATTTAATTCTAATTATACTCTCCATGAAAAATTCATAGTATTTTTATTATGCTAAAAAAAATTCTTGGGGATATTTTTAATCATGCCTATCTTGTTTTCAGGGATTTAATGTTTATTTTCTTAGTAGCCTCTCAGGGACTAATTCAATTTTTAATGGATCTAGTTAATTCTCAAGCACCTCATCTATCTTCAATCAATTTGATTATATGGACCTTTATTCACCAATCTATATTTGTTGGTTGTATATTATTTACCTTATTTCTTATCGGATACACATTTATACGTTGGAGCTACTTGTCTACATGGGTTGTTACTTCACCAATATTATTTCTCCTCCTATAACAACCTATGGATTTTTAAACCAGTAAACTGGGTGGGGTGTATCTTTTTATTCCCAAAAAAAATGGGTGAATTTGAAATTTTGGATTCATATTGAGGAATGGAATTTTGATAATGTATGTGATTTATGGTATGTTTAGGGTATTATTTTGGTTGAAAACACTTGGACTAAGATCTAGAGTGTTAGAAGAGGATGCGGGAGGGATAGTTGAATGGAAGGATCCATTAGATACTCAGTTTAATTATACTGGGTTCCTAGTGTGCTAGGTGGATCGGTTTTTCTTCATCTTGGGCCACTATGTGTCCATTTCCCTACATAGGTTCCTGATGAAGTCTCCAAGAACCTAGTGAGGGTAGACCAGTTACTCGATAATATTATTTAATGTTTTTTATCAAAATATTAACCATAATTTAATGAATGTTCCTCATTTCTATTTTATGTGTAAAGGACTTGAGGGAGTCCATTTTTTGTTGTTCTAACCCCCTCCACCATCCTTATTTTTTCCATTTGGTTCCTCCTCTGATCTGGGGTATTTGGGGATGATTATTCATGTGTATTCAAGATAATCCTTTCCCATTTACTCTCATTTGATCTTATTTCTCAATCCTTTGGTGTGGCCTGTTTAGGTTATAGATTTGAGATTCCACTAGAGCATTATATAATTTCATTATAATCAAGGTATTTCATGTACAGTATATAGAGGAGGCTCAAGAGGCTCATATTATAATAGTTTTTGGTCTTTTTTATTGAGTTATATTTCACAGTGAATTTATTTATTTATTTATTTCATTTATTTATGTAATTGGTCCTTTAATAAACATTATAAATTGGGTTTTTTTGTATCATGGGATTCAATGCATACTTTGAGTAGACCACAACCCATCACTTATGTTTTTATCATCGTTATGCCACCCAGTATGGTTTATTCCTATTATACCAAATTATGAATTTAGTTTTAAATGTTTCTCTCATTAATTGGTTGATTCTTTAGTTGAGGAAGATTCTCATGGTCTTTTTAGAAGTTTGAATGAGCTTGGGATTGGTTATGGACTACCAATTGAGGTATGTGGCCTTCACATTATTTAGAATATTACTATATTGTTTAGTTTATGTTTTTTTGTGATCATTATTATTATTCTTTTCATATTTCATGAAATTATGTTATATAGTCTATAAGAACAGATGGGATGTTTTTGGCCTAATATTCAATAAGGACTACATAGAATGTTAAATAGTTCATTGGTGATTCCACGGTCAAAAGAGTGTTGGTGGACCTCTTTAAGGATTTTTTTGTGAAATTAGTTGGTTTAAAAGGTATATAGGTTTTCCTTTTTAAATATGTATTAAAAAATTATTAGGTGTAAATATAATTTTAAATGTAAATGATTTAAAACAGAATTTCAAGGTAAAATTTGTTATTTAAATTGATGGTTTTGAAATTGTAGTTCGAAAAAAAATAAAGGGGTCTCTAGAAGACACTTCATTAGGATTTTATCCAAGATTACAACATGATTAAATTTATCATGTGATACCTTTTCAAAATGGGTTATAAAATATGTTTGTTTGGATTTTTTTTTAAATAAAATACAATGATAGTGTTTTGAGACTTGTTTTAGTTTGTTTGACTCAGTGAGGTCTATTCCTAATATTTTCAAAGATTATAAATTGGTATATATGACTATTTTTTATGGTTTCTTGGTATGTTATTTATAGTTTCATGATGATGAATTATATGATAGAAACTATAGGATAAACCTTCCCCTAAGGGATGGGTTGTGTTGATCAGATTGAGACATGTCTTGGGTTTTCACTTGGTGTAGGTCTATAGAAACCCTAGGTTAACTTTTGATTGGTTGAACATTGATATTGACCAAGTGATGGGAGATATTTTGACCAATGGATTTAAATCATTACATTAAGTTCTTTATGATTTTTTTGGCTTATTAATTCTTTATAGGAGAACCTCATGTTAGCCTTAATGTTTTAGGTAGGAGTTTTTCTCAGTGTTCTTGATTCAAATCTTAGTTCATGTTTTTGATACATGATCCTAGTGACATGAAAATACTTATCATAGATACAAGTATTAGTTATAATATGAGTGATTCATCATATTATTGATAGAAATATTATGACTTACCTCGTAATTGATACTGAATTATGAAATTTATAAGGAAAAGTAATAGGATTCTTAGCTAGAGAGGAAGTGAGATTGTACGATAGACCCCTTAATAGAGCATCAACATCCATGAGTAGCGGAATTTAATAATACCTTTGTAATTAATGTATGGTAAATAATAATATGTTTTGTGTTTTTAGTGAAATTTACATCATTGTTTTTTTAGTATTAATCTATTGTATAGATATGTACATTATGGTGCATGTCTATATAGTAGTTGGTAGTGTAATAAATGTGATAATGGATGTGAGTTAGTCATGAGACCCACCTTGAGTGATAGGTTTTCAGCATTATATGTGGTTATAAGGCCTCACCCTAATTGATAGGGTGTGTTGATGAGACTAGGAATGAACCCTCACCCTAGTTGACATGGTGTTGGTATGATACATAGAGAGATACCTGACCTTGAGTTATAGGGTTTCTGTAAGGGACTTATGTATGAGCCCTCACCCTGAGTGATAAGGATTTTATAATGCCCCTTAATTTTAATACATATATATTACAAATAATAAATGAATATTTTTTATATAAAAAACAATCCATTCCAATATTTTTGGAGAAAGATGAGCGCGGAGCTCTAAAATTGAAAAAACAAACATTACACAAGATGAAAAGAAGGAATTTTACATTTTTTCCTGGAAAGAAGCGGGACCATGTCACTAGGAATGGTGTTGATATGTATGTCCCTCTCTTCTAACACCCCTTTGTTTGCAAGGCCATCCACAATGTACTTCACCTCCCGAAAGGTATGCATGATGAAGTAGTTAAGGGAGGAGATTTTTTCAATGCAATTAATCCATTTACCTGCCAGCTTCTATTCAAATCTGGTCTGTCTAGTTCTAATGGCCTAAACAAGTGTGTCCAATTCACATTTGAACCAAATATTGTTCCATTTTCATTGGCAAGAAATATCCACTGTGTTAATGAGTGCCATCATTTCAGATTCTAAAGAAGTGGTATGCCTACATGGGCCATAAATGCATTCCATAACCTCCCCATGCTGACTCTTAAAGGTAACCCCATATCTGGATGGTCCAGGGTTACCCTTAGAGGCTCTATCCATGTTAAATTTCAACCAACCATTGAAGGGGGCAGTCCACATCACCTCCATCATGCCCCTTGGTTTGGGGTAGCAACCCACGGCCCTTAATTATCTGAGAATCATGAAATCCCTGACCGAACTGTTACAAACCTCCTTGATCTGTGAGTTGGAATTTTGAGTGGCCACCAGGATGGTATTAAAGGCCTGGGATGCATTGAACCCTGCTTGGTGATGAATGGAATTGTTTCAGGCCTTCCATATGACATGAACCAGTTCAGAACAAGCCACATGCAGCAGCACATTAAGTTATTTGGATTGATGCACTTTAAGAAGGCTTTGGATATGTTGTATAGGTATAGTGTCTTTAAAAACATGGATGTAGAAACAACTATCTCATAATAGCTCTACATTTTCTCCCACTTAGTTATTCATTACTATCACCATTCTTATACATATCGTACATAAAACCATTCTTCATAACTTGGGAAAGGAATCATAAGAAAGGGTGAGCTATGATGCTAAGTAAGGTTAAATAGGTGAGATATCAATGATCATGTAAGCATAACATGAGAAGAAAAGGTAAGATAATATGATCTTAACATTTTAAAATTATACCTTACATATCACTTATCATAATCATGAATCATGGGAAAAATCAAGGTAGTTTATAAGACATGATTCATAAATGAATCAAATAACATTTATAAGGACTCGGCCTAAAATGTTACATAATCCTGAATTAAATGAATAATTCACATTGATGATATTTTCAAGTTTAGAGATTTAGATAACTATGCCATAATAATTACATATCAACTTGAATATTACAATTAGACACTACTACTCAGTATCCATTTTTTCATAAAATAAAAAAGAAACATGTCAAGTTCCATGTTTTAGATAGCATTACTTTTCCTTGATCGCATCCTTGACCCTTATTCATATTTAATTTCTATGGAAAACATTTCAAAAATGTGGGATGATAATAAAAAGATCATTAAGGGATATAAAATAAGGAATGAAAACATTATCCCATCAATAAATACAAAACAATGAAACCATACTTTTCAATCATAACATACCTTATAAAATCATAAGATTTATGAATAACGCACAGAAATAATAAATCATAAAGGTAAATTATGTAATACATAACATAATTACATTGTAGCTATCATAGCTGCATGGGTAGTTACATTGGAATACCCATCATAGTATATTCCCTAAATCTCTTAGGAGAAACATTAACGTTTACCTCCGTCATGTTACCCAATGCATTAGAGAGCTATCTCGGGCTCACCCACCCTAGGTTTCTCATGGAACCACCCATATACATAAACAATTCCCAAGAACCATAACATATTTATAACACTTAAAACAAAAATAAAGAAAATATAAAATTTCCATATTGCAATTACAACATATCATTTCAAGATATAAACATAATTAATGCTTTATCAAACCATTTTCAAAACCATTTAAAACATTTAATAAAGAGATTTTTGAATCAAAGTGTCCCATACCAATTTGAAACATTAAAATAAATTTTCATTTGAAAACATTAATGTCCATATAAATAAATCCTTAAAATTATTTTAAAAACAATGAAATTAATGATAAAGATTTATAAGAATAACACTTTTAAACAATTAAAACAATATTTTAGTTAAAGAGTTTTTAACAAAATGAGAGACTCTTGAATGAAAATAATTAAGGAATAAAATTGAATCAAAGATTTATAATATCATTAGAATAATGGGATTTATGATATAATATTCCAAAGGATAGTATATACACCATATAAGAGTGAATTTGAACATAACAACAATGAAGTCTCAATGGAATGTAAATTGAGATGAAATCCCTTATAAAAATTGTATCCTAAGATTAAGGATAAATGAATTACATTATAATGTGTGAAAAATATAAATACACTAAATATTATTGGATATTTAGTGTAAATCAATCAGAGAACATTCACACATATCTTTGTAAAAACAACACCAATGACTTGGATGTTTAACTCAATGAATGGAAATTGAGTTAAAATTACTATTATCAAGTTCATATCGATGACTTGAGAATTTATCAATGGATTTATTATGTGTATCAGAAGTATATCCACACAAAGGGGGGTGTAAATTACTACATAAGTAAATAAATAGTGATTTTACACATAATCTTGGAGTAAAATAATCAATTAAGTATATGTAAATCCCAATGAGTGGAAATTGAAATTTGAAATTCTCTTACCGATTTGGTAATTTAATAAACATACATACCATGAAAGAAGAATCATACAATTAAGATGTAGATACCCATAAGTTAAATTATATTACACAAATAATACAATCATGGGCAGTACATACACAACAGAAAAGGAAATAGTGGCTAATATAGCATGAATCTCACAGGAATAAAAAGTGATATTAAAAACCCTTACCACATTGTAATCAATAGAATCATATGAAAAAAAACTTAATAACCATAAAATGAATAATATAATTCCATGAATATAAATATAATAGTTATAATATATATCAATTGGTAGTACACAATACACCACATGCAATAAATAAGTGGTGGACAATGGAAATCTCACGGAATTAAAAGCGAGATAAGAAACCCCTTACCTCGTGTCCAAATTGACTCATTTGTTCCTTGCTCTTCCTGAATAATAAACTTAAGTTAATTTATACTTGATTAATAACCTTTTTAAATTTTATTATTCCTTTTATATCACTTATTACCATGTTAAAAACATTATGTAATCTTTCAAGTTAATAATGGTCGTTTTGTTGATATTTGGAACTTGAGTCAAAAATGAACACCTTATAATTACAAGTTTTCCATTTGGTCAAGATTCCATTATCTCCAGAATGATATTAATGATTTATATATCATATATATCCATTACATATATGTATTTATAATATTACATAACATTTAGAGGTAATAAATGAAATGCACCGTTCATGGAGATGGTAAGTCGTACGTACGCATGAAAGATACTTTCATTTCTATTTCATATTTAATGGAATGAAAATATAATGATACATAGGTATATTATAATTAAAGTATAATATAATTTATAATTTCATTAACTTTATCCTTTATATGTCCCACATATGGCATGAACGAGTCATATCACTTTGTGGGGACGGTAGTCCGCACTTCCTCAAATAAAATTGTCGTGTTTACCCATAATGGAAACCATAAATGTATGCTATAAATGAAAAATACATTGTCATAAAGAAACATAAACATAATATATATCATATATAAATACAGTTTCATCATAATGTCCACAATAATAGGTGGTAGGAGAAGATTTAACAATCATCGTTTTGTGAGGCGTTAGTTTGTCGTCCACGGAAACGGTGTGTTCTTTACCCATTAGATAAAGGTGTGTTTAAGTTTAGTTCGAATCCATCTCATATAAACAACCTAGTATATTTAGGATACTTTTTTTATTATAAAATAAAGGAATAAAAATATTATAGGGGGTTGGAGAATGAAAATAAAACAAAAGAACTTAAGAGAAGATGTTACCTTTAAATCGGGTAACTCCCTTTAGTTTGAACCAAAAGGGTTTCTTGATGTTACTTCTACCTAAGTTAAGGCTTCTGGGTGGAATAGATAGATCTTGAGAGATTATTTGGTCAGGTTTTGGATGATCCAATGGGCTTGATAGGTGTGAGTAATGGGTTAGTAGTGGTGTCATTTTATAAAGGGAGGAGGGTCTCTTTAAGAAAGTGTGAAAATATTATTTTATAATATAATTATTTTTGGTTTCTAAAGATCCAAAACTCATTAAAGTTGAAGATAAGATTACTCCTGGTAGAAATAAAATCATCCAATAATAATTGGACAGGTTTTGGTTATTTTTTTAATCTTTATAATCTTATATATTTAAATCATTTATTAATGAGGTAAACACTGCATCATTATTGTGTCATAAATAATTTTATTTATTTGATGCCTAAAAATTATAAAAAATTACCATGATGTAGTAAATATTTTTTATATTTCCAAATAATATTTATAGTTGAAAAGATAACATATATAACCCTATGTAAAAATTAATTTACTAAAAGATATTTGTTTATGTCATTTTTGCCTTTACTTTAAGTTAATTAAAATAAAGTATCATTATCACTCTTAAGTGGATACATGGGGTCCCAAAATAGACCCAAGGATTCCCATGGTCAGTAATGACTCATCTAATAAGTTTAGGACAAGTGTTAAGGTAATTTTTTATTATTATGATCTTCTTTTTACCTTGAATTACCCTATTTACCTTTAATCGTGGTAAATAAAAGTCAAAAGTTACTATTCAACAAAAAATTATTTTCATCTTATTGAACCACATTTTACTTAATAATAACAACCATGTATTCCAGATTTTCAAAATTCAATTCACAGAAGTGGTAAATTTCATTTAAATGAAAAATTCATATTTTTTACAATTACTTAGTGGTTTCACTATTCATCAAAAATTGATGTTTTTCATAAAAATACCAAAAAATCATCCTAAGATATATATGATATTTCTAATTGAAAAATGATGTCAATTTTTTCAAATTAAAAACATATAAGTTAGATTAATTAATTTAAAATTAATTCCCGTTGTCAAAAAAACGTGTGTTTAAGAAATAATAACTTTCAAAAGATTGACACTCGTTTATGCCCAATTTCAAAGTGAAATTTCTTTTAATGACCAATATTGGATTAAATGGTAGAAATATAATCTAATTACAATTTAAAACAAATTAATAAGATAATCTAACCATATGAATAAATTAGATTAAAAGGGAGATTTGAATTAAAATACAGTATTTTTCACTATTCATTAAAAATTGAGTTTTATCATAAAAATACCAAAAATTTACCAAAAGTAAATTTTGTTGTCACTATTATAAAGAAAAATTTTATTTTGTCAAATAAAACATATAAAAGTGACCAAAACTATATTTAAAAAGTGTTCTCCATCAAAAGGTGGTAAATCGACCTTTTAAAGAATATTAGAATATTTATGCTTAAAATCGGATTCTTTCTTATTTTTAGACTCTAAAATTTATTGGATAAATGTAAAAATATTTAAAAAACATGTATAGTTATTTTTTAGTTAGTTCTGTTCATTCCCTCCATTACAATGATGAGGCGTTAACTACCATTTAAAATAATAATATTATTATATTATTTTTTAGTACAACTCAACATTGTGTGCAACATAATATTTCAATGAAACTCGTTGTTTTATATTGGTTATTCCATAAAACATAATTAATATTTAATATTTAATTTACAAATATTAATAAATATAAAAATTTCATATACTTTATTTACCTAGGATTTTACATCCTTTCCCCTTTTGGGAATTGCATCCTCACAATTTTAAAATTAGGCTCGGAAACTTTATTGAAAGTCCCACATCGGATAAAGTGTCAATAAATATATCACTTTAAAATAAATTAAGAGAATTACAAAGGTCACCCAAGACAAAAGATACTAGGATTTTATAAAAACATGGATGTGGAGGAGAAAACAAACCATCAAGTTCTGATAGAGAGTGATAGAATACATGATTAGGAGAAAGTTAAACAATAGAAAATCACAAACTTGTGATGGGTTAAACGATATTTGATTCCATAGTAGTAAAAGTTAATAGACAAAGTGTTTGTTTTAAGTTACTTTTTATAAATTTGAGAAATTTATTTATGATATTAACTAAAAAAATAAGGAAACATACTTACTTATCATGTATACTTTTATCCTTTACAAAATTCCTACCATAAACTCATTTTTTCAACAAACGATGACTATTCAAGATGATTTGTTCACATTGAAAGAGCTATAATCAACTTCTAGAGAATCACATAATCCAAAAAAGATTAATTGTATTTTTTCCAAGTCTTTAGTCATTAAACAAAACCAAAACATTTAGTATAAGATCAGATAATCCCCAAAAAGGATAATCTTTTACAAAAATAAAAACTACCCTTAATCTCCAGAATTTATCAAAAAATTACCAAAGATCAAAAAATACCATTCAATAAACAATTGTTCATAAAATTATTCATAGTAATAAAAACTAATATTGAAATCCAAATCTCAGAAGGATTTAATCACATAGTCTTCCAAGATAAATCTTAACATTTATATCCAAATAAAATCAGTTACCCTTCAAGTATCATATTGAAAAGTAATTAACCTAATCCAATATTCTCTATGATAGGTTAATTATTTCAATAGATAACCCAAAATAAACTTATTCTTGATTCATAAAATCATCTAACTAAAAATAATTAGACATACTAACCAGGGACTTCATGTTTTCCAGTGGTAGGTGATAAATCCCAGTCGCACTTTGGTTGTGGGTTCGATTCTCATAGCTTTGTCCGATGCGATGGGTTATCACATGATCTACATATTTTACTTTTTCAAAAACTATATAATTTTATAAAATTTCCCAAAAAAATAAAGAAATTCATAAAAAATAACCATAACATATTTTAACCACAAAGGTTATCTAATAACATTCATTTGCATCCCAAAATTTATTAACCTGTAATTTCCTCAAATTCAAGGATCATATAAACCCAAATGGTTCTTTATAACTATGTCTACAAAAGAAAAGATAATTATTCCTTGAATAAAATTTTCATATATCAAACTTCAGGGTTACACATACTATAAAAATTATTCTAATGTAATCCCATCATCAAAAGAGCCTTAATACTTTTAAGTATTTCACCATTCTAAAATCTACCATAACACTTGAATCCCTTATATATTGACTTCTTATTCATTCAATGTTATTCATGATCCATTAACCATTCCTTTCCAACTTATTCTGAAATAATTATTTTCTATAAACAAAATCATGAATCATATCCTAAGATTCAATAATGTATAAACATCAGTTAAGAAATAATCCATACCTTTCATTGGTTATTTTCAGTTTCCTCATCCTCAATTGGAATGGAATTAGGTATTGGAAAAAATATATTTGTATGATCCTGGTGATCCCATTCCTAAACCTTCTTCTTAGGACATCTGTTTGTATAATGATCATGCACACCACATTTAAAACATTCAATTGATACCTCAGAAAGAACTTCTTTCCTTTTCCTAGAGTCAACTGGATTATTCCTTTTTCCATAGAAGGTTCTTGATTTATGACCTTCACTTCCACATCTATAGCATCATTATGTCCCATTGAAACATTTTCCTATGTGTTTCTTTCTACATCCTTTACACATAGGTTTTTGAATATATTTACCTTTATGATTATTACCTGAACTTTCATGGGGATTTGTTTCTCGCGTATACGATGCCTTATAAAAATCACCATGGTTCAGGTGGTCAATAATGACTCCATATAGTTGGTTGAGAATAACCACATGAGTTATCATTACTGATCAAATTTTATTCAGTTTGTCATTCAGAAAACCATCACAGTTTTCTTCACATCCACTATTACTTTGGTGCCTTCTAGATCCAACTATTTACTAAAACCAAAAAGGTAAGTATGAGTATATTAGTAAAATCATCATATAATATCTTATGAGGAGGGTAAATACTAAGATATACTTATTCATGTTATCTTAAACTCATTCACTTTATCTAAAATAACTATGACTCTTTCTAAAATCCTAACCACTATGGTAATGTCACTTATTCTTAAAGAACACCCTAACCTCTAAAGTTATCTAAACCGACCTATGATACCAACTATAAGGTCTTAGCCTTAAACATTACATAATCCTGAATTAAATGAATAATTCACATTGAGGATCTTTTCAGGTTTATTGTTTTAGATAATTAGTCCATAAAAATTACATATCAACGTGAATATTACAATTAGACACTACTAATAAGTATCTATTTTTTCACAAAATAAAAAATAAACATGTTTAGTTTCATGTTTTAGACAGCATGACTTTTCCTTAATCACATCCTTGACCTTTATTCATCTTTAATTCATATGGAAAACATTTCCAAAACTTGGTATGAATATAAAAATCTTGGTAAGGGATATAAAGTAAGGAATTAAAACATTATCTCATCAATAAATACAATACAATGAAAATATACTTTTCAATCATAACATACCTTATAAAATCATAATATTTATGAATAAAACACAGAAATCATAAATAATAAAGGTAACTTATTGCATACATAAAATACTTACATTGTAGTTATCACAGCTATGTAGGGAGTTACGTTGTAATACCCATCATAGTATATTCCCAAAATCTCCTAGTACAAACATTAACATTGACCTCCGTCAGGTTACCCAATGAATTGGAGAGATATCTCGGGCTCACCTGCCCTAGTTTTATCATGGAACCACCCATATACGTAAACAGTTCCCAAGAACCATAACATATTCATAACACTTAAAATAAGAATATAAGAAATATAACATTTCCACATTGAAATCACAACATATCATTTCAAGATATAAACATAATCAATGATTTATCAAACCATTTTCAAAACCATTTAAAGCCTTTAATAAAGAGAGTTTTGAATCAAAGTGTCTCATTCAACTTTAAAACTTTTAAATAAATTATCATTTGAAAACATTAATTTCCATATAAATAAATCCTTAAAATCATTTTTAAAACATGAACATTAATGATAAAGATTTATAATAATAACTCTTTAAAACATTTAAAATGATATTTTACTTAAAGAGTTTTTAACAAAATGAGAGACTCTTGAATAAAAATAATTAAGGAATAACATTGAATCAGAAATTTATAATATCATGAGAATAAATAGATCTATTATATAATATGCCAAAGGACAGTATATACACCAAATAAGAGTGAATTGGTGCATAAAAACAGTGAAGTCTCAATGGAATGTAAATTGAGACAAAATCCCTTATAAAAAATGTATCTTTAGATTAAGGATAAATGAATTACATAATAATGTTTGAAAAATATATATACACTCAATATGATTGGATATTCAGTGTAAATCAATCAGAGAACATTCACACATATTTTTGTAAAAACAAGACCAATGACTATGATGTTTAACTCAATGAATGAAAATTGAGTTAAAATTACTCTTATCAAGTTCATATCGATGACTTGAGAATTTATCAATGGATTTATTATGTATATCAGAAATATATCCACACAAATGGGAGTTTAAATTACTGCATAAGTAAATAAATAGTGATTTTACACATAATCTTGGAGTAAAATAATCAATGAAGTATGTGTAAAGCCCAATGAGTGGAAATTGAAATTTGAAATTCCCTTACCGATTTGGTAACTTATGAAACATACACCCAATGAAATAAGGATCATACAATAAAGATTTAAATACCCATAAATTAAATTATGTTACACCAATAATACAATCATGCACTACTAGATATCTGACTTTTCCCAACACTTCTATACCAACGGTTTGTAAAAACCATTGGTATAGGTTCCCTTCCCCAACGGTTTGGCCAAAACGTTGGGAAAGCCCACTTTGAGGCCACTTTTCCCAACAGTTTGGGAAAACCATTGGGAAAAGTCCACTTTGTGGCCACCTTTCCCAACGGTTTGGCCAAACCGTTGGGAAAGGTCTCCCATGGATCAACCTTCAACCAGAATCAAAATCTAGGCTCACAATCTATACCAACGGTTTTCAAAACTGTTGGTATAGGTCTATACCAACGGTTTTGACAACCTTTGGTATAGATCCTTTGATTTTTTATCAGTTCTTCTTACCGAGAAAATTATATAAATCAAAATTTAAAATAATTATGAGAATACATATATATATATATATATATGTAATTATGTAAACAAAAGTCATGTTAGCTTAGTGGTTAAGTCGTTCAATGATAAACTAGGGGTCCTGAGATCAAATAACAGCGAATGTTTTTTTTTTGAAATACATATACCAATGGTTCCATAACCATTGGTATATATTTTCATATTACTTATACCAATGGTTTCCAAAACCATTGGTATAGGTCTATACCAACAGTTTTTCCAAAACCATTGGTATAGACCTATCCCAACGGCTTACTTGGAAACGGTTCTCCAAACCGTTGGTATAGGTTAGTTTTCCAGTAGTGATGGGCATTACATACACCACAAAAAAGGAAATAGTTTTTAATATAGCATGAATCTCATGGGAATAAAAAGTGAGATTAAAAACCCTTACCACATTGTAATCAATTGAGTCGTATGAAAAAAAGTTAATAATCACCAAATGAATCACAGAATGCCATGAATATAAATTGAATAAGGATAATATATATCAAACGTTAGTACACAATATAAGGCCCCAGCCTTAAACCTTACTTAATCTTGAGTTATTACAAGATTAAACATTGAGGATCCTTTAGGGATTAGAGTTTTAGAGAATTAGATCATAAAACTTGCATTACATTCCACATTTAAACAAAGTGGTTACATAAAGATAGTATTCATTTTTTCCCATCAATGGAAAATATTTAAAATAAAACATGGATTCTTTCTTGAAACTTCCTTGACACTATCATCATATCATGTACCTTTCCCTTGACTTGTGAAAAACATTTCAAAAAAGACTTGGGATGAGCATAAAAAGCTCAGTATGGGTTATATAAAAAAAATCTGGAAAGGAAACATGAGTTCATATATACATAAGAATTAAATCATACTTTACCCATAAAACATAACCACTTTAACATACCTCATCAAATCATGAATAAATCATATAAATCATAAGACATAAAGGTAACTTGAGGCATTCATAACATTCTTACGTAGGGAGTAACCCTTTTGGTTATGTTTGGAATACCAATCACAGTATATTCCCTAAATCTCTTCGTAGAAACCTTAACGTTTCACTCCTTTGCGTTACCCAATGCATTGGACAGCTATATCGGGCTCACCCGCCCTTAGTCTATCACGGAACCACCCATCTTCATAATAATTCCCAATAACCTCAACATAATCGTATCACATAAAACATGCATAAAGGAAACATAACATTTATACCTTTCAATCATAAGATATCAATACCACACATTGATATAAAAATATTATGAAAACCATTTTCAATACCAAAATAAAAGAAAAGTAAAACATGGTATTTATTTTTCTTTTAAAAAAAAGGTATGGCTTGTAGAGGAAGCCGAAACTCAAATAATGGTCATGGCAGCGGAGAAGTCGTTGTCGCCGCATACGTACGACAAAAACATTCCCTTTTTTCGTTTAGTAAACGCTTCGTATAAAAAAATATTCCTTTTGAATAAACGTAAAATTCAAAGGGGTTTATACACTGTATAAAAGAAGGTTGTGTATAAAACAAAATATGCCTCAATGAAAGGAGATTGAGACGAAGTCCCATACCTCGGGTCCGACTTGACTCGATCGTTCTTTAATGTCCTGAATAATAAACTTGAGTTAGTTTATACTTGCTTAAAAACCTTTTTTAAGTTCATTATTCCTTTTATATCACTTATTTCCAGGTCATGAACACTATGTAATTATTTAAGTTAATAACGGACGTTTTAACGATCATTGGTACTTGAGTCAAAAATAAACCCTTTATAATTACAAGTTGTTCATGTATCCATTATATACAGAATTATAATAATGATGTATATATAATATATATCCAGTATATACATGCATTTATAATATTACATAATCATTTAGAGGTAAGAAATGAAATGCACCGTTCATGGAGACGGTAAGCCATACGTACGCATGAACGCTACATTCATTTCTATTTCGTATTTTATAGAATGGAATCATAATGACATAAAGGTATATTATAATTCCAGTGTAATATCATATATAATATCATAACTCCATACTTTATATGTCCCACATATGGTATTTAACTAATCAAATCACTTTGAGGGGGCGGTAGTCCGCACTTCCTTAAATGAAGATATCGCGTTTACCCATAATGGGAACCATAAAGGTATGCCCAAAATGAAAAATACAAAATCTTAATGAAAACATAAACATATTATATATCATATATAAATATAGTGTCATCTTAATGTCCACCTTTGATGCTGTTAAAAGAATGTTGAACAATCATCATTTCGGGAGGCAGAAATTCGCCATCCCCGGAAACAGTATGTTCTTTAACCATTAGATGTAGGTGTGTGTAAGTGTAGCTCGAATCCTTCTTATAACAACATCCTAGTATATTTAAGATACTGTATTTGTTACAAAAGGAATGAATAAAAAGAGTTTAGGGGGTTGTAGAATCCAAATAAAACAAAAGGACTCAAGTGAATACATTACCTTAAAATCGGGTAACTCCCTTTGGTTTGAGCTCAAAGGCTTCCTTGGGAAGACTTCTGCCCAAAGTGAGGCTTCAAGGATTAAGAGAGGGAAGTGGAGAGACAAAATTAGCAGGGGTTGGATGATCCAAAGGCTTTGGAAGTGTGGGTAAGGAGGTAGAGGTGGGGGCCTTTTATAAGAGGAGAGGAGGGGCACTCTTGGAAAGTAAATAAATGTTACTTTATTTTCAAATGGGTTTCGGATTTTAAAGGTCCCACATTGATATAATTCAAGGATAAGGTGATAAGGGTTATAAATATACCCACTTAATAGTTTTTGGACATGTGTAGTTCTTATATTTTACATTATCTTTCCATTTTATTTAAATCGTCAAATAATGAGGTCATCGCTTTATCATTATGATGTCATAAATAATTTAATTTATTTAATGTCTAAAAATTATAAAAAAAAATACTATGATGTAGAAAATATTTTTATATTTCCAATGACTATTTATAGTCTAAAATATAATTTATGTAGACAAAATTAAAAATATTTTACTTAGGTGATACATTCTTTGTTACATTTAACATTCATTAAAAAATAAAAAGATAAAAAGTCATTTTCTCACAAAAGTGATATCATGGGGTCCCCAAGTTTGGCACAAGGTATCCCATGGTCGGCCATGAGACAGCCAGTAGCCTTAGGAAACATTTTGGTGTCATATTTTATTATTATGATATTATTTTATTATCCTTAACTACCCGATTACACATTAATCAAGATAATTAAAGATAATTACCGTCGTTACTATTCATAATGTCCAAAAACAAAAGAGTCTTGATTACATAATTTGGAACTTCTGATTCCAAATATGTAATCCATTTTACCAAATTCCAAACACATAAATTGAAATAATTGATTTAAAAATAATTCCCGTTGTCAAAACAAATAGCGGGTTTTTTTGAAACAATATCTATGAAAAGTTTGGCATTAGTTTATGACCAATTTCAAAGTGAAATTAATCCTAATGACCACCATTGGATTAAATGGTAAAAATATATTCATATTACACTTTAATACCAATTAAAAATATAATCTAACCATATAATTAAATTAAATGAAAAAGTAGTTTTGATGTAAAATGCAGTATTTTTCACTATTCATTAAAAAATGAACATTGTCAGAAAAATACCAAAATTTTATCCAATGTAAATTTCAATGTCCCAATCATAAATAATATGTTTATTTTGACAAATATAGATTATAAAATTGTAAAAATTTTGATTTAAAATGGGTTTTCCATCAAAAGGTAGTAAAACAATCTTTTAAGAATATTAGTGTATTCCATGCATAAGATTGTATTTATTTCCATTTTAAGCCTCTAAAACACTATATAAATCATTAATAGACATAGATAAAAATATATATTATTCATTACTTACTTGGGATGTTACATCCTTCCCCCCTTTAGAAAATTGCATCCCCGCAATTTATTTACTTATCAAATAAATGGGGGTACTTATCCCTCATTGCATTTTCAGATTCTCATGTTGCCTCTCCAATCATGTGGTTTTTCCACAAAACCTTTACCTGGTTAATCACCTTATTCCGTAACACTTGCTCCCTATGGTCAAGAATCTGGACCGGTTGTTCCTCATAAGATAGGTTCTCTTCCAGGTGAACTACCTCTCGACTCAAAACATGAGATGGATTTGGCATGTACTTTCTCAGCATCGAAACATGAAAAACATTGTGTACCTGAGATAAACTCGGAGGTAAATCCACTCGGTAAGCAACTGATCCAACTCTCTCCAGAATTTCATATGGTCCAATGAACCTTGGACTCAGCTTTCCTTTCTTACCAAATCGCATCACACTTTTCCATGGTGAGACTTTGAGAAAAACATGATCACCTACCTCAAAAGAGAGATCCTTCCTCCTGTTGTCTGCATAACTCTTCTGACTACTCTGAGCTGTTCTCATGTGTTTCTATATCAGCTGAAATTTTTCTGCCAACTCTTCTACCAATTCTGGTCCCATGAACTTCCTTTCACCGACTTCATCCTAGAAAGCTAGAGTTCGACACCACTTCCCATATAATGCCTAAAATGGTGCCATCTGTATACTGGAATGAAAACTGTTATTATATGAAAATTCAACCAAAGAAAGATGTTGGTCCCAAATTCCCTGATAATCCATAAAACATGCTCGTAGAATATCCTCCAAGGTCTGAATTGTTCGTTCTGACTGCCCATCTGATTGAGGATGAAATGATGTACTAAAATTTAATTCAGTACCCAATGACTTTTGAAGGCCTTTCCAAAAGTTAGAAGTGAACCTGGGATCACGGTCAGATACAATGGATAGAAGAACTCCATGCAACCTGACTATCTCTTTAAGGTACAATCGAGAAATTTGATCTAGAGACAAGGTATCTCATATAGCAAGGAAATGAGCAGACTTGGTCAAGCGATCAACAATAACCCAGATTGCATTATTACCTCGAGATGTCTTCGGTAATCCCACAACAAAGTCCATGGATATATTCTCTCATTTCCACTATGGCATGGGTAGAGGCTGAAGCATCCCTTTCGGTAACTGCCGCTCTACTTTAACCTGTTGACAATTCAAACACTTCACAGTAAAATTAGCAATATCTCTTTTCATTCCATCCCACCAGTAATACTCCCGCAGATCTCTGTACATATTAGTACTGCCTGGATGAATTGAAAATGGAGAACTATGAGATTCACATAACAACTCTCTCTTCAACTGTGAATCACAAGGCACACAAAATATCTTCCCAAATCTCAAAACACAATCACTATCAATGTTGAATTCAGGCAACTTACCCTTCTGAACCAACTTTACCTTTTTCTGCAACTCACTATCTTGCTTTTGTGCTTGCTTGATTCTGTCTGATAGAGATGATCTCACTGATACCAGAAACAAAATAGAAGTACATCCTGCACCAAAAAATTCTATGCCAAAGTTCATCAAATCCTTAACCAAAGGATTACGTTCCAAACTCAACATTGTTAATGAAACATTACTTTTTCTACTCAAAGCATCAGCCACTTTATTTGCTTTTCCCAGATGGTAATGAGTTGTACAATCATAATCCTTGATTAATTCTATCCATATCCTTTGTATCATGTTCAATTATTTCTGAGTGAATATATACTTTCAACTTTTGTGATCGGTATATATTTCACACTTTACTCCATACAAATGATGCCTCCAAATTTTTAAAGAAAAAACAACAGCAGCAAATTCCAAATCATGTGTAGGGTAATTTACCTCATGAGTTTTCAACTGACGTGAAGCATAAGTAGTTAATTGATCATTCTGCATTAGGACACAACCAAGTCCTTTCAATGAAGCATCACTGTATATAACAAACTCACCATTCTTGGAAGGTAGTGCCAAAACTGGAGCATTCACCAATCTTCTTTTCAATTCATGAAAACAGTCATCACATTCTTTTATCCAGATAAACTTAACACCCTTCCGAGTTAGCTTAGTCATTGGACTAGATAACTGTGAAAAATTTCTAACAAACCTTCGGTAATAGCCTGCCAAACCAAGGAAACTACGAATCTCTGTTACATTTGTGGGTCTTGGACATTCTTCAACAACCTTTGTTTTTTCAGGATCAATAGTTATCTCATCTTTAGAAATAATATGACCAAGGAAAGAAATTTGTTGCAACCAAAACTCAAACTTGCTGAATTTCCCATACAATTTCTTTTATTTTAAGGTTTTCAAAATAACCCTTAAATATATTTCATGCTCTTATTTACTTTTAGAAAACACCAAAATATCATCAATGAAAACCACCACAAACTTATCCAAGAACTCATGGAAAATTCTATTCATTAAGTCCATGAATACAGCAGGTTCATTGGTTAGCCCAAAAGGAATTACTAAAAATTCATAATGGTCATATCTTGTACGGAACGCGGTCTTAGGAACATCTGCTTCCTTTACCTTCAGCTGATGGTACCCCGATCTCACGTCAATCTTTGAAAAATACCGAGCTCCCTGGAGCTGATCAAGAAAATCATCGATATGAGGCGAAGGATATTTGTTCTTAATAGTGATATTATTCAAGACCCTATAATCAATGCAAAGTCTCATTGAGCCATCTTTCTTTTTAACAAACAAGACAGGATCACCCCATGGTGATGTGCTAGGTCGAATGAAACCTTTATCTAATAAATCTTTCAATTGCTCCTTCAACTCTAAAAGTTCAATTTGAGCCATTCGATAAGGGGGTTTTGAAATTGGATTAGCATCAGGAACTAAGTCAACAGTAAACTCAACTTCCCGATCTGGTATTATTCTAGGCAACTCATCAGGAAAAACATCAGGATACTCATTTACCACTGGCACATCATTAATCTGAACAGTTCCTTTATTTTCAACGATGTGTGCAAGGTAACATTCATTTCCATCTTTTACAAGTTTCTTGGCCTCTTGATATGTTATCAACAGTAAGGGTTCATTCTTGTACACAAACTGAAAGTCTTTCTGAAAAGAAACTTCTTTAGCTCTACAGCCAATCTTAGCATGGTAAATAGAGAGCCAATCCATACCCAGGATAACATCAAACTCTATTAGAGGTAGAACAATAAGGTTTGCAAGTAGGTTATTTCCACAGATAAGGATAGTAAGATTCTTATAAATTCTTTTTGCCTCAACATGTCCCCCAAGTGTTTTTACCACAAGTTCAGGAGTCATTTATTGAGATGGTATTCCCATTTTACTAGAAAAGTTTTCAGAGATGAAAGAATGTGTAGACCCCGAATCAAACAACACATTGGCATAATCTGAAAAAACAAACAAGGTACCTGATACAACTTCATTTGACGGCCCGACATCCACTGAAGTAGTTGCAAAGGATTTCAACACCCCTTTCTGCTTGTAGTCTAACTGCTTCCCATCACTCAAACTCTTTGTCGGACACTCATTTGCATAGTGACCCATCTCATTCCACTTAAAACATTTCACTAACTGTAAATTAAATTTGGTCTTACCTTCACCTTGATCTTTTTCAGTGCAATCACGAGCCTTATATCCCATCTTACCACATCGGTAGCACTTTCCAGAATTCAGATGACATTCCCCAGCATGAATTTTTCCACATTTATCACAAACTGGAAACTTAATTTTCTTACCATCAGACTTTTTTGAAGAATTCTTACCTTTCTCCTGCCACCTCGGTCTCTTCTTCTGCTGGTTGTTATAGAACACTTGATCATCGGCAAACTCCATTTCCACCTTCTCAGCACATCGAACAAGCTTTTCATAACTTTTAAACTCACGAGAACCTAATGCCCTTTTATATTTTGGCTTTAATCCTGAGTAAAAACGATTGATTTTACTATCAAGGTCTCGGATAAAATTTGGAGCATACCTTGCCAATCGATTGAACCTTTATTCATAGGCAGCCACTGAGTCTCCTCTTCCCTCAATTCCAAGAATTGATTTTCCATCCTAAGTCAAACAGCCTTAGGAAAATACTTCTCAAGAAACATACCTTTGAATTCATCCCAGTCAAGAGCATCAATATCATCTGCGTCCCTGATATTTTTAACCATAGACCACCACTGATCTGCCTCACCCTCCAAACGGTAAATAACAAGACTAACCTTTTGATTTTCTGAACACCCCATGACATCGAAAATCTTCTCCAGTGCTTTATTCCACCCTTCAGCTAGCACAGGGTCAGATGATCCTCTGAATGATAGGAGATGTTGCCTCATGAAATGTTCCACCACTGACATGTTCCTCTGCGGTTGATCTGGCTAATCTCGTGTATGGATACCACCACCATTTATCGCTTGATTCAACTGTTCCATTACTGCAACAAACTGTTCAGTTCCAATTCTGACCATCTCTGGATGCTGATTCGGAAGGCTATTTCCTTCTGTATGCCTTCCTAGTACTGCTTCCCTGTTTCCTTTATGGAAAACCATTCTGAACAAACATGTCTTTGATGAATCAACATGGTAATCTTCAAATGCTATATCATTTCAAAAAAAATATTTTTGGATAATCATTTAATAGAATTCTAACTCCTAAAGTTATCTAAACCGACCTCTGATACCAACTATAAGGCCCCAACCTTAAACCTTACTTAATCTTCAATTATTACAAGCTTACACATTGAGGATCTTTTCAAGTTTAGATTTTTAGAGAATTAGACCATAAAACATGCATTACATTCCACATTTAAATAAAGTGGTTACATAAAGATAGTATTCATTTTTTCCCATCAATGGACAAAATTTAAAATAAAACATGGATTCTTTCTTGACACTTCCTTGACACTATCATCATATCATGTACCTTTCCCTTGACTTGTGAAAAACATTTCACAAAAGACTTGGGATGAGCATAAAAAGCTCAGTATGGGTTATATAAAAAAATATGGAAAGGAAACATGAGTTCATATATACATAATAATGAAATCATACTTTACCCATAAAACATAAGCACTTTAACATACCTCATCAAACCATGAATAAATCATAGAAATTATAAGACATAAAGGTAACTTGAGGCATTAATAACATTCTTATGTAGGGAGTAACCCTCTTGGTTATGTTTGGAATACCCATCACAGTATATTCCCTAAATCTCTCCGGATAAACCTTAATGTTTCACTCCTTCGTGTTACCCAATGCATTGGAGAGCTATATTGGGCTCACCCGCCCTTAGTCTATCACAGAACCACCCGTCTTCATAATAATTCCCAAGAACCTCAACATAATCGTATCACATAAAACATGCATAAAGGAAACATAAAATTTCCACCTTTCAATCACAAGATATCAATACCACACATTGATATAAAAATATTATGAAAACCATTTTCAATACCAAAATAAAAGAAAATTAAAACATGGTATTTATTTTTCTTTTAAAAAAATGTATGGCTTGTAGAGGAAGCCGAAACTCAAATAATGGTCACGGTGGCGGAGAAGTCGTTGTCGCCGCATACGTACGACAAAAACATTCCCTTTTGTCTTTTAGTAAACAATTCGTATAAAAAAGATTCATTTTGAATAAATGTAAAAGTCAAAGGGGTTTATACGCCGTATAAAAGAAGGTTGTGTATAAAACAAAATATGCCTCAATGAAAGGAGATTGAGACGAAGTCCCATACCTCGGGTCCGACTTGACTCGATCGTTCTTTAATGATCTGAATAATAAACTTGAGTTAATTTATACTTGCTTAAGAACTTTTTTTAAGTTCATTATTCCTTTTATATCACTTATTTCCATGTCATGAATACTATGTAATTATTTAAGTTAATAACGGTCGTTTTAACGATCATGGTACTTGAGTCAAAAATAAACCCTTTATAATTACAAGTTGTTCATATATCCATTATATCCATAATTATAATCATGATGTATATATAATATATATCCAGTATATACATGCATTTATAATATTACATAATCATTTAGAGGTAAGAAATGAAATGCACCGTTCCTGGAGACGGTAAGCCATACGTACGCATGAACGCTACATTCATTTCTATTTCGTATTTTATAGAATGGAATCATAATGACATAAAGGTATATTATAATTCCAGTGTAATATCATATATAATATCATAACTCCATACTTTATATGTCCCACATATGGTATTTAACTAATCAAATCACTTTGAGGGGGCGGTAGTCCGCACTTCCTTAAATGAAGATATCGCGTTTACCCATAATGGGAACCATAAAGGTATTCCCAAAATGAAAAATACAAAATCTTAATGAAAACATAAACATATTATATATCATATATAAATATAGTGTCATCTTAATGTCCACCTTTTATGGTGTTAAAAGAATGTTGAACAATCATCGTTTCGGGAGGCAGAAATTCGTCATCCACGGAAACAGTATGTTCTTTAACCATTAGGTGTAGGTGTGTGTAAGTTTAGCTCGAATAATTCTTATAAAAACATCCTAGTATATTTAAGATACTGTATTTGTTACAAAAGAAATGAATAAAAAGAGTTTAGGGGGTTGTAGAATCCAAATAAAACAAAAGGACTCAAGTGAATACATTACCTTAAAATCGGGTAACTCCCTTTAGTTTGAGCTCAAAGGCTTCCTTGGGAAGACTTCTGCCCAAAGTGAGGCTTCAAGGATTAAGAGAGGGAAGTGGAGAGACAAAATTATCAGGGGTTTGACGATCCAAAGGCTTTGGAAGTGTGGGTAAGGAGGTAGATGTGGGGGCCTTTTATAAGAGGAGAGGAGGGGCACTCTTGGAAAGTAAAGAAATGTTACTTTATTTTCAAATGGGTTTCGGATTTTAAAGGTCCCACATTGATATAATTCAAGGATAAGGTGATAAGGGTTCTAAATATACCCACCCAATAGGTTTTGGACATGTGTAGTTCTTATATTTTACATTATCTTTCCATTTTATTTAAATCGTCAAATAATGAGGTCATCGCTGCATCATTATGATGTCATAAATAATTTAATTTATTTAATGTCTTAAAATTATAAAAAAAATACTATGATGTAGAAAATATTTTTATATTTCCAATGAATATTTATAGTCTAAAATATAATTTATGTAGACAAAATTAAAAATATTTTTCTTAGGTGATACATTCTTTGTTACATTTAACATTCTTTAAAAAATAAAAAGATAAAAAGTCATTTTCTCACAAAAGTGATATCATTGGGTCCCCAAGTTTGGCACAAGGTATCCCATGGTCGGCCATGAGACATCTAGTAGCCTTAGGACACATTTTGGTGTCATATTTTATTATTATTATATTATTTTATTATCCTTAACTACCCGATTACTCATTAATCAAGATAATTAAAGATAATTACCGTCGTTACTATTCATAATGTCCAAAAACAAAAGAGTCTTGATTACATAATTTGGACCTTCTGATTCCAAATATGTAATCAATTTTACCAAATTCCAAACACATAAATTGCAATAATTTATTTAAAAATAATTCCTGTTGTCAAAACAAATAGTGGGTTTTTTTTAAACAATATCTATGAAAAGTTTGGCATTAGTTTATGACCAATTTCAAAGTGAAATTAATCCTAATGATCACCATTGGATTAAATGGTAAAAATATATTCATATTACACTTTAAGACCAATTAAAATATAATCTAACCATATAATTAAATTAAATGAAAAAGCAGTTTTGATGTAAAATGCAGTATTTTTCACTATTCATTAAAAAATGAACATTGTCAGAAAAATACCAAAAATTTATCCAATGTAAATTTCAATGTCCCAATCATAAAGGATATGTTTATTTTGACAAATATAGATTATAAAATTGTCAAAAGTTTGATTTAAAAAGGGTTTTCCATCAAAAGGTAGTAAAACAATCTTATAAGAATATTAGTGTATTCCATGCATAAGATTGTATTTATTTCCATTTTAAGCCTCTAAAACACTATCTAAATCATTAATAGACATAGATAAAAATATCTATTATTCATTACTTACTTGGTATGTTACACACAATACATCACATGCAATAAATAAGTGGTGAACAATGGAAATCTCACAAAATTAAAAGTGAGATAAGAAACCCTTTACCTCGTGTCCGACTTGACTCGTCTGTTCCTTGTTCTTCCTGAATAATAAACTTAAGCTAATTTATACTTGATTAATAACCCTTTTTAATTTTATTATTCCTTTTATATCAGTTATTACCATGTTATAAACATTATGTAATCTTTTAAGTTAATAATGGTCATTTTGTCAGTATTTGGTACTTGAGTCAAAAATAAACACCTTATAATTACAAGTTGTCCATATGGTCAAGATTCCATTATCTCAGGAATTATATTCATGATTTATATATCATATATATCCAGTATATATATGTATTTATAATATTACATAACATTTAGAGGTAAGTAGTGAAATCCACCATTCATGGAGACAGTAAGTCGTACGTACGCATGAATGCTACTTTTATTTATATTTCATATTTAATGAAATCAAAACATAATGATAAATAGATATATTATAATTATAGTATAATATAATATATAATTTCATTAACTCTATCCTTTATACATCCCACGTATGACATGAACGAGTCATATCACTTTGAGGGGGTGGTAGTTCACACTTCCTCAAATTAGATTATCTCGTTTACCCATAATGGAAAACATAAAGGTATGATATAAATGAGAAATAAAGAAGCATAAAGAAAACATAAACATAATATGTTTCATATATAAATACATTTCCATCATAATGGCCACCATAAGAGGTGGTAGGAGAAGATTTAACAATCATCGTTTCATGATGTGTTAGTTTTTCGCCCACAGAAACAGTATGTTATTTACCCATTAAGTGGAGGTGTGTGTAAGGGTAGTTATAATACTTCTCATAAAAACAACCTAGTATATTTAGGATACTAGTTTGTTTTATAAAATAATTTAATAAAAATATTTTAGGCATTGTAGAAGGAAAATAAAACAAAAGAACTTAAGAAAAGACGTTACCTTTAAATAGGGTAACTCCCTTTGGTTTGAACCAAAAGGGTTTCATGATGTGTTTTATTACTAATTTGAGGATTCTAGGTGGAATATAGGTATCTTTAGAGCTTATTTTGGTGGGGTTTGGACAATCCAATGGGCTTGAGAGGTGTTAGTAAAGAGTTAGAAGTGGTGTCATTTTATAAGGGGGAGGAGGGGCTCTTTTTGAAAGTGTGAAAATATTATTTTATTATATAATTATTTTCGGTTTATAAATATTAAAAACTCTTTAAAATATAATATAAAATTAATAATGGTATAAATAAAGTAATCCAATAATAATTGGACAGGTTTTGGTTATTTTTTATCTTTATTATCTTATTTATTTAAATCATTTATTAATGAGGTAAAACACTGCATCATTATTGTGCCATAAATAATTTTATTTTTTTGATGTCTAAAAATTATAAAAAAAGTACCTTGACATATGATATCTTTTTATATTTTCAAATAATATTTATATCCGAAAATATAACTTATATAACCCTTTTAAAAAATTAATTTACTAAAAGATATTTGTTTATGTCATTTTTCCCCTTACTCTAAATTAATTAAAATAACATATCATTATCACTCTTAAGTGGATTCATGGGGTCCCAAAATAGACCTAATGATTCCCATGGTCGGACATGACTCATCCAATAAGTTTAGGACAACTTTTAAGGTAATTTTTTATTATTATGATATTCTTTTTACCTTGAATTACCCTATTTACCGTTAACTTTGGTAAATAAAAGTCAATAGTTAATATTCACCAAAAATTGTTTTCATCTTATTGAACCACATTTTACTTACTAATAATAAACATTTCTATCAGATTTTTGAAATTCAATTCACAGAAGTGGTAAATTTCATTTAAATGAAAAATTCATATTTTTACCTACTACTTAGTGGTTTCACTATTTATCAAAAATTGAAGTTTTTCAGAAAAATACCAAAGAAATAGCCTAAGATATATTTGATATTCTAAATTAAAAATTTATGTCTATTTTACAAAATTTAAAAAATAGAATTTTTATTAATTAATTCAAATTTAATTTCTATTGTCAAAACAAAAAGCGTATTTTTAAGAAATAATAACTATCAAAAGATTGACACTTGTTTATGCCCAATTTCAAGGTGAAATTTCTTCCAATAACCCACATTGGATTAAATGGTAAAAATATAAACTTATTAAAGATTTAAACCAATTAAAAATATAATCTAACCATATAAATAAATTAGATTAAAATGAATATTTGAATTAAAATACAGTATTTTTCACTATTCATTAAAATTTGAATTTTATCAAAAAAATACCAAAAATTTACCCAAAGTAAATTTTGATGTCCCAATTCTAAATAAAAAATTTATTCTGTCAAATATAACATATAAAAGTTACCAAAACTATATTTAAAGAGGGTTTTCCATCAAAAAGTGGTAAATCTACCTTTTAAAGAATATTAGAGTATTTACACTTAAAATCGGATTATTTCTTATTTTTTGCCTCTAAAATTTATTGGATAAATGTAAAAATATTTAAAAAACATGTATAATCATTTTTTAGTTAGTTATGTTCATTCTCTCTATTACAGTATCTTGGCGTTAACTACCATTTAAAATAATAATAATATTATATTATTTTTCAGTATAACTCAACATTGTGTGCAACGTAAGATTTCAAAGAAACTCATTGTAGTGTATCGAGTATTTCATTGAACATAGCATCACCTTTAAAGTAAAATTAATAATTAATTTACAAATACTAATAAATATTTAAATTTAATATTCTTTTTTTACCTGGGATGTTACAACATTATCCATGAGAGCATAATAATGGAGTATGACATGGAATTTTCGAATACACATAAGCATAGAAAATCATTTCCTTAGTAGTTAACACTCAACTGAAAGACTAACATAGTGGATTAGTTTCACTACTAAACCCATTTTACTTATCAGGGTTTACTCCCAAGACTATCATAGTATAAAAAGTCCCTTATTAAACCAAGTTAACTTCCCATTTCATTGTTATTTATCTCATGAGATATCAATCATTACCTAATTAATTAGAGGGAGATATATCCCCCCATCACATCATTAAAATCATACATATGTGTTCCATAAGATCATAAATCATTTATTATATCATAACCCATAAAAATGGTTTTAATAAACATTTCATCATAGCATAACCCATGGAAAAGAAATAGTTTTTATAAACATATCATACTTCCATCATATCATAACCTGTGGAAAAGAAATCATTTTTATAAATATGTTTTCATCACAAAAAAACCATCTAGATAATGAATAAGGATGGTATCATTGGATCATATCCCTAGTAAATCATAAGTGAAATCAAGGATTTTTTACTTTTATGAATATAAATACTATTAAAATGTCATTAAAAATTCTAGAGAAAAAAAAACTTTTCCATTTTGAAATCACTAATTAATAAAATTACAAGATTATAACAGAAACATTTTTTTTAAATAAACCTATAAACTATTAAAGGAATATTCAATAAAAAAATTATTCATGATAGTGTAAAAAACTATTCATGTCACATAATTTAAAAAAACATTCCTTCCATACTTTTTTCCAAAAAGTCACAAAGTACCTAGTTTGGAAAATGACAAGAATATTACATTTAAAAAAAATAAAAAATTAAAAAATGGGTAAAAATGAATTTAAAAAATTATATTAGAATAGGAAAAACTTTATTTAAAACTTTTTTATAAAACATGGTTATGGATGAAAAAGTTTTTTCGACCGAAGAGAAAAATAAAGTTGATTTTCTTTAAAAATGTATTTTCAATATATTAACTATATAATGTGATTAAAGTTAAATAAAAACATTTATTTTAAATAAATAAGCATATTATAATAAATTTCATGATTATATTGAGAGTTATTCAGAATATTTCATCTTCATAGACATATTCATAATCAATCCTGATAAACTATGAGATTGTGACATAAAACTTATATCTCAAGATCATCTTTCTTTGAAAGAAATATAACCTCCTCTATAATAAATTTAAATTTATTATAATTATATAATATATTCATTTTAATACCCATAATATCATATATATTATCCCTTTATAACATTTCAACACCCTCTATTGTCAATAATTCCTTATTAAAATTGTCATTTCTGGGTGTTAACTATTCTATTTATCATGAGTATTTTAGCTTAGTAGTTTAGGTAATTGTACATTTATCATGGTTCCATAATATATATAATATTAATCATTATATAAATATTATATATATTCATTATACATTTTTATAATCTTCCATAAAATTTAGAGATAGAAAAATGAATTACACCATTCCTAGAGATGGTAGGTCGTATGTACGTATGAATGTAGTTTTCATTTTTAAATGAATGGAATGATAGAGAGGTAAATATTAATTTGAAATTAAAGGATAGTTATTATATAATATATATTCTTAAAATCCATCATAATTACCATCCATGTAAAATATAAATTAAAAAACTAATCGCATCATTTCATGGAAGTGGTAGTACACATGTATACATGAACGACGTTATCGTTTCCAAAAGGATTGGATGGTAAGTAGGTATTTATTATATTATAATTACAAAAGTATAATTATTGAATAGATATCATATATAAACATTAAACCTATCATAATATCCATCCATAAAATATGGTGATGAAAAAATAATTTTATCTCTACAAGGAGATAGTAAGTTGTACGTACGGACAAGTGATACTTTCACTTCTCATTTGATGGGAAGGAGGGTGTATAATGGTTTTTCATAATAATAATAATAATTCATCATATTTATGATAATAAATCTATTATTTTATAGTAAATAACATATATTTATATGAGTCAAATAAGAGTATAAAAAGTGAATTTTTAAGGAAATTACATCTTCTTTGAAATGACTCCTTTAGATCTCCCCTAAAGGGCTCTAGGTTTGGTATTTGGGGAAGAATAAAACCTATCAAATGTGTCTAATAAAGTCTTTAAGTGAAATTGGGGGAGTTTTTTCAATATAAAATTCTCAAATTTGTTCAAATAAGTTAGGGAGGAGGTTCAATATTATATTGAGGTGAGGGGAACCTTTAGAATTTCTTAAAAGATTAAATTATAATAAATTCATTCTCAAACAAAATGACTCCAAATGGATTTTGATTATAATATAAGGTAGTATATAGTTTTAATAACATAAACCAATATAATTTATATAATTTTTGGTTTCATTTTAAACCTTATCATTTTGATTAACACTTAGTTAAAAAAATTTAATTTTAACTATGGTAATAGCTTTTTCAATATTAAAGGTTGTAATTTTTACTTATAATGTGAAAATTGGCCATATGTCTAAGGATGATAAATAGTGCTAAAATTTAAATATATATCTATATTCTATTGAATACTTCTCCAAAAAATTTACATAAACCATGGATCTCGATTGGATACTATTGATTTTTCTACACTACGAAATATTACCACTTCCTTAATGTATAACTGGGTAATTTGATCAAGCTATATATATTCTCTAATAGAAATAAAGTGTGTTGACTTTTTAAGGAGGTTAAATACAACCAATATAGAATTATTCCATTTATAATTTTTGGGGAGTTTGATGATAAAATCCATGGTAATGTTTTACCATTTTCATTCTGGTATGGGCAATGGTTTTAATATCCTCTTAGACTTCAGTCTCTCGGCACTAAATTGATGACATACGAAGAACTAATAAACATACTATGCAATATCTCTCTTCATTATATCCCACCAAAAATACTCTTTTAAATATTTACATGCCTTCATACTTCCTAGATGAATATATAATGAATAATTGTGGGATTTATCCATCAGCTCCTTCTAATCTAGTATCGAAGTGACACATACACAGTTCCTAAAACTTATTATTCCATCAAAATCAAGGTTGAACTCAGGAAAATTTATCACCTCATTTTTGATCTCTACATTTTCGTTCTCTTCCTAATTAATATTAAATTGTATGGATGGTTGAACACTAATTTGATATAGATAATATTTTTTTCCCTTACTTCAAAATTTTAAGATCCATACTTTTAAAGTCTAGAAATATTAGTTCTTTTGTTATTCTCATCATAGATAAGTTAGCATAATCCTTTCGACTCAGAACATCTTCCACCATGATATCTTTCCTAGGGTGGTAATGTATTGAGCATTCATAATCTGTAATTAGCTAAAACCTCCTTATTTGGTGCATATTTATCTCTTTTTTAGTGAAAATACAATTTAAATTTTTACGATCAGTATATATGTCACACCATTATTCATTGAGATAATGAATATATATCTTTAATGTAAAAATTACCATATATAACTCCAAATAATGAGTTGGGTAATTTTTTTCATGGTCCGTAAAGTGTCATGAGGCATAATAATTAACCATATTATTTTGCATGAGGACACATCTCAGTCCCTTTTTTCATTTATCACTATAGATTACAAACACTTATCTGTTATAGGTTAGTATAATCATAGTTCAACTGACTATCCTTCTATTCAATTCATTAAAATATTCCTCACATTCATCCATCCAATGTAACTTGGATTCTATTTGAGTTAACTTGTTTATTGGATTCCATAGAAATGAAAAATTATCCACAAAGCACCGATAATATCCATCCAAACCAAGAAAAATATGGATCTCAATTACAATGGTTGGTATGGTCCAATGTTCAATAGATTTTAACTTTGAATGGTCTACTGATATACCCCCACATGAAATTATATAACCCAAAAATGAATCTTTCTTAATCCAAAATTTATATTTGGTAAATTTTTCATAAAAATATTCTTCCTTAGGATCTTCAGTATAATTGTAAAATTATATTCATTATCTTCCTTTATCTTAGAATAAATAATAATATCATCTATAAAGACTACCACAATATGATCAAGGTAAAATCTAAATACTCAATTCATTAAATTCATAAATATAATAGGTAAATTACTGAGACCAAATGGTAACACTACAAATTATTAGTGTCCATACATTGTAAATAATGCTATATTTATTATATCCACCTTCTTGACCCATAATTGATATTATCCAGAGTGAATCTAGATCCAAGAAAAGTATTGAGCTCTGTGCAGTTGATCAAATAGGTGATAAATATAGGGTATAGGATAATTTTCTTGAAAATGATCTTATTAAGTACTTGTTAATTAATATAGATTCTAATTGATCAATCTTTATTCTTAAAAATAAAATAGGTTCATCCCAATGTGGTGCACTTGGATTAATTAATCCCTTGTCAAGATTCTCCTAGACTTTTATCTTAAATTCTTTCAACTCAATCAAGTTTATTCTATATGGAGTATTGTAAATATATGTAGCACTATTAATAAGTTCTTTTGAAAATTAAACTTCATGATTTAGTGTAATACCAGGAAAAAATTATGTAAACACATTAATAAACTTCCTTAAAATTGAACTAGCATCTATGATAAGTTTATCCCCAACCATCTGAGATAAACACCCCTTTTGAGTATGAATCATGACCTATATGATGGATGTGGTTTCCATCATAAGTTTATTGTGTCATCATGATGAAAAGATATCATATGTTGGTTTGAATATCAAATATAAATTCCATTCCTTGGAAGTTTATATGGGAATTATGTAAATAAAAAAATCACTACCAAAATAACATCAAATTAAACTAAAGGAATAATAACAAGATTTGTAAGAAACACATCCCCAAAAATTTCAACCAGATAAGAATCGTAGACTTGGTATGTGATCATCATACAATTAGAGGTTTTATGGTTAACTCAACTTCTAATTATTGAGGTGGTATTGTGATACCCTTAGAAAACTCTTCATATGTAAAAGAGTGGATAGATACATAATAAAATAAGACATTATCAGTTATATAGTGGATAGTAAGTGTAACTTTCACCATATCATTATCATACCCCTCACTACAAATAATTATCACAAGAGATATCTCTTTGTCTCTAGGATTAAGATCTAGTTGACATCAATCATCATCATTGTCCTTCAGTTTTTGTCACTAGTTAGCATAATTCTCATACTTCTTACATATAAAACATTGGATTGTGGGCGGTGTGTTCTATAAATATTTCTCTCTATTTACATCATTACCTAACTTCTTCCCATAACTTTAGTATTCAATAACTTGATAAAATTATTTTCCACACTTGAAACATTTATCAATTCCCTTAAAATAATTTCCCACATTTTTTCTCATATACTTTAAGCATAATGTAAGGCTCATCTTATTTTTTTCTATGTTTTTTATAATTTCCTTTTAATTCCATTTTTATTTCATTATCAAAACCATGAGATTTGTGGGTAGAATCCGTCTTCATATCCTCCTTTATAGAACATAGAATAATTTATTCATAGCTTCTAAATTCCATTATGGATAATTCCTTTCAAAGTCTTGGTTTTAATCCATTTAAGAATCAATCAACCTTACTCTCAGTTTGGATAATAATAACAGAAGCATACCTAATAAGTCTTTTGAAATTTTCATCATAAGTACCAATAGATTCATCATATTTCTACTTAAACTCAATTAATTCTTTATCCATTTTCATACAAATAATAATAGGGATGTACTTATTGAGAAATAATATTTTAAATTCATACCACTCCATAGATTAAATTTCTTATTATTCTCTCATGTTCTTAATAAGTTTCCACTGCTAATTTTATTTTTCTTCCTAATGATAAATATCTATAATAACATTATTGTATACTAAACACTAAAGAACATATAATATATTCTCAATGGTACTGATAAATTATATAGAACTAGTGGATCAGTGGACCCACTAAAAGAATGTGGATGTTTCCATATGAAGGAATTAATAGAGCATTGTTCCCTCATTTTCTCATTTGGAATCTCATCATGGTTCATATCTTGAGAAATTTGTGTGAGCATAGAAATAATATTTTTCATTATATCTACTATAACATTTGGTTTCTCATGAGGAAATCCATTTCATTATCCAACACATTTAGTATTGACATGATTCCTTCCAGTTCAATCAATTGAATAAATCCAAAAAAATAGTGTGATAAATAATAATCATGGTGGTAAATAACATAATAATGAAAAATAATTTATAGTATGTATAAATCATGACACCTTCTTCTATGACGTCTTATGTTTGACCTAGTTTATTCATGATCATTACCAAAACATTAGGATTTTATCTTGTACTTAGGCACATTCCTCAGGTTCTTACTGTAGTTTTCTAATCATTATTTCCAAAGGTTAATTAAACCTTTATATGATACCAATTATAGTGACCCACAATTTTCATACATAGATATTATATCTAAATAGATGAATATTTCTTACATTACATAATAACCCATAAAAGGATCATATAGGTCTTGTATATTTGGAAACCTGGAAACATAAATAACTAGTTCATAATAGTTCTATATTGTCTCTCACATAGATCTTAAAAATTATCACCCTTATTAGACATATCATACATAAAACCTTTCTTCATAACCTGTAAAGGAAACATAAGAAATAGTGAGCTCTAATGCTCATAAAGGGTAAATAAAGGAGATATCAATGATCATATAATCATAACATGAGAAATAAAGTATGATAATGTGAGCTTAATATCTTAAAACCATAACATACATATCATATATAATAATATTGAGTCATTGAATAAATATTGGAATTTTATAAGACATTAATCATAAAGAAATAAAATAACATAAACCAAGAGTTCATAACATTGGCACAAGACATAGAATTTTGGCATTCACATAATTATATACAATAATTTCTTTAGTAATCAAGGATTAATTCAACGACTATCATAGTTGATTGGGTTCATTCCTCAAATCATTATATTATTCAAGGTTTACTCCCCCTTAATAAACTAGGTTCACTTCTCATTCCAGTCCTGTTTATCTCCTGAGATATCAATCTTTACCCAATGCATTAGAGGGAGGTATAAGTCCCAACAATCACATAATTAAAATAATACATATGTGTGCCACAAGATCATAAATAATTCATCATATAATAAAACAAGATAAGAAATTGGTTTCATAAACATTTAATCATAGCATAACCAATTTAAAATAAATGGTTTTCATAAAAATATTATTATTTAATCATAGCATAAACTATGGTAAACAAATGGGCTTCATAAACATATTGTTATCATAAATATAAAAAATCCATATAAAGAACAAGGATTGTACTATTGGACCACATCCCTAGTAAATCATTATTTAAATCAAGGGTTCTTGTATTTAAGGAATATAAATACCATTAAAAGGTCACTAAAAATTTCTTATGGAAAATAACCTTTCCATTTTAAAATAACATATTTAAAAAACTAAAAAATTATAAAGGAAAAAATTTTATTTTAAATTAAACTTATGAAAATTCAAAGTATTATTTAAATAAAATATTATTAATGATGATGGGAAGATCCATTCATGTTGTATAAGTTAAAAAACATTCCTTCCACACTCTTGTTAGAAAAGTCACAAAGTACCTTGTTTGGAAAACAACAAGAAGATTCCATTAAAACCATTTTTAAAAAGTAAAAAATTGTTAAAATTAATTTAAAAAATTATATGATAATATTAAAAACCTTTTTAAAACATGTTTTGAAAACATTGATATAGAAGAATAAGGTTTTTCAACTAAAGATATAAATGAAGTAGATTTTAAACAAAATATATTTTCAGTCTCTTAACTATGTAATGTGAATAAAATGAAAGGAAAACATGTATTTTCATAAAATAACAAGTGGATATAAAATCCATGAGTATCCTTAGAGTTATATAATAATATTTCATCATCACAGGCTTAGTCATAATCAATCCCGATAAATAATGAAACTGTGACATAAAACCCTTACCTCGAGTTTTCCTAACATCAAAAGTTATTTAACATATAGTATAATAAATTTAAATTTATTATAATTCTATAAAATATTTTTGTTCATATTTATAATATAATATATAATCTCTTTATAACATTTCAACAACCACTTTTATCAATAATTCATTATTGAAATCATTCTTTTCGAGCGTTAACTATTTTGTTTATCATGAGTATTTCAACTTAGTAGTTTAGATACTTGTACATTTATATTGGTTCCATCATATCCAAAATATTAATCATGATAAAGATATAATACATATTAATTATATACATATTTATAGTCATCCATAAAAGTTATATATATAAAGATTAATTACATTATTCATGGAGATGTTAGGTCATTCATACGCATCAAGGTCTTTTCCATTATTTAATGGATGAAATAAAAGAAAGGTAAATAATAATTCAAATTTATAAGATAAATATTATATCATATATATTTATAAAATTCATCCTAATTTCCATCCAAGAAAAATATAAATAAAAAACAAATCACATCACTTAATGGAGGTGGTAGTCCACACGTACGCACAAACGACATTATCGTTTCCCAAAGGATTGTATGGTAAGTATGTACTTGTGATATTATAATTCAAGAATAATTATTATGTCATAGATATAATATATAAACATTAAACCCATAATAATACACAACTATTAAATATGGATATGAAAAATTAATTATATCATTATGTGGATATGGTATGTTGTACGTACGAATGATCAATACTTTCACTTATCATTTGAAGGGAAGTAGGAGGTATAATGGTGTTAAAATGATAATAATAATAATTAAGAATATTTAGGATAATAAATTTATTATTTTATAATAAATACCATATATTTATTTTATTTAAAAGAGAGTATAAAATAAAGTGATCGGTTAATATGATTACCTCTTCTTTGAAACCACTCCTTTAGATCTCCTCTAAAGGTCTATAGGGTAGGTTTTTTGGGAAGAAAAAAACCTATGGAATGTTTATCGAGAATTTTAAAAGATTAATTGGTAGAGTTTTTTTATATATATGGCTCAATGTGGTGTAAATAAGTTAATTAGGGAGTTGGATTTTAAAATTGAGGTTAGGGGCATTTTTTATTTTCTCAAAAGGTTAAATTACAATAAATTCATATTGAAGAAAAATGACACTAAATGCTTAGGTATTAAAATATAAGTTAGGATGGGTTTCTAATCCCATAAAAAATAGTATTTATATAAGTTTTTGTCTAATTTAAAACATTATCATTTTGATCAACTCTTAGTTAACCTATTTTAATTTTAATAATGGTAACAACTTTTTTATTTTTCATGGTTGTAATTTTTAATAATAACGTGCTAGTTGGACCATAAATGGAAAATTTATGAGCTTTTATACCATATAATATCCTTATTTTATTATTTAAATATTTTTATGATTTTTAAATAATTTAGTAAAATATTATTTTTATAAATATCATTATTATCAATTTTGACATTATTCATTTAATTTGACTTAAAAGACATAAAGTCAAAGTTTTAAATAGAATATAATATTTTAAAAAATACTAGTATATCATATTCACCTATAAAATTCTTGTAACACTATAAATTAATCAAATTATATCACTTTTAATATTTTCAAAATAATTTATTTTCTTTTTCCATTAATTGAATAAATAATGTTTTGGTATTGTGAAATCATTTAAGATAATTATATAATACCCAAAAGTTATAAATATATTACCATCATGATTATAATTTCATTATGCACAAAATTAACTTTACTATTCATTCATAACTATTTTGTATACCTATGTGAACACATAAAGGATATTTAAAACTAAGAGAGTCAAATTTTATAACTTTCTTTGATTTAAATAATATATAAGTCATTTTCATGGTAAAGTGTCCACTAAATAACTAAATTTATAGAATAAGGTGATAATGGTCAAATTAACTTAATCCAATAATAATTATTATAAAAATATTATGGACATATAACTTATATTTAACCAATAACCCGATTTACCCTTTACCAAGGTGATAAATTTTATCATGGTTACAATTCATATTGAGTTAAAATAAAAGGATAATATTTATAAAATTTAAACCTCCTAATTATGAATATATAAATAATTTAATATAATTAAATACCTTTAAATTGGGGAAATTAATTTTAAATTAAGTGTTCAAAATTCAACAAAAACTACTTTTTGTAAAAAAATACATTTTTAAGCATAAAATTGGATTTAATCTCATATTATTCGTAAAAAATATTTTTTTAATATTTAAAAAATATATAAATTTAATAATATATAAATTGTATTAAAATAATTTACCAATATTTATTAGTCTAATATATTAATATAAAAATATATTGAGCACATAAAACAATTTTCAAAAAATCATCACATTTATTTCGAAACCATTTTTGTTTTTAATTATAATAATATAAAAAATAATTAATTAACTTTATAAATTTGAATATCATGTATTTTTTATAATGTAATTATTACTATTAATACATAAAATCCAATGGGTAGGTGATAATGGAAATAGAATATTTTAATAATGTTACACAGTTTGTTAAAACTTAATGGTTAGTGTAACGCAAGCTATTGAAGAAATAAAATTATTTAAATATAAATATTTCATACAAAATTTTGGTGGTACAGATTTAGAATGGGAATTTTAATGTTGTCTTCACCCTAATTCATAGGGTGTTTTTATAAGACTTGGTTTTCAGTCATACCCTGGGTGATAGGGTATTGTTCGATTATTGTGGGAGTTAGGTCATGTTTTCCCTCCTTAACTTAGCTTTCTGTGTTTTATATGGGAATTGAGATGTTATATAGATCAGTAATGTATTTTTAGTGAAAGACTTATGGATTTGGTGAGACATCATAGTGTTTTCATTTGCTGATATAAATGAAATGAAATATAATTTATTGAGTTTTTATGTTATGTGTGATATCAATGTTAAGCAGGTGGGTCTGACTAGAGTTATAATGACCAATAATTTCGATATAGATATATTTCATTTAAATAGATGAATATTTATTAAATAACATAACAAAACCACATCATAATTTTATGGATTTAGTGTCTTTGGAAACTTAGAATGAAAAAAACTTCTTCATAAAACATATATATCATCTCTCACTTATTCCTTAATAACTAAAACCCTTTTTGTCATGTCAAACTTAATACTTTCCTTAATATCTTGAGGAAAATAAAGATAAGAAATGTGTGTTCTCAGATGCTCGGTAAGGGTAAACAAGGTAGTTATCAATCATAATATGAGAAAATGGTCATAAGAACATGAACATGGAATTTTAAAATTATACCCTGCATATCAAAAATCATAATCTTGAGTCATGAAATAAATCATATAAGTTCATAACACATGAATCATAATATAACATGAGCCATAAGTGTAACACCCCAGTTAAATAAAGAATATGATATTTTCATATTTATCCATATTTGTGAATAAAATATTAATATGACTTTAAAGGGGACGCTATTCTCGATGGCGTACCCAACACGCAACAACGAGTTTCTTGGGAATCTTACGTTGCACTCTAATAATAAAATAATATTATTTTAAATGGTAGTTAACATGTAGCCGTTGTATTGGAGGGAATGGATAGAAATAACTAAAATATGATTATATATGTTTTTAAATGTTTTTATTTATCCAATAAAAGATAAAGGCTTAAAATACGGAAAGAATTCAATTTTAGGCGTATATGCCCTAGTTTTCACTAAAGGTTCACTTATCGCCTTTTGATGGCGAACCGTCATTAAATATAGTTTTGTTTACTCTTATACATTCTATTGGACCAAATAAAACTCTTATTAAGAATCGGGACATCAAAATTTACTTTGTGTAAATTTTTGGTATCTTTCCAATAAAGTTCATTTTTTTAATGAATAGTGTAAAATGTTGTATTTTAATTCAAAACCACTTTTTAATATAATTTATTTATATTATTAGATTATCTTTTTAATTGGTTTTAAAGTGAAATTAGAATATATTTTTACAATTAAATCCAATAGTGGTCGTTGGAATTAATTTCACTTTGAAATCAGACTTAAACTAATGTCAATCTTTTGATACTTATTGTTTCATAAAAACACGTTATTTGCTCTGACAGCATGAATTAATTATTAAATTAATTAATGTGACTTATATGTTTTGAATTTTGTAAAATAGACTTCATTTTTTAATTCGGAATATAGAATATAGCTTAGGGTGAATTTTTGGTATTTTTCTGAAAAACTTCAATTTTTGATGAATAGTGAAACCACTAAGTGGTACTTATAAAAACTGATTTTTCCATTTAAATGAAATTTTGCCATCTTTTTGTTTTGAGTTTCAAAAATCTGACATACATGGTTGTCATTAAGAAGTAAAATGTGGTTCAATGGAATAAAAATAATTTTTTGTTGAATAGTAACTTATTAAGTATTTAATTGCGATTAGAGGTAATTAGTGTAGTTTATGGTAAGAATAATGTTTTAATAAAATAAAATGACCTATACACATGTACTAACCTCATTTTATGTGTCATGGCCGACCAAGATAATCCATGGGTCAACTTGGGGATCCCATGCAGCCACTTTGGTTGGAAAATGACATAAATATCTTTTTATTTAATGTTAAAGTAAAAATGACACAAACATTAGATGTTTTACTAAAACAATTTTTACATGGGGTTATACAAGTCATATTTTTGACTATAAATAGTCATTGGAAATATAAAAATATTTCCTACATCATATTATTTTTTTATAATTTTTATACATTAAATAAATTAAATTATTTTTGACATCATGATGATGCAGCGATGACCTCATTATTTAACTATTTAAATAAAATGGAAAGATAATGTAATATCTAAGACCTACACATGTCCAAAACCTATTGGATGAGTGTATTTCGAACACTTATCACCTTATCCTTGAAATACATCAATTTTGGACCTTTAAAATCCGAAACGCTTTTGAAAATAAAGTAACATTTTGTAACTTTACAAGAGTGCCCCTCCTCTCCTTTTATAAAAGGCCCCCACCTCTACCTCCTTACCCACACTCCAAAAGCCTTTGGATCGGCCAAACCCTGCCCATTTTGTCTCTCCACTTCCCTCTATAACTCCTTGAAGCCTCACATTTGGCATAATCCTTCCCAAGGAAACCTTTGAGCTCAAACCAAAGGGAGTTACCCGATTTTAAGGTAATGTATTCACTTGTGTCCTTTTGTTTTATTTTGCTTCTCCAACCCCCTAAGATCTTTTTATTCATTTATTTTGTAACAAATACATTATCTTAAATATACTAGGATTTTTTTATAAGAATGATTCGAGCTACACTTACACGCACCTACATCTAATGGTTAAAGAACATATTGTTTCCGTAGATGGCGAATTTTTGCCTCCCGAAACGATGATTGTTCAACATTCTTCTAACACCTTAAAAGGTGGACATTAAGATGAAACTATATTTATATATGATATATAATATGTTTATGTTTTACTTATGCTTCTGTATTTTTCATTTATGGCATACCTTTATGGTTTTCATTATGGGTAAACGCGATATCTTCATTTAAGGAAGTGCGGACTACCGCCCCCTCAAAGTGATTTGATTCGTTAATACCATATGTGGTATGTATAAAGGATATATTTAATGATATTATATATGATAATATACTGGAATTAAAATACTATTATTTATCATTATGTTTTAATTCCATTAAATATGAAATAGAAATGGAAGTAGCGTTCATGCGTACGTACGGCTTACCGTCTCCATGAACGGTACATTTCATTTCTTATCTCAAAATGTTATGTAATATTATAAGTACATATATATAATGGATATATATGTAATATATTACATCTAAATTATGGATATCATTCTGGAATTATAACATATATATATCTCTCTCATTTTGTTTTAATTCCATTAATTTGACAAAAAATGAAAGTAGCGTTCATGCGTACATACGGCCTACCGTCTCCATGAACGATGCTTTTCGTTTTTTATCTACAAATGATATGTAATAGTATAAAATTAATATTTACTGGATATATATGATATTTTAATCATTAATACTATTCTGGAAATTATTTACATATAACTACATGGGCAATCTTTTTTCAAACAAGTTCATTTTTTACTCATGTACCAAACATCGGCAAAAACGTCTCATATGAACTAACATTATTAAAAAATTATTATAACATTATAATATGTGATATGAACTGAATAATAATCTCTAAAGGAGGTAATTGGTCAATTTTTAATTTACCAAAGTTTATTATTATGTAATATAAAGAAACGAACAAGACAAGTTGGACTTGAGGTAAGGGATCCTACTCCTCTCTTTCTTTTTAAGTACACTCTTTTATGTCTTTCCTTTTAAAGCTCATATTTCTTGTTATTGGGATGTTCTTTTATGTTAATATTACTGTAATTTTTATGTTCATGTGATGAGAGACCCTATTATCTCTCATCAATCCATTTTATAAGTTTTGAGTGGCGCCATTAGGCTGCCGAATTTTTGTAAGAGATCTAACCACTCTCTTCCTTTTTCAGTACTCTCCTTTATGTCACTTATTTTAAGCTCCTCTTTTTTATGTTGGAGGATGTTATTTTATATTCCTATTTCTATAAACTTTATGTTAATATTATGAGATACCCTATTTGATCTCATCAATACATTTTTGTAAGTTTTATGTGGCGCTGTTAGGCTGCCGAGTTTTTGTAAGGGATTTTTCATCTCACTTTTATTCTCGTGAGATTTATGCTACATTTGCCACAATTTCCTTTGAGTGGTGTATGTACGGCCCATTATTCTACTATTTGTGTAATATAATTTCGTTTATGAGTATTTACATCAATGATGTATTGTCCTTCTTTCATGGGGTGTATGTTTTGAAAGATTCCCAAGTCGGTAAGGGAACCATTCATCCTCCTCTTTTTTTAAAAGACTTCTTTTGTTGGGTCTTTTAATTTACATATTGTTATGTTGGTATATGTTCTCATATATCCTTATTGATGTAAATTTTATGTCCAAGTGATGAGATACACTTTTTATCTCTCATCATTTCATTTTGATGTGACGTTGTTAGGCTGTCAAGGGAACTTCTTAACCAAATTTCGATTTCTTTGGGTTCAACATGTAGTTATTGAATATGTCATCTTTTGAATATTTTTGAATGAAATTTTATTGTTTTACACTTAATATCCACTTATATTGGGTGTATTTATATTTTTCACACATAATTTTGAGATTTAATTATCCTTAATTTAAGGATACCTTTTTTATAAGGGATTTCATCACATTTGACATTTCTATTGAGACTTCATTGTTGTTATGCACCAATTCACTCTTATATGGTGTATATACTGTCCTTTGGAATATTATATCATGAATCCATTTATTCTCATGATATTATAAAGTTCTGACTAAATGTTTTTCCTCTATTATTGTATTCAAGTGTCTCTAATTTTGGTAGAACCCCTTTAACCAAAATATCACTTTAAATGTTTTAATTATTTGTTCTTATTAATATCCATGTTTTCAAAATGGTTTTAAGGATTTATTTATATGGATATTAATGGTTTAAAATTTTTAAATCTTCAAGGTGGTATGGGACACTTTGATTCAAAAATCTCTTTATTAAATGTTTTAAATGGTTTTGGAAGTGGTTTCTCTTTGAATGGATTCATTATTTCAATATAATAAAATGTTATATTGTGATTAAAATGTGGAAATGTTATGTTTCCTTTATGCATGTTTTATGTGATACGTTTATGTTATGGTTCTTGGGCATTGTTATGAAAACGGGTGGTTCCGTGATAAACTAAGGGCGGGTGAGCCTGATATAGCTCTCCAATGCATTGGGTAACGCGAAGGAGTGAAATATTAAGGTTTATCCGAAGAGATTTAGGGAATATATTGTGGTGGGTATTCCAAACGTAACCAAGAGGGTTACTCACTACGTAAGAATGTTATAAATGCCTCAAGTTACCTTTTATGTCTTATGATTTCTATGATTTATTCATGATTTGATGAGGTATGTTAAAGTGCCTATGTTTTATGGGTAAAGTATGATTTCATTATTATGTATATATGAACTCATGTTTCCTTTCCATATTTTTATAACCATTACTGAGCTTTTTATGCTCATCCCAAGTTTTTGAAATGTTTTTCACAGGTCAAGGGAAAGGTACATGATGTGATGATAGTGTCAAGGATGTGTCAAGAAAGAATCCATGTTTTATTTTAAAAATGTTTCCGTTGATGGGAATAATGAATATTGTCTTTTATGTAACCACTTTGTTTAAATTTGAAATGTAATGAAAGTTTCATAATCTAATTCTCTAAAACTCTAAACCTGAAAAGATCCTCAATGTGTAATCTTGTAATAACTGAAGATTAAGTAAGGTTTAAGGCTGGGGCCTTATAGTTGGTATCAAAGGTCGGTTTAGATAACTTTAGAGGTTAGGGTATTCTCCAAGCATAAGTGACAGTACCATAATGGATAGGATTTCAGAAAGAGTCGTAGTTTTAGATAAAGTGAATGAGTAAGTATATCTTAGTGGTTATCTCCCTCATTAGTACATGATGGTTTTGTTGATATACCCACACTGACATTTCTGGTTTTAGTGAATGGATGGATCTAGCAGGCACCAAAGTGACAATAGGTTTGAAGGAAACTGTGGTGGTTCTCGGATTAAGAGACTAGATAAAATGGGGGATTCAATGAGGAAACTCGTGGTTGTTCTAAACCAACTATCAAGGAGTCATGATCAACCACTTGAACCTTGGTATGATCTTTAATGCATCATGTACGAGATGACCAATCGATGTGGATGTTCGGGTAATAATTATAAAGGTAACCATTAGAGTTTATATGATCCTTACTTTTGAGGTAATTATGGGTTACTATATGTTATGATGGAAGTGAAAGGCGTGAGATAAAATTGAGGTTAAATTATGTTATGGTTATTTTTGATGATTTTATCTCTTTTTGGGGAATGATTTGAGAATTATATAGTTTTGGAAAAAGGACAACACGCAGACTGTGTGACTACCCGTCGCGTCGGACAAAGCTGCGGGAATCGAACCCACAACCAAAGTGCGACTGGTATTTATCGCCTACCACTGGACTACGTGAATTCCCTGGTTAGTTTGACTGATTATTTTAGTTATATGATTTTATGAATTAAGAGTAAGTTGATTTTTGGGTTATTTATGAAAATGATTAACCTATCATGGAGTATATGTGATTAGGTTAAGTACTTTTCAATACGAGACTTTAGGAGAAACTAATGTTGTTTGGAGATAAATGTTACGATTTAACATGGAAGACTATGTGACTAAATCCTTCAAATATTTGGGTCTCAATCTTAGATTGGTTTACTTTGAATAATTTTATGGAAAAATTGTTTATCGGATGGTCCTCGTTGAACTTTGGGTTTTGTTGGACAAATTTTGGAGATTAAGCATAGATTTTCTTTTTAAAGGGTTATCCTTTTCTGGATTATCTGACCTTTTACTAACCTTTTTGGTTTTGTTTTTGGTTAAGGTCTAAAGTTATGGGAAGTATATAGTTCTCTTTGGTGGATTAGGTGATTCTCTAGAAGTTGATTATAGTACTCTTAATGCGAACAAGTCTCCCTAAATACTCGTCTTTTGGAAAAAAATATGAGTTTGATTAAGGAATCTAGTAAAAGTTGAAAGTCAACATGATAAGTGATTATGTTTCCTTATGAATAAATTCCTCAATAAAAAGTAACTTAAAACAAAAATGTTGTCTATTAACTTTTCCTACTGGGGAATCGAATAGCGTTTAACCCATCACAAGTTTGTGATTTTCTTATGGTTAACTTTCTCCTAGACATGTTTACTATCACTCTCCCTCAAGAACATGACCCTTTGCTTTTTCTTCCATGTCCATGTTTTTCTACATGGAATCCTATTATGGGTTAACTTGGGTGACCTCTGTACATATCTTCCTTTATTTTAAAGTGATTGTTTTACCGACTCTTGTTCCGATGTGGGACTTTCAAGGATGTTTCCAAGCTCAATTTTAAAAATTGTGAGGACACAATTCCCAAAAGGGGGGAAGGATGTAACACCCCAGGTAAATAAAGAATATGACATTTTCATATTTATCCATATTTGTGAATAAAATATTAATATGACTTTAAAGGGGACACAATGCTCGATGGCGTACCCAACACGCAACAACGAGTTTCTTGGGAATCTTACGTTGCACTCTAATAATAAAATAATATTATTTTAAATGGTAGTTAACATGTAGCTGTTGTATTGGCGGGAATGGATAGAAATAACTAAAATATTATTATATATGTTTTTAAATGTTTTTACATTTATCCAATAAAAGATAAAGGCTTAAAATACGGAAAGAATTCAATTTTAGGCGTATATGCCCTAGTTTTCACTAAAGGTTCACTTATTGCCTTTTGATGGAGAACCATCATTAAATATAGTTTTGTTCACTCTTATACATTCTATTGGACCAAATAAAACTCTTCTTAATAATCGGGACATTAAAATTTACTTTGTGTAAATTTTTGGTATCTTTCCGATAAAGTTCATTTTTTTAATGAATAGTGTAAAATGTTGTATTTTAATTCAAAACCTCTTTTTAATATAATTTATTTATATGATTAGATTATATTTTTAATTGGTTTTAAAGTGAAATTAGAATATATTTTTACCATTAAATCCAATAGTGGTCGTTGGAATTAATTTCAGTTTGAAATCAGACTTAAACTAATGTCAATCTTTTGATACTTATTGTTTCATAAAAACACGCTATTTTCTCTGACAGCAGGAATTAATTATTAAATTAATTAATGTGACTTATATGTTTTTAATTTTGTAAAATAGACTTAATTTTTGACTTCAGAATATCGAATATAGCTTAGGGTGATTTTTTGGGATTTTTCTGAAAAACATCAATTTTTGATGAATAATGAAACCACTAAGTGGTACTTATAAAAACTGATTTTTCCGTTTAAATGAAATTTTTCCATCTTTGTGTTTTGAATTTCAAAAATACTACATACATGGTTGTCATTAATAATTAAAATTTGGTTCAATGGGATAAAAATAATTTTTTGGTGAATAGTAACTTATTAAGTTTTTAATCGCGATTAGAGGTAATTAGTGTAGTTTATGGTAAGAATAATGTTTTAATAAAATTAAATAACCTAGACACATGTCCTAACCTCATTGGATGTGTCATGGAAGACCACTACAATCCATGGATAAACTTGGGGACCCCATGGAGCCACTTTGGTTGGAAAATGTCATAAATATCTTTTTATTTAATGTTAAAGTAAAAATGACACAAACATGAAATGTTTTACTAAAACAATTTTTACATGGGGTTATACAAGTCATATTTTTGACTATAAATATTAATTTTAAATATAAAAATAGTTCATACATCATAGTATTTTTTTATAATTTTTATACATTAAATAAATTAAATTATTTATGACATCATAATGATGCAGCGATGACCTCATTATTTAACGATTTAAATAAAATGGAAAGATAATGTAATATCTAAGACCTACACATTTAAAAAACCTATTGTATGAGTGGATTTAGAACCCTTATCACCTTATCCTTGAAATACGTCAATGTGGGACCTTTAAAATCCGAAACTCTTTTGAAAATAAAGTAACATTTTGTAACTTTACAAGAGTGCCCCTCCTCTCCTCTTATAAAAGGCCCCCACCTCTACCTCCTTACCCACACTCCCAAAGCCTTTGGCTTGGCCAACCCCTGCCCATTTTGTCTCTCACTTCCCTCTCTAACTCATTGAAGCCACAAATTGGGCAGAAGCCTTCCCAAGTAAGCCATTGAGCTCAAACTAAAGGGAGTTACCCGATTTTAAGGTAATGCCTTCACTTGTGTCCTTTTTTTTTATTTTGCTTCTACAACCCCCTAAACTCTTTTTATTCATTTATTTTATAACAAATACAGTATCTACAATATACTAGTATGTTTTTATAATAAGGATTCGAGCTACACTTACACACACCTACATCTAATGGTTAAAGAACATACTGTTTCCGTGGATGGCGAATTTCTGCCTCCCGAAACGATGATTGTTCAACATTCTTCTAACGCCTTCAAAGGTGGCCATTAATATGACACTATATTTATATATGATATCTAATATGTTTATGTTTTACTTAAGCTTCTGTATTTTTCATTTATGGCGTACCTTTATGGTTTCCATTATGGGTAAACGCGATATCTTCATTTAAGGAAGTGCGGACTACCGCCCCCTCAAAGTGATTTGATTCGTTAATACCATATGTGGTACGTATAAAGGAAATATTTAATGATATTATATATGATGACATATTGGAATTAAAATACTATTATGTACCATCATGTTTTAATTCCATTAAATATGAAATAGAAATGGAAGTAGCGTTCATTCGTACGTACGGCTTACCGTCTCCATGAACGGTACATTTCATTTCTTATCTCAAAATGTTATGTAATATTAGAAGTACATATATATAATGGATATATATGTAATATATTACATCTAAATTATGGATATAATTCTGGAATTATAACATATATATATATCTCTTATTTTGTTTTAATTCCATTAATATGACAAAAAATGAAAGTAGCGTTCATGCGTACATAAGGCCTACCGTCTCCATGAACGATGCTTTTCATTTTTTATCTCCAAATGATATGGAATAGTATAAAATTAATATTTACTGGATATATATGATATTTTAATCATTAAAACTATTCTGGAAATTATTTACATATAACTACATGGGCAATCTTTTTCAAACAAGTTCATTTTTTACTCATGTACCAAACATCGGCAAAAACGTCTGATATGAACTAACATTATTAAACAATTATTATAACATTATAATATGTGATATGAACTGAATAATAATATCTAAAGGAGGTACTTCGGCAATTATTAATTGACCAAAGTTTATTATTCAGGAATATAAAGAAACGAACAAGACAAGTTGGACTTGAGGTAAGGGATCCTACTCCTCTCTTTCTTTTTAAGTACACTCTTTTATGTCTTTCCTTTTAAAGCTCATCTTTCTTGTTATTGGGATGTTCTTTTATGTTAATCTTACTGTACTTTTTATGTTCATGTGATGAGAGACCCTATTCTCTCTCATCAATCCATTTTAGAAGTTTTGAGTGGTGCCGTTAGGCTGCCGAATTTTCGTAAGGGATCTAACCTCTCTCTTTCTTTTTAAGTACTCTCCTTTATGTCACTTCTTTTAAGCTCCTCTTTGTTATGTTGGGGGATGTCCTTTTATATTCATCTTTATATAAACTTTATGTTAATATGATTAGATACCCTATTTCATCTCATCAATCCATTTTTGTAAGTTTTATGTGGCGCTGTTAGGCTGCCGAGTTTTCGTGAGGGATTTTTCATCTCACTTTTATTCCCGTGAGATTTATGCTACATTTTCCACAATTTCCTTTGAGTGGTGTATGTACGGCCCATTATTCTAATCTTTGTGTAATATACTTTCTTTTATGAGTATTTACATCAATGATGTATTGTCCTTCTTTCATGGGGTGTATGTTTTGAAAGATACCCAAGTCGGTAAGGGAACCTTTCACCCTCCTCTTTTTTTAAAAGACTTCTTTTGTTGGGTCTTTTAATTTACATATTATTATTTTGGGATATGTTCTAATATATCCTTATTGATGTAAATTTTATGTCCAAGTGATGAGATACACTTTTTATCTCTCATCAACTCATTTTGATGTGACGTCGTTAGGCTGTCAAAGGAACTTCTTAACCAAATCTCGATTTCTTTGGGTTCAACATGTAGTTATTGAATATGTCATCTTTTTAATATTTGTGAATGACCTTTTATTGTTTTACAGTTAATATACACTTATATTGGGTGTATTTATATTTTTCACACATAATTTTGAGATTGAATTATCCTTAATTTAAGGATACCTTCTTTATAAGGGATTTCATCACATTTGATATTTCTATTGAGACTTCATTGTTGTTATGCACCAATTCACTCTTATATGGTGTATATACTGTCCTTTGGAATATTATATCATGAATCCATTTATTCTCATGATATTATAAAGTTCTGACTAAATGTTATTCCTCAATTATTGTATTCAAGTGTCTCTAATTTTGGTAGAACCCCTTTAACCAAAATATCGCTTTAAATGTTTTAATTATTTGTTCTTACTAATATCCATTTTTTCAAAATGGTTTTAAGGATTTATTTATATGGATATTAATGTTTTTAATTTTTAAAAGATTCAAGGTGTTATGGGACACTTTGATTCAAAAATCTATTTATTAAATGTTTTAAATGGTTTTGGAAGTGGTTTCTCTTTGAATGGATTCATTATTTCAATATACTAAAATGTTATATTGTGATTGAAATGTTGAAATGTTATGTTTCCTTTATGCATGTTTTATGTGATATGTTTATGTTGTGGTTCTTGGGCATTGTTATGAAAACGGGTGGTTCCGTGATAAACTTAGGGGGGGTGAGCCCGATATAGCTCTCTAATGCATTGGGTAACGCGAAGGAGTTAAATGTTAAGGTTTCTCCGAAGAGATTTAGGGAATATATTGGGGTGGGTATTCCAAACGTAACCAAGAGGGTTACTCCCTACGTAAGAATGTTATGAATGCCTCAAGTTACCTTTTATGTCTTATGATTTCTATGATTTATTCATGATTTGATGAGGTATGTTAAAGTGCCAATGTTTTATGGGTAAAGTATGATTTCATTCTTATGTATAAATGAACTCATGTTTCCTTTCCATATTTTTATAACCCTTACTGAGCTTTTTTTACTCATCCCAAGTTTTTGAAATGTTTTTCACAGGTCAAGGGAAAGGTACATGATGTGATGATAGTGTCAAGGATGTGTCAAGAAAGAATCCATGTTTTATTTTAAAAATGTTTCTGTTGATGGGAAGAATGAATACTGTCTTTTATGTAACCACTTTGTTTAAATGTGGAATGTAATGAATGTTTCATGATCTAATTCTCTAAAACTCTAAACCTGAAAAGATCCTCAATGTGTAAACTTGTAATAACTCAAGATTAAGTAAGGTTTAAGGCTGGGGCCTTATAATATGAGAATAAAATTAGCATAACATATGGAATGTGTCTTACATAGAAGCATAGAAAATAATTTCCTTAGTAGTCAAGGATGTTTTCCAAGAATATCATAGTGGAATGGGTTCACTCCCTGAACCATCATAGTAGTCAAGGTTCACTCTCAAGACTATCTTAACAGATAATGTCCTTTACTGAACTGGTTTCACTTCTCATCCCATTCCTATCTTACTTAACCAGGTTCACTCCTTATTCCAGTACTATCTATATGGTGAGATATAATATCATTAACCAATGGATTGGAGAGAGATATAGGTCCCACCAATAAAATAATTAAACTATAAATATGTGCTCTAGAATAACATAAATCATATCAGAACCCATTAAAATAAATTGGGTTTCATAAACATTTCATAATAGAATAACCCCTGAAAAAAATAGGTTACATAAATATCATGTCATAATAAACATAAAAAAAACATAAGAATAATAAATATATTATCCTTGAATAATATCACCAGTAAAATATAATTAACATCAAATAATGTTATTATAAATAGAAAATAATTTTGAAAGATCACAGAAAATAATTCTTCAAAAAAATAACATTTCCATTTTTAAATATTTTCTTTTTAAAGATCCATGAAATTATGAAAGAAATAATTTTATTCTAAAATAAAATTGTAATATTTTAAAGTAAAAATAAAATTATTAATGAATCATGATGGTGGTAAAAACTTCTCATTCCATATATTTTAAAAAAACATTCCTTCCATATTTTTTTCGTAAAATTTATAAAGAGCCTTGCTTAGAAAATGAAAAAAAATAGAATCCTTTCAAACCATTTTTAAAAAGTAAAACCTGAGTAAAAATGAATTTAAATAATCATAATATAATAGTGTAAATATTTTTTAATCAATTTTAAAAAACATAGACATGTAATAAAAATTTATTTTTAAGGGAAACTTAAAATTAATTAAAAGAAAGTCTCTTATATGTTTAATATAATTAAATTGATCATTAATAAAATTAATTGATTGTGTATATCAACTATAAATACATATAAAACTATTTGAAATAAATCATAACATAATAAAAATTCATCCCATACATAATCCTAACATGTAATAATCAATGAATTAGAAGTTTAACCCAATGAAAGAAAATTGAGTTTAGAATTTCCTTACCACTTTATAATCAGTTGAATCGTATTCCCCATAAAATTAATTATTATAAAATGAAAAATTTAAAAAAAAATAATACAATTAGATTCAAGATATTATATATCAAATGGTATTATATATAACACACACTATAAATAAGTGGTGAATAAGGCATATATCTCACACAAGTAAAAGTGATATGAGAACTTGTACCTAACACTTCCCTTTAGTTTTTCGTATTTTAAACTCATGTATAAGGGTTTAAATAATAAAATTAATTAATTATAGAACCATATTAATATATATAAAACCATATATGATACTTTTATAACATCTTACCACCCGTTCATTAATAATATTTCATTATTTTCGTTATTTCAGGTGTATCTGTTTCATGGTTTCATAGTCGGTTCACTTGTGTATAATTATGGATTTTATTTTAAAATGGAAATAAAACACTAGAGGTGAAATGAAATAGTATTAATGAAATTATATAATTATAAAGGATCCCATATATCATTTTTCTTTCTTACAAGAGGATGATTCATTTAATAAAATGTTAATGATAAATGTTTAGTTTAATTTGGCAGTTTTTCTAAATATCATGAACTAGATTTTTTATATAATATTATGTCTATATATTAGTTACAGAACAAGAAATAGGTTATAATATTACTATTAAGATATGATTTAACTATAATAAAAATTTTATCACCTTCCTTGAAGATGTTAATTGAAAATGAAAAATCATGATCTATAGAGATGATTAACCATCATAATTTGGACAATGTTTTTGTTTCTTTAAATAAGAAGAGGTAATAAAAGGGATGGATATAATATATTCCATTAGAAACATAAAATTTCAGTATATAAATTATAATATAGTCATTATTTCTTGATGTATTAAGTAGGTGGGTATAAGGTTGAAAAATAAAATAAATTAATAGGGGTTGTTTTAGAAAGTTACCTCTTAAATATAACCTCATTGAAGAAACCCTTAAAGGAAACTGAAATTGGTATTTGGGTGATACCAGCAGCATTTGTATGTCTTTAGAGTGAGTATAAGAGTTTTTGGTAGATATTTTAATAGCTTCAAGGCTTTTTAAAATAAATGGGGTCGTGATGGGTTGTATTTATACATGAGGAGGGGTGGTTTTAAGTGATTAAATAATGATTATTTTATATTTAAATCCAAAGACATTTGAGTGGCATTATTTTCAATGAATTTGTATTATAATTAATGTGTTAAGGGATTTTTATGGTCTTCATACACATCAACCATACATATAATATTGTATTTTTTAGGTATTTTAATCTTTTACCATTTATCTTTAACCCACTACATTTTTTTCCTATACTGTGGTAAAAAAATGACGACGATTAATTTTTTATTCCTAAAAATAAAAATTAACTTATAACCTAATTTTTAACTCCAACTTCCAAATATTGTATTAATATTATAATATTCAAAATATATAATTTTAAAAATTATATTTAAAATTAAACCATCAAAACGGAAAGAAAAACAATTTTTGGGAAAAATTGTTTTTAAGCCCAAAAATGTACTTATATAAAGGTAATGTACAAAGATTATTTAAATGTAATTAATTATATTATATCTAACTAAAAATTAATTAATCTACTTTTAAATTATTTTCAAATCGTAAAATTAATTTTAAATATAAATAAAATGACAGTTTTATAAAAATCTGTATTCTTTACTATACACTAAGAAATTAAACTTTTTTCGAAATTCCCAATAATTAATAAAAAGATAATTTTGACATGATGGATTAAAATATTATTTTTGTTTTATAAAACACAATTTCTGAAAGTGTTAAAAATTAAGTATATTTATTTTATCATATAAAGTAATAAAAATCACTTTTTGGTGAAAACACATATTGGAAGAACAAAATGACTTTATTTAAAATTATGTGTTTATTTCCTAAGAATAAATAAATTTTTATTGAACATAAAATAAATATATATTTTATAATATATTTAATCATATTCACACCCTATAATTCAATGTCTAGGTTATAATGGACATGTTCAAATAATAATATTTTTCAGTTGTTTTAAATGCAGTGTTATATGAAACTCAAGTTATCAAAGAGATTAAATTTAAAAAGAGGCATACCATAAAATCTTGAGGTGTTATATTCTAACCCCATTAAAATGAATTACACTATCAAAATTTTTTACTTGGATACAAATAGATGAGGGTACCTCTACCTAATCATATCCTCAAGTTCCCACGTAGCTTTCTAAAATTGGTAGTTCGGCCACAAAACATTAACCAAGTGAGTGGTATTGTTTCGTATAAATTTATCTCTATGATTAAGAATCTCTATTAGTTATTTTTCATAAGAAATATATTTCTATAGTGGTCTGACCTCGGAGTTTAGTACATGTGAAGTATCATTCATGTACTTCCTTGGGATATTTATATGGAACACATCATAAACTTTAGGGAGATTTGTTGAAGATCAAATCGATGAGATACCATCCTAATATAATCTATAATTTAAAAAACATACATACTCACAAAATTAAAATTTCACCTCTAATATAAAATGTGTATATTTGAAATTTATTTTGTGGGAACCCCACATAAAAAAAATGGTCAATAAAACATCCTCCTAAAAAGTGGGAAAGTAAAAGGTGAAGATGAACACAAAACTAGGACTCAGATTCAGAGAATATTAGTGGAAATTTAAAATATGGACATGGAAGATAATTTTAACTATCATGTTTTTAAGTTGATTAATATAGAAATTTATCATTATAAGTTTATTAACCTCAAAACCATAGACCTAATGGTTCTAAAAAAGGTCATTGATATCATTAGAAATGATGATAATAGGATAAAATTTTATTTCAAAATAATTTTAGAATATATACGTACTTTATTTCATCTCAAAACTACAATCTCACTCTTTGGTTAATCCATGATCAATTTCTTCTTCATTTCTTACTCTAATAAATGAAGTTGAAATTATAATGCTTTATGAACTAGTGGATCATAAGATCCATAATGGGATGAAAATTCATTCCTCTATCTCTAGTTATTATAAAAAAATTATTATCATAGGTTATCTAATATGCATAAATATTCATATGGTTAAGTAAAAAATTAATCTATAAAACCTCATAAAATTTTAAACTTATAAAATTTCATAAATGGTTACCCTTATGAACCTTCCAAAAAAATAAAAAAAACATGTATTAAAAATGAGAGTCACTAAATTTTCAAAATCGAATTATAATTAATCTCCCAAAAAACTTGATGTAGCTCTTAATTGTCACACACTAAATATGTGAGGATCATTATCATTTATTCTATTAAAATATTTTAATAACCTTAATTACCACCAAACCATAATGAAAACATGCATGCTTCTAAAAATTAACTCTTTCCTCAGACCATAAATCCAAAAACTCTATAAACTCAATCTATAAACCACCTTGTCATCATATTAGTAATCAGTTACAAGGTCATCAATATTATCCCTTTTATTTTATCACAAAAAAAAATATATTTATCTCATTATAATCCCATTATAATGAAAATATTAGGTTTTATATTTCCCTTAATCACGTGTTATCCAAAAAATATCACCTCAGCACCTTAGTCACTTTTCAAGGTTACTAGTAACATTCAACAAATACTTTCAAATAATTAAGGAAAGAACTATATTGAAACAATACTTATATGTTTCATTATTCTAAAAAACATGTAGAGGGATTTAATCACATTAAATTTCACTAAATGATGAACAATAACATTTTCATATGTCTCACTCATACAAAATTTGACATAAAATTATCACATAAGGAGAGGAGGATAAAAATTAATTAATTAACATGATTTTCTTCATCCATTGTGTTTGTATAATATTTCCATTTATCCTTTTCTATCAGAATTAGTTTTGTCTTATCATCCATATTAGCCATTTTATTAGGGGATTGATTCTCATAATTCAAAAAATCCTTGAATTTTGTAACACTATAGTGTGGGTGGTGCATTCTGTGAAGCTTTATCTCTTTTCACATCATTATCAAACCTCTTCCCATAACTTTGGTGTTCATTTTACCGATGAAATTCCTTTAAAAACTTGATAAATTTAACATTTCCCATAATAAAATTTCCCACATGTTTCTTCCCTCATAATAAAAATAAATAAAATCACATATTCTTCTCTCTATGGTTTTTATAATTTCTTTTGAATTATATTTTTTTTATTATCAAAACCATGATATTGATGGGTAACTCTGATTTCCATTACCAACTTGAGAGTAAATTTAGAAATTTATTTGTAGGTACTGAATTCTATTATATATAATTCCCTTTGAATACTTGGTTTCAATCCACCAAATAATTAATCAATTTTACTTTCAAGACTAATAATTAAAATCAAGGCATACCTTATAAGCCTTGTAAAATTTTCCTCATATGTATCGATGGATTCATCATCCTTTTGCTTCAACTCAAGAAATTATTTATCTATATTTGTATGTATAATATGAGGAAAGTACTTTATAAGTAATATATTCTTAAACTCTTACCATTCCATTGATTCAATTTCTTCTTCTTACCTTACATTCTTAATAAGATTCCACTATTTATTTTATTCTCCTTTAAGATGAAAAACATTAAGGATCATTTTTTCATGCCCCAAGAAATGAATAATAGAAAATATTTTCTCAATAGTGGGGATCCATTTCTTATACACTAGTGTATCATAAGATCCACTAAAAGAAGGTGGATGTTTCCTCATGAAGGCCTCAAAAGAATGTTGTTCCCTCCTTTTCTATTTGGAAGATCAGTATGATTCATAGATTGTGTGAGTATAGTAATAATATTTTACATCCCAGATACCATAACATTCATTTTCTCATGAGTAAAATTATTTCATTTCCCATCGCATTTATTATTAACATAGTTACTTTTGGTTCTATCCATTGACTAAAACCAAAAAGAATAGTGTGAGCAGTAATAATCATACTGGTAAAACTACATAATCACGGAAAATTACTTATAAAATTTAAATTTTTGAGACCTTAATTTTAACTTAGATTATTTATGAACATTACCAAAACTATATTATTGTATCCTATAATTACCCTTAGGGTTTTACTATAGTTTTCTCATCCTAGATTACAAATTCTAACTAAAACTTTCTCTGATACCAACTAGTACAAACCATAATTTTCATACAAATATATTACATATAAATAGATGAATATTCATTACGTAATATAAGAAACCATGCTATAATAATATGGTCTTAGTGTCTTTGGAAACTTGTAAACAAAACCAACTAGTTCATAAAATATCTATACCATCTCCTGCTTATTCCATAAAAATTAGGACCCTTTTGAAATGTCATACTTAATAAATTCCTTCATATCCAAGGGGAAAATAAACATAATAAAATGGTGAGATGAAATGATCAGTAAGGGTAAAAAGGAATATATCAACCACAACATAATAATAAGGGTATAAGAACAGTATCATGACATTTGAAAATTATACCCTATATATCAATGATTATAATCTTGAGTCATGGAATAAATCATATAAGTTCATAAGGATTTAATCATAAGATATAATGAGTTATAAGAGAATAAAATCGGCATAATTAATGGAATTTGGAACAAAAATTATCATATAAAATCATTTCCTTAGTATTCAAGGTTCTCTCCCAAGACTATCATAGAAGATAAAGTCTGTTACTGAACTGGTTTCACTTCCCATTCCAAACCTATCTTACTAAACTAGGTTCACTTATAATTATAGTGTTGTATATATAATGAGATATAATATCAGTACCCAATACATTATAGGGGGATATAGGTCCCACCAACCACATAATTAAACCATATATATGTGTGCTAAAAGAATATAAATCATATCAAAACCCATGAAAATAAATTGGGTTTCATTAACATTTTGTTATAGAATAAACCATGGAAAAGAAATATTTTTCATAAATATCATGTCATCATAAACATAAACTATTCATAAGAAGAATAATGATATTATCCTTGAATAATATATATATTAAATCATAAGTAACATTAAATAATTTTATCTTATATAGAAAATAATTTTAAAAAACAATTTGAAATAATTCTTGAAAAAATATCATTTGAATTTTTAAATAATTTATTTTTATAGATTTTCTCAATTATGAAGGAAAAAAATTAATTTTAAAAAAACCTTCTGATCTTGAAAATTAAATATCTAATAATTAATTCATCATGATGGTAGTAAAAGTAATTCATGTTGTATATATTAAAAAAATATTCCTTCTGTATTTTTTTCAAGAAAGTCATAAAGAACCACTCTTATAAAAGGGAAAAAAGAATCCTCTCAAACAATTTTGTAAAAATTAAAACATGATTAAAAATTACTTTAAATAATCATAATAAAATTGTAAAAAAATTGTAAATAATTTTAAAAAACACATACATGGAAGAAAAAGATGGTTTTAAGGGAAACTTAAAAAATAAAATAAAGTCCCTTATAAATATATTATAATTAAAGTGATAAATAATAAAATTAATCAATTATGTGTATCAAAAATAAATCCACATAAAACATGTAAAAATAAAAAATAATTTAATAAAAATTAAAACCACGCATAATCCTAACATGGCATAATCAATGAAGTAGAAATTCAACCCAATGTATGGAAATTGAGTTAAGAAAACCCTTACCACTTTGTAATCAGTCAAATCATATACCCCATAAAAGTAATAATTATAAAATGAAACATTTAAAAAAATTAATATAATTATATTCATTATATTATTTATAAAAATTTATTATATACACCACACATAATAAATAAGTGGTGAATAATCCATATATCTCACAGAAGTAAAAGTGAGATGATAAACCCTTGCATCATAATTCCTTTTATTTTTATTCAATTTATCCTCATATATAAAGGTTTAAATAATGTTATTAATTCATTAAATAACCATATTCCTATTTATAATACCTCTTATAATACTTTTATAACATCTTATCACCCATTCATTAGTAATATTTCATTATTTCAATTGTTTGGGTACATTCGTTTCATGGTTTCAAGGTTGGTTCACTTGTGTGTGATTATGGATTATCTTTTAAAATAGAAGTAAAACTCAAGAATTGAAATTAAATGGTATTAATTAACTTATATAATTTTAAATTTTTTCATATATCTTTTTCATTTCTTACATGAGGATTATTCATTTGATAAATTGTTAATGATAAATGTTTAGTTTAATTTGGAGATTTTTTCAAACCCTCATTAACTAGTTTCATTTTATTTAATATTATGTCTATATATTAGTTACAAGACTTAAAATAGGTTATAATATACCTTTTAAAATCTTATTTAACCATAATAATACTTTTATGACCATACTTGAAGGTGGAAATGTAAAATGAAAAATCAAAATCCATGAAGACGATTAACTACCACAATTTGGAAAATGGTTTCATTTCATTGAATAAAAAGAGGTTATAAATTGGGTGGATATAATAAATTACATTATTGTAATATAATAATAGTATGTACATGATATTTTAGTTATTATTCATTGATGTATGAAGTGATTTCGTAGAAGGTAGGAAAAGAAAAAAAAATTAAGAGTGGTTGTTTGAGAAAGATACCTCTTGAATATCACCACCATGAAGAACTCCTTAAGAAACTTGGAATTGGTATTTGGATGATAAAATCATCAATTTTAAGTAGTTATAGTGGTTATTAGACTTTTTTCATATATTTTAAGGTATTCATGTTTTTTTATGAGAAAAGGGGTGGTTAGGGTTTAAAGTAATTAAATAATTATTATTTTATATTTAAAGCCAACCACATTTGGGTGGAATTAATTTCAAATAATTTGGATAATAATTATTGTTTTAATGGATTTTTAAGGTATATAAACACATAAAACACCCGTTTAATATTGTAGTTTTTAGTTATTTTATGTTTTTACCTTTTAACTTTAACCAGCTACATTATTTAACCTATACTACGTTAAATAAGTTTTTTATCAAGGTAACTTATTTATGCCTAAAAATTAAAATGAAATTATAAAATAATTTGTACTCCAAATATATAATGAATTTTTATAAATTAAAATCATACATATTTCAAATTTACATTTAAATTTAAACCATCAAAAAGAAACAAGAAAAAAAAAATTTTTTGAAAAATGTGTGTTTAAGCCCAAAAATATACTTATTCCAAAATAAGGTACAAAGATTTTTTTAAATGTAATTAATTATATTATATCTATATAAAAATTAATTAATTAACTTTGATATCTATTTCAAATCATAAAATCCATTTTAAATATAAATAAAATGAGATTTTTATAAAAACGGTATTTTTTTACTATTCACAAAAAAAATTAATCTTTTCATAAAATTATCAAAAATTAATCCTAAGATAATATTGACATTATGAATCCAAAAATGATGTGAATTTTAGAAAATAAATTTTCCAAAATTTTCAAAAATTAATTATATTTATTTTCTCATTGAAATCAATAAAAACACTTTTTAAATAATACATATATTTTAAGAACAAAATGACTTTACTAAAAAAAATTATTTATTTCCTAAGAAGAAATAAATTTTTATTGAACATTAAATTCATATATATATATCATAATATAGTTAATCCTATTCACACCCTCTAATTTAACATCTATGTTATAATGTTTGTATTAAAATAATAATATTTTAGAGTTCATTTAATCTCAGTGTTCTATGTAATGTAAGCTATCAAAGAGATTAAATTTAAAAAGAGACATACGATAAGATATTGAGGTGTTACATGAGTTGGTTAGTATTAGTGTGTATTATTGGCGTACATGTGTCTTCTAGACATAAGGGCTTGGATATGGTTCCATGTGTATCTATGTTATGATTCTAGGATAGTGAGTTTCACTAATCACTAACTTCACACTCACCCATGATTTGTAAGAAAATCCAGTTGAGAGAAATATCACTCATTATGTTTAATTGAGTAGAGAAATCAAACTAGGTCGTTAGAATCATCACATACTGATGTACATGGCATGGGTTTTGATGTATATGGGTGTACCATCATGTATTCTTTCAAGAACTAGTATCAGTTTAGATATGGAAAAATTGTTCAGGTCTCGATGGGTATATGTAGGTTGGGTTCTCGAAAGAGATACATTGTGAGTTGGGTTAGAGGACATTTTTTTATTTACTTTTCAGTTATTATTCTCCATATATACTAGAAAATGTACCCTCTTTTATTACTATATATTAATTCATTTATTGTGTTATTTTATATTTATACTCTTTTATATTAGACATATAATATAGACTATTTACTTATTTTATACTCTGAATTGTAGGGGTTTCATCTTGGATACTTATTTAATGTCTATAGGTTTTGGTTTTATCCATTATATGGATGGGTTGTGCTGACTTTTTGATAGATCCAGGCATGAACCTTGGGTTTTATATTAAATAGAAATGTCTCCCAAACATTATATTAGTTTCTCAATGTTATCCATCAACTGATGGAATGTGAGGAGGTTTGCCTGAGGTCTTGTAGTGCCCCTTCTTGAGTACCATTTAGGTGATCCAGGTTATAGTGTTACAAAGTGTTATTAGAGTGTGTGTTTGGTTGGAACAGTCTCAATTAGCGGTAGATATAGGATGTTGGTACTTGGAAGGTAAATTAAAAGTATCCATGTCCAATATAGATCTAGTTAAAACACAAGCTACCAAGGGATGACCAGTGTTCGGGATTAGGCACTCTAAGTTGAGTGAGTTGTTGGCATGAGGATCATAATGTATGATGGATGGGAATCATGATTACTCATAGGTCTCATCTAATATCCAATTATTATTTCAAATATTATGATGATTTCGTGTTTAGGGAATGATACATGTGCCCATGAGCATTATTGTTTGACATATTTCCATATTGAGATCAATTATTAATTGAATAATTTTATAATCTATTTTACATTTTATTGAATACATTATAAGGTTTATTAGATTAATATGTATCTAAGCAGATTTTTTATTACTTATTGACTATATTTTTTGGATACCCTAGAAAAATGGTTTATTTGGGGGGTACAGTATTCTTAAAAACCCCTAGTTTGGAAATAAAATTTGTGTAATGGAATAAATTGTGATTAAAATGGTTTAAGACTTTCATATTTATATAAATTTCATGAAAATAGTTTTAACGTTAGATTTAAAAATGGTTTTTCAAATTGAGACCAATTTCCAAGAAAATAAAAGTCTAAAAAGGAAAGCGATTTTTGGATTTTAGTTTTTGGTGAAACCCTTAGATGTGAAGGGTTTTTTTCAAAAACTTATGTGCTTTTTGGCAGGTGTAAAATGTTTTTGAGACGGTTTCAAAATGAGAAACGGATACTTGTATAAACTAGTTTTCTTAGTTTTCATTGTTCTTACCTTGAGTGACCTAGGTGTTTGAATTATGTGTTCAGTGAATATCCCATGGTTTCTTCAAGAGAGTCTATTTTTTTGAGCTAGATAAGTTGGTGTTTAGTGTTGGGAAAGACTATTCAAATATGGGGTGATAGTTTCATGGTCAGGTGATCTTTCTTTTTTTTTTGATAGGTGATATTTTTCTGGGGATCTCTATAAATCCATAGGTTTGATCAATTTTTAGTTTGTTGGTGTTTTATGATCAATAGGTGTGTTGTGGACATTCTTGTTGCTTCAATTATTATTATGATTAGGGTTCTTGAAAAATATATTTCGTAACACAAGAGAATACATCATTATCTTTCAGTAAAATTATGCTGGTGAGGTGATGGTGGTCATGGATATAGCTTTGGGGAGCGTAGTGAGAAGGTAGCTCGAAGTTCATTGAATAACACACTTGGGTGTTTAGAGTCATGAAATGAAATTACATTCAATATTTTTATATGGAACATGGGGAGTTAGATATGGATTAATAACTGAGGTAGATCAGTATTTAACATAAAAGTGCCATTTTAACTTATCAGAGATTAAAAACCTTATGGTGGATATTTTATAATAGCCCATGGATTTTGGAGTCAATGAACTGGGTGTTGAATCATATCTTTTCTACCTTGTAGGATAATATAATTTTAATTTTTATATTCTAATCAAACAAATGAGTTTTGAATCATGTTTCAATTGATTTATAATATTTTTTAGGGGTGTTAGTTCTATTGGAAAACACTCAGAGTAAGATCTCAGGTATTGGAAAAGTAGAATGGTAGGGGAGGTGGATTAAAATAGCCACCAGGTAAACTTTTTAATTGCATTGGGTGCCTATTGTGGTTGACAAAGAGGTTATCCCTCTATATGGTCCATTGTGTGGTCTCTGTCTTGCATTGAGTACCGGGTGAGGGAAGACTGAGTACCTAGTGGGTTTATGCCTAGTTTTTTTAGCAGGGGTATAACTATAATTTGAAATTTTGGCCTCCTTTATCTTTTATTAAGTATGGGGATAGGGAGGCCATTTTTTCCTATCAAACCCCCTCCTCTCCCTCATTATTCCTATTATTATTCCTCCTCTAATATGGGTTGTTTGGTGGTTATTTATCACATGGATTATTTTAGAATTGGTTTACTATAACCAAGTGTCAATGTAATTTCAATTACCAGACCATAAATATAGTATCACATTATGATTTTTCTTCTTTGTAATATTAATGTGATAATTTAATTAAAGTATTTATCACATCATATGGTTATAACATTTCCCTTCTATAATGAGAACATAGAAATTTTTTGACAATATTCTTAAATATTATTTCATATATTCTAGATACATTTGTATGAAGGGAGAAAAATGTTGTTTAACTATCAAGTGTTGGAGACTCATAAGACATAGATACTTCTTCTTATAAAGTTCTCACTTTGTGATCCTTGAGAAGGGAGGAAGTGAGGAAATACCTGCTGATATGAATTCCATATGTTTTATGTGTCATTACATTTTCCTATCTATAAACATATGTATTGGTCCTTATACTTGAAATTTTTATTAATGTATATCATGAATCATGTACTTTTATGTATGGATAAAAACAATGATAACATATGCCCCTGTAAAGGTAGAATACATTTTATACATCGTAAGTGATATAGAATTAATTCAATAAGTCAAAAAAGGATTTGACTCTTTTGAATTAATGGAATAATATATCTTTATAAATTTGATTTTAATTGAAATTTATGATAAATTCCATAGCAATGGAAGTTAACATAAAAAAATTCATTTTATAAACTCAAAGAATCATAAATCATGTGTATAGGGTGATGACATGAGTATGAAACCTTCTTGATGAGATATTTTTTGACAAAAGGATTGTATTATATATTAGTGTTCATAGTAAGGTTTTTTAGTTTCTATATTAACTTATTTCTCTATGGGTTTCTTGACATGTTTCTAGATGTTAATCATGGAATTTATGTAAGTTCACTTATTTTCACTAAGAAAGTTGCATAGAAGGTCACACATAAAGTGTATCCCAAATCTTATTAAATTATAATGGATTTAATATTAAGTATAATATTATTCTTGGTTTGTGGAATAATAATAATTCAATTAATATTGATTGTATAAATTTGGTTATGAGATATTCAAGTATAGAATATGTAAGTTGAATTTTACCTCACATTTATTATTCACAAGGAAATGGATATAATATTTATTTATTCACAAGATTAGTGAATAGAGTAAAATAAATATTTATTCATAGGTTTAGTTCATTTAATATTTATTTATTTTATTTAATGAATAATATTTATTTGAATAAATAGATAATTCATTATTCAAGGTTTCATAAATCACTACTACAGTTTTGGGTTTATTCAGCGCTAGCTTTTACCAGTGCTAGCGAAAATCATTGATAAAGGATTCCTTTATCAGTGAAAAAAATATCTGATAAAGGGCCCTTTATCAGCACTTTATTAGTAGAATTGATAAATTTTATCCTTAATCAGTGCATTTTCTAGTGCTAATAAAATTCTTGATCGTGTGTGCGAGTCCCACATTGAAATATCGGACATTCCGCCACTTGTTTACAAACGATTGCATCCCACAACCAGAATCATGTTGTAGAGATATGCTCCTCCATATATCATCCACATACACTTATTTGGGATCGTGCCCACACATATGATCGTAAGAAAACCTTGGCCCACCTTATTATTCACGAAGGCTTTATCCCACCTACATACACACTAGTCAGGTCCTACATGACCCGACCCATATGCGTCCCTATTCGGGCCTATGCACAGCCCGTCCCACCTTTCCATGGTCATGTCCTTCATTTTTTATATAAACCAATTAAAATTAAAAAATACAATTATTAAAAATATTAAAAAATTTAAATAATGAAAAATATTAAAAAAATTATTAATAAAATAATTATTAATAAGTTTAATATATATATATTATAAATAGTACTACATATTTTATATTAAATATATATATATAATTAATAAATTGAAATAATTAAACAATTAAAAAATAAAAAATTATTAATTAAATAATTATTAATTAAATAATTATTCATAAAAATGAATAGATTTAATATAGAAATATATATTATAAAAAATATTAAATAGTATATATTATATATATATATAATGAATAAATTTTAATAATTAAATAAATAATTAAAACTGAAAAAATTAAAAAAATATTAAAAAAATATATTAATAAAATAATTATTAATAAAAATGACTAAATTTAATATGTGTGTGTGTGTATTAATTATAAATATAAATAAATAATATATATTAAATATAAAACTAGAAAATAAATAAAATGTAATAATTAAAAACATATTAATGTCTTATACCTTTTTAATGGTTTTTATACATAATTATTCATTAATATTTTTAATATTTTTAATGTTGAAATATATTTATATATATATCAATATATAAAATATTTCCTAAAATATGATATATATATATATATATATAATACAAAATATTTATGCTTCTATTAAATAAGTCATATATTTAGTGAAAAATGGTTCATAATTTAAAATTGATATTAATTAAAAAAATGACTAATTGTATTGAGTAATGATTATTTAATTTAATTTCATTTTATTTTTCAATTTAACATATATCAAACATGTGTTATATTTATTTCACAACTACATATACACAATTAATTCATTTTCAAATATAACTCTCACACGCCTAATATTTCTATAATTTATTAAATTTTTAATATTTATTTTAGAATTATATTTATTAACATAATATATTTAATATATATTAAACTTATAATTGGGAAATTTTATCATTAATTATATTTTTATTCAATATATATTATTTATTAATTTTTAATACTTTTTGAATTTATTAATTTTTTATATTATTTATTCATTAATAAACATAATTTTTTTAATATTTTTGTAATTTATTCATTTTCAATTTTTAGTTGTTCAATATGTTGGTACTTTTATACCATTTCAATTTTTATCTATACATGTTTATTCATTAACATTTAATGTTTTTAATATTGTTGTAATTTATATAATTAATAAGTATTCATTTTCATTTTAAAATATATAAATATTCATTTTCATTTTTTTTGAATTATCTATATAATTAATAATATTTATTCATTTTTTAAATGTATTCATTCTTATAATCATTTATTTCATTAATAGACTCTACATATTAAATAATTTTGTTGTTTAATTTAACATATATCAATCTTGTATATATATACACATTAATTTCACGCACAAAAATATTTACGTAATTAATAAAATCTTATATAGAAACACATACAACTAATGGGTATCAGTTCTAAACCAATCCATATACTCATAGTTTGATCCAAAACTGAGGGTATGGGTTCATTTTCCAATAGTGTATATTTATATATATAATTATATTTATTTATTTTATATATATATATATTGGTATCATATATTTATAATTATATAAAAATATTTAAAAATATATTTAAAAATATATTTATTTATAATTTTAATAACAAATCTTTATCAGTGCTAAAACATTAGTGCTGATAAAGATTTTAATATCCCGGGTTTTTGTAGCGGTTTGAAATCCTCTCCCATTTTGAATTTTTTTCAAAGTTTGGTGGGTGTGACAACTTATTTCTTGATCTAAGGAACTTAATTCTGAATATTCCTTGTACCCAAGACCTTGATTTTAGTCATGGTTTAAGTCTTGATAATTTTCATGGGTGTTTGGATGGTTTTCGGGTGCATCAAAGGTCTGAAGACCCATTTTTTATAAAGTGAAAGTTGACGCGCATGATTAGATTTAATTGTGCATCCTCTAAGAATTAATTATGAAATCCATTTTTTAACGATCATAGTTTGAGAAACCATGCAGGTGGGGACACATGGTCATACGAGACCTCTACAATTTTTAGCAGGGGGAATTCACATGATTTGTGCATGGTTAGGGAAAACTGTGTGCAAGCAGCACTCTTTATGCTATTTGTGTAAAACCCATTCACTTTTGCACACAATGTTTCCACACAGTTTTTCCTAATCATGTAGGCTAACCATACAAGGATTGGTTCCTAGGAACCAGTTTCCACACGATTGTTACATGATTTGGAAAACCATTCAAGATAAGTGTATGACTCGAAAAATGGGTTAAATAACCATTTTCCCCTCCAATAAACCTATTTTCCCCCTCTTTCTCCTCCCACATGGGGGAATCCTCTCCAGCAGCTCTGGGTTATCCTCCTCCTCCTCTAGGGTGTGAGAAATCTTCTACATCAGACCTCTATTATTCAATCCATTGGTTCTGTTGGATCAGTATCGTTTAGGATCCTCATCAACTTGCTTCTATTTCATTTTGATCTCACCTCACAGACCACTAAATATGTGCGAGTAGTTTTTCCCTATTTTTAGGGTGTTCATCTAAAACGCATATTTCTTCCAAATTGATTCAAGTTAGAGTCTAAGTTTAGATATACCTATTTCTACAACTATGATGTAGGTGGTGCACACTTCTCTTCATGTTTTCAAAAGTGTTTGGGGGAGCGGCTTTAGCGTTCTATTGTGTTGACGGAGTGAGACCCCTTAATTTAAGTGCTTTATTTTAATTAATTAATTTCACCTTATGAGATTTCTATGGGCATGGTCAATTGAGACTAAAAATGTTTGAGGCCTAGTGAGATTCTTAGACATTGGTCATAGTTGGGTCGGGGTGTTATTATTTATTTCAATTGAATTATTTGTTTAAAATTGAATTGTTTATTTCAATTTAGTTAGTAAATTCAATCATATTTAATGATTAAATGAATTTTAATTTCTTGTGAGATACTAATGAATTCCAATGGAACGTGATGGTTATAGTCTTAGTATTGATATGGATTTGGACATTTAAACACCCATAAATCCTGCGGAAAATTTTTTCTTAAATACATGGGAATTTTACGAGTCTGTGGTTTCTGACAGCACCAGATTCTGAGGCCCGGTGTGCCCGGAATCAATTTCTGAAGTTTTGTTCAGGTACGTTCAGTAAACGTAAGTGTAGGATTTTATATCATTTGAACCGGTGCTCGTAATTGAAATATGAGGACACAGATGAACTCACAGCACCGGTATTTGCTTAAGGAGACCTTTACCACAATTGCCTTTTGTCGAGAGCAGAAGTTAATTTTGGGGTTTTTGTAAATAATTTAAATAAAAATATGACTAACATATTTTTTATGTAGGTGGTGGTTAATTTCTCCAAAGGGAAGTTGGAGGTGGGGCCGACCCCCACATAACCTCCCATGGGAGGATATTATGTGTTGGGGCCCATAGGAGATCAACCCCCTTAAACCCCCCTTTTGAACCCCTTGAGCTCCCCATTAATATGGGAAACTCTTGGATTTCCCCTTAATGGTGCCAACACAATTAATTAATGACTTAATTAATTAATTGGAGTGTTTGAATTATTCTGAATTCATTATGAAAAAATTAAAATAATTGAACTTATTCTTTTATTTTGGGTTGGCATAATCGTTGGAGAGATTGGGAGAACTCTTGGAAGAACACCATCCTCTCGACGAAGAATGATCCTCATCTCCGAAAAACATGAAGCAACATCTTCGACCTTCTTCAACCAAAGGAAGGAAGGGAAGCACCGCCACCCATGAAGTAAATCGAAGGCATCATCGTGACTCGTCTTCACCGAGATCTACCTCCTCTGATGTTGACAGAACGACGTCTGTCTTCCACGACGTCCGTCTTCCACGACTCATCATCGTACAACGACAAATACGAGGTCGGGGGAAATTGGATTATTTTTACTTATGAATTACACCCACGTACTTAGACATTTATTTTTGGATTGATGAGGGACAAATTGTTATCACCTAACATGGAGGGCGTGACTCAAACAAACACATCCCGACATCCCTCTGTTTAATCTTGTTTAGTTGACGCTAGAGGCAGAGCCGAAAGGGCGTGGTGCTATCGCACCGCCCGAAGAAGAACTGCAGTAGACAAAAGGGGGTCACGACCATGCGGGACACGGTGGATGGAAGAGGCAGAGGAACCAGTGGCTGGAGCCTGTGGAGGCAGCGGCGGCCACGTGGAGGGACCGGCAGCCGCTCGGGCCGCCTGGTCCATGGGACAACCGGCCGGTCCACCTGTAAAAGCTGCGGCGCATGAAGGCACCGCATGGAGGGAGACTGCGGCCCGCATCTTCTGGAATATGGGCTGGAAGAATAGATCGGTCGCTTTCTGGCCGGGCTGGAGAACCACGACGCCCATAGGCGCCACGTGGGAAGAACAGCGGCCTGCAACGCGGGCCGCGTGCACCGGGCCGAACTGTCTGGCTACGGCCGGCCGGACTGAGGAGGAGGCGGCACCGCTTGGCACCACCGGGCGAACCAGACCAGTCCGAAGCACGGTCCGGGTCCGTAGGTGGGTAGTGCCCTACCGGGCCGGGCCGACCCCCAGCTGGGTCAAACCTGCCGAGCCGGGTCAGGTCGACCCTCCAACCCACTGGGCTTGACGGGCCTGGACCGTCTTCGCTTAAATGTGAATAACTCCTAGACCGCGCATCTGATTGATGCACCATCTGCGGATCTAGGAACCTCTTAATGATACGGTCATTTTGGGATACTATATGTGAGTTTTGGAAAAATTTGGAAAACCTCTGGGTTTGTATTGAACATAAATACAATCGGGCCCCTAGAACGGAAATGTCAATAACTCTCAGACCGGGCGTCCGATTGATGCACCGTCTGTCGCATTGGGTTCCTTATGATGAGAAGGAACTACAGGATACATAAACTTAGGTCTTTGTGATATTTTATGTATCAAAACTAGGCTTGAGGAGCGGACCCTCCCAGAATCGAGCGTGCTATGTGTGGGAACCCTAGGGATGGCTGTGAAGACTACTATACCGGAATCCTCCATGGGTTCAACAGCGATGACTACTGTACCGGAATCCCTTGTGGGTTTGACACTAATGAGTAATGTACCAAAATCCTCCATGGATTCGATAGCGATGACTACTGAACCGGGATCCTTTGTGGGTCTAACAGTTTTGATTTCTGTTATTGTATCTTGTGTGGGTCCGACAGAATAGCTGGTCCTGTATCCTGTGTGGGTCTGACAGCTTAGCTGGTCCTGTATCCAGTGTGGGTCCGACACCTTAGATGAATCAGTGACTACATCTGATCATCTCTATCACTCTATGAAATATGTATACCTGTGTGAGATGAGTCTTGACTTTCAATCATTTATCTTCTAGGTGATTGACTTTACTTCCTGTGTGGAATGGGTTGTGCTTGGGATCAAGAGTTAGAGCCAAACTGTGATTTATAACTTAGGTATATGTATGAGCATATACCTAAGTAGGGTTGGTTGATACTTCGTGATTGTATCTTTCTTATGTGGTTTATCCTTCGTGGATTCTAGGAGACCTTTGGTTGTTTTGGGGTCCCTACTGAGTATTTTTATACTCACCCCTTCATGGGCTATGCCCACACTTCGTTGTGTTGGTTTCAGATGACGGACAGCACTGATCGATGTAGAGAGTTGTAGAGATGGACGGTACCTGAAGGTGGACTACATGTAGAGACGTACACGGAGCGGATGGACAGACTTGGGGTGCTGAGGAGGCCATCTGTACCCACCCTTCAAGTTGGAATTCCAAAGGACGACTCAGTAGTTGTTGTTTTACCTTTCTTCAGTTGTACTAGCTTTTTAGTTGTTGGGAATTTACTTTTGGGTTTGTATTTCCGGCCCCTTTCCTTTCAGAACTTTATTTTGTATACAGTTTTACTTAGTATTTACTTATAGTTTCATACTCTATTGTTTTTTTTACTTATTAAATTCAATGCCTTCCCTTTTTATCAGTATTACGCATTTGGTGCTAGTCGTCATCCCTTTATCTATGGAAGGCGGGCTTGGGGTAGTCACAGCATGGGCCCTGAGGACGGGTCATGACAAATTGGTATCAGAGTAGTCAGTTATACCACAGAACTTGGAATCTGAATCTTTTAATAGAAATATTGTTAAGTGTTTTGGGTGTGGTTATCAGTTTAGGGAAACCGGTGTTGGTGTGGTGGCTGACGTATCCATACACTAGGACTCTGAATTCTGATCTCTGACTCAGTGCATGAAAACACTGATTGTGTGTGTGTTTCCTTTGAAAAAATTTTCTTCGTGATTACTTTGTGTCATCTCACCAGGTATATTGTTTTAACTGTGGCGCACCTGTTTATTTTCAGGATGGACCCATGAAGGAAGCTAGCTAGGGTTCCGAGTTTCGTATGAGATGGTAGCATACTGAGCGACGTGGCCTCGATGCAGGGCCCTATCATAGTGGAGGTACCAGCAGTACCACTACCCACTGGGCCACTGATACCACCAGCTCCAGCATCAGAGAGTGCACATCGCCTAAGTGCATTGCATGAGTTCTAGCACCATAGGCCACCCAGGTTTTGGGGAGAGACGAACCCACATGCAGCTGAGGATTGGATGGAGGTTTTCGTGAGAGTTTTCTTATTGGTAGTTACACTAGCCGACCTCATTGTGATCCTTGCCGCAAGTCTTCTGCATATATAATTAGGCAGATGGTGGAGCGTGATGCTCCAAGTGCATGATGAGGCATCTTTACTCTAGATATACTTTTAGAGTCTCTTACACTAAGAGTTTGTTCCAGCCACCCTTCGTGCGATTTGGATTCAGGAGTTACTTTATCTGCTGCAGGGCAACATGATAGTAGCTCAGTACTCAGCGAGGTTCACCGACCTCTCGCGCTACTCCACGGATATGGTACAGGACCCGTTCTTCAGGGCCCAAACCTTCGAGAAGGGGCTCAGGTATGAGATCAGGGCTTTGATGATTCCCCTCAGCATCCCGACGCAGGCGGGGGTGCTGGAGCGAGCCCTTCTAGTGGAGAGTTTTCTCGCTTAATAGTCACCAGTAGCGAGAACCACCTTAGGGCGAAATGTAGCGGAGTCTTCTACATCCGGCAGTAGAAAGATGATGCAGAGGTCCAAGCGGACCAGTCCATCAGGTGGGTGACCCCAGGATACAGGTTTGGTTGTGTGGGGAACACGAGATAAATCCAGAAATACGAGGAGCAGGCAGTGCAATGCATGCGGCGGGTAGGGCCACATGGCTCATGACTGCCCGAACCGCTATGAAAATGAGAAGCAGACAGTAGAGGGACCTCCCAGTCAGAGTCAGAGGTTTGACTGTGGTGGTCCACCAGGAGTAGGTATACGTGGAAAAGGAGTTGGCCGAGCAGCGGGTGGTGGACGACGTTTCGAGGCTCTACCACCACCACCACCAGGAGGTCTTCCCCAACTACAGGGAGCTGGCGGACAGAGGCGGGCTCAGATCCAAGCAGTTGAGGCCTATGACCATAGTCCACCTGATATGATTCGAGGTACTATCTATTTCTACTCCACCCTTTCTAAAGTACTTACAGACACGGGTGCGATTCATTCTTTTATTGCCACTACCCTCATTCAGAGCTTGGAGATTCCGACGGAGCCATTAGCTCGATCCTTACGTCTAGAGACTCCTACAAGAGCAGACTCAATGATTACACATTGGTGACAGCAGTGTGAACTTACTCTAAGGGGATAGAGCTTCGGCTGGGCTCTTCTTCTAGTGGAATCGAGGCCTTATAACGTTATCTTGGGTATAGACTGGTTATCCATAGTTCATGCTTATATTGACTGTATTAGGTGCAAAGTGAGGAGTATCCACACAAATGGGACCAGGTTCACCTTCACCGGTGAGAAGGGAGCCTTTGCAGTGCAGAATGGACTTACACAGAGGAGGAGGCCGCTGATCACACATCAGTTTTCTAGTCTCATCCTCGGGGTGGTTGATATGCAGAGTCTGATTTTTCCTGTTGTAGTGGATCAGTACGATGATTTTTTCCCTGATGACGTTCTAGGAATACCACCTCGCAGAGAGGTAGACTTCTACATTTGCTTGTACCCTGGGACAGCACCGATATCTACTCCAGCATATCGGATGGCTCCCGCTGAGATTTGTGAGCTAAGGGTACAGGTGGAGGACTTACAGGGGAAGGGATTTATCCGAACCAGTGTTTCACCTTGGGTATCTCCGATTTTGTTCACCAAAAAGGCAGATGGGAGCCTGTGACTATGTTTTAACTACCGTCACCTAAATCAGGTGACCGTGAAGAACAAGTACACACTCCCGAGTATTGAAGACCTCATTGATCAACTCAAGGGAGCACTGTGATTCTCGAAGATAGACCTCAGGTCAATATATCACGAGCTTAGATTTAGAGACAAAGATGTGTAGAAGATGGCCTTCAGGTGTCGTTATGGACACTATTAGTTCTTGGTTATGCCCTTCGGCATAACCAACACTCTAGAAGTGTTCATGAGTCTCATGAACAAGATCTTCAAGCCTTACCTCAATCGCTTTATCGTAGTCTTCATTGATGATATACTGATCTACTCGACTACTGAGGTGGAGCGTTCCTACTATTTACAGGTAGTACTGGACACAATCCGAGAGCACCAAATTTATGGTAAGATCTCTAAGTGCCAGTTCTGGATTTGAGAGGTTCACTTTATGGGACACATCATCTCTGAGGTTGGAGTTGCAGTGGATCCAGCAATGATCGAGGCATTACTTTCTTGGGAGCCACCCAGGAGTGTGACAGAGGTACAGAGTTTCATGGGTTTGGCTGGGTACTATCGGAGATTTGTTCCAGACTTCTCCAGAGTTGCAGCACTGCTTTCAGCATTAATGAAGAAGGGGAAACCCTTTGTGTGGCCAGAGATATGACATCAGAGCTTTTAGGAGCTGAGGCAGAGATTGATTAGTGCACCCATCTTGAGGATACCAGAGGAGGGTGTTGGGTATGTAGTTTACTATGATGCATCAGGGACTGGACTTGGGTGTGTCCTGATGCAAGAGCGAGCACTGATAGATTATGGTTCTCATCAGTTGAGACATCATGAGCAGAACTACGCTACCCATGATCTAGAGTTAGAAGTATTGGTCTTCACCTTGAAGATATGGTGACACTATCTTATGGGTGAACATTTTATAGTCTACTCTGACCACCAGAGTCTTAGGAACATCTTCTCTCATAAGGAATTGAACCTAAGATAGTGGTGGTGTCTTGAGTTCCTCTAGGACTATGACTTTGAGATAGTCTATACTCCTAAAAAGGGGAACGTTATAGAAGATCCTCTCAGCAGGAGGTCAGGAATTCAGCTGCTAGGAGAGGTGACAGAGCAGCTGGCCGCATTGCAGATATCCTTTGTGGATAAATATGGAGCAGCCTTTCTGTAGTCTCTCACAGTCACTCCTCCACTTCTTCAATGAGTCAGGGAGGCACAACGTGGGGACGTTGACTGTGAAATGCGATGTGCTCAGATATCCTCAGGGCAGGCACCTGATGGATTTTCTAAAGGTGGGGAGCACGTCATTCTCTTCAGATGACGGACCATGGTACCAATTGCACTTCAGGAGGAAGTTTTGACGGAGTTCCACACTTCCCTTTTAGCGGTACATCCAGGAGTGGCGAAGATGTATCAGGACCTCAGATGACAACACTGGTGGCTAGGTATGAAGAAGGTAGTTGTAGATTTTTTCTCATGATGCCTCACTTGTCAGCAAGTGAAGGCAGAGCACCGGGTTCCAGCAGGCTTGGTTCAGCCCTTAAAGGTCCTAGAGTGAAAGTGGGATGGGATATCCATGGATTTCGTGATGGGACTTCCATATACATCCAGAGGACATGACCCTATCTGGGTGATTATCAACCGACTCACCAAGTCATCCCACTTCCTACTGATCAAAGAAAAAGGCTTGGTAGAGAGCTTGGGACGCCTCTACATAGAGGAGATCGTACGGCTTCATGGTGTGCCATCGACGATCGTCTCTGATCGAGATGCCTGTTTCACTTCCTGACTATGGAAGGGGTTGCAGGAGGCTTTTGGGTCGTATCTTTTCTTGAGCACCACCTTCCATCCTCATAAGGATGACCAGACTAAGAGGACCATTCAGACTCTCGAGGACATGCTCCGTGCATGCATCCTTGACTTTGGTCGTAGCTGGGAGGATCACTTGCTCTTGGTAGAGTTTGCATATAACAACAGCTACCACTCTACCATCAGTATGGCACCTTACGAGGCACTTTACAAATGAACTTGCAGATCGCCTCTATGCTGGACTGACCCAGGGGAGTCAGCACTTGTAGGACCAGAGATGGTATAGGCTATGACGGAGAAGGTGCAGATCATCCAGGAGAAGATGAAGACTGCACAGAGCAGACAGAAGTTCTATGCTAATAGGAGATGGAGACCACTGGAGTTCGAGGATGGAAACCACATCTTCCTATGGGTCTCACCTCGACGAGGTCTACAAAGATTTTTCCGAGGATGCAAGTTATCTCCAAGATTCATTGGATCTTTTTAGTTCCTCAGCAGGGTAAGCGAGGTGGATTACCGCTTGGCTCTCCCACCTCAATTGCACCGGGTGCATGACGTCTTCCACGTATCTCAGCTGAGGAGATATGTGCACGACCCGTCCCACATCATCAACCACGGGGAGCTGGACATCGATGACGGGGTGACATTCACAGAGGTTCCAGTAGATATTTAGGATCGACAGGAGTAGGTCCTACATGGACAGTCGATTCCTCTGGTGTGTGTTCTCTGGCAGCATGGGAACCTCCAGAAGAGCACATGCGAGCGGAAGGCTCAGATGCGTGCTCAGTACCCCCATTTGTTTCCTTAGTGTGTATTGTAGATTTAGGGGATGTAAATCCCTAAGGTGGGGAGACTGTAAAGACCTGGAAATCCTATGGAAATTTTTTTCTTAAATACATGGGAATTTTACAACTCCGCGGTTTCTGAAGGCGCCTGATTCCAAGGACCGGTGTGCCCAAAATCAATTTATGAAGTTTTTTTGGGTATGTTCAGTAAACGTACGTACGGGATTTTATATCTTTTGAATCAGTGCTCAGAATTGAAATCATACGACACTGATGAACTCGCAGCCCCAGTATTCACTTAAAGAGACTTTTACCGTAGTTGCGTTTAGTCAAGAGCGGAAGTTAATTTTGGGGGTTTTCAAAATAATTTAAATAAAAATATGACTAACATATTTTTTATGTAGGTGGTGGTTAATTTATCCAAAGGAAAGTTGGAGGTGGAGACCACCCCCACATAACCTCCCATGGGAGGATATTATTTGGTGGGTCCCACACTAGCTCAGCCCCCTTAAACCCCCCCTTTTGAACCCCTTGAGCTCCCCATTAAAAGGGGAAACTCTTGGACTTCCCCTTAATGGTGCCAAAAAAAATTAATTAATGACTTAATTAATTAATTGGAGTGTTTTAATTCTTTTGAATTCATTATTCCAACATTAAAATAAGTGAACTTATTCTTTTATTTTGGGTTGGCATAATCGTTGGAAATCTTGGGAGAACTCTTGGAAGAACACCATCCTCTCGACAAAGAAGACTCCTTGTCTCCGAAGAATGTGAGATAACATCTTCTACCTTCTTCAACCGGAGCAAGGAAGAGAAGCATCGCCGCCCATGAAGTACATCGAGGGCGTCGTCGTTACTCGTCTTCACCGAGCTCTACCTCCTCCGACGTTGACGGATTGACGTCCATCTTTCACGACGTCAGTCTTCCATAAATCGTCATCGTACAATGAAAAATATGAGGTAGGGGAGAAATTGGATTATTTTTATGTATGAATTACACCCATGTACTTTAAATTTATTTTTGTATTGATGATGGCCAAATTGTTATCACCTAACATGGAGGGTGTGGGCTGAAAAAACACGGCCCGACGTCCCTTTATTGAATCTTGTTTAGTTAACGTCAGAGGTGGAGCGGAAAGGGTGTGGTGTCGTCGCATCGTGCCGAAGAAGAATTGTGGTGGACGAAAGGGGGTCGTGGCTATACGGGCAGTGACGAATGGAAGAGGCGGTAGCGCCGGTGACCAGAGGCGGCAGCAGTAGCAGCGACCGCTCGGGCCGCCTGGTTCTTGGGACAACTGGCCAGTCGATCCGGCCGATATACATGTAGGAGATGAAGCGCATGAAGGCGTCACATGGAGGGAGACCGCAGCCTGAATCCTTGGGCCACTTGGCTGGAATAATCGGTTAGCTGCTTTCCGGCCGGGCTGGAGAACTGCGACGCCCGCAGGTGCCGCATAGAGGAGGGCGTAGCCCGCATCCGCGGGCCGCTCGGCTGGGCAAAATGGTCAGCCACGTGCCGACTGAGCTGGAGAACCACGGTGCCTGCTGGCGCCACGTGGAAAGAACCGCGGACCGCAGCATATGCCTGCATGTTCCAGGTTGGACCCACTGAGCTGGGTCGGGCCGACCCGCCAGCCCACTGGGCTTGACGGTTCGGGCCCGTCTTCGCTTAAATGTGAATAACTCCTAGACTGTGTGTCTGATCGATGCGCCGTCTACGGCTCTGGGACCCTCACAATGAGGCGGTCCTTTTGGGATACTCTAAGTGAGTTTTTGAAAAATTTGGAAAATTTCTGGGTTTGGATCGAGCGTAAATCCAACCGGGCCCCTGGAACGAAAATGCCAATAACTCTCAGATTGGGCGTCGGATTGATGCACTGTATGCTTCGTTGGGTAATTTATGATGAGACGGAACTACGTGATACATCAACTCAATACTTTTTGATAGTTGATGTATCGACACTTGGCCCGAGGAGTGGACCCTCCCGGAATCGAGCGTGATGTGTGAGGGAACCCTAGGTTTGGCTGCGACAACTACTGTACCGGAATCCTTCATGGGTTCAACAGCGACGATTACTCTACCGGAATCCTCCATGGGTTCGACAACGATGACTACTGTACCGGAATAATCTATGGATTCGACAGCAATGACTACTGAACCGGGATCCTTTGTGGGTCTGACTATTCGGACTTCTGTTCATGTATCCGGTGTGGGTCTGACAGAATAGCTAGTCATGTATCCTGTGTGGGTCTGACAGCTTAGCTGGTCCTGTATCATGTGTGGGTTTGACAGCTTAGATGAATCAGTTACTACATCTGATCATCTCTATCACTCTATGAAAGATATATAACTATGTGAGCTGAGTCTTGACTTTCAATCATTTATCTTCGAGGTGATTGACTTTACTTCCTATGTGGAATGGGTTGTGCTTGGGCTCAAGATTTGGAGCCAAACTGTGATTGATAACTTAGGTATATGTATGGGCATATACCTAAGTAGGGTTGTTTGATACTTTGTGATTGTATCTTTCTTCTGTGGTTTATCCTTTGTGGATTCTTAGAGACCTTCGGGAGTTTTGGGGTCCCTATTGAGTATCGTTATACTCACCCTTGCACGGGCTATGCCCACACTTCATTATGTTGGTTTAAGATGACGGACAGTACTGATCGAGATAGATATTTATAGAGGTAGATGGTACTCAGAAGTGGACCACTTGGAGAGACGTACATGGAGCAAATGGATAGACTTAGGGTGCAGAGGAGGACATCTTTACCCACCCTTCACGTGGGAATTCTGTAGGATGACTCTGTAGTTGTTGTTTTACCTTTCTGTAGTTGTACTAACTTTTCAGTTGTTTGTACTTTACTATTGGGCTTGTATTTTCGGCCCCTTTCCTTTCAGCACCTTCTTTTGTATATAGTTTTACTTAGTGTTTACTTTCAGTTGCATACTCTGTTGTTGTTGTTTTACTTATTAAAGGAAATTCCTTCCCTTTTTATCAGGATTATGCCTTTGGTGCTAGTCGCCATCCCTTGGCCTATGGAAGGCGGGCTTGGGGTAGTCACAGCACGGGCCCCGAGGATGGGTATTGATAGGAAATCTGGATTGAGGTAATGTGATCATCAAGATAGTCTTGGATCGAGGCATTTGGGTGGTGTTGACCTTCAGTTGTAAAACTTGGTTGTTAGTTGAGGTAGTGAAGCTATAATGTTGTGGTCATGGATTGGGATATATGGGATGTAATGAGCATCATTTTTGAGTGACATGTTCACAGGAGAACAAGGTTCTGGTTGATGTGTTTTAAGTCTAAATTAAGTGATTTTTTCCCACCCATATTGGCCAATTTTCCATTTGGAGTCTTCTGCACACAAGTTGAGTCATATGTTTGAGGTCGTATTGACCACTTTCATGGTTAGAGTCCCCCTGGTAGTTGTGTCTTATGAAAAAGGATGAGGTTTCTTTCCGTAGAAACCCATAGGGATGTGATGAGACATCGAATGGAAACATTGAGGCTATTAGTTGGGGGATAAGGCTCTCTATGATTGAAACCATTGATCCAAGATACTTTTGGGAGGATATACATTGTCGGTATTTAGAAAATCATCTATTTAGTCAAATGTGATTTTTATTTTAGGATAGATATCATTGTATTTATAGACATCTGGCATTGAGCTGACAGGTGCTTTCGAGAAGGGGTCTAGGGGAATGGATTCTGGATTGGCCATGCCTTTAGGATGTCAGTTACATGATTTGTGAAAGAGGTTTCGAATACTTGGTTTATTTCATGAGGTTCTAGTTGGTATTTGGAGGTGTAACCTAAGGGTTCACCTAGGAATATATGACATTAGGGGACTCCATGGGCTATGAGACAAGTATCCTCTCCACCATAGAATTATGACATTCGCTAAGGTAGGTGATACCTTCTTGGTTTCTTTTGATCACTATGGAAGCTTGTGTTTATTTGATGCATGTGTTGTCTTTATTTATTTTTAGTACACACCTTCTTGATCAAAAATATAAGGTAGGCACACATTGGTGGTAGCCTATTGATAATTGTTCCCACACCCTACATGGGCCCCTGAGGACACATGTAGAATTCATGTTTTTGCATTCAAGTAAAACCCCGGGTTCAGGACCTAGATCTTAGTGGCTCTTTGGCTTAAGATAGAAGGAAAGGGACCATTATTTCCTGCCTCCTCAAGAGTTACATTTGAGTTTCCCTTTTTGTTTCCTTTTTATCATTGTGATTATATATATGTATGCCCTATGGTCAATCATGGTCGGCTCCTGTTATGTTATTCTATTGGATGCATGTTCTGTTTTAGTATCTATAAATGGAATGTTGGTTTGTTTATTTATTTTTACTGATGTTGTTGATTATGCTTTCTCTATTGTATGGGGTTTTTTGCGCTTCCTCCATGGGTAGGTTATTGGTCTAGAGTATGTTGGTATTTTATTTCAAAACATTTTATATATATATATACTTAGACCTTTTGTATATCATCACATAAGGGTATAGTCTCCCCACTATTACTCTTTCATGCCCTCATTAATAGTCAGTAGCCTTTCTTGTAGGGGAGGCACACCTAAGGCCAGTAGAACTCAGCCTGAAAGTACTGTTTGTGTGGCTAATTGGTTTGGGGTGATACAAATGGTATCAGAGTAGTTCTTGAATAGGGATTAGTAGCATCATTCGGCTGACTACTAATGATATCATGTGTTTTACTCTTCTTTTAGTCTTATTATTTAGTCTATCATAGACTGGAGATTAGGATTCTGTGGGAATTAGGTTATAACTCATGCTTGGGTGCCTGCAGCCCAATGCATCAGGGACAGACCAAGTTTCCAGGGGTGATAATTTTTGTTCTTATTTTCTCAATTCAAATTTTATTTGATTTCCACCTTGAGTGATACACATGGAATGTGGTTTTTATTATTATGAATTGTGATCCTTGTCCAGGTATAGAAAGGATGTGGATTTGGACACTTGGCCTAAAATAGAAAGGGGTGTTTGTGTTATATTTATTTTTTATAGGCACATAGTAGGATTGTGATATATATATATATATATGCATGTATCTGTGTTACATTTCTAGTTTATATGTGATATGTGATATTTGAATATATAGTCATTTTTCTTATAAGATAATGCGGGTACAATGGTATGGAGTGATGTTGATAACTAGGTTGGGTGAGAAGGTCATCAGTTTGAGGCAATGTGGTTTTTTAGGATGCTTATGGCCTAAGTAATATGTGATACTTGGCTCTTATATGGTTTCTCAATGAGGATATGAGTTTGGGATTTCATGAAACATGGTTGATATGGGGGAGAGTAAGGGTAGTAAGTTGACCCTTCTTGTTAATTATTTCTTTGATTGTGTTATATGAATATATATTATATGGGATGTTTGGTCATGTAATGGTATTCAGTGGGTTTCTATCTAGACGGATTCAGATGGGGTGTCAAGAGGGAAGTGATGTGGTTCCATAGGATCATGCACTGGTTGAGGCCCCTGAGGTTCATAAAGGTCATGATCTATGAGTATAGGCACGGTTATAGGCTCCAATGTAGGTAGGTAATCCTCCATATTTGATAGCCTTTGGTCTATGTATTTATGAGAAGATCAGATCGATCTCGGTACATGTTATCTAGTAAATTTATAAGGGATCTTAGGAGTGGATCCTTCCATGGAGTATATGATGCAGGAGTTCAGTTTTCAGCATCTACTACTATTTCTGGGTGAGGGTGGTCCATTGGTGGCTGATAACTAGATCAAGTCGATGTATATGGTCTTAGAGTAGCTAGATATTCCTCTAGGGTGGTGGGTGAAGCTGGAAATGTACATTATTAAAGGACTAGAAAATAACTGGTGGTATGTGCAGGTTCAGGTGGGAATACACGATGGATTTTCCTAGAAAGACATTGATGCTAGGTTCTTTGAGCAATTATTCCTGAAGATAGTGAAGGAAGAGACAGATTAGGAGTTCTTGATACTAGAGTAGAGAGACATGTCTATTGTGTACTATCCAGTGACATTCACCAGATTTTCTCACTTTTCACCCAACATGGTGAGTGAAGACACCTAGAGGGTGATGCATTTCAAGGATGGTTTATGGAACGACATTCAGGTGTCGGTAAAAATCATAAGGTTGGCTTCATTCTCTAAGGCAGTAAATAAAGAACTCATATATAAGGGAAACTTGATGAATCAGTAATAATAAATATAGGTGATGGATTCAGGTGATTTTAGTGGTGAAGCTTCATATAGTAGGAAACGAGGTTGATATGAGTTCCATCAGGGTCTTCAGGCTAGGGATGTATGTTGGCTAACTCAGAGTGGATCGTCTATAGTGTGATTCCAGTGTGGATAGCTAAGAAATGCATGGACTCAGTGTGAGTGGCCTAAAAAGGAGTTTTAGGCATGTGTATAGTTCATGAATCTTGAGGGGTTCTGCAGGAAGGCTCCTCGAATAGATGACAGTTAGGCCAGCTGCATGTCGTGAAGCTTATAGGGTCAGAGCATGCTGGTTTTTTGATGATGATTAGAGGTACACCATTGTAGTGACTAGAATTCTCTTTTTATATTTTTTTAATGGCCTTTTTATGCATGTTCATTTTGGGTGCATGAGGTGCATGAGATGTATATTTAGGCTAACCAAACACTGGTTAAAAAGTTGGAATCATTTTGAATGCATTATATATGTATATGTATATATATGAGGTGTGTGGAACTGATATTATTGAGGTGTGTTGGCATCGGGTCATTGAGGGGGTTTGGGTTACTTGAGGTGAATTGGAATCAAGTCAACAAAGTGATGTGTTAATTAATGAGGTGTGAGGAACCATTACTGATTTGATCATCTGATGAGATGCAGGACCTCGTAGGTTCCATGAGTGACATGGGCACAAGGCAGGCATCAAATCAGTGTGGTATTCTGATGGGTGTTTGGGATGACACAAGAGCATCGATGAGGTGAAGAAGTGATGATGAATCACGAGAGGACGTGGAGTCTGTAGATGGTCAGTGGACCATTGGTATTCCTTGAATTTTTGGTCAGGATGCAATTAGGATAGGTAATCCCAAAGGTGGGGATCCCCTTTAGGTAGTTGGTCTGTAACCTTTTTGACTGGGGTATTCTAGGGTTCATTCAGTAGGAAGGGTATTTTTGGTACCATCTCTAAGTTTTGTTTGATAGCTCTAGGATGAGCTATGTTAAGATGTGGAGATTTTAATGTCCATGGTTTTTATAATAGGTTGAATTTCTCACCTGTTCTGAATTTTTTTAATGTTTGGTGAGTGTTCTAACTTCTTTATCCATCTAATAAACTTATATATTGGTTTTCCTTTGAACTAAAATTTTTTTAGTCATGGTTTAATTATTTACAAGTTTCATGGGATTTTGGATGGGTTTCAGGTGCATTGGAGGCCTGAAGGACCAGTTTTAGAAAAGTGCAGGTTGAGGCACATTGTTAGATTTAATTGTACAACCACCAATGAGTGACCATGTGGAGCCTTTTGTACTAAGAACTGTTTGAGAAACCATGAAGGTGGGGGAAAATGGCCATGTGAGACCTATACAGTTTTTTGAAGATGGAATTCAAAAGTTTTTTTCATATTTAGGGAAAATCATGAACCAGTCACATGGTTTGTGGCATTTTGGTAGTACCTTTTCACTATTTCATGCATGGTTTTCACACAGTTTGGCTTAACCATGTGGGATAATCGTACGAGGCCTGGATCCTAAGTAGAAGGAGCCACACAATTGCGACACAATTTAAAAAATTGTGTGAGCTAACAGTGTGGCTCATAAATGGATAAAATGACCATTTTCTCTTCCATCTATAAACATTTTTTTCTCTTATTTCTCCTCCCACACATGGGTTTCCTCTCCAGTGGTTGTGGGTGATCATCCTCCTTCTCTAGGGTGTGATCTATCTTCTCTATATGAACTTTTTTCTTCAATACTTTGGTTGTGTTAGATCTGTATCGGTAAGGCTCTCAATCCTTTTTCTTCTATTTACATTATCTCTCGCCTCACGAACTGATAAATCCATGCGAGTAATTTTTCCTTATTTTCAAGACATTTATCTAATAAGTCAATTTCGTCCAAAATATTCCAAGTCATAGGCTAAGATCGTACATTCCTATCTCTATGACTATGAGGTAGGTGGTGCATACTTTTCTTGTTGTTTCCACGAGTGTTTGGGGGTGCAGATTTAATTCACCATTGGGTTGACCAAGAGAGACCCCATAATTTACAGGGTTGATTTTAATTAATTAATTGATCCTTATGAGATTCCTATTATCTTTCTCAATAGAGGATTGAAAATTTTTAGGCCTAGTGAGAGGCTCATAACTTAGACAGAGTTGGGGTGGGGTGTTATTATTTATTTCAATTGAATTTTTTGTTTTAAATTGAATTATTTATTTGAATTGAGTTATTTAATTCAATAATATTGAATTTTTAGATGAATGTGATTTTATTTTGACATAATAATAAGTTTCAATATAATATAACATGTGACTCCCAAGGATTGGATGTATTTGGCCATATGGATTGTGGTGATGTGATTGTCAGGACGGGGTTGGTTTTGAGGAATTTGGGTGGTGTTAACCATCAGTTGGGTGACTTGGTCATCGATTGAGGCATCAATGTTGTATTTTTATGGGAATGGACTAGGATATATGGGATTTAATGTCCATTTATTCTGAGTTACATGGTCATAGGGGAATGAGGTGCTGGTTGATGTGGCTTTGGTTTTAAATTCGGTGATTATCGGTCACCCATATTGGCTAATGTGCCATTTAGAGTCATGTGCACATAGGTTAACTCAGATACTTAAGGTTGTATTGACCACTCACATGGGTAGAGTCCCCTAGTAGTTATATCTTAGGAAACATTATGGGGTGATTGATATAAAAAGACACAGGGATGGTGAGGAGCCTTCATATGACAGTGTTGAGGTTGTCAGTTGGGGGATAAGGCTCAATGTGTTTAAGAACATTGGTCTAGGATATTTTTGGGTGGATATTAATCAACATTACTTGGGATTTTTGATGTTAATAAGATGATGGTTATTATTTGAGGAAAAATATCATTGTACCTCTGGATGTTAGGCATCAAGCTGATGGTCAATTTCAAGCAGGGGTCTGAGGGACTAGATTCTTGATTGGTTGTGCCTTCAGGGCGTCAGTTACATGATGTGGACATGAGTTTTTGAATACTTAGTTCATGGAATGAGGTGATGGATTGAATTTGGAGGTGGAACCTGTGGGTTCACCTATGAATATATGACATCAGGGGATTCCATTGACTATGATCCAAGATTCCTCTATGTTATAGCATTCTAGAATTATCTGAGGTATTTCATAGCTTCCTGGTGTCTTTTGAGAACTATTAAAGATTTTTTTATTTGATTCATGCACCATATTTATTTATTTTTAGAAAACACCCACTTGATCATATATGTAAGGTATGCGCACATTAGTGGTGGCCTATTGAGACTCATTCTCACACCCTACGTAGGCCTTTTAGGATGAATGTAGACTTCATAATTTTTCACTCATGTAAAATCCCAGGTATAGGAGCTAGATCATATTGGTGGTTTGGATTAAGATGGAAAGAAATTGACCATTAGTTCTTTCCCTAGTTGACATGATTATATATATGTATGCACTTTGGTCATCCATGGGAAACTCTTATTCTGTTATTGTACTGTATGACCAATATTGGATGCATGTTCTGTTTTAGTATATATAAATGGAATTTTGGTTTTTTATATAATTCCACTATTTTTTTTTATTATGATTTCACTATTGTATGATGATTCTTGTGCTTCCTCCAAGGTTGGGTTACTAATATAGAGTATATTGGTCTTTAATTATGCTTTATATTATATATATATACTTATAACTTTATTATATCATCACCTTAGGGTATATTCTCCCCATTATTACTCTTTAACACCATCACTACTAGTCTATAGCCTTTGGCGTATGGGAGGTTCGCCTAAGGACAATATAACTTGCCCCAAAATCACTATTTGGGTGGATAATAGGGTTGGGTAACTATAAATATGGATTTTATAAAAAAGTATTTAACAATTATAAAGATTTATGTTATCATCACTTATTATTTTAGTTCTGATAATACCCCTCCTTATCATCATTTTTTTAGAAGTACTTATAAAACCCTCCCCATATTTTAAAAATAACCCTAACCAAACTGATATTTGTCATGTCGTTCAAGATCTCATGGAAGTTCATCTTTTCTAATGATCCCCCTTGAACTTTTATCAGTCAAATAAACTCTCAAATATACGGTATGTTATTTTTTTCTCTTCCACTCTCATTTATTTCTTGTTCAACTTCAACATTTTGTGATAGTACAACATTATCTTGGCTCGGTGGTCTTCTGGTTCTATGTTTCAGAGCTCTTTTGATGAAGTACTCTTCATTTTTCAACCTCCTATAATGGTTCCTTATTTTTGGGTCTCTGAATTCTTGATTTTACCCTTCTATAGCTCACAATGTTCCTACTCTGATGACATCCGGCTCATGGTGTTGTGTTTTGGTTTTTGTGTTGCCCTAGTTTTTTTCTTGTTGATATTAAACCTACTCTGTCCATTTTTCCTATCCCCATTACACATGTTCCCATTTTTTTCATGCTCTTAATATTCAAGGATAATTTGGGGTGGTGTTGTTATATCCTATGGAAGAGGACTTATATAAAGTGGTGTTTATAAAGAAGAGCACAGCTATGTTTCTTATCTAGTGTAACTATAAGATGTCATCTTTTATATAGATGTCTCAAGCTTGTTTTTAAGTAATATTTTGACTTATTTTTTTTATACATTGGTTGAGTCCTATAATTGGTGTGTACATGTAAATTTTGGAACTTTTTTGAGGGTGTTTGGGCATTGCATGATTGGCACATGGTTTTCCCAAACCGTTCACCCAACCTATCAAACTATGTACCCTTGAGACAGTGGGGTTTTCATGGTTGGCACATGGTTTTCCAAACCATGTTCCCTATTAGGAGAAACTATGCACCCCCTTGGGAGTGGCACATGTTTTGACAAACAATATGTCCCTACCCAAAAAATCATACGTTCATGATTTAATTCCTTCAAAAAAAAAATTAAAAAAATCCCAAACTCCCTAGTATTATCCCATATTCACCCCAAATTGGACCTAAACCTATTAATACATTTCTTGAAGATATTTATAGGATTATAAGGCTCCACAAACCTCATTATTTGTGAATTTAAGATCCAATTGATGGATCATCTTCTTGTTTGTAAGTAATATCTTCCCCATTTGGATACCAATCCCTCCTGCTACCTTTACTTGATGGAGAAGAGTGATTACTCATCCATTGGTGATGGGTTGGATATAGGTTTTCATTGATCTTATTCCTTTTGATATTTTTTCTAGGATTTGGCCCTAGGTCTTCTGCACTATTGTGATCTTGATCTTCCTACTTCAATTTGGGTCTTTCTGGTTTAGCGAATGATGTCAACGATCTTGAGTTATGTGGTTTAATTACCAATTCTCATAGTATTGAAATTAATTGCATGTATATAATTGTGAAATTTTAATTTCCATGCTGTAAAATCACATATTGAATCGAATTAATTAATTTTTTAATTAATTAATGTTATTATGGTATTATAAGATTAGTGGGTTGATGAAATTGGTTGATTAATGTGATTATGAATTGGTTGGTAATAAGAATTAAGGGATGTTTGGATTAACCTTGTAGGTTAAGTTATTATATGATTAAATGATGATAAATGGTTTAATGGTGAACTTTTTGAATTTATTCTATGTGATTAAAGTGTAAAACCATGATTGTTTTGATAAATTGAAATGGTGCATAGTGATGTGAATAATTGATAAAAGTGTTAATGATGTTTAATTTTGATAAATGTGATATATGTTATGTTTGTGATATAAATGATATTTTTTATATATGTGATAATGAGTGTGGGAAAAGGAATGATTCTCTAAATACCCATATTTGATAACGAGTGTGGGATAGGGCCTAATGCTCCAAATACCCATATGTGATAACTAGTGTGGGATAAAGACGGATGCTCTAAATACCCATATGAATATTGAGGTGTGGGATATAGAATGATACTCCAAATACCCATGGGTTCTAGACATGATGTTTTTGTCCCATGATATTGGAATTATATTTTCATTCCAATTTTTCATGTTATGAAATTGGATTTTAATGAATAAAGAATCCCATGTTGTAATGAATTGTGATTCCTTGTGAGATTTGGTTCAAACTCCAGAATGGGCAAAAGAAGGATTGATAGTTTTCATGTCATCATGAACCCAATAAATTTATGTAGTTAAATAAAGAATGATGGAATGTGATAACTATTTACTTAATTGTACTTTATTCTTTATACAACTAAATACACTATTATAGAATGTATATTTTTTTAGGCGTTGGTGGTGGTGGCTAATACAATTGTACTCACACCCTACTCAGGTTGTCTGATCGATACCCAAATAGACTTCATATTTACAGGATAGTATAAGGGAAAGAGAATATGTTGGATGGATGAGTTGGTATAGAGAATGGATGAGGTAACTGGACATGATTTTGGGACCTGATTGGTAGTTTTTAGTGTGTATTTATTTTGGATTTTTCATATTGACACTTGATACATATGTGGAATGAAATATCTACTATTTTAGTTTAGATATTGTTTCCCTATTTTGGTTTATCATGTGGTATTGGTCTATATTGGTTGTGTTATTATTCTAGTTATTGGTTATTTTCATTTGTCTAATGTTACTTTATTTTCCATTATTATAATTCTCTGATAAATAGGGTGTAGTCTCCCAATGTTATATATTAGACCCTCGTTGTTAATCATTATCCTATAGTGTATGGGGAGGCATGCCTAAGGTCATGTGACCAACAGGCTCAGAGCACTGGTATGTGGAACTTGGGTTGAGATGTTACAAAGTGGTATCATAGGGCTATGAGTAGATGACCCTCATCTCAGTGTCAGTGTAATCCACACTTTTTTCTGGATCAAGGATAGGAAGTATAAGGATGTAGAGTTTTTTTCCTTAAGGTAAAGACTCAATGGTGGAGACCACATTCAATTTGGACTATAGATGAGGATGATATCATCTATGTTAGAAATAAATTATTTGTGCCTATGAGTATGTGAGAGGATCCAATACATCAATATCATGCCTCAAAGTAGGAAGTGCACCCTGGTTTGACCAAAATGTATCGTGACCTGTGTCGATAGTATTGGTGGTTGTAAATGAATAATGAAATTATAGGGTTCATGAAATGATGCTACAAATGTCAATAGGTGAAGGTAGAACATCAATGACTAGTGGTTTACTACAACCATTTTCCATCCTATAATGTAAGTGAGACGGTTTTACCATGGATTTTGTGGCATGCCTTCTAAGGAGACCTCAGAAAAATGATGTTATTTGGGTGATATTAGATCAAATGATGAATGAAGCACATTTCTTTCCTGTTCAAGAGAATTTCTCTATGGATCAATTGGGGGACTTGTATATTATGGAGATAGTCCATATGTACAGGATTCCATAGAGCATAGTTTCAGACTATGACTCATGTTTCACTTCATACTTCTAGAAGGGCTTATAGAAGGTTCTTAGTATGTAGGTATTTTTGAGTACAGATTTCTACCCACATACATAAGGGTAGTCAGGCCGTAGCAATATAGGTTTTGGAGGATATTCTAGGATTTTTCATTCTTGACTTCAGTGGGTCTTTGTAAAATCACTTATTTCTTGTTGAGTTCACCTATAATAATAGTTATCAGAAAACTATTCAAATGGAACTATATGAGGCTCTTTATAGTAGGATATGCAATTCACCTCTATGATGGATGAACGCAGGTGATTCAGAGCTGTTTGGACTAAGTATGATGTAGGAGACATTTGAAAGGGTTCATATGATTTGAAAATATATGGCTATGGGTAAGTATTGAAATAATTTCTGTAATTACTGATATTGATGACCCCTTGAGCTTACAGTGGGTGATCATGTGTTCCTTTGGGTTTCATCTAGAATGGGTCATTATAGGATTCAGAGACAGTGTAAGTTGGTACCCAGGTTTGTCGGACCATTTGATACTTTAGATAGAATCTGGTTGGTGGCATACTGATTGGCTCTTCCATAGAGGTATAGTGATATGTGTGACATTTTTCATGTCTCACAACTTCAACAGTATTACCCTAACCCTTCTCATGTGATCAATGTTGATAATTTTAAGCTTAAGAACAATGTGTTCTTTGAGTAGCATTTGATATGTATTGTAGATGGTAGTGAGAAAGTTTTTTAGTGATAGACCACGCCAATAGTTCAAGTATTGTGACAGCATGGGTGTGTTCAGAAGGAAACATGGGAGAGAGAAGCATATACATGGGCTCAGTGGCCTGATCTTTTCACCTCGAAATCTTATAGATTCTTGGTAGTAAAGCTCAAGGATGAGGTGTTATAAGGTGGGGATATTATAAGATCCCCACCTTTCTAGATTTATCTCGAGTAAAATTTTTAGGTACTATTTTTTCTTTTTTTATTATACTTTGGTTAAGGAATATCTTGGGAGTATACAGGTGAATTTAGGAAGTATTTAAAGAGTGTTTGGGCAGTGCATGTTTGGCACACAATTTTCCCAAACTATGCACGTAGCCCAGTAACCCATGCACCCTTAAGATGGTGTAGTTTTCAAAGTTGGTGTATTTTTTTAAAATTTGTGTTCCCTCTAAGGAGTAACTATAAACCCCCTCAGGAGAGGTTAATGGTTAAGTTGTGTGGTTTGAAAACACATGCACCCCTTCCCAGGAAACTATGTGCATGGGATTTAATTCATCTATAAAATTTTAGAAAATTCTCAAACCCCCCAATATTAACCTATATTAACCCCAGATCAGTCCTAAACCTATTATTATGTTTCTTGAAGCTCTAAAGATTATTCCAAGGCTCCTTAAACCTATTTCTTGATGAATTAAAGATTGGATTGAAGTATTATCTTCTCATTGGTAAGTAATTTCTTCTCTATTTAGATTCTTTTCTCTCATAGTCCCATTTCCAGATAGAGAGAAATGGTTATTACTTTATTGGTGATGGGTTGGATCTAGGTTTTCATGGATCTTATTCTCTTTGATCTTGTCTCGAGGATTTTCTCCTAGAACTTCCACACTAATGTGATCTTGATCTTTCCTCTTCAAGTTTTGGGTTTTCAGAGTTGGCTAACGTTGTCGATGATCTTGAGGTTGGTGGTCTAATTACTAATTCCCATAGTATTGATATTAATTGTGTCTATTTAATTGTAAAATTTCAATTTCCATGTTGGAAAATAATATATTGAATTGAATTAATTAATTGGTTAATTAATTAATGTGATTATGGAATTTTAATATTAGTGGGTTGATGAAATTGGTTGATTCATGTGATTATGAATTGGTTGTTAATGGTAATTAAGGTATGTTTGTATTAAACTTAGTGGGTTAAGGGATTATATAATTAAATTTTGATAAATAGTTTAATGGTGAATTGTTCATATTATTCTATGTAATTAGAGTAATGAATTGTGATCATTTAGATAAATTTTAATGGTGCACCATGATGTGAATAATTGATAAACAAGTTAATGATGATTAATCTTGATAAATGTGATGTATGTGATATTTATGATATATGTGATATTTTTTATATATATGTGATAATGATTGTGGGACAAGGATTGATGCTCCAAATACCCATATTTGATAATGAGTGTGGGTCAAGGACCGATACTCCAAATACCCATATGTGATAATGAGAGTGGGAAATGATCTGTTGCTCCAAATACCTATATGAACATTGAGGTGTGGTGCAGGGACTAATTCTCTAAATATAATCGGGGTTCTAGACAAGATGTTCTATGCCGATGATATTGGTATTGGAATGGAGTACCAAGTAGGCATGTTATAAAATTAGATTTTAATGAATACTGAATTCTCATGTTGTGATGAATCTTGATTCCCTATGTGATATTATTTAGATTCCAGCATGGTCCAAAGTAGGTATTGATGTTTTGGGTGTCATCATGAACCAAAGAAAATTATGTGGTTAATTAAAGAATAATGGAATGTGTGTAACAGCCCGAGATTTTATGAAAAATATTCTTTTTAATTTTATTAATGTCTTGTGTTGTACGCTACACCAAAAGGAGCTTGCAAAACACGCATCCTTGACTTGCGTTGCATTACACACAATCACGACCTTCCTCGATAGCGTGTGTAGTACGCAATACCGAGTTTCACTAAACAACGATATGCTATTAAAATATTATTAAAACTAGCCGTTATGAATAGTAATAACCACCTTTTAAAATTTTAGGAATTTTAGCTCTCAAAATGGACTTCATTTTTGGATTTGGAATATTGAAATTAGCTTAGGGTGAAATTTTGGTAATTTTCGGATAACTTTCATATTTTGATGAATAGTGAAAATTACTAAATTTTAGTTAAAAACAACTTTTTCAATCGAAATAATTAATAGTGATAAATTATTAATTTGAGTAGTTTTAAAGTATATTTAGAATATATTTTTACAATTTAATACAATGTTGGTCATTGGATGTAATTTCACATTTAAACCAGACATAAACAAGTGTCAATCTTTTGATAGATATTGTTTCTTAAAAACACGCTATTTGTTTTAACAGCGGGATATAATTATAAAATTAATTAATGCAACTTCTATGTTATGAATTTGGTAAAATAGACTTCATTTTTGAATTCGGAATATGAAATATAGATTAGGATGAAATTTTGGCATTGTTCTGAAAAACATCAATTTTTGATGAATAGTGAAACTACTAAGTGGTAGTTAAAAAACTGAATTTTTCATAAAACTTAATTTTACCGCTTCTGAGAATAGAATTTCAAAAATCCAAGAGACATGGTTAATGTCAGTAAGTAAAATGTGGTTCAATGAGATGAAAATAATTTTTTGGTGAATAGTAACTTTTTATTTTTTTTACCACGGTTAAAAGCAAATAGGGTAATTAAGGGTAGAAATGATATTATTATTACCCTAACACATGTCCTAATTCTATTGGACAAGTTTAATTCGACCAAAAACAAACTTAGGAATAAAATATGACCATTTAGGCCCACTTGAATTAGATTAAGACATTTATTATTATTTAATTCAAAGAAGAGTTAAAAGAGTTAAAATCAAAGTTTATTTACTAACACATTTTTAATATAGGGTTATACATAAGATAAATTCGACTATAAATATTAATTAGAAAGATAAAAAGATTTCCTACATAATGGTATTTTATTTGTAATTTTTAGACATCAAATAATTTAATTTATTTATGACACAAAGATGATGCAGTAATTATCTTATTAATGAAATATTGACATAATTGATGTTATAAATACCAAAATAAATGTAATTTAAGACTTTTTATGAATTAAACTAAATTTATAGGTTAATATGACATGTTATTATTGATTTAATTAACTTTTTTCGAACTTATCATTATTTTATGATTTTCACAAAAATCAATTACTAAATAGTGTCAAAATTGACATAAAATAGTTTTTAAAACAAATATTATATTATTAATTGTTATTTTATTCCTAAAAAACTACGGTTTGTCCAAATGACTTAGATAAGGTTATATATTTGGATAATAAACAAATTTTTGTTCGTTTGGATTGATATAGTAAGTTTATTAACCGTATAGTGTAAGAAAACAAAAAAACACGGTAAAAGTTAAATTATTTAACTTAGAGTTAAATCTAATTGATAAGGTTAAAATAATAACCTAAACTTGTATAAATCTTATTGGATTAGAGTATTTCGACCCATCCCCACCTTAGATTCTAAATAAATCAATTTGGAGCTATTTAAAACCGAATTTGGCTTTATAATAAAATAATATTTTTAGTTATTCCAAAGGTGCCCCTCTCCTCCCTTATAAAAGGGCATCTCCTCCCTCTCCTCCTCACACCAATTTGAGTATTCAAGCTCAGCCAACCCCTGCCAAAATCTCTTCTCCACTTCCCTAGTATCATCCTAGAGGTCCTGGTATTCTTAAAAGACCAATTTTAGTGCCCTAAAAGGAGGTCTCAAAGAAGCACTTCAAAGAAGAGGTAATATCCATTACCGATCCTTTCCAATTTCTTTCTTCTTCAACTTCTTCTTCTTTAGTTGTTTCATTATGAAGTAATAACATAAGTATCACTCATATACTGATATGTTATTATAATTATGAAACAACCCTATTTAACCATCTATCCATCCTACGGAAAATTAAATCACCGCGCGTGCGTACGTACGGAATACCGTCTCCACGCCGTGGTGTAAGCTATTTTCCGCCACCACCTTAATAGGATGAGTATAATGGTGTAATGAGTAACTATATATGATTATTATAAAGTTATATTGATACTGAAATAGTATACATACACTTTAACACAATTCCACGACCATGGGAACGATATCATCACTCGTGCATACGTACGGACTACCGTCTCCACGACGCGATGAGATTCATTATCCATGTTAACCATTACAGAATGATTATAAAGTATATATAATGAATAATAATGGAATATATAACATGGTAAATCTACTGTATTTATGTATATATATATATATATTTCATCTACTTACTTCCATTCAAGACAATAAGGAAAGGAAAGCAGCGTTCATGCGTACGTACGGACTACCGTCTCCATGAACCACTACTAGAATTCTGAGTATCTGCGCCCCTGCACACGGGCGACCGCCATTGGCGGTCGCTATTAAAACTATTAGCGACCGCCAATGGCGGTCTCTAATCCCGTCTAAAAAACGCGGGATTTTTCCCGCCCTGACATTCCCAATTGTTTCATCACCCGCCGCTGCAACTTCAGGCCATCTCCCCGCCGCGCGCCGCCACATTCGGTCACCCCTTCCAACACCTATGTCGGCCCTCGCTTCCCCCTTCCCCCTTGTAGGTTAATCCCCGTCATCCCCCACATCAACAACCACCGTCCACATGCGCCATCAACATACCTCACATACCTCCGACCACCGTAGATCCGCCATGACCGGCGGGTGAAGCTTCATCATCCCCCATCGCCACTGCTGTGTCCACTGGTTCCATACAGCGCAAAAAATGCTGTATTTCAATAGAGGCTTTAGCGACCTCCATTGGCGGTCGCTATTGCTCTTTACCGACGAAGCCACAGCGACCGCCAAAAGCGGTCGCTAGGCGGTCTCAATAGGCCTTTAGCGACCGCTTTTGGCGGTCGCTAATGGCCATTAGTGTAGTAGTGAACGGTGTGTTTCATTTCATTTATCTATCTATTATATATATATATATACTGAATATATATGATATATAAATCATACCTTATATTCTGGAAGTAAGTAAATCATGATATAAGTAATAATAATGTCAAGAACAACAAGTCCAAACACCTACGATAAATGAAACGATTTTACCCAAAACGCTTCTTTAACATGGAATTTACAAAAGAACGGGTAATATAAAGTCATAAGTGAACCATTTATGATATCATAACAATGAATATGATTCTGTAATAAGTCAATAATATTATTTAAATCATTATACAGGAGGTTTGGACACTTACAAAGCAAGTCAGACCTAAGGTAAGGGAAATATCACAATCTCATTTTTTATCCGAGATTGTTTATACTTTGGTATTTACTGGGGTGTATTTTATCATCCTCATCCATGTTTCCTCAATATGTAATATTATTTCCATACACCTAAAATTGTTTAAATCCAATTTTACCCTTCGGTGAGTTTTTAGTAAAAGATATGAAAGGAATCTTTTGTCGTTTTTCGTACGAGGTACTTTTTGACTTTTCCGACAAAAGTACGAGAAGAATGTTTTCTTTTAACTTAAACGGCATGAATGGATTTTTAAAACATTATTTCCAAGAAGCTTCCCTTACAAGTTTTCAAGTTTATTTTTAATCAACTTCTTTTATTTTAAAATTGTTTGACATGTTAAGAAGGGAAAAATGTTTTTGAAGTAGAAAGGATATTTTCTTCAAGAATTCATTTCAAGTGTTTTATCAAAATTATTTTCCATCTAAGATAAGAAAGGGTTCTATTTATATCCCTATTATTACATGGATTTGTTTATGTTGTGATGGAATTATATTTTTATGAATCCCTTTATCTTATATGAATTGTTTTATGATGTCACGATGTTTAAGATTCCCATTTTTGTTACATGGGTTATGCTATGATGTATGGTTTATGATTTTGTGGAACACATAAGAATGGTATCATTAAGAGATGGGTGGGACCTATATCTCCCTCCAATGCATTGGGTAAATATTTTATATCTCATGAGATAGACATGGATGGAATGGTAGGTTATACCGGTTCAGTGAAACAGGATTGAAACGAGGGTGACTTGGTTCAGAAAGGGACATTGTCCACAAAGATAGTCTTGGCAATGAGCCTTGAATAACAAGAAATGATTCTCTATGATTATGTGTGTATACCACAAAGTTTACTGTTTTAAGATATGATTATTGTGATTACATTTCACTGCCATTAGTTATCCCAGGTTATGAAATTATGATCTCTTTTACAGGTTAAGATTTTCAAAAGTTATGTGCTTATGTATATGATGTGATTGATATTTCTTTTTTTTACCCTTACTGAGCATTTGAGCTCACCCTTTTATATTTTCTTTTCCCCAGGAAATAAAGAAAGGTTTTAGGTATAAAAACAGATCTTTACGGGAGATGTTGAAGATCTTTCACCAGGATTAGAAGATTATATTCCGAGTTTCCAAAGACACTAAATTATTATGATCCTTGTGTGTGTGTTTTTGTTATGTACTAAGTATTCCGCAAATGTAATGTAATGTCAATGTACGTCAAGCTTCGGGTCTCTATAGTTGGTATCAGAGGAAAGGTTTAGTCCACCTTTGGAAACTAGGATGCGAAAACTTTAGTGAGATCCCTAGAGATATTTATAAGGTATGTCTAGGGATGTCCCTAAGGATAAGTATACGTATAGGATACAGTCCTAGAACTACGGTAATGATCATAGAATTTAACCTAAGATGTTAGATATTGATGATACTCCACCTTTATTATATTGTTTTCCCTAGAATGATTTTTGCCTCTCACACTATTTATTTTTGGGTTTTAGAAAATGGCTGGAAACAAGATGATTCACGATAATGGAGGATATGATGGACAATGGAATGATATTCTTCATAATGAAATGGGATTTGGAAGTCCAAACATCATTATTATGTCGAATCAGCAATCTCATAATATGATCAATAATGTAAAATTTGGTAAGTTTCCTGGCTCAGTTAATAAGAGAAAGATGGAGTTTCATGATGATCATAGAGGAAAGAAAGTTCAATTTCCCCTATGTAAATCATGTGGGAAGAGGCATCAAGGAGAATGTTTCAAAGGAACTAGAAGATGCTTTGGGTGTGGAAAAAAAGGACACAAAGCAAGTAAGTGCAAAGGAAAAGGTTCAGTTAACACCATGGATGGGGATAATGGTATTGCTACAACATCAACAATGGTTAAATGTTTTAAATGTGGAACGTACGGGCATTATGCAAACCAATGCCCTAAGGGAAAGTCTCATGAAGAGAATCAGTATGGTCGTATGGGAAGTATTTATGTTGATGATGATGAAGAGACTACAAATGATATGTGAGATGAAAGAATTGTTGAAGCTCGGTCAATGGTTTAAGAAGGTAGTGGAATGATTACATGTTTATCAAGTGTAATGTTGTATAAGTAATCTCATGGTACTATGGAATAAAGAGATATCTAAGGATTGTTACACTATTGTCTTTCCTAAGTTTTTAAAGTGTATGATTAATGGTACTAGTATCCATGAAATGTTATTCAGATATTTTTTGGAAAATAGATGATATGCGCATAATGAAAGAATAATAAGATAATGAGGTGTTTTATTGTATTCATGAGCTCATGGCTGATATAAGGAGAAGGTTATATCATGGTTTGAGTATATAGAATTTTTGGATTTTGGTATGAGGAAAGAGTTAACTTTTAACTACATTCAAGTTTTCACTAAGGTTCAATGGGTATTCAAGAGAATACATGATTAAGGCCTTTGAATGTTTGAAATGTGACCAACAAGACATATCTTATGATATATGGGGATAAACAATAGTATTAAATCTCTGGTAATCGTTTTCACTATATTATGAGAGTGGAATGCAGTATTATGGATAAGCCTAAAGATTAGAATGGATTATGTTGGACATAAGTTAGTATTGTTTAAGGATAGAAGATTTTCGATATTATTGATGGGATGTTATAGTAATGTAGTTTTAGAAAAAGACAACCTACAGGACGGGCGACAGCCCATCGCGTCGGACAAGGCTGTGGGAATCGAACCCACAACCGAAGTGCGACTGGCCTTTATCCCCTACCACTGGCCTACAGGAAGTCCCTGTTTAGTAGAAACTAGTTTTATTATATTAAGCAGTATGATATATGAAGTATAAGTCCATTTTAGGAACCATATATGATTAATCTCACTATAGATCGACTTATGTATATAATTTTTGCTAACCTTTTGTTTGAGACAGATGGAATGACCCGTCATTCTATCACATGATCTGCTAACACTTCATGAATAACAAATTCAACTTCATTTATTTAAGAGATGAAGTAGAAATTGTTCAAGGCACGAACAACAGTGAGATTGTACCAAAATAAAGTAAGTATTTATTCTAATTCAAATTTTCAACTTTAGGGAAATGATCTTGAAAACCAAAAATGTTGTCCTAGTTCCCTTATATCTGATTAATCAGATGGTACCTTAGATCATCGCAAATCTAGGGCTTTCTGATTGTTGGTTATTTCATAGCCATGTTCTCTACCACTCTCCATCAGAACTTGATGGTTAGATTTTTCTTCCATATCCATATTTTCACCTATGTTCTCCAACGTGGAAACCCAGTGATGAGTTAATTTGGGTAACCATTACGTTTCATACTTTTGTTTTTTTTAAAGATTGGTTTTGGTATTCCTTTTTACGGTGTGGGTTTCTATAAAAGAAACTTTCTAATAGAAAACCATTTATAACCCCGATGAATTTCGAGGGTGAAATTCATTTTAAGGGGGTAGAATGTAACAGCCTGAGATTTTATGAAAAATATTCTTTTTAATTTTATTAATGTCTTGTGTTGTACGCTACACCAAAAGGAGCTTGCAAAACACGCATCCTTGACTTGCCTTCCATTACACGCAATCACGACCTTCCTCGATAGTGTGTGTAGTACGCAATACCGAGTTTCACTAAACAACGATATGCTATTAAAATATTATTAAAACTGGCTGTTATGAATAGTAATAACCACCTTTTAAAATTTTAGGAATTTTAGCTCTCAAAATGGACTTCACTTTTGGATTTGGAATATCGAAATTAGCTTAGGGTGAAATTTTGGTAATTTTTGGATAACTTTCATATTTTGATGAATAGTGAAAATTACTAAATTTTAGTTAAAAACAACTTTTTCAATCGAAATAATTAATAGTGATAAATTATTAATTTGAATATTTTTAAATTATATTTAGAATATATTTTTACAATTTAATACAATGTTGTTCATTGGATGTAATTTCACATTTAAACCAGACATAAACAAGTGTCAATCTTTTGATAGATATTGTTTCTTAAAAACACGCTATTTGTTTTAACAGCGGGATTTAATTATAAAATTAATTAATGAAACTACTATGTTATGAATTTGGTAAAATAGACTTCATTTTGGAATTCGGAATATGAAATATATCTTAGGATGATATTTTGGCATTGTTCTGAAAAACATCAATTTTTGATGAATAGTGAAACTACTAAGTGGTAGTTAAAAAACTGAATTTTTCATAAAACTTAATTTTACCGCTTCTGAGAATGGAATTTCAAAAATCCTAGAGACATGGTTGATGTCAGTAAGTAAAATTTGGTTCAATGAGATGAAAATAATTTTTTGGTGAATAGTAACTTTTTATTTTTTTTACCACGGTTAAAAGTAAATAGGGTAATTAAGGGTAGAAATGATATTATTATTACCCTAAAACATGTCCTAATTCTATTGGACAAGTTTACTTCGACCAAAAACAAACTTAGTAATAAAATATGACCATTTAGGCCCACTTGAATTAGATTAGGACATTTATTATTATTTAATTCAAAGAAGAGTTAAAAGAGTTAAAATCAAAGTTTATTTACTAAAACATTTTTAATATAGGGTTATACATAAGATAAATTCGACTATAAATATTCATTAGAAAGATAAAAATATTTCCTACATAATGGTATTTTATTTGTAATTTTTAGACATCAAATAATTTAATTTATTTATGACACAAAGATGATGCAGTAATTATCTTATTAATGAAATATTCACCTAATTGATGTTATAAATACCAAAATAAATGTAATTTAAGACTTTTTATGAATTCCAATAATTTATAGTTTAATATGACATGTTATTATTTATTTAATTAACTTTTTTCGAACTTATAATTCTGTTATGATTTTCAAAAAAATCAATTACTAAATAGTGTCAAAATTGACATAAAATAGTTTTTAAAACAAATATTATATTATTAATTTTTATTTTATTCCTAAAAATATAAGGTTCGGCCAAATGACTTATATAAGGTTATATATATGGATAATAAACAAATTGGGGTTCTTTTGGCTTGATATAGTAAGTTTATTAACCATATAGTGTAAGAAAACAAAAAGACACGGTAAATGTTAAATTATTTAACTTAGAGTTAAATCTAATTGATAAGGTTAAAATAATAACCTAAACTTGTCTAAATATTATTGGATGAGAGTATTTCGACCCATCCCCACCTTAGCTTCTAAATAAATCAATTTGGAGCTATTTAAAACCGAATTTGGATTTATAATAAAATAATATTTTTAGTTATTCCAAAGGTGCCCCTCTCCTCCCTTATAAAAGGGAACCTCCTCCCTCTCCTCCTCACACCAATTTGAGCATTCAAGATCTGACAACCTCTGCCAAAATCTCTTCTCCACTTCCCTAGTATCATCCTAGAGGTCCTGGTCTTCTTAAAAGACCAATTTTAGTGCCCTAAAAGGAGGTCTCAAAGAAGCACTTCAAAGAAGAGGTAATATCCATTACCGATCCTTTCCAATTTATTTCTTCTTCAACTTCTTCTTATTTAGTTGTTTAATTATGAAGTAATAACATCAGTATCACTCATATACTGATATGTTATTATAAGTTTGAAACAACCCTATTTAACCATCTATCCATCCTACGGAAAATGAAATCACCGCGCGTGCGTACGTACGGAATACCGTCTCCACGCCGTGGTGTAAGCTATTTTCCGCCACCACCTTAATAGGATGGGTATAATGGTGTAATGAGTAACTATATATGATTATTATAAAGTTATATTGATACAGAAATAGTATAAATACACTTTAACACAATTCCACGACCATGGGAACGATATCATCAGTCGTGCGTACGTACGGACTACCGTCTCCGCGACGCGATGAGATTCATTATCCATGTTAACCATTCCAGAATGATTATAAAGTATATATAATGAATAATAATGGAATATATGACATGGTAAATCTACTGGATTTATGTGTATATATATATATATATATATATATATATATGTCATCTACTTACTTCCATTCAAGACAATAAGGAAAGGAAATCAGCGTTCATGCGTACGTACGGACTACCGTCTTCATGAACGGTGTGTTTCATTTCATTTATCTATCTATTATATATATATACACTGAATATATATGATATATAAATCATAATTTATATTCTGGAAGTAAGTAAATCATGATATAAGTAATAATAATGTCAAGTACAACAAGTCCAAACACATACGATAAATGAAACGATTTTACCCAAAACGCCTCTTTAACATGGAATTTACAAAAGAACGGGTAATATAAAGTCATAAGTGAACCATATATGATATCATAACAATGAATATGATTCTGTAATAAGTCAATAACATTATTTAAATCATTATACAGGAGGTTCGGATACTTACAAAGCAAGTCGGACCTAAGGTAAGGGAAATATCACAATCTCATTTTTTATCCGAGATTGTTTATACTTTGGTATTTATTGGGGTGTATTTTATCATCCACATCCATGTTTCCTCAATATTTAATATTATTTCCATCCACCTACAATTGTTTAAATCCAATTTTACCCTTCGGTGAGTTTTTAGTAAAATATACGAAAGGAATCTTTTGTCGTTTTTCGTACGAGGTACTTTTTGACTTTTCCGACAAAAGTACGAGAAGAATGTTTTCTTTTAACTTATACGGCATGAATGGATTTTTAAAAAATTATTTCCAAGAAGCTTCCCTTACAAGTTTTCAAGTTTATTTTTAATCAACTTCTTTTATTTTAAAATTTTTTGACATGTTAATAAGGGAAAAATGTTTTTGAAGTAAAAAGGATATTTTCCTCAAGAATTCATTTCAAGTGTTTTATCAAAATTATTTTCCATCTAAGATAAGAAAGGGTTCTGTTTCTATCCCTATAATTACATGGATTTGTTTATGTTGTGATGGAATTATATTTTTATGAATCCCGTTATCTTATATGAATTGTTTTATGATGTCACGATGTTTAAGATTCCCATTTTTGTTACATGGGTTATGCTATGATGTATGGTTTATGATTTTGTGGAACACATAAGAATGGTATCATTAAGAGATGGTTGGGACCTATATCTCCCTCCAATGCATTGGGTAAAGATTTTATATCTCATGAGATAGACATGCCTGGAATGGTAGGTTATACCGGTTCAGTGAAACAGGACTGAAATGAGGGTGACTCGGTTCAAAAAGGGACATTGTCCTCTAAGATAGTCTTGGAAATGAGTCTTGACTAACAAGAAATGATTCTCTATGATTATGTGTGTATGCCACAAAGTTTAGTGTTTTAAGATATGATTATTGTGATTACATTTCACTGCCATTAGTTATCCCAGGTTATGAAATTATGATCTCTTTTACAGGTTAAGATTTTCAAAAGTTATGTGCTTATGTATATGATGTGATTGATATTTCTTTTGTTTACCCTTACTGAGCATTTGAGCTCACCCTTTATGTTTTCTTTTCCCCAGGAAATAAAGAAAGGTTTTAGGTATAAAAAAAAGATCTTTATGGGAGATGTTGAAGATCTTTCACCAGGATTAGAAGATTATATTCCAAGTTTCCAAAGACACTAAACTATTATGATCCTTGTGTGTGTGTTTTTGTTATGTACTAAGTATTCCACAAATGTAATCTAATGTCAATGTACGTCAAGCTTCGGGTCTCTACAATGTGATAAATATTTATTTTATTGTATTTATTCTTTATACAACTACATATATTGTTATAGATAGGATATTATTTTAGACGTCATTCTTGCTGGATGATTGAGTTTTACTCACAACCTACTTGGGATTCCAAATTGGTACCCAAATAAACTTCATGTTTACAGGAATAGATAAGGTAAATACCCCTATGTTAGATGGATTATTTGGGATGGAGCATGGATGAGGGAATTGGACATGATGTTGGGACCCTCTTGAGAGTTATCACTGTGTCTTTATTTTGCGTTTTTCATAGTGACACTTGTCACATATATGGAATAATATCTCTACTACTTTAGTTTGGATATTGTTTCCTTATTTTAGTTTTTTATGTGATACTGATTTGTATTGGTTATGGTATTATTTTGGTTATTGGTTATTTTCATTTGGATACTGTTTTTTATTTTCCATTGTTTTTTTACTTTGATAAAGAGGTTATAGTCTCCCCGTCTTATATATTAGACCCACACTTCTAGTCAGAAGCCTCTAGAATATGGGGAGTCTTTACTGAGGACTTGTGACCAATCGGATTGGGGAATTGTTATGTGGAACCCAAGTCAGAGCATTACAGTAACACATATTTTTTAGTCACCAAAGAGAGTTAATAAGAGGGTAAAATTCATGGGAGAGTACCTTCAATAGGTTGTTTCGAAATGGAAAAGAAAGGGTCAGTTGTCACTATTGGGTAAGAGAGAAAAATATTTTTATTAGATTCTCATTTTAAAATTAAAATTTTATTTATATAACATTTTGATTTTAAAATATTTATTTTATGTAAGGGAAAAATGTTTACAAAATTATCATTCTAAATTTTAGAAACCATCTTCTAGAAGGTCTAGTTTTAAATATATTTGAATTTCCAAATTAAGTTTGAGAAGTTTAAATCGTGTAATTTTATGTGTAGAGGGGGAAAATATATCATATTATAAATTCATGTGAAGTATTTAAATTAATGTATTTAAAATATAAATCTCTTTTAGTGGATTTAGTTTTCAAGATATTTTATATGTTCAAAGGGATTTAATAAAATTTAAGTGATTCTCGTGTTTTTTCTTTAAAATTTTTATAATTGTTTGATTAATGTATATTAATAGTTTTCATGTATATATCAAAATTTTATGACTTCCAGCTATAGTGATTTTGAAAACTATTAATTTTTATTATAAATGACACATAAATTTTTATTAAATTATTCTTATTTTGCAATGAAATGTTTTAAAGAAATATTTTAAGTTGGTTTTTACTTGAGTTAAATTATAAATTGAATTTTAAAAGTGAGTAAAATTAATTATTATTGAATAATGTCTCATGTGGGTATTTTAAACTGATTATTATTTTCATATATACATAAATTTTTATCTAATGGGATATTTGAGTGACTTGTAAAGTGTTTATAAATTAAATTTATGACAATATTTCTTGTTAGGTATGTTTTATTTTTAATAAAAATGTAGGATTTTAAAGCAGAAAATTTATTTGTTTCTTTGGTTTAAAATGTTTTTTTGTAAATAAATAAGTTTCTATATATTTTAAGAAACAAATGTGATTTTTATTGACCCGTTTTACTTTTAATGTCTTGTTTTAGGTGAGTATATATTTTTTATAAAAACATTTTTTGATATTATAATTTTAAACTCCTTTTATTTTATGTTAATATAATTGGTTTGTCATTTGTTTGGTTATATGAAAATGGTTTCGGTTATGATTTAATTCATTATGAAAGTGTGTTGTTTTGGTAATGATTTAAATTAGTTATGATAAATCTTTGAGTTTGACTATTTTTTAGTTATTGAATTTATCATAGAATTAATTATATTAAATTAGTTTAATTATTTTTGAAGGGTATATATTTGTTCAAGTGTCATGTGGATTTAAAACTAAGAATTCAATTTTGGACCATGTGTAATATAATTAAATGGGCATATTCGGTTTGATTTTTAAAAATTTTGCTTATGAATTATGAAAATGACATATTTAGTTATTGAATTTCCATGAAATTTAAGACTTTTTATAAATAAATAAGTGATAAAATGATTAAAACTCATTAAAATGTATTTTTTGGAAGCTATTTCACACCTATAATAGGTGAATTTTAGTGTGTAAAGTGTCTTGAGAAAGTTTAAAGTTAGAATTATGAAATACGGGCATCGAATAGGTATTCAAAATATATGCATGGTCTGGTAGAAAAAAATACATGGTTAGTTCACATTATTTATTTTGATTAATACATGGACATAATATTATTATTATTTTGATCAATTGTGAGTCATTATTAATGGTTTGAGTGTCACCCAGAAAAATTTACAATCTAAAACACATTTATCTCATACACATATTGGATTAGAAGATAGTATAAAAATTTAATAAATTTTATTATAATTTTCCCTAAGAATAAATATGGTATAGATTTTTGATATTCCTATGAAGGTTTTGACTACTAGATGTGGTAGATAGCTTACAGTGATATGTGTCATTATAAGAGGTGGAATCATAATGTTTTAGATCTAAATGATGTGAAATCCATGCTAACCGAATTTTTTAGAATGTTTATTAATGGAATGAATTTGTGGTGATTTTAAGTAAGTTTAATATATGTTTTGGATATTGTAGGATATGTAAAATATATATAAGATTGATTACTCTAATATTTTTGAAATAGGGTTAATTCGGTGATATATATTACAAATTTATTTTTTTGTGTTCCTATAAGACATCATCTATAATAATCTATAGAAAAAGTGAGTAACATGGAATCCAACTTCACTTTTATAATCAATAACAATTTCATCCATTTGATTCATGAAATTCCAAGATCCTTGACCCTATTTTAAAATCTAGTGATTAAATAGCCATGTAAGTTTTGAGTAAATATATTTTTACACAAATTTATAAATCCATGTTGCAATTAAATTACAATAACAAACAAGAATTTCCAAGATAACTATAAAATCTAATAATAAATAAAGAAAATTATCAACATATTTATTACCACCTTTTTTCCACACACAACATCAAATCAAGAAACTAGACCAACAGCCACATGTGTACTCCATATTTTTTCTTTTCATATCACCCTTATGTAAAATGATAACTTTTTAGGAATCATAACTGATAACATTAAAATGTTGGGTTCCCCTTATTATAATTATCTATAAATTTTTCCTTTTATTATGAATATTTTATGTGTATTTATTTATTTTTCATACAAAATGAATATTTTATAAACCTAATAGGATGAATGTGAATCAAAAATGGAGATTTTTCTTGTATTATATAAGAAGAATAAATATTTGTAATTATCATTACAAATGGGGTTGGTCTCAAGAGTGAAAATTATATTACCAAGTTTGAATAATTGTAAGTCTTAGTTTTGAATACATACATAAGTTATATTTTAATAATAGGTTTGTCCAAAAAATGATATAATGTGTTCATTAAATTTAATAACTATTAATATTTTATACAGGCAGTTATATTACTACTATATAAAGGAAAACCCCTATGAATCATGATTTGGATTCATTAATCCCTATATCATTTCTATGGAAAAAAATCATTGGATTTTAAAGATATTGATCAGAAAATATATTTTCTAAACAAGGATTTTGTGAAGAAAATAACAAATGAGAGACTCTTTTTGATGCCTATAATTTATGGGTAAAACTATACAATCTAATCATATAAAATATATTATTATTATTTTCATTACTTATTTGTTTTTGTTTTGTTAGAAAGCATTGGGTGCTGGTAAAAATCAATCTAGATACCCCAAATATTTATTTTTTTATCTAATGCATGGATTTTAATAAAACTAACTACACATGATGGTATGATGAAATTTTAATGCACTATAATAAACATTTTTTATATAAAAATTGAATTATATATTTCATTTTGTGTTTTAACAATAATTTTTTTATGATAGGAAAATCTATAAATATAGGCTAAATCATGGTATGAGGTTAGTGACAGAAAATTAGAATCATATGGATTACTTGAAATGGAAATATATTAAGGTATATATATAAATATTTAACGATCAAAACATATTTCAAAACAATTTACTTATTTTGGTGAATGTTTATGCAGTATCCTAAGTAAGATAACAACAACGATTGTGGATATTGTCACGACCCGACCCAACAGGGCTCGAGCCGTGACTCCCCAAGCCTTCCTCCAATAGGCCAGGGGCTGGAGACTATCACCGAGTAGGCTATCACATACAGGGGATGCATTATCCTAAGGTACCTATACACACGTACCCACATACACCTCCATGAAACAGTGCATAGATATATATAAAAATGAAAAAAAAAATCATGCATACATTTAACCCACAACCAGAGTACAAAAAAAGTATAAAAGGGAAAATATAGGGCCCACCAAAATTAAACTGTAAAAGCATCCAACCTGCTCAGAAGGAGGGGATCACTATCAAAGGCACATGTCGGAAAGCTCCTCGACACAGCTTTGGTAAACACCTTGGTCGGTTAAGATCACAAATCTCTACCTGCTCTGAGTCCTCTTGGGACTCCATAAAAAGGCATGTGGTCTTCACAAGACACAAACCATGTATGGGAAAATCCCGTGTGGGGGTGAGTATAAAAATAATCAGTAGGCACCCCAAAAACCCCAAAATAAAAGAGAGCAACTGAAAGGAAACAATCATCTCATCCCATCTAGAAAGAACCAAAATCAGAGAGAAACTCCATCTCAAGACCATTCTCGGCTAAACACGACTACTCAGCTCAGCTTAGGTGTATTCACATACATAAACTATGAACATCTGCTTAGGTATATTCCCATACATATACCATGAACAACCAGATATACTCATAACATGCACCAAGCCTCATTAGGTTTTGACCTCATCATCTACGACAGGTACGTAAAAGGAAAACACACTCCACGAGCTCTGTCATCCCAGATGACACTCTTCCAATAGATACACTCCATCGAGTCTCACACCAATATCCCAGATGCCCATCTGAGAGATCATGTTTTTCAGATATCATCACTGAGAACATCACACTAAAATAGTGGAAACACCAAAATTCCCGGATAGGGGATCACTCCTAGGGTCTACTAGGGGTTACAATAACCCACTATGGTATCTTGAAGATCTCATAGATAGGGGATAACTCCCAGTATCTGCTTGGGGAAACCACAACCCGATCTAATGTTCCACAGATCATATCACTCAGATAGAGGATCATCACCCAATTGAAGATGGTCACGACGATGCCCAAAACCCCATATAGTATAACTCACGATGTAGGGGATCAAACCGATGATGCGTCAACCCTACCAAAACCAAGTGCTAAGTAGGGGATTACAACCAAAAAATCTACAACCCTACTGAAACCACATGCTGAGTAGGGGATCATATAACCAATGATTCTGCAACCCTATTGAAACCACGTACTGAGTAGGGGATCATATACCTGACGATACCCAAACCCTACTAAACGGTCCACTTCATAGGGGATCATATTCCTGATGATACCTCAAACCCTACAGAGTTGAACTGATGGATAGGGGATCACCTCCAATGTATAAGTGGTCACAGTGATACTAAGAACCCAGTCTAGGGAAGTGAAGCTAGAGGATCCCACTATGGACCCACCAGAGGGATGCCACAACTATATCTGGAAAGCATCATATCAAGGGGATCACAAACCCATGGTAGGGTTGTAATTCCATACAAACCCTCATAGGAACAAACCAAGGTAGTACACTCAACCACTGCTGGTCTAAACATCGCTAACCCGAGCGACCAACAACATTGCCACACTACGCACCTTCTAAGCCCAAACTGATGACACCACCACGTTCTACGTAGAAAAACATGCAGGATAGGCTATTTACTCGCCTGAAATGGACAACTGGTGAAAAGGGTACTATTCACCGTAGAAATCTAAGGTGGGTACCACACCTCAATTCTAAAACTCATCAATCAAACCGCACCATCATGATCCCCTTGGAAAAATGCACGAGATCGACTAATCATTTATCTAAAATGGACACCAAATGAAAAATTCAAGTTTCTCCACAAACGCCCAAAACCAGCCTCGTGGGGCCCACACCCTGATCTCGGTCCCAATTCTTGGAAACTTTCCTGAAAGGTCTTCCTTACTATCAGGATCACAATGACACTAACGGTGGATCAAATGGACAATTCGTTCAGATGTTACGGCGAGTCGAAGCTGAATAATAATAAAATATTATTAATATTTCAGGGATTCATAGCCCTGGGCCACGAACCCAACTCATAAAATTACAAAAGTCATCTCAAAAGGTCTGTCTCAATGCAAGGAACGCATCTCTGCAAATGGCTCGCAAATCAGAGTTACAGTTTTTGAGTTACATGGGCTTAAAGAACCCCCAGAAAAATATGGTCGGACCACCACTAGGTAACCGGAAACCACTACGCTGCCACCAAAAATGGCCTACCGGAGCCGGAATCCACTATGTCACTACCGCACTTCTGGTTTCCTCACTGTAATCTTCCATGGCCGTTGCCGGAAACTGGGTTTTCCACTAGAAAACTTCCGAGAACCACCGAGAGCACCCCAGTGCTCCAAATTTAGATCTGAAACATGTTTCAAAAAGCATAGGACCCAAACTACACAACCCTTATGATGATTTGAAAAAAAAGCATAAACGGGATCCAGGATTTTAAAAATCCAACCACCTACCTTTTGGTGGAACGTCGATGCTTTGCACACTCCTCTGCTATTGTTGTATGATCCGGGAGCATCTGTCTTCAAGATCTGAAACTGACGGTGCTTCGTTTCGACGATTCAGCCTCCAATTCATTGGTATAGGAGGAAGGTGGAGGAGAGGTGGAGCTCTTTAATTTTTTTATCAAAGAGTGGGGGGAATTTATTATGTTATATTAATTAATAAATAATTAATTAAACCTCCATTTTATCCGAGACTCAATTCAAAAGTTATTCAAGCTGATGCTCATAAATAAATTTTTCCATTTATTTACGAAAATGTCCCTGTTGGCTTTTTCTACAACAGGCCCACGCCAGCAAATTTTACACCCTACCTAAGGTAAACGGCACACTCCAGATGCAACTGTGCCCTTAGATTTTTGATATGAGCTAAAATTTAATACATAACTCATTCACACATTGTGCACAGTATAAATATACTTAATATTGGTATAAAATTAATTTTGGGCACACCAGGCCTCAGAATCGCACATCTCTTTCGCGCATATCTCTAGAATTATTTGTAAGAATATTCCAAAGTCTAACAGGGGGAAAAACTGAGTCGCTACAGATATTTTGTTTGAAATTTTATGAAAGATTTCATATACCATCAAAATATCAGTATCCACAAAAAGGTAATTTCTTAAGGTAATTAAAATTTCATTAAAAATATTTATTAATCATTTTTTTGTCTATATTTTCTTAGTCCTTACAAGTTTTCAAAAAATCTATATACTCATAAGAAGATATTAATTTGTTTAGAGATGAGTGGGAATCATACATAGTTTAAAAATATTTATTGACATCAAATTTAATTGATTTCATACTATGTATGTGGTATAGTACAGGTTGTGACCTTATAAATATATTTGGGATGTGAAACATTAATATTAGAATTCTTATAAATTATTTTTAATCTATTTCTCAAGGAGTAGTACAATAATGGAAATAATTTTTTTTAGAAACAAATGGGATGAATACATAGTGTCGAAATATATATAGACATCATGAAGAGGTGACATCCTACTACTTGTTTAGTTAATTTTCTCATCATTTTATCTATTTTTTTAGTTAATTTATTTATCATATTTATCTAATACTTATTTTTTTAAATTTACCCATTAGTTAAAAACATGGATAACATACTCAAAACCAAGAAAAAAAATCATATTGTTTTGATACATTAGTAAAGTGATCTATAAGTCATTTTTTGACATGTAGTAATTGACTACACATGAAAATAACACACAATGTGGTCAATATGACTAGAATTTATTATTTTTAATAAAAAAGTTTCATTCTAGTTTGTAACACATTTCACATAGACAAAGAAATGATCTTGAGTTGTTTTCAAACTTTTTTAAAATGATCCATAATTAATTTTTCATGTGTAGGAATTGACTAAACACAAATACGACACATGATGTGGTTGGTATGACCCAAAGTATGTGTTTTAAATATAAAAGTGTAATTTTATTTTAAAATGTGTTTCACAAATCCAAAATATATAAAATGATCTCGGATTATTATCAAATTTTAGAAAAACAATCAATAATTAATTTTTCACATATAGGAACTAACCACTCATCAATATAACCCCTGATGTAGTCAGTGTGACTTGAAGTATTTTTTTCAATATAAAAGTTTAATTTTAGATTAAAACACACATCAAATAGATAAAACATATAAAATGAGATTGGATTATTTTCAAACTTTAAGAAAATGGTCTATAATTATTTTGTGTCCTGTAGTAATTGAATAAACATCAATCTGACACACGATGTGATTATTATGAATTAAAGTGTGTGTTTTGAATATAAAATTTTTATTTTAGTTTGAAACATGCATCAAATAGAAAAAACCCATCAAACGAGCTAGTATTATTTTCAAACTTTAGTACAATAGTCCATATTTCATTTGTGATATATAAAAATTGACCAAACATAAATCCAAGAAATGATGTGATCAATATGACTCAAGGTGTGTGTTTTTAATAGAAAGATTCCATTTTAGTTTAAAATTCATGTTCCATCCCCAGATCTAATAAAATGAGATCATATTCTTTTAAAAAATTAGTAAAATTATCAGTAATTCATTTTTCATATGTATGAATTTACTACATTCTAATATGACACATGATGAGGTTGATATGACTCGAAGTATGCCTTTTCAATATAAAAGTGTCATTTTAGTTTAAAAAGAATCACATAGCCATATCAAAGAAAAAATCTCATATTGATTTAAAACATTAGGAAAATGGTCCATAATTAATTTGTGACCTATAGTAATTTACCACATGTCAATCTGACACCTGATGTGGTCAGTATGACTCGAAGTGTGCGTGTTCAATACAAAAGTGTCATTTTAGTTTAAAACACACATCGAATAGCCATAACTAAGAAAATGAGCTCAGATTATTTTCAAACATTATAAAAACATTCCATAATTCATTTTTAACATGTAAGAATCAACTGTACATAAATCTAACATATTATGTGACCGATACGACACAAAGTGCATGTTTTCAATAGAAATGTGCCATTTTAGTTTAAAATTATTAAGTTGGAAGTTTTACTTCTTACTTTTCCATTCATTTTTTTTTTTTGGAAATCACAAACTCATTCTTAAAAATAAATCTACTAACTTTTCATGTTCAAAGTATTTTAGAATTTTTTTTTAGAAAATGTGTTCTTTTAGAATACTTAGAATAATTCCTAATGAATTATGAAAATATACTAATAATTCTTCATTACGATTATCGTAATGATACTATACCTGATAAACATCAGACTCACCCATATTAGAATAGATGTTGTACTTTTTTTCATGATTATATTAATGAAAAATTCTTAACAATCGTATTGATACTGGTACCGATAAACATCAAACTAATACTCATAAAATTTATTGTCATGAAAATCATAAGGAATTCCATCGAACTGACTTAAAGTTTATAATCATATTTAAAAGAATGATTTATAATTTAAGGAATAATATTTACAATATAATGGTGTAAATCAATATGGCATCAAAGAATCAGTTTTTTCATACTGTTATGAGTTTTCAAGTGCTAGTTGTCCAAGTCATTATGACAAACTCGGAGAAATTATGACCATTAGGAGAACAATATAACCATTGAGAAGATGACTATAAATACTAAGTCATTAAAAGAGTTTGAAGATACTAAGACTACTGATTCATTTTGAATTTTATCATTTTTTTTGAGATATCTAGAGAATGAATAAGCATGAACATCTTATTCTTATCCTGTGTAATTGTTTAGAGTTTTGTAGTTCTAAGGAAACCTTGTCAGGTTGTCTCCTTACAAACTTCTACATTTTAATTTTCATATAATTGGCATATTGATCGAGGAATTCTTGTGATAGTAAGATATAGAATCTGATCCATCATATTAATAGATACCAAGGCTAGGTAGATAGAGAATCTGATCATCATATCAGTAGCTTCCAGGGATAGGAAGACAGAGCTATTCTAATCTTTGTATTAAGGTCATCCCTAGTAATGGAAGACATACTTTCCTGAAAGTATAAAACAAGGGATACCTTTATTATGGGTTATATACTACCTTCCTCTTAATGATAAAAGAGTTATATTTTTAATAGATTGAAATTAGTTATTTCTTTTATATTATATTTTATTACTTATTTATTACAAGTATTTATATTCCAATACCCTTTTAATAGAAAGTGAATAATCTTATTCATATTTCTATTCTGATTTTTAATCCTAATTACTCTGATTATGATTCTTGTACTCTGATTAATTGGATCTATAGTGATTATGATATTTGTTACTCTAATTTAATTATATTGATCTTGATTATGATTTTGTGAATTAGTTCATCAGACTGAGTCTGATAAATCAACTTAAAGAGGCTTTGGGTTTGTTTAGTTTAATTCTTTTAAACTGTGTTTTATAAAAATACAATTCAACCCCCTATAAGTTAGATATCAGAAGTATATTTTTTAATCCTAATCAGTATTATAAATATATTGATACCAAAATTTGTATTGTAGTAGTATTCCCCTTCCCATATACTTGATGAATTTTTTATTTCTTTATTATTTTAAGTTTCTGATTTTTTGTTATAAACATCCTATTTATAGAACTATTATTACACTAACTTATTACATGGAAAAGAATATTTTTATTTGTTTTAAATATTATAGGAATGAATATTGGTTCAATAGAAAATATTAATTTGAATATACCACCTATCTTTAATGGTGTTGAATATGAGTACTGGAGGGATAAGATTAAGACTTTTGTTATTAACATAGGATTTTAAAATTTTGTTATGTTAACTGGAGATTATAAAATTTTTGATAAGGAAGTGACTGGTTTCAATCATCAATAAAAATGGTAATATTATTTGAATTAGGAAGTTATAAATACCTTTTTATGCTCCATGACAAGAAGTATTTGTAGTTAAATATCATCATATGAAGTTCCTAATAGTATTTGTTAAAAACATGAAGTAACACATTTTAGAACTTCAAATGTTGTAGAGACTAGAATATCCATGCTCAGAGATGAATATCAAGCATTTTATTTCTTACCGGGTGAATCTATTGCAATGATACATTAGAGGTTCATGGATATTATAAATAGTTTACAAGTTATTGGTGAGAAAGGTTTGGATGATGATATCCTTGTTAATAATATAATTGGAATCATTCCCAATGAGTGGGAATCAAAAATAACTATTATTTATGAGACTATAAATTTGAATAATCTTACCTTGGATGATATTATTAGAACCCTTGTGAAATATGAGGGAAGATTAAAAAGAGATGATGAGAAATATAAAAATAAAAAATATAGTGTTTCATTCACTAAATCATCTACCTTACCTTATAAAGTTTAATCTAGTAAGAAAGTTTTTAAATACTCAATAAATAATAAAGTTATTATTCAATCTGATTCTAGAACTTCTGAATATTCTGAGAATGAGTGAGAAAACTTTTCTAGAATGATGCATAAGATAGTGGGAAATAAATATTTCCAATACATATATAAAAAAGTTCATAATGATAGAAGTGAAAATAAAAATGAATTTACTTTTTATGAATGCAATAAAATTGGACACATCAGGCCAGATTATCCAAATCTAAAGAGGAAAGCCATGAAAGATAGAAATTCAGAATGTAATCCCAATAATTTTTTCAAATAAAAGTGTAATAAATTTTCAAAATATGATGAAATTTGGAGTTCTAGTGCAGGTTATTCTTCTAATAATTATTTGAATATTTAAATTTCCAGAAAAAGGAATATAAGTCTTTTTTACAATTTAGTTAAAGTTAATCATTATATTATGTCTATGGTACGAACTATTGAGAACCTTACCAATATGTATTTAAGTACTAATTATCCTGATGAGAAGGATTTAACATCTACTTATGAATAATCTTCCACAGCCAGTGAAGATAATTCTTTACCATCTTATGATAAAGTTTAACAATTTTCAAATCATTTAGAAAATGAAAATTGAACTTTTTTTAAAAAACTTGATAATTATAAGAAAAAAAAAGTTAAGGATGATTCAATAATAGATTTTTTGACTAAAGAAATATCATATATTTCTAAATATCTTCATGATACTATTTCTAAGAAATAAAATATTTCCAAATATTTATAAAATAGTAGTTTCTAAGAAAAATGTTTTGGAAACAAAACTCAATTCTAAAAATATTACTAGTGATGATAAAAATTTACTTATTAAACTAAAATCTAAAATTTATTCTTTGAAGAATCTTTTTTCAAAATTTGTCACTGGTAAATAAAATTTTGTAAATATGTAAAAATAAATTCATCCTTGTGGTACTACTTCCACAATGGTAATTGTTTATAAAAAATTAGTTTTGAGAAATAATTTATTCATTTCAAAAAGTGAACCTTTTTGCAAAAAAAATGCCAAAGTGGTGGTCACTAGAAAAAATTCTTTAAATAATGTTCAATCTATAGGTTTTTACAAATACAATTTTTTTAAAAATGTTGATTCCTAAAGTTTGATTTTTTTACAATGTTAGACCCAATAATGTTTGGGTGATGAAAGTTTAATTGTTTTATTTTTAGGAAAAAAATGAATGTATAAAAATAAAGAATACATGGAACATGGATAGTGGATGTTCTAGGAACATGATTGGTAATGAAAACATTTTCAAAAATATTATCAATATGAAAGGTGGAAAAGTAACTTTTGGAGATAATGTAAAATGAGATATCATTTTAGAATTCATTAGAACACAAGATCAACTTGCTAACATTTTAAAAAAAAACTCTTACTTATAATAAATTTGAATACATTAAACATAATCTATGAATGATTAACATAAACTAATCATTTATATATACCTCTTATTTACCCATATTCCTACATTAATTTATTCATTTTCATAGGGGGAATACATATGTTTGTTTTTTTAACTTTTTTTTCTAAAATTTTAGGTTTTAAAAAAATTATCATATTTAATGTTCTAGAATCAATATTCAAATACAATTTTCTGAGTCATAATTCTCAAAAAAAAATCTTGGACGCTAAAAAAGTTATAAAAAAATCTAGACTAATTTTTTTCTTTAAAAACATTTCAAATTATAAAATTTTTTGTAATATGAATATATTTTAAACCAATGTATTTATTATTATATATAAAAATTTTAAAATCAATTTTCTCTATAAAAACTATCATATTCATTTTTATTATGAAAATCTAATCAAATTTAGTTTTCCAACTGAAAATATAATTTTTTTAAACTATCATAATCAGTTAAGTTTACAAAAACCAAGAAGAATAGGTAATCATAATGATAGAAATCTACACTCCAAAAGTCACTATTATAATCTTTTAATTTTTTCACTATTTTATTATGATTGGTTTATAATTATTATTTTTATACTTTCAATTTTTAAAAAAATATTTTATGTTTCTCAAAAAAATATTAATTTTTTCCCAAACCATATTCATTATCAATATGATAAAATTTAAATACCTCGATAATTCGACATTTCTTTAAAACTTTCATCAAATGATTATCAACAGTTAGACCAGAATGGGTTAAATCTCAACCTTTGATTTCATTTTGGAATAAGAATAGATAAACATAGTGACTATATAAAGGGGACCCCCATATGTCCCACATCTATTTCTCTAGATTTTTTTCCTCAAGTTGATTACCTTCTTAAGTTTACCTATCCAAAAGAACATAATTTCATTTGATTCATTGATATAAGTCTCAGTCTAATAGAAACTAGTAAATATTACAAGAAATGGTTTGTATTCCAGGAGAGGTTAGTCAAAATATATTTTTATGTGAATTTTCATTCTAATTTGAAGAAGATTATATAATTACTAGGTTGGGAATCATTCTGTGTAGAAAAATCAGACAAGGACTCTGATTTAATTGATCTAGATCTTATTTGTGATTTTTATTCTTCATTCTAGTTTTTCAAGGAGGATGGAAAAAAATTGTTTTATTAATATATGTAAAGGGATGTAATATTTCATATAAAAAAAATTAAGCTTAGTAAGAATATAATTAGAAGAATAATATTATTATCCATCACATAAACTTCCAGATGGTCTTGGATCCTTCAATGGGAAGAAGGAAGAAGATTCATTATTTGATCATTACAAAAAAGATGGGAAAGTTTCACACCTCACTTCAGATAATCAAGTTTTTTCTTTCTGGGTGCAAGGGTTTCTCATACCAAGGAAGTGAGTCTAAGATACCCTAAATGTTTCTGATGTTTTTTGTATTAGATTTTATAGTAAACAAGAGAAATATATACTTGGTTGTTTTCATTTTATTAACCATATAGAATATCAAATTAGGCATAATCAAGTCACAAATCATCATGTATCCATCCTTATTAAGTAAATTAGTTGAAAATTTTATTGAATTTTTCAAAATTTCTAAAAAAAATCCCATCTAATGAGAGAAAACATATCTTTCATTAATGATGATATGATGAACCAGATGGTGTTTTCCTTTTATCAAAAATAAATTAAATTTTTTTAAAAATTTGGTGGTGTCACATCAGAAGATGAACCATCAAGGAACACTGAGAAAGTTGGAAAGAAAAAAATAGGAAGTTTGATACCTCCCAACAAAATAATTAAAATAAACAAAATAAAGTTCTCGATGAAGTTAGATATTAGTGGAGGAAAAATAAATATGAAAGTAAACCAAGAAATCCATTTTTTAAACTTGACCCTTATGAGGCCAAGGCCACAAGAATTTAGGCTTGTGATATATTACAGGAAGAATCAAAGAAAAAAATATAAAGAAACATTTGATATAAGCTCAACTTTATAAAAATATTTTGAATGTTGTGGAAAGAGATTTTGAGTAGTTTTCTCTACCATATTCTCAGACCAATCAAGTAATACAATAATTAGTCTTATTTTTTCAAGAAACATTTTTATTTCATTATATATGTCCTTTTGTGACTAATAAAGTAAAATAAAAAGTAGTTGATGAGGAATCATAATCATTTGATCAAGAAAAACTATTGGTACCAAAACTTCTTGAGAAAAGTGATTTAAGAATAGCTAGGCAAATCAAGGAGGAATGAGATAAAGTAGTTTATGAATAAGTTAAAGGTAAATATAGTGATAAAAAATAATCAAAAGAATAATAATAGGAAAAACAGGTGAAGAAGGTGAGTATGAAGAAGTAGTTGAATAATGGATTGAAGAAAATGTGGAGGAAGAATAAGAAGAAGAGAAAGATAATGAAGATGAAGAAGATGAAAATGAATAGAAAGATGATAATAAAAAACCTCATCCCAAAAAATATTCATTATAGTCATCATAATCATACTTTCCCTCCAACATCTATAAGAATAGAAAATATGAAATTTTTGAAGAAGAAGCATCATCATCATAGAAATTTGAGTCCTCATCAAAGAAAAAAGATGATCAGAATACAAAAACTAAAACTTATGACAAAGTTGAAGCTGATAAGGATGATTAGATACTTGAATTATATTATGATAAATAAGTGAATGAAAAGGTTTTTAAACTAGTTGGTAAATACATCTCAAGGAAATAAAAGAATAAATGAAGGAAATTTGAAGATAGAAAATTATAATTTAACCTCCAGAGATTCAACTAGAACCATTCTTTGTGAAGGAGTTGATTATATTTTCCAAGATTTGAAAAGATTATAAGGAACCATCCTTTACTTTCCAAATATTGAATCTTTATGTCATCTCATTCAAAAAAATCTCAATTAATAATTATAATTGATTAAGATGTTAACTGAGAAATTTATTTAGCTAAAATATCAATTGAAAGTTTATCAAGAAAGCTCTTAAACACATAGAAATTCATGTAATAAAATGGTGAAGTTGTCTCACCAATTTGATACTAATCTTAAGATATATGATGATGATTTTGATGATTTGGAAAATATATTGAATGAATCCACTTAATCTTTTAATCAGTACACTAAATACATGGAATAAAGGGTGAAGTTTTTAGAAGAGTTCATAGATTCAACAGATAATCATACTGAGGAAGTAAACTCTATGAAAGGAAAGATTTTATATATGTAATTGTAGTTAACTGGACTAAAATATCATGAAGATGATGTAATCTCACTCATGAATCAGAATAAAAAACTATCTGAAAAAATTTTGATTTGGGAAGAGAATTTTGAGAAGTAGGAGAAAGATAAACATGAGTTCAATAAGATCAAGGAATTTGTAAAAACCTTGATGAAGGAAGACTAGATTTTTTTTTGAACTCTAATTATATCTATTTTTTGTGAAACTCATGAATGTTTATAATATATGAATGAATTACTCTTGTCATGAAATTACAATTTTTATGAACATTTTATAATTCTTATTAGATTAATATTCTTTTATATTTTTGTGTAAGATTAGTTAGTTCATTATATTGTTTCATATGTTTGTTTATCTAACATTTTAGGGAACTTTAGGTTTGTTCCCCATTCCCTTTTGAAAATAAAAAAGGGACATAATTTTATAGAAATAGGGAGAAATCTTTATGGGGGAGATTTTAAAACAAAGGGGAAAATTATAAAAGGAATATTCATTAACAAAGGGGAAAAATTTTGATAAAGTATGAGACTATTATATTAATGGGGAGAATATAATCCTTAGGGGAAGATGTTTTCAAAATGGGTGGTTCATTGAATTGAACATATTATTCTCCATCGTATTAAAATGATTTATAATCTAAGGGATATTTGAGATTAAATGTTTAACTCTAAATACAAATTACTTAAAAGAAATGGATTGTAAGTTTTTAAAAGTTACTTTTCAATTAAGTCTTGTGGTTTGTGCTTTCCAAAAAGGGGTAGATTATTGAGTTAGAATTTTTAATTATTACTTTTACGTTTATTTTGTTTTTGGAAATCACAAACTATTTCTTAAAAACATATTCACTAACTTTTATTTACAAATTATTTTAGAATTTTTTTTTAGAAATAATATTCTTTTACCATACATAGAATAATTACTAATGAATTATGAAAAAAAACTTATAATTATTCATTAAAATTATCATAATGAGACTACATAATATAGTCATCAGAATCACCCTTATCATAAAAAAAAAATTAGAATTTCTATCATGATTATCGTAATGACAAAGTCTTAACAATAAAACTAATACCGGTATAGATAAACATCGGACTAATTCTCATAATGTTTATCATAATGACAATTTTATGGAATTATATCATACTGGATTAATGTTTATAATCTTATTCAGAAGACTTATTTATAATGTAAGAAATACTATTTATACTATAATGGTTTAAATCTAAATGATGTCAGATAATCAATTACATCGGATCATTATGATCTATCAAGTTCTATGTGTCCAATTATTTGCGACAAAGTCAAAGAAAATATGACTGTTAGGAGATCAAGATGACTATTAGTAAGATTCCTATAAAAACTAGGTCATTAGAATAGTTTAAAACTACTGAGAAAACTAATTCATTTTTTTCTCATTTTTCAAGAGCTCTAGAGATTGCATATGTATGAACATATTTTTTTGTTTGTGTAATTCTTTATAGTTTTTTAGTTCTAAGTAAACCTTTTCAGGTTGTCTCCTTGGGAAATTATTCATTAAAATATTCACCTAATCATCATATTGATCAAGGGATTCCAAGAATATAAGGGTAAATAATCTGATCCATCGGATCAAGGGCTACCAAGGCCAGGTAGATAGAGAATCTGATCATCATATTGAGAGCTTATAGGGATAGGAAGATAGATCTATTCTGATCATCATATTGAGGGATTCCCTGGTATGGGAAGAAAGACTTTCTTGTAAGTATAAAATATGGGATACCTTTAGTTTGGGTTATAGACTACCTTTCTCTTAAGGTTAAAAGATTTATCATTTTAATAGCTTGAAAGTCATTATTTCTTTTGTATTATATTGTATTACTGGTTTTTTATAAGTTTTTATATTCTAATGTAGTTTTAATAGAAAGTGAATAATCATATTCATATTTTTATTCTTATTTTTTTATCATAATTACTCTAATTATTATTCTTGGACTCTGATTAATCATACACATAGTGGTTCTGATCTTTTCTACTTTGATTTAATTATATTGATCCTGATTATGATTTTTTGACTTAATTCATCAGAATGAAGGTCGAGTATAATTACTCAGCTTAAAGAGGCTTTGGATTTTTTTAGTTTAATTCTTTTAAACTATGTTTTTTAAGATTAAAATTCACCCACCTCTTGTAATTTATCTATCATAAGTATATTCTTATGATCCTAATCAATATTATAGATATAATGATCCAATGAAAACATGTTCTCCATTTCCCCAAATGAGAAAATGAGCTCGGATTATTTTTAAAATTTCAGAAAATGATAAATAATTAATTTTTAACATGTAGAAATTGACTTCACATAAATTTGATACACTATGTGGTTGATATGACTTTAGGTGCATATTTTCAATACAAAAGTTTCATTTTAGTTTCAAACACACATAAAACAGCCAGAACCAAGAAAAAATATTGGATTATTTTCAAACTTTATTAAAATGATCCTTAATTCATTTATCATGTATAGGAATTAACCACACATCAATATGAACATGATGTGTTTGATATGACATGAAGTGCTTGTTTTCAATATAAAAGTGACATTTTAGTTTAAAACACACATCAAATAGACAAAACCAATAAAAAGTGATTGGATTGTTTTAAAAAATTATTTCAATGATTCATAATTACTTTTCCATAATTAGGAATTTTTCACAACTTAATTTGACCCATGATGTGGTTTATATGACTCGAAGTGCGTGTTTTCAATACAAAAGTGTCATTTTAGTTTAAAATGAACATAAAATAGCCAAAACTGAGAAAATTATCTCATATTTTTTAAAAAATTAGTAAAAATATCAATAATTCATTTATCACATATTGGAATTGAAATCTCATCAATCTTACACGTAATGTGGTCAATATTACTTAAAGTTGTTATTTTCAATACAAAGGTTTCATTTTAGTTTAAAAAGTTCATTAAATAGCCAAAACTAATTAAATGAGATCCTATTATTTATAAACTTTAAGAAAATTTTCCATAATATATTTTTTATGTGTATTTATTAACCTCACTTCAATCTGACATGTGAGATAGTCGATATGACTCGAAGTGTGTGTTTTTAATACAAAAGTATCATTTTAGTTTAAAATGCTCATAAAATAGGAAAAATAGAGAAAATGAGGTCTAATTGTTTTAAAACTTTAGAAAAATGATCCATAATTTATTTTTCATATGTAATAATTTACCATACATCAATCTGACACATGATGTGGTTGATATGACTCGAAGCATGTATTTTTAATATAAAGAGTTCCATTTTAGTTTAAAACAAACATCAAATATATAACGACCCATACTTTACATACATTGTTAATACTTCAAAATTGAAGCACACTTATTACAACATATGACAAAACCACAAAGGACCGTATAGGTATAGTGTCTTTAGAAACTGGGAAACATAAACAACTGGTTCATAAATCTTCTACAGTGTCTCCCATTTATTTCATCATATATAGGGTCCCTTTTAGCATATTCTACTTAATATCCATCTTCCTGACCTGGGTAAAAGAAAACATAAAAGGGTGAGCTCAAATGCTCAGCAAAGGCAAATAAAGGAAATAAAAATCATATCATATCTTTTTGAAAATCAAAACCTGCAAAAGAGATCATAATATCTTAACATGGAATAAATCATAGAAGTGAAAATGAGATCCCCATAATCATAACATAAAACTTTAAACTTTGTGGCATGCACACATAATCATGGAAAATCATTTCTTGTTAGTCATGACTCATTGCCAAGACTATCTTAGTGGACAAAGTCCCTTTCTGAACCGAGTTCACTCCTCGTTTCAGTCCTGTATCACTGAACCGAAATAACCTTCCGTTCCATCCATGTCTATCTCATGAGATATAAAATCATTACCCAATGCATTGGAGGGAGATATAGGTCCCACCCATCTTATAATGAATCCTTTCTTATGTGTGCCACATAATCATAAAACATACATCATCGCATAACACATGTAACAAAAATGGGATTCTTGAAACATCATGACATCATAAATCAATTCATATAAGATAAAGGAATTCATAAACATAATTCCATCACAACATAGTCAAATCAATGTAAAAATATGGATAGAAACAGAACCCTTTATTATCTTAGATGGAAAATAATTTTGGTAAAACACTTGAATTGAATTCTTGAGGAAAATATCCTTTCTTCTTCAAAATCAATTTCTTTAAAACATCATGCAATTTTAAAAGAAAGAGATTTTATTGAAAATAGTCATGAAATCTTTTAGAGGAAGCTTCATTAAAATAAGGCTTTATAAAACAGTAGAAATCTGTTCGTGCCGTATAAGTTAAAAAAAACATTCTTCGTACTTTTGTCGGAAAAGTCAAAAAGTACCTCGTACGAAAAACGACAAAATATTCCTTTCATACGTATTACTAAAAACTCACTGAAGGGTAAAAATGGATTTAAACAATTTTAGGTGGATGGAAATAATATTACATATTGAGTAAACATGGATGTGGATGATAAAATACACCCCAGTAAATACTTACGAATAAACAATCTCGGATAAAAATGAGATTGTGATATTTCCCTTACCTTAGGTCCGATTTGCTTTGTTCGTGTCCGAAGCTCCTGTATAATGGTTTAAATAATGTTATTGACTTATTCCAGAATCATACATATTGATATGATATCATATATGGTCATATTATTAGCTTCTTGTTAGTAATATTTCATTGTTACTTGTTACTCGGGTCTTTATAACTTTTTGTTCTTATGCGTGTTTTGTCGAATAAATTCTTATTCTTATCTTTAGGTTATAGATAATTCATTTCCATAATGGTATTAGTGTAGTATATACCATATTAATTCATTCAATTCATTTATATAATCATTATGAAATGAAGATCATGTAGAACGAGTCGCATCACATCGTGGAGACGGTATTCCGTACGTACGCACGAGTGATGATATCGTTCCTATGATCGTGGAATTGTATTGGAGTATATATATATTATTTCAGTATCAATATTACTTCATAATAATCATATATAGTTACTCATTACACCATTATACCCATCCTTGTAAGGTGATGGTGGAAAATAGATTACACCACGGCGTGGAGACGGTATTCCGTACGTACGCACGCGCGGTGATTTCATTTTTCCGTAGGATGGATAGAAGGTGAATTAGGGTTGTTTCATATTTATAATAACATATCAGTATATAAGTAATACTGATGTCATTACTTTATCATGAAACAACTAAAGAATAAGAAGTTGAAGAAGAAAGAAATTGAAAAGATCGGTAATGGATATTACCACTTCTTTGGAACGCCTCTTTGAATCCCCCACTTAAGGAACTAAGATTGGTCTTTGGAGAAGACCAGGACCTCTAGGATTATTCTAGGGAAGTGGAGAGGAGAAAATGGCAGGGGTTGGCCGAGCTTGAGTGCTCAAATTGGTGTGAGGAGGAGGGGGAGGAGGTGCCCTTTTATAAGGGAGGAGAGGGGCACCTTAGGAATATCTCAAAATATTATTTTATATTAAAGTCAAAATCGGTTTATAAGGGTTCCAAAGGGTCTTATTTCGAATTTTAAGTGGGGAAGGGTCTAAATCCTATCAACCAATAGGACTTAGACAAGTTTAGGGTATTATTGTAACCTTATCAATTAGATTTAACTCTAAGTTAATTAATTTAACTTTTACCGTGTCTTTTTGTTTTCTTTCACTATATGGTTAATACACTTACTATAACATGCCAAACGAACCCCAAATTGTTTATTATTAATATATATATCTTTATCTAAGTCATTTGGCCGAACCTTAGATTTTTAGGAATAAAATAACAATTAATAATATAATATTTTATTTAAAAACTATTTTGTGTCAATTTTGACACTATTTGATATATGATTTTTTTGAAAGTCATAACAGAATTATATGTTCGAGCCAAGTTGATTAAATCAACACTAATATATCATAGTAACCTATAAAATTAGTGGAATTCATAAAAAGTCTTAAATTACATTTATTTTGGTATTTATATTATCAATTATGTCAATATTTCATTAATAAGATAATTACTGCATCATCTTTGTGTCATATATAAATTAAATTATTTGATGTCTAAAAATTACAAATAAAATACCATAATGTAGGAAATCTTTTTATATTTCTAATTAATATTTAAAATCGAATTTATCTTATGTATTACCCCATATTAAAAAATTATTTACTTATTAAACTTTGATTTTAACTATTTTAACCCTTCTTTAAATAAATTAATAATAAATGTCCTAATCTAATCCAAGTGGGCCTAAATGGTCATATTTTATTCCTAAGTTTGTTTTTGGTCGAATTAAACTTGTCCAATAGAATTAGGACATGTGTTAGGGTAATATTGATATCATATTTACCCTTAGTTGCCCTATTTACTATTAACCGCGGTAAAAATAGTAAAAAGTTATTATTCACCAAAAAATTATATTCATCTCATTGAACCACATTTTAGTCCTTGATATTAACTGTGTCTCTCGGATTTTTGAAATTCCATTCACAGAAGCGGTAAAATTAAGTTTTATGCAAAATTCAGTTTTTAACCTACCACTTAGTGGTTTCACTATTCATCAAAAATTGAAAGTTTTCAGAAAAATACCAAAATTTCACCCTAGGCTAATTTCGATATTCTGAGTCCAAAAATGAAGTCCATTTTGAAAAATAAAATTTATAAAATTTTAAAAAGTGGTTATTACTATTCATAACGGCTAGTTTTAATAGCATATTGTTGTTTAGTGAAACTCGGTATTGCGTACGACGCAAGCTATCGAGGAAGGTCGCGATTGCGTGCAAAGCAAGCCAAGCAAGTGTTGTGTAGAAAAAGATTCCTTTGATGGTTTATATAACATAAAAGTCTCTGGTGTTACATTCTACCCCCCTAAAAAGAATTTCGCCCTCGAAATTCGTCACTTTGTAACAAACAAATGAGGATACTTCTCCCTCATCATATCCTCAAGCTCCCATGTAGCTTCTTCAAGTTGGTGGTTCTTCCATAAAACTTTCACCAAGCGAGTGGTCTTGTTTCGTAGGACTTTTTCGCTACGATCCAGAATCTCTATCGGCTGTTCTTCATAAGAAAGATCTTGCTCCAGCGGTACAACTTCTGAGCTGAGTACATGTGAAGGATCTGGTATGTACTTTCTCAGGAGAGATACATGGAACACATCGTGAACTTGAGAGAGATTCGGTGGAAGCGCCAATCGGTAAGCTACCTTCCCAACACGATCCAGTATTTCGAAAGGACCGATATATCTAGGGCTCAACTTCCCCTTCTTTCCAAATCTCATAACCCTCTTCCAGGGAGATATTCGTAAGAACACTTTATCACCCACTTCAAACTCTAGGTCTTTTCTTCGGTTGTCGGCATAACTTTTCTGTCGACTCTGAGCTGCTCTTATGTGTTGTTGAATAGATCTGACCTTTTCTGCCATTTCATCAACGAGATAAGGTCCTAATAGCTTTCTTTCCCCAACTTCATCCCAGCAAGTTGGAGTCCTGCATTTCTTTCCATAGAGAGCTTCATAAGGAGCCATCTGAATACTGGAGTGAAAGCTATTATTATAAGAAAATTCCACCAAAGGTAGGTGTTGATCCCAACCTCCTTTGAAATCCATAGAGAAAGCTCTCAACATATCTTCTAGGGTTTGAATTGTTCTCTCAGACTGACCGTCTGTCTGGGGATGATAAGCAGTGCTGAAACTCAACTCTGTATCCAGAGTATGCTGAAGACTTCGCCAGAACTTCGAGGTAAATCTCGGATCCCGATCAGATATAATAGAAAGTGGTACTCCATGCAATCTTACCACTTCCTTTACATATATCCTGGAAAGCTGATCTAGAGAGAAATCCTCTCTAATAGCAATGAAGTGTGCAGACTTTGTAAGACGATCAACTATGACCCAGATAGCATTATTGCCTTTGGATGTTTTAGGAAGTCCTGTGACAAAGTCCATAGTGATGTTTTCCCATTTCCATTCGGGTATGGGTAATGGTTGTAACATCCCCTTAGACTTCTATCTCTCAGCTTTAACTTGTTGACAAACCAAGCATCGAGAGACATATTCAGCAACATCTCTTTTCTTGCCATCCCACCAGAAGTACTCTTTCAGGTCCCTATACATCTTCGTGCTTCCAGGATGAATAGAGAATGACGAACTATGAGCCTCATCCAGCAGCTCATTCTTTAATTCGGGGATGGGAGGAACGCAAACCCGATTCCTGAACTTTATTATCCCATCACAATCAAGGTTGATTTCAGGAACATTTCTCACCTTCTTTTGTAACTCGACATCTTCTTTCTGTGCCTCTTTAATCTTCACATGTATAGATGGTTGAACATTCATTTGAGAAAGATAAGATTTTTCCCCTTCCATTATAATTCCAAGATCCATCCTTTGTAAATCCATAAATATTGGATCTTTTGTGATCCTCATCATGGATAAACTAGCATGGTCTTGTCGACTTAATGCATCTGCCACCTTGTTTGCTTTCCCAGGGTGGTAATGGATTGAGCAGTCATAATCCTTAATCAGCTCCAACCATCTTCTTTGACGCATATTCAACTCCTTTTGTGTGAAAATATACTTTAAACTTTTATGATCAGTATAAATATCACACCTTTCACCATAAAGGTAATGCCTCCAAATCTTTAATGCAAAGATTACCGCAGCCAACTCCAAATCATGTGTTGGGTAATTTTGCTCATGGATTTTCAACTGTCGTGAGGCATAAGCTATCACCATATCATTTTGCATAAGAACACACCCCAATCCCTTCTTGGATGCATCACTGTAGATCACAAACCTTTCTCCACTACAAGGCAGTGTGAGCACAGGTGCACTGGATAACCTTCTTTTCAACTCCTTGAAATTCTCTTCACATTCCTCTGTCTAGACAAACTTAACTCCTTTCCGAGTCAACTTGGTGAGTGGATTAGATAATCGTGAAAAATCTTTTACAAAACGTCGATAATAACCAGCCAAACCAAGAAAACTTCGGATCTCAGTTACTTTTGTTGGTCTTGACCATCTTTCGATAACCTCTGTTTTTGCTGGATCCACAGATATCCCCTCTTTTGAGATTATATGACCCAAAAATGCAACTTTTTGAAGCCAAAATTCACACTTGGTAAATTTGGCATAAAGATTCTCTTTTCTCAGGGTCTTCAATATAATTCTCAAGTGATCTTCATGCTCTTCCTTGCTCTTTGAATAAACAAGAATATCGTCTATAAAGACTACCACAAATTGATCAAGATAGTCTCTAAAGACTCTATTCATTAGATCCATGAAGATAGCAGGGGCATTAGTAAGACCAAATGGCATCACTATAAATTCATAGTGTCCATACCTTGTACGGAAATCCATCTTTGGTATATCCTCCCTTTTGACCCTTAATTGATGATACCCTGAACGAAGATCAATCTTGGAAAAGTATTGAGCTCCGCGTAGTTGGTCAAATAAGTCATCAATGCGTGGGAGAGGATATTTGTTCTTGATAGTGATCTTGTTAAGTTCTCGATGATCAATGCAGAGTCTCATTGATCCATCTTTCTTCTTAACAAATAGAACAGGTGCTCCCCAAGGTGACGCACTAGGGCGTATGAATCCCTTATCAAGATTCTCTTGGAGTTGCTTCTTCAATTCCTGCAACTAAATTGGGGCCATTCTATAAGGTGTCTTTGAAATAGGCAAAGCACCCGGTACGAGTTCTATTGAAAACTCAACTTCATGATTTGCTGGAAGACCCGGTAATTCCTCCGGAAAGACATCATCAAACTCCCGTACAATGGGAATATTCTTAATCGTGAGTTTCTCACCAACTATTTAAGATAAATAACCTTCATTTAGTGGAATCAATACCCATAAGATGGAAGAAATTTCCACTGGAAGGTTATGTTCATCCTTGCATTGATAGACGATCGTAGGTTGATCTGGAATATGAAATGTGACTTCCCTTCTTTGGCAATTGATATGAGCTCCATGTAGAGAAAGCCAATCCATGCTAAGAATCACATCAAATTCCACTAAAGGAAGGATCACAAGATTTGTAGGAAGCACTTTCCCACAAACTTTGATCGGAGAAGAATTATAAACTTCTGATGCGACTGTAGTGCCATTAGGTGTTGTCACAGCTAACTCAACATCTAATTGTTGAGGTAATACGGTGATACCCTTAGAAAATTCTTTAGAAATAAAAGAGTGGGTGGATCCAGAATCAAATAAAACATTTGCTACTTTAGAGTGGATGGTAAGTGTACCTTTCACCACATCGTTATCGTACTCCACATCGCTGATAGAAATTGCATGTGACTTTCCTTTGTCTTTAGCCTTAAGAGTTTGTTGACGTCGACCATCATCATCAACCCTTGGATTTGGGCATTGATTGGCATAATGCCCCATCTCCTTGCACTTGAAACATTGAAGTGTAGTAGGTTTATTCTGTGTATCCCTTCCTTTGTTTGCATCATTAGACATCTTCTTCCCATTATCACGGAATTCAAATGCCCGATGACCTTCCTTTCCACATTTAAAACATTTACTTGTCCCTTTAAGACAACTCCCTCCATGTTTCATTCCACACTTTGAGCATAAGGGAAAGTTCATCTTCTTTTCTGTGTGCTCTTTAGATTTTTCTTTGAATTCCATCTTCCTCTTCTTATCAAACCCATGTGACTGATGGGTTACTCCAATCTCCATCTCGACTTTGAGAGCACATCGAACGATTTCCTCGTAGCTATTGAAGTCCCTTATGGATAACGCCCTTCGAAGACTTGGTTTTAAGCCACTAAATAATCGATCGATCTTACTCTCAGGTTGGATAATAATACCAGAAGCGTACCTTGCAAGTCTTGTAAAATTTGCTTCATAGGTACTAACAGATTCATCATCCCTTTGCTTCAGTTCAAGGAACTCTTTCTCCATCTTTGTTCGGAGAATACGAGGGAAGTACTTATTGAAAAATAAGTTCTTGAACTCGTCCCATTCCATAGACTCAATTTCATCCCTTTTCCTCGTATTCTTAACAAGATTCCACCATTGATCCGCATCTCCTTCCAAACGATACACTGCTAGGATGACTTTATCATGCTCAGAACATTGAAGAACTAAAAATATCTTTTCAGTAGTACTAATCCATTGTTCAGCAACTAATGGATCAGTAGACCCGCTGAAAGAAGGTGGACGCTGCCTCATGAAGGATTCAACAGAATGTTGCTCCCTCCTTTGCTCGTTTGGAAATCCTGCATGATTCATAGCTTGAGAAAGTTGTGTGAGCATGGCTACAAGATTTTGCATTCCAGCTCCCATATCGTTTGGTTGCTCAGGGGGACAATCATTGCATTGCCCATCGCATTCCGCATTAACACGGTTCCTTCGGGTTCCAGCCATTGACTAAAACCAAGAAGAATAGTGTGAGCAACACTAATTATAATAGGAAACCACATAATTCAAGAATAAAATTTTCATGCTTATGGTCTTATCCTAGGTTATTCATGGCCATTTCTAAGATTGTGCTCTATGATTAGACTTATCCTTAGGGTTCTTACTAAGGCTTTCACATCCTAGTTTCCAAAGGTTGACTATACCTTTCCTCTGATACCAACTATAACGACCCATACTTTACATACATTGTTAATACTTCAAAATTGAAGCACACTTATTACAACATATGACAAAACCACAAAGGACCGTATAGGTATAGTGTCTTTAGAAACTGGGAAACATAAACAACTGGTTCATAAATCTTCTACAGTGTCTCCCATTTATTTCATCATATATAGGGTCCCTTTTAGCATATTCTACTTAATATCCATCTTCCTGACCTGGGTAAAAGAAAACATAAAAGGGTGAGCTCAAATGCTCAGCAAGGGCAAATAAAGGAAATAAAAATCATATCATATCTTTTTGAAAATCAAAACCTGCAAAAGAGATCATAATATCTTAACATGGAATAAATCATAGAAGTGAAAATGAGATCCCTATAATCATAACATAAAACTTGAAACTTTGTGGCATGCACACATAATCATGGAAAATTATTTCTTGTTAGTCATTACTCATTGCCAAGACTATCTTAGTGGACAAAGTCCCTTTCTGAACCAAGTTCACTCCTCGTTTCAGTCCTGTATCACTGAACCGAAATAACCTTCTGTTCCAGCCATGTCTATCTCATGAGATATAAAATCATTACCCAATGCATTGGAGGGAGATATATGTCCCACCCATCTTATAATGAATCCTTTCTTATGTGTGCCACATAATCATAAAACATACATCATCGCATAACACATGTAACAAAAATGGGATTCTTGAAACATCATGACATCATAAATCAATTCATATAAGATAAAGGAATTCATAAACATAATTCCATCACAACATAGTAAAATCAGTGTAAAAATATGGATAGAAACAGAACCCTTTATTATCTTAGATGGAAAATAATTTTGGTAAAACACTTGAATTGAATTCTTGAGGAAAATATCCTTTCTTCTTCAAAATCAATTTCTTTAAAACATCATGCAATTTTAAAAGAAAGAGATTTTATTGAAAATAGTCATGAAATCTTTTAGAGGAATCTTCATTAAAATAAGGCTTTATAAAACAGTAGAAATCCGTTCGTGCCGTATAAGTTAAAAAAAACATTCTTCGTACTTTTGTCGGAAAAGTCAAAAAGTACCTCGTACGAAAAACGACAAAATATTCCTTTCATACGTATTACTAAAAACTCACTAAAGGGTAAAAATGGATTTAAACAATTTTAGGTGGATGGAAATAATATTACATATTGAGTAAACATGGATGTGGATGATAAAATACACCCCAGTAAATACTTACGAATAAACAATCTCGGATAAAAATGAGATTGTGATATTTCCCTTACCTTAGGTCCGATTTGCTTTGTTCGTGTCTGAAGCTCCTGTATAATGGTTTAAATAATGTTATTGACTTATTCCAGAATCATACATATTGATATGATATCATATATGGTCATATTATTAGCTTCTTGTTAGTAATATTTCATTGTTACTTGTTACTCGGGTCTTTATAACTTTTTGTTCTTATGCGTGTTTTGTCGAATAAATTCTTATTCTTATCTTTAGGTTATAGATAATTCATTTCCAGAATGGTATTAGTGTAGTATAAACCATATTCATTCATTCAATTCATTTATATAATCATTATGAAATGAAGATCATGTAGAACGAGTCACATCACATCGTGGAGACGGTATTCCGTACGTACGCACGAGTGATGATATCGTTCCTATGATCGTGGAATTGTATTGGAGTATATATATATTATTTCAGTATCAATATTACTTCATAATAATCATATATAGTTACTCATTACACCATTATACCCATCCTTGTAAGGTGATGGTGGAAAATAGATTACACCACGGCGTGGAGACGGTATTCCGTACGTACGCACGCGCGGTGATTTCATTTTTCCGTAGGATGGATAGAAGGTGAATTAGGGTTGTTTCATATTTATAATAACATATCAGTATGTAAGTAATACTGATGTTATTACTTTATCATGAAACAACTAAATAATAAGAAGTTGAAGAAGAAAGAAATTGAAAAGATCGGTAATGGATATTACCTCTTCTTTGGAACGCCTCTTTGAATCCCCCACTTAAGGAACTAAGATTGGTCTTTGGAGAAGACCAGGACCTCTAGGATTATTCTAGTAAAGTGGAGAGGAGAAAATGGCAGGGGTTGGCCGAGCTTGAGTGCTCAAATTGGTGTGAGGAGGAGGGGGAGGAGGTGCCCTTTTATAAGGGAGGAGAGGGGCACCTTAGGAATATCTCAAAATATTATTTTATATTAAAGTCAAAATCGGTTTATAATGGTTCCAAAGGGTCTTATTTCGAATCTAAAGTGGGGAAGGGTCTAAATACTATCAACCAATAGGACTTAGACAAGTTTAGGGTATTATTTTAACCTTATCAATTAGATTTAACTCTAAGTTAATTAATTTAACTTTTACCGTGTCTTTTTGTTTTCTTTCACTATATGGTTAATACACTTACTATAACATGCCAAACGAACCCCAAATTGTTTATTATTAATATATATATCTTTATATAAGTCATTTGGCCGAACCTTAGATTTTTAGGAATAAAATAACAATTAATAATATAATATTTGATTTAAAAACTATTTTGTGTCAATTTTGACACTATTTGATATATGATTTTTTTGAAAGTCATAACAGAATTATATGTTCGAACCAAGTTGATTAAATCAACAATAATATATCATAGTAACCTATAAAATTAGTGGAATTCATAAAAAGTCTTAAATTACATTTATTTTGGTATTTATATTATCAATTATGTCAATATTTCATTAATAAGATAATTACTGCATCATCTTTGTGTCATATATAAATTAAATTATTTGATGTCTAAAAATTACAAATAAAATACCATCATGTAGGAAATCTTCTTAGCTTTCTAATGAATATTTACAATCGAATTTATCTTATTTATAACCCCATATTAAAAAATGATTTACTTATTAAACTTTGATTTTAACTATTTTAACCCTTCTTTAAATAAATTAATAATAAATGTCCTAATCTAATCCAAGTGGGCCTAAATGGTCATATTTTATTCCTAAGTTTGTTTTTGGTCGAATTAAACTTGTCCAATAGAATTAGGACATGTGTTAGGGTAATATTGATATCATATTTACCCTTAGTTACCCTATTTACTATTAACCGCGGTAAAAATAGTAAAAAGTTACTATTCACCAAAAAATTATTTTCATCTCATTGAACCACATTTTAGTCCTTGATATTAACCGTGTCTCTCAGATTTTTGAAATTTCATTCACAGAAGCGGTAAAATTAAGTTTTATGCAAAATTCAGTTTTTAACCTACCACTTAGTGGTTTCACTATTCATCAAAAATTGAAAGTTTTCAGAAAAATACCAAAATTTCACCCTAGGCTAATTTCGATATTCTGAGTCCAAAAATGAAGTCCATTTTGAAAAATAAAATTTATAAAATTTTAAAAAGTGGTTATTACTATTCATAACGGCTAGTTTTAATAGCATATTGTTGTTTAGTGAAACTCGGTATTGCGTACGACGCAAGCTATCGAGGAAGGTCGCGATTGCGTGCAAAGAAAGCCAAGCAAGTGTTGTGTAGAAAAAGATTCCTTTGATGGTTTATATAACATAAAAGTCTCGGGTGTTACATTCTACCCCCCTTAAAAAAAATTTCGCCCTCGAAATTCGTCACTTTGTAACAAACAAATGAGGATACTTCTCCCTCATCATATTCTCAAGCTCCCATGTAGCTTCTTCAAGTTGGTGGTTCCTCCATAAAACTTTCACCAAGCGAGTGGTCTTGTTTTGTAGGACTTTTTCGCTACGATCCAGAATCTCTATCGGTTGTTCTTCATAAGAAAGATCTTGCTCCAGCGGTACAACTTCTGAGCTGAGTACATGTGAAGGATCTGGTATGTACTTTCTCATGAGAGATACATGGAACACATCGTGAACTTGAGAGAGATTCGGTGGAAGCGCCAATCGGTAAGCTACCTTCCCAACACGATCCAGTATTTCGAAAGGACCGATATATCTAGGGCTCAACTTCCCCTTCTTTCCAAATCTCATAACCCTCTTCCAGGGAGATATTCGTAAGAACACTTTATCACCCACTTCAAACTCTAGGTCTTTTCTTCGGTTGTCGGCATAACTTTTCTGTCGACTCTGAGCTGCTCTTATGTGTTGTTGAATAGATCTGACCTTTTCTGCCATTTCATCAATGAGATCAGGTCCTAATAGCTTTCTTTCCCCAACTTCATCCCAGCAAGTTGGAGTCCTGCATTTCTTTCCATAGAGAGCTTCATAAGGAGCCATCTGAATACTGGAGTGAAAGCTATTATTATAAGAAAATTCCACCAAAGGTAGGTGTTGATCCCAACCTCCTTTGAAATCCATAGAGTAAGCTCTCAACATATCTTCTAGGGTTTGAATTGTTCTCTCAGACTGATCGTCTGTCTGGGGATGATAAGCAGTGCTGAAACTCAACTCTATATCCAGAGTATGCTGAAGACTTCTCCAGAACTTCGAGGTAAATCTCGGATCCCGATCAGATATAATAGAAAGTGGTACTCCATGCAATCTTACCACTTCCTTTACATATATCCTGGCAAGCTGATCTAGAGAGAAATCCTCTCTAATAGCAATGAAGTGTGCAGACTTTGTAAGACGATCAACTATGACCCAGATAGAATTATTGCCTTTGGATGTTTTAGGAAGTCCTGTGACAAAGTCCATAGTGATGTTTTCCCATTTCCATTCGGGTATGGGTAATGGTTGTAACATCCCCTTAGACTTCTGTCTCTCAGCTTTAACTTGTTGACAAACCAAGCATCGAGAGACATATTCAACAACATCTCTTTTCATGCCATCCCACCAGAAGTACTCTTTCAGGTCCCTATACATCTTCGTGCTTCCAGGATGAATAGAGAATGATGAACTATGAGCCTCATCCAGCAGCTCATTCTTTAATTCGGGGATGGGAGGAATGCAAACCCGATTCCTGAACTTTATTATCCCATCACAATCAAGGTTGATTTCAGGAACATTTCTCACCTTCTTTTGTAACTCGACATCTTCTTTCTGTGCCTCTTTAATCTTCACATGTATAGATGGTTGAACATTCATTTGAGAAAGATAAGATTTTTCCCCTTCCATTATAATTCCAAGATCCATCCTTTGTAAATCCATAAATATTGGATCTTTTGTGATCCTCATCATGGATAAACTAGCATGGTCTTGTCGACTTAATGCATCTGCCACCTTGTTTTCTTTCCCAGGGTGGTAATGGATTGAGCAGTCATAATCCTTAATCAGCTCCAACCATCTTCTTTGACGCATATTCAACTCTTTTTGTGTGAAAATATACTTTAAACTTTTATGATCAGTATAAATATCACACCTTTCACCATAAAGGTAATGCCTCCAAATCTTTAATGCAAAGATTACCGCAGCCAACTCCAAATCATGTGTTGGGTAATTTTGCTCATGGATTTTCAACTGTCGTGAGGCATAAGCTATCACCATATCATTTTGCATAAGAACACACCCCAATCCCTTCTTGGATGCATCACTGTAGATCACAAACCTTTCTCCACTACAAGGCAGTGTGAGCACAGGTGTACTGGATAACCATCTTTTCAACTCCTTGAAATTCTCTTCACATTCCTCTATCCAGACAAACTTAACTCCTTTCCGAGTCAACTTGGTGAGTGGATTAGATAATCGTGAAAAATCTTTTACAAAACGTCGATAATAACCATCCAAACCAAGAAAACTTCGGATCTCAGTTACTGTTGTTGGTCTTGACCATCTTTCGATAACCTCTGTTTTTGCTGGATCCACAGATATCCCCTCTTTTGAGATTATATGACCCAAAAATGCAACTTTTTGAAGCCAAAATTCACACTTGGTAAATTTGGCATAAAGCTTCTCTTTTCTCAGGGTCTTCAATATAATTCTCAAGTGATCTTCATGCTCTTCCTTGCTCTTTGAATAGACAAGAATATCGTCTATAAAGACTACCACAAATTGATCAAGATAGTCTCTAAAGACTCTATTCATTAGATCCATGAAGATAGCAGGGGCATTAGTAAGACCAAATGGCATCACTATAAATTCATAGTGTCCATACCTTGTACGGAAAGCCGTCTTTGGTATATCCTCCCTTTTGACCCTTAATTGATGATACCCTGAACGAAGATCAATCTTGGAAAAGTATTGAGCTTCGCGTAGTTGGTCAAATAAGTCATCAATGCGTGGGAGAGGATATTTGTTCTTGATAATGATCTTGTTAAGTTCTCGATAATCAATGCAGAGTCTCATTGATCCATCTTTCTTCTTAACAAATAGAACAGGTGCTCCCCAAGGTGACGCACTAGGGCGTATGAATCCCTTATCAAGATTCTCTTGGAGTTGCTTCTTCAATTCCTGCAACTCAATTGGGGCCATTCTATAAGGTGTCTTTGAAATAGGCAAAGCACCCGGTACGAGTTCTATTGAAAACTCAACTTCACGATTTGGTGGAAGACCCGGTAATTCCTCCGGAAAGACATCATCAAACTCCCGTACAATGGGCATATTCTTAATAGTGAGTTTCTCACCAACTATTTGAGATAAATAACCTTCATTTAGTGGAATCAATACCCATAAGATGGAAGAAATTTCCACTGGAAGGTTATGTTCATCCTTGCATTGATAGACGATCGTAGGTTGATCTGGAATATGAAATGTGACTTCCCTTCTTTGGCAATTGATATGAGCTCCATGTAGAGAAAGCCAATACATGCCAAGAATCACATCAAATTCCACTAAAGGAAGGATCACAAGATTTGCAGGAAGCACTTTCCCACAAACTTCGATCGGAGAAGAATTATAAACTTCTGATGCGACTGTTGTGCCATTAGGTGTTGTCACAGCTAACTCAACATCTAATTGTTGAGGTAATACGGTGATACCCTTAGAAAATTCTTTAGAAATAAAAGAGTGGGTGGATCCAGAATCAAATAAAACATTTGATACTTTAGAGTGGATGGTAAGTGTACCTTTCACCACATCGTTATCGTACTCCACATCGCTGATAGAAATTGCATGTGGCTTTCCTTTGTCTTTAGCCTTAAGAGTTTGTTGACGTCGACCATCATCATCAACCCTTGGATTTGGGCATTGATTGGCATAATGCCCCATCTCCTTGCACTTGAAACATTGAAGTGTAGTAGGTTCATTCTGTGTATCCCTTCTTTTGTTTGCATCATTAGACATCTTCTTCCCATTATCACGGCATTCAAATGCCCGATGACCTTCCTTTCCACATTTAAAACATTTACTTGTCCCTTTAAGACAACTCCCTCCATGTTTCTTTCCACACTTTGAGCATAAGGGAAAGTTCATCTTCTTTTCCGTGTGCTCTTTAGATTTTTCTTTGAATTCCATCTTCCTCTTCTTATCAAACCCATGTGACTGATGGGTTACTCCAATCTCCATCTCGACTTTGATAGCACATCGAACGATTTCCTCGTATCTATTGAAGCCCCTTATGGCTAACGCCCTTCGAAGACTTGGTTTTAAGCCACTAAAGAATCGATCGATCTTACTCTCAGGTTGGATAATAATACCAGAAGCTTACCTTGCAAGTCTTGTAAAATTTGCTTCATAGGTACTAACAGATTCATCATCCCTTTGCTTCAGTTCAAGGAACTCTTTCTCCATCTTTGTTCGGAGAATACGAGGGAAGTACTTATTGAAAAATAAGTTCTTGAACTCGTCCCATTCCATAGACTCAATTTCATCCCTTTTCCTCGTATTCTTAACAAGATTCCACCATTGATCCGCATCTCCTTCCAAACGATACACTGCTAGGATGACTTTATCATGCTCAGAACACTGAAGAACTGAAAATATCTTTTCAGTAGTACTAATCCATTGTTCAACAACTAATGGATCAGTAGACCCGCTGAAAGAAGGTGGACGCTGCCTCATGAAGGATTCAACAGAATGTTGCTCCCTCCTTTGCTCGTTTGGAAATCCTGCATGATTCATAGCTTGAGAAAGTTGTGTGAGCATGGCTACAAGATTTTGCATTCCAGCTCCCATATCGTTTGGTTGCTCAGGGGGACAATCATTGCATTGCCCATCGCATTCCGCATTAACACGGTTCCTTCGGGTTCCAGCCATTGACTAAAACCAAGAAGAATAGTGTGAGCAACACTAATTATAATAGGAAACCACATAATTCAAGAATAAAATTTTCATGCTTATGGTCTTATCCTAGGTTATTCATGGCCATTTCTAAGATTGTGTTCTATGCTTAGACTTATCCTTAGGGTTCTTACTAAGGCTTTCACATCCTAGTTTCCAAAGGTTGACTATACCTTTCCTCTGATACCAAATATAACGACCCATACTTTACATACATTGTTAATACTTCAAAATTGAAGCACACTTATTACAACATATGACAAAACCACAAAGGACCGTATAGGTATAGTGTCTTTAGAAACTGGGAAACATAAACAACTGGTTCATAAATATTATACAGTGTCTCCCATTTATTTCATCATATATAGGGTCCCTTTTAGCATATTCTACTTAATATCCATCTTCCTGACCTGGGTAAAAGAAAACATAAAAGGGTGAGCTCAAATGCTCAGCAAGGGCAAATAAAGGAAATAAAAATCATATCATATCTTTTTGAAAATCAAAACCTGCAAAAGAGATCATAATATCTTAACATGGAATAAATCATAGAAGTGAAAATGAGATCCCCATAATCATAACATAAAACTTGAAACTTTGTGGCATGCACACATAATCATGGAAAATCATTTCTTGTTAGTCATGACTCATTGCCAAGACTATCTTAGTGGACAAAGTCCCTTTCTGATCCGAGTTCACTCCTCGTTTCAGTCCTGTATCACTGAACCGAAATAACCTTCCGTTCCAGCCATGTCTATCTCATGAGATATAAAATCATTACCCAATGAATTGGAGGTAGATATAGGTCCCACCCATCTTATAATGAATCCTTTCTTATGTGTGCCCCATAATCATAAAACATACATCATCGCATAACACATGTAACAAAAATGGGATTCTTGAAACATCATGACATCATAAATCAATTCATATAAGATAAAAGAATTCATAAACATAATTCCATCACAACATTGTCAAATCAATGTAAAAATATGGATAGAAACAGAACCCTTTATTATCTTAGATGGAAAATAATTTTGGTAAAACACTTGAATTGAATTCTTGAGGAAAATATCCTTTCTTCTTCAAAATCAATTTCTTTAAAACATCATGCAATTTTAAAAGAAAGAGATTTTATTGAAAATAGTCATGAAATCTTTTAGAGGAAGCTTCATTAAAATAAGGCTTTATAAAACAGTAGAAATCCGTTCGTGCCGTATAAGTTAAAAAAAACATTCTTCGTACTTTTGTCGGAAAAGTCAAAAAGTACCTCGTACGAAAAACGACAAAAGATTCCTTTCATACGTATTACTAAAAACTCACTGAAGGGTAAAAATGGATTTAAACAATTTTAGGTGGATGGAAATAATATTACATATTGAGTAAACATGGATGTGGATGATAAAATACACCCCAGTAAATACTTACGAATAAACAATCTCAGATAAAAATGAGATTGTGATATTTCCCTTACCTTAGGTCCGATTTGCTTTGTTCGTGTCCGAAGCTCCTGTATAATGGTTTAAATAATGTTATTGACTTATTCCAGAATCATACATATTGATATGATATCATATATGGTCATATTATTAGCTTCTTTTTTGTAATATTTCATTGTTACTTGTTACTCGGGTCTTTATAACTTTTTGTTCTTATGCGTGTTTTGTCGAATAAATTCTTATTCTTATCTTTAGGTTATAGATAATTCATTTCCAGAATGGTATTAGTGTAGTATATACCATATTCATTCATTCAATTCATTTATATAATCATTATGAAATGAAGATCATGTAGAACGAGTCGCATCACATCGTGGAGACTGTATTCCGTACGTACGCACGAGTGATGATATCGTTCCTATGATCGTGGAATTGTATTGGAGTATATATATATTATTTCAGTATCAATATTACTTCATAATATTCATATATAGTTACTCATTACACCATTATACCCATCCTTGTAAGGTGATGGTGGAAAATAGATTACACCACGGCGTGGAGACGGTATTCCGTACGTACGCACGCGCGGTGATTTCATTTTTCCGTAGGATGGATAGAAGGTGAATTAGGGTTGTTTCATATTTATAATAACATATCAGTATGTAAGTAATACTGATGTTATTACTTTATCATGAAACAACTAAAGAATAAGAAGTTGAAGAAGAAAGAAATTGAAAAGATCGGTAATGGATATTACCTCTTCTTTGGAACGCCTCTTTGAATCCCCCACTTAAGGAACTAAGATTGGTCTTTGGAGAAGACCAGGACCTCTAGGATTATTCTAGGGAAGTGGAGAGGAGAAAATGGCAGGGGTTGGCCGAGCTTGAGTGTTCAAATTGGTGTGAGGAGGAGGGGGGGAGGTTCCCTTTTATAAGGGAGGAGAGGGGCACCTTAGGAATATCTCAAAATATTATTTTATATTAAAGTCAAAATTGGTTTATAATGGTTCCAAAGGGTCTTATTTCTAAGCTAAAGTGGGGAAGGGTCGAAATCCTATCAACCAATAGGACTTAGACAAGTTTAGGGTATTATTTTAACCTTATCAATTAGATTTAACTCTAAGTTAATTAATTTAACATTTACCGTGTCTTTTTGTTTTCTTTAACTATATGGTTAATACACTTACTATAACATGCCAAACTAACCCCAAATTGTTTATTATTAATATATATATCTTTATCTAAGTCATTTGGCCGAACCTTAGATTTTTAGGAATAAAATAACAATTAATAATATAATATTTTATTTAAAAACTATTTTGTGTCAATTTTGACACTATTTGATATATGATTTTTTTGAAAGTCATAACAGAATTATATGTTCGAACCAAGTTGATTAAATCAACACTAATATATCATAGTAACCTAGAAAATTAGTGGAATTCATAAAAAGTCTTAAATTACATTTATTTTGGTATTTATATTATCAATTATGTCAATATTTCATTAATAAGATAATTACTGCATCATCTTTGTGTCATATATAAATTAAATTATTTGATGTCTAAAAATTACAAATAAAATACCATCATGTAGGAAATCTTTTTAGCTTTATAATTAATATTTACAATCGAATTTATCTTATGTATAACCCCATATTAAAAAATGATTTACTTATTAAACTTTGATTTTAACTATTTTAACCCTTCTTTAAATAAATTAATAATAAATGTCCTAATCTAATCCAAGTGGGCCTAAATGGTCATATTTTATTCCTAAGTTTGTTTTTAGTCGAATTACACTTGTCCAATAGAATTAAGACATGTGTTAGGGTAATATTGATATCATATTTACCCTTAGTTACCCTATTTACTATTAACCGCGGTAAAAATAGTAAAAAGTTACTATTCACCAAAAAATTATTTTCATCTCATTGAACCACATTTTAGTCCTTGATATTAACCTTGTGTCTCGGATTTTTGAAATTCCATTCACAGAAGCGGTAAAATTAAGTTTTATGCAAAATTCAGTTTTTAACCTACCACTTAGTGGTTTCACTATTCATCAAAAATTGAAAGTTTTCAGAAAAATACCAAAATTTCACCCTAGGCTAATTTCGATATTCTGAGTCCAAAAATGAAGTCCATTTTGAAAAATAAAATTTGTAAAATTTTAAAAATGGTTATTACTATTCATAACGGCTAGTTTTAATAGCATATTGTTGTTTAGTGAAACTCGGTATTGCGTACGACGCAAGCTATCGAGGAAGGTCGCGATTGCGTGCAAAGCAAGCCAAGCAAGTGTTGTGTAGAAAAAGATTCCTTTGATGGTTTATATAACATAAAAGTCTTGGGTGTTACAAAATAGCCAAAATGGGAAAATGATATTGGATTGTTTTTTAAATTTATAAATACAGTATATAATTCATTTTTCTTATGTATTAATTGACTTCACAAAAATCTAACATGCAATGTGTTTGATATGACTTTAAGTGTGTTCTTTTCAATACAAAATGTGTCATTTTAGTTCAACACGCACATCAAAAATCCAAAACTGAGAAAATGAGATCATATGGTTTTCAAACATTAGGAAAATTATATATAATTTATTTTTCATGTTTATTAATTTATCTCACATAAATTTGACACATGATGTGGTTAATATGAATTCAAGTGCGTGTTTTCAATACAAAAGTGTCATTTTAGTTTAAAACGTGCATCAAATATCTAAAAATGAAAAATGAGATCATATTTTTTTTAAACTTTATAAAAATGATCCATAATTCATTTTTCACATGTATTAATTAACCGCACCGCAATGGAACCCATTATATGGTCAATATGACTCGAAGTGTGTGCTTTCAATACAAAAGTGTCATTTTAGTTTAAAACACGCATCAAATATCTAAAACTAAGATAATGAGCTTGAATTATTTTAAAACTTTATAAAAATGAATGATAGTTCATTTTACATGTGTATTAATTTATCCCACATCAATCTAATACATGTTATTGTTGATATGACTTGAAGTTTGTGTTTTCAATACAAAAAGTGTCATTTTAGTTTAAAACAAACATAAATTATCCAAAACTAATAAAATGGTCTCATGTTTTTTTTTAAACATTAGTAAAATTATCTATAATTAATTTTTCATGTGTAGGAATTGACCTCAAATTAATCCAAAACACTATGTAGTCAATATGACTCAAAGTGTGTTTTTAATACAAATGTGTCATTTTAGTTCAAAACACACATCAAATAGACAAATCCTAGAAAATGGGCTCAGATTACTTTTAATATTTATAAAAATGGTCCATATTTTATTTTTTAGATGTAGTAATTAATATCAAAACAATATGACATGCAATGTGGTGGGTATGTCTTAAAGTGTATGTTTCAATATCAAAATTCCATTTTAGTTTAAAATGTGCATCAAATAACCAAAATCTATAAAATGAGATTATATTGTTTTTAAAAATTTGGACAATTATCTATAATTCATTTTCATGTGTATTAATTAACCTCACATGAATCTGATACACGATGTGGTCGATATGAATCGAAGTGTATTTTTTCAATTCAAAAGTGCAATTTTAGTTTAAAACACACATTAAATAGTCAAAACCAAGAAAAAAAGATAATATTGTTTTAAAAATTTAGTAAAATTATATGTAATTCATAAGTTACATGTATTAATTTTCCACACATCAATATGACACACGATGTAGTCGATATGACTTGAAGTGCATATTTTTGGTACAAAAGTTTCTATTTAGTTTAAAACATAAATCAAGTTAAAAACTCAAGAAAAATATCTTGGATTGTTTTAAAACATTAGGAAAACAATCCATAATTCATCTTTCACATGTAGGAATTTACCACACATCAATCAGACATAAAATGTGGTCGACATGACTCAAAGTGTGTTTTTTAGTAAAAAGTGTCATTTCAGTTTAAACACACACATCCAATAGAAAAAATTGAGAATATGAGATTGGATTGTGTTCAAAATTTAGGAAAATAATACATAATTAATTTTTCATGTGTATTAGTTGACCTCGCATCAATTTGACACACATTGTGGTTGATATGACTCAAAGTTTATGTTTTCAAAACAAAAGTGTCATTGCCAAAACCAAGATAACAAGCTCATATTGTTATAAAACTTTATCAAAATGATCCATAATTCATTTTTCACATGAATAAATTGACCTCATATCAATATGGAACACGATTTGATAAATATGATTAGAAGTGTGTGTTTTCAATATAATAATGCCATTTTAGTTTAAAACATGCATCACATCACTAAAGCTGAGAAAACCAGATCATGTTGTTTTATTATCATTATATCTACTATTACTTAATAAATTTATTTATCATATTTATCTTATACTTATTTATTTTGTTTTTATATAGATAATTCTTTAAGACAAATAATAAGTAGTGTGATAGTTGAAGGCTTGTTCTCAAAAAGAAAGTCATCTTGAATTAGCTCCCATCTATAGTGAGTTTTTTACCACCACATATGAGATCCAATTCAAGAGTACCTAATTTTGGGAAAAAAAATAAATGGTATGACATATAATAATCAACCTAAACACAATCCAATACACTTTTTTCCCAATATTACTCAAAGTATATTATTTTAGTTTAAAATTGAAACTTTGTGTTTAATTCATTTATTTATTGTATTACTTACATAGGAATTATTTTATTATATTGGTGAATTTTTTTTTCATGAGTTGGGGTGCTTTATCTTGAAACTAATTGCATGACCAAGATTCAGTGGCCAAAGGCAAAGGAATATTTTTTTTTAAATGTTTGTGATAATTTTTAATTACTCAATTAATTGTACAAACCAATGTTTGAATTGCCTGTAATATAGTATTTTTTTCTTGTATTTGTGCTATAAATTTTATTTTAATTAAATGATATATTTTTTCCAATATTTTCTCATTTATTTTCCATTATTTGTATTGTGGTGTGCAATTATTTTAATAGCACACTTCAACAGTATTACCCTTTATCAGCGCTAGTAATAGCGCTCATCAAGGGACCCTTCATCGGTTATAGAAAAAGCACTGATAAATGGATCCTTTATTAGATCATTTCTAGTGTTGATAAAATATTAGGGATTTTAATAATGCTCCAAATGTCAATGATTTTTTTGTGCTGACAAATACTTGTTTTAGTGTTGTCAAATGCCTTATTTGTAGTAGTGAATTCTATGGGAGGATAAACAGATCAAGTTAATGGTCCAATGGAAATGGTATATTTTATTTAATTTTATTTAAATAAATATTTATATATTTATTTGATAAATTATAATAGATATTAAATTTCATGGAATTAATAATATTATTATTATTATTTGACATGGGGATTAATTAGAATAAATAATTTGATAAAGGTCTAATGTGTAATTATCAATTATTTAACCCTAGTTATAAATTAACAGTTATATCATTTTTCATGTGTTGATAAATTTTGAGTGGTTCATATAATAGGGATACCTCTATAATTCTATCAAAACCTAGAGATATTCTTCCTCCCTACCACACTCTCCAGACAAAGATGGAATAAGAGAATCTATTAAGGTGATTGACTATGAATGATGTGAACCACTAAATTATTCCATGCTATAGCTTGGAATATCCATAATGGTGTTCAGAGATTCATGTGGAACATGTGGATATATCTAGAGGATTCCTCGCTTGGATTCATAGTTGTAAAGACAACTAAAAAGAGGGGAAATAGAAATTGATCAATAGAATTAACATAGATGATGTAATTCTAGTTTAAAATTAATTATAAATTAAACTTTAATGATCTTATTTTTGAATATTCTTGGGTGTCTTTTTCAAATTCTTTGGTTTTTATCCATTGATATCGAAAAAATAAAAAATGAGCCTCTACTCAATGATTCTACAACACCCCAAAACTGTTAAGTGGTATCAGAGTAGTCACATTCTAATTTATAATTATTTATAGTTTATTTTATAAATTTCATGCATTGGTTTACTATTTTTCATTTTTAAATATTCATTCTAAGTCCAACAGTCGATACATCATTTTAATTTATGTTTTAATGGCCATTAATGGGATAAAATCACACGAAGAATGCTCAAGGAACTCATCATTAGGTGTCAAGATCATTGTCTACTAAACATGATGACATGTCATATATTACCAGATTACATGTTGTGTTACCATGGTCAAAACACACAAGGAATATGGTATGTAAATAATGGTGCATCATGTGGGTAGATACACGGTTCCATTACAAGTTGTGTATTAACCACAAGTATAGAACATGACTTAACTAGGACTTCACAACATATAACTAACATGTACACATCATTTAACACCACATGAATTTCATATCATTTAATTTGTAACAAGTCATGTGGGATAATACACAGTATCATTACACACCGATTATTGACTGCTAGTCGAGTAATGCTATGAGATGCAGAATACATGATGTGTAGTTGGTTTTACACATCATGTGATATGTTTCATTCCACACTAGGTACACATTGACTGTTCATTTCATGTGGTTCAACATGTGGTGTCATTTAATTTTATATAAAATATACTACTGCACAATGTGTAACATTTATTGTATATGTCATTCACTTCATGCACATTCCTTGTAGTACGCACCACATATATTTAATGTGAATTGGGTGGTCAAAAACATTGTCAATATTATGTTGTTTTACCACATATAATTACATGAAATGTATATCATGACATGGCATTCAATAATACAAGTCATGTAAGTACACATTACATAATAAGGATCGTACACAGCTTATATCACTTGTCATGTCGAGTGATAGTAAAATCCATGTAAATATTAAATTAATGAAATGGTATTTAATCTAATAAAAAATAATACATTCCATGTTTTCTATCAATTACAAATCATGTAATTATATTATTTTAAAAAATATATATTAATTTATTTAATTTATTTAATATAATAAAATTTGGGATTCTTATTATGTCTCAAGGACAGTAATCAGCACAAAATATTAAGATTAGGAATTAATTAATTGATTTATTGATTGATTCAAGTAAATTTATTTTAATTATAATAAAAGGAAATGAATAATAAAATACTAAATGTATTTGTCATTTCATATTTTTATTGATCCTAAACTTGACCAACCTGTGTATGTGTTGAATTTATTTATTTATTTTAATTTTTTAATAAATAATTTCTGTGAAAATTATTATTAAGTTATATATTATAATATATTTATCATCCCTCTCTCTAATTTACATATATCTCTATTTGTACAAGGTTTATTTAATATAACCCCAAACCCCTAGTTCCCCTCACATTCATGTGAGTAAAAATTTCTAAGTATGCAGTTCCCATCTTTAGGAGACGGTTTTGCACTCTTTCCAAGAAGAATTCAACTGAGGTGATAAATAGGATAATGGATAAATGTTGTAACTAAAGACAAGTATAGGCTTGTGGATTAATTTCCCTTGGGGTAAATTTTGTTTTATCACTACTTGATAAACCACTAGTGGATATAATAATATTATCATATCAATCCTATATTTTATTTTGTTAGTTCATGGTTATTTATTTATTTATTTTATGCATTTTTAATTTTTTTAAATAAATGTGATCACATAAGTAAATAAATTAATAATCATGCTTATATAAAATGAAATAAAATATATAATATATAGTTTATCAAGTATACTTAATTACTAATGTAAGTCCCACATAAAGTAATTAACAAGTTTACAAATGATAAAATAATATATCTTATAAAAGTATAAATTTATATGCATAATATAACACCAAATAATTTAAACAATCCATAATTACATGATTTATAATAGGGGTTTCACTTTATTAAATTTATAGGATATTTTCTATTTATATTTTTTATAGAATTAGTAAAACCATTACAAAAAAATAGAAAATTCCACCCAATGTATTTTTTTTCTAAAAAAACTAGTTCTTATGTTTACACTCTCATTTAATTCATGAAATATTTTCTTCATTCAATAAATTTCATCATTGAATTTTCAATAATCCATTTACATAATTATTACCTATTAAAAAGATTATAAAATTAGGGATTAGAAAAATAAATCTTGGTATGGGATATAAAATTATAGGTAACCTCTTAATCCATTTGAAATTTATGAAAAACCCTAAAGAATTTTTCCTATGTACATAATAAAATTTAAACTCCTAATAATTATTTACTTTCTAAAATAAAATTTAAATCCTGAATTTTTCATTAAAAAATTATAATAAAACATATAGGGAAAAAATCATAGTCATGAGAGTTACTTAGGAAAAACATGAGAACTCATGGAAACTCTTCCTTTAAAAACTAACCTTTATTCCTTTATAAAGTCATAAAATTCCTCACATCACATCAACATATAAATTTTTATTGAGAAAATAAAAATGAAAATAACAAAAAGGGTGATCCATACCATACATCCAAGAAATGAGGTCCTAATTAGGCCTAAAGTAATGAAAACCAAGGTCATCCCCTCTAACCAAGTTGACCCCTCAGGTTTTATGTTGAGATCACTATGAAATAATATGGGTACCGGAACCTAGACATCAATAGAGGCAAGGTAGTTCATGACTTGGTTCCCCTCATGCCATGTGTGAATCACTTTGGTATTTTTGTTAAGCATGCCCTTGCACCTTCTGATGGTATAGTGGATTGACCAAGGGGTGAATCCAATTCCATGTAGGGCGTTGTGAAGGAATTTGGAATCATTTTTAGCCCCTAATAAAAGGATACCCTCCCGAAGTCATAAGATGAGACCATAGAGCATTGCCTTAGCCTCTTCCTAAAGGGAGGATCCATGACCCACGTGAGTAGAAAACTCCATGATGACCAACCCTATGGAGTCACGAACCACCCCTCCTATACGAAGGACCCCAAGATTACATGAATTGTTGATATTGATTTTAAGGCCCATAACATGTGGGGACCAACAAACCCAGTTTCCTCTAATACTAATTCCAGGAGGAACGTCCATGGTATTGTTTTGAATCCATTCGAGAGTAGGGGCCTCCCTCCAGTTTCTAAGAAGTCTGACCATATCTAGGAGAAGATTCTTAGTTCTGATGATGATAGATCTATAAGAATATTAGACCTCTTCATGCCTTGCCTTGTTTCTCTCCTGCTAGATTGACCAGTATCCTGCATTAAGGACCATGTCATGAGCCATACTCTCCAGACCCCTCTCCCCCACACTATGGAACCATCAATCAAGAAATTATATTTCAACCATGATGTTTTTATGGATGCCAATGAACTCACTGAAATGTTTCCACACTACTCTCACCCAGTCACTCTCAAAGAAAAAATGCCCAACACTCTCCTCCCTATGATTTGAACATCATGGGCACCTTGAATCCATCAGGATGCCACAGTACTTGATATTCACATCAGTGGGGATGAACCTATGATAAAACATCCATGTGAGGAAGTTATTCTTAAGGGGGATGACATTGGACAAAGGATCTCGTTCCATGGGTTACCCTATTCATGGGTAACTAGAGTGCACTAGATGTCTTTTTAGGAAAAGGATCCTCAGGAATATAGGGATAATATGCATATATCCGGTTCAGAGTTGAGATCAATGAGGTTGAAGGTATCCTATTGGTATTTTTCAAGAACTTCTTTGAGAAATGGTGTGTGAGAGCTGGCATCCTTGAAGGAGATTGATGTTTAAGGATAACTAGGGAAGTCAAGGGTGTTCCCTGTCCAGTTTTGATGCCAAAAAGAGATGCCTCTCTTCCTGATGATCCATCTCTCATGGGGTTGGAGGTGATAAATGAGGAGGAAGATCATAAATTAGAGAAGGGAATAATGACCCTCATCCAACACCTCATTCCCAAGATGATATTTGTGCGTGGTGATCCCCCAAAGCATATTCTTCTCAAGGACTTCCTAGGCCAGCTTTGCTTGTATAAAAAGAACAGTATCATTTAGGATACAAACATTGATTCCACCCTCCCTGATAGGCCTTTCCACCCTATTCCCGGAGGCCCAGTGGTGCTTCCCTTCTAATAGGGGATCCCATATAAAGCCTACAAGGATATTATCAATTTTTCTAATGATAATTATCATAATTTTAATGGATGAGAGTTCATGGATAGGGGTGTCTATGAGGATGCTATTAAACAGAGTTATTTGACCCCCAAATGATAGATATATATTCTTCTAGTTGAGAACCTGATCCATAATCCTGGTTATAAGAGGTTCAAAGTCTCATATGCGAAGCCTTATAGAGGATATGGGGGCACCCAGGTAATCCATAGGGAAGGAACCTCTTTGCATGTCGAGTCTTTACTAGACTGCAGCTATCTAGTTGGGAGAGAATCTATTGGAGATGTAGAAATTTATTTTGGGATTATTAATAACTTACCCTCTCCAATGGAAGTATTCCTCTAAAATTCCGTTAATTCCTCTAATAGATCTAGTGTTAGCATTCATGAAAATAAACTTGTCATCTACAAACATTAGGTGGGAGATGGTTGGGGCTCACATTCTTCTACGATAGTCCATTACCTCTCTATTGTTGATGCTCCTATAAAGAACCCATAATTATTCCCTAAGAATGTAACCACTAGATAGGAAGAATATAATCATTTAATGATGAGATCAAAGTTCTAGGAGTTGAACCCCATACTTTCTAGCACCTGTATGATGTATCCCTACTCAATGCAGTCATAATATTTATTCATGTCTAACTTAGTGGCCAAATTGGAATTTTGTGTCTTGAAGTTGATATCCCTGATCATTTCATGGTCTAGTTCAACGGCACCCTAGATTGATCACACCTTTACAAACATGTTCTACTCCATGGATAGCCATTGGGAAATGTGAAGATACATCCTAACATTGATTATACTATCCAAAATCTTGTATGGGAAGTTTCGCATACTCACTGGCCTATAATGCATGATGGATGAAGGATTCTTGGTCTTAGGAAGTAGCAAGATAGTCATGGTACAAGCGAACTTGGGTAAGGGTCCTCCTTATATGAAGTATTAGATATCAAAAACAAGATCCATTTTAACCACGTCACATGAGGTTTGGTAGAAAAATCTTGGGAACCTATCTAGGCCTAGGGCACTTTCTGGGTTGAGGCTAAATATTGCTTCCTATATCTATTTGTCATATAGAACATATCCCTAGTCCCCATTTTCCTAGGATGAAATCTGGTTAGGGACCACCTCAAAGAACCCTTTTTCCTCCTGAAGATAGCTATTGGGTAATCACGGATTGGGACCATCAAGGAGTTATTTTAAGGTGGAAAAATCCAAACCTCCCATGATATTTATTTCATCCGTATACATACCTTTGTACAGAAAAATATTGGGTTTCACCATCCATTTTATTTATTTGATACAATCATGGAAGAATGATCCTTATACCACTTCTGGAGTTTTCCCTTAAGATATATCGGCGTGTTGTTGATTTCTACCCATGTATTCCTCTAAGTGGGCTTGCTCTATGTGTCACTAACCAGGTCATGGAACCCCAGGAGGCTATCTTATTGTTGAAAATACTAGAATCATTCTTGGTTGCACTTTCCTAAAGATAGATAAACCAGGATAGGGGAGTGATCATATAACACCTGAACCAGATGACTTACCTTGGTGTTGGGGAACCTAGATATGGTGTGGATGTTGGCCAAGAAATGGTCCAAGAGGCTCCACAAGCAGTGGCTCCCCCTTTGGTTTTTTCACCATGTGAATTAGTCTCCTAAGAAGCCGAAGTTTGACAGCCCTTTCCGAACCATAAACTAGATGAAATCCATTATCTATTTCCTTTTTAAAGGACCTTAAACTTTTATATCCTTCGAGTCAGCAACCACATTGAAATCCCCCCCCCCCCCGATAACCCATGGAAGGTTCCTGGAATCAAAGGTGTTAAGTTCCTTCTAAAAGGACTCCCTAAACTAAGAGTTTCAGCACCAATAAATGAATTATTTTAAGAGAGAGGTGTCACCAAACATCACCTTGGTAGTGATGAACTGACTGTCGTCTAGGATAAAATCAACAAAGATGTTTCTATTCCAAAATATCTAAATATTCCTATTGGTGGGGTCAGCATGAATTCATCCATGTAGATTTATTTTCCTAGAAAAATTGATGATTTTTGTAGGATTATTTTTATGTTCAAGGATGGAAATAATGGAGGCATTGTGTTTCCTTATTTCATTAGCGAGGAAGTCCACATTAACCCAAGCACCGATGTCACGGACATTCTAGATGATTATCAGAATCATTTATCAAATAGGATTCTATCATTATCCCTAGAATTAATGGCCTTTATAAAGTGGGAGGATGATCACTCCTTTAGGTTCTTTGAATTAGATCACGTACACACTCCATGGATTTGGTATAGGGATCCTTCCTTTTGAATCATTTATGAGTTTTGATTAGGCACATCTAGCAACCTGATATAAGGGGAGGCCGCATCTGCCAGAATAGGAGCCTCTGGGAAACAAACGGGCATAATAGAATAGGGGGGAGGTAAAACCTGAAAACCAGAGAGGTTGGCCACATAGCGTAGTAGTTTCTACCCTAGAAGATAACTTGGGGATAATATAGAGATAATTAGTGGAGGTATAGATAATCTATCCTATAATGATGTCACAAATCCAAGGAGGAGCAGAGGTAGGTCAAGACTAGGTCGCAACACCCTAGATGATGAGGAGATGAAGGATTGCTCAGAACCTGGAGGGTCATTACCAGATGGATCCACCACTTACCTATCTACTGGGTGTTTCTCCATATATGGAGATTCATCCTAAAGATTAATAAGATAATGATATACTCGCTTGGCCCTATAATTGGGAGATCTGTTAGAGGGGAGACTATCTCTAAGGTAAATTCTCCTACACACCTGAGGGGAATGACCCTGCAGCATGCAATGAGGGTAGAACCCAGGGAAGATTGGATAAGAGATGTCCTGGACCTAGGAGAAGTAATTCTACACATGGAGAGATAGATGATCTGGTGGTGGGTTTGGGAGATATATCTCTACACATATAAGATCAGACGATGCATCATCATAGCACCTAGTACTTTCATTAGCACAGAGGAATCCAACACGGGAATCTTTGATCGCTTTGAGAAATTTGACATTCTGGAAGGGTAAGGGAATCCTAATCAAGTTGATCCAAATAGTGGAGAGAGATATTTACTTTCCCTTTTGGAATTATAGATACCATTAGGACAAGTTGAAGCACCAAGGACCATGGGATCTGGGTTCCTTGCACCATGTGAAGACAAAATCCTCCTATGAGGTGAGGATGAGGCGGTTGTAGTTTTTGTGGACCAGTGAGATATTCACAAGGTTTTGAAGACCCCAAGAGGTAAATAAGTTCCATAAGGTATCTAGAGGGGGTTTCTCAGCCCCAAACAGGGTTTCTAGAGTCCACTTGAGGCACGCCTCCACCTCCAAGAAGGTCGATGTCAGGAAGTTAATGGATACGCAAGAGCCTTATCTCGAAACCTTTGAGGATTCCAATCCAACCTCTGGGAAACATGGATCCACAGAATCCCCTCTCAAACCACATAGATCATCTCTAAAGGAGTCATTATAGTGATATACAAAGGAAGAAGAAGCCAATAGGACCTGAGGGATGCCCAGAGGGATGTGGATATGGGTTGGGATCAGTGGGGGACAGGAGCCGGGAGGCCTCGAAGCAGATCCAGAGAGGATCATAAGGAATGAGGATAAATTAGGGGCTGAGGGAAAGTTAGGGGTAAATTCATGGCTTAACTCAAAGAGAATTTGAGTATCCAGTGGCCAGTAACAGGAGGGTGCAATGGGAGGAAAATTTGAAAAAACAAGCAGCGTGTGGGGAACATTCTCTAGAACAAATGAAGTCATCTCATAAACTTACTTACCTTAAGAAATAAAAATAATTCCTTCAAACCCTATATAAATAATTGGAAGAAAATGTAGGTATATTGGGATATTATCCTTACAATCACACATACAATTACACTTCCAAAGTAATATCCATCATAGTTAATTCATACAAATCTCTTAGGAGTAACTTCAATCAAGTTAACTCTATCACATTACTCAATGCATTAGATAGATATATTGGGGCCACCTATCATCAAAGTTATATCAGTCTCACCCTTCATCATATAAAATTTCAAAGAAAAATATCATTATAAAAACACATAAATATTTCCTTTCCCTCATAAAACCCATAAAAGTGGATTTTTATTCCATAAGAAGAATAACTTTCAATTATCTCATTAAATGAGAAAAATATACCTTTTATGTTGAAATTTTTTAAAACCATAGAATTCTTTGAACAATGGTAATATAATATTCATTGAAAAACTATAGAAAATTGTATAGGAATATTGATAATGAATAATTTCTATGATGATGGAAAATGGTGGTCATGAGAGTAAATGTTGAAAAACATTATTTTTTTACTTTGGTAAAAAAATAAAAAATAACTTGTATGGTAAAAAGTGATAATATTCATTTTTAAACCTTCATAAAAAATGTTAAAAGTAGTTTAAATTGTCTTTTAAAAATATTTGAAGCATAAATAAAAACATTTTTGAAACATTTATAAGAATATTTTCATTAAATAGAAATAGTTTAAAACATTTAAAACAACATTTTAAAGAAAAATGAATTACCTTGATCCTTATCTCACTTCATTTATAATAGTATGAAATTTTCAGGTATGTTATGCCCTAATTTATTCCCTTATTTAACTATTTTTGAGTTATTATTTTCTTGGGTAAAGTATGTGGTGGATTTTGGGTGGTTTTGGATGTTATTAGAGGATTTTAAGGGGTGAACGGTTTGAGAATGGTTTGGGAAAACCATTTGGTTATCTCCAAGAAAACATGCACCTTATTAGATAGGGATAGTGGTTGTGGAATGGTTGGAACATGATTATAGATAACTTTGTGACATTATCTAGTAAATTGTGTGACTCAGTACAAAGTAAAAATCATGGTTGGCACATGGTTTATCAAATTGTGTAAAAAAACTATGTAGGTTCCTGAAAGTGGTAGTCATCATCACATGGATGGTTCATGTTTTGATAAACCTACAACCAAAACAAGTAAGGAAAATTAATTTATCAAAAAATTGGGATTTTAACTCGAAAAATCCCTAAAACCCTTCATTCCTCCTCCTACACCTAGGTATCTCTAACCTAGGGACTCTATTGGTTTATATCGGTGATTCCTCTCTCTCTGAACTCCAATTCTGCTAGATCTATAGGATTTGGATCATAATAATTTTAGGTAAGTGGTTGTCCATCCCCCATTATTTTCTTTTCTTCTATATATCCTCTCTCTTTCTTATAAGGAATAATATATCTAGGTTTTCATGGCTAGATAAATGAATTATATTATGTACTAACAAGTGAATCTCAATTTATCGATGGATAGGTGTCTATATCTAGTGAATTGTCATCCTCCCTTGATCAATTCTAGATCTGTTGGCAATGGTGATTCTCATTTGGTAAGACTAATAAAATTCAATCCATTATCAATTTATTCTTCTTTAATATTTTTCTAAAATCCCTTTTGTGATGAATTGGAATTGGTTCTAGGGATCCTTGACATGTAGGTTTGATTTTGTTGGTGCACGAGCATGGTTTGGTTGAAGACTCTTGGTGGATATTGACATTTATGTGTTTTTGTGTGTGTCACCCATGAGACTTGTTCTTAATAATGATCACATCTGTGTGTATCTTGTGAGACATATAATTGATAATGATCACATGTGTGTGCATGTGTAGCTTGTGAGAACCATGAATAATAATGATTAATGAGTGTGTGTTTGTTGATGCTGAGACTCACACTTGATATGATATTCTTGTGTCTATATGTGTTATTCCCTGTTGGGTTTGAATGTATGGCCTATGGAGGTTTTTCATCTAGTAGTAAGTTTCATGTGGAATTTTGGGGTTTGGTTAAGACTTATAAGGGTAGAATGTGTGGCATGTGATGATGATGGTGATATACCTAGACATAGGGAATTATTATGTGGCCTTGAGGTCTGGCCTAAGGTAGAAATTGGATATGAAATCATTGTGACCCGACCCGAGGAAGAGACTAGGTATGATGGCCTTATGTCTTAATCCATGATAGTGATGTGGTATGATAGCCTTAAGACCTAGCCTAAGGCTTTTTTTATATGTAGGTGTTCAGTGACATATATTGAATTTTTATTTGAACCATGATCATGACTTCCATTATGACTTCCCTTTAATTATAGAGCTAAAGTAGTTATGATCAAGGTTTGTGGTGTCTTGGTTAGCACATGATCATTTGGTACATGATTGGTTGTTTCTTTCTTGAACATTCACTTATTATCATGGTATACACCTCTAATGAATGTTTACTCATGTTTAAGAACACATTAATGGTGTTCTAATGGGTTTATACTCACACCATTCATGGTCATATTTGTGTGCATGCATACTTCATGATTAAGTATTTAAGAAAGGGAAGGGGCCTAGTAGTAGGTAGTTGAGGAGACAGATCTTGTTGTTTAAGATATGTGTCAAGAAAAACTCTGGATAGATGACATGATATCTTTATTTATTTCCTATTACTTTTTTGTATACTCTGGTTTTACCTGCCACACAGGGGGTCCTTGTTTATTATTATATTGTATGACCCGGATGACATTGTTATAGAGTTATGATATTATTTTAGTTAGTATAGTGACTTTATTTATTATTATTATTTTATTTTTATGATTATGTTTTAAGGATATTTATATTAAGGGTATAGTATCCACACTTCACCATTCGAACCCTCACTTCTAGTCAACAACCTTTCTGTATAGGGAGGATTACAGGAGGTCATATAGCACTTCAGCTTGAACTAGATGATTAGGATATATGCATAACAAAATAGTATCAAATGCATATTTTATTTTCTTTATTCTTGACTATTTTTAGGGAACGTTAGGAATAAAGAGGTTTTTTGGAACTTTACTATGGGATTCACATAAGTTTATGGATAACCCTTATGTAACGGACCTCAGAGTTACCGATGATGGAATTTCTATTACTAATTATGGTATTACAATTTGGTGTTGATTCTTAGTACTATTGTGTTGTTAAAGTTTATGGGGCCTAGATATGTTCATTCATCATGATTAGGAAATTAGGTTCACATTTCATTCATATAATTGATTTTTATAGAGATTGTTTCAAATAATTGTGTGCTAGTTATAATTTTATTTATGATTACTGGTGTATTATTGCTAAAAGTTAATTTTTTGAACCTTAACATGTCATAAATTGTTATGTGTATATGTTACTATGACTAACATATAGGTATTAATGACATAAACTTGATCCTTTAGTATCTAGTAAGTATTATTTGTGTGTTTTTCCTTTGTAATGTCTCCTATTGTTTGTACATTTTAAGCGATTTTAAAGGACAAAGCTCACTAGGCAAAAAATGGGGTGAATTTTTTTCAAATATTTTTTTTATAAGGGGTTTCAAAATTTCAAGTGATGACTAAAATATTAAATGTATCATTTTTAATTGTAATTAATAATTCTAAAGGGAATATTTCCTCACTTTGTATATGAAATTGGTAAAGTACTGGGTTTTTATGGAATGGATTAAAAATGGGGAAAATGGTTTTTTTAATGCATCAAATGAAAATGGATTTGGGATTTTGAATTTGAATTTAATTCCATTAGGTCCCAAAATTGGGTGAAAATAAAAATATTGTATTCTTTTAATTCTCAAGTGAAAATGGGAATTATTTATTAAAACGGTTTGAAAGTGTTTCCCAAAATGTTTTGGTTGAAAATGTGGTTTTAAATTGGATTTTCAAGGGTATAAATGGATTGGTGCACAAAACCTTAATTTTTTGAGTCCTGTATAGAAATTTAAAATTAGTTTTTTATAATATACATTCTAGAAGCTCTTTTTTGATACTTTATTGGTGTGTTTGATGTGAATTTTTGCTAAAGGGAATGTTTTTTAATTGGTATTGGCCCAAGTGGTGATGTTTTGAATGTATGGTTAGGTAAATAGATTAATTAATAAATGGGATCAAAAGTGGTTGACTAGTTTTTCTTGGATGTTATGCTAGAAGTTATCCTTGAAAGGGTTTTTTGTCTTTTGATGTGTCATAAGATGATTGTGTGGTTTGAAATTGGTTTTTTAAGGGTATAAATGGATCGGTGCACAAAACCATAATTTTTTTAGTCCCTCATAGAACTTTTAAATTGGTTTTTTATAATTTGAATGATATATTCTCTTTTGTGATACTTTATTGGTGTCTTTAATGTGAATTTAGGCTGAATAGAATGTTTTCTTATTTTTTATTGGCCTTAGTGGTGATTTTTTGAATGTACAGTTAGGTAAATAGATTAATTAACGAATGGGATCAAAATTGGTTGATCGGTTTGTCTCGGATGTTATGATATAAGTGATACTTTAAAGGAGTATTTTTCAATTTATGTGTCATAATATGACTATGTCACTCTCTCTAAAGTGAGTAGAGTAGGGTTATGGGGTGTATAATCATGTGTGAACCCTAAGTGAGATGTAAACCCCTTAAGTGGTGGAGCTGGTGGGGTGTTTATTTGGGTTGAGAATAGTGGTATAGATGGTTTGATGATAAATTTCACCTTATAATGTTGATATGTGTCTTTGGATGTGATATATGGACTATTAGTAGCATTACTATGATGGTTGCTCTTGGTGACCACCGGTTCTATGCCAGTTGGTGAAAACATATGGTTTCATAAGCCTTAGAAGGCATGTGAAAATTTTTTTCTCTTTGATATTTGTGGTAAGTGAGCTAGTTTTGTGGTTCTATGTGTGTATTAGTTTTCATATTGGGTTATAATACACTTAAGTGAAGATGTTTGAACATTTTGGGACCAACCACCTCTTTTATCGGGTGATGTGTTCAGGTTATAAATTGTGAGATCAGTGAGTTCTTTAGTGCCTAAGGGAAATTTGAAGATGAACTTGGGAATTTAGACCAACCAAAAGTTGAAGTTCAACTACCTGTAGTGGTTAAAGAAGTGTACTAGGAATTCTATCCATATAAGTGTCCAGAAATAGTTTCTTAATAACTTTTAGCTTGTGGTTTTGGATTAGAAACTAATTTTGGGCCTTGGAGTGAGTTGTGACCATTGTTTATTCCTTGGAAAGGAAAAGATTAGGTGAGACATAGTGGTCTTGATAATCATAAAAGATATTTGAATTTGGGGATAATTATGTAATCCCTTTTTAGTTTATAGTTTTAAGTTTTGAGGAATCATGGGTTTTCAAAAGGATCATTAGGGAAGGAACATTGGGTGAGTGGATTACATTGTCATTCAATGCAGTTAGGTAGTTGATTTCAGTATCTTAAATGTGGTTTGTAGTGTCTCTGATGGGTATTGACTTATAAAATAACCTATAATTGGGTGAGACATGAGTCTCTAGTTCTCTTCTTTGTGTGTTGTGTAGAGAAATGTAATAGAAAACTACCTGGTTCCCATTTAACATGTTCTATGTTCATGAAGAGTGTAGAAAAACCATGATGTTTTCTAAAATATGAAGTTGATAAGTTAGGATTGATTGAAGAAAAAATCTATAGAAATGATTCAGAAATGATGTGTGGCCATCATATGGATTATTATCCTTGGTTGAATATTTGTTAAGGAGAAGTTCTAAGTGGAGGTATACTTGGATGATGGTGAATCATGTTGGTGCCTTTGCGATTGGACTATGGTAAAAAAAATTAAGCCCTTGGAATGTGTGGGTAAATAGTTAGAGACTGATGTGGTGGTTTAGTTTATTTTTATGGATGGATTCATTGTACCTTTATAGATATTATTTTTGGTTGGTCAGTGATGACATCCAAGGAACAGCTAGAAAAAGTGTGAGCTGATAAGCTGTTGAAATTGTAAGACTTAGAATTTAGCACTTAATTCAAGGATATTGGGTTTCTAAAAAAAATAATTTTTGAGGTGGATCTATGATATGATAAAACCAATTGGAAGGGTTTCATAAATGATATTATATCTAATCCCATGGTAGTAGGAAGTCTCATGGTTGGTGTCCCTTTTCACTAAAGGGTGGAAGATGTTGATCTTGTTGGATGACTGGTAGGTGAGTGTATTTGAGGTTCAAGGGGTGATGAAAAGTTCTCCCTTAGTCACCATATTTTCCTTGGTGGTCTAGGTAAAATTCATCCAGAAGACAGACTCGTAGTGCTTAGTGATATGGGAATGGTTATTGAGAATGACCTAGTTCCAAGATAGTATTTAGATGGAGACGATATGATCTACATTGATAAGAGAGTTTTAGTTTTCGCATTAATGAAGGAAGAACTAATGATGAATTCTCATGATTCATAGTGGGTAGTGTACCTAGTATCAATAGATATTTATCCTGATGTCATATGAAATTTATAGTGGTCGGGTATGAAAAAAGATATTGTAGGCTTTGTCTATTATTTCTTTACCTATTAGAATATTAAAATAGAGCATTAATGACCATTTTTTTATTTAAACTCTCCATGCTCCCATGTGAATATGGGATGAGGTGACAATAGACCTTGTTATGAGGTTTATCAAGACCCCAAGGGTTCAAGATTATATGTGGGTTTTGGATGATTGGCTGATGAAAGTAGAACATTACTTGTTGACTTGAGAGAACCTTTCCATATATGAGTTAGAAAAACTCTAAACTTTAGTGATAACGTAGCTGCATGGAGTGACTGTGATCATTTTATTAGACTAGGACAATCATTTCTCATCACATTTTTATAAATTCTTATAGAATGTGATGGGGGATTAGTTGAAGTTGAGTATGGAATATTGTCCATAGTTCAAAGGGTGGTCAAAGAGGACGATCCAGATTTTGGAGTATATTCTTCAATAATGCATACTAGATTCAATGGATCATGGAATGATAATATATCCTTAGAATAGTTTTCAAACAATAATATTTACTAGTCTTTGATTCTAATGGAACCTTTTTAAGATCTTTATGGTTGGCCTTATCTCCCACCATTATGTTGGAATGAGGTAGGTGAGGTAGTTTTCATTGGGTTGAGTATCGTACAGGAGACCTCTAGGAGGGTGTTGTTGATCAGGAAGATGTTGGATATAAATTAGATTAGATAGAATTTGTTTTTTTGACCAGAGGAGATAGATTTTAGATTTTATTATGGGCAACTGAGTTTTCATGTGAGTTCCACCTCAGTTATAGAATCAATATTTTTTAGGAAGGTAAAGTTAGCATCGTGGTTTATAGGATATTTTGAGATCATTAAGCATATAGGATCACTATCCTATCATTTGGATCTCCCTACATAGTACTTAGGTGTTCATAATGTGTTATGTGTGCCAAATCTTTAGAGTAATGACCCCAATACTATTCATGTGATCAATAATGAGTATATTATGTTAGAACCGGATGCATTGTTTATGGAGTGAATGGTATGGGTTGTAGTTCAAAGTGATAAGGTGTTGAGGGGGTATACAGTACCACTTTTTCAAGTTATGTGGTAGCATAGATAAATCCAATAGGAGTATTGGGTGAAAAATATTGATGTATGGGATCAATGGATTAGTTATTTGAGTTGGAACTCTAGTGACACTTCTTGAGGATGATAAGTCCTTAAAGGGGGATATTGTAATGGCCTATAATTTTTAGGTATTTTATGCCTTTCCTTCATCCCTTATTTATGTTTTTTTGGGTTATATTTTTCATGTGTGGAGTCTTGGGTTAATTTTGGATGTCTTTGAAGGGTTTTATAAGCATCTAAAGGGGTTCACAGTTTGAGAAAACTTTTGTAAAACCATGTGGTTCACCCAAGGGAACCATGTGTCTTGTTAGAGGAGGACAATAGATGGAAAACCTTTTGTGAATGGTTAGAGCTATCTTTTCAATATTCTCCATGAAACCGTGTCACTCAGGATAGATGTAAAATCATGGTTAATTCATGGTTTACCAAACTGTGTGGCCAAACTATGCGGGTACCCTAAAGAGGAAGTAAGCCTCGCATGGTTGGTCCATGGTTTGATAAAACATTCATAGTAAATTAATTAATCTGAAAAAATGGTATTTTTACCCAAAACCACCCTAAAACCCTTCATTATTCTTCTTACACCTATGGATCTTGAACTTATGGAATCCATTGGCTATTCTTAGTTATTCCTCTTCATTCGAACTCCAATTTCGGCAGATCTAGAGGCTTTAGCTCGTGATATTTCAAGGTAATAGGTTGTTCCTCCTTTATTATTTAGTTTTTAAAGGATAAATATATGAATTATATTATGATCAAACAATGAAATCTCAATTTTTTTATGGATAGATGGTTAGATAAAGATAATTTTCATCTTCCCTTGATTGATTCTAGATATTTTGGGGGTAGTGGTTCTCATTGGGTAAGCCTAATCTTATTCAATACATTATCATGTTATTCTTCTTGAATCACATTATATAATCCCCACTGTGATGAATTGAAATTGGTTATAGGGATCCTTGGTGCGTGAGTTTGATCTAGTTGGTGTTTGGTTGTGGTTTGAGTAACGAATATTGGTGTCCATTGACATTTTGAATCAATTAACATAATGTAGGAAGTTACTTACCATATAAATCCCTTTTAAAGTTTTTTCCTTGATATTGACTACAAGTGTGAAGGTGTGTATCTTGAGAGACTCGTTCTTGATAATGATCATGTGTGTGTGTGTGTGGATTGTGATACTTATGCTTGATAATGATCACTTGTGTGTGAATGTGTAGCATGTAAGACCCATACTAGATAATGATCACATGTGTACATGTGTATCGATGCTAATACTCATTCTTGATATTAGATTCTTATACTTATATGTTTTATTCCTATTTGTGTGTGAATATATGGCATGTAGAGGTTTTTCTTCTAGTAGAAAGTAACATGTAGGCGGTCATGGATTAGTTATCCCTTAGAGGGTGAGAATGTTTGGAATGTGATGATGAAAATGATGGACTTAGAAAAAGGGTAGGGGTATGATGGAATTTATGCTTAACGTGTTGGGATATGATGTCCAAGTGGCCTAACCTGAGGTAGAGATGGGTACAATGTCCTTATATCCTAACTTTTTATTGAGAGGTTGAATGACATCCTTGAGGCCTGATCAGAGGCTTACTTCCTATGTGGATTCTTAAATACATATGGTGGACCTATGGGTGACCCGTGATCATGAATTCCATTATTAATTCCCTTCTAGCATGGACTCAAAGTAGGTAGAACTAGGGTTTCAAGAAGATTGGTTTGTGCATGATTTATTATCACATGAATGATTTTTTCTTTCTGGAATATTTACTTATTATCATGGAATACAACTCATATACATGTGAACTTATGTTTAAGGATGAATTCGTGGTGTCTGATTGGTATTATATTCATGCCATGTATGGGTATCTCGATGCACATATAGACTTCATGATCGGGGATCAGAGAAAGGGAAAGGACCCAGTAGTAGGTAAATGAGAATAATGAACTTATTGTTTGAAGACAGTACCAAGATAGAATCTAAATAGATTTCATAGTGACTTTAGTAATTTTTTTTACTTTTGTTTATACTACGGTCTAAACTATCACACAGGGTCCTTGGTTATTACTATATTGTATGTCATGTATAACATTTTTATAGCACTATGATATTATTTTCAATTATTGTTGTGACTTTCTAGGTTATAATTTTTTCTTATTATGATTCTGGTGTATGTATATTGATATTGAGGGTAATGTATCCCCATTTCACCATTTTTAATCCTATTATTATTCAGTAATCTCTTTCATATAAGGAGTTGTGTATGAGGTTATGTAGCACTTTGACCCAGACTAGATGATTTGTCTTAGGGTGTTACATCATTTAAATTCTACTTTTCGAAATAATAAACTTATATTAATTATTTACATTATTAAAAAAATTAATGTTCATTCCATTATAATTATTCCTTTTATTTCATTTATTATCATATTCCATTTAGATACTAAATCAGATAAGCTTATGTCAAATGTTTTAAGGTCGTTTAGTTCATAATCTCCAAAATAACTTTGGAGAATTAAACATGGTCAAAGGTTTCATAATTCCATCATCTCAATAATATTAAACATATTATAATTATCATTTTTATACATTTAATATACTGTTTGAACCATTCATTTAAGTTGGTCATGAAAAATGGAGTGCATCATTTCATAGAGATGGTTGTCTGTACATATCCACGAACAACATTTTCATTTTTCTAATGGATGAAAAGGTAAAAAATTAGATAAATGTTCAAATTTATATAATCATGATAAAATTATAAATATTATTTTTATTCATTAAATACATCCTTATGACCATCCATGTAAGATGGAAATAGAAAATTAATCACATCACTTTATGGAGGTGGTATTCTACACATACACATGGGTGATGTTATCATTTATCGTAGGATAAAAAGGGGAAAAGTTATTCCATAATCATATTAACATTTAAATATAGTTAAGATACCAATTTAATTATATTATAATGGTTATATCACATTAAAACGGGGTATACTAAGAAATAAACTTGAAAGTGTTCGATTAGGATGAGTATTTTGAAAAACCAATACCTCTAGGACATGGGGTGGAGATTTTTTAATTGATTTGGGAAGATATTGGTTGAGATAGAGTTATCAAATTTTTTTAATTATTGAGGAGAGGAGGTTAAATTTTATAATTGATGGGAGTGTCACTCTTGTAATTATTTAATGTTTTAAAATAATATAAAGTATAATTCATGGTCGGTGGCACAAATAAAACCCAATTTCTAACATAAGATGAAGTATAGTTGATATACATTCAAAAAATCACATTTATACATGTTTTAAATATATTTTAATCTATATCTATTAGTTTATCCCTTTTAAACCATTTTATCCTTTACCAAGATGACTTAAATTTTTTACCTATGTAATTTATTTATATGAAAAAAAAATGAGCCTTATAAATATATTTGTACATGTTGATTCCAAATATTGAATTCATTTTATCACATTCAAATTCTAAAATTAAAAATTTTAAATTTTAAATAAAATCATATAATTCATGGAAAAAAATTTAGTTAGAATAGAACTATTTATTTTTGAAAAATTATTTGACATTTTTATAGTGAATATGGATCCATAAAATATAATCATAGATATTAATATGATGTGAAATAATTTTATTATTAAAATTACCTGATTTTCCATACTTAAATTATTTTATCATACATTGTTAATTAATTATGCCAGTTTCACATAATATTAACAATCATGTGAAGAATAAAATAAATAATGTTTATGTATAAGTTAAGAAATCCCTCAATAAATTATTAAGTCATAAAACACATTTCACCACTTTATTTATAATTGAACCATAGTTCAAAGTACAGTTTTGGACCTCATAAAAGTACTTCCAATTATTAGTGAGTTCTAATGATATTCTTGGGTTGAATTAACCATGTTATCATCAATATTAGTTTCTCCCAAAAGTCTCAATGTAACTTAGAGGCAAGTGTTGAGGAAATCCAAGTATGCAATTTTAGGATTGGAGAATCCACTCAATAGACCACAGAGCTATGAGTTAATATAGATGATAGGAAAATAATATCTAAATACCTTTGAATAATCTAATAAGGCATGTATCTGGGTTATTTGAACAAAAATATGGATTCCATTAACTAAATATCTAACAAACCAGATATTTTGAACCTAACAGTGAAGGGTTTTAAGATTTGAAAAAATAGTGGGAGACTAATTAATTAATTAATTAAAAAAATTATAGTCGGTGATCAAGATAAAGGAATCAGATATAGTTTTATTTTGTATATAAAATGGAAATTAACTAAACCACTTCACTTTCCATATGGTCCATAAAGAAGAAATAAAATCTCTTAACCGGTGATAACTTCTAAGAGTGGTACAGGTGCTTGTGTGTCATACTATTCCAAGAAAGAAATTTATATATAATATAGTCCTTTATTCATTATAATAATTTTGATTAGGTGAGTGTTTAGGATAAAATTTTATTCTAGAAACATATGGATGATGTGTTGGAAGTTCAATACCACATTTTATCATCCATTACTAGTGATATTCAAAAGATTTATGAAGAAATAGATGCATACTTCATGTTGTCTCATCTCCGAGATCTCTATCAGGAGAAAGTAAGACAAGAGAGGTATGAAATATTTAAGGAACTCTTTATATGAAATATAGTAGGAGTCCCTGTTGGAATTCATGTGGGAAATATGGAAAGTTACAATGATCATATAAGGATATTGGGATTCAAGATAACCAAGTAATTCTTTATAGACCTCGTCCTCTCCTCACTCCCACCAAGATTCTTATTTTTCATTGTGAATTTAAACATGAAAAATATAAATAATTAACTTCTAAATATTTTATATTTTATTTTATAAGAGGATAAATACATGAATTAAGACAAGGATTATGTTCTTATGGTGAAAAAAAGTGAAGGCAGGGAGAAATTTTTTAGAGCAGGTTATAAGCCTAAGGCACCTTTGTAACGACCTTCCAATAAGTGTATAGTCCAGAAAGAGGCAAAAAAGTAGAAAGTTATATATTTTTCTTATTTTAAGAAGGGAAATTGAAAGATGTATTTTGAATCAATAAATAAGAAATGATAAGCTTCAGATATGTTCATTATTGAGTTTAGTCTTTCCATTTCTATAAATTGGTTATTAGATTTAGATTGTGGTTATCACATTTGTATACAAATATAAGAACCAAATAGATTTTGGGAAATTAATAAAGGTGATGTGTATATATAAGATTCCAATAGATCATGATTATTTGTGTTAGATATAGGAGACTACCATCTCACGTTATTTATTGGAATTATTTTCTCTTTGATGAACTTTTATTATATGCTTAGTGTAACCAATAACATCATTTCTATGTTGAGTTTAGACATGGACGGATTTTTAATGTTTAAAAATTATATTTTTTTACTTTTAAAAATATACCATATGTTAAATTATGGAACATATTAATAATGGTATTTACATTGTAGAATATGAAAATCAAGTTTTGGGAATAGATAACGAATTAAACTCACATGACTCATTTCACAGCCGATTTTTACATCAATGAATTGGTCTTGTAAACCAAAATTATTTTAAAATATTATATCAATTGGTTTATTCATATTATTTTGAGATAAAACCCTTAGATATATGTCATAATTTTTAACAAGGAAATTTTACCTGTGATCCCTTCAGTGGAAATAGTCTGAGATCCATAGAAATTCTAGAATTGGTTCATTCGAATGTGTATAGACCCTTTCTAGTATAAGTTATAGGTGGATTCTCATAATTAAAAAAAATTATTGGAGACCTAAATAGATATTAATGTGTATAATTAATTTGGTATAAGTTTGATTCCATTGATAATTTTAAGGAATATGTGAATAATGTATAGAATTTTATTGGTGAGAAGATAAAGAAACTTCACTCATATAGATTTAGAGAATATCTTAACAAAGAGTTTGTTGAATATATAAAAGAGTTTGGGATATTATCTCAATACTCTCCACTTCATTCCATATAGTGTAATATTGAAAGTGAAAGTAGGAACCTCACCTTTTTAGATATGGTGATATTGATGATGAGTCATGAAAATATTCCATTATCCTTTTAGGGATATGCATTACAATCAGCGGCATACACACTAAACCACATGAAACTAAAGTGAAAATATGAATCCCATATGAGTTATATTATGGGAATAAATTTGTTTTTTAAAATATACATGTGTGAGGATGTGAAGAATTTTTTAAGGATAATTTTATAAAAAAATTGTATCAGGAGGCACAACATTATTGGATTTCCCAAAGGGACAAGAGGATATTACCTATATGATCTCTCACATACAAGGGTACTTGTGGAAAGAAAACTCATTTTAAAATAAATAGATAACATATACAAAGTAGATAGTGGGAGAAATATAGAATTTTATGAATTCAAGGCTCAAGATATACAAGATTTGGAACAATAACAAATTCTATAATACCTAGTGGAATATGTTTTTTTAGATTCAGAAGTACTACGTATGAGTATAGGAGAGGTTAGAGAAATAAAGTGATATAGTTTTATTTTCACTAAGGAAGGTGATACATTATTTGTAGGGAATAATGAGCCTCTATCTAATAAATAAGTAATAAATATATCATAAGTATTAAATTGTTATGAAGACATGAATACTGAAATGGACTGCACATACCCAAACTAATTTGGTATTTTAGTAGATCACCCAAATGATGTAAATCTTTTTGGGTGTAAATGGGTATTTATAAAGAAGTTATACATTGATGGTAAATTTAGTACCTATAAGTCATGATTGGAAGCTAAAGGTTTCAAGAAACACCAAGGTATTGACTATTAAAAAACCTTTTCAACATTGACTATTCTAAATTCCTTTAGAATTATAATTTCCTGAGTATCCTTCAATGATTATGAGATTTGGAAAATGGATTTCAATACCACTTTCCTTAATGGATATCTTGTGTAAGATTTTTATATGACACAACTAGGAATTTTTGTGACACCAAAGGATTCTAATAATGTGTGAAAGATATAAAGATCTATTTATGGGTTGAAATAAGACTAAATATCGTGGAATGTTCATTTTTTATGAATTTATAATAGAATTTGGTTTTATTAAAAATGAATGTGAACCGTGTGTCTATAAGTGGATTATTGGGAGTACAGTTGTTTTCTTAGTAATATATTTTGATGATATATTATTAATAAGAAATGATATATCAATCTTATAGTTATTTAATACATGGTTGAACAAAATTTTCTCCATTAAATAATTAGGTGAAGTAGCCTATATTCTATGGATAAAGATCCATCAAGATAGATCTCAAAGTCTACATGGACTATGTCATGGTTCATACATTGATAAAGTATTTAATAATAATCCAAGAGATGATTTTTGTCTATTATTAGAGAAATGTTAGGGAGTTCCAATGAAAAATGGTTTTAGAAGAAGATTAAAAGGTATAAAAATAAAGAACAATAACATGAACATAAGTATTTTCATGGTTCAGGAATAATCCATACATCTATGAATAGGTTCTAAAAAATTTCACTATATTAGGGATCAAATTAAAAGGAACAAACACTGAAACCCTAGTATGAAATGATCTCATAGATCAAGTGGTGTTATAGTAAAACTTGTTGTTATAGTACATAGGTTTTCATAGTTGGTATACTATGTTATAGTACCCCTAGAATTAATTTCTATAAATATATAGTACCAATGTTTATAAAGTACATGTTTTTATAGTACCATGTTAACAAGGTCTGCAATGCTACATTACTAATTATCATTGTCACCTATCAGCTATGTTGAAATTGGTTAGCTCTGCTACAGTACCTACACAATTTATGTTAGGGCTCTTCATCACCTATAACCCCCTGCAAACTCATGATTAAGGTAAAATCATGAGAGTTGTAAACTGGTTTTTAGTACTAGATTCCTATAATTGTCCCAACATCATATGATAGATCAAGCTTCACCAATCTAGAAATCCCTAACTTAGAGCCTAATATAACAAAATAACTTTCTTTCATGGTACTAGATTAGAAAAAATACTTAACATGATCTTTTCTATTATTCACTCACTAAAGGTTTTTTTCCTTTTAAAGATCCACTTTCAAGTTGAGGATTCATGAAAGACCATATGTTTTACCTTTAATTTATTAATTTTGAGATATAAATTCATGAAATACCAGATTTTTCACTTCTATTCTCCCACAATGTGATATCATATTATTCCTATCATCCTCCATTCATCAATTAAGACTAATAGAGGCACAATATTGCCTTAACTACTCAATCACAATCGGCTTTATAAACATGTATATTGGATTATCGATTCCTCAAATACTTTACAATGACAACATACCATCCTATACTAATCCTAAAATAAATTGGTACTTCAACTGAATATGTTGAATCATGTCGTGAAATGTTTTCTTTTTTTTAGATGCATAACACTCTGATGCTCACTATGAAATACATATTACTCTCTCTTTTTATCCAAATCCTATAAGATGTTCTTTAACCAAACTATATCCTTTTTAGATTATATTACAATAATTTACTCTACCTCTATGTTGGATATCACCACCACTATATTTAATTGATATTTCCATATTAATATAGTTTCTCCACACATAATTATGTAACCTATGGTACTCCTCCTACTATCAAAATCACCTCCAAGGTTAGTATCCAAGTACCCCTATAATGAATTTCCTTTCTCAAAGTATATAGATACTTTCACACTTCCCTTAAAATAACTTAGTATCCACTTCATATCTTCCCAATGTTTCTTTATAGAGTTATCTATATACCTACTCAAAACTACCTCTACATGAGTAATTTCAGGTATGGTACAAAAAATGGAATATATCAATATTACAATATCTAGATGCCAAAGGAACCTTTTTTATATATTCTATATTTTCTACTTTCTTTGGTTCTTGATCCTTTTTCAAATTTAAATAGATTTACAAGGGAATAGAAATGAGATATTATTTCAACATACTAAATCTACTCAAAAAATTTCTAATGTAATTAGTCTGGGTTAACATCACGGTTATAGTTTCATGTTCTTTATTGATCTTCATCCCCAAAGTCTTACTAGATTCTAGAAGATTTTTCATCTCAAACTCCTTAGTTAACTTCCCCTTCATCTCAATGGTCCTCTACATACATGATCCTTTAATGAGAAAATAATCCACATATAGAATAAATATAATGTATCCATCACCAAAAACACTTTAAATATCATCATTGATCCATACCACGCTATTTGTATATATTTTTACTCATTAAGGAATCAAATATATTATTACACTTCTTGGGTTCTTACTTAAACCCATATAAACTTTTATATATTTTTTACATCAGGTATTCCTTTACATGATCAATGAATCCCAATGGTTTCTCCATATAAATTTCATCCTCTAGATATCTATGAAGAAAAGTAGTTTTCACATCAATATGATAATGATGTTAATCCTCTAGTAAACAAATACTAAGAACCACCTAGATGTTAGAAATATTTTTTATAGGTGATAACATTTTAGTGAAATCTAAACCTTACTTTTATTTAAATCCTTTCACCACTATCCTTTCCTTATACATCCTCTTACTATCATGTTTTTCTATGAACCAGTAAACCTATTTTTTATAAAAAAAATATTTCTTTATGGGAAAGGAGTTAGATTCCAAGTATTGTTATTATACAATGAGGATGTATCCTTTTTCATAGCTAATTTCTATTTGATGGCTCCTTCAACTGTAATGCCTCTTCAAAAATTTAGGATCTCCATTTTCAATCAATAAACAATAGTGTAGGGATAATGAATACCACTGTGAAAGTCTTCTCACCCTTGTTGATCTTCTCAACTTGACTTTAGGTGTAGGCTCTATTGGTACTAGTTTCACATGCTCTGGTATATCTTAAAGCTCCACTTTCTTCTGGAACCATGATTCTTTATTCCCATAATCAGTTTCAACTACCTAGCAATATTTTTACAAGACACCTTCATTGAATATCACATTATTTCTTCTAAAGATCTTATTTTTTCCATAATCACAAAAACAATATCCAAACTCTTCATCACCATATCCAATAAAGAATAATGTTTTGATTTTATATTAAAATTATAACTTGCATCAATATCTATATATACATATTTCAAAAAACCAATGACTATTAAATGATAGAGTCCTACCTCCTTTTATAAACAAATATCCAAGGTTAGTCATTCTCCAATTAGTATAGATATACTCATTTTGATAAGATAAGTTTTCACATTCAATTTCTCTACTTATAATTTCTTGGGTAAACTTAAGTATATCCTCATGCTCCTAGAATGTTCATTCAATATCCTATTTTTTCTATTATCCACATCATTCTATTTTAGTGTACCTATAAGTGTATTCTCTAACTAAATTCCATTTTTAGTATATAATTTCATGAACCCTTTATTATAATACTCTTCACTATTCTCAGACCTCAAGAATTTCATCGTTGATTCTGACACATTCTCTATAAGTATCTTCCACTTCTAAAACATATTAAACTCTTTAAAAAAATTAAAAAAAAACTAAACCCATACCTTAATTATTGACTCATAAATAAATATAACATAATATAGTGATCCTTTGAGAGAATGTACTAGCATAGGTCCTAAAATATCATTGTTCACCAAATATATCTTTCTAGTCTTTGGAATTTTGCCTCATTTCATGAAAGAAACCTTATTTTTCCTTCCAAATATATAGTCACCATATAGGCCAAATTCCAATAAATTCATCTATAGGATCATTCCTTTTGTTTCCAACCCTTTTTATGTTTCTAATGATATACTAACACATAATAAATCCAACATAAAGCATTATAAACTATAAATCCCAAGAAAAACATGTCTTTGAAACTGAAACCATGTATAAATATAAAATAATAAACTGACATATACCTTACATTGATGAGTTTTCATAACTATATTCATCAAATGATTGATGAGGAGAACTTAGAGGCGGTTTAAGGACTCCATCCTCTATGGTGTATCCACAGTTCAATGCTAAATCACCCATTACATGGGTAGGACCCTCATATCTCCCAAAATATTCTAGTATCTCATAAAGGAAAGGAGACATGATAGAAGAGAGAATCAAGGAGAAATATCCAAGACTTGGGTTGTTTTGATCTCCATATTAATGGTGTCTAGTATCCTTTTATATACTCTTAAGAAAATTTTGAGTTATTCATGCATTAAATCATATGTTATAAAATGTATGAGTTATGAAAGAATTTAAAAAATATTTGTAACCCCATGGAAAAAAATATCCCATGTATTTCATCACATCAAACTCATTATTAATGATAGACAATGTATAGGATATCTAAACATTAACTACATAATATTTAGATTCTATTTGAATCATAGGATGCATAGTGTATCATACATTAAGATTAAATAAGAATGATACAACCAAGGTTGTTTCATATGATATCTTTATAACATATTAGATGATATTTAAAGGTAGTATGAAAACCATGTTTTAAGATATCCCTTTATCATATAATATGATATGGCCTAATGTACATAAAATATGCATGGGTTTTAGGTCATATCTCCATCCATATACCTATCTCACTAAATCCTCATAGAATTTGTCTCATTTAAACTTATATTTTATCATATAGAATAACTTGTGAAATCATATCCAAAACACCTTATGTATATCTTCCAAAACATTTTTGTAAATATATCATCAACTTCACCTTATATCACACCATATGCAATGCCTTATGAATACCCATCCAAAACTCATTTTGGATTAACTCTAAAACACTCACTCTAAAAAAATAGTCTATTAAAATTGTTTTAAACCATTGGTATATGTTATAAAACCCTAGGTGTATCATATAATAAGGGTTTCCCAAACTATTGGTATTATACCTTTTGGGATAGATTTATACCAATGGTTTTTAGAATCCATTTTTATAAACCCATTAGGAAAATTCTATACCAATAGTTTCAAGAAACCATTTGCATAAGACTATAACAATGATTATATGAAATATTGGTATATATCTTCTATCAGGTATCATCCATTTCATTCAGCCTTCAACCCTATAAACAACCTACAAAAAAATAGAATATAATATAATAAATGTATCAATTATAGTCACAATATGCATTAAAACATGACACATATTATATATTTTATATTCAACGAGTTAATAACTTAAAAACCAAATGATAACACTTATATAAAATCAGTTTTGGTTATAATACATCATTAACAGGGTTGTAAGTGTCATAAATATCATTTCAGAAATGGAGCAGAACAATATCCCACTCCAAAAATTCTCATCATGGTCTCCACTATCATTAAGTTCATCACTACCATCAACTGCATCCCAAACCTCATCATAAGAATCAACATCCAAAACAAATTCATCATTAATGGGACCCATAATTTCAATACCATGATCACTACTAATATCATCATTTTCATTTCTTGGATCATTATACAATGAGTGTATCAATGACCTACATGTACAAAATAAAAAAATTAGAAAATAAAATCAATATATCAAGAAAATAGAATTTAAAAATCATTAATTGAGCATAATTAAAGCTATATTAAAAAAGAAAACACGTTACAATAACATGAAGTTAGAAAAACTAAAAATTAATGATTTTTGGTTACTCATTTTAACACCCCAATGCCATAATTTTAACACCCAAGTTCCAGATTTTAATAATAATCTTCCATCTTACAATACTGTAAATCTAAAAAAAGGAGGATAGAATAATGGGAATATAAGGAATAACAAATTAGTGGGTTTTAGTTACTCATTTCAATATCCATATTCATTAATATAACACCCAACATAAAATTTGGATTAATAATAAAATAGTTACAGATAATAATAGAAAATTTTATAAAAAGAAAGCACTAGAAAAGAATATTAAGTGAAAACAATGACTATACTATTTCTAGATTTTTATTTCAACATTTTAACACATAAATTCACAAATTTAACACTTATATTCAATATTTTAACACTTATCATTAAATTTTTAATATTTTTATGAAAAAAAATCAATATTGAAAATTAATTAATAATATAAACATTTGTGAGTAACCAATAAATTTAATTGAAATAATATTAAACATTATCAAAGTTATAATACAAATATTATTGCATAATAATATTAATATTAATATATCACAAATAAAATATGAATATCAAATTAAAAATTAACCTTGAGTTTTAGGATTCAAAGGTGAGAGGGTGGGGGATTCATTTTTTATTTTCATTTTTATTTCTATCATTTTATTGTGATGGGATCTAACCCTTCAAAAATTTAAAATTTAAAACAATAAATTGCTGATGATGTCAATATGACCATTTTAAATAGTAAATTTTGTGGGATTAAAAATTTATTTTTCAACCCATTTGTTTTGATGGACCGAAAGAGTTGGTTTTTTTATGGTGTGGATAAATTTTCACAAATAGTTAATTTAGTGGGAATAAAATTTTATTCTCTTGACCATATTTTTATAAAAAGTTAAAATTTTATATTGAAAAAAATAATAATTTATGATTGTGTCAATAAATAGGTTGTAAATAGTTAATTTAGTGCTATTAAAAAGTATAAAATATAATTTTTTCACCCAATTGTGATAGAGAAAAATTTTCTATCATAAAAAATGGTGAAATAGTATTTATTTATTTTCTTGCCCACTTTTTTTCTAGGATAAAAACGTTCAATTAAAAAAATAGTAATAATAATGGAAAAACTATTTTCTTATTTTTTTTATTAATTATATTTGGATACACTATCATTATTATGTGGTCATCCAAAAAAATACATACAATATATATCATGAATTACTAAAATATATATAGTGATGATATAAATTTTTTTACAATGATAATTTATTTCATAGTAAATAGCTATCAAAACAAGTTTTTTGTAAGGGGAAAAATTACATCACAAATATTATATCACTAAAAATATATTTTCATGTAATAATGTGACACCAAACCTAGAAATCAGGCCTATTTTTTATTAGGTATTAAAAACTTATATTCAAGTATTTTTTGAAATTAATAATTTTACTTGGTATTGGATATATTTTATTTATTATTATAAGGTAAGATATATATGTGTCTATGAAGTATACTTATAGTCTATACTCAAGTTACTTTTTTATTTTAGTTGTGGAGTGGATGAGTGTTGAGACTCATGCATAATGTAGTGGCATGTGTAGTGTTTATTTAGAAAGTAAATAGTTATTTTAGTTTGTACATGTTGAAATAATGTATTTTATTTGTTATCATTAATTAATTTGGGTCAAAATTGGATCCTAGAAAATATTTCTAAAAATTTATAGGGGTCTCTGTTTTAGAATAATAAAATAATGAAATATTGTTTTGGAAATTGATTCATATGTATGGTACCTATATCACCCTAATACTTTAAAATATTTTCCTTTTATAATAAATTTAATTTTTTTATTTCTTTCAATGAATGAAACACTAATTTTTCTTGCATTACACACAAAGATTAATTTCTTCAATGGCTTGCGTTACACACAATACCGAGTTTTACCAAAAAACATTATATTATTAAAATATTATTATTTAATACAATAAGATATAAACTAGCCTTTAAATTTGAGGTTATGAATAGGATTAACAAAATTATAATAATATATGGTTGAATTAATTTCTTACCAAGTATTTATAGATAAATATAAAAACTAATTGAATATAAAGGAAATATTTTTATAAAAAAACTATTTTTATGCACCCAAAGGTGTTTTGTATTGATTAATTGAACTAATTTATATTAGTTAATGATGTTAATTAAATATAAATATTATATATTAAATTAAATATTTTTGACATTCATACAATAAATTTAATAGTCATGGGATAAGAACAAACCCAATATTACGCATAAAAAGCTATATTTTTATAAAGACAGTTTTGCTGCCTTTTAATGGCGCACCTATTTTAAATATAAATTTTTACATTTTTAGAAATTTTAAATGTAAAAAAAATAATTTTTGAAATATGAGTGTCAAAATTATCTTAGGGTGAAATCAAGGTATTTTTCTATGAAATTTCATTTTTTAATGAACAGTTAAAATACTAAATTTTAATTGAAAACCATTTTTTTGTCTAATTTATTTATATAGTTAAATTATATTTTAAATTTATTTTAAAGAAAAATTAGATAAATTATACATAAATTATTCCATTTTAGGTTATTTTAATCAATTTGACACTAAAATTGGATATAAAAACATTTCAAATTTTTGAACATTTTTATTTTAAAAACCCACTTTGTCGTCCCGTCTGTGGGGAAAATTCTAAATTAATTTCTTCCACTTCGGTGATTATAATTTGGAAAAATGTATTCCATATTTTTAATAATAATAATTTATAATATATGATAAGGTAAAGTTATTTTTTGATAATAAATATTAGTGAAAGTAATTAAAATTAATTACATCGATTAAGAGAAAAAATAGATTAACAAGGGACTAAACCTTAAACTTAAGGGACAAAATGGACACATGTCCAAAACCTATTTTATGGACATATTTAGACAAAATAATCCATATTTTAGTATTTTTTCATTATTTGAGGCATATTATGTAAGGGAGGCCTCTCAATAGTGTTTACCTTTTTATATTTACAAAAATGTTACTTCTCCTCCACTATAAAAAGGAACTCACCCCTCCCATTTATTCATGATTATCAAGCCCATTTTATCATAAAAAATCTGAAAAAAAATAAGCTCTAAAATGCCTCCCCTACTCATAAAATCCTCACTTTTGGTATAAATCCAACCAAGGAAGTCTTTTGGTATAAACCAAAAGGAGTTACCCGAATTAGAGGTAACGTTCTTCAATAATCACTTTTGTTTCATTTATTTCTCCACCCCTTAAATTATTTTTATATCATGATTATATAATAACCTAATTTTCCTAAATATAATTATATTTTCTTATTAGAATAGTTTTACCTAAACTTTTATATGCATCCATCAAATGGTATACACAATCATCATTCGTGTGTACAGTGGACTACCGCCTCGCAAACCAATGTCATTTGTTCATCCATTACCACCTTTCATGGTTGTAATAGTGATGTATTTATAGTTTATATGTGATATATATGAAATTAATTATGAATTTATTCTTTAATAATTTTTATATAACATATACCTTTATTCTTTCCATTTTTTGGGAATACAATAACATCGTTTGTGGAAGAGTGGACTACTGCCTCCTCAAATTAATGAGATTTTTTCATACAATACATGAAATGTATTAAGGATAATTTTAATAAAAATATGTTAAATATATGAAATAAATATTATAATATAATTATAATATGTATATATATCATTTAACTTTCATTATTTTAAATACGACAAAGAAATGGAAGTAGCATTCATGCGTACATATGGTCTACCGTCTCCATGAACGGATCATTTCATTTACTATCTCCAAAAATTATGGATTATTATAAATACATATATAACGACTATTTATGATAATTAAATCATGGTTTACATTATATATATTATTAAATCATGATCTATATAAGAAGAACAAAAATAACAAGTCAAAACATACTCAAAAAACATGATAATTAACACTTGAAATGATGAAAATAATAAAATATTATTAACAAACGGGTAATAAGATATCATAAAAAGATCATATATGATATTATAAATATAATTATGGTTCTGGTATAGTTTATTAACATGTTTCAAAACACTATATAAGAGGTTAAATACCACACAATAAGGGATCATAAGGTAAGGGATTTTCATCTCTCTTTTTACATCTATGAGATAAATGTCATATACACCACTTAATTATTTTTTGTGGTGTATATAACACCCATTTTGATAAATTATATCATTAATACTTTCATATTCATGTTATTTAATGTTTTAATTTGAATTATATCATCCATGGGTTTTTTAGTTGAATATTATCAAGTGGTAAAAGTTATCTTTAAAATCTCACTTTCTTTTTTGATTGTTAATTTTATCTTAAAACAATCACTTACTTATGACCATTTTCCATTTAAAATGTTATTTATTTTATATATACATACTCTTATGTGATGGTTATAATTATTTACTAAACCATATATTATTTTAACATATGATGTGTGCTTGAAATTTATTTGATTAACTAGGGTAATATTGGTAAATCTGTATCCTTTACTCAATACGGATATTTGATAAGGCCCATTGTTCATGAAATAAATTGATTCGATATATAAGGAATGATTTGAATAGGTATGACACTAGTGGGTCCTTGTTATAGATATCCCCTTAATGCATCGGTAATCTCATCAAATGAATCATTTGGACAATCAGAAGGTTTTTTAGCTGATATGTTATAAACTATATTATGAAAGGTATTAAGGATAAAGGTACACTACCACAAAACTGGGTAAGGCCAACACCACCCCTTTATCAGTGCTAACGAAAAAGCGCTGATAAAGGGGCCCCTTTATCAGCACTTTTTTTAGTAGCGCTGATAAAGGGGGGCCTTATCAGTGCTTTTTTTTAAGCGTTGATAAAGGGTTTGACTTCAAAAAAAATTAATTAAAAATAATATATTAATATATAATTATATAAATATTTTTATATTGATGTAAATATAAAATATAATTTTTAAATATATTTTAGATAAGTATAAATATACATTTACACTTATTATACTTAATATATAAGATATTTAGTGAAAATGACTTATAAAAAAATTTAAAAAAAATATTTTTAATTAATAATTTGCTAATTATTATGGAGTAATAGTCATTTAATAATAATTTGAAGAGTAAAAAATAAAAAAAATTAAAAAAAACATCCAAAATATGTTGAAAACCTAACTCAAACTTCAAACGACCATAACTTTTGATACGGGTGTCCATTTGAGCTCTACCACATATCAAATCAAAACCTGCGACAAGATGTACATCATTGTAACATGGGTGGACCTCAGTAAAGGTTTTTTCGAGGCCAAAAGAGGCCCATAAGGACTCCAAAACTGAGTTTTTTGTCGGGGTATCCCGATTTTTTAACATTTTGTGGATTTTCAGCCTCGTTTAAGGGGGTGTTATTGGCTTTTTTTGGTGGGGACTGAATTTATTCCAAGGTATTACATTCATATTGATATTATTTATTTGAAATTTTATCATTTTTTATAATGCACTGCTATTTATAATCAAATATATAACTATATGTACATATTTTTTATATATTCACACCTAAATATTAAATTTTTTTAAATAAATAATTAAACATATTTACATATAAAATATATTAGCTTTATCTAAATAATAACTAATATCCATTTTATTTAAAATACAAATATATTAATATTTATATAACTATATATAAATATAACTATATATATATTAATATAACTATATATATATTAATATAACTATATATATTAATATAACTATATATATATTAATATAACTATATATATTAATATAAAAATATATTACTATACGAATAAATATAACTAAATATATATATAAATAAATAGATATATCATAAATAATAGAACAAATCAATATAGGGGAGTGGTAAAGTCTTTAGATGCGCAGGGGGGATGTCTTGAGATCAAATCCAGGTGGAGGCAGGGGCGTGCGCGCAAGGCTGATTTAGAGGGTCTAGCGCTGATAAATGTGTAGGTGATGCATGCGGGTGCTGGAGGGTGTGGGGAAAGTGCTGATAAGTGGGGGATCAAGCGCTGTCAAAATCCCCCCCCCCCCCGAGATTGGCAGTATTTTTTTTATTTTTTTTATTTTTTTTATTTTTATCAGTGCTAAAAAAAAGCACTGATAAAAGGGGTCTTTTAACAGCGCTAAGACCCTTTTATCAGCGCTTCATTTTAGCGCTGATAAAGACCCCTTTTATCAGTGATTTTTTTTAGCACTGATAAAAGGGGTCTTTATCAGCGCTTTTTGGAGCGATGATAAAGTGGACCCCCCCCCCCCCCCTTATCTTCGCCGGCATTAATAGCGCTTTTTCTAGCACTGTTAATGGCCATTTTTAATGCTGATAAAAGCCATATTTATAGTAGTGGTACCATGTACCTAGAAAACTTGGTGTCCAATAATTAATAATTAACTTCATTCATATTTAGTTATTATTTATCCATGATATTTTTTACTTTAAATTATCTGTTACTAAATTTCCCTCTCAATTTATTGATTAAATGGAATTTGTTTCAGGTATTTACCTTTCCATATTTATTTTTTTCTTATCTAGTTTTATAAATGTCATTTTTTATTAATTATTTACCTTACCATATTTATTATTCTCATTGATTAGTTACTTCTTCTATTGTACTTACCCTTACTAATCGTTTATGTTCACCCTATTTTTTATTTTCCCTAGTTTATGAAGAAGAAATATTTGAATGAGATTTCAAGGATGAATTTCATTTCATTTTATTATATATCATGTTTTTTTCAATATAATATGGGTATAATGTATCTAATTTGTTTTTAAAAAACTTCTAAACTAATCGGTCCTCTGGGATTTGATTCCTTATAATCATTCCAGTGTAATAAAGTAAGGCACCAAATATAGACTTCTGGGGTTGGGGCACTACAATTGGTATCAAAGAAAGTTTAGTAGAAACCTTGGAAATTATATTTTGGAAAATATAGATTAGGACACATAACCCGAAGGTAGACTTTGAGGATAAGTATAGAAGAACATCCTTGAATTTTGGTAACATAGATATTATGTAGGTGTTACTAGAAATATATCCATGTATAGATACTACAAGTGGATTTAGTTCTAGCACAGATGTACCTAGGGGTAAAAAATATAAAAAGGTTTTTTGGTCCAAACTCGAGCGTAAACTATTATACAATAACGGGCCTTATTGTGAACCTAGTTTGACACTCTTGGGGGATACTCTTAAGATAATTCATGTTTTCTTTACAAATCATTATAAAGGATTTGAAAGTAAATATATCCCCAAAGAAATCATATTTATGACTATGATATTATCTATGTATAATGTTTTCAATTTAGTTAAGTGTTATTCCATATTTATAATTATACAAAGTTCATAATTTTATAAACTAATCTTGAATGTTTCATTGTTTAGAAATGGAACCTGGGAGGAATAATAGTATCATTACTCATGGAAAATGTATATATTTTCCTAATAAAAAAACCAATACAACTGGTATTGTAGTGGAGAAAATTCTGGCTATATTAGGGAAGCATAATCAGGTTATGATAAATAACCTTTCCTAAATGGAGAAACATGTTCTACATCAAGAATCTCCTATGTTGGATTGCTTTATGTGATAGAATTCTTAATCATTTAGTAGGAATATGAATCTAATTGTATCTGATAAATGGATTAAGTCTTTAGAGAATATATCCATGGCATTGGAATGTAGTGAGAAGTAAAAGGTTATACTTATAGTGTATTTTATCAATAGTGATATTGATCAATAGTGGTCATTGATCCAAAATACTAAGGAGGAATAGGTAATAAAACTCATGGAATGGATATATTTTAAGGAGATATTATTTGATAAATACTTCCCTCGTGATCAAAAAATTGAGATGAATATAAAGTTACTTATCTTTAAGTAATAAGAAAAAAAGTGTTTCAAATTATTAATCTACCTTTAAAAGGTTATCTATGTATTCTAAGGATTACATATGCAACACGGAGTGCAAGATTGAGCATTTATTTGAAGGAATTAATACAAATCTATAAAGTTACCTAGTTTCTTAGACTTTTTAATCATATGAATAGATAGTTTTATATAACATCAAAATAGAGAAGGAATTCTCATGATCCTATATATTCAAAGGAATATAGGAGAAGAAGAGGTCTTCTAAAAACCATAAAAATGGTAATGATTCAATGAAGAAGAATGGAAAGAAGGATTTTCCAAAAAGGCTATAACTTTGGAATGAATCATACTGGTAAATTATTTAAATAATTGGGAGTTTATTTTAAGTTTGAATAAAAGGGTCACTGGGAAAAATAATGCAAAGTGTAGAATAAAAACATTTTTATTCAGTGTTATAACTGTAATGAGATGTGGCACTATGAAAATGAATGCCCCAAGTATCAAGACAATATACCTTTGAATAATATAAGGGATAAAAGTCAAGCTTATGTTATTGATAAAACCTAACTGTAATGATTAATTTGATCTTATTTGGATTCAATAATTATGTTATTTTAGTATTTTATCAATGATTTACCAGTTATAAGAGTTATAAAATATTAAGGATTGTACTTCAATACTATTTTGTTAAGTATTTGAGATCACATGTCGAATGGTACCAATAAAATTTAATCAATAGCAAGTTAAAATTTTTGAAAAACACATGGTTAAGGGAATGATATCACTTAATATATTCTTGATGTTGAGATAATGATGATTAATATAAATAAAATAAATTGGATACTAATAACTACCATGTTAATGATTCTAAAGTGTTGTATCATAATATTTTGGAAAGGTTAAACATTTATGAAATGGTTTAAATTGATCGTTTAATGAGGGTTTAGAGATTATTGTCTTACTTTTTCATATGATGAAACCTATGCTAAGAAATGAAGTAGAAATGGTCCAAGGCACAAATAAAGGTTAATATTGTGTTTACAAAAAATAAATATGTATTTATTTATATTATTAGAGAGTATAAAAACTATACAACTCTAGAAAAAATGGTCTTGAAAAAAAATATTGTCCTATTATCATTATTATTTATGATATCAATAACCTTTATTCACACCTTTGTTTTATGGTTTTGTGGTTAACAACTTTCAGGTTAACATGTTCTCTATCACTCTTCATTAGAACGTGATAGATATATTTATCTTCTACATCCATGTTTTTATTACTATTCTTATATTCAAAAGCCTAGTTTTGATGTGAAATTTAACTTTCCTTTTCCATATTATTAAAAATATGTGTTATTGACCCTATTTACAATTTGGTTTTTTTAATAATAGTTTATTTTTAAATATCAATCCCTTGATTACTGAGATCAAGTTTGAATAGTGATGATGTAATTTACATGAGGTGGGGAGAATGTAGCACACCAAGACTTTAAAATATTTTCTTTTTCAAAGAAATTTAATTTTTTATAGCTTATAATGCATAAAATACTGATTTTTCTTATCTTACACGCAATAATGACTTTCTTGCATAGTTTTGTTACATATGAGATCGAGTTTTACCAAAAAAAATATTATTAAAATATTATTATTTAATATAATAAGATATAAATCAACCTTTCATTTGGAGGTTATGAATATGATTAAATAAATTATAATAATATATATTTTAATTCATTGGTTACCAATTAATTATAAATTAATATTAAAACCAATTGAATATAAAAATGGTTTTATTTAAAAACTATTTTTATGCACCTAAAGGAATTTTTCCATAATAAATTAAAATATTTTATATTATTTAATGGTATTAATAAAATATATATATTATATATTCTATTAAATATTTTTTACATGCATCCAATAGATTTAATAGGCATGATATAAGAACAAACTCAATATTATGTATAAGAAGCTATATTTTTATAAAGGCAGTTTTGTTGCCTTTTAATAGCGCACCTATTTTAAAGATAAATTTTCACACTTTAATAAATCTTATAGGTCAAAATAAACTTATTTATTGAAATTTTAATTTTAAAATTATCTTAGGGTGGACTTTTGGTATTTTTCTATGAAATTTCATTTTTTAATGAATAGTGAAAGATAATAAATTTTAATTCAAAATTGCTTTTTCATCTAATTATTTATATAGTTAAATTATATTTTAAATTAATTTTAAAGTAAAATTAGATATATTATACATAAATTAATCGAATTTAAGTTATTTTAATCAATTTTACATTCAAATTGAATATAAAAAGATTTCAAACTTTTGAATATTTTTACTTTAAAAACTCATTTTGTCATCCCGTCTGTGGGGTTAATTTTAAATTAATTTTTTCCACTTTTATGATTGGAATTTGAAAAAATGGATTCCATATTTTTAATCATAAAAAATTTATAATTTATAATAAGTTAAACTTAGTTTTTGATGAAACATATTAGTGAAATTAATTAAAATTAATTACAATGATTAAGAGAAAGATTGTCTTAACAAGGGATTAAACCATAAACTTAAGGGAAAAAATGGCCTCTATACATATTAAAAACCTATTTTATATATATATTTTTACCATATAATACCATTTCTATAATTGGGTTCATTATTGGAGGTATATTATTTAATGGAGACCTCTTAATAGTGTTTACCTTTTTATATTTACAAGAATATCACTCCTCCTCCACTATAAAAAAGCACTCACCCTCTCATTTATTCACACCTATAAATCCTTTTTATCATCCAAAATATACAGAAATAATATCCCAAAATATATACTCTCTTCCTATAATCCTCTCTTTGGGAATAAATCTAACCAAGGAAGTCTTTTGGTATAAACTAAAAAGAGTTACCTGAATAAGATGCAACGTCCTTAAATGATCACTTTTGTTTCATTTACTTCTACATACCTTAAATTATTTTTATATCATGATTATATAATATCATTAGTGTATTAAATATATTTATATATTTTTATGATAATATTTCAACCTACACTTTGACACACATCCATCAAATTGGGTATGCAATCATTGTTCGTGTGTACAGTGGACTACCCCCTCACGAACTGATGTCATTCATTATTCCATTACCAACTTTAAAAGTTGTAATAATGATGGATTTATAGTTTATATATGATATTTATGATATTCATGATGTATTTTTTCTTATTTAATTTTTATATTAAACATACCTTTATGATTTTCATTTTTTAGGAACACAATAACATTGTTTGTGTAAGTATGGACTACCGCCTCCTTAATGCGATGTGATTCATCCACACTATACATGGAATGTATTGAGGATATTTTTAACACACATATGTGAAATATATGACATAAATATGATACTGTAATCATAATATACATATATATCATTTACCTTTCATTATTTTAAATACAACAAATAAATGGAAGTAGCGTTCATGCATACGTTCGGCCTATCGTCTCTATGAACAGTGTATTTCATTTACTATATCCAAATATTATGGATTATTATAAATACATATATACTGAATATATATGATAATTAAATAATGTTTTAAATCCTAGATATTATTAAATCACAATCAATGTAATAAGAACAAAAATAACAAGTCAAAACATACTCAAAAAACATGACAATTAACATCCAAAATGATTAAAATAATAAAATATTATTAACAAACAGGTAATAAGATATTATAATAAGATCATATATGATATTATAAATATTATTCTGGTTCTGTTATAATTTATTAACATTTTTTAAACCACTATATAGGAGTTTAAATACCACACAACTAAAAGGAAGCAAAAGTTAAGGGATTTTCATCTCACATTTTACATCTATGAGATAAATGCCATATACAAAACTTACTTATTTTTTGTGGTGTATATACTACCCATTTTGACATACTATATCATGAATAATTTTATATTCATTTTATTTAAGTTTTTAATTTTAATTATCACTTCTAAGGGTTTTTTACTTTTAAATTACCAAGTGGTAAAATTTACCTTTGCAATCTCACTTTATTTAGTGATTGTTGACTTTCTCTTGAAAAAATCAATTACTTATGACCATTTTCCATTTTTAATTTAATTTATTTTTTATATCCAAAGTCTTATTGTATTGGTATAATTATTTCTTAAACCATATACCTTTTTTATATATGGTTTTTACTTAATAATTATTTGATTAACTGGGGAAATATTGGTAAATCTTTATCCTTTACTCAATATGTATATTTGATAAGGCACATTGTTCACTAAGTAAATTGGTTATTAGATATATGAGGAATGATTTGGATAGGTAGGACACAGGTGAGCCTGTTTATATATATCCTCTTGATGCATCGATAGTCTCATGAGATGAATCAGTTGGCCAATTAGATGGTTTTTTACCAAATATGTTATAAACCACCTTGTGAAAGGTCTTGACAATAAAGGTACCATGTACATAGGAAACATGGAATCCAATAGTTAAGAATTTCCTTTATTCAGATTTAGTTATTATTTATCCATGATATTCTTACTTTGACATTATTTATGGATTCATTTTAATCTTAGTTTATTGATTAAATGGCATGTGTTTCAGTTACTTACCTTGACATATTGATTTTTCATTATACAGTTATATAAATAAAATGTGTGCTTAGTTATTTATCATGAAATTTTTATTATTCTCATTGATTCATTTCCTCTTCTATTGTATTTACCCTTACTAAGCATTTAATCTCACTATTATTTTGTTTTCTTTTCCCATGATATAAAGAAGATATCATTGAATTGGCTTTCAATGATAAAGTTAATTTCATTTTATTATGTATAATATTTTATTTTCTATTTCCAATTGTAATATGGGTATAATTTATGTAATCTAGTTTTCCAAAACTACTAAATTAATTGGTCCTTTAGGATTCAATTCTTTGTAATCATGCCAATGTAATAAATTAAGGCACTGACTCTGGGCTTCTTGGGTCAGGGCACTACAGTACCAAACTATTTTAATCCATACTTATGTCACATCATGAAATACCTATAGGGTTTAGTATATTTCTTAGTGTATGTATTCTATAAAAAAACCCACATTACATGTCTAGTACTCAGGACTCATACTAATCCCCCTACCTTAATTGTCTTCATAGCCCATACATAAGGTCCTTAATCTATCCAGGTATCTTATTCATCCCAACATATGATTACCCAATGGTAAATTTTATTGGTAGATCCATACACAAGGGATTTATACACAAGGTAGATTGAGGGATGAAACTATACATGTGGCATAAAGAGTCAAACACATGGTAGACATACTAAGATTATAACGACCCAATGTTTTATAAATGGAAACTCCATTCTTATAATAATGTCATATAATCAAATTAAATCACAACACAATGAAGTAATAAGTACTATGTGACCTTTAAACATAATATTGTCACTTTTATGTCTTGAATTTTGAAAATCTGACATACACGGTTGCATTCAGGGTGATTTTTGGGGTCTGATGGAACAAACTTAATTATTGGTGAATATTAACTCTCCCTTATGAATAGTAATATGACCCTTCTTAATAGAGAATCATCCAAATTAATAATAACCTCACCCATGAATGTATAAACAAATTAGGCATCTTATAAGTGGTAATATGATCATAGTAAAAGTATTGGAATTTTCATAATTCATAAATAATTAATTATAATTAATTCAATTATTTAAAAGAAAATATTTTTTATAAAAGTTTTTTTATAAATTAAAAAAAAATTATTTATTTTGGTTTTAAGATAATTTTATAAGATCTTATGTAATTTTTGAAAGCATTATAAAATCTGTTATAGTTTTTAAATCTGTATTTTTTCAAGTAAATGGTGATTTTAATTAAAATTTAAATTAATCATATTTTGACAATTATTTTTGAAAAATTGAGTTTATTTTCTGATTCTACATGTAGAAAAATAGTTAAGGTAAATTTTTATGATTTTTCTAAAATACTTGAATTTTTTTATGAATAATAAAATACGATAAATCACAATAAATCCTAAAACCATAATTTATGCATCATGATTTAGTCATGGATGATGTAAATGGACTTTGGTTTGTACTCACATGAAAATATTACTTTTTTTCATGGAATTATCACTATTTATGGTATTTAATAAAATCAATAAACTAAGGAATTAAATATTTTGAAAACTCTAATCCCCTTCACTATAAAAACCACCCACACTACCCTCTTCTCTTCACTCCTCTCAAGCATTGTTCCTTGCCTAAATTATGACCAAATCTCTCCCCAAAATCCTCCCCCACTTCCAAAATACATTATTCTCTTCAAAATACCAAATCCTCTCCCATTAAAAGGATCTCAAGGAAGATTGATTCAAGAGGTAAATTCCTCTTTTCAATTTGTTTACTTTCTTTTCAAGTTCATTTGTTTTCTTTTCTATCCTTACCTCTACTCATCCAAATGTTATGAAAACTATATAACCTTACATGTACTATAATTTTTTTATGATAATGTAATAAGTTATTATCATCTCTCTTTTACGCTGCTTTTATACTAGTAGTAAAGATACAATCTGAGATGTGTTAATTTACCACATTCAACGATGATGGGTTTTCAATTTCCTTTATCATCTTCAGTTCTGGTCCTGAAAACATTTCTTTATAGTTGTACTATATTATTATCTAATATATCCTATATAAGGTTATATAATCTACATTTACACATGAAATTAAATTATAATGCAAAATGAGTTTGTAGTGATCAAAAACTGCCAATGAACCCAAAAGGTCATCACTAAAGTTTTATACAATGACTCAACTTCACTCCAAGAAACCAAATTAAATTTACAACCATGTAACATTATGGATTTTAAATAACAAAACATAACTACAATTCTGTAAAACCATCCCCATATTACATTATTCTCCATTCATGAAAATAAGTAAACTGATCGTAAAAACCATGAAAACAAATGTACCCGAACAATGAAATTGATCCACTTAACCCATTAAAAAGGTCATGAATGAACATAAAAAGGTTATAATAAATATTTTACATATATAATAGGTTATTTAATTATTAATTAATGAACCTAATTTTATTATTCATGTCATTAATAATAAGCGGAGAGCATAATCGGACTTAAGGTAAGGGATCCTCTCTACTTCACTTTTATTCGAGAATGTCCTCTATGTTATGCCCTTTTAAGTGTAATACCTAATGATGGGGTATTATTTAAAACCTCCCCCATACTTTCCTAATGATTTATAAGTGATTATAAACCCCATTTATCTCTCATTAATCCCTCTTAAGTGCACCTGATACCATGCTGATAATTCATAAGGGATTCTACCCAAACCTCCTTTGTTCCTTTAGGTTTCCTTATCTTTCTTTTACCAAATGAAGTTATCATATCTTTTTATGTTCATCCTATAAATTCTGTTCACATGTAAAAAAATCATTTATAAAGACCATTTCATCATTATCTTTCGGGTATATACATGTTTTTAAGTGATTCCCTCCACAATACTTTCCAAGAAGCAAACCTATTTTGAGGGAACTTCCTAAATTCTTACTCGATTTCAAGTGCACTCTATCTTATATTTTATGAAAAAAAATTATTTATAAAATTATTATTTTTTATTATGAAAAAATTCTTGGTTCACTTCGGTTTTTATATAAATTATTGTTCCCTTTTCTTTTTTAAAGGCTCTATAGTATTTTCATTAAAATCGCACCAAAATGTTTTAATGCTAAAACTTCATAAATACTTTTCTTACATATTTTAACTTATATTTGACATCACGTACCATGATATATGCCAATTTTACTTTATTAATTTCCTTGTATGTTCTAAATACTTTCTTTCCTAGACACTTTTATGATACACCCATTCATTATGCTCTATGACATGATTATGATACCCATTTCTTTCAATGGGTTCCCTTGTGTTTATGATTATTTATGTATGATTATATATGTGGAAATCATATTCATGAATATGTTAATATGGGTGCACCCAGATAGGGATCCAATGCATTGGGTAAAGTTGAGTCTTATGAGACGTTATGTGCGACGGTCTTGGCGGTTAGCTTTGGCTTGTGCTACCATGTGTGATGATCTTGGCGGTTAGCCTTAGCTTGTGGTATCATGTGAAAATTTCTTGGTAGTTAGCCTTAAATCATGATAAATTCATGTTTTATGTTTCTTACACATTACTATGAATAAATTTTTATATGATTTCATGTTTATATATTATGATTTCATATGTTACATTCCTTTTTATATCATCATGTCAGGCCCTTTATCCCATGTGTTAATACTTTATTCTTATGGTTATTCCCATACTTGGATATTTATCTCATCCCTTTGTTCTTTTGTTCCCCAGGGTACCCTTTGTAGATGTTTGATCACAATGAAAGTTAAGGTCACAATTTTAATATTAAATAAATAATTTTTTATTTAGTTTAATGTTTTCAGTTTTATGGACCTATTCTTCCAAGACACTAGAATTTATGATCCTTGGCTTGTACTCTGATGTATAATTATGATTAAAATCTGGTAATGTTATATGTAAAAGGATAGGGTCTCTATATTTTGTATCAGAGGATGTTCTATTTATTTTCAGATATTAGGATTAGATCACTTTAATAAGAACTTTAAGGATGATACTAAGTATAAGAAAACATCCAAAAAAATTGTTAAGTATAGAGTAAGAGGTTTATTAAGAAAATACATCCCTGTCTGGATAAACAATGGTAGAGGAGGCTCTAGAAAAGATGTATCTAGGAGTAAAACCCTAAAACACTACTTTGATCTAGACTTGAATAGGAACTGGTGCACAACAATGGACCTTGTTGCACTCTTGGTTTGACACTCCCAGGGGATATGCTTTGGTAAATTAATGAGCTTGCTACAAACCAATATTAAGGGAATAAAAAAATCTCATAGGAATATAAGTTAAGAAATAGATCAAGTATAACCAAGATTGAAACATAGATAATCACAAGTTAGGATATACTTCACCTTTATAAGTTTATCCTTTTATAGTCAAAGTTTCATTTTTATTCTTAATAGCTAAGTATTAAATCCCTATAATTATAAATTCTTTTTCTTAGTTAATGGAGGAAAATAGAAGAACATGTGACAACAATCCATATGATAGGGAATGTGGATATTTCCCTAATGATATGCTTGATATGATTGGAATGGGTTCTCAAAACTTTATGACAGTACTTTCTTAACTGTCTCAAGTTATAAATAATAACTTTAATCATGTTGAACACCCTCCTCCTCAAAGGAAATAGAAAATTTCCATTGAATCATTCATGTGACAAAGGCCTCCCATTTTTAGTATATCTTTTGAACCCCTCCTTGTGAAATAGTGTATTAACTCCATTCAAAAGATATTCTTTATCCTCTATTTCTCAGAAGAATAAAAAGTTGAGCTGGCGGTCTATCATTTTAATGGGGAAGATGATCAGTGGTGGAGACTGATCAAGAATATGAATCCCTATGAGAAAATTGATTCCATGGAATGGGAGGAATTCAAGAGAATGTTTTTGAATAAATATTTTCCCTGAACCCTCTATCTCAAGATATAAAGAGAGTTCCTCGGACTCAAGTAGAAGGAAGATGAGTCCATTGGGGTGTATGAAGCAAGCTTTATAAGGCTTGAAAGGTACACCTCTAGAATTGTCTTGAACACTAAAATCAAGGTGTGTCACTTATTTATCAGACTAAATATAAGTCTATGAAAAGCGTTGTCTATTCAAGACTTTCATAGTTATTATGAGATTTTTTTTATGCCCTCAAGGTTGAAATGGAGATCGGAGACTCTCAGTAGTATCTTGGGCCCGTGAAAAGAAGAGTAAAATATAATCTAATGTGGGTAGTCCCTAAAATAAATTCCATGATGAAAATAAGATCGATCATCCCATGTGTAAAATTTGTGGGAAGAAGAATCCTGGGAACTGTCTATAGAGAACCAGGAATTTCTTTAGATGTGGAAAGTTGGGACATCTGGCTAAAAAATGTCAATGGGATATGAAGAATCCTGCTAATGTGGAAGAATAAAGGAAGTTTTATATCAACACTCAGCCTATATCGTAGTGTTACAACTTCAAGTAGAATGGGCATTATGCAAACGATTTCTCTAAGATGAGGTTTTTTCGAAGGCAATCAATAATAACCTTCAAGGAAACAATGAAGGGATTACATTATCACTATTGTTTAGGTGGAGCCGGACAATTATTTGGTGATAGGTATGCTCTTTATTCATTGAATAATATAGAACTTACTATTTTATTCTAGTTCTACGTATTTATTCATATCTTGCAAGTTTAGTATAACTATTCAAAAACCACCTAGAAATTTGGAGGATATGTTATCTATGAGAATATAGAATGGGAAAATTATTGTATCAAAGGTTTATAACACATCCATGATAAATTTTTGTGAACTAAACCTCTTATAAAATCATTTCATACTTCCTTTAGTGGATTTCAATGTTATCTTGGGCATGGATTGGCAATATTTATACAAACCCAACATCAACGGTCGAGAAATGGAGATCACCCTTCACATCCCAAAGCATCCTTTAATTCTATACAAGTTTAAGTAGAAAGTTGTGTCTTATTTAGAATCATTATATCAAGTGTGGATATTAATTCGTTATGAAAAATTATTTCTATCTCAATTGATTGAGACAAAGTAGAGAATCTCGCTCTAAGATATGCCCATCGTAAGGGATTACACTGATGTATTTCTCAAAGAGTTGTTTGGTCTTCCTCCTGACTGAGAGGTTGAGTTCTCAATTGAACTTATTCTTGGATCTCTACCTATATCAAAGTCACCTTATAGATTATCCACTATATACCTTGAAGAGATGAATAAGTGGTTACAAGATAATCTAGAGAAGGGTTTTATATGCCCAAGTGCTTCACCATGGGGAGCGCCAGTTTTCTTCGTCAAGAAGAAGGATGGTTTAATGCACCTCTACATTGATTACTATGAGCTTAATAAAATCATGATAAATAAAAAGTATCCCCTACCTAAGATAGATGAATTTTTTTATCAGCTTCATGGGGTCAGTTATTTCTGTAAGCTAGACCTTCAGTCAGGATATCACCAATTAGAGGTGAGGAAGGAAGATATTCCCAAGACTGCCTTTCTAAAGAGGTATGAACACTATGAATTCGTAATGATTCCCTTTATACCTACTAATTATCCAACAATTTTCATGTATTTAATGAATAGAGTCTTTAGAAATTACCTCGATAAATTTTTGATAGACTTTATTGATGATATTCTGATATACTCCAAGAGAAAGGAGGAACATGAGGAGCATTTTAATACTGTGATAAAGACTTTGAGAAGGGATAAGTTATATGAAATTTATAGTAAATGCGAGTTCTGGATAGAGGAAGTATCATTATTGGGGCATGTTATCACCAGAAAAGGGATATCTGTAGACCCTTCCAAGACAAAGGTAGTTGAAGAGTGGCCTAGGCCAATATATGTAATGGAGATCCATATCTTCATAGGTTTATCTAGGTATTATTGATGATTTTTGAATAACTTTTCACTATTTTCAACCCCAATGACCAAGATAACATGGAAGGGATTAAAGTTTTTCTGGACTCAGGAATGCAAATATTATTTTAAGGAGTTGAAAAAGAGGCTAATCACTGCCCCATTACTCACACTCCCAACAAGTGGAGAACTATTAGTGGTGTACAGTGATTCTTCAAAGAAGGGATTATATTGTGTGATTATGAAAAATGATAAAGTGATAGCACACAACTCAAGGAAGCTGAAAATCCAAGAGAAAAACTATCTTACGTATGATCTGGAGTCAGTAGTTGTGATCTTTGCATTAAAAATCTGGCGGTATTATCTCTATGGGGTGAACTGTGAGATATATACTGATCAAAAGAGTCTAAAATATATATTCACACAAAAAGAGATTAATATGAACCAGAGAATATGGATATATTTCATCAAGGATTATGACTCCTTGATCCACTACCATCCTGGTAAGGAAAACAAGGCGGCATATGCTCTAAGTAGAAAGGATCCTACATCTTTATCAATGATGGGAATTAAATAGGATAAAATATTCTTATATTTTCATAGGATATACATGGGAATCATTAAGGTAGGAACATCATAAATCCTTTCTAAAATTATTTCTCAACCATCCCTCATGAAGAATATAAATGATTCTCAAATAAAATATATGGAAATTTTGAAAAGGGTAGAAGTTTTTAAAAATGGGAAATCCTCTGAGTTCATGATTAAAGTAAAAGGATTTGTAAGATTTGGGTCATTATTATATGTACTATATAATCTAGAGATAAATAAGGATATTTTAAATGACTCGCATAGTTCAACCTTATCTATCCACCCAGGGAGCACAAAGATGTATCAAGATCTTTGAGAGAACTTTTGGTGAGATAATATGAAGAAGAAGGTTGTTGAGTATACATCAAAGTGCCTGGTATGTCAACAAGTGAAGTCCGAAAGATAGAAGTCTAAGGGGATGATGCAACCACTGTTGATACCAACAAGGAAGTAGGAGAACATCACTATGAACTTTATCACTGGACTTACAAGGACATCCTGAGGAAACAATGCTATATGGGTCATTTTGGATAGTCTTATAAATACAGCTCACTTTATCGTGATTTTAGAGGAATTATCATTGGATAAACTTGCATGTATATATATAAAATATTTGGTAAGGCCACATGGAGTAACACTATCTATTATATGCGATTGTTATTCAAGATTTACCTTGAAGTTATGGAAAAGTATCCAACATGCTCTAAGCGCTGAACTGAACTTCAGTACGACATATCATCCTCAAACTGATAGACAATCTAAGAAAAATATTTAGACACTAGAAGATATGTTTAGAGTTTGTTATATGGGCTTCAAAGGAGGATGAGACCAACATCTTCCACTGGTCGAATTCTCTTACAACAATAATTTTCACTCAAGCATCTGAATGGCACCATACAAATCCCTCAATAGGAAATGGTGTAGAACACCGATGTGTTGGGATGAAGTTGTTGAGCGTAAGCTTTTAGGACCTAAAATGGTTAAAGAAATGGTGGAGAAGGTGAAAACCATTCATTACCATATCTATGCATCCCAAATTCGACATAAGAGTTATGTAGACAATTGTCGACGAGACCTTGAGTTCAAAGTTAGAGACATGGTATTTCTCCACATATCTCCATGGAATAAAGTCATGAAATTTGAGAAGAAAGGAAATTTAAGTCCCAGGTACATTGGCCCCTTTGAGATCCTTGATCATGTCGGATCTGTTGCCTATAAACTATAACTTCCACATACCATGTCCAAAGTACACGATGTATTCCATGTATACCTCTTAAGTAAGTACATAACATATCCTTCAAATGTACTCTCTTCATAGGTGGTACAATTGGAGAATGATCTTTCTTACGAGGAGCAGCCAGTGATGATCTTGGATCATAGAGATAAAGTTATATGTAACAAAACAACTCACTAGCTCAAAGTATTATGGTAGAACCATAAGTTCGAAGAGGCAACATGGGAACTAGAGCAGACAATGAAGGAAAAGTACCTACACCTATTTATGGCTTAGAAAGTAAAACAAGATTTGGAGGGAAAAATTTCATAAGGGAGAATAATGCAACGACCCAAGGTTTTATCAACGGAAATTCCATTCTTATAATAATTTCATATAATCACATGAAATAATAATACAATGAACTAATAAGTACTATGTGACCTTTAAACATAATATTGTCACTTCTATGTCTTGAATTTCGAAAATATGACATATACGGTTGTGTTCAAGGTGATTTTTGGGGTCTGATGGAACAAACTTAATTATTGGTGAATAGTAACCCACCCATATGAATAGTAATATGAACCTTATGAATATTTAATCTTCCAAAATAATCTTAACCTCACCCATGAATGTATAAATAAAATTAAGGCATCTTATAAGTGGTAATATGATCATAGTAAAAGTATTGCTATTTTTGTAACTCATAAATAATTAATTATAATTAATTAATTAATTTAAATGAGAATATATTTTCCTAAAATGTGTTATAAATTAAAATATTTATTTCTTCTGGTTTTAAGAAAATTTTATAAGACCTTATATAATTTTTAAAAACATTATAAGATCAGTTATAGTTTTAAAATCTGTATTTTTTCAAGTAAATTATTATTTTAATTAAAAATTAAATTAATCATATTTATAAAATTATTTTTGAAAAATGGATTTAATTTTTTTATTCTACATAATGAAAAATGATTATGGTAAATTTTTGTGATTTTTCTAAAATACTTGAATTTTTATGAATAGTAAAATATGATAATTCACAATAAATGCTAAAACCATAATTTCTGTATCATGATTGAGTAATGGATGATGTAAACATAATTTGGTTTTAACTCACATGCACATATTACTATTTTTTTCATGTAATCATTACTATTTACGGTCTTGAGGAAAATTAATGAACTAAGAAATTAAATATTATGAAAACCCTCCTCCCCTCAACTATAAAAACCACCAACACTCCACTAATTTCATCACTCCTCTCAAGCCATGTGCCTTGAAAAAATTCTAACCAAATATCTCCCCAAGATCCTCCCCCACATCCAACATCCCTTAGTCTCTACAAAATACCAAATCCTCTCCCCTTAAGAGGCTCTCAAGGAAAATTGATTCAAGACTTAAATTCCTCTTTTCAATTCTTTTACTTTCTTTTCAAGTTCATTAGTTTTCTTTTCTATCCGTACCACTACTCATCCAAATTTTATGATAACTCCAATACCATACATGTACTGTAATTTTTTTATTATAATGTCATAATTTATTATCATATCTCTTATACTCTTATTTTATACTAGTAGTAAGGACACCATCCAAGATGTGTTAATTTACCATATTCAAGGGTGATGGGTTTTCAATTTCTTTTATCATGTTCAGTTCTGGTCATGAAACCATTTTTGTTATGGTTGAATCAGATTATTATGGAATATATCCTATGTAATGTTCTATAATATACTTGAACATATTATATTAAATTTTAATGAAAAATGAGTTCGTAGTGATCAAAAACTTCTAATAAACCCAAAAAATTATCACTAAAGTTTTATATAATTATTAAAATTCACTCCAATTAACCAAATTAAATTTATAACCATATAACCTTATGTATGTTAAATAATAAAATATAACTAAAATTTTGGAAAACCATCCCCATTTTACATGATTTTCCATTCATGAAAATAATTCAACTGATCGTAAAAACCAAGAAAACAAACATACCCAAACAATGAAAGTGAACCACTTAACCCATCAGAAAGGTCATGAATGAAATTAAAAACGTTATAATAAATCCTTTAAATATATAATAGGTTCTGTAATTATTAATTAATGAGCCTAATTTTATTATTCATGTCATTAATAACAAGTGGAGAACACCATCAGACTTAAGGTAAGGAATCCTCTCTATTTCACTTTTATTCAAGAATTTCTTGTATGTTACGCCATTTTATGTGTAATCCCTAATGATTGGGTATTATTTATCACCTCCCACATACTTCAATCATGATGTATAAGTGAATAGAAACCCCCTTTATCATACTATGCCGATAATCTGTAAGGGATTCTACCCGAACCTCCTTTGTTCCTTCGGGTTTTATTATCATTCTTTTAACATAATGAAGTTATCTTATCTTTTTATGTTTATCTTATAAATGATTTTTACATGTAAAAAATTCATCTATAAAGACCCTTTTATCATTCTCTTTTTAGGATATACATTTTTTAAGTGATTCTAACCTCAATACTTCCTGATAAGCAAACCTATTTTGAGGTAACTTCCTGAATTCTTACCTGATTTCAAGTGCCCTCTATCTTCAATTTTAAGCCACAATTTTATTTATAAAATAAGTATTTTTTATTATGAAAAACTTATTGGTTCACTTCTATTTTTATATAAAGTATTATTCCCTTTTCTATTTTAAATGCTCTATAGTATTTTCCTTTAAACCATGAAAAAATGTTTTAATGATAAAATTTATTAAATAATTTTATTAAATTTTTTCACTTCTATTTGACATCACTTACCATGATATATGCCTATTTTACCTTATTAATTTCCATTTATGTTCTAATTCCTTTCTTTCATGGACACTTTTATGAAACTCCAATTCATTGTGCTCTATGACATGATTATGATACCCATTTCTTTCCATGGGTGCCCTTATGTTTATGATTGTTTATGTAAGATTATATATGTGAAAAGAATATTTATGAACATGTTAGTATGGGTGAGCCCACATAGTGCTCCAATTAATTGGGTAAAATTCAGTCTCATGAGATGTTATGTGCGACAGTCTTGGCGGTTATCCTTGCCTTGTGCTACCATGTGCGATAGTCTTGGTGGTTAGCCTTGGCTTGTGCTACCATGTGTGACGGTCATAGTAGTTAGACTTTAATCATGCTAAATTCATGTTTAATGTTGTTTCCAAATTACTATGACTCCATTTTTTTATGATTACATGTTTATATTTTATGACTCCATATGTTACATGCATTTTTATATCATCATGTCATGCCTTCTATCCTATGTGTTAATGCTTTGTTCTTATGGTTATTCCCTTACTGGGATATGTAGCTCATCCCTTTGTTCTTATGTTCCCCAGGGTACCCTATTCATATGTTTGATAATAATGGAAGTTAGTAGCTAAATTTTAATATTAAATAAAGAAATGTTTTATTTAGTTCCATGTTTTCAGTTTTATGTACCTAGTCTTCCAAGACGCTAGACTTTATGATCCTTGGCTTGTAATCTGATGTATAATTATGCTTAAAATCATTTAATCTTATATGTAAAAGTCTAGGGTCACTATAAATATTATTCATATGTAGTTTTATTCATATACATATTGATTTTCTATATATATAGTGGAAAAATAATTAATAGGATATCCATATAAAAGGATTCATATGTATGATATTAAAATGGTATATATGATTCTTGATTTATATGTATGGTCTAAAATTTAAATTTAACATATATAGGACTTAATTGGATTGAATATGTCCTTTATTTAGTAAAAATACATATATATCTTCATATGACCATAAATTTCATCATGAGTGTAAATTTTAGCTTTATGAGATATCAAATTGATGTTTTTGAAGAAATATGCATGAGTTATTGGGTATACATAAAATTAAAAATTAGAAATCCATATAAAGTCATTTCAAACATTAAACATGCTCTAAAAGTTAGTTTTTATGCTAATTGGGTGGTGATCAGGGATTCCATTGAGGAATAATGATGCTAATGAAAAATATAGAATTTTTATGTGATGGTGAAAATGAAAATTTATTAACGATAGGGGAACTCCTAGATCATAAGTTCACTATTAAATGTATGAGTTTTTAATATTTGGTGTAGGTATTGACTATAGATAAACCCAAGGTAGTGATCTCATCTCATGAGTTCTAATAAAATTATCACTCAACTACTAGGGACGTAGTTCTCCAAGTATCCCAGAAATTTATTGATAGCATTCATCATATCATCCAACAACTCCATGTATTATAGTATTTTTGGGTGCATTTGTTCACCATAATGATATAGAGAGCAATGAAACATTTTTTGGATATTATGGTTCAAGATATGGGGGACATAAACCTAACATGGGATGAATTTTTAAAAAAAATATTAAATAATTATAAATCCTAGGAGATTAAGGATGCTAAAATCATAGGATTTTATAAATTTTAATTAGAACAACTCCTTTTTAATGAACTAAAATTATTGATTCATAGACCTTTTATGATTTATAATGACAATGGTAGGAAAAATCTATGAAGAATCAATATATTTGTATGTGTTTATAGCCACAAGTAAGTTATAAAGTGTTCATGTTAAATATATATTCCCTAAATCATATATATCATATTTGATGACACACACATATATATAAGTTATATTATAGGACTCATGCATGGATTTTTATATGTGATAGTATATTACCCATTGGTATTTCATATATTCAAAATAATCTATTTATGATGTTGTTACTATATAATTTGATGATGTGTTTAAGGAGTTTATAATAAGTTTTATTAATTTTGGAATCATTCAATGAATTAATAATGACATAAATGTTGTTTAAGTAATGTGTTATGAACTAGAGGAGACTCCTTAATTTAATGGAGTGATATATAAGTATATACAATCATTATACAAACATACATTTTGGTGTAGAATTTCATAGTTAAAATTTTCTCTTCTTTCTTCTTCCATTACCATAATGGGGTTCTATCATGCCTTGGATTCAAGAGAGGGACTATAATATTTTATTATGATTATTTAGTCAATCACATATATAGGAAAAAATCCTTCTTTGTTTCTAAGAGTTCTATATCAAACTCATTATGCAATAAAATGATAATGGTGAGGTATGTTATTCATTTAAATTTACAGTATATTTCATATCATCTTCTTTAAAATGATCTTATAAAAATGGTTTTATTTTTTCCTTTAATTGAGGATAGTTTAATTTATACAATAATAATTTGTGTTATTATAGTATTAAAATCACCAATGGTTATTGATGTTGAGTATTGTGATTTCTATAAATTGTATTTTATGAGATATTTATATATCCATGAAGTGGTGTGTGGTTTATTGGAGATTTAAATAAATATAAGAAATAGGAAAAATAATAAACCACATTGTGGTATATATTAACCATGATATAACATATGTATTTAGTAACAGATTTAGGTGTGTGGTAAAATGAACAAACCATGCCATTTTTATTGAAAGACATTTTTAATTAATGGAGTTTTATGAATAAGGTGAATTTATAAACCAATATGAAATAACTTGATGAGGCATTACACACCATGTTATTGGTTATTTTAGTAATAGATAATAAAAAAATCCCAATATGAAATGGGTTGTGAGGAAGTACAATTTCATGGTTTAGGGTGTAATTAAGATGGAAGAGAAAAAGTCTCCATTTTTTAAATAAGGACTATATGATAAACATATTTTAGAAAAGAATATATTTATGATGATATATAGTATGAAGAAAGTGTTTTTGTAATTTTTTATAGTATTTCATTGGATTAAATAATTTAGTTATTGCAATAATGAAAACATAGAATTATGAATATAACCATCCTTGTTTTAGGCATATCTATTGATGGATGAAGATATATAAATGACCAAATTTTTTTAGGAGTACATGATGTTGATTTATTTTTTATATTAAATTTTAATTGAAAAAATTAAATATCACATGGAAACACTCAACACATCATAGTTTGACTAATGAAAAATAAAAATATATTTTATATATCCTATGTTTTATGGAAATGTCAAGGAAGATATTGTTAATTGTATTCATATTAAATGAATGTAATTTTTAATTCTCCCAACTCTAGTTATCAAAATATGGTGGTATCTTTTTATATTAATAACATATTACATAATAATTTACAAAGAATCCAAAGGTTACTACCCTTATGAGGATAGATTATAGAAATAAATATTATACTAGTGTTTACAAAAAATAAAGAATATTTATTTAAAATAAAAAAATACTTCATTCTATCCATAGTCTTATACCTATTACTCATCATGATAACCTGGTAAAATCATGAAATATTAGATAAGATTAAAACCAAATTACTAATAAGGGGTAACGTATCAAATAAAATACTTATATTAAAACATTATCATGGCATGAAAGATATGGTAATAATAAACATAATTCTATATAAAAGGTAATATGAATCATAACATAATCAGGGATAATATAATGATAAAAACATAATGTTGAAGATTTACAATTATAGGCATTCATAAACATACAACCATGGAATTATGTCATGACAATATACATAAAGGTTAAAAATGATACCATTTCAAAGTGTTGATTTCAACCAATAAAACTCATTATCAACATGGTTAACAAAAAATAAATATTGTCAAACAATATTGAATCAAACCAAAAATATCATCATTTTAAATTTAACTTACTTTACTTTAAATTAATATTTATAATTAAAAATATGTGTATTCATACAATCCATAACTCATTATATTGATATTCATTATTTCAAATTTTTTATAATTAATTAAGTTAAATACAAATATTCAATGAATAAATTTATAAAACCCTAATTCATTAACAAAAAAAAATACTATAATGATTAATTCCATAATACCCTATTAAATATCACAAACAAAATACTCTAAATGAAGATTGAAATAAAATAGATGAATAGAAATAAAAATAATGAATAATAATGATTAATAATATAAAAAAACAAAAAAATAATCAATAACAAAAATATTATAAATAAACTTTAGTTCAATGAATTAGGAAGAATTGTGAACTAATGAGAGCTTAAAAACCATATGAAACCTATAAAAAATAAACCTCACACTTGATAATGATTAATTCCATAATCTACTTATTAATATCACCACAAAAAATCATTAGATTAAGGTATTGACTAAGATTAACTAAGATTTAAAAATCATAGAAGGACTAAATGATGATTTCATTAAATATATACATTTTTGAGTTTAATTTCATTTAATTGATAATTTAATTGATTAATTATTCTCATACTTTTATTTTTTTAATTCATATTTAGGTAATTAACATTTTATGATTTAATTTTTAATAATTAAGAAAAAGGAAATAATTTCATTTTTATAATGTATGTGTGTTGTGTATGCTAAAATAGAAAAAGAAATTGAAGGGACTTAGAAAAAATAGGCCAGTAAGGGCCATCCTCCATCTAATAAACCCATAGGTAGAGTTGTATCACATGTGTTAGAGTTGGATCATAGATTATAAATAGAATGTGTGGGAGAAAATTAGCACCAGTGCATGGGAGGATAGTTCATGCACCAGGAGGATAAGAGTTTAACCAGTACAGGCTAGCACACAGTGGTCATAGGTGTAACGACCCAATTCTTTATCAATAGAAATTACTTTATTATAATTATGTCATATAATCACATGATATCACAACACAATGAACTACTAAGTACTGTGTGACCTTTAAACATAATTTTGACACTTCTGTGATTTGAATTTCAAAAATATGACATACACAGTTGTGATCAGTAAGATTTTTGGAGTCTAATAAGAAAAAGTTAATTTTTGGTGAATAGTAACTGACCCATATGAATAGTAGTGTTACCCTTATGAATAGTAATATGACCCTTTTGAATAGTAAATCATCCAAAATAATAGTAACCTCGTCTACGAATGTATAAATAAAATTTAGGCATCTTACAAGTGATAATATAACCATATTAAAAGCATTTTAATTTTTGTAGGTCGGAAATAATTAATTACAATTAATTAATTAAAATAAAATGTATTTTCCTAAAAGATGTTCATAAATTAACAATTTTATTTCTTTTGGTTTTAATATAATTTTATAAGACCTTATGTAATTTTTGAAATCATTATAAAATTAGTTATAGTTTTAAAACCCTTATTTTCAAGTAAATTGTGATTTAATTAGAAATTAAATTAATCATTTTTATAAAATTATTTTTGAAAAATAGATCTCATTTTTGGACTCTACATGTTAAAAAAATGTTGATTTACCATATATATACATTATATGTTAAATACACTATTTATTGAGTAAAAGATGATATAATCACCTTTGGTTCAAACTCACATTCACATATTACTATTTTTTGTCATGGAATCATCACTATTTCTTGTATTATGGAAAAATAATAAACTAATGTTTAAAATATTAAGAAAACCCTCCAACCCTCCATTGTAAAAACTGCCTACACTCCCCTCTTCTCTTCACTCCTCTCAAGCCTTGTGCCTACTCTAAGTTCTGACCAAATATATTCCCAAGATCCTCCCCCATATCCAATAACCCTTAGTCTCTTCAAAATACCAAATCCTCTCCCCTTAATAGGACCTCAAGAAAGATTGATTCAAGAGGTAAATTCCTCTTTCTTTTACTTTCTTTTCAGGTTCATTTGTTTTCTTTTCTATCCTTACCTATACTCATCCAAATGTTATGAAAACTCCAATACATTATATGTACTATAATGTTTTTATGATAAAGGAATAAGTTATTATCATCTCTACTTTAATCTTATTTTATACTAGTAGTAAAGACACCATCTGAGATGTGTTTATTTACCACATTCTAGGATGATGGGTTTTCAATTTCTTTTATCATATTCAATTATGGTCATGAAACCATTTTTATGGTTGAACCAAAATATTAAAAATTTATTTTATCTTATGTATTGTTCTATAATCCTTTCTCACACATGATGTAAAATAATAATATGAAACAAGTTAATTGTGATCAAAATCACAAAATTAATCCAAACGTTTATCATTAATGTTTTATTATAAGAATTAAACTTCACTCCAAGTAACCAAATTAAATTTACAACAATGTATCCTTCTTGATTTTCAATAATAAAATATAACTCAAATTATGGAATAACATCACCATTTTATATAAAGGATAGTTCCCTTTTCTATTTTAAAGGATCTATAATATTTTCCATAAAACCACACCAAAATGTTTTAATGCTAAAATTTATTAAAAACTTTATTAAATGTTGTAAATTCTACTAGAAATAAATTACCATGATACATGCCTATTTTACCTTAGGAATTTCCATATATGATTTAGTTCCTTTATTTCGTGGATACTGTAATGATACGACCATTTGTTATGCTTTATGACATGATTGTGGTACCAAATTCTTTCCATGGGTAACCCTTATGTTTATGTAAGATTTATTATGTATAATTATGTATATGGAAAATATATTCATGAAAATTAATTAAAGGTACACCCAGATATTTCTCCAATTAATTGGGTGAATTTTAGTCTCATGAGATGTTATGTATGACGGTCTTGTTGGTTATCCAAGGCTTGTGCGACCATGTGTGATGGTCTTGGCGGTTATCCTTGGCTTATGCTGCCATGTGAAACAGTCTTGGTGGTTAGCCTTGAATCCTTATAAAGTCATGTTTTATGTTTCTTCTACATTACTATGACTCCATGTTTATATGATTCCATGTTTATATATTATGATTCCATATGTTACATTCCTTTTTATATCATCGTGTCATGACTTCTATCCCATGTGCTAATGCTTTGTTCATATGGTTATTCCCTTACTGAGCTATTTATCTCATCCCTTGGTTCATGTGTTCTCTAGGGTACCATATGTAGATTTTTGAGCACAATGGAAGTTAGGAGCTCAATTTGAAGATTAAATAAAGAAATGTTTTATTTAGTTCCATGTTTTTAGTTTTATGCACCTAGTATTCCAAGACACTAGACTTTATGATCCTTGGGTTGTACTTTGATGTATAATTATGCATAAAATTATGTAATGTTATATGTAAAAGGATAGGGTTTCTATAGTTGGATTCCTTTGAATCTCATCCAGCTTAAATGATCAAATAATAGGGTGGAGTCTATTATTAATTGGATTCCCCAAGATTTTTTGATGTGGGGCTTGCATGCACCTAGGAAATATACATTTTTTTAATATTCCATTTCAATTTGGGTCACGTGTCTTCATCCTCACACTTCCCACCACTGTTGTGTCATAATCCACCATGGTCACCGATAGGAATCCTGGGAAACCAATGTAAATTTAATTAGGGCCACACAAAAACCATGGCTATGTGTCATAGTGACCCTTGGACCTTGAAATTATATGGGAGGTTACACCATAATCCATCCATCTCACTATAGTCCCTTGTATCTCAGAGGATGGTGGATAAAAGTCTACAACATCATGTTATTATTGTGCCATGGTTTTAAATTAACAATAATAAAACTTTAAGAATATATTTTGGAGATTTAGATTCCACTATATAGTGGAAGATAATGAGAAATGCATAAAGTATAGTATGTAGCATAGAATCCTTTTGGAATCATAGAGGAGAGATCAAATTTTTGATGGAAGTGTTGTACAATATTGTAGGAGTGACAATATGGTGTATTTGAGATGTGGAGATTCATGTTTCACTATAGTATTTTTTCTACATTGCATATTTTATATCTAAGTGGTTTTGGAAACCCTGATCATTTCTCTCTATGCATGTGAGAATCATTTTATTTCAGGGGAAATTTATGGAAACTCAAGAATTTGAGACTATGTCTAATATTGAGGGAGATAATATGGGTTCAAAATGATAAAGATAAGGATGGTGACTAAAAGTTAGGTGGGTGAAAATTTTATAGATTCAAGAAAGATATGATTATATATATAAAGATGATATATGCTTCCATGTAGATACATCCATTCATCCAGCCACTAATTCTCTCTCCTAAATAACATGGGGTTATATCTAAAAGTGAGATATGAGATAATTAATGTGTAGATTCTATTCCAAAATTTAAGAGATGTCCTAAGATATAAATAGATAATAAAATTGAAACCAAATATATGATGAGGTACCTCTTGGGATTATATAGTCTATAAATATGAATACATTTCTATTTCATATGGGAATCAACTTTGGAAGGTAGGACTACTGAAGGAGAATTTCTATTGCTGGATGAGTCATCACTAATACCTAGGCCAGGTTTTAATTTCATTTACCCTCTATGGAAATAATTAGAGGGTAGAATTTATGTTTTGTGTTTTATAATGTAATGGGATTGGTTTAATAATTGTATCATTGTTTTATGGTTTGTGTAAAGGGAATCTTACGTTTATTCAAATTTATGATCTCTCTTTCTTTCTTTTGAGCATGATCAATTCCTTAGTTTGGGAGGGTGTGTTCTAGTGTAGGTTCTAAAGTAAGACTTTCACCAAAAATAATGGGTCTTACATTTCTTTATGTTTAAACATGGTTATGGGTATCTATCTAATTGATTAAACCAAGTAACTTAGAGGAGAAAGGGGCATAATTGGTTTAGACTGTGGGTTCTCTCAGAGGAGTCTCACTTTGATCTAATTCTGAAAACTCCACACATATCATCATCTAATTACAACATTATTACTCCATGAACATGAAATTTAAAACTCCCAATACATCTCATAAAATTCTATTTTCTCTTAGTTTATCCAATTTAGTTAGTTTTTAATCATATTCATTAATTTTTCTTAATAACTGAATTAAAATTTATACCTAGTTCTTGTGGCTTTGAATTTAGTCTCCCATTATCTATATTACATTTGTAGTAAGTTGATTGGCAGTTTAAGTACATAAAATTATAAACTAATTACCTAGTGTAATAAACAACACTTTGTGGGCTATCAAGTTTATGGAATCAATTTTGGGTAATAGGTTGGTAACTTTGATTTAGTGATTAGGACAAGTCTTTACCCTCTCTATATTTTTTTACTAATTTTATATGGGTTATTTGTTTTTAATTTTTGTTCTCATTTACATGCTTTGGTATTCTAATGGTTATGATGGAAAGGATACAAGTCATGATAAAGAAACATGATCACCTCTCCACCCAAGTTGAGGATCTAGAAAAATAAATTAAAATACTCAATGGGAAAATTTAAATCCATGGGTGAGATGGATTACTTCAAACATGGATCCCATAATCATACCCAAGCACAGTCAAGACACTCTTTTATGGGTTGGAATTCATTATCAATGATTATTTTTAGAACCAATAAATTTTAGCAGAAAAATTCAAAGAAATCAAGGATGGATTTCACATTCTATGATAAATATAAGAACAAAATGAAAGCATTAAATATCCTGAAGCTAACTATGTGGTAACTTTACTTACTAATTTCAAAGATGAAACTGATTTTGAATTATCAAGTGAGGGAACATCCACCACACAAGATGTAGATATAGAGAAAGAGGAATAACCCTATGAAAAATTAGAATAAAAAGAGGATGAGTAAGTGATGAAGGTTGCTAAACTTTAAGATAACATGATCAATCATTTGGGAGAATATTTTGGAAACCTATAGGGTATAAGACATGAAGAGTTTGTTGAACCAAAAATTGAAGAAAATTTAATAGTATATCCTAAATAAGAAGAAGAAGTGGGGTAGCAGTTTTGGATAGAATTTGGTTTGTTTCTCATATGCTCAAAATTTTCGGTGTTTTGGATACCTTATCTAAGTGATGAAGAAAAATAAGAGGATGTGATGGATGAAATTTAAAAAATGTTTGAAGAATTCCATATATAGCTTTAGTAAGTTAATGTTAAAGAGGAGTGTTACAAATTTTGGATCACCCATGATCTTCTAATCCAATATTTAGGGTAGTTTATTACTTTGTGCTCTTTAAAATTTGAGAATAATATGAGCATGATGAATAGAAAGATAAAACGTACCCTGAAAAAACAAAAAATCCATAACTGGGTAAATTTGGGTTGGTTATCTCTATATTCTACTCTTATCATGTGACCCAATGAGGTAAGTTCAATCTTAATGACCATTTCTAAAGAAATTTTGGGAGGAAACCCATATTTTTTATAATTTCAGTCTTTAGGATTTAATGTCACTTCAATTCTATTTAGGAACTAGTTTAGGAGTAAAATCCCTTATATTTTTGAACATTTCTAAAAATGGGATTGAACTTTCACTAATTGAATTTGATTTTTAGACCCATGATGATTCAAGTCACAAGGACCAAAGGTATAAATAAAGGGAAAAAATAAGATATTAATGTAAAAAGGGAGTAAAATTCATATTTCTTCGTTCATTTATACTCACCTATTTCAAAAATATGTTTTAATATTAAATGAAATGAAATACATACCCATGGTTATATTAATATTATTGATTTGATCCCTGATGTTTATAATTTTTAGGAACCCCAACATGCCATGTTTTAATTTTCAATTTTATAGAATTGAATAAGTAAGATGGGGGATCAAATTATTATAGTTAAACATAGGAATTTGGATTCAATGAATCGTGATTTTTCTTTTTAGTCACATGTATATTAAATTTTACCTTTAATTATTCATTATTTGAATTTTATAAGTTCATGTGGATTAGTTTTTTATTATTATTCATGCCAAAATTGATTTTTTGATATCATATGTTCTCATTATTAAAATGTTTCTAGACCTAATATTTCATATTCTATCTTGAGTAAACTTTTTTGAGAGAACTTGGGACATGTTACATACTATGACTTGTATTTTATATTTTCAAATCTATGATTTTACAAATTCAATTATAAAATGATTTAGGTGTTTTTCATTTATCCATTACCATGGATACATTCCTTAACCTTGATCCTAATTTTTACCTTTATAATCTATGTAGGGATTATTTAAAGAATGAGCCACATTACAAGCCAATTTTACCCATTCTTACCCATAATCTAGTATTTTTCATGACTATCAGAGTTAAATTTTGGGGTAGAGGGACTTTATTGTAAAAGGGTAGAAGTTTTTAAAAATGGGAAATCCTCTGAGTTCATGATTGATGTGGAAGGAGTTGTAAGATTTGGGTCATGATTATATGTACTATCTAATCCAGAGATAAATAAGGATATTTTAAATGACTCACATAGTTCAACCTTATCTATCCACCCAGGGAGCACAAAGATGTATCAATATCTTTGAGAGAACTTTTGGTGGGATAATATGAAGAAGAAGGTTGTTGAGTATACATCAAAGTGCCTAGTATGTCAACAAGTGAAGGCCGAAAGATAGAAGTCTAAGGGTATGATGCAACCACTACTGATACCAACAAGGAAGTGGGAGAACATCACCATGGACTTTATCACTAGACTTACAAGGACATACTAAGGAAACAATGCTATATGGGTCATTTTGGATAGTCTTATAAATACAGATCACTTTATTGTGATTTAAGAGGACTTCTCATTGGATAAAATTTCATGTATATATATAAAATATTTGGTAAGGCCTCATGGAGTAACACTATCTATTATATGCGATAGATATTCAAGATTTAACTTGAAGTTATGGAAAAGTATCCAACATGCTCTAAGTGCTGAACTGAACTTCAGTACGACATATTATCCTCAAACTGATACACAATCTAAGAAAAATATTTATACACTAGAAGATATGTTGAGAGTATGTTATATGGGATTCAAAGGAGGATGAGACCAACATATTCCACTGGTCGAATTATCTTACAACAATAATTTCCACTCAAGCATCCGAATGGCATCATAAAAATCCCTCAATAAAAAACGGTGCAGAACACTGATGTGTTGGGATGAAGTTGTTGAGCGTAAGCTGTTAGGACCTGAAATGCTTGAAGAAATGGTTGAGAAGGTGAAAACAATTCATTACCATATCTAGGCATCCCAAATTCTACAGAAGAGTTATGTAGACAATTGTCGACGAGGCCTTGAGTTCAAAGTTAGAGACATGGTATTTCTCCGTATATCTCCATGGAATAAAGTCATGAAATTTGAGAAGAAAGGAAATTTAAGTCTCAGGTACATTGGCCCCTTTGAGATCCTTGATCATGCCGGAGTTTTTTCTTATAAACTATCACTTCCACCTACCATGGCCAAAGTACACGATGTATTCCATGTTTACCTTTTAAGTAAGTACATAACATATCCTTCACATGTACTCTCTTCATAGGTGGTACAGTTGGAGAATGATCTTTCTTACGAGGAGCGGCCAGTGATGATCTTTGATCATAGAGATAAAGTTATATGTAACAAAACAACTCACTAGCTCAAAGTATTATGGTAGAACCATAAGTTAGAAGAGTCAACATGGGAACTAGATCAGACAATGAAGGAAAAGTACCTACACCTATTTATGGCTTAGAAAGTAAAACAAGATTTTGAGGGAAAATTTTTATAAGGGAGAATAATGCAACGACCCAATGTTTTATCAATGGAAATTCCATTCTTATAATAATTTCATATAATCACATGAAATAAAAATACAATGAACTAATAAGTAATATGTGACCTTTAAACATAATATTTTCACTTTTATGTCTTGAATTTCGAAAATATGGCATACATGGTTGTGTTCAGGGTGATTTTTGGGGTCTGATGGAACAAACTTAATTATTGATGAATAGTAACCCACCCATATGAATAGTAATATGAACCTTATGAATATTTAATCTTCCAAAATAATCTTAACCTCACCCATGAATTTATAAATAAAATTTAGGCATCTTATAAGTGGTAATATGATCATAGTAAAAGTATTGCTATTTTTGTAACTCATAAGAAATTAATTATAATTAATTAATTTAAATGAGAATATATTTTCCTAAAATGTGTTATAAATTAAAATATTTATTTCTTCGGGTTTTAAGATAATTTTATAAGACCTTATATAATTTTTAAAAGCATTATAAGATCAGTTATAGTTTTAAAATCTGTATTTTTTCAAGTAAATTATTATTTTAATTAAAAATTAAATTAATCATATTTATAAAATTATTTTTGAAAAATGGATTTAATTTTTTGATTCTACACAATGAAAAATTATTATGGTAAATTTTTGTGATTTTTCTAAAATACTTGAATTTTTATGAATAGTAAAATATGATAATTCACAATAAATGCTAAAACCTGAATTTCTGTATCATGATTGAGTAATAGATGATGTAAACAGACTTTGGTTCTAACTCACATGCACATATTACTGTTTTTTTTTCATGTAATCATTACTATTTATGGTCTTGAGGAAAATTAATGAACTAAGAAATTAAATATTATGAAAACCCTCCTCCCCTCAACTATAAAAACCACCAAAACTCCACTAATTTCCTCACTTCTCTCAAGCCGTGTGCCTTGAAAAAATTCTAACCAAATATCTCCCCAATCTCCTCCCCCGCATCCAACATCCCATAGTCTCTACAAAATACCAAATCCTCTCCCCTTAAGAGGCTCTCAAGGAAAATTGATTCAAGACATAAATTCCTCTTTTCAATTCTTTTACTTTCTTTTAAAGTTCATTTGTTTTCTTTTCTATCCTTACCACTACTCATCCAAATTTTATGATAACTCCAATACAATACATGTACTGTAATTTTTTTATGATAATGTCATAATTTATTATCATATCTCTTATACTCTTATTTTATACTAGTAGTAAGGACACCATCCAAGATGTGTTAATTTACCATATTCAAGGATGATGGGTTTTCAATTTCTTTTATCATGTTTAATTCTGGTCATGAAACCATTTTTAGTTATGGTTGAATCAGATTATTATGGAATATATCCTATGTAATGTTATATAATATACTTGAACACATTATATTAAATTATAATGAAAAATGAGTTCGTAGTGATCAAAAACTTCTAAGAAACCCAAAAAATTATCACTAAAGTTTTATATAATTATTAAACTTCAATCCAAGTAGACAAATTAAATTTATAACCATATAACCTTATGTGTGTTAAATAATAAATATAACTAAAATTCTGGAAAACCATCCCCATTTTACATGATTTTCCATTCATGAAAATAATTCAACTGATCGTAAAAACCAAGAAAACAAACATACCCGAACAATGAAAGTGAACCACTTAACCCATCAGAAAGGTTGTTAATGAAATTAAAAAGGTTATAATAAATATTTTAAATATATAATAGGTTCTGTAATTATTAATTAATGTGCCTAATTTTGTTATTCATGTCCTTAATAACAAGTGGAGAACACCATCAGACTTAAGGTAAAAAATCCGCTCTATTTCACTTTTATTCAAGAATTTCTTGTATGTTACGCCCTTTTATTTGTAATCCCTAATGATGGGGTATTATTTATCACCTCCCACATACTTCAATCATGATGTATAAGTGAATAGAAACCCCCTTTATCATACCATGCCGATAATTTGTAAGGGATTCTACCCGAACCTCCTTTGTTCCTTCGGGTTTTATTATCATTCTTTTAACATAATTAAGTTATCTTATCTTTTTATTTTCATCTTATAAATGCTCTTTACATGTAAAAAATTCATCTATAAAGACCCTTTTATCATTCTCTTTTGAGGATATACATTTTTTAAGTGATTCTCTCCTCAATACTTCCTGATAAGCAAACCTATTTTGAGGGAACTTCCTGAATTCTTACCTGATTTCAAGTGACCTATATCTTCAATTTTAAGCCACCATTTTATTTATAAAATATGTATTTTTTATTATGAAAAAATTATTGGTTCACTTTTGTTTTTATATAAAGTATTATTCCCTTTTCTATTTTAAAGTCTCTATAGTATTTTCCTTAAAACCACGCAAAAATGTTTTAATGCTAAAATTTCTTAAATAATTTTATTAAATTTTTTCACTTCTATTTGACATCACTTACCATGATATATGCCTATTTTACCTTATTAATTTCCATTTATGTTCTAATTCCTTTCTTTCATGGACACTTTTATGATACTCCAATTCATTGTGCTCTATGACATGATTATGATACCCATTTCTTTCCATGGGTGCCCTTATGTTTATGATTGTTTATGTAAGATTATATATGTGAAAAGAATATTTATGAACATGTTAGGATGGGTTATCCCAAATAGTGCTCCAATTAATTGGGTAAAATTCAGTCTCATGAGATTTTATGTGCGACAGTCTTGGCGGTTATCCTTGCCTTGTGCTACCATGTGCGATAGTCTTGGTGGTTAGCCTTGGCTTGTGCTACCATGTGTAATGGTTATAGCGGTTAGACTTGAATCATGCTAAATTAATTTTTAATGTTGTTTCCAAATTACTATGAATCCATTTTTATATGATTACATGTTTATATTTTATGACTCCATATGTTACATGCCTTTTTATATCATCGTGTCATGCCTTCTATCCTATGTGTTAATACTTTGTTCTTATGGTTATTCCCTTACTGGGCTATTTAGCTCATCCCTTTGTTCTTATGTTCCCCAGGGTACCCTATTCATATGTTTGAGAATAATGTAAGTTAGTAGCTAAATATTAATATTAAATAAATAAATGTTTTATTTAGTTCCATGTTTTCATTTTTATGTACCTAGTCTTCCAAGACGCTAGACTTTATGATCCTTGGCTTGTAATATGATGTATAATTATTCTTAAAATCATGTAATGTTATATGTAAAAGTCTAGGGTCACTATAAATATTATTCATATGTAGTTTTATTCATATACATATTGATGTTCTATACATATAGTGGAAAACTAATTAATAAGATATCCATATAAAAGGATTCATATGTATGATATTAAAATGGTATATATGATTCTTGATTTATATGTATGGAATGAAATTTATATTTAACATATATAGGACTTAATTGGATTGAATGTGTCCTTTATTTTTTAAAAATACATATATAGCTTTATATGACCATAAATTTCATCATGAGTGTAAATTTTAGCTTTATGAGATATCAAATTGATGTTTTTGAAGAAATGTGCATGATTTATTGGGTATACATAAAATTAAAAATTAAAAATCCATATAAAGTCATTTCAAACATTAAACATGCTCTAAAAGTTAGTTTTTATACTAATTGGGTGGTGATCAGGGATTCCATTGAGGAATAATGATGCTAATGAAAAATATAGAATTTTTATGTGATGGTGAAAATGAAAATTTATTAACGATAGGGGAACTACTGGATCATAGGTTCACTGTTAAATGTATGAGTTTTTAATATTTTGTGTAGGTAATGACTATAGATAAACCCAAGTTAGTGATCTCATCTCATGAGTTTTAATAAAATTATCACTGAACTACTATGGATATAGTTCTCCAAGTATCCCAGAAATTTATTGATATCATTCATCATATCATCCAACTACTCCATGTATTATAGTATTTTTGGGTGTATTTGTTCACCATAATGATATAGAGATCAATGAAACATTTTTTGGATATTATGGTTCAAGATATGGGGGACATAAACCTAACATGGGATGAATTTTTAAAAAAAATATTAAATAATTATAAATCCTAGGAGATTAAGGATGCTAAAATCATAGGATTTTATAAATTTTAAGTAGAACAACTCCTTTTTGATGAACTAAAATTATTGATTCATAGACCTTTTATGATTTATAATGACAATGGTAGGAAAAATCTATGAATAATCAATATATTTGGATGTGTTTATAGCCACAAGTAAGTTATAAAGTGTTCATGTTAAATATATATTCCCTAAATCATATATATCATATTTTATGACACACACATATATATAAGTTATATTATAGGACTCATGCATGTAATTTTTATATATGATAGTATATTACCCATTGGTATTTCATATATTCAAAATAATCTATTTATGATGTGGTTACTATATAATTTGATGATGTGTTTAAGGAGTTTATAATAAGTTTTATTAATTTTGGAATCATTCAATGAATTAACAATGACATAAATGTTTTTTAAGTAATGTGTTATGAACTAGAGGAGACTTCTTAATTTAATTAAGGAGTGATATATAAGTAGATACAATCATCATACAAACATACATTTTGGTGTAGAATTTCATAGTTAAAATTTTCTCTTCTTTCTTCTTCCATTACCATAATGGGGTTCTATCATTCCTTGGATTCAAGAGAGGGACTATAATATTTTATTATGATTATTTAGTCAATCACATATATAGGAAAAAATACTTCTTTGTTTCTAATAGTTCTATATCAAACTCATTATGAAATAAAATGATAATGGTGAGGTATGTTATTCTTTTAAATTTACAGTATATTTCATATCATCTTCTTTAAAATGGTCTTATAAAAATGGTTTTATTTTTTCCTTTAATTGAGTATAGTTTAATTTATACAATAATAATTTGTGCTATTATAGTATTAAAATCACCAATGGTTATTGATGTTGAGTATTGTGATTTCTATAAATTGTATTTTATGAGATATTTATATATCCATGAAGTGGGGTGTGGTTTATTGGAGATTTAAATAAATATAAGAAATAGGAAATGTAATAAAACACATTTTGGTATATATTAACCATTCTATAACATATGTATTTAGTAATAGATTTAGGTGTGTGGTAAAATGAACAAACCATACCATTTTTATTGAAAGACATTTTTAATTAAGGGAGTTTTATGAATAAGGTGAATTTGTAAACCAATATGTAATAACTTGATGAGGCATTATAGACCATGTTATTGGTCATTTTAGTAATAGATAATAAAACAATCCCAATATGAAATGGGGTGTGAAGAAATATAATTTCATGGTTTAGGGTGTAATTAAGATAGAAGAGAAAAAGTCTCCATTTTTTAAATAAAGACTATAAAATAATCAAATTTTGGAAAAGAATATATTTATGATGATATATAGTATGAAGAAAGTGTTTTTGAAATTTTTTATATGATTTTATTGGATTAAATAATTTAGTTATTGTAATAATGAAAACATAGAATTATGAATATAACCATCCTTGTTTTAGGCATATCTATTGATGGATGAAGATATATAAATGACCAAATTTTTTTAGGAGTACATGATGTTGATTTATTTTTTATATTAAATTTTAATTGAAAAAATTAAATATCACATGGAAACACTCAACACATCATAGTTTGTCTAATGAAAAATAAAAATATATTTTATATATCCTATGTTTTAGGGAAATTTCAAGGAAGATATTGTTAGTTGTATTCATATTAAATGAATGTAATTTTTAATGCTCCCAACTCTAGTTGTCAAAATATTGTGGTATATTTTTATATTAATAACATATTACATAATAATTTACAAAGAATCCAAAGGTTATTACCCTTATGAGGATAGATTATAGAAATAAATATTATACCAGTGTTTACAAAAAACAAAGAATATTTATTTAAAATAAAAAAATACTTCATTCTATCTATAGTCTTGTACCTATTACTCATCATGATAACCTGGTAAAATCATAAAATATTTGATAAGGTTAAAACCAAATTTCTAATAAGGGGTAACGTATCAAATAAAATAATTATATTAATACATTATCATGGCATGAAAGATATGGTAATAATAAACATAATTCTATATAAAAGGTAATATGAATCATAACATAATCATGGATAATATAATGATAAAAAACATAATGTTGAAGATTTAAAATTATAGGCATTCATAAACATACAAACATGGAATTATGTCATGACAATATACATAAAGGTTAAAAATGATACCATTTCAAAGTGTTGATTTCAACCAATAAAACTCATTATCAACATGGTTAACAAAAAATAAATATTGTCAAACAATATTGAATCAAACCAAAAATATCATCATTTTAAATTTAACATACTTTACTTTAAATTAATATTTATAATTAAAAATATGTGTATTCATACAATCCATAACTCATTATATTGATATTCATTATTTCAAAATTTTTATAATTAATTAATTTAAATACAAATATTCAATGAATAAATTCATGAAACCCTAATTCATTAACAAAATAAAAAAATACTATAATGATTAATTCCATAATCCCCTATTAAATACCACCAACAAAATACTCTAAATGAAGATTGAAATAAAAATAGATGAATATAAATAAAAATCATGAACAATAATGATTAATAATATACACAAACAAAAAAATAATCAATAACAAAAATATTATAAATAAACTTTAGTTCAATGAATTAGGAAGAATAGTGAACTAATGAGATCTTAGAAACCATATGATACCTATAAAAAATAAACCTCACACTTTATAATGATTAATTCCATAATATACTTATTAATATCACCTCAAAAAATCATTAGATTAAGGTATTGACTAAGATTAACTGAGATTTAAAAATCATAGAAGGACTAAATTATGATTTCATTAAATATATACATTTTTTGAGTTTAATTTCATTTAATTGATAATATAATTGATTAATTATTCTCATAATTTTATTGCTTTAATTCATATTTAGGTAATTAACATTTTATGATTTAATGTTTAATAGTTAAGAAAAAGGAAATAATTTCATTTTTATAATGTATGTGTGTTGTGTAGGCTAAAATGGAAAAAGAAATTGAAGGGACTTAGAAAAAAATAGGCCAGTAAGGGCCATCCTCCATCTAATAATCCCATAGGTAGAGTTGGATCACATGTGTTAGAGGTGGATCATAGGTTATAAATAGAATTTGTGGGAGAAAATTAGCACCAGTGCATGGGAGGATAGTTCATGCACCAGGAGAATAAGAGTTTAACCAGTACAGGGTAGCACACAGCGGTCATAAGTGTAGCGACCCAATCTTTTATCAATAGAAAATACTTTATTATAATTATGTCATATAATCACATGATATCACGACACAATGAACTACTAAGTACTATGTGACCTTTAAACATAATTTTGACACTTATGTGATTTGTATTTAAAAAATATGACATGCACGGTTGTGATCAGTAATATGTTTGGAGTCCAATAAGACAAACTTAATTTTTGGTGAATAGTAACTGACCCATAGGAATAGTAGTGTTACCCTTATGAATAGTAATATGAATCTTTTGAATAGTAAATCATCCAAAAGAATAGTAACCTCGTCCGTGAATGTATAAATAAAATTTAGGCATCTTACAAGTGATAATATAACCATATTAAAATTATTGTAATTTTTGTAAGTATGAAATAATTAATTAAAATTAATTAATTAAAATAAAATGTATTTTCCTAAAAGATGTTCATAAATTAACAATTTTATTTCTTTTGGTTTTAATATAATTTTATAAGACCTTATGTAATTTTTGAAATCACTATAAAATTAGTTATAGTTTTAAAACCCTTATTTTCAAGTAAATTGTGATTTAATTAGAAATTAAATTAATCATATTTATAAAATTATTTTTGAAAAATAGATCTCATTTTTGGACTCTACATGTTAAAAAAATGTTGATTTACATATATATAAATTATATGTTAAATACACTATTTATTGAGTAAAAGATGATATAATCACCTTGGGTTCAAACTCACATTCACATATTACTATTTTTGGTCATGGAATCATCACTATTTCTTGTATTATGGAAAAATAAAAAACTAATGTTTAAAATATTAAGAAAACCCTCCTACCCTCCATTGTAAAAACTGCCTACACTCCCCTCTTCTCTTCACTCCTCTCAAGCCTTATGCCTACTCTAAGTTCTGACCAAATAAGACAACCCTGCTTTTTATTACAACTTAAACATGCTTTATTACATAAAACTTCACTTGATACAACAAAGAAGATCGAGAGGTTTAGTGTCTTTGGGGCTTAGGATCATTACATAAAAACTTTAAACATGAAATACAACATCCTTATTGAAAACTTCCTTTACATGACCACTACAATCCTTCGTACTTAGCATTGCATGGGATAACCTGAGGACATGCATAAGAAAAGGGTGAGCTATAAAGCCCAGTAAGGGAGTACACAATGAATAACATGAGGAGTACAATACATGTTAGGAAATAGGCATATCAATAGAGCATAAGAGAGACATGAACATAAAGTCATGATAAAGCATGATAATCATAACATGGAAATGTGGCAACAACACTTAACATTGAATTAGCATGAGCCAAGGCTCATTGCACATGGAGCATGAGTAAACCCTCATTGCACTTGAAGCACGAGTAAACCCTCGTTGCACTTGAATTAGCATGAGTCAACACTCATTGCACATGACGTATCATGATACTATACTTTACCCAATGCATTGGAGCGCTATCAGGGCGCACCCTTCTTAAACATTTCATTTCATGCATAAGTGTGCCACATGGATCATAAAACATGGATTCATAAAACATAATCATTTCTTCCACGATAAAGGAATGTGGAATTCATACATGAAACTTTACAATCAATACGTATATGTGCATAAAGGTGAATACCCTTGATGGAGAAATGGGCATGGTATTCACTACACAAAGACATTGGCTTAGAAAATTGGTGCGATTTCGGCAGCGTAACGGCGTAACATAAGAATTCATAAAAAAGGTTGATGAGAGAGAAAGGGGTTCCTCATAATATTTACATGAAATGGACAGTAAGGAGATCATATATATACATGTCCCAACAACAGAAATGGAATTTAGATTCATGATACAAAAGTATTGCTTGAATATAAAAGAAGAGAGAGAAGTTCCTTTCGGAATTTCGGCATAGTAACGGGTGTACATGGGAGGCATTTAATGAGAGAGAAAGGGTTCTCCCATCATTCAAACAATAAGAGGGCAGTATGGGGGAGGTGCGAAACCATACCCCAACATTCATAAATTAAATTAAAAGGGCAATACAACTTAAAGAAAATTGACAAAAAAAAAGAGAAAGGAAGAAAAACCCTTACTTGGAAGTGTGCTTCCAAAGGCTAGAGAGAGGCTTGTGAGAGGCTTCTTGGGAGCTTGGGGCACCTTGAGAGGATTCTAGAGAGAGTAGGGCAGAGGTTGGACGAACTTCAAGGGCTTTGAGTGAGGAGGAAGTGGGAGCTTGGGTGGGTTTATATAGGAAAGGTGAGAGAATTCTTTATTATTTAGGTTTGGGACCCCTTATATTAAAATAATCCAAACCACAAACCATCCCATGGTATTTGCCCATGGTTTCTGGAAAAGGAAAGAGGAAAACAATATTTTACAAGTCCAAGGTCCGAACTTATTAAAAAATTAGGGTTGCTTATGTGGAGGTGAGTCACACTCCCATGGAAATTAATTTAAAAAGGCAAAGTGTTGAATAAGTCTTGAGGGCTCCATTAATGCTTTGAAAAGTGAGTCAAACAAACCCAAAACCTCATTATTTTAATGATAAAACATATATTGGCCGAACATATGGATTATGGTATTTTATTACATCACCATTGGGTCATTATGATGTCATAAAACACATTATATATATAAATGGTATTTAATTTTTCCCCAAAAATTTGACTGTCTCAGAAAATTATGAAAAATTCACCGTTGGATAATTTCGACGTCCTGATTCCAAAAATAATATTTATTTTATCTAAATAATTTTCTAAATATGTGAATTTTCACTTTTAAAATAAAAACCGACATTTATAAAGAAATTCGCGGGTTTTGACAGAAATGGCTTTCAAACCTTAATAAACATTTTAATTGCATTCATAAAATTATAAGATCATTTATATTTAATGACAATTAATTTAATATTAATAATAATATTTTATTAAATTATTATTTAATTCAAAAATCCTCTAATTTAATAAAATATAATTCTTAATTAAATAATAACTAAAAACACCATTTGTACTTTAAAAACTAATTACAATGTATCAAAAATGACTAGAAATTATATTCATTATTATATATATAAAAAAAATGTACATGAACATGGTTCTACTTATTTGTTACATAACCCCTTAAAATAGCCGCATAAGACCTAAGGGTAAGGTGCGCGATGGTGACAGACTCTTGGGGCTGCTCGGATAACATCGCTCGAGTGGTAATCTCTATCAACTTCCATTTTTCCCGTAGACGATCACGTTCGAGCTTGACTTGATGAAGCTCAGCTTGGGCTTGGTCAAGGGCAAAGCCCAAAGACGCCACCTCTTTACCGAGCTCCGACAAATGGGCTTCGTAAGGGGCAATTCTACTGGATGAGGCCATCGCTTCCTTTGTCTGAGTAGAAAAATTGGTTCGTTAAAGCCTTATATTTAAACTACCCAGATGATCACTGTTCAACGGCTATAAAAGTAACGGTCACAAATCTTAACGTAAAACTTAAAGAAGTTGACATCTTATAAAAACATAAAGAAACATTTAACTGGATCAAGAGGGATTTTCCATTAATGAAAATTTGGGTCGTTACACCAAATATATTCCCAAGATCCTCCCCCAATCCAATATCCCTTAGTCTCTTCAAAATACCAAATCCTCTCCCGTTAATAGGACCTCAAGAAAGATTGATTCAAGAGGGAAATTCCTCTTTCTTTTACTTTCTTTTCAAGTTCATTTGTTTTCTTTTCTATCCATACCTATACTCATCCAAATGTTATGAAAACTCCAGTACATTATATGTACTATAATGTTTTTATGATAATGGAATAAGTTATTATCATCTCTCCTTTAATCTTATTTTATACTAGTAGTAAAGACACCATCTGATATGTGTTTATTTACCACATTCTAGGATGATGGGTTTTCAATTTCTTTTATCATATTCAATTCTGGTCATGAAACCATTTTTATGGTTGAACCAAAATATTAAAAATTTATTTTATCTTATGTATTGTTCTATAATCCTTTCTCACACATGGTGTAAAATAATAATATGAAACAAGTTAATTGTGAGAAAAATCACAAAATTAATCCAAACGTTTATCATTAATGTTTTATTATAAGGATTCAACTTCACTCCAAGTAACCAAATTAAATTTACAACAATATATCCTTCTTGATGTTAAATAATAAAATATAACTCAAATTCTGGAATACCATCAACATTTTATATAAAGGATAGTTCCCTTTTCTATTTTAAAGGATCTATAATATTTTCCATAAAACCGCACCAAAATTTTTTAATGCTAAAATTTATTAAAAACTTTATTAAATGTTGTAACTTCTACTAGAAATAAATTACCATGATACATGCCTATTTTACCTTAGGAATTTCCATGTATGATTTAGTTCCTTTATTTCGTGGATACTATAATGATACGACCATTTGTTATGCTTTATGACATGATTGTGGTACCAAATTATTTCCATGGGTAACCCTTATGTTTATGTAATATTTATTATGTATAATTATGTATATGGAAAATATATTCATGAAAATTAAATAAAGGTGCGGCTAGATATTTCTCCAATTAATTGGGTGAATTTTATTCTCATGGGATGTTATGTGTGACGGTCTTGTTGGTTATCCATGGCTTGTGCTACCATGTGTGATGGTCTTGGCGGTTATCCTTGGCTTATGCTGCCATGTGAAACAGTCTTGGTGGTTATCCTTGAATTTTTATAAAGTCATGTTTTATGTTTCTTCTACATTACTATGACTCCATGTTTATTTGATTCCATGTTTATATATTATGATTCCATATGTTACATGCCTTTTTATATCATCGTGTCATGACTTCTATCCCATGTGCTAATGCTTTGTTCATATGGTTATTCCCTTACTGAGCTATTTATCTCATCCCTTGGTTCATGTGTTCTCTAGGGTACCATATGTATATGTTTGAGCACAATGGAAGTTAGGAGCTCAATTTGAAGATTAAATAAAGAAATGTTTTATTTAGTTCCATGTTTTTAGTTTTATGCACCTAGTATTCCAAGACACTAGACTTTATGATCCTTGGGTTGTACTTTGATGTATAATTATGCATAAAATTATGTAATGCTATATGTAAAAGGATAGGGTTTCTATAATTGGATTCCTTTGAATCCCATCCAGCTTAAATGATCAAATAATGGGGTGGAGTCTATTATCAATTGGATTCCCCAAGATTTTTTGATGTTGGGATTGCATGCACCTAGGAAATATACATTTTTTTAATATTCCATTTCAATTTGGGTCACGTGTCTTCGTCCTCACACTTCCCACCACTTTTGTGTCATAATCCACCATGGTCACCGATAGGAATCTTGGGAAACCAATGTAAATTTAATGAGGGCCACACAAAAACCATGGCTATGTGTCATGGTGACCCTTGGACCTAGAAATGATATGGGATGTTACACCATAATCCATCCATCTCACTATAGTCCCTTGTATCTCAGAGGATGGTGGATAAAAGTCTGCAACATCATGTTGTTATTGTGCCATGGTTTTAAATTAACAATAATAAAACTTTAAGAATATATTTTTGAGATTTAGATTCCACTATATAGTGGAAGATAATGAGAAATGCATAAAGTATATTATGTAGCATAGAATCCTTTTGGAATCATAGAGGAGAGATCAAATTTTTGATGGAAGTGTTGTACAATATTGTAGGAGTGACACTATGGTGTATTGGATATGAGGAGATTCATGTTTCAGTACAGTATTTTTTCCACATTGCATATTTTATATCTATGTGGTCTTGGAAACCCTGATAATTTCTCTCTATGCATGTGCGAATCATCTTATTTCAGGGGAAATTTATGGAAACTCAAGCATTTGAGACTATGTCTAATATTTAGGGAGATAATATGGGTTCAAAATGATAAAGATAAGGATGGTGGCTAAAAGTTAGGTGGGTGAAAATGTTATAGATTCAAGAAAGATATGATTATATATATAAATATGATATATGCTTCCATGTAGATACATCCATTCATCCAGCCACTAATTCTCTCTCCTAAATAACATGGGGATATATCTAAAAGTGAGATATGAGATAATTAATGTGTAGATTTTATTACAATATTTAAGAGATGTCCTAATATATAAATAGATAATAAAATTAAAACCAAATATATGATGAGGTACCTCTTGGGATTCTATAGTCTATAAATATGAATACATTTCTATTTCATATGGGAATCAACTTTGGAAGGTAGGACTACAGAAGGAGGGTTTCTATTGCTAGATGAGTCAGCACTACTACCTAGGCCAGGTTTTAATTTCATTTACCCTCTATGGAAATAATTAGAGGGTAAAATTTATGTTTTGTGTTTTATAATGTAATGGGATTGGTTTAATAATTTTATCATTATTTTATGGTTTGTGTAAAGGGAATCTTACGCTTATTCAAATTTATGATCTCTCTTTCTTTCTTTTGAGCATGATCAATTCCGTAGTTTGGGAGGGTGTGTTCAAGTGTAGGTTATAAAGTAAGACTTTCACAACAAATAATGGGTCTTACCTTTATTTATGTTTAAACATGGTTATGGGTATCTATCTAATTTATTAAAACAAGTAACTTAGTGGAGAAAGTGGAATAATTGGTTTAGATTGTTGGTTCTCTCAGAGGAGGCTCACTTTGATCAAATTCTGAAAACTCCACACTTATCATCATCTAATTACAACATTATTACTCCATGAACTTGAAATTTAAAACTCCAAATACATCTCATAAAATCCTATTTTCTCTTAGGTTATCCAATTTAGTTAGTTTTTAATCATATTCATTAATTTTTCTTAATAACTGAATTAAAATTTATACCTAGTTCTTGTGGCTTTGAATTTAGTCTCCCATTATCTATATTACATTTGTAGTAGGTTGATTGGAAGTTTAAGTACACAAAATTATAAACTAATTAACTAGTGTAATAAACAACACTTTGTGGTCTATCAAGTTTATGGAATCATTTTTGGGGAATAGGTCGGTAACTTTGATTTAGTGATTAGGACAAGTCTTTACCCTCTCTATAATTTTTTACTAATTTTATATGGGTTCTTTCTTTTTAATTTTTGTTCTCATTTCCATGATTTGGTATTCTAATGGTTATGATGGAAGGGATACAAGTCATGATAAAGAAACACGATCACCTCTCCACCCAAGTTGAGGATCTAGAAAAATAAATTAAAATACTCAATGGGAAAATTTAAATCCATGGGTGAGATGGATTACTTCAAACATGGATCCCATAATCATACCCAAGAATATTCAAGACACTATTTTATGGGTTGGAATTCATTATCAAGGAGTATTTTTAGAACCAATAAATTTTAGCAGAAAAAGTCAAAGAAATCAAGAATGGATTTCGCATTCTATGAGAAATAGAAGAACAAAATGAAAGCATTAAATATCCTGAAGCTAACTCTATGGTAACTTTACTTACTAATTTCAAAGATGAAATTGATTTTGAATTATCAAGTGAGGGAACATCCACCACACAAGATGAAGATATGGAGAAAGAGGAATAAACCTATGAAAAATTAGAATAAAAATAGGATGAGGAAGTGATGAAGGTTGCTAAACTTTAAGATAACATGATCAATCATTTGGGAGAATATTTTGGAATCCTATAGGGTATAAGACATGAAGATTTTGTTGAACCAAAAATTGAAGAAAATTTAATAGCATATCTTAAATAAGAAGAAGAAGTGGGGTATTAGTTTTGGATAGAATTTGGTTTGTTTCTCATATGCTCAAAATTTTATTTGTTTTGGATACCTTATCTAAGTGATGAAGAAAAATAAGAGGATGTGATGGATGAAATTTAAAAAAATGTTTAAAGAATTACATATATAAATTTAGTAAGTTAATGTGAAAGAGGAGTGTTGAAAATTTTGGATCACCCATGATCTTCTAATACAATATTTAGGGTAGTTTATTACTTTGTTCTCTTTACAATTTGAGAATAATATGAGCATGATGAATAGAAAGATAAAATGTACCCTGAAAAAAAAAATCCATAACTGGGTAAATTTGGGTTGGTTAACTCTATATCCTACTCTTATCATGTGACCCAATGAGGTAAGTTCAATCTTAATGACCATTTCTAAAGAAATTTTGGGAGGCAACCCATATTTTTTATAATTTCAGACTTTAGGATTTAATGTCACTTCAATTCTATTTAAGAACTTGTTTAGGGGTAAAATCCCTTATATTTTTGAACATTTCTAAAAATGTGATTGAACTTTCACTAATTGAATTTGATTTTTAGACCCATGATTATTCAAGGCACAAGGACCAAAGGCAGAAATAAAGGAAAAAAATAAGATATTAATGTAAAAAGGGAGTAAAATTCATATTTCTTCATTCATTTATACTCACCTATTTCAAAAATATGTTTTAATATTAAATGAAATGAAATACATACCCATGGTTATATTTATATTATTGATTTGATCCCTGATGCTTATAATTTTTAGGAACCCCAACATTCCATGTTTTAATTTTCAAGTTTATATAATTGAATAAGTAAGATGGGGGGTCAAATTATTATAGTTAAACATAGGAATTTGGATTCAATGAATAATGATTTTTCTTTTTAGTCACATGTATATTAAATTTTACCTTTAATTTTTCATTATTTGAATTTTATAAGTTTATGTGGATTAGTTTTTTATTATTATTCATGCCAAAATTGAGTTTTTGATATCATATGTTCTCATTATTAAAATGTTTCTAAACCTAATATTTCATATTCTATATTGAGTAAACTTTTTTGAGAGAACTTGGGACATGTTACATACTATGACTTGTATTTTATATTTTCAAATCTATGATTGTACAAATTCAATTATAAAATGATTTAGGTGTTTTTCATTTATCCATTACCATGGATACATTCCTTAACCTTGATCCTACTTTTTACCTTTATAATCTATGTAGGGATTATTTAAATAATGAGCCACATTACAAGACAATTTTACCCATTCTTACCCATAATCTAGTATTTTTCATGACTATCAGAGTTAAAGTTTGGGGTAGAGGGACTTAATTGTAAAATAAGATGTTATTTATTAAGATGAAAAAATGGTGTGCTTGTTTCATTTTATTATGAAAAGTATTCCTGATTATATTCCATTTTTGTTTTATTGTTTACCCTTATATGAAAAAAAATTAAAAAATAAAAAATGGGTTGAGTTTTGGAGGGCCAAAAATCACTATCACTTGATCAATGATTTTTATCATTTAAGGATGGGTAGTGTATGTGAGACTTTTCCTAAAACAACTTTTGAAAAAAAATAAAGAGTATTAATTCATTCATAATGCTATCATTGTTTGATAACCTTTGATTTGGGATTGGGGAAGTGGGTGTTGTAAACTTTTAGAGAGGATAATTTCATTGTACTTCACCTTTGATTATCATAAAATATGATTAAGTGATAAACCTATTTTTTGGGCCTAATTATCTTTTTGACATCAATTATCTACTGTCTATAAGCCTTGGGTTCAATTGATTTTAATTTAAAATTACTCATTATTTCTAGATAATTTTTTCTCTACAAAGTTAATAATATAGTTCATATTCATGTTCAAAATTATAGTATATGTACTCAAGGTATGATAAAAAAACTCTATTTAATTATTACCTTGAGCGATGAGAGAAGAAAAATCATGGTGATTTAGATCATAACATGGAATATTAAAGAATGATAAATTAATATTCTTGAATGGAATATAGTATAAGTTCCATAAATTTTATGGGGAAATATGGAATACATTGTTGATTAGTGAGGAGTTTGATAAATTTTTCATATATTACACTTGAAAGACCATTCTCCCTATTGATAATTTTTTGGTTTCATTGATTTTTAATTTTAAATATTGGTAGCTTGGGGGATTCTTTTTTTATTCTTAGTTGAGATATGTGCTTGAGGAAAATCATTGTTTAAGTGTTGATGATTTTATAATTTCATTAAATGCATAATTTTTTAATTTAATTTATATTAATTGATTATTTAATTGATTATTTTTTCCCATACTTCAATTATTTTAATACATATTTGGGTAATTAAAATTTTATTATTGAATTCATAAAAATGAAGGAAAATGAATTAATTTCATTTATATAATGGATTTGTGTAGTGTAGGCTTAAATGTAAAAGGAAAAGAAAAATTAAAGGACTTATAAAAAAATAGGCCAGTAAGGTCCATCCCTCATCCAATAGGAGAAATCCACCTGGCCATCCCATTAGGGGAATTTTTCTAAAAATCCCATAGATATACTCAGATAGCGTGTGGTAGAGGAGCATAGGTCATGCATAGAAAACATGTGATAAAAACAACACCTACATATGGGAGGAGAGATTGTGTGTTGGTAGGAGGATAGTTTTATTGGAGTGGGGAGGCACATAGAAGTGGTATGAGTACTCTAACTCACATCCATATTTGATTCATAGATGATGGGTAAGAGTATCTTATTAATAAAAGGTTTCCCCATAATTTTTCAAATATGGGACTCATATAAACTCAAGCACTATACATTTTAAAAAAAATTGCTTCATGTTGGGTCGTGTGACTTCATTATTAAACATTTAATCTATGTCGTAGCCATCACCAATACACCGAAATTCACCATGGATGTAGATGTTAATCTCAAGTAACCACATGAAATTCAAAGAGGGTAACATTTTAGACCTGGATATGCATCATGATGACCCTTAAAGCTCTAAATGGTGTTAGATACTGCACTTCCACCTACCAGGGCCAAAGTACACAATGTATCCCATGTATCCCCTTAAGTAAGTACATAACATACCCTTCACATGTACTATATTCATAGGTGGTACAGTTAGAGAATGGTCTTTCTTACGAGGAGCATCCAGTTAAGATCTTGGATCATAGAGATAAATTTATAAGTAATAAGACTACTCACCTGGTCAAAGTACTATGGTGTAACCATAAGTACGAAGAGGCAACATGGGATCTAGAGAAAGAAATGAAGGAAAAGTACCTACATCTATTTATGGATTAGAATGTAAAACAAAATTTTAAGGGAAAAATTTCATAAGGGGGGAATAATGGAACGACCCAATGTTTCATCAATGGAAATTCCATTCTTATAATGATTTCATATAATTATATGAAATCACAATACAATTAACTACTAAGTACTATTTGACCTTTAACCATATTATTGTCACTTCTATGTCTTGAATTTTGAAAATCTGACATATACGGGTGCATTCAGGGTGATTTTTGGGGTCTGATGGAACAAACTTAATTATTGGTGAATAGTAACCCACCCTTATGAATAGTAATATGACCCTTATTAATATTTAATCTTCCAAAATAATCATAACCTCACCCATGAATGTATAAATAAAATTTAGGCATCTTATAAGTGGTAATATGATCATAGTAAAAGTATTGATATTTTTGCAAGTCATAAATAATTAATTATAATTAATTAATTAATTTAAATGAAAATATATTTTCCTAAAATGTTTTCATATATTAAAATTTTTATTTATTTTGGTTTTAATATAATTTTATAAGACCTTATATAATTTTTAAAAACATTATAAAATCAGTTATAATTTTAAAATCTGTATTTTTTCAAGTAAATTATTATTTTAATTAAAAATTATATTAATCATATTTATAAAATTATTTTTGAAAAATGGATTTCATTTTTGGATTCTATACAATGAAAAATGGTTATGGTGAATTTTTGGGATTTTTCTGAAATACTTGAATTTTTATGAATAGTAAAATATGATAAGTCGCAATAAATGCTAAAACCTAAATTTCTACATCATGCTTGAGTAATGGATTATGTAAATGGACTTTGGTTCAAAATCACAAGACCATATTGATGTTTTTTTTCATGTATTCTTCACTATTTCTGGTCTCAAGGAAAATTACTGAACAATGAATTAAATATTATAAAAACCCTCATCCCCTCCACTATAAAAACCACCAACACTATCCTATTCTATTCACACCTCTAAAGCCATGTTCCTTGCCTAAATTCTGACCAAATATCTCCCCAATCTCCTCCCCCAAATACAACATCCCTTAGTCTCTTCAAAATACCAAATCCTCTCCCCTTAAGAGGCTCTCAAGGAAAATTGATTCAAGAGTTAAATTCCTCTTTTCAATTCTTTTACATTATTTTCAAGTTCATTTGTTTTCTTTTCTATCCTTACCTATACTGATACAAATTTTATGATAACTATATTACCTTAAATTTACGGTAATTTTTTTATGATAATGTAATAATTTATTATCATCTCTCCTCTACTCTTCTTTTATACTAGTATTAAGCCCACCATCCAAGATGTGTTAATTTACCACATTCAAGGATGATGGGTTTTCAATTTCTTTTATCATATTCAATTCTGGTCATGAAACCATTTTTGTTATGTTTGAACCAGATTATTATGTAATATATCTAATTTAAGGTTCTATAATATAGTTGTACACATTATATTAAATTATAATGAAAAATGAGTTCGTAGTGATCAAAAATGCTAATAAACCCAAAAGGTTATCACTAATGTTTTATATAATGATTCCACTTCACTCCAAGTAATCAAATTAAATTTATAACCATATAACCTTATGTATGTACAATAATAAAATATAACTACAATTTTGGAAATCCATCCCCATTTTACATTATTCTTCATTCATGAAAATAAGTCAACTGATCGTAAAAACAAAGAAAACAAACATACCCAAACAATGAAAGTGAACCACTTAACCCATCATAAAGGTCATGAATGAACTTAAAAATGTTATAATAATATTTTAAATATATAATAGGTTCTATAATTATTAATTAATTACCCTAATTTTATTATTCATGTCATTAATAACAAGTGGAGAACACCATCGGACTTAAGGTAAGGGATCCTCTCTATTTCACTTTTATTCAAGAATGTCCTTTATGTTATGCCCTTTTATGTGTAATACCTAATGATGGGGTATGATTTATCACCTCCCCCATACTTCAATCATGATGTATAAGGGATGATAAACCCCCTTTATCTCTCATTAATCTCTCTGAAGTACACCTGATACCATGATGATAATCCATAAGGGATTCTACCTGAACCTCCTTTGTTCCTTAGAGTTGCCTTATCTTTCTTTTAACAAAATGAAGTTATCTTATATTTTTATGTACATATTATAAATTCTTTTTCCTTGTAAAAAAATCATTTATAAATACCCTTTAATTATTCTCTTTTGTGGATATACATTTTTTTAAGTGATTCTCACCTCAATACTTCCTGATAAGCAAACTTATTTTGAGGGAACTTCCTGGATTATTACCTAATTTCTAGTGCACTATATCTTCTATTTTAAGTCCCCATTTTATTTATAAAATCTGTATTTTTTATTATGAAAAAATTCTTGGTTCACTTCTGGTTTTATATAAAGTATTGTTCCCTTTTTTATTTTAAAGGGTCTATAGTATTTTCCTTAAAACCACACAAAAATGTTTTAATGCTAAAATTTCTTAAATAATTTTCTTACATTTTTTCACTTATGTTTGAAATAAATTACCATGATATATTACTATTTTACCTTCTTAATATCCATGTATGTTCTAATTACTTTCCTTCATGGACACGTTTATGATACTCCCATTCATTGTGCTCTATGACATGATTATGATACCCATTTTTTTCAATGGGTGCCTTTATGTTTATGATTGTTTATGTATGATTCTATATGTGAAAAGAATATTTATGAACATGTTAATATGGGTGCACCCAGATAGTTCTCCAATTCATTGGGTAAAGTTGAGTCTCATGAGATGTTATGTGTGACAGTCTTGGCGGTTAGCCTTGCCTTGTGCTACCATGTGCGATGGTCTTGGTGGTCAGCCTTGGCTTGTGCTACCATGTGTAACGGTCATGGCAGTTAGACTTGAATCATGATAAAGTAATGTTTAATTTTGCTTCATCATTACTATAACTCCATGTTTATATGATTACATGTTTATATTTTATGATTCCATATGTTACATGCCTTTTATATCATCATGGCATGCCTTCTATCCCCTATGTTAATGCTTTGTTCTTATGGTTATTTCCTTATTGGACTATTTAGCTCATCCCTTTGTTTATGTGTTCCCTAGGGTACCCTATGAATATTTTTGAGAATAATGGAATTTAAGAGCTCAATTTTAAGATTAAATAAATAAATTTTTTATTTAGATCAATGTTTTCAGTTTTATGTGCCTAGTATTCCAAGACACTAGACTTTATGATCCTTGACTTGTACTCTGATGTATAATTATGCTTAAAATCATGTAATGTTATATGTAAAAGTCCAGGGTCACTATAAATATTTTTCATATTTAGTTTGATTCATATACATAGTGATTTTTTATACATATAGTGGGACAATAATTAATAGGATATCCATATAAAAGGATTCGTATGTATGATATTAAAATGGTATGTATGATTCTTGATTTATATGTATAGCTTGAAATTAAAATTGAACATACAGAGGACTTAATTGGCTTCAATATGTCCTTAATTCAGTAAAAATACATATATATCTTCATATGAACATAAATTTCATCATGAGTGTAAATTTTAGCTTTATGAGATATCAAATTGATGTTTTTGAAGAAATCTACATGATTTATTAGGTATACATAAAATTATTAATTAAAGATCAATATAAATTCATTTAAAACATTAAACATGCTCTAAAATTTAGTGTTTATGCTAATTGGGTGGTGATTAGGGATTCCATTGAGGAATAATGATTCTAATGAAAAATATAGAATTTTTATATGATGGTGAAAATGAAAATTTATTAACTATAGGGGAACTAGTGGATCGTAGGTTCCTTATTAAATTTATGAGTTTTTTAAGATTTTGTGTGGTTATTGACTATAAATAAACCCAAGTTAGTGATCTCATCTCATGAGTTCTTATAGAATTATCACTCAACTACAGGGGACATAGTTCCCCAAGCATCCCAGTAATTTATTGATAGCATCTATCATATCATCCAACTACTCCATGTGTTATAGTATTTTTGGGTGGATTTGTTCACCATCGTGATAGAGAGATAAATGACACATTTTTTGTATTTGATTGTTCAAGATATGAGGGACATTAATCTAATATGGGATGAATTTTAAAAAATATATTAAATAATTATAAATCCTAAGAGATTAAGGATGCTAAAATCATAGGATTTTATAAATTTGAAGTAGAAAAAATCCTTTTTGATGAACTAAAATTATTGATTCATAGACCTTTTATGATTTTTAATGAAAATAATAGAAAAAATCTATGAAGTATCAATAGATTTGTATGTGTTTATAGCCATATGTAAGTTATAAAGTGTTTGTGTCAAATATATATTCCCTAAATCATATATATCATATTTTATGACACACACATATATATAAGTTTAATTATAGGACTCGTGCATGGAATTTTGATATGTTATAGTATATTACCCATTGGTATTTCATATATTCAAAATAATCTATTAATTATGTAGTTACTATATCATTTTATGATGTGTTTAAGGAGTTTATAATATGTTTTATTAATTTTGGAATCATTCAATGAATTAATAATGACATAAATTTTTTCTAAGTAATGGGGTATGAACTAGAGGAGAATCATTAATTTAATAAAGGAGTGATATATAAGTAGATGAAATCATCATACAAACATACATTTTGTTGTAGAATTACATAGTTAAAATTTTAGCTTTTTTCTTCTTTCATTACCATATGGGGGTTCTACCATACCTTGGATTCAAGAGAGGGGATATAATATTTTATTATGATTCTTTCGTCAATAAAATATATAGGAAAAAATCCTTCTTTGTATCTAAGGGTTCAATATCAAACTCATTATGCAATAAAATTATAATGGTGAGGTATATTATTCATTAAAATTTACAGTATATTTCATATCATCTTCTTTAAAAAGATCTTATAAAAATGGTTTTATTTTTTCCTTTAATTGAGGATAGTTTAATTTATTCAATAATAATATGTGGAATTATAGTATTAAAATCACATATGGTTATTGATGTTGAGTATTGTGATTTCTATAAATTGTATTTTATGAGATATTTATATATCATTGAAGTGGTGTGTAGTTGATTGGAGCTTTAAATAAATATAAGAAATAGGAAAAATAATAAACCACATTGTGTTAAATACTAACCATGGTATAAAATATGTATTTAGTAATAGATTCAGGTGTTTGGTAAAATTAACAAACCATACCATTTTTATTAAAGGATATTTTTAATTAAGGGAGTTTTATGAAGAAGGTGAATTTGTAAACCAATATGAAATAACTTGATGAGGCATTACAGACCATGTTATTGGTCATTTCAGTAATAGATAATAAAACAATCCCAATATTAAATGGGGTGTGAAGAAGTATAATTTCATGGTTTAGGGTGTAATGGAGATGGAAGATAAAAAGTATCCATTTTTTAAATAAAAACTAAAAGAGAATCACATTTTAAAAAAGAATATATTTATTATGATATATAGTATGAATAAATTATTTATGTCATTTTGTATAGTATTTTATTAGGTTAAATAATTTAGTTATTAGAATAATGAGAACATATAATTATAAATTTATCCATCCCTATTTTAGGCATATCTACTGATGGATGAAGATATATAAATGACCAATGTTTTTTAAGAGTACATGATGTGGATTTATTTTTTATATTAAATTTTATTTGAAAAAATTAAATATGACATAAAAACACTCAACACTTCATAGTTTGGCTAACGAAAAATAAAAATAGATTTTATATATCCTACATTTTAGGGAAATGTCAAGGAAGATATTATTAGTTGTATTCATATTAAATAAATGTAAGTTTTAATGCTCCCAACTCTAGTTGTCAAAATATTGTGGTATCTTTTTACGTTAATAACATACTACATAATAATTTACAAATCTCCAAAGGTTAGTACCCTTATGAGGATAGATTATATAAATAAATATTAAACCGGTGTTTGCAAAGCATAAATAATATTTATTTAAAATAAAAAATACTTCATTCTATCCATAGTATCATACCTATTACTCATCTTGATAACCTGGTAAAATAATTAAATATAAGATATGGGTAAAAACAAATTCCCAATAAGGGGTAACATATCAAATAAAATATATATATTAATACATGATTGTGGCATGAAAAATATAGGAATAATAAACATAATTCTATAGAAAAGGTAATATGAATCATAACATAACCATGGATAATATAATGATAAATAACATAATTATGAATATTTAAAATTATAGGCATTCATAAACATACAACCATGGCCTTATGCCAGGACAATATACATAAAGGTTAAAAATGATACCATTTCAATGTGTTGATTTCAACCAAACAAACTCATTATCAACATGATTAAAAAAAGATAAATATGGTCAAACAATATTGAATCAAACCACAAATATCATCATTTTGAATTTAAATTACTTTATTTTAAATTAATATTTATAATTACAAATATGTGTATTCATACAATCCATAAATCATTATATTGATATTCATTATTCCAAATTTTTTATAATTCATTAATTTAAATACAAATGTTAAATGAATAAATTCATGAAACCCTAATTCATTAACAAAATAAAAAAAATACTACAATGATTAATTCTATAATCCACTATTAAATACCACAAAAAAAATACTCTAAATGAAGATTGAAACAAAAATAGATGAATATAAATTAAAATCATGAACAATAATGATTAATAATCAACACAAACAAAAAAATAATAAATAACAAAAATATTATAAATAAACCTTGGTTTAATGAATCAGGAATAATCATGAACTAATGAGATCTTAGAATTCATATGAAACCTAGAAAAAAAATAAACCTCATGCTCGATAATGATTAATTCCATAATCCACTTATTAATATCACCTTAAAAATCATTGGATTAAGTTATTGACTAAGATTAACTAAGATTTAAAAATCATAGAAGGATTACATGATGATTTCATTAAATGCATACATTTTTTTGAGTTTAATTTAATTTAATTGAGAATTTATTTGATTAATTATTATTATACTTTTATTGTTTTAATTCATATTTGGGTAATTAACATTTTATGATTTATTTTCTAATAATTAAGAAAATGGAAATAATTTCATTTTTATAATGTATGTGCGTTGTGTAGGATGAAATGGAAAAGGAAATTAAAGGGAGTTAGAAAAAAAAATAGGCCAGTAAGGTCCAGCCCTCAACCAATGGGAGCATTCCACCTAGCCACCCCATGAGGGGGATCCATCCAAGAATCCCATAGGTAGAGTTGGATAACATGTGGTAGAGGTGGATCATAAGTTATACATAGAATGTGTGGGAGAAAAGTTGCACCAGTGCATGTTCGGATAGTTCGTGCACCAGGAGGATAAGATTTTAACCAGTACAGGGCAGCACATAGTGGTCGTAGGGGTAACGACCCAATGTTTTATCAATAGAAATTCCTTTCTTATAATAATGTCATATAATCACATAAAATCACAAAAAAATTAACTACTAAGTACTATGTGACCTTTAAACATAATTTTGACACTTCTGTGATTTGAATTTTAAAAATATGACATACACAGTTACGATCAATAAGATGTTTGTAGTCTGATAAGAAAAACTTAATTTTTTGTGAATAGTAACTAACCCATATGAATATTAATGTTACCTTATGAATAGTAATATGGACCTTATGAATAGTAAATCATCCAAAAGAATAGTAACCTCACCCATGAATGTATAAATAAAATTTAGGCATCTTACAAGTGATAATATAACCATAATAAAAGTATTGTAATTTTTGTAAGTCTTAAATAATTAATTATAATTAATTAATTAATTAAAATAAAATGTATTTTCTTAAAAGATGTTCAAAAATTAAAAAATTTATTTCTTCCAGTTTTAATATAATTTTATAAGACCTTATGTAATTTTTTAAAGCATTATAAAATCAGTTATAGTTTTAAAACCCATATTTTTTCAGTAAATTTGGATTTTAATTTAAAATTGAAATAATCATATTTATAAAATTATTTTTGAAAATGGATCTCATTCTTGGATTCTACATGTCAAAAAATGGTAATTTACCATATATATACATTATATGTTAAATACACTATTTATTGAGTAATGGATAATATAAGCACCTTGGGTTCAAACTCACATTCACATATTACTATTTTTGGTAATGGGATCATCACTATTTATTGTCTTATAGAAAAATAATAAACTAATGATTAAAATATTAAAAAAAACATCCTCCCCTCCATTGTAAAAATCACCCACACTCCTCTCTTCTCTTCACTCCTCTCAAGCCTTGTTACTCAAATGGCCCGAAGGCCTTCTTTTTTTATTTTATTATTATGGATAATACCCTTTTTATAGGTTGAAGGGGAAACCATACATGACCTACAGTCCCAAGGCACAAGGCCTGACATGACCCACAATACATGACCCGAAGGCCTAGAGGCATACCATGCCCATTACATGATCCATAGGCCCAACCCACCAGAACTGCCCCTCCTCATCTTCTGCATCATTGATCACCTATCTCCCCACCTTGCATTTCTTATCAGCTATCATTTCCCCATACAAAGCTACAAAGTGCTTGGTCCCGATGGCAGTTTTCATACCCTCTCATTCTTCCAATCCGGTTATCTCTGCTTCAAGTGGTTGCTACTCTTGTTGCTCTCAAACTTTGTTACTTCCTTAAATTCTACCCAAATCTATTCCCAAGCTCCTCCCCCACATCCAATATCCCTTATTCTATTCAAAATACCAAATCCTCTCCCCTTAAGAGGCTCTCAAGGAATATTGATTCAAGTGGTAAATTCCTTTCTTTTACTTTCTTTTCAAGTTCATTTGTTTTCTTTTCTATCCTTGCCTATACTTATCCAAATATTATGAAAACTCAAGTACATTACATGTATTATAATGTTTTTATGATAATGGAATAATTTATTATCAACTCTCCTTTACTCTTATTTTATACTAGTATTAAAGACACCATCTGAGATATGTTTATTTACCACATTCAAGGACGATGGGCTTTCAATTTGTTTTACCATATTCAATTCTGGTCATGAAACCATTTTTATGGTTGAACCAAACAATTAAAAATTTATTTTATCTTATGTATTGTTCTATAATACTTTCACACACATGATGTAAAATAATAATATGAAATAAGTTAATTGTGAGAAAAATCACCAAATTAATCCAAGCATTTATCATTAATGTTTTATATAATGATTCAACTTCACTCCAAGTAACCAAATTAAATTTACAACCATGTATCCTTATTTATGTTCAATAATAAAATATAACTCCAATTTTGGAAAACTATCCTCATTTTACATGATTCTCCATTCATGAAAATAAGTAAACCGATCCTAAAAACCAAGAAAACAAACAGACCCGAATAATGAAATTGAACCACATAACCCATCAAAAAGGTCATTAATGAACTTAAAAAGGTTATAATAAATATTTTACATATAGAAAAGCTTATGAAATTATTAATTAATTAACTTAATTTTATTATTCAGGTTATTAATATCAAGTGGATAACACCATTGGACTTAAGGTAAGGGATCCTCTCTATTTCACTTTTATTCAAGAATGTCCTCTATGTTATGCCCTTTTATGCATAATCTCTAATGATGTGGTGTGATTTTTCACCTCCCCCACACTTCCCTCATTATTTATAAGTGATTAGAAACCCCTTTCTCTCTCATTAGTCCCTCTTAAGTTCACCTGATACCATGCCAATAATTCGTAAGGGATTCCACCCAAACCTCCTTTGTTCTTTCAGGTTGCCTTATCTTTCTTTTACCAAAATTAATTTATCTTATATTTTTATTTTCCTGTTATAAATTTTGTTTAAATGTACCAATTTCATTTATAAATACCATTTCATCATTATATTTTTGGGATATTCATGTTTTTAAGTGATTCATTTCTCAATACTTCTCGATAAGCAAACGTGTTTTGAGGGACTTCCCGAATTATCAGATAATATCTAGTGCACTCTATATTTTGTTTTAAGTCAGAACTATTTATAAAAAAACATAATTTTTTATTATGAAAACCTTCTTGGTTCACTTCTGGCATTATATAAAGGACGGTTCCCTTTTCTATTTTAAAGGATCTATAGTATTTTCCTTAAAACTGCACCAAAATGTTTTAATGCTAAAATTTCTTAAATACTTTTATTACATGTTTTCACTAATACGAGACATAAATTGCCATGATAAATTCCTATTTTACCTTATGAATATCTATTTATGATTTTGTTACTTTATATCATGGATGCTTTAATGATACGACCATTTGTTATGCTTTATGACATTATTGTGGTACCAAATTCTTTCCATGGGTAACCCTTATGTTTATGTAAGATTGATTATTTATAATTATTTATATGGAAAACATATTCATGAAAAGTTAATGTGGGTGCACCCAGATAGTTCTCCAATTCATTGGGTAAATTTTAGTCTCATGAGACGTTATGTGTGTCGGTCTTGGCGGTTGGCCTTGGCTTGTGCTACCATGTGTGATGGTCTTGGCGGTTAGCCTTGGCTTATACTACCATGTGAAATGGTATTGGAGGTTATACTTGAATCATTATAAAGTCATGTTTTATGTTTTTTCCAAATTACTATGACTCCATTTTTATATGATTCCATGTTTATATGTTATGATCCCATATGTTACATGCCTTTTTATATCATCATGTCATGCCTTCTATCCTATGTGCTAATGTTTTGTTCTTATGGTTATTCCCTTACTAGGATATTTAGCTCATACATTTGTTCATGTGTTCCCCAGGGTACCATATGCAGATGATTGAGCACAATTTAAATTAGGAGCTCAATTTGAAGATTAAATAAAGAAATGTTTTATTTAGTTCCATGTTTTCAGTTTTATGCATCTAGTCTTCTAAGATACTGGACTTTAGGATCCTTGGATTTTACTCTAATTTATAATTATGCTTAAAATCATGTAATGTTATATGTAAAAGTATATGTTTTCTATAGTTGTATTTGTTTTAATCCCATCCATCTTCAATGCTCAGATGATGGGGTGGAGTTTATTATTAAGTGGATCCCCCTAGATTTTTTAATGTGGGACTCGCATAAACCTAGGAAATATACATTTTTAAAATATTCTATTTCAATTTGGGTCATGTTTCTTCATCCTCACACTTATCACCACTATTGTGTCATAATCCACCATGGTCACCTATAGGAATCTTGGGAAACCAATGTAAATTCAATGAGTACCACACAAAAACCATGGTTATGCGTCATGGTGACCCTTGGAGCTAGAAATGATATGGGAGGTTACACCATAATCAATCAATGGCACTATAGTCCCTTGTATCTCAGAGGATGGTGGATGCAAGTTTGCAACATCATGTTGTTGTTATGCCATGGTTTTAAATGAAGAATAGTAAAACTTTAAGATTATATTTTGGAGATGGAGATTCCACTATATGGTGGAATTCAATGAGATATGCATAAAGTATAGTATGTGGAATAGAATCTTTTTAGCATCATAGAGGAGAGATAAAATTTTTGATGGAAGTGTTGTACAATATTATAGGAGTGACAACATGGTATATTGAAGATGAGGAGATTAATGTTGCACTACAGGATTTTTTCTACATTGTATATTTCATATCTATGCAATCTTGAAAAATCTCAATTATTTATCTTTATGCATGTATAGATCATCTGATTTCAAGGGAAATTTATGTAAAATCAAGCATTCGAGAATATGTCTGATATTGAGGGAGATAATATGGGTTCAAAATGATGAAGATAAGGTTGGTGGATAAGATTTATGTGAGAGAAAATTTTATAGATTCAATAAAGATATGATTATATATATAAAGATGATATATTCTTCCATGCAGATACATTTATTCATCCAGCCACAAATTCTTTCTCCTGGATAAAATGGGGTTATATCTAAAATTAATATATGAGAGAATTAATGTGTAGATTATATTCCAAAATTTAAGAGATTTCCTAATATATATATATATATATAATAAAATTGAAACCAAATATATGATCAGGTACTTCTTGATTTTCTATAGTCTATAAATATAAATGCATTGTTGTTTCATATGGGAATCAACTTCGGAAGGGAGGACTACTGAAGGAGGGTTTCAACTGCTGGATGAGTCAGCACTACTGCCTAGGCCAGGTTTTATTTTCATTTACCCTCCATGGAAATAATGAGAGGGTAGAATTTATGTTTTGTGTTTTATATTTTAAGGGGTTCGGTTTAATAAAATTAGCATTCTTTTATGGTTTGTTTAAAGGTAATCTTATGGTTATTCAAATTTATGATCTCTCTTTCTTTATTTTGAGCATGAACAATTTTTTAGTTTCGGAGGGTGTGTTCTAGTGTAGGTTCTAAAGTAAGACTTTCACCACACATAATGGTTCTTCTCTTTCTTTATGTTTAAATATAGTCATGGGTATTTATCTAATTTATTAAACCAAGTAACTGATATGAGAAAGGGGCATCATTGGTTTAGAGTGTGGGTTCTCTGAGAGGAGGATCACTTTGATCTAATTCGAAAAACTCTACACATATCATTATCTTTTTACAACATTATTAATCCATGAGCGTGAAATTTTAAATTCCCAATACATATCATATCATCCTATTTTCTCTTAGGTTATCCAAATTAGTTAGTTTTTAATCATATCCATTAATTGGTCTTAATGACTGAATTAAAATTTATACCTAGTTCTTATGGGTTTGACCTTGGTCTCCCATTATCAATATTACATTTGTATTAATTTGATTGACAGATTAAGTACATAAATTCTAAACTAATTACCTATTGGAATCAACAACACTTAGTGGACTATCAAGTTTATAGAATAACTTTTGGGGAATGGGTTGGTAACTTTAATTTAGTGATTAGGACAAGTCTTTACCCTCTCTATATTTTGTTTACTAATTTTAGATGGGTTATTTATTTTTAATTATTTTTATCTTTTACATGCTTGGGTATTCTACTAGTTATGATGGAAAGGATATAAGTCATAATAAAGAAACACGATCACCTCTCCACCCAAGTTGATGATCTAGAAAAATAAATTAAAATAATCAATGGGAAAATTTAAATCCAAGGGTGAGACAGATTACTTCAAACATGGATCCCACAACCATACCTAAGTAGAGTCGAGACACTATTTTATGGGTTGGATTCATTATCAAGGATGATTTTCAAAACCAATAAATTTTATCCCAAAAGGTTAAATAAATCAATGGGGGGTTTCATGTTCTATGAGAAATAAAAGAACAAAATGAAAGCATTAAATATCCTGAAGCTAAAACTGTGGTAACTTTACTTCCTAATTCCAAAGATGAAATTGATTTTGAATTATCAAGGGAGGGAACATCCAACACACAAGATGCGGATATGGAGAAAGAGGAATAACCCTCTGAAAATTTAGAATAAAAAGAGGATCGGGAAGTGATGAAGGTTTATAAACTTTAGGATAACATGATCAATCAATTGGGAGAATATTTTAGAAACCGAGAGGGTATAATACATAAAGATTCCGGTGAACCACAAATTTAATAATATTTAATATTATATCCTAAAGAATAAGAACAAGTGGGGTAGCAGTTTTGGATATAATTTGGTTGGTTTCTTATATGCTCAAAAAAATTTGTGTTTTGGATACCTTATCTAAGTGGTGAAGAAAAATAATAGGATGTGATGTATGAAATTTAAAAAATGGTTGAATAATTCCATATACATCCTTAGGAAGTTAATGAGAAAGAGGAGTGTTACAATGTTTAGATCACCCATGATATTCTAATCCAATATTTAGGGTAGTTTATTACTTTGTGATCTTTATAATTTGAGAAGAATATGAGCATGATGAAGAGAAAGATAAGAGCTACCCTGAACAAATAAAAAATCCAGAACTGGGTAAATTTGGGATGGTTAGATTTATATCCTACTCTTATCATGTGACCCAATGAGATAAGTTCAAGCTTAATGACCATAGCTAAATAAATTTTAGGAGGCAACCCATATTTTTTATAATTTTAGACTTTAGTATTTAATTTCAATTAAATTCTATTTAGAAACTGATTTAGGAGTAAAATCCCTTATATTTTTGAACATTCATGAAAAGGGGATTGAACTTTCACTAATTGAATTTGATTTTTATACCCATGATGATTCAATGCATGTGGACCAAAGGCGACAATAAAGGAAAACAAAATAAGATATTAATGTAAAAGGGGAGTAAAATTCATATTTCATCATTCATTTATACTCACCTATTTTAAAAATATTTTTTAATCTTAAATGAAATAAAATACATACACACGGTTATATTAATATTATTTTTTTATCCCTGATTCTTATAATTTTTAGGAAACCCAAGATTCCATGTTTTAATTTTCAAGTTTATAGAATTGAATAAGTAATATGGGGGATCAAATTATTATAGTTAATCATTGGAATTTGTATTCAATGAATCATGATTTTTCTTTTTAGTCACATTTATATTAAATATTCCCTTCCTTTTTTCATTATTTGAATTTTATAAGTTCATGTGGATTATTTTTTTATCATTATTCATGCCAATAGTGATTTTTTGATATCATATGTTCTCATTATTAAAATGTTTCTAGACCTATTATTTCATATTCTATCTTAAGTAAACTTTCTTTAGAGAACTTGGGACATGTTACATACTATGACTTCTTTTTTGTATTTTCAAATCTATGATTTTACAAATTCAATTCTAAAATGATTGATGTGTTTTTAATTTATCTATTATCATTGAGAAATTCCTTAACCTTGATCATACTTTTTACCTTTATAATATATGTAGGAATTATTTTATTAATGAGCCACATTACAAGCCAATTTTTACCCATTCTTACCCATAATCTAGTATTTTTCATGACTATCATAGTTAAAGTTTTGGGGAGAGAGACTTCATTGTAAAATGGGATGTTATTTATTGAGATGAAAAAATGGTGTTGTTGTTTCATTATGTTATGAAAAGTATTCATGATTATATTCTATTTTGTTTTATTGTTTACCCCTCTATGAAAAAAAATGAAAAATAAAAAATGGGTTGAGTTTTGGAGGGACAAAAATAACTATCACTTGATCAATGATTTTTATAATTTATGTTTGGGTTGTGTATGTGAGACTTGTCCTAAAACAACTTTTGAAAAAAAAAATAGGTTTAATTAATTTATAATTCTTTCATTGTTTCATGACCATTGATTTGGGATTGGGGAAGTGGGTGTTGTAAAATTTTGGAGAGGATAATTTCATTGGACTTCACCATTGATTATCATAAAATATGATTAGGTGATAAACCTATTTGTTGGACCTAATTATCTTTTTGACATCAATTACCTATTGTCTATATGCCTTGGGGTTAATTGATTTTAATTTAAAATTACTCATGATTTTTAAATAATTTTGTCTCTACAAAGTTAAGAATATAGTTCATCTTCATGTTCATAAGTATAGTACATGTATTCAAGGTATGATAACAACTCCATTTAATTATTACCTTGAGCAATGAGAGAAGAAAAATAATGCTGATTTAGATCATAACATGTAATATTTAAGAATGATAAATTAATATTATTGAATGTAATTTAGTATAAGTTCCATCATTTTTATGGGGAAAGATGGAATAAATTGTTGATTAGTGAAAATTTTGTTAAATTTTTCATATATTACACTTGAAAGATCATTCTCCCTATTGATAATTTTTTGGTTTCATTGAATTTTAATTTTAAATATTGGTAGCTTGGGGGATCTTTTTTAATTATTAGTTGAGATATATGATTTAGGAAAAGCATTGGTTAAGTGTTGAGGATTTTATAAGTTCATTAAATGCATACTTTTTTAGTTTAATTTAAATTAATTGATAATTTAATTGATTAATTTTTTCCATAATTTAATTATTTTAATTCATATCTGGGTAATTTAAATTTTATTATTGAATTCATAAAAATTAAGGAAAATGAATTAATTTCATTTATATAATGGATTTGTGCAGTGTAGGCTGAAATGGAAAAGGAAAAAGAAAATTAAAAAACTTCGAAAAAAATAGGCCAGTAAGGGCCATCCCTCATCCAATGAGAGAAATACACCTAGTCATCCCATTAGGAGAAGTTGTCTAATAATCCCATAGATATACTCAGATAGTGTTTGGTATAGGAGCATAGGTCATGCATAGAAAACATGTGAGAAAAACAACACCTACATATGGGAGGAGAGATTGTGCGATGGTAAGAGGATAGTTTTACTGGAGTGGGGAGGCACATAGAGGTGGTATGAGTCCTCTAATTCCCATCCATATTCTATGCATAGATGATGGGTAAGAGTCTCTTATTAATAAAAGGTTTCCCCCTAATTTTTCTGATGTGGGAATCATATAAACTCAATCACTATACATTTTTACAAATATACTTTTGTTTCAAGTTGGGTTGTGTGTCTTCACTCTCAAACATTTAATCTATGTAATAGCCATCACCGATGAACCGAAATCCACCATGTATGTAGATTTGAATCTCAATTAACCACTTTAAATTCAAAGAGGGTCACGTTTTATCCATGGATATGCATCATGATGACCCTTAAAGCTTGAAATGGTGTTGGATATTGCACTGTGATCTGGACATTGCACCATAGCTATAACCATGAGGATGATGGAGAATACAAATCCACACCATATCTGTAACATGGTCTTGGGTACCTTTTTAAACATGGTCTTAGATAAATTTGATACAATTATGACAAAACCATGCATATCATCATCTATTTACTTCTTTATTAATCTATGAACCTGAAATTGAAAATTCTTGATATATCTCATCTCATCCTAATTTATATTAGGTTAGAATAGTTAGTTATTTTTTAATATTAGTAGTTAACAAGTCATAATAATTGTATTGAAAGTTATCCCTAGTCATAGTGGGTTCAAACTTGGACTCTCATTATCTATACTACATTTTTAGTTAATTGATTGGTATTTTAAGTACATAAAATTATAAATAGATTAACTGGTGGAATTAATGACACCCAGCGGGCAATCACTATAATCAAATTTATTTTTCATTACTATAATAAAAATACTCTAAAAAAATCATGTTTTGATAAATAGGGAATAATAATTAAATAATAGGATCTCAGTTGTTGTATAATACCAAGAAAAAAATAAATCCCATGCCTAATTGTAGTGATGCTAGACCTGGAACTAAATGATTTGATGTTGAAAAAGATTCGAATGAATAAACAGTAGAACGGGGGGAGATTTTGTGTATTAGTCAAGGGAGAATCTAGGGAGTATATGGCTAGAGAGAAAAAGGAATAAGGGATCAGGGGAGGGGGCCATGTGTTGGGAATTCAAGGGGTATTATTCCAATGGTTTTAAAAAATCATTGGTATAGAGGATAGGTATACAAATGGTTTTTTAAAACCATTGATATAGTTGTTTATATCCTAACTATATGTGTAAATAATTTTTATAGAACACCCTATACCAATTTTTTATCTAAACCATTGGTATAAGGTCATGGGTATAGCCTTGATTTGTAGTAGTGACTTTTAGAACTGCTCTCTCATTAATAATCAATCACCATTTAGTCAACCAAAATGTGGTATCCCATGAACCTTTATATCATTTATAATAAATATGAATTCCCGCATTCAAAAATGTAATCATGGAGTGGCCTATTACCAAGCATAAATGTTACTCAAGCACCAAAGGGATCTTTCATGATCTCCATCAAACACATGTATCTATATACTTATTCCCACCACCTACATCAAATGAAAGCATGTATTTTCATATGTTTTATTTTTATAAGATATTAAGTAACCATTATACATATAGTATATTAATCTTATATATCCTCTCATATATCCTTGATTCTATAAGTGTAGTCTGACTAGGTCAATGAATTCCATTTTCCATTATGGATGATCACATCACTTTCCCCTCAATCGATATACAAGAACATCATATTTTTTAACTAGGTATGGTCACACACTTCCTCTATCTATCTCAATCAAGGTCCCATATTTTATACTCATCAAAAAAGAGTAAAAATACCATCTTTGTTAATCTATAACCTGTGAAATGATCAACAACAAACCCAACCACTCAAGTTATGTATCTCACCAAAATTTGATGGTGGGAACTCCAAATATGAAACATTAACCTATACTATACAAAATACATAGTGTATAACACTCCATATGGTGTATAATTAGTGGGTAATACAATAAAAAACATGGTTTGTTTCTCATGATCATATTCTATATCCTAATACAAGATTTATACTCATGATAACCTTAATATTTTTACAATCTATAATACTCTAGGAGGATTATCGGTTAGGGATAACTCAAATTCATACTTTTTGTGGTAAATTATCATTTCAATACACAATATATATATACACACACACATGCGGAAAATTTGAAAGAATGATAAAGTTGATATTTATTTTGTATAACCTGATACATTTTATATCCATAAAATTATTTAATAATACTTTAAAATTTGTACAAAATAATTTGTTTAATATGTCATATAAGATAATCCTTATGTTTGATTCACTTTTAGGGGTTTTTTTAAACTCATTACATCTCTATGAAATTCCTTTAACATATCTATGTGACCATATAATAAAATCCCCCCATAAAACTCTTTAGTGAGAAAAATCTATAAGGAAATCTAGTTAAAATAATTGTGAGACTTATGAATCATTTTATTAATGTTCAACTTCCTGAAAAAGAATTCAAACTCCTTAACTTTACAAAATAAAATGTTACAATGTTAATGATTTTTATTATTTATGTATAGTTATTTATAATTTTACTATTATCATTATTAGAACCCTTTTCCATTAAACTTTTTCCTTGAAAGTGATGTACACTTTTTAGTTTGACAGCTATAATCCTTTATTTATTAACTTTTAACTTGTCAAAGTCCAAATATAATCCCATTAGTATCTTAGACACTATATTCTTCTCATTATATCATGCTAATATACACAAGTGTTTTTGTGTTATAAAATAACTCTTATTTACATTAGTCAAAATATTTAAAAAAACAAACTATTGTTTCCATATCATATATGGAATTATATATATTTTGGATAATTTTATTTAAAGGGATATTATTCATTAAAATATTCCACTGGTGTTAGAGGGATTAAATCCTTCATATTTTAAAAAACATCTATAAAAACACTTTTATCCTAGATAAAACATTTTTCCCTTATCACCTTTTCCAACATGTTATAGAATCTGATGATTCATAAACCATTTGTATTGAATCCACAATATCAACACTTTGTTAATAAAAAAAATTATCTAATTATATAAGTTAAATGATATAATTATATACATCCTATATTTAGATCCATCTAAGCATGATATATTCATTTAGATTAAAATTCATGATTCAGCAACCCTTGTCTTCATCATTTGAATATAAACTACAAGTTTTATCAATTATTTACTTGATTTTAAACACCTATATATTTATAACACTTATAAAATAAAAAAATTTTATTAAGTACCCTTTAAAACTAATGGATTAATTTCTATAGCATTAATATCTAACATGAAAATTATATAGAGTTTCTTAAACTCCTTTTGGTATTTTAGATAATTCCGTCCTATAGAATCATTACTTTACTTTATGGAAACTTTTTTAGATTTTAATGTCCATAACTTGATTTTAAAAGAAACATTTTTGGAATCTCCAACTAAAATTTATTCTTATGGTTTTAAATTTTACCTCATGTACTATCGATACAACACTAGAACATATACATCACATGTATTTGGTATTTAAATCTCAACACTTTTTGAAATAGGGTAAATATTTCTTGAATAAATTAATATTGTTGGAAAATTTACAATAATTATAATATAATTAATTACTAAACCAAAAAAATACTTAATGAAAACTTTAGTGAATAAAACTATGCTTCTCATAAGCATCTATATTCACCTATTGAACAACTTCAATAGTTCATTTATTCAGGAAGGTGTTTTAAAAACACATAGATTCTTCTTATTTAATAATTATTTATAATTTTTGTGATAGTTTAATATTATTCCTATATTAATCTTCACTTCTCAAAGATTGATCTCAAAGTTATGTTGGACTATGATAATTTTATTTATCTACAAAAAACGTATTTTATCATATGAGTATCATGTTTTAAATCATTTAATAAGGAATTTTATTAAATTTTATCCCACTAAAATTATGGACCATCTTAAAATTATTATATCCATTAGTGGTCCAATATATATATATATATATATATATATATATATATTATTTATAAATTATTCCTATTTGATGTTCCTTTCACCAATTAGTTGTTTATATAGGTAATTATAACAATCATATCATATATAACTCTTGTATGGTTGAGCAGATAACTCTTTATCTAATCCATTATATGGATAAACTCAATGACATTACTCTAGTGACCTAACTCTTAGGTTTTTCTAGCTAAGTGTAACATAAAGAGAACTCTAAGAACATGGAAGCTGTAACACCCCAAGATTTCATAGTGTGTTATTTCTTCAAAATAATTCAATAACTTGCACTACACGCAACACTGAGTTCAATTGCACCATGACTTACCAAAAAAAAGCCATTAAAAGAGGTCATGAATAGTATTAACTAAATTTTAAACTTTATATAATCCTTATAATTTTAGAATCCATATTATGAGTTTCTTAGTCATAATGCAAGAACAGATTCATTTTCAGTATTGCACTTTTATCAACTTTTGATAGTGAAACCTTTTTAAATACAAAATTTTAAACTTTTTGACTAAATGGAGACATCAAAAAATTTAAAATGAAACATCCCAAGCTTCCACGGTACGCTTTCCTTTGAATAAAATAGTAGCGTGTGTTGTACGCAACTTCGAGTTCTAACACACCGTAACCAATCAAACTAGCTATTATGAATAGTAATACCTACTTTTTGAAGTTATATATATTTTATATTTTAAAATGGACTTCATTTTTGGATTCGGAATATCAAATTTAGCCTAAGGTGAAATTTTGGTACTTTTCGGATAACTTTCATATTTTGATGAATAGTGAAAATTACTAAATTTTAATTAAAAACAACTTTTTTAATCAAAATAATTAATAGTAATAAATTATGAATTTGAGTGGTTTTAAATTATATTTAGAATATATTTTTACTATTTAATATAATGTTGGTCATTGGACATAATTTTACAATTAAACCGAACATAAACAAGTGTCAATCTTTTGATAGTTATTATCTCTTAAAAACATGCTTTTTGTTTTGACAGCGGGAATTAATTTTAAATTAATTTCTGCCACTCTTGTGTTTTGAATTTAGGAAAATGGATTCCATATTTGGAATCAGGATTTTCAAATTGTGTAAATAGGTAACTTTTATTTTTAGACATTTTGAATAATTACTGCGGTAAATATTTTATTTACCATGGTTAAGGGTAAATCCGGTAAATAAGGGTTAAAAAATAATATTATAATAATACTAAATTACCCTAAAACGTGTCTTAACCCTATTGGTTGATACATGGTCGACCATGGGCATATTTGTGTCAATTTTGGGACCCCATGGATCCACTTGTAAGTGATAATGACACTTTATTTTAATTTAGTTAAAATGAATACAAAAATGACACAAGCATATATCTTTTAGAACAACAATTGTTACATAGGGTTATATATGTTGGATTTTAGATTATAAATATTCATTAGAAATATAAAAAGATTTCCTACATAATGATATTTTATTTATAATTTTTAGACATTATATAATTTATTTTATTTATGACACAATGATGATGCAGTAATTACTATAATAGTGAAAAATTAAAATAATTGATATTATAAATACCCAAATAAATATAATATGAAACTTTTAATGAATTAAAATAATTTTCTAGGATAATATGATATATTAGGATTGATTTAATTGACTTTGTTCGAAGTAATCAATCTGTTATGAGTTTCACAAAAATCAACTATTGAATAGTGTCAAAATTGACATAAAAGAGTTCTTAAAACAAATATTATATTATTAATTGATATTAAATTCCTAAAAATCTAAGGTTCGGCAAAGAGACTTATATAATGATAGGTTCATCATTAATGTACCACTTGGGGGTCTCTTGGATGTATATAGTGAGTTTATTAACCATATTATATAAAAATACAAAGAGACATTGTAAAAGTGAAACTAATTAACTTAGAGTTAATACTTAAAGATAAGGTTAATATAAGTACCCAAACCTGTCTAAATTCTATTGGTTGAGTGGTTTTCGACCTATCCCCACCTTAACCTTTGAATAATCAACTTTGGAGCCATTATAAACCAAATATGAATTTATTATAAATTAATATTTCTAGCTTTTCCAAAGGTGCCCCTCACCCCTCTTATAAAAGGGCACTCCTCCTTCTCATTTCTTCACACCATCAAAGCCTTTTGGTTCGGCCAAACTCTGCCCAAATACTCTTCCAACAGCCCTCACTACAACCTAGAGGCCTTATTTTGATCATAAAGCCAACCTAAGGATCCCTTTTGATCAAATCAAAAGGAAGAACCCGAAGAAGAGGTAACGATTTCACCACCCTTTTCTAAGTTCCTTTCTTCTTCCACTTCCTCTTTCTTTGTTCTTACCATTCTAAAATAATAACTCCAGTATATTACATATACTGTGATGTTATTATAAATATGGTACAACCATATTCAGTATTCTATCCACCCTTTGAATAACATTTCACCATACGTGCGTACGAATGGATTACCGTCTCCACGTCGTGGTGTAATTGTTATTCAATATATTATTATTTTGGATGGGTATAATAATGATGTGTAACTCATGTAAATAATAAATATAACATGTTAATGATTATGTATATATGATATAACATCCATTTATATATTATTTTAATATCAAAAGAATGATATTGTCGCTCGTGCGTACGTACGGACTACCGTCTCCACGAACGCGATGAGATTCATTCTCCATCGTATCCATTCAAGTATAATTATCATTTGATGATTTAAAAATGATGTTTAAGGACTTGATATCATTCTGGATATGAATAATATACAACCTATCCTTTACAAACATGTCTTACGTAACAAAACATATAAAAGAAAACAAGTAAGTTAACACCTGAAACGACGATAATTCTAAGATATTATTAACAAATCAATGTTAAAAGATCATATATGATATCATATTAATATATATGATTCTTGTATAATTTAATAACAATTATTTCACCATTATACAGGAGTTTAACCTACCCCAACCAAGGAAAAGTACAAGGTAAGGGTTATTTCACAATCTCTTCATTATCCGAGGTTGTTTATATGTAATAATCTACTGGGATCTCTTTATCATCCACATCCATGTTTCTTCAAAATGTATTTCAAAACATTTTTATTATTTACAAGAATATGGGTTAAAGTCATTTATACCCTTGTTTGACTTTTTATAAGAGGAATCTTTCCGTCGTTTTCAAAACAAGGTCATTTTTAACCTTTTCGACAGAATTAAGGTAAGAATGTTTTTTTAACTTATACGGCGAGTGCGGTTATTTTCTGCCGTTATAAAATCTCCAAAGTTTTACTTACAAGATTATAAGAATATTTTCAAGAAAATGTTTTATTTTTAAATGATTTCAAAAATAGAAAGAGATATTTCTCCAAAAAGTGTTTTGATTTCATCTATGTCAACATCCTTTGATGGATTTTACGCTTATTTGAAGTTGATTTATTATGATACAAAACTTCTATATTGTATTGAAGGTTTTGTGATATGTTTGACTGTGGATGTGCTATTTTTATACCATTCATAGTTTATGGTGAAATTATTGACATTTCGTATGCTATTTTTAATACGAATGTTTATGTTATGTTTAAACCTTTTTCATATGGGAATGCATTGGACATAAAATGTGACGGGTGGAGCCCGCTATAGCTCCTCGATGCATCGGTAGGTCTCATGAGACAAACTAGTGTCTTGGCACAAGGCCTTGACAAAATCTTATTTGTAGTCTTGGCACGAGGCCTTGGCTATGTGGTTATGATAGTCTGGCATTATGCATTCCAACATTATGAAAGTGGTTATTGATTTTTGCATGTGATTATTCGATTAGTAGAATATCCATGTGAATAAGTAAATGGCATTATTTCATTTTATTTATGCCATACCATGTTGAAAGTTCATATTTAAAAGGCTTTTGTTTTAGTTATACATTGCCTTAAATGTTTATTCTTATTTATGAAAGTTTCCGCTATATTGTTATCCTTACTGGGCATTTGAGCTCACCCCTTTTCTATGTTTTATTTTTCCCAGGAAGTGAAGATGTAAGTTATGAATGACCTGTAGGGATATTATGAGGGGATTATAGTGTGGACTGTGGAAACATTATGTTTTTGTAGTAGTTTTTCATTTTATGATGTAATGTAAAACCTATGAATATATCTAGTGTTTCCAAGGCTACTAAACCAATCGGTCTTTCGAGATTTGATCTTTCTTGTGATCATGCCAATGTTACGAAGTAATGCACAGACTCTGGGTAGCTGGGGTCGGGGCGTTACAGTTGGTATCAGAGGAAGTTTAGTACAAACCTTGGAATCTAGATTTAGAAAAACTCTTATTAGAGCACGTAGACCTAAGATGAACTTTGAGGATTAGTATAGAAGAACTTCCTAGAATTTTGGTATTGTAGAGATTTTGTGAGTTTTCTGAGCAATACATCCATGTCTGGATACGAGCAGGTAGAGGCGGCTCTGGCACAGATGTACCTAGGGGTAAAACCCGAAAACACTGCTTTGAGCTAGACTCGAACGGGAACTGGTGCACGACAACGGGCCTTGCTGCACTCTTGGTTACGACACTCCCGGGGGATATGCTTAGGATAACTCTCATTTTCTTTACAAATCATTTTGAAGGGATTATGAGTATATACTTCCTCAAAGAAAACATTCTTATAATTATGGATTATATCCATAAATAGTTCAATTTATGTTAGGTGTTTTATAAGTATGGGATTATGTATTTTGATTCATAAACTGATCTAGTTTATGCCATTGTTTAGAAATGGCGCCCAGTAGAAGGAATGAGAACTCCAGAAATTCACATGATCCAAAGAGAAGGAAGGATCATATCTTTCATGGTCTTAAGCTAGAATTTATAAGAGAAATAGTCTCCCATGTATTATCATCATATGAAGAAATAATATCATGTGTTGATAAGATAATTAAAGAGTTTACTGAGTCCTATGGCTTTGAAGGGAAGCAAGAGAAGAAAAGGATGGAAGAGGGAAAGATGGATAAAAGTAAGAGGGAAAAGAAGAATTTTCCCATATGTGGTAACTGTGGAAAGAAACACCCTGGAACTTGCCTAAAAGGAATGGGAGTTTGTTATAAGTGTGGAGGAAAAGGGCACAAAGTACGTGACTGCAAGGGTAAGAAAATGGTTTTAAATGTACAATGCTTCATTTGCAAGGAGTTTGGACACTACGCGAACCTATGTCCCAGTCATCAGACTATGCCGCAAATGATGCTATTGGATAATAATCAAGTTATGATACTACCACAGATGAAGAGGAATGATTAGAGTTCTTATGTTGATTATGTCAATTGAGTGTTGTATCAACAATGTACTTGTTATAATAATTATGGAGTATATAAGGATTGTACTGCAGTACTATTTCATTAAGGACTTGAGATTGTGTGGAACAAAGAAAAGTGACTCAATAGAAGGTTAAATTTTTGGAAAATATATGGTTGAGAGAATGATAAATCATAATATAGTTCTGATACTGAGGTAGTGATTTTGGAATAATATGTGATTATTTTGGATAAATTATATTGGATATTATTGACTACCTTGAAGCTGATTAATGGTTTGTATATTCCATCATTGTTGGAGTTTAAAACATTTTTGGATTAATGAAGTATATCCAGCATTCTATATGGAATAAGGGAACATGAATGTAATCAATAAGGAATATGGTAGTACATGATGAAGGTATTCATATGCTATTACAGGGTAAAAAGGATCTATATTATGTTTACCTTCCTTATAAATGTTGGACTGTGAGTTTGGACAGAAGTATTTTGGATAGTTCTAGTCTGGATTATTTTGGATTTCCATAAAAGGACAACCCGGAGGTCGGGCGGCAACCCGTCGCGTCCGGCAAGGCTGCGAGACTTGAACCCGCAACCGAAGGGCGACAAGGGTGTATCACCTACCACTGGCCCAAGAGATGTCCTGGATTAAATAATGTAGTTTTTTTTAAATGATCTGGTAGATGAATTATAAATTCATTTATTTTGGAACCCTGTACGAATAGTATAAATATAATTTTTTTTACGAGTGAAAGATGAGTTTATGGTAGAAATTTATTAATGGACAAAACTCTAATTATAAAGTAAGTATATCTCCTTATGATCTTAGCCAATCTCATAAATAAATTCCTCAATATTAAGAAAAGCAACTTAGAACAAAAATGTTGTCCTAGATGGTACCTTAAATCATCACTAATTTATGGCTTTGGGATTGTTGTCCTTTTCATAGCCATGTTCTCTACCACTCTCCATCAGATAATTGATGGTTAGATTTCTCTTCCATATCCATATTTTCCTACATGGAACCCTAGTATGTGTTATTTTCGGTAATCTTCATACTTTCCACTCTTTATTTTAAATAGAGGCCTCATTAATTCATTTTTCGATGTGGTATTTCAACTAAGATATTTTGAAACGTCAAAAATGTGTTATCCTAATACCCTATGTTTTGTTGAACCGATGGTATTTCAAATCATCATAGATTGATGAATTTAAGGACCTCAATTATACACTTGTTTGTGATTGATGACCTCAATCACTACCTATAAATATTTACGTTTTTCCTCCGATTATATGTCTCTAATTTCCACCAATGTTCTCCTAATCGAGATCATAATTTGGTGGTGACCCTTTGATTTTTTTTTCCTCATATTAAGACTAAATTTTAGTAACCCAATTTCCGATGTGGGTTTTCCCACAAATATATTTTCTACTTTCAACCTTTTATTTTTGAAGAACAATTTCAAATTGCGAGGACGCAATTTATTGAAGGAGGGGAGAATGTAACACCCCAAGATTTCATAGTGTGTTATTTCTTCAAAATAATTCAATAACATGCACTACACGCAACACTGAGTTCAATTGCACCATGACTTACCAAAAAAAAATCCATTAAAAGAGGTCATTAATAGTATTAACTAAATTTTAAACTTTATATAATCCTTATAATTTTAGAATCCATATTATGAGTTTCTTAGTCATAATGCAAGAACAGATTCATTTTCAGTATTGCACTTTTATCAACTTTTGATAGTGAAACCTTTTTAAATACAATATTTTAAACTTTTTGACTAAATGAAGACATCAAAAAATTTAAAATGAAACATCCCAAGCTTCCACGGTACACTTTCCTTTGAATAAAACAGTAGCGTGTGTTGTACGCAACTTCGAGTTCTAACACACCGTAACCAATCAAACTAGCTGTTATGAATAGTAATACCTACTTTTTGAAGTTATATATATTTTATATTTTAAAATGGACTTCATTTTTGGATTCGGAATATCAAATTTATCCTAAGGTGAAATTTTGGTACTTTTCGGATAACTTTCATATTTTGATGAATAGTGAAAATTACTAAATTTTAATTAAAAACAACTTTTTTAATCAAAATAATTAATAGTAATAAATTATGAATTTGAGTGGTTTTAAAGTATATTTAGAATATATTTTTACTATTTAATATAATGTTGGTCATTGGACATAATTTTACAATTAAACCGAACATAAACAAGTGTCAATCTTTTGATAGTTATTATCTCTTAAAAACATGCTCTTTGTTTTGACAGCGGGAATTAATTTTAAATTGATTTCTGCCACTTCTGTGTTTTGAATTTAGGAAAATGGATTCCATATTTGGAATCAGGATGTTCAAATTGTGTAAATAGGTAACTTTTATTTTTATACATTTTGAATAATTACTGCGGTAAATATTTTATTTACCATGGTTAAGGGTAAATCCGGTAAATAAGGGTTAAAAAATAATATTATAATAATACTAAATTACCCTAAAACGTGTCTTAACCCTATTGGTTGATTCATGGTCGACCATGGGCATCCTTGTGTCAATTTTGGGACCCCATGGATCCACTTGTAAGTGATAATGACACTTTATTTTAATTTAGTTAAAATGAATACAAAAATGACACAAGCATATATCTTTTAGAACAACAATTGTTACATAGGGTTATATATGTTGGATTTTAGATTATAAATATTCATTAGAAATATAAAAATATTTCCTACATAATGATATTTTATTTATAATTTTTAGACATTATATAATTTATTTTATTTATGACACAATGATGATGCAGTAATTACTATAATAGTGAAAAATTAAAATAATTGATATTATAAATACCCAAATAAATATAATATGAAACTTTTAATGAATTAAACTAATTTTCTAGGATAATATGATATATTAGGATTGATTTAATTGACTTTTTTCGAAGTAATCAATCTGTTATGAGTTTCACAAAAATCAACTATTGAATAGTGTCAAAATTGACATAAAAGAGTTATTAAAACAAATATTATATTCTTAATTGATATTAAATTCCTAAAAATCTAAGGTTCGGCCAAGAGACTTATATCATGATAGGTTCATCATTAATGTACCACTTGGGGGTCGCTTGGATGTATATAGTAAGTTTATTAACCATATTATATAAAAATACAAAGAGACATTGTAAAAGTGAAACTAATTAACTTAGAGTTAATACTTAAAGATAAGGTTAATATAAGTACCCAAACCTGTCTAAATTCTATTGGTTGAGTGGTTTTCGACCTATCCCCACCTTAACCTTTTAATAATCAACTTTGGGGCCATTAGAAACCAAATATGAATTTATTATAAATTAATATTTCTAGCTTTTCCAAAGGTGCCCCTCACCCCTCTTATAAAAGGGAACTCCTCCTTCTCATTTCTTCACACCATCAAAGCCTTTTGGTTCGGCCAAACTCTGCCGAAATACTCTCCCAACATCCCTCACTACAACCTAGAGGCCTTATTTTGATCATAAAGCCAACCTAAGGAGCCCTTTTGATCAAATCAAAAGGAAGAACCCGAAGAAGAGGTAACGATTTCACCACCCTTTTCTAAGTTCCTTTCTTCTTCCACTTCCTCTTTCTTTGTTCTTACCATTCTAAAATAATAACTCCAGTATCTTACATATACTGTGATGTTATTATAAATATGTTACAACCATATTCAGTATTCTATCCACCCTTTGAATAACATGTCACCATACGTGCGTACGAACGGCTTACCGTCTCCACGTCGTGGTGTAATTGTTATTCAATATATTATTATTTTGGATGGGTATAATAATGATGTGTAACTCATGTAAATAATAAATATAACATGTTAATGATTATGTATATATGATATACCATCCATTTATATATTATTTTAATATCAAAAGAATGATATTGTCGCCCGTGCGTACGTACGGACTACCGTCTCCACGAACGCGATGAGATTCATTCTCCATCGTATCCATTCAAGTATAATTATCATTTGATGATTTAAAAATGATGTTTAAGGACTTGATATCATTCTGGATATGAATAATATACAACCTATCCTTTACAAACATGTCTTACGTAACAAAACATATAAAATAAAACAAGTAAGTTAACACCTGAAACGACGATAATTCTAAGATATTATTAACAAATAAATGTTAAAAGATCATATATGATATCATATTAATATATATGATTCTTGTATAATTTAATAACAATTATTTCACCATTATACAGGAGGTTAACCTACCCCAACCAAGGAAAAGTACAAGGTAAGGGTTATTTCACAATCTCTTCATTATCCGAGGTTGTTTATATGTAATAATCTACTGGGATCTCTTTATCATCCACATCCATGTTTCTTCAAAATGTATTTCAAAACATTTTTATTATTTACAAGAATATGGGTTAAAGTCATTTATACCCTTGTTTGACTTTTTATAAGAGGAATCTTTCCGTCGTTTTCAAAACAAGTTCCTTTTTAACCTTTTCGACAGAATTAAGGTAAGAATGTTTTTTTAACTTATACGGCGAGTGCGGTTATTTTCTGCCGTTATAAAATCTCCAAAGTTTTACTTACAAGCTTATAAGAATATTTTCAAGAAAATGTTTTATTTTTAAATGATTTCAAAAATATAAAGAGATATTTCTCCAAAAAGTGTTTTGATTTCATCTATGTCAACATCCTTTGATGGATTTTACGCTTATTTGAAGTTGATTTATTATGATACAAAACTTCTATATTGTATTGAAGGTTTTGTGATATGTTTGACTGTGGATGTGCTATTTTTATACCATTCATAGTTTATGGTGAAATTATTGACATTTCATATGCTATTTTTAATACGAATGTTTATGTTATGTTTAAACCTTTTCATATGGGAATGCATTGGACTTAATATGTGACGGGTGGAGCCCGCTATAGCTCCTCGATGCATCGGTAGGTCTCATGAGACAAACTAGTGTCTTGGCACAAGGCCTTGACAAAATCTTATTTGTAGTCTTGGCACGAGGCCTTGCCTATGTGGTTATGATAGTCTGGCATTATGCATTCCAACATTATGAAAGTGGTTATTGATTTTTTCATGTGATTATTCGATTAGTAGAATATCCATGTGAATAAGTAAATGGCATTATTTCATTTTATTTATGCCATACCATGTTGAAAGTTCATATTTAAAAGGCTTTTGTTTTAGTTATACATTGCCTTAAATGTTTATTCTTATTTATGAAAGTTTCCGCTATATTGTTATCCTTACTGGACATTTGAGCTCACCCCTTTTCTATGTTTTATTTTTCCCAGGAAGTGAAGATGTAAGTTATGAATGACCTGCAGGGATATTATGAGGGGATTATAGTGTGGACTATGGAAGCATTATGTTGTTGTAGTAGTTTTTCATTTTATGATGTAATGTAAAACCTATGAATATATCTAGTGTTTCCAAGGCTACTAAACCAATCGGTCTTTCGAGATTTGATCTTTCTTGTGGTCATGCCAATGTTACGAAGTAATGCACCGACTCTGGGTAGCTGGGGTCGGGGCGTTACAGTTGGTATCAGAGGAAGTTTAGTACAAACCTTGGAAGCTAGATTTAGATAAACTCTGATTAGAGCACGTAGACCTAAGATGAACTTTGAGGATTAGTATAGAAGAACTTCCTAGAATTTTGGTATTGTAGAGATTTTGTGAGTTTTCTGAGCAATACATCCCTGTCTGGATACGAGCAGGTAGAGGCGGCTCTGGCACAGATGTACCTAGGGGTAAAACCCGAAAACACCGCTTTGAGCTAGACTCGAACGGGAACTGGTGCACGACAACGGGCCTTGCTGCACTCTTGGTTACGACACTCCTGGGGGATATGCTTAGGATAACTCTCATTTTCTTTACAAATCATTTTGAAGGGATTATGAGTATATACTTCCTCAAAGAAAACATTCTTATGATTATGGATTATATCCATAAATAGTTCAATTTATGTTAGGTGTTTTATAAGTATGGGATTATGTATTTTGATTCATAAACTGATCTAGTTTATGCCATTGTTTAGAAATGGCGCCCAGTAGAAGGAATGAGAACTCCAGAAATGCACATGATCCAAAGAGAAGGAAGGATCATATCTTTCATGGTCTTAAGCTAGAATTTATAAGAGAAATAGTCTCCCATGTATTATCATCATATGAAGAAATAATATCATGTGTTGATAAGATAAGTAAAGAGTTTACTGAGTCCTATGGCTTTGAAGGGAAGCAAGAGAAGAAAAGGATGGAAGAGAGAAAGATGGATAAAAGTAAGAGGGAAAAGAAGAATTTTCCCATATGTGGTAACTGTGGAAAGAAACACCCTGGAACTTGCCTGAAAGGAATGGGAGTTTGTTATAAGTGTGGAGGAAAAGGGCACAAAGTACGTGACTGCAAGGGTAAGAAAATGGTTTTAAATGTACAATGCTTAATTTGCAAGGAGTTTGGACACTACGCGAACCTATGTCCCAGTCATCAGACTATGCCGCAAATGATGCTATTGGATAATAATCAAGTTATGATACTACCACAGATGAAGAGGAATGATTAGAGTTCTTATGTTGATTATGTCAATTGAGTGTTGTATCAACAATGTACTTGTTATAATAATTATGGAGTATATAAGGATTGTACTGCAGTACTATTTCATTAAGGACTTGAGATTGTGTGGAACAAAGAAAAGTGACTAAATAGAAGGTTAAATTTTTGGAAAATATATGGTTGAGAGAATGATAAATCATAATATAGTTCTGATACTGAGGTAGTGATTTTGGAATAATATGTGATTATTTTGGATAAATTATATTGGATATTATTGACTACCTTGAAGCTGATTAATGATTTGTATATTCCATCATTGTTGGGGTTTAAAACATTTTTGGATTAATGAAGTATATCCAGCATTCTATATGGAATAAGGGAACATGAATGTAATCAATAAGGAATATGGTAGTACATGATGAAGGTATTCATATGCTATTACAGGGTAAAAAGGATCTATATTATGTTTACCTTCCTTATAAATGTTGGACTGTGAGTTTAGACAGAAGTATTTTGGATAGTTCTAGTTTGGATTATTTTGGATTTCCATAAAAGGACAACCCGGAGGTCGGGCGGCAACCCGTCGCGTCCGGCAAGGCTGCGAGACTTGAACCCGCAACCGAAGGGCGACAAGGGTGTATCACCTACCACTGGCCCAAGAGATGTCCTGGATTAAATAATGTAGTTTTTTTTAAATGATCTGGTAGATGAATTATAAATTCGTTTATTTTGGAACCCTGTACGAATAGTATAAATATAATTTTTTTTACGAGTGAAAGATGAGTTTATGGTAGAAATTTATTAATGGACAAAACTCTAATTATAAAGTAAGTATATCTCCTTATGATCTTATCCAATCTCATAAATAAATTCCTCAATATTAAGAAAAGAAACTTAGAACAAAAATGTTGTCCTAGATGGTACCTTAAATCATCACTAATTTATGGCTTTGGGATTGTTGGCCTTTTCATAGCCATGTTCTCTACCACTCTCCATCAGATAATTGATGGTTAGATTTCTCTTCCATATCCATATTTTCCTACATGGAACCCTAGTATGTGTTATTTTCGGTAATCTTCATACTTTCCACTCTTTATTTTAAATAGAGGCCTCATTAATTCATTTTTCGATGTGGGATTTCAACTAAGATATTTTGAAACGTCAAAAATGTGTTATCCTAATACCCTATGTTTTGTTGAACCGATGGTATTTCAAATCATCATAGATTGATGAATTTAAGGACCTCAATTATACACTTGTTTGTGATTGATGACCTCAATCACTACCTATAAATATTTACGTTTTTCCTCCGATTATATGTCTCTAATTTCCACCAATGTTCTCCTAATCGAGATCATAATTTGGTGGTGACCCTTTGATTTCTCTTTTCCTCATATTAAGACTAAATTTTAGTAACCCAATTTCCGATGTGGGTTTTCCCACAAATATATTTTCTACTTTCAACCTTTTATTTTTGAAGAACAATTTCAAATTGCGAGGACGCAATTTATTGAAGGAGGGGAGAATGTAACACCCCAAGATTTCATAGTGTGTTATTTCTTCAAAATAATTCAATAACATGCACTACACGCAACACTGAGTTCAATTGCACCATGACTTACCAAAAAAAATCCATTAAAAGAGGTCATGAATAGTATTAACTAAATTTTAAACTTTATATAATCCTTATAATTTTAGAATCCATATTATGAGTTTCTTAGTCATAATGCAAGAACAGATTCATTTTCAGTATTGCACTTTTATCAACTTTTGATAGTGAAACCTTTTTAAATACAATATTTTAAACTTTTTGACTAAATGGAGACATCAAAAAATTTAAAATGAAACATCCCAAGCTTCCACGGTACGCTTTCCTTTGAATAAAACAGTAGCGTGTGTTGTACGCAACTTCGAGTTCTAACACACCGTAACCAATCAAACTAGCTGTTATGAATAGTAATACCTACTTTTTGAAGTTATATATATTTTATATTTTAAAATGGACTTCATTTTTGGATTCGGAATATCAAATTTAGCCTAAGGTGAAATTTTGGTACTTTTCGGATAACTTTCATATTTTGATGAATAGTGAAAATTACTAAATTTTAATTAAAAACAACTTTTTTAATCAAAATAATTAATAGTAATAAATTATGAATTTGAGTGGTTTTAAAGTATATTTAGAATATATTTTTACTATTTAATATAATGTTGGTCATTGGACATAATTTTACAATTAAACCGAACATAAACAAGTGTCAATCTTTTGATAGTTATTATCTCTTAAAAACATGCTTTTTGTTTTGACAGCGGGAATTAATTTTAAATTAATTTCTGCCACTTCTGTGTTTTGAATTTAGGAAAATGGATTCCATATTTGGAATCAGGATGTTCAAATTGTGTAAATAGGTAACTTTTATTTTTAGACATTTTGAATAATTACTGCGGTAAATATTTTATTTACCATGGTTAAGGGTAAATCCGGTAAATAAGGGTTAAAAAATAATATTATAATAATACTAAATTACCCTAAAACGTGTCTTAACCCTATTGGTTGATACATGGTCGACCATGGGCATCTTTGTGTCAATTTTGGGACCCCATGGATCCACTTGTAAGTGATAATGACACTTTATTTTAATTTAGTTAAAATGAATACAAAAATGACACAAGCATATATCTTTTAGAACAACAATTGTTACATAGGGTTATATATGTTGGATTTTAGATTATAAATATTCATTAGAAAGATAAAAAGATTTCCTACATAATGATATTTTATTTATAATTTTTAGACATTATATAATTTATTTTATTTATGACACAATGATGATGCAGTAATTACTATAATAGTGAAAAATTAAAATAATTGATATTATAAATACCCAAATAAATATAATATGAAACTTTTAATGAATTAAACTAATTTTCTAGGATAATATGATATATTAGGATTGATTTAATTGACTTTTTTCGAAGTAATCAATCTGTTATGAGTTTCACAAAAATCAACTATTGAATAGTGTCAAAATTGACATAAAAGAGTTCTTAAAACAAATATTAAATTATTAATTGATATTAAAGTCCTAAAAATCTAAGGTTCGGCCAAGAGACTTATATCATGATAGTTTCATCATTAATGTACCACTTGGGGGTCTCTTGGATGTATATAGTAAGTTTATTAACCATATTATATAAAAATACAAAGAGACATTGTAAAAGTGAAACTAATTAACTTAGAGTTAATACTTAAAGGTAAGGTTAATATAAGTACCCAAACCTATCTAAATTATATTGGTTGAGTGGTTTTCGACCTATCCCCACCTTAACCTTTGAATAATCAACTTTGTAGCCATTAGAAACCAAATATGAATTTATTATAAATTAATATTTCTAGCTTTTCCAAAGGTGCCCCTCACCCCTCTTATAAAAGGGCACTCCTCCTTCTCATTTCTTCACACCATCAAAGCCTTTTGGTTCGTCCAAACTCTGCCCAAATACTCTCCCAACATCCCTCACTACAACCTAGAGGCCTTATTTGGATCATAAAGCCAACCTAAGGATCCCTTTTGATCAAATCAAAAGGAAGAACCCGAAGAAGAGGTAACGATTTCACCACCCTTTTCTAAGTTCCTTTCTTCTTCCACTTCCTCTTTCTTTGTTCTTACCATTCTAAAATAATAACTCCAGTATCGTAAATATACTGTGATGTTATTATAAATATGGTACAACTATATTCAGTATTCTATCCACCCTTTGAATAACATGTCACCATACGTGCGTACGAACGGCTTACCGTCTCCACGTCGTGGTGTAATTGTTATTCAATATATTATTATTTTGGATGGGTATAATAATGATGTGTAACTCATGTAAATAATAAATATAACATGTTAATTATTATTTATATATGATATACCATCCATTTATATATTATTTTAATATCAAAAGAATGATATTGTCGCTCGTGCGTACGTACGGACTACCGTCTCCACGAACGCGATGAGATTCATTCTCCATCGTATCCATTAAAGTATAATTATCATTTGATGATTTAAAAATGATGTTTAAGGACTTGATATCATTCTGGATATGAATAATATACAACCTATCCTTTAAAAACATGTCTTATGTAACAAAACATATAAAAGAAAACAAGTAAGTTAACACCTGAAACGACGATAATTCTAAGATATTATTAACAAATCAATGTTAAAAGATCATATATGATATCATATTAATATATATGATTCTTGTATAATTTAATAACAATTATTTCACCATTATACAGGAGGTTAACCTACCCCAACCAAGGAAAAGTACAAGGTAAGGGTTATTTCACAATCTCTTCATTATCCGAGGTTGTTTATATGTAATAATCTACTGGGATCTCTTTATCATCCACATCCATGTTTCTTCAAAATGTATTTCAAAACATTTTTATTATTTACAAGAATATGGGTTAAAGTCATTTATACCCTTGTTTGACTTTTTATAAGAGGAATCTTTCCGTCGTTTTCAAAACAAGGTCCTTTTTAACCTTTTCGACAGAATTAAGGTAAGAATGTTTTTTTAACTTATACGGCGAGTGCGGTTATTTTCTGCCGTTATAAAATCTCCAAAGTTTTACTTACAAGCTTATAAGAATATTTTCAAGAAAATGTTTTATTTTTAAATGATTTCAAAAATATAAAGAGATATTTCTCCAAAAAGTGTTTTGATTTCATCTATGTCAACATCCTTTGATGGATTTTACGCTTATTTGAAGTTGATTTATTATGATACAAAACTTCTATATTGTATTGAAGGTTTTGTGATATGTTTGACTGTGGATGTGCTGTTTTTATACCATTCATAGTTTATGGTGAAATTATTGACATTTCATATGCTATTTTTAATACGAATGTTTATGTTATGTTTAAACCTTTTCATATGGGAATGCATTGGACTTAATATGTGACGGGTGGAGCCCGCTATAGCTCCTCAATGCATCGGTAGGTCTCATGAGACAAACTAGTGTCTTGGCACAAGGCCTTGAAAAAATCTTATTTGTAGTCTTGGCACGAGGCCTTGCCTATGTGGTTATGATAGTCTGGCATTATGCATTCCAACATTATGAAAGTGGTTATTGATTTTTTCATGTGATTATTCGATTAGTAGAATATCCATGTGAATAAGTAAATGGCATTATTTCATTTTATTTATGCCATACCATGTTGAAAGTTCATATTTAAAAGGCTTTTGTTTTAGTTATACATTGCCTTAAATGTTTATTCTTATTTATGAAAGTTTCCGCTATATTGTTATCCTTACTGGGCATTTGAGCTCACCCCTTTTCTATGTTTTATTTTTCCCAGGAAGTGAAGATGTAAGTTATGAATGACCTGCAGAGATATTATGAGGGGATTATAGTGTGGACTATGGAAACATTATGTTGTTGTAGTAGTTTTTCATTTTATGATGTAATGTAAAACCTATGAATATATCTAGTGTTTCCAAGGCTACTAAACCAATCGGTCTTTCGAGATTTGATCTTTCTTGTGGTCATGCCAATGTTATGAAGTAATGCACCGACTCTGGGTAGCTGGGGTCGGGGCGTTACAGTTGGTATCAGAGGAAGTTTAGTACAAACCTTGGAAGCTAGATTTAGATAAACTCTGATTAGATCACGTAGACCTAAGATGAACTTTGAGGATTAGTATAGAAGAACTTCCTAGAATTTTGGTATTGTGGAGATTTTGTGAGTTTTCTGAGCAATACATCCCTGTCTGGATACGAGCAGGTAGAGGCGGCTCTGGCACAGATGTACCTAGGGGTAAAACCCGAAAACACCGCTTTGAGCTAGACTCGAACGGGAACTGGTGCACGACAACGGGCCTTGCTGCACTCTTGGTTACGACACTCCCGGGGGATATGCTTAGGATAACTCTCATTTTCTTTACAAATCATTTTGAAGGGATTATGAGTATATACTTCCTCAAAGAAAACATTCTTATGATTATGGATTATATCCATAAATAGTTCAATTTATGTTAGGTGTTTTATAAGTATGGGATTATGTATTTTGATTCATAAACTGATCTAGTTTATGCCATTGTTTAGAAATGGCGCCCAGTAGAAGGAATGAGAACTCCAGAAATGCACATGATCCAAAGAGAAGGAAGGATCATATCTTTCATGGTCTTAAGCTAGAATTTATAAGAGAAATAGTCTCCCATGTATTATCATCATATGAAGAAATAATATCATGTGTTGATAAGATAATTAAAGAGTTTACTGAGTCCTATGGCTTTGAAGGGAAGCAAGAGAAGAAAAGGATGGAAGAGAGAAAGATGGATAAAAGTAAGAGGGAAAAGAAGAATTTTCCCATATGTGGTAACTGTGGAAAGAAACACCCTGGAACTTGCCTGAAAGGAATGGGAGTTTGTTATAAGTGTGGAGGAAAAGGGCACAAAGTACGTGACTGCAAGGGTAAGAAAATGGTTTTAAATGTACAATGCTTCATTTGCAAGGAGTTTGGACACTATGCGAACCTAAGTCCCAGTCATCAGACTATGCCGCAAATGATGCTATTGGATAATAATCAAGTTATGATACTACCACAGATGAATAGGAATGATTAGAGTTCTTATGTTGATTATGTCAATTGAGTGTTGTATCAACAATGTACTTGTTATAATAATTATGGAGTATATAAGGATTGTACTGCAGTACTATTTCATTAAGGACTTGAGATTGTGTGGAACAAAGAAAAGTGACTCAATAGAAGGTTAAATTTTTGGAAAATATATGGTTGAGAGAATGATAAATCATAATATAGTTCTGATACTGAGGTAGTGATTTTGGAATAATATGTGATTATTTTGGATAAATTATATTGGATATTATTGACTACCTTGAAGCTGATTAATGATTTGTATATTCCATCATTGTTGGGGTTTAAAACATTTTTGGATTAATGAAGTATATCCAGCATTCTATATGGAATAAGGGAACATGAATGTAATCAATAAGGAATATGTTAGTACATGATGAAGGTATTCATATGCTATTACAGGGTAAAAAGGATCTATATTATGTTTACCTTCCTTATAAATGTTGGACTGTGAGTTTGGACAGAAGTATTTTGGATAGTTCTAGTTTGGATTATTTTGGATTTCCATAAAAGGACAACCCGGAGGTCGGGTGGCAACCCGTCGCGTCCGGCAAGGCTGCGAGACTTGAACCCGCAACCGAAGGGCGACAAGGGTGTATCACCTACCACTGGCCCAAGAGATTTCCTGGATTAAATAATGTAGTTTTTTTTAAAAGATCTGGTAGATGAATTATAAATTCGTTTATTTTGGAACCCTGTACGAATAGTATAAATATAATTTTTTTTACGAGTGAAAGATGATTTTATGGTAGAAATTTATTAATGGACAAAACTCTAATTATAAATTAAGTATATATCCTTATGATCTTATCTAATCTCATAAATAAATTCCTCAATATTAAGAAAAGCAACTTAGAACAAAAATGTTGTCCTAGATGGTACCTTAAATCATCACTAATTTATGGCTTTGGGATTGTTGGTCTTTTCATAGCCATGTTCTCTACCACTCTCCATCAGATAATTGATGGTTAGATTTCTCTTCCATATCCATATTTTCCTACATGGAACCCTAGTATGTGTTATTTTCGGTAATCTTCATACTTTCCACTCTTTATTTTAAATAGAGGCCTCATTAATTCATTTTTCGATGTGGGATTTCAACTAAGATATTTTGAAACGTCAAAAATGTGTTATCGTAATACCCTATGTTTTGTTGAACCGATGGTATTTCAAATCATCATAGATTGATGAATTTAAGGACCTCAATTATAAACTTGTTTGTGATTGATGACCTCAATCACTACCTATAAATATTTACGTTTTTCCTACGATTATATGTCTCTAATTTCCACCAATGTTCTCCTAATCGAGATCATAATTTGGTGGTGACCCTTTGATTTCTCTTTTCCTCATATTAAGACTAAATTTTAGTAACCCAATTTCCGATGTGTGTTTTCCCACAAATATATTTTCTACTTTCAACCTTTTATTTTTGAAGAACAATTTCAAATTGCGAGGACGCAATTTATTGAAGGAGGGGAGAATGTAACACCCCAAGATTTCATAGTGTGTTATTTCTTCAAAATAATTCAATAACATGCACTACACGCAACACTGAGTTCAATTGCACCATGACTTACCAAAAAAAAATCCATTAAAAGAGGTCATGAATAGTATTAACTAAATTTTAAACTTTATATAATCCTTATAATTTTAGAATCCATATTATGAGTTTCTTAGTCATAATGCAAGAACAGATTCATTTTCAGTATTGCACTTTTATCAACTTTTGATAGTGAAACCTTTTTAAATACAATATTTTAAACTTTTTGACTAAATGGAGACATCAAAAAATTTAAAATGAAACATCCCAAGCTTCCACGGTACGCTTTCCTTTGAATAAAACAGTAGCGTGTGTTGTACGCAACTTCGAGTTCTAACACACCGTAACCAATCAAACTAGCTGTTATGAATAGTAATACCTACTTTTTGAAGTTATATATATTTTATATTTTAAAATGGACTTCATTTTTGGATTCGGAATATCAAATTTAGCCTAAGGTGAAATTTTGGTACTTTTCGGATAACTTTCATATTTTGATGAATAGTGAAAATTACTAAATTTTAATTAAAAACAACTTTTTTAATCAAAATAATTAATAGTAATAAATTATGAATTTGAGTGGTTTTAAAGTATATTTAGAATATATTTTTACTATTTAATATAATGTTGGTCATTGGACATAATTTTACAATTAAACCGAACATAAACAAGTGTCAATCTTTTGATAGTTATTATCTCTTAAAAACATGCTTTTTGTTTTGACAGCGGGAATTAATTTTAAATTAATTTCTGCCACTTCTGTGTTTTGAATTTAGGAAAATGGATTCCATATTTGGAATCAGGATGTTCAAATTGTGTAAATAGGTAACTTTTATTTTTAGACATTTTGAATAATTACTGCGGTAAATATTTTATTTACCATGGTTAAGGGTAAATCCGGTAAATAAGGGTTAAAAAAATAATATTATAATAATACTAAATTACCCTAAAACGTGTCTTAACCCTATTGGTTGATACATGGTCGACCATGGGCATCTTTGTGTCAATTTTGGGACCCCATGGATCCACTTGTAAGTGATAATGACACTTTATTTTAATTTAGTTAAAATGAATACAAAAATGACACAAGCATATATCTTTTAGAACAACAATTGTTACATAGGGTTATATATGTTGGATTTTAGATTATAAATATTCATTAGAAAGATAAAAAGATTTCCTACATAATAATATTTTATTTATAATTTTTAGACATTATATAATTTATTTTATTTATGACACAATGATGATGCAGTAATTACTATAATAGTGAAAAATTAAAATAATTGATATTATAAATACCCAAATAAATATAATATGAAACTTTTAATGAATTAAACTAATTTTCTAGGATAATATGATATATTAGGATTGATTTAATTGACTTTGTTAGAAGTAATCAATCTGTTATGAGTTTCACAAAAATCAACTATTGAATAGTGTCAAAATTGACATAAAAGAGTTCTTAAAACAAATATTATATTATTAATTGATATTAAATTCCTAAAAATCTAAGGTTCGGCCAAGAGACTTATATCATGATAGTTTCATCATTAATCTACCACTTTGGGGTCGCTTGGATGTATATAGTAAGTTTATTAACCATATTATATAAAAATACAAAGAGACATTGTAAAAGTGAAACTAATTAACTTAGAGTTAATACTTAAAGATAAGGTTAATATAAGTACCCAAACCTGTCTAAATTCTATTGGTTGAGTGGTTTTCGACCTATCCCCACCTTAACCTTTGAATAATAAACTTTGTAGCCATTAGAAACCAAATATGAATTTATTATAAATTAATATTTCTAGCTTTTCCAAAGGTGCCCCTCACCCCTCTTATAAAAGGGCACTCCTCCTTCTCATTTCTTCACACCATCAAAGCATTTTGGTTCGGCCAAACTCTGCCCAAATACTCTCCCAACATCCCTCACTACAACCTAGAGGCCTTAGTTTGATCAGAAAGCCAACCTAAGGAGCCCTTTTGATCAAATCAAAAGGAAGAACCCGAAGAAGAGGTAACGATTTCACCACCCTTTTCTAAGTTCCTTTCTTCTTCCACTTCCTCTTTATTTGTTCTTACCATTCTAAAATAATAACTCCAGTATCTTAAATATAATGTGATGTTATTATAAATATGGTACAACCATATTCAGTATTCTATCCACCCTTTGAATAACATGTCACCATACGTGCGTACGAACGGCTTACCGTCTCCACGTCGTGGTGTAATTGTTATTCAATATATTATTATTTTGGATGGGTATAATAATGATGTGTAACTCATGTAAATAATAAATATAACATGTTAATGAATATGTATATATGATATACCATCCATTTATATATTATTTTAATATCAAAAGAATGATATTGTCGCTCGTGCGTACGTACGGACTACCGTCTCCACGAACGCGATGAGATTCATTCTCCATCGTATCCATTCAAGTATAATTATCATTTGATGATTTAAAAATTATGTTTAAGGACTTGATATCATTCTGGATATGAATAATATACAACCTATCCTTTACAAACATGTCTTACGTAACAAAACATATAAAAGAAAACAAGTAAGTTAACACCTGAAACGACGATAATTCTAAGATATTATTAACAAATCAATGTTAAAAGATCATATATGATATCATATTAATATATATGATTCTTGTATAATTTAATAACAATTATTTAACCATTATACAGGAGGTTAACCTACCCCAACCAAGGAAAAGTACAAGGTAAGGGTTATTTCACAATCTCTTCCTTATCCGAGGTTGTTTATATGTAATAATCTACTGGGATCTCTTTATCATCCACATCCATGTTTCTTCAAAATGTATTTCAAAACATTTTTATTATTTACAATAATATGGGTTAAAGTCATTTATACCCTTGTTTGACTTTTTATAAGAGGAATCTTTCCGTCGTTTTCAAAACAAGGTCCTTTTTAACCTTTTCGACAGAATTAAGGTAAGAATGTTTTTTTAACTTATACGGCGAGTGCGGTTATTTTCTGCCGTTATAAAATCTCCAAAGTTTTACTTACAAGCTTATAAGAATATTTTCAAGAAAATGTTTTATTTTTAAATGATTTCAAAAATAGAAAGAGATATTTCTCCAAAAAGTGTTTTGATTTCATCTATGTCAACATCCTTTGATGGATTTTACGCTTATTTGAAGTTGATTTATTATGATACAAAACTTCTATATTGTATTGAAGGTTTTGTGATATGTTTGACTGTGGATGTGCTATTTTTATACCATTCATAGTTTATGGTGAAATTATTGACATTTCGTATGCTATTTTTAATACGAATGTTTATGTTATGTTTAAACCTTTTCATATGGGAATGCATTGGACTTAATATGTGACGGGTGGAGCCCGCTATAGCTCCTCGATGCATCGGTAGGTCTCATGAGAAAAACTAGTGTATTGGCACAAGGCCTTGACAAAATCTTATTTGTAGTCTTGGCACGAGGCCTTGTCTATGTGGTTATGATAGTCTGGCATTATGCATTCCAACATTATGAAAGTGGTTATTGATTTTTGCATGTGATTATTCGATTAGTAGAATATCCATGTGAATAAGTAAATGTCATTATTTCATTTTATTTATGCCATGCCATGTTGAAAGTTCATATTTAAAAGGCTTTTGTTTTAGTTATACATTGAATTAAATGTTTATTCTTATTTATGAAAGTTTCTGCTATATTGTTATCCTTACTGGGCATTTGAGCTCACCCCTTTTCTATGTTTTATTTTTCCCAGGAAGTGAAGATGTAAGTTATGAATGACCTGCAGGGATATTATGAGGGGATTATAGTGTGGACTGTGGAAACATTATGTTGTTGTAGTAGTTTTTCATTTTATGATGTAATGTAAAACCTATGAATATATCTAGTGTTTCCAAGGCTACTAAACCAATCGGTCTTTCGAGATTTGATCTTTCTTGTGATCATGCCAATGTTACGAAGTAATGCACCGACTCTGGGTAGCTGGGGTCGGGGCGTTACAGAAGCTAACCCTCATGGTCACCTCATTACTTGATTTACTTATACAAGATAATTTAGGGGCACCCCTCTTTGGCATGAACCTAAACGATTGGATGATTGAGGTATTAAAAAGTCGTCACTTTGGAATAAAATGAACACTTATTATTTTAAAGGGGATTTAACCTAACCATGTACTCTCGTGTATTCAATTAAAATTCATGCATGCTTCTAATGATTTATTTTGGAATCTTATTATTTCCACCAAATCAATATGTTTAAACTATATTGATGTTTAAATCTTTATATAACTTATAGCTTATGTTACTAACCCAAATTAAAGTCCAAATATATTCAAACATATTCAAATGTATCCCATGAATAAGGTATGTGAAATCCTATCATGAGAAGTCTTATATAAGAACTTGGATCTTCTTTTCAGGTATATTTTTAATTCCAAGTTGTTTTTAGGAAAAATGAGAAGAAGGAAAATTTTAGGAGTACACACCGTGTACATACTTGAACACGCTATGTACCCTGCCTCCAAGTCCAGGTTGTGTCTAGATGTGTCATGGCTGCGTACACGACCATGTGATGACGTGGAAGGGCTGCTTAAGGCGAGGCCTGGTAAAGGCCCATACATGCCATGTATCCCTATGGAACACACCGTGTATTTTTATTTTTATTTTATTAAACAGACTGGGGATGCATCTAATTGGTAGAACCCTCTTCTTCTCGGCTCATCTCATCTAGGAGCGACTAAATCCAGTGATTATTCTCTGAGCCCCCGAACCGTCATTCGTGCTCTGAATAAACTGTCATTGATTTCGTTGGAATCACCACTGTGAGTCATTCCTTATTCTAGAGCCTCTTCTCTTATTTCCTCCTCTTTCCTAAGATATCTGTGGTTTATAATTTTTGAATTTTTTGTAGATATATGGAATTATAGGTCAATTAAAAGTATGAGGTTCAACTATATTGATTGTACAAACCTGAAAGTGTTTTGTCCCTTTCCATAGTTTATCTTTGAATTATATGTTCAAAATTTCCCAATACCCTAGTTTGGGGTATTGCATGTTTAGGGGATTTAACCCCTTTAATACCTACTTTTCCTTGATTGTTGGAGTTAGGGATATTTTTTGATAATAGGGTTTAATTACCTTGATATGGATGTGTTTTCCCATGTTTGAACTAATATCGTCCATTGGGCCTAGTTTTGCTGGTAAGGCTGCTCTGTTTTCCATGCCTGGAGCTATTAGGATGAAGTGATATTATCTTTCTTTCTTTTTCCATGATTTGTAGCCATTTATCCAAGTAGTATTTGTGATTTTCTTTGGTTTTTTAATATCGTTTGTGCACAATTGATTTACATAGGGCTGTGGGAACCTGGTGTAGTGAGACCATAGGGGTAATTGATGTTGAGGGCTTCCCCAGAGAATCTGTTATACTTTTCACATTGCATGACCATAGGGGGTTTTGACAATGATTTCTCCCTCAGAGTATCTATAGTTATCGTTACGATACCACAGGGGTAATTGGTGTTGAGTGATTCATCAGAGAGTCTATAGTTTATCGTTAAAATACTATAGGGGGAATTTAAGGTGAGTGCTTCCTCAGAGAGTCTTTGTTTGTATGTAGCCAGAAGGGTTAGATTGTGTGAGCTTTCCCATAGGGTCGTTATATCTTTTTTTATAAAATTATAAGTTGAACCAAAGGGGTTAGGCTATGAGAACTTTCCCAGAGGGTAACTTGTGAATGATTCTTTAAAGAATTAATAAATGTAAATGAATTTAGATGAAATTGTAGGATTGTTTACTTTTGAGTACTTCCTTGTTTACTACTTCATTTTTTACATTGACTACCATATATATATTCACTAATAGATAGGAACATATCATTGGGTGGTTGTTTACTAGGATTCATCCCACACCCTATTTGGGTCATTCTTTTGGACCCAAATAAATTATATTGTTACAGGTTTAGATAAGGGAAAGCAGTCTTCTACTTCAGGTACTTGATTACTGTGGATATGGAGAGCATGGGACCAAGCTGAGGCTTGCAATGTTATTGGAGTTGTTTACTTGTTTTTACTTTGTAATTTGGTTTAGTATTGTATTTCATCATTGTGACTTTTTTGTCTATTTTCTTAGACATATGTAACATGAATCATTTATATATGTGCTCCAGTTGTTTATTTACTTTCAATATTTTGTTTATTACTATTGTATGGTATTATTACTGCTTCTGATACTGTCATATGGTTATTTCTGCTATGTTACTCTGCCAATGAGGTCATAGTTTCCCCACTATCACACCCAAAGCCCTTGCTTCTAGTTGGTAGCCTTTGACATTCGGGGAAATGCGCTTGAGGCCATGTGCCCAACTGGGTACGGGGCACCTCTGGATGGCACCTAGAACCAGGATGTTGCATCTTATAATTATATGAAATTAATAATCCCTATAAGAGTAAGCTTAGAGTAATAGATAACCGACGACCAATTTTCTAGACAAGGTATAAGCCTCCAGGACAGTGAGCAGTCCAACCCAAAGTCCCTCTACCCAAGGATACTTTACTCAAGCGAGAATTCAATTCCATCATAATTCTAACACCTAATAAGTATAAATCACAATTAATAATTTAATTCAAGATCATAATTAAGTACAATCCAAATTCAATGTACAAAACAACTAAATCAATTATCATACCTAGCATGTAACTCTTTATATACATGTACAATAATTTATAGAAGTGTTTTAACATATTAAACTAAAGAATACATCACAATTCATAATATAAAATTTATATTAATGAACAATAAAAAATATAATATACTAAATAAATGAACATTTCATATATTTAAACATGAGATAAACTATTTAAGAACAATTTGTAAATAAAGATAAATGTAAACACTTTATAATTTAGTTATTAATTATAGACATTCCATAACATAATAAATATAAATAATTTATATTTATTCTCAATATTAGCTCCTTCATATTATCCTTTATTTGGAATTTTACTTAAATATATTATATTAAATGAAATATAAACATTTTATATTTTAAGTATATTATGTAAAAAAATTCATAATATAAATATAGCATATTTAAAATTATTTAAAACCTGGTCGTATTATCCATAAAAATTATTTTGATGTGGTTTAAATAATTTCTCAAATAAGGCCTTTAATTTGAACATGTCAAATTAATTAATTATGAAAAAATAATAATTAAATATAATATATTTTATAATTAGCCTTATTTTTTAATTTATTACTCATGTGATTTCTATATAAAAAATTTATATCTATATTATAAGTCATCCAATATAATTTGAAATTTTCCTTTTAATATTAACAATTAATATTATGGATATTTATTTATTAAATGTTTCATAAACATTTAATTAATTAATTATAAATAATTTATAATTAAATAATTTATAAATACCTCAATAAATTAATAAATATATAAAAATACATTTTTATATTATTTTTAAACATTTATAAACTATATAATTCAATTCATAACTAAAATATAGAAAAATGTACTTTTTCTATTATATCACATTAGATGATATATTCATATCATACTAAATGATTATGAATCCACAACACATAAAAATATTTAAGTCCTATCAATCATAAATTATGATTGATAATCGGACCCATGTAAGAAAAATAAAGCGGCAGAGTGGCATGCATAATATAAACTCAACACTCGGTAACTATGGATTACGATATATCCTTACATAATAATAACATATAGTGTAGGGGACTTGTATAATATAATCCTGTAATGCAAGGTCCTTCTTAGGAGTAACACACTTCTATAGAAATAATGAAATAAGACTTACCTATGTATCATTAATATAGAGTGCGAGTATGCGTTAGATTTGATCCGACCCTCAGTTATCATATCATATGTTAACTGTCTATGTATGAATAACCTAACAATGGTGATCATATTTAATGATATTATTTGATATCAAAAAATGATATGAAACTCTATTTTTCTTCCATGTATCAACACTATAATTCACTATGATATCATATATTGTACGTAGTGATATAAAGAAACTGAAGATTTTTCATTGTGTCATGCCTATGATAAGAAATTTGACATGTATATGATATGCATTAGTCTTAATTTTTAACATGATTTCAAGAATCTAAATCCATGGAAAATATCTGATACCACTTATAGCTTTATAAGTATAGATTAATATATTATGTAATGTATGAGTTATACAAGTATTTTCAAACTATTTGTAACCCCATAAACAAACCATATCCCATATGTTTCGTCATATAAAACACATTATTAATGATAGACAATGTGTAGGAGATTTGAACATTAACTACTTAATGTTTGGTTTTCATTTGAATCATATAATTCATAGTGTATCATATATTATAATTCATATAGATTGATATAGCTAAGGTAATGTCATATGATATCTTCATTTCATATTAGATGACATGAAAATGTATTATGAAAACTCTGATTTATGATATCCTTTTATTTTATAATACGATATGTCCCAATTCACATCAAATATTCATGGCCTTTAGGGATTTCCTCTATCAGCACCTTCATCCCCTTCTTGCATAAGTTGCCTAATATGCAATTCCACAATTGTGAATCCCCAATAGAATTTATTTTTGCAACCATATACATGAAAATTTCAATCATATTGTATAGGGTTACATTATTAACTCCAAAAGTTATGAACAAAGATCCCTTTGTAGTTTTTACATCCACCGCCTGTTAATGTGTTAAATCCTACATCATTAAGGTAACCAACAGAAATAAGATTCCTTCTTACTTTAGGAATATATCTCACATTCTCCAGAATGTGAAAACTCTCACTATTAGTTTTTATATGTGCATCTCCATTTCCTGAAATCTATAAGGTTTCGTCATCAATAATATATACCTTTCCAAAATTTCTAGAAAATTTCTTATTCAAGAATACCTTATTCAATTTGGAATGGAATGATTCCCTTGAGTCTAAAATCCAAGACTCTATGGGACTATCTATACTCAGTGATAAAACATCATTAGTTTCTTCAACTGTTATATTTTGTAAATTGGTTGTAGGTTCATTTTTTTCTATACACTCTATATTGATGTGACATTTATTCCCACAAATAAAGTAGGAAATATTTTTCCCCTTTTCCTTATCTCAACTATTTATTTATTTTAATTTTCCTCTATAATTATCCAACTACATATATTTTCTTCTTCATTTCATGTGAAGAGAAGAACCAAAGAATCCACCCAAATCTATTCTACAAATATCTTTATTAAGGATTATATCTTTTACATCATTTGAATTTAACTTTTCATTCCTCAAAGAAATACTCAAGGATATTATAGTAGCTTCCCAACTATCAAGTAACAAAGATAGTAAAACCAATGCTCATACCTCATTATCTAGTGTAATTACCACTAATGTAAACTAGCTTGTGATAGTGTTTAATTCATTGACATGATTAGAAACAAGATTCCCTTAAATCATATTTAGATTGAATAAACATTTCATTGGGTAGAAATTATTTGATATAGATTTCTTATCATACATATTCATGATTACTTTTATCAACTCAACCATCTTTGTCTCTTCTATAATGTTGAACACCATGTTATTTTCCAATATAAGTTTCACAACTCCTAGAACCTTATGATCTAATAAATCCCACTCAATATTCTCTATCTCTATTAGTTTAACACCCTGAATTCATAATATAATCTTTTTCTGATAATGATAATCCTTGATCTACATCCTCCAGTAACTGAAGTTAGATCCATCTAAAATGTTTATTTTTTTATTTTTCCTTCTTCCATGTCCATCATTTAATTTGAAAAATTCCATCATCAATCATCAAAACTCAATCTATAATACCAGTTGTTATAGAAACATTGGAGAGTTCCAATGAAAAATGATTCTATAAGAAGAGTAAATGGGATAGAATGAAAGAAGAATAAGAATAAAAAGAACATGAACACAAGAATTTACATTGTTCAAGAATAATATATATTCCCATAGAGAGAAAATTCATTACTATATCCATGATAAAATTAAAAAACATTCACACTAAACCCCTAGATTGAAATAAACTCATAAAGTAAGTGGTGCTACAATAAACCATGTTGTTACAGTACTTGGATCTGCATAATTTCTATACTAAGAAATAGTACACATGGAAGTAATGTCTACAGGGATACAATACTACATTTATTAAAGTCCATAATATTATAGTACCATGTTAATAGGGCACACATTACTAAAATACCCACTATAGTATAGGTTTATAGAACTTTTACTAACATCATTCGATGTATCAGGCTCTACCATTCCAACACCAATACCACATGGTATATATATCTCCATGAAGATGTGTACTCTAATACAAGGAGAGATAGAGAATATATGATAAAAATACATTATTCTTTTGTGATCAAATCTATCATATATCTCATGTTATGTACTAATCTTGATGTTGCTTATGCCTTGATCATGGTAGGCATATATCAACTAAATCATAGAGAGTACATTGGTCGGTCGTAAAGACTATCCTAAAGTACTTGAGGCATATAAAGGATATTTTCTTAGTTTGTGGAGATGATGAGGAACTATTCTTTAAGGGATACACATATGATAGTTTCTAAATAGATCATAATGATATAAAATCACAATCAAGATATATTTTTACTTTAATGGAGGAGTTGTGAGATAGAAGAGTTCTAACTATCCTATGGTCACTAATTATACAGAATATTATGAGTATATTATGGCTTCTGATGTAGCTAAATAAGTGTCTAGGATACAAGAGTTTGTTCAGGATATTGGTTTTTTACTTAATAGTAAAGATCCAATTACTTTTTATTGTATTAATAATTTGGAAATGGTTATAGCTAAGGATCAAATGTCACATCAATGGATAAATAATATACTTTGAATGTATCACTTATTGGGTGATTTTACTTTGTTGGGTGAATTCAAATTAAGAATATTAACCATATAGGAAAATTTGGAGACCCATTGACTGGGTCCATATCTCAATAGAAGCATGAATATCATGTGAGAGATAGTGGGTTGAGACTTGTTAGCAGTTGTCTCTAGTTTAAGTTGTATTTGGTTAGTTTGTGCCCTAAAACCAACTGACTTTGTACTTTTGATTTCCAAAATATAAATATTTTATCACAACATGATTATACAACTATGTAACATTAATGTGATAATTTCATTAAAATAATTTTTATATTGAAGGGTTATAACATTTCCTATCTATAATGAGAACCTAAATATGCTATGATAATTTCATAAATAATATGTCATGTGGTCTAGATATGTCTGTCTGATGGGACATGAATGATGTTTGACTATCAAGTGTTAGAGTTTCATAAGACATCAAGACTTCATCTCATGAATTTCACACTTGGTAATTTATAAGAAGAGAGTTTATGAGGATAGAACATCTAATAAGAATTATAAAAGTTTTATATGTCATTGGATATTCCTATTTTTAAACACGTGTATTAGTCCTTAGACATGATATTATTATTAATGTATATCTTGAATTGTATATTTTAATATATGAATAATAATCATGATGACATATGCTCGTGGAGAGGTATCATATGTTATATGCATCATAAGTGGAATGTAATTAATTAAATACATTAAGAAATTATTTCTCCCATATGAGTTAATGGAATATAATAAATACATCCCTTATATTGAAATGGAACTTTATGATAAAATCCATGGTCATTGTATTTCACAGACAATTTCATTATAGAAATTCAAAAAAATGATAAATCAAGTGTATGGGATCATAGAACAAGTATGTATATTTCTTGATAAGATATCAGTAGACAAAAGGATTGTATTACACAGTAGCATTCATATAAAGGATATTGTAGTTTATATATTAACTTCTTTTTATATGGGTGAATTTATGTGTTTCTAGATGTTAATCTTGCACTTTAGGTAAATTTACCTATTTCCATTAATTAAGAGGCCTAGAGGGTCAAGCACTATGTGTGTTTAGAATCTCATTAAATTATATTGAATTTAATAATAAGAATAAATATTATTCTCAATTTTTAGAATAATAATTATTCAAGTAAAGTTGATCACATAGATTTAATCATGAGATATTCGAGTTTCGAATATGTGAGTTAAATTTTATCCCATGTTTATTATTCATAAAGTAATGAATATAATATTTATTTATTCATAAGTTTAGTGAATAGAGTAAAATAAATATTTATTCAAGTTACCTGAATATTAAAAATAAATATTTATTTATGAATTTAGTGAATATAATATTTATTTATTTTATAGAATAAATAATATTTATTTCAATGAATAAATTTTAATCCCCTTAGGAGATTTATGTGAGAATACCCTAAGAGGGTGGTGAATCAGGGTATGAAATATTTTTTCAAATTAAACACTCGAATCCCATATTTTGATATTCACTTCATTATTATTATGTTCACTCTTTTTATTTTTTCAACTATTGATCTCATTACCCCATTTCTTGAACAAACTTTACTGGATATATTTAGTTTTGTTATCCCACTTTGTGTATTGAAAAAATATAAACATGCATGCAAAAAAACATAAATATTTTATTTGGTCCACTCACACTGGGATAATCCTTGGATCATGCAACAACAATGTATCATACACCAAAATCCATTAATATTATTGATTTTTGGTGGATTAAATAGGTTTTGGTCACTCCATGCCTAGGATCAATGCCTTATAAGGTTTAGGGATTGGTCTATCCTTCCCCAAGGTTCACTTCTCTTTATCCTCCTTAATGTATTACTCTGAGGTAGGACACCCATATTTTATAGGCATGTAGGTCTTTCTTCAATCAATATCACTTTCTTAGATGTGTGCAACATTATTTGTGTGTAGATAAACTATTGATATCCTCACTAATTGCAACTTTATGATGAAAATTGTGAATAACTCCTAGTGTATCTACCTCTTATTCCTACTAGGATAAGTCTAAAACTCTTTTTCGATTACAAGTCAGGTCCATTCTTCTTCTTTTACATATAGATCTTCAAGAATACACACTATTTTCAAACTCTCTTCCTCCTACCTAAGATGAGTTGATATTTTATACAGAGTATTTTATTATCTATATCTTATTTTTTAGATATCCAATGAAGGTTTTATAGTGACCTAAACCTTTTACACATTTTATTTCAGGATTTTTAACATAAAAATCCATTAATTACAACCCAAATATCCTGACACCTAGTTTCTATGGAAGACTACATTCATAATACATCAAAGTGAGACTAAAATAAAACTTATTTATTTTATTCTCCATAATAAAATCTTAAATACTTTAGATTTCTTAAAACTACATGCAATAACCTAGGGAATACATAGACAAAAGTGATGAACTAAAAATAAAAATAAGGTAATAAACATGACAAGGAATTATAATTTGTGAATCAAAAGTATAACATGATATCATAAGAGATAAGGATCAAGCATATTCACATGGGATCATGAAATAAAGAACATGGTATAATAAGGTCATGGAATCATAGGAAATGTGGTAGAAACACAAAACATGATATAAACATGTGTCAAGGCTAACTTCCTATACAATATCACGTGGTGGAAAAAAAAGTACCATAATGGATTAGGTTTACTCCCTAATCCTATACATGGCCTCTCATGTAACTAAAAACATTACCCAATGCATTGGAGTGCTATATGGGTAAACCCATCATAACATTTTCATGATTATGTGTTCCAAAAAACAGAAATAAATCATAAGTCATAAACATAATAATTACCAATAGAAAGAAAATGGTTTCATAATCTAGTCTTATATCATAATAAAAATAAATTTCATAATTAATGCATTTGAGAGTTGAATATAAGGAATGTATTATCCCTAAAAATTAATAGATAATAATCCAAGTATATAATTGAGAGACATATATACATAATTTAGGAGAAATCCATAACACCAATGGTTTTTGTTGATGATGAAAATGTCATTAAAATATTACATAGAATATTTCTTGATAAAAAATACTCTTTTCACTTTGAAATCACTTCTTCAAAATCTAAAATAATATAAAATTTTATAGAAATAATTTTATTTAAAAAGAACCATTGAAACTTAAAAATGAATCTTCAAATATTTGAGTGATCATGACAGTAGGTAATTACCTGCATGTGGTGCAAGTTAAAATAAACATTCCTTTCAAGCTATTTTAAAAAGGTTAACAATGTGCCCTGTTTAGAAAATGAAAAGAAGAATCCTTTCAATTAATTTTTAAAAAATTAAAAAATGAGGAAAATTTTATTTAATAAATATGTTGGGTAATGCTAAAAATATTATTGAAAATATTTTTAGAAAATATTTATATTTAAGAAAAAGTATTTTTTACTGAAGTGGGAAATGAAGTTAGTTTTTATTAAAAAAATATCAATCATTTTAAGTACCAAAGAGAGGAAAGTAGTACTATTACTTGAAAATTTCATGAATAACCCAAATATAATAAAATTAAATAGTTTTATTATAATATTATCAAATAATTTCCAACAATGTAAATTAAATCATAAACAATCCTAATTAAAATGATATTGAAACATAGACCCTTGCTGCTTTGGTAACTGTTGAATCATAATGTCCATGAATAAAGTAGATTAATTTTAACATAAAATACTATGAATTATGAATCAATCATGATATAATATGTAAATTTTTATTATATATACCATTTAAAATAAATTTGGTACAAAAAAATAACATGTGTCTCAAAGAATTAAGTTTTGAGATGAAATCCTTACCTCGAGTCTAGACTTTGTCGTGTATGTATTTTATCTCATATATAATAAACTTATATAAATTATTTATTTTATTAAGTACCTATTATATGTTTAATACATTATACTACATCCATTTATATATTTTATTTTAATTATTTTTTTTAATTACATAATCAGTGATGTTTGTGTCAGGGGTTTTGAGGACTCTCGATTCAAAATTTCAAAACAGTCAGTTTATTAACCTTGGTCAAAGGGGTTATAAATCCATAATATTTGTAATAATAATAAATAATTAATTATAATTTTTATACATAAATTATAAATTTAAAAATAACCATGAAATATGGTTATGATAAATGAACTTTTTTACAATCATAGAGACGGTGGGTCATACATACGCATGTGTAACATTTCCATTTTTCAACGATCATGATAGAAAGAAGTTAAATGTTATTTTACATTTCTATAATAACAATAATATCATTAATATCATATTATATTCTTAAATAAACTTACATGTACCATCCATGTGATGTTTTAATAAAAAAATGAATCACATCGTTTCGTGAGGTGGTAGTCCGTCATACACACGAACAACGTTATCATTTTTTTATGGATGGTAAAGTAAAAATTATATGGTATATTAATTTTATTGAAGTATTAATATTTAATGAATATAATATAAATATTAAATCAATCATCATGAATATTCATAAGGGGTGATAATGGAAAATGAATTATATCGGTTCGTAAGCTGGTAGTGCTCTGTACACACGAATGATGGTTACGTTTCCCATTTAATGTAGAGGAGATGGATAAATATTATGAAATAAAACTAATAAAATATAAATATATATTAGATACTAATGTTATTATATTATAACTTTTAAGACATAATTTAAGGTGGAAAAGAAGAATTAAAAATAAGGAGCTCAGTGAAGATGATTACCTTTTCATAGAAGAACCTCCTTTATATCTCTTATTAAGGACAATAAGGTTGGTCTTTTTAGAAGAAAAAAATATATAGAGTGTGTATAGGGATGTTGGGGAGATATTTTTGTGGGTGGGTTTTAAGAATATGGCTTGAGATATGTGAATAAGTTAAAAAAGGGAGTTCCCTTTATAATTGAGGGGTGACATTTTTGAAAATACCCAAAACTATTCAATAATGGGAAGTCACTCTCAAACCAAGTACCTATAAAATTGATAAATAATTGATTATAGGGGTTATATGGTCCATAAAAACCTCCAATATTCAAAAATAAACATGTTTTAAATATGTTATTTTATTTACCTCTAAGGTTACTCACTTTTTACAATTTTAATTTTTCACCATGAGAACTAATTTTTTACTATTTTTACTATTAATTATGACCAAAAATTAAGTTAAAATTATTATATAATGTAGATTATGATGATTTAAAATATTTAATCCATTTTATAAAATTCAATTTATATAATTGGAAGAATATAATTTATAATAAAACCCATAAGAATGATGAAAATGGTTTTATGATAAATGCATTTTTAGAGGAAAAGATAATATTATATTGACTATATAAAGAGAAATAATCATTATATGAATTTAAATTTAAAAAAATTATAGAAATATAATCTTTAAATTTAATTTCAATCATTCATAATTATGGATTATTTTAATTAACTATAATAAAGAAACATTATACACTTTAAAACAGTTCTCTGGAAAAAATGTGTTTTTAAGCCTAAGAACAAAATTATACTAAAATCAGGTATAAAGATGATTTAAATGTAATTAATTTTATTAAATATAACTAAATAATACTTATTTTAATTTAAAATAAAATTAAAATAATAATTTTACTTTTAAATCACTTAATTTATTAGTAAAAATGACAATTTTACAAAAATCAGTATTTTTCACTATTTACTAAAAAATCAATATTTTAAAAAAATCCAAAAAAAATCATCCCATTTTAATATAGATTTGTTAGTTTCAAAAAATATTTTAATTTTATGAAATAAAAATTCTAAAATATCCAAAAAATAATTATAATATTTTCTCACATAAAGTAATAAAAATCATTTTTAAAATAAATGTTTTTATTAAAAATTGAGTGCTTATTTCCTAAGAATTTATAAATACATTTATATTGATTATAAACTTTATATATATTTCCTAAATTAGTTAATCATATTTATAACCATAAATTTAATGGCTATTTTATAACATTCATATTTTTTTAATAATATTTTAATAATATTTCAAGGTTTGTTTAATCTCAGTGTTGTGTGTTGTATATGATATAGAACAAAGTGTTATTTTAATATATCATAGTGTTATATTCTACCCCCATTAAATAAATTATGACCTCGAAATTTTAACTTGTTCTCATTAATTAATGGTTTAATATTTGAAAATTCCATTTATGGAAAACTCACATCATAAAAAGAGTCAATAGAACTTCTTTTTAAAAGAGGGAATGGAAAATATAAAGGTCATATAGAATAATACATGACTATGTTTCCAAGTAGGAGAACATTGGTTGGAATTAAAAATATATACAAGGAAGAAAATCATAAATAATTATGGAGAGTGATAGGGATCACTGATCACAAGAAATTGAATGATCTAGAGAAAGTTAAAAACTAAAAAATAATAAACCTATGATTAATTAAATAACCATTGATTACTTGGATATGAATATAATAGAATAAAATTTTTGTTTCAAGATAATTTTCCTAGATTTGAGGGATTATTTTACTATCAAGATAGAGAACACTAGAAAATATAATTATTTTATATCTTTTTATTTCATAAACATAATTTCATCCTTTTATTGTGCTTAGATAAATTTTCATTTATCCTCTTACTCTAAGGAATGAATATCAAAAAAAATATGCCTGAAGAAATAAAATTAACTTTTAACAAATCATGAGATCTATAAAATAGTAACAAATTATTCTTACTATCTATATTAAAACCAAAATGGTTGGTAAAAAGTAAGATAATAACCAAAATGAATATGAATATATTAATCTACAAGATTAAATAATAAAATCAAAGGTTTAACATAGATCATTATATAAATAAATAACCCTATATCTCAAATAACCATAATAACCTAAAAATTAAAGAAGTATTTAACCTCAAATGTCATCTCATACCCTTCAACTTACATCTCCAAAAACATAATAGAATTATTCCCAAATAATCCTTTATGTTAAACCTAAAGGTTATATATAAATCTTAACCCAATAAATAATTTCCAAAAATATCATTAATCACATAAAAATTTCTAAAATTCAAAAATATTTTATCCTCTAATATGTTTCATAAAATCATCTTAAAATTTATCCCTTAAATCATTTAAGAAAAAACAATTTCATATTAACCAGTACATCATGTAGGCCAGTGGTAGGCATTTCACCCTTATCTTCCTTGGGTTGTGAGATCAGGCCCTATGGTATTTCTAGATGTGATGGTTTGTCACCCATCATTCTTGTTGTCCTTTTTATAAAACTATAGTTATATAATTATTATAAAATTTTCAAAAATACGTTGCACATCCTCAAAATAAAATTAATAATCAAATCAATTTTTAACTAATAAAGTCTTCTATACAACTGATTTTTTTCACAAAATCAAATAATCTTAATTGAATATAATTACCTCAACATCAAGCACATATCAAATATTATACTTTCCTAAATTTTTTGTTTTTCTATAAAATATCACCATACCATTAAATCACCTTTTTATGTTATTTATTCCATTCAAAATTTTAAGATTCTGACTTTTTATTATGAAATATGGATCCTTTAAATTTTTGGTAAACCTGTGTTAAGTTTGTCATTATGGATTAGACCTAGTAACCACACCCTAGCCATGTCGGTTTGTCTTTTAGAGGAAGGTATTAGAGGTATGGTTCCTAGCTACAGACCAAATTCATGATGTGTATTAAATACACGATATGTATTTAAATACATAATGTAAATTTTTCCAACCAAACCTCATTCATTACTTGTATTGGTTCTTCTGAGGAGGGAAAAACACAAGTATTACATGATGTGAAATAGTTTCATGTCATGTAAATGTCGTGGATTTTTTTTAAAGGGACAGAACCCCTTCATTCTCTTTTACCCAAACTCTCTTCCTCTATCTTGCAGAGAGCCTCTTCCTCTATAGGATCTCCTACCATTGCCTAAATCTAGGCTTTGATCATTTTTGTTTGTCTAGGCTCTGATAGATCTACCATTTGTCTCATTTTATCATCATCGGTAAGAGATTTAATCCTCTATCATCTTTTCTCAGTTTATCTCATCATCTTTTACATGTTTTTTAATGTGAGTTAATATGCCATATTTTTAGGTTATTCATCTATTCTTTCATTTTATTATGATTCTGGAAAAACCAAGGGTTAATACTGGACGAGTGTTCTACCATGGACATAAGTTAGGTCTTCTATAAATTTTCTCTAAGGATTCATCATTTATTAAACTATCTCCATTGTGTCATACACCGGACCTTCTAGGAATTACTACAAAATTTAATTATGAGACTTAAATTAATTATTTCATTTAAATTGTGATGAACTTGTATCCCATAGATTTGGTTAGAGGTTTTTATCCTCAACCTGAACCACCTCTGATGTGAGTTCTCTTATTTTACCTAAGTTAAACCACCCCTTTGGGTGCATGGTATCACCACCTATTAGTGGGGGCCCATATTAAATTAAATTAGTTAATTGGAGATGGTCATACCTCCATTTTCTTGTTATTAAATGTTATTAAAGTGATTAGATGGTTAGATTTAAATGAAAATGTGGGATGATATGGATATTATCTTGGATTGTGTCTTTTATATGGATAATTGTTACTAGGTATGGACACTGATGTAACCCATGTCATGTTATATTACTTTCTTGATGTGGGACATCTAATTATGGAATTGACATCATATGAATTTATGGAACCTATTTCATTATGGTATGTAACCAACTAGGGGATCAAGGTATGGCACCTGTGACCCCTAGGTATGACTACTTGTGGTATGGCACCAATGAAAGGGATTTAGGTATGGCACCTGCAACTTCTATATACTTCAATATCTTTGGATATAGGTCACCCTAGTTATTTCCTTTAGACTTAGACCATGTAGGTATGATATTATTCTTAACTTATCATTGGATGAGTTCCTTTTTATATCTCCATGTAATACTCATCATTTTGAATATGGATCCACTTTGGGTTTGTTTACTATCATTTTTTTATCTGGATGATTTACTTATGTTGTATTGTATGATATCATTATGCTTCCGCTATTTATTCATTTATTTCTACATTGTGATGCTCTGATTATGAGGGTATAGTCTCCCCACTGTACCAGCATGGACCCTTGCTTCTAGTCAATAACCTCTGACATATGAGGAGGTGTGCTTGATGACTTGTGAGAAACTGACTCAAGGTGTCATTTAGTGGATTTTGGGTAGAGACATTAGAAATTGGTATCAAATATTTATTTTTTGCCTTGATATTTTAGGGTGGTATAAAGGAGACTAGGATGTGTCAAAATTTGGTAATGAGCCTGTTCCTCAGAGTAGCTAACCCAAGTATAGGGAAAATCCAAATTAGATGGGATGAGACATTATGTTCTAGATTATTCCTATTACAGTTGTTTTTTATTTCACTGTTGGGTAAATTACATGAGATGTGATGTTATTATTATTATTATGATGTTGGGTTACACTTTATTCCTTAGCCTAGTATGGTAAGGAATCATTAATCATGGATCATTTTAGAAACCTTATAGGATTAATATATTGTGCATTATACCATGCCATATATGTGCATTTCCTAACTGTATGATATCTATTTCATGTGCTTGGACTGATATATTTGTTATGAAACTAACATTTCTACAGGAAAAGGGGATTAATAATTGATTATTAAAGTGTCACCAACAACAAAAATAGTTTTTTCTCTTATATCTTGATGATGGAACTTTAATTAATCAATTATCATATGTTTTAGTTATGTGATTATAGTCACATAGACTGAAATGTTAGTTGATTTGAATACATGAATTCCAATTGTAATTTAGAGAGTGTGTGTGCCTCTATAAATTAAAAATTGCAATTCATCTAGTCAAATCACATTATATTACCTCTTATATTCTACTATCAAATGTAAAGGTTTGGATGCAATTATATGAACTACAAACTTAAATTTATAAAGCATGTACTTGAATAAATTGGGAATGGTATTTCAGTTAGCTAATCTACTATGTAAATACAAGTATTTTAAATCTTAATTTAAATATGGCCACTATTAAATGGGGATTCTAATTAAAACTTAAAGGTTTTTTTCCTCTATAAATTGCAATTAAAAGTCCATATACTAGGACCCTTACAGTTAAATATAGAGCTTGACCCAGACCTAGCCTTAGTAGTGGTAAGTAGGTTGTGTCTCTTGTGATTATTTATGATCAATCTTATCACCCTGTCTTGGCTTTAGGAGGAGTTGGAGGGGTGTGAATCTTATATAGGAAGGCATGTACCTGTCCTGTTCTTATTTCTATGATATTTATTGCTATCAAATATTATTTTAGGTGTGTTATTGGAATTTGTAAAGTTATTCCACCATGATAACCTCGATTCATGCACCAGGAGGTTAATGATGACTATAATCTAGATATGGTGGGCCCTGATCCAATAGTGTTTCCTCCTATAGTGCCACCTGAGGCACCTCCAGTTTTACCTAATGCAAGTAATGATGCCTGATTTTGATATGGTTTCCTATAGCTTACACAGACTATATAGGAAGCTCCATGATCTTTCTCTTCTATGGAAGAATTGACACAAGATTTTTGATAGCATCATCCCCCTACTTTTTTAGGGGATGGTGGTGCCAGGCTGAAGAGTTATGGATTGAGACTATTTTAACTATTTTCAAGAATCTAGATGCGCCTTCTGAGAGGATTTTTTTCAGAAATAGAGGGTATGTAATTGCCATCGGGACTAGCATGTGCTTGTATGGGAAGCCTAGACGAATAACCCATGCGAAGGTAGAGAGCTAATATCACGATGAAGAAGCTAGGGAGGAGAAGTTCCAAGTATAGTTTGTATATTTCCTAAGACCTACGGGTCATGTAATCTCTAAGACTATAGGAATTTTAAGGGTTCCCATCATCCCTTGAAAGGGGTTTATCAAAAATCAATAAAAAAGGCCTTCGGGCCATTCGGGATGATATAATAAACTGGACTCTTTTTGCCAAGCATAACCTGAGGGAAGATGGAGGTCTAGATCAGAGTGTACCAGCTTCTCGGCCCAATATTACGGTATTTAGTGCTAGGAAGGGTTACTTTGAGACCTATATAGAGGGAAGTATCGATCATAATGAACATACTATCAGTTTTTTAGTATGCCATTAGTACAATAAGCAGGGGCATATGAAACCTTAGTGTGAGAGGGCTCTAGTTGAGCGTTGATCCTACAAAAGGATGGGCCTTTTATAGTGGTTTTGTAGAATATTCCATCTAATGGCCAGTGATAGAGGATCAACACTGACTCTAGGTCCTAGAGAGGAAATAGAAGCTCTACATCAGGATAGGAACAATGGTGCTACCCGTCTATCAGACTGAGGAGGTGGTTATGTACAAGGGAGCCATACACCAATTTTGTAGTGTCATCATAGTGGACCTTCTCAAGGAAGTCATATTGTATCTTAGGGCCGTAGAACAAGACATGTTTATAAAGTATAGCATGTTTCAGGGGAGTAGATTCTTGTAACTCCTATAGTTCGACGTACAATTTGAGTATCATTTACCTTGGTATCTGTTTTTTATTCATGGGATCTAAATTTCTTTATTTTTGTGGAATTTTTGGAATGAAACATGATAGAAAGTTAGTATTTATATGAGGTTATGACCCTTTACACTCATTTGGGTATACTTTCTAAGAGTGTATGTCAATGTGGAGAGTACCCCCTTGAGATAGGTGGTTATATCTTTTTATTTTACTTATTTTTCCTCGAGATGGTGATCTTTGACGTCATCTTCGTGATGGATTTGTTAGTCCCTTATCATTCCTATATCGGTTTCTATCACTGGAGGGTTTCATTAATGTCACCTGAGGGTGGTACATATATTCAAAAGTGTGAATTGGATGTCTAGGAAGGTATAGATGGACCTGAGCATCATGGGTTGAGTGGCATGATAGCCCAGATAGCTAGCCTTAATATGGAGGGTCATAGAATACATCAGGATGATTTTCATTTGGTGGTATATCATTTCAATGATGTATTCTGAGATGAATTTTCAGATTTACCTCCTAATTGAGAGGTGTAAATATCTATTGAGTTGGTTCTAGGAGTTTCACCAGTGTCCATTCTTCCTTATAGGATGGCCACTACTGAGTTACAGGATCTCAAGAGATAACTAAAGGACTTAGAAGCTAAGGGTTTTATATAACCCAGTACTTCTCAAGGGGGTTCACCAGTCCTTTTCACCAAAAATGATGATCAAACCCTCAGGATTTTTGTGGATTACCGAAAGTTGAAACAGCTTACTATGAAGATTTTTTAACCTTTTCCGCATATAGATGACCTCTTTGATCAGCTTTGAGGAGCTCAATTTTTCTCAAAGATTGATTTGAGGTTAGGTTATCACCATGTGTGAGTTATACCTTTGTACATACCTTGTATAGTATTACGAATCAGATATAGTCTTTATGAGTATCTAGTTATTTCTTTTGATCTCATGAACGCACTTGTCATTTTCATGGCCTTGATGAATCGTGTTTTCCACCTGTATTTGGATTCATTTGTGGTAGTCTTCATAGATGACATATTGGTGTATTCTCTCACTCAACACATCCATGAAAAAAATCTTGATATCATATTGAATACACTGGTAGAGCATCTATTGTATGCTAAGATCACTAAATTCCACTTTTGGATTGATAGGGTGAACTTCCTGGGTCACATCATCTTAGAGAGAGGAGTATCAGTTGACCTAGAGAAGGTGAGAGTTATAGTTACCTGGGAATGGACCAAGAACATTTTTCACATATGTATTTTTTTAGGGATTTATGGATATTAAAAGAAATTCATACATGACTTAACATGCCTATAATCACCTCTCACATATTTGAAAAAAAAGGGTATGGATTTTATAATTTTAAAAGCCTATGAGATAGTCTTTCAGGAGATGAAAGTGAGACTGACTTCAACACCGATCCTAATTCTTTTAGAGCTGGGTAGAATCTATATAGTCTATTTTGATGCATTAGGTACTGGTCAAGGAGTAGTTTTAGTAAAGGATGATCGATTAATTATTTATGGGTCTCAACAGCTGAGGCCTCATAAGAAGAATTACCCGACACATGATCATGGGCTAGAATTCGCAGTCCATGCCTTGTGTTGTTGGATGCATTAATTGGTGGGAGATCATTTTGTAGTGTATATAGACCAAAAAATCCTTAAATACATTGAGACACAGCATGACTTGAACCTCATGTAGATAAGGTGGGTTGAGTACCAGCAGTCCTTAGATTTTGAGCTAGCCTATACACTAGAGAAAAGAAATGTTGTAACATATGATCTAAACTGAAGGACTCAAACATAGGAAGTTCATGAGGCTAGTAACAAGTGGCAGTTGATTTCCCTATTTTTTGAGATGAACTTAGAGGTATAGGATAATTATGAACAATCAGTCCTTATATATTTTTTCATGAATTATTCACTTCTATAGAGAGTGAAGATGAAGAATTTATTGAATCATGATGGCCTAGTCCTAAGGGAGAGTGTTTCAGGAAATCACCCACCACCATGATGGATCGTCGATGAGGATGAGGTCTTGCGCATCTGTGGACATGTCTGGGTTTCTATAGAAATTCAGGAGGAACTGATGTGAGAGTCTCATACTTAAAAATATGTATTGTGATTTAAGTCACCAATATTGGTGGTATGGAATGAAAAAATAGATATCTAGTTTTGTTACTCAGTGTTCCACCTATCAATAGGTTAAGGCAGAACATCAGCGACTAACAGGGCTTATTGAACTATTTATCATTCCCAAAGGGAAATGGGATAATTTCACTATGGATTATGTGACTAGATTATTGAGATCCCCTTATGTCAATGATGTGGTATGGGTTATCATTGACAAGATCATGAAGGTCACTTACTTTTTACCTATTAGAGAGACCTTCTTAGTAGATGAGCTTGGTAGACTGTATGTCCATGAGATTATATGTTTACATTGGGTCCCTCATACTATCATTTTTGGTAGGGATTTTCATTTCACATCGAGGTTGTGGAAGGGGTTACATATTTATTAGGGTATATAGGTGATTTTGAGCACGTCCTTTCACCCTCAAACCGACAGTCAGTAAGAATGGACGATATAGGTATTAGAGTACATGCTCTGAGAATGAATCCTCGGTTTTAAATGTTCTTGGTAGAAACATATACCCTTATCCAAATTCACTTATATTAATATCTTTCATGCTATGATTCAAATATATTTTTATGAGGCTCTATACAGTAGGTTGTTCCATTCACCTTTGTACTAGTTAAAGGTAGGTGAGGCAGCACCACTTGGACCACATCTTGTTCAGGAGACTTCAGAGTAGGTTTAGTTGATTCAGAAGTGAATTAATATAGCTCAATCTAGGAATAAATCATATATTAGTCATCGTTGATGATGTCTATAGTTTGAGTTTAGGGATCAGGTATTCTTTCATGTATCAAATAGACTGGGGCGTTGACATTTTAGGTGTCAAGGTAAGATGTTGCCTTGGTTTGTTGGACCTTTTGAGTTTTTGGAGAGGTTAAAACTAGTTACTTACCAGATAGAACTTCCTGATATATATAGGGATATACATGATGTTTTCCATGTTTCTAAACTACATCGTTATTACTCAGAACTTTATCATGTGTTCCAGATTGATGAGGTGGAACTGGATGTTTATGCTTCTTTTGAGGAGAAACCTATTCACATTATAGACTGAAACATGAAAGCTCACCGAGTTAGCTTAGTTCCTTTAGTACAAGTTCTATGGTAGCATGACTATGTATAGGATGTGACTTAGGATCCAAAGTCTGGCATATGTGCTCAGTGGCCAGAGTTATTCTCATACAAAGCTTTACCACCCTTGGAAGGGTCACTCGAGGATGAGTTTCTTTAAGGGGGGAAGAATAAAAGATCTTGGTTTTTTCTTATGAGGTATAGATCCTTTAAATTTCAATAAACCCTTGTTAAGTTTGTATTTATAACTTATACCTAGTAACCATTCCCTAGGCGGGTCTTTTAATCTTTAGGAAGAACATAGCATAGGGTTGGAGCCTAGATAAAGACCAAATTCACAATGTGAATTGGTCTGGCCAGACCCCATTCATGACATGTATTGGTTCTTCCTAAGAGGGAAAACCCTAAGTATCATAGGATGTGAAAGGGTTCACATCATGTAAATGTCGTGTATTGTTTTTAAAAGTTTCAAAACCACTTCTTTCTCTTTTACCCTAACTCTCTTCCTCTCTCACACATAGAGCTTCTTCCTCTATAGGAGCACAACCCATGGCCTAAAGCTAGGCCTTGATCCCATTTGTCTTTATGGACTCTGATCTATCTACTATTCATTTTGTTGGATCTCCATCGGTTATAGATTCGATATACTATCCTCTTTTTCTCGGTTTATCTCTACATATTCTACATTTTTTGTGCAAGATAATATTCCCTATTTTTAGGGTATTCTACTATTCTTCTGTTTTCTTCTGATTTAGGCTAAAATGAGGTTTGATACTAGATGAGAGTTCTAACATAGGAATAAGGTAGGTGGTCTATACCTTTTACCTAAGGTTTTTTCATTTATTAAACTATCGTCATTGTGTCTCACTACTGAACTTCTGGTCATTTCTCCAAAATTTAATGATAATCCTTAAATTAATTATTTCACATAAATCATAATTCCCTTATAGACCCTATACTTGGTTAGAGGTTGTTAACCTCGACCTGAACCACCTCTTAGGTGAGTTCTCTTGTCTTCCCAGAGTTAGACTGCCCCTTTGGGTGCATGAGATCACCACCTATTAGTGGGATCCCATATTAAATTAAATGAATTGACTGGATATGGTCATGCCTCCATTGACTTATTGTTAAATGTTATTAAAGTGATAGTATGGTTGAATTTAAATGAAAATATGAGGTGATATGGATATTCTCTTAGCTTGTTCCTTTTATATTTATAATTGTTACTAGGTATGGACATTAACATAGCCCATGTCATGTTATATTACTTTCTTGATGTGGGACATCTTGGTATAGCACCGTATTTATATGAAGGTATGAAACCTGTTACATTATAGTATGGCACTAACTAGGGTATTGAGGTATGTCACCTGCAACCCCTAGGTATGACTACTTACAGTATGGAACTGATGAGACGAATCGAGTTATAGAACCTATGACCTCCATATACATCCATATATCTGGATATAGGTCTGTTTCTTCCGGAAATGGGGATGACCTTATTTATCTAAGGTTCAAACTTTCCAATCGGTTTCTAACGGATTTATTCGTAGAACCGGAAACATTCAATGATTCTATATCCATTTGGACCTACTTTCCAAAGGTAGGTGCTCATTAGTTATGGTATAATGAGGCTTAAGAATTTTTATTGGTCGAGAGGATGGGAGGTCAGACTCATCACACCTTTTTGGGGGGAATTATTGTCTACTCTGGGACTCTCTTATAGTTTTAAGTTATGATCAAAAATCTTTATTAATTTACCAAGCATGAAAATGAGTTTTTCCTTTAGATTTAGCAATCAATGATTGATAGGTATGGGATTTATAGAATATTTTATATGTATTTGAGGTTCTTCATTGATAGGGAATCATTTGTATTTATTAGAGATTCTTAGTTAATGGTATCCTTCAACACATTATATATAAATCTCTTGGTCATTATGATAACCATACTGGTTTTAAATCCACTCAGTGGGGCACTTGAAGTTTATTGTCATTCAGAAATACAGGGATTATTTCAGAGTTGGGATCGTACCCACAGATGGGTTACCTATGTATCCTCGTTAAAGAAGGAATCAAAAACCACATAGTTTGATAGGAAGGATATAGTTTAACATCATATGGGATGGAAAAGAATTAATTAAAGATGGGTTTGAACCTTAGAAAGGATTCATACGTACTCTAATTTTAAGACAAAGATCAAAGTCCATGTAGTTTGGGTGAAGAAGTATGAGGTTTATGCATGATTAATGGCCCAAAGAGAGATGTCGTAATTACTTTTACACTCTAAGCCCACGTGAGTCATGATCGGTGTAAGAAACAAGAGGTATTAGTAAATCTGATGATTGTGACATGAAATATGCAGTCATAAGAAATGATATGGGGCTTACATATGTATGACAGCCCGAGTAAATGAAGATTAGGACTTAGTTCAGGAAAGAAGCCCAGAAGTAGGGTCCATAAAGGTATTTGTACTTTATAGAGATTTGGAATTTTAACTTGGGACTTACTCCTGAAAAGGAATCCCAAATTAAGAGGGACTTATGATTGGGTTTTATTCATGATAATTAAGCCCAAATCAAAAGAAAATAAGGTTGGGGATTACTCCTGAGAAGGAGGCCCAATTAAAGGGAACTTATAACCTAGGGCTTAATCTTGAGAAGGATTCCCAAAGTTAAAGGAAATTATGATTGGGACTTACTCCTGAGAAGGAGGCCCAAATTAATTCCTCTCAAATAAGGAATCCAACAAAGGAACAATGCCATAAAGGGCTTTGAAGAAGGTTTTGAAGGCTATGTCTTGAAGGGGAAAGGTGAATTTGAAGAAAGGAGGTGACCAGGAAGGAGGTGCAAAAGTATTTTTCTGGCACGCAAGTCCTGGTCGTACAAGTATACTTGCACGACATGAGTCACCTTCGGCGACAAAGGATCCATAGGGTAATACTTGGACGACTTTGAACTCAATCCCTTAGTATCATCCCTAGAGGATTCCAGAAGATTGGCCCACAAGTTCCCTTGAGAGGGAAAGGCGGCGCACAAGTGTCTTCACTTCCCTTAAGGGATGGACACTTAGGAATGCAAGTATTGATGAGTTTTAATACTTTTGCCTTATTCTTCCTTTTTAGAGCTTCCATTCTATGTAAATAATTACCTTATAAGTGTTCGGAAGACATTAGAAAAAGACTTGGGCAACCAGAGCTTGAATCTGAGTTTTGGAAAATTCGTCCTCAAAATGGGGGGGCCACAGGGGCTATTTATAGGCCACTAGTCACCTTGGGAGACAAAAGGAATAGGGCGCACAAGTGACTTGCGTGACCAGAAGGAAACTTGCATGACCCATTCTTAAAGGTTTCTTTGTTTATGCCTTTGTCAATTTTTGATGTTCTTCAAAGGATGAATCTCTTTGTGCTTAAGGTATTCCCCATTTCCATTCATTAGACTCTATGATGGAAAGGAGCATCAACAAAATTCCCCCCTCAAAGTTGGATCCAAAAATAGAGTAAGGATTTGACTTTGAGGGAAACGAGAAACAAAGGTTCTGTGGCGCGCAGGTGGTAGGTACGCAGGTTCTGGTGCGCAGGTTCCGGCGCGCAAGGTTGTGGGATAGCCTATATATATGGGTGAAACTTCATGCAAACCATCCTACCTTCTGAGTTTTTGAGCTCTTGTCGGACAAGTATCTTAATCTCTTCAGTCACTCTCTTTTTTCCTGTGTTGCGCTTCTCCAGTAATATTTTTACTTGCGCGAAAGTACTTGCGCGACCACACTTGCGCTCCTTAATGCCTTAGCCATTTTTTTTGTTTTCTTCACAATTATTTCATAAAAACAGACTTATTTAAAAGTTAACTGTTAGATCTTTGTGCAAATTCAATGGCTCCCAAAAGAATTGGATCAGATGATGAGTTTTCTAGAAAGAGAATTGATGATATTATGAACATCATTTGCCTTGACTATTATTATATCTGTGATATTACTCTCCCAGATTTGGCCAAGTACTTGAAGAAATATCATGTCAATTTCCCACAGAGTATTTACTTGCCTTTATATGGCCATGGTCATCTGCAAGGAGTCAACATTCCAGATGCAAATAATTATATTCCTCATTCCTGGTTTTATACTTACACCAATTTCGATTCAGCAAATGTCTCATTTGCAGGATAATTTGTTAATGTTGGAACAGTGGAGAAGGCATACATAATGCATCATAGACCATGTACTCCAGATCTGAAACCTCACAAGCCTAATCTGCAGCCGCACTTCTATCCCTCTATTTTCTGAAATTCTCAAATGGATCAATCTAAGGGATGGAAAAAGAGTTGGGATTTCCATCCCGGAGGAGGTGTGAAGCCTACTTGGATGTGGGCATATTGGGTGTAACAAACCTGTGCAGAGTTTTTCAAGGATCTGAAGGGAGCTGCAATAAATGAAGCCGTCTAGGCTGGGCAAACATATGTCTACAGGAATGATAATTTTGTGCCAGATCTAATCAGTCGTTGGATCCCAAAAACCAATTCTTTCCATCTGACTCATGGAGAAGTAGGCATCAGCTTGTGGGATGTCTACAAGATATCGGGGACTCCAATTTTGGGAGATATGTATAATGAATTCATTCCCCCCAAGGTGACCTGTAATGATTCAGAGAAGACTTCGGCTTTGGCTTGAGAGTTATAGAAAATTTTCAACAAGATCAAGAATTCAAAGTCCACCAAAACTCATTAGAGAAAGGATATTCATCCAGAGGAGTGGATGGATATGTTTCTTATCAAGAAGAAGGAGAAGGGGCCCACCTTTACTCATCCTACCAACTGCCCCAGAATAGAGAAGAGGGGTTCTCTTGGCACATTCTGGACAACTCTAGAAGCGGGAGAGTTTGAAAAGTGGGGGTATGAAGTGGACCAAAGAATTCCAGAGAAGACCCGTCTAGAGGTCTTTTTAGCTTTGTGGATCAGTGTTTATCATTTTCCAGTTAGGGATTCGAAGGGAGGCATCAGGCCAGGGACCTTCATTGTTGCAGCCAAGTTGGATGAGAGGAAAATGGTTGGGTTGGACACCCCGATTTTGGAAAATATTCACAGGATCTTACTCCATGTCTATATGGGTAAGTATTATTTGAGAATAGTGGGACCATTCCAAGTTTTGTGGGGATGGATTGCCACTCACTTTAGGAATTATACTGTACAGAGCAGAGTACAGGTACCTGAAGTTCTTTTAGGCCATCGGTGCAAGCCTTTTCTATAATTTCTCCGTTGTCCCTCAATCCTTATAATCTGAAGGTGAGGTTGATCATGTTCAAGGAATTTCATTTCTTTCCTTATGGAAACCCGCCAACCGGGCGGTTTTTTGATGATGGAACAACTAGCCTGGAATTGAGGTCATATATGTTGGCTTGAAGAGATGGTGTATTGGCCATTAGAATTGACGGAGAGATTATATGCGAGGCCTATGCTCCATATAGATTTTCATGCCAGTTCAAGTGTCTGCAACAGATTATTGTATCCCCTCCTCTGCATGTCAGGTCAGAGCAGCATCCAATGGTTGCCCGACAACTATGGTTGCTGACAGCTATGGAGAAGACTAGGGTAGTGTTTGGTCTATCATTTGTTGGAGCGGCAAGTCAATTGACTATATGGTATGCCGAGAACAGGGTAGCATCATACCCTAAAGGGGTACTGAATCATCGGGTTCCTCGGGTGGGGAAAAAAGAGAACTGTCAAGAAAGAAACACTTCATCTGGAAGGTGACTCTTCCTCACCCGGATCTGATTCACCGGGTTCCTCACCTGGGGCCGATTCATCGGATTCCCAGGATGGGTATGATGAGGCACGACATGCTTCAAAGTGGCCTCGTGCCAGATATAATCCTCCTGTCAAAGTCAAGATACCTACTCCATCGACTCATGGTGAGTTATATCATTGATGAAATTCAGTCATCATTATTTTATAGAGAAAAAAGTTTCATTTTCTTATCCTTTATCTGTGATTGCAGGAGCTGGGAATAAGTTGAAGTGCCAGATTATAGGACCCTCCTCACGGCCTTCTAGTGCAAATTCTGAATATTTATGAACAGAGGCTATATAGACATGGAGGAGTCTATATTTTGATTTTGAAACCACCTGGATGGACTTATGTGAAGGTCTATATATACCTGGAGTGGGGAATCACTGGGATTTTACTGATATCCACTTCGAGGATAACCCCGATGAAGTGCGGGCTAGCATCAGAGAGCTAGAAATGCTCATATATTCCACTAATGATTCCATTACTATTACCAAGTAGGTGAAAGAAAAGATAAATCGTGGCACCACTGAGGGGATTGGTGGTTCAGTAGATGAAGAGTGGCATGATTACGTGGCTTCTAAAGATGTAAATTTCATTCCTTATTTGCTTTGCAAATTGATTTCAGTCAAAGCTTTGTTACTCAAGGAAATTACTTTCTTAATCCTGTATCTTGTTAATAAAGGAACTACTGAGGTTCCTTCACCACAGTATAGCCCTGGTGGAACTGATCTTGGAGCCGCTGAATCTCCTCGCGAGCCGAGTGAGTTATCTCCAGGTCAGCAAGCCATGAACAAGGAGTTAGAAAGGGATTTTCACTCTCCAATACCTGTATTTGGAGGTGACGATGTCAACACACCCAAAAATTCAAAGAAGCAAAGGTATTAAAGGAAGAATTCCATAGCTAAATGCTTCATAAGTAGTGGTAAGTCCTTCAAATAGTCATGAATCTTAACTCATGAAAAGATAGCTCATATTTCTTGGGATTGTAGGGGCTTCCTAGATTTCTCCTTTGAGGGAGAGGACTGACCCTCCTCTGAGGACGACGGAGGGTGATGGGAAACAATTGCAAATTCATGCTGACCTGGCTGATCCTAAAGAAATGAGGAGAGAATAAGAGCTAGCTTATGTTCCTAGTACTACTCATGTTGTTACTGCAAGGAGAGAAGAGCCTGCTTTTGGTAAATTAAAAACACTTCATAGAACGTTGAATGAAGACATCAACTGACTTTCATTCTGTGATGATTTAGGTTTAAAACCTGCACCAGAACATTTGGTGACCACTGCAACTGACTCCGTAATTTTCTTTGAGGAAGTTTTTTGGGGTCTGAGGTCGCAGGAGGAGGGTCTCCAAGAAGATACATCAAATGCTCCCACTGGTGAGACTAACCAAGAATCTGAGATATCACTGGATGAAATGATGAAACTTGGTGCGTCTTTTGAATAAATTTTAAATCATGTTAAATTACCATGTAATTTAGAAGATTTTGGACTTGAGTGTTATCCTTCATCCTGTTAAAAATTTCTTATTACATCTTTAACCATGATTAGTTGAAATGTGTAGTTTCGTCTGAGCAAGATACTAATTTGTCGATGCCTGAAGGGGGTAGAGACAACCCTATCATTGCAGAGACACTAGCTCAAGTAGAACTTAACCCGGTAGAGCTTCCTAAAACCCATCCTGGAAATATTTTTGAGGCTAGGAAATATGGGGAAGATTCTTCTCATACTGTTGATCTACCATTGGGTAAGAGATGATAATATTTGTGGTTGTACTTAAATTGTAAAACAGCTAAAAAACTTTTGTTATCCTTTTGAACTAACCAAAGCTTTCAATTGACTATACAGGGCCATCAATTTCAGTGGCTAAATCCAGAGGTGAAGCCTCAGCCTCCACCCCAACGGGAGTAGAAAGTGAAGTACCAAGGTTCAGGGGGGAAGGAGTATAACAGGGCACTTCTTTAAGTGCATTAATACCATACTATATTCCCCCATGTGATAATGATGCTGAGTTAGACCCAAAGGTGCAGAAGCCGCTCCAATTCTCATGTCGCAAGGCATGGCAGAATATATGGAAGATCATATCTGAAGTGCCTCTTGAAGAGCTGTCTTCAAAGATCCCGCAACTGTCATCCTTGTTTGTCATGTTAGGACTTGGTGGTTTTAGATATCAATAGATCCATGTCATGGTGAAACAAGTCATATTAAGGAGGGAGTAGAAGAAAAAGTAGCATCAAGATCTGACCAGAGTGAGGTTGTTGACCAATATTGGCGAATTCGAGGCTGCGGTGTCTTGAGCTGAGGTTGATCATGCTACAAAGTTGAGGGAGATTAAGCATAAGATCAAGGATAAATTTTTCCAGTAGATGCACCTTCAGCAATAGTTAGATGTCGTTACTGGGGAACTTGACTAGCTTAACAATTTATTGGAAGGAGTCCAAATGAATGCTATGAAATCCATTACAGATGACAAGAAATCACTCCATCAAGATGAAAAGAATGAATCCGGTCGATTGAATGAACTTCAAGTGGCTGCTGATGAAGCTCGGGATGTCGTAAATCAAATGAATAGTTATGTTGAAAGCCTCTTGTAATTCTTGAAAAAGAGAATATAATCCAATATGTGGATGTTTTCTAATTTTGTGCATCAATGAAAAATACATTTCATCTTTAATCCTTTGTATCTGCATTCTCTTGCTAATTACTTATATATATTTTTTACCTAATCCAATGGGACTAGTAAGAATAGTTTAATTTTTGATAGGATTATACAAACAACCTCACAATCTTTGCATCTTTTGTTGCTCAATATTTCCTAAATCATAAAATATGTACGTTTAGTGATCTAGGACTCGACATTTGTTCAGATTTCCTTTTACAAGTTCCCAATTTAATGAGTACCCTATCTCTTGTTGGTAGTTTAAATTCATGCATGTCGGACATAAAAAGGCTAATGTTTAAGGTCAAATAGCTTTGACTAAATGGATTAAAATTGACTCAATTCCTTGATAATTTGTTTGAAAACATATTACCACATTCAAGTATGGGGTAAAACATGTAAACTATGACTTAAGAAATTTTTAATCTGAGGGATGATATGAAAAAAAAGGGCTAAAAATCATTAGAGAAAGTATTTCCTAAGAGTGAAGTTACCACTATTTAACAAACTTGTTAGGGGGTTGAATTATGCAGTGCCACTTAAGGGCATTGGCTGCATAGTCAAATAATAGCATCTTTTGGCTGACAGGTCCATTATGTAGACTACTTATGCAATGCCACCTAGGGGAACGTGTTTCATAGTCAGGTAAAAGAACTCTCAAAAATTTTACTTTTCTATTGGTAAAAGCTAGTGGAAGTTTATGGATATTCAAATTTTCCAAAGCACAGATTCTTCTGTATGGAGAGAGGTACTTGAATATGGAGAGGATATTCCCAATCAAGATTGTCAAAAAAAATTGGATGAATGTCACTCCTGTGAAGGTCTGACCCAAACATAGGGAAGGGAAATATAAACCATAGACTTGAATACTTTCATATCATGAAAAAGAGTATGGGAAAAATATGTTAAGGATGGATGTTTTTGCAGATCCCTGCATATCATCGTTAAGAAAAATAAAGACAAAAGAGGTTCCCCCCCCCCAAGAATGAAGTTACCACTATTTCAAAAACCTGTTAGGGGGTTTGAATTATGTAGGGCCACTTAAGGGCATTGGATGCATAGTCAAATAATAGCATCTTTTGGCTGACAGATCTGTTATTTAGACTACTTATGCAAGGCCACCTAGGGGCACGTGCTGCATAGTCAGGCAAAAGAATTCATGGGTATCAGACATTTTGGGACCAGAAGTCATGAAAATGGTTATGGAGATCTGGAAGTATTTAAGGTTAGGAGTACGACACATGAAAATGGGTATTGTACAATACATGAAGGAGATACATAGACCAATACTGACCATAATCATGTTGTGGCTGGGTCCTGAATTGAGATGATGGACTTCACTACATATCTCATTAGGATGAGAATCAATCCATACGTAGTTCTTGAAATATAGTTTAACGTCATGTAGGATGAGAGCGTAGGAGATCTTAGTTTAGGGTCGTAGAGTTCAGACCATAAATGAGGAAGACACATTGTATGTTTGTTATAAACCTGATGTGAATAAAGACCAGGTTTTTCATGCCACATTCATGTGCTCACAGGGGGACTTTTCAGCCAAGGGACTGACAATGGAGTTTGGGGTTAGGCCCAAAGACTTGGGGCTAGGTTCGAGGGATGCTCGAACGTTCATACGTACCCCATAAGGATGGGAATCAATCCATACGTAGTTCTTGAAATACCCTCTATACAGATTTGGTTCGTACATGTGAAGGGTGAAAGGGTACTTTAGTGCAATGATGGTTGGATCCAAGATTAAAGGTTCGGGCATTTCCATGTATGCACGTAGTCTTTGGAATATAACATGATTGGAAATCAATGTCAATAATTATTCCCTCTCAGGTGAGGGTGTCAAAGAATGTTGTAGTTTATTGTTGTACAGGACAAAAGTGCGAATAGTTCAAGGTCATATGCATTGACCAGTTCTATAAAGTTTAGCGTCATGTAGCTAAGACGTATGGCTATGCAGTTTAATGTCTTGCAATGAGGACAATGGGGGACTGTATAGTTTAATGTCATATAGCAAGGACGATGGTGAACCAATGTGAAGATATTGGTTTTGGGCTTGAACCTCAGGAGGTTGCCTACGTACCCAGCCTATAAGGTAAGGATCAAAGTTCATGTAGTTCAATTAAATAATGAATTGGTGATCGAGTTTTACTTGAGGATAACGACCTAAAGATGGTGTTGGGAATTATGTGTGGTTAGCGGCCCAAAGAGGGTGTTATGATTGAAGCTTACTCTAAGATCACGTGAGTCATACTCAGTGTGAGAAACAAGAGGTAACAACAACCCTAATGATGCACAGTTTAATGTCATGTAGGATGTATAAGGGATTGTTTCATAGTTTAAATTTCATGTGTCACAGACATGGGGTTCTTGGAAGTTTAACGTCTTGCAGCTCGAACAAACAGTTTAACATCATGTTGGATGACAAAGGGGACATAGTTTAATGTCATGTTAGACGATGGAGGGAGCTATACAGTTTAATGTCCTGCAGCAAGGAAAAAAGGGACCATACAGTTTAAAGTCTTACAGTAAGGACTAAATGGTGTATTTGTGTTACACAAAATACTTATTCAAAAATATGGCATTGGTTGGAGTCGTGATGAGTTCTCCATCCATTGAGATTAAAGAATAAGCTCTATTGGAGTAGACCTTATGTATTGAGTAAGGTCCTTCCCACTTTAACTCAATCTTTGGAGGTTTCTTTCCTAGTATCATTGGAGTTCTGAGGACCAATACCAATTCTCCTTGAATGAATGAATGAAGATGAACTTTTTTGTTGAAAGCCCGTGCTATTTGATTCTGATAGACTTCCAAGTGGTGCAGGGTGAACAATATTTTTTCATCTAATCATTTCAATTCATCCAATCACTTTTAAGATTGTTCATATGTAGATGATTGATCACAAATGGATACTCTGATATAAGGTAATTGAACCTCAATGGGTAAGACTTCTTCTATTCCATATACCAATGAATATGGAGTTGACCGCGTAGCAGTGCGGGTGGCGGTCCGATAAACCCATAAAGCATGAAAAAGTTTATCAGGCCATGATTTATTATCTTTATACACTATCTTTTGCAGTATGTTTGAAAGATTATTATTAAAGGCTTCTATTTGGCCATTGTCCGCTGCATGATACCGAGATGAATGGTTGTCTTTGATGTTGTATTCTTGATACAACTTCCTTACCTCGGATGAACAGAAGTTGGTGCCATTGTCCGTCAATATGGTATGAGGGAAACCAAATCTGGTAATGATGTTAGACTTGATGAAGCTAACAATGCTTTTAGAACTAACTTCTTTTAGAGTTATTGGCTCTACCCATTTGGAAAAGAAGTCAGTAGCAGTAAGAATATACTTAAACTACTTGGATGTAGCTGAAGGGTAAGGTCCTACTACATCCATTCCCCATGTGAAAAATGGCCATGAGTATTTAGCTGTATGGAGAAACTCTGGGGGTTGATGAATGAAATTGGCATATACTTGCAAAGAATGAAACTTCTTAGTGAAATTAACACAATCTTGTATCATTGAAGGATAGAAGTATCCAAGCCTTCAAATTTGATCAGATAGTCTATGTCCATACTGGTGGGCACCACAAACTCCTGTATGTACTTCATTCATGACAGCCATTGTCTCTTCACCATCAATACATATGAAGATAATTCCATCAAAACCTCGCTTGTAGAGAATTTTTTGGTGATCTGGGCTATCATAAAGAGTAAAATTAACCACACATCACCGGACTTGTTCTTTCTCAACTCTATCAGGTGGGAGTGATCCATTTTGAAGGTATTCCCTGATAGGTTTCATACATCTTGTAGTATGACCATATGGTTCAGAAATGGGACTGATTTAATTGATTTCCTCTATTCTGATTTTAACAAAAGGTGAAACTACACGACGGTGGGCAATACTGATGATTGTTTTATCCCGGTTTGGATCTTCTAGGGTTGTGGCTACATTAGCTAGTGCATCATCTTGGGCATTTTGTGATCGTGGGACATAAGAAAATGTCGGTTCTGAGGGAAATTCCTCTATTAAATCTCTGAAGTAATCACACAAAGGGATTAACTCTTCTTTTCTAATGGAATAATCCCCATTGATTTGTTTGATTACCAAATCTGAATCACCTTTTACCTTAAAGTGATTCACCTGTACTTGAAGGGCCAACTCCAATCCTATGATGAGAGCTTGATATTCTTCTTTGTTGTTTGTACTGCCTTCTAACAATAAGAAGTAATAGGGTAGTACTGCCTTTTCTGGTGAAATAAGCACAATTCCTAACCCAATTTTGTTGAATTTAGGATCTTCCATTTTCTTCCCTGTTGGACTTCTGCAAGCACCATCAAAGTACATTTTCCATGTTTGAGGATTATATTGAATAGAGAATACTTACTCATTAGTAAGTTCAATATTTAAAAATGTATCTTCTACATATGGGTTTTTAGCAAGGAAATCGGCTAGATCTTGGCCCTTTATTACCTTTTGAGACACATACTAGATATCAAACTACTGCAAAATAACTTCCCACTTTTCCAGATGTCCTGTAAGCATTGGACGAATAAGGATAAATTTGAGTGGGTTATTGCAAGATACCAATTGAACCTCATGATGTTTCAGGTAGTGTCCCAATTTCTGAACTGCAAAGATTAATTCTAGGAAACACTTTTCAATACTTGAATATCAAGTTTCTGCCTCAAGCATAGTCCGACTAAGATAGTAAAGGTTGTTTTCATTCCCAGCATCATTCTTTTGGGCAAGGAAGGCACCCAATGATCGCTTTAAAGCTATCATATAGAGAATAAGTGGTCTTACTTCAATGGGTGGAATTAATACCGGTGGACTCAAGAGATATCTCTTGAGAATATCAAATGCTTCTTGACATTCTTCAGTCCACTGGTAGGTGACTCCCTTCTTCATTAATTTGGTGAAGGGTAAACACTTTCCTGCCAAATTGGTAATGAAACGCCGAATATAGGCCAAGTTTCCTTGAAGTCCTCTTAATTATTTCAAATTTCGAGGAGGTTACATACCAAGGATTGATTTTTTCTTCTCAGGATCAACTTAGATACCACGATGGAGTACAACAAAGTTGAGAAATTTTCATGAGGTTACCCCAAAAGCACATTTCTAGGGATTCATCTTAAAATTGTGTTGTCGAAGTTTGTTGAATATGATTTCCAAATCATCCAAGTGATCAGAACATTGTCTAGATTTAACCACCAAATCATCCACATAACACTCAAAAAATTTCCCTAAAAAGGGTTTGAAGATATGTTGAATGGCACGTTGATACATTGCACCTGCATTCTTCAGGCCAAAGGGCATTACCCGATATCAAAACACACCTTGAGGGGATCTGAAAGCTATATAATACTCATCCTCTGGGGCCATTCATATTTGATTGTACCCAGAATAACCATCCATGAAGGAAAGATCTTTGTATCCAGTTGTTGCATTAATTAAGAGTTTTGTGATCGGAACTGGAAAATCATCCTTGGGACAATGCCGATTAAGATTTATAAAGTTAATGCAAACTCTAATTTTTCCATTCTTATTTTTCACAGGGACAATATTAGCTAGCCATTTGGGATATTGAACTTCTATGACAAATTTAGCCTTGATAAGCTTATCCACTTCAGCTTCAATTTTGGAGGTATAAGTTGGGTGTGTTCTTCTTGCATCTTTCTTGAATCCTCGATGTTCTTCTGGAAAACCCAAATGATGAGTGGAAACATCGAGATCAATGCTTGGAATTTCTATATAATTCCAAGCAAAAACATATCGATTTTTCTTTAAAAATGAAGTATACATTTCTTTCTCTTCAAGAGTCATGTCCGCACTAATTAAAGTGGGGCGTGGATCTTCTTTTGTAACCAGATTTATTTCTATGAGTTCATCCACAGTGGTAGAGATACCCTCTTCAAATACTGGAGGAGCATCCCTGAGATCTTCCTCTTCTTCTTCAATATGTGTTACTTCTTTTGTTTCTACTTGCATAGTAGATGATGAAGCAGAATTTTCATGATCAGGGGAGAAGTTAAAATTTGAACATCTTGAAGAAGAGACTACCATTTCTGTCCCTATTGATGATGAAGGGTCATTATCATTCTCCTCTGACATTTCTATAACTTCTTCTGGCCTGGTTAATGAAGTACAGATTTTCTAGATTTCAGCAGATGAAATGAAGACATCTCCGTTTAAGATTTTATCATTGCTTGGCCAATCAACAATTTCTACCATGCTGTATGGCTTAGTTGTCTTAATTGACATTATGGAAGTTTCCATAAGAGTGTTTGGATTTGGGTCTATCCTGTCAATTTGACTGATAGGAAACACATAATTTATACTCACATGTATGAATGGGTTTACTAGAATCTTTTCCAAACCATTTGGAGCATTAATTTTAATAACCTCCTTTTTCACGGATTTCTCCTTTCCCTCCATATGATACAATTTTGCCTCAATGTATTGAGATTCACATGTTTTTAATGGGGATTTATCACCATACAATGTCCCAATTTGACCATTAAAACAATATTTGAGACATTGATGATATGATGAAGGTATAGCCGCATGTTGATGTAGCCAAGGTCTTCCAAGAAAAATGTTCAAGGTTGTGTCATGAGGAACAACCATGAAATCTGAATTAGACACAAGGTCTCCAAATTGAGTTCTGAGTGTAATCTCACCCAGAGGTTCTTGTTCATTTTTATCATATCCTTGCAACATCAAAGTAGAAGGAGATAAATCAGATTCAGTGAGGCCCAATTGATGAAGTGTACAAATAGGGATGAGGTTGACTCCTAAACCATTATCAATGAAAGATCATCGGATGTCTATATCATTGACCTTTCCAGATAAATACAAAGGTCTAATATGTCCATGTACAACATCATCTTCATCTTCATCTGTAAAATATATCACTGTATGGCATTTTACAAGATCATTCTCTATATGGTAAACCTCATCCGTAGCAATTTCAGTTTCAAATTCCTAAGGACTTGACAAATCCTCAATAAGCACCTCTCGAAGATCTTTTGATAGATTCAAGGCATCCAGAATTGATAACTTGGTCGGTACTTGGGCCAAATTTTTCATGACATCATACTTTTGGTCCAAAGGTCTGTGTTTTCCAATATGAAAATATGGTTTTGAAGGTGTCTTAGAAGTTGATGCTTTGGAAGTAGATGCATCTCGTATCAGGGTAGGATTTGGAAATACTCCTAGCTTCGGCAAATTAGACCGAATAGGTCTATTTATTTGCTGAGAGGAAGAAGGTGTAACCTCTAACCAATCCTCCAAAATAATTGTTCCAGGCCTGAATCTACCATGTGTGGAAGAACTTTCTTATTCCTTTTGAGCCCACTGAATGGATTTTCCATGAGTTTATGTCGTATATACAGTTCTAGCAAGGGTAGGATTGAAATAGTGGCTTCTGAAATATCCACGTCTTCCCCTGTATCCTAGACCTCTGTCTCTTCCTCTAATTCCTCTGTTTGATACAGGGAACTCAGGCTCATTAAGATCGAAAATGTGGCTGGCATATGGATCTGTTAAGTGAATCATGTTAACAGAACCAAAGATCAACTCTTCATCTGATGAAGATTCTTCCTAATTATCCAATTCAGGTTGTTCCATTTGGTGGGTCGGTGACCGTGCTTTTGAAGCAGATGGCATAAAATCTACCAGAGTCAAAGATAATTTAGGCTTTGACATGAACTCATCTTCTTCTGACTGCTCTTCTTTCTTCGAATTATGCCGCCTCTTTGAGTATTTTACTTCTGATGAAGGGGGTTTTGCTGTGGCATTCATAGAAGAAGACACAATTGGTTGATTCAATTGTGTTCGTAAAATTTCATGAGTCCGGTTGATCATTTTCTTGGCCATCCAATCATCATATTTCTGTACATTTTTACTTTTGACTCCATGCCACTTGATTTCTTCCTCTAGATCAGTAGCAGTAACACATGCTACCTGGGTTGAATAACCTTTCAATTTTACCTGTCCAGAGTCCAACATCTTTTTCAGGAGGTCTTTGAAGAAAAAACACTCCTGAATGGGATGCCCCAACATCTAATGAAATGGGAAATATTTGGGGAGGTCTTAATATCCTTCCTTGTTCGGTCTTTTGGACCTTGGAAACTAAACCAGATTGTTTTCCAGAGCCGAGATGAATTATCCAGGAACTTGTTCATTCCAGAAAGAATAAACTTTTTTCTTCAAATCTTCAAACTATTTCCGCCTTTGATCTCTTTGATCATCTTGACAAGGCAGCTGTTGTTGTTGATGCTCAGGAGGTGGATCCCTTAGATATGATGAAGGTTTTGAAGTGGAAGCAGGTACAGGTGCTTGTTTAAGTGTAACTGTAGTAGTCTCTTCTTTCCTTATTCTCCTTCCTGGAACTGATGGAATTACACGAGTTTTATCCTTAGTCTTTGTAAGAGGGTCTTCGATCTGCTGAGAAATTGAAGTAAGGTCTTGAAACCCTCCTTTTTATTTCACAGGGATCAACAGTGTGCGTAATTCATCACGCAAATTTGCCACACAAATTGGAAACAATTCATCTTGAGGGAGTGCTAAACTTAAGGAATATGTTAATCCCTTCCATCGAGCAATGAAATCTAGAACTCTTTCATTTTACCTTTTCTTACAATTGGTAAGATCAAAAACTATTGTCTTTGGAAACGTTGAGCTAAATTGAAGAAGAAATCTTTGATGGAGATCTTCCCACTCAGTAATTGACCAAGATTGCAAACTTGTATACCAGACAAAAGAAGGCCCTTGTAATGACTGTACAAAACACCTGATATTAACTACTTCTTGTTGTTGAGGATTTCCCATCACAGGATCACAATGAGAAACATAATGTGTTAAGTGTTGTTTTGGATCTCCCGAACCATTAAAAATTGGGAATGTGGTATTTGAAAAAATTTATGGGGGAGGAATTGCATCAACCCATTCAGGGTAAGATTTCTTTTCCAGTTAAACTTGTGCACGTTTTCCTTATATATATTCCAAATGATCTGTTAATGACTCAATGGTAGTTATTAATTGTTGAGAAACATCTGGTTGAGCTTGGACCTGAGCAGGTGCAATAACTGGAGTTTGGATGGGTGTGGTGACTGGTACTGCAACTGATGGTAGTACTACCAGTTGTTGTCGCACATGAGCCATAGGATTGGACCTGTGAGGGTGTACTTGTAAAGGAGGATATTCTTGATCCATCTCAGTAGTTTTAATGAATTCCTTTGACTAACTAACTCCAACACGCTTAGGAGGAAGACTACCTTAAAGTAGTTCTGCATTTAACCTCTATAACTCCTTCATTTATTCTTCCTACTGTGTGAACCTTTCCTCTAATGAGAGTGATTATCCTTCTCCAGAGGTAGGGTGGGATGTAACCTGACTTTTACCCTTTTCCTTGGAATGTGCCTTTATGGAGTATGGAAGGGCATTACCTGAAGGAATATCTTTCCTCTGGGCAGCCCTCTGGCTTCTGGTACACACACCTTCTTCATTTATTTCTGTGTGTACAGCCTCTTGAATATGAACTTATTCATATAATTCCTCTAATTGAACGTCATGTTCTGGGGGATCAGTGATAATGGCATTGATGACATTTATCGATGCATAACGAATTGCATCCCTTCTGTCAGCATTTCTGTGATATTGTCTTCTTTCATATCCTTTATGAGACATTGCCTTTTGTTTATTTGATCCCTTAGGAACTTCTTAATGAACCGTAATTTGGAGGGAATCTCCTGATAATTTGGTTCTGTGTTCCTCTTATGGATTCCTCCCTAATTGAGAGAAGATTGACTTTCACTGAGGAAGAGATTGAGAATTTGAAAAGGTCCCCATTCTAGTGGACTGGGGTTGTTCCTATTTTTCCTGCTCAACTCCTCAAATCCTATCTGTTGATCCTAAGGGTTGGATTAAAAGATTCCCTATTCTGGAAAGATGAGGTGGTTCTTGAGCTGCTACATTTGAAACTTTCTTAAAAGCTCTCCTGATTTTGCGTACCTTAGTCTGGAAATTAGTCAGATGCATCATTTGACATCCACTCAAATCACCTGGTTCAGATGACCGTTGGACTATTTCTGACACTTATATCACCTGATGATGTGCATGCTCTAAACTAGAATCCTGTTCGATGTTCTCATTTTCTTGAATAAAGAGTAATTTGACAACTTGTTCTTTATATGCCTGACTTTGGGAAGAACTAGTTGAGGCATATTCTTGGGAAATCCTTTGATTACGCACAAAACCAGCTAGATGTGGCCAGCCATGGGAAATAACATTGCATGAGACCACTTTTGGTGGGCTTTGTTGACTGGAGAGTACAGTGAAATACAGTACTCCATGAACACCCCATCCCATGATATTAATACTAGATGGGGCATTGGTAATTAACTGGCGCAACATTTTTAATGCGCCAAGGAATGAACGCTGAAGGGATCACTACTGCTTTTCAACCTTTGGATGTTAAGAAACTGAGAGAGATGCCAAGTCAATTTGGCATTGCAACCCTTCTATTATCTTGACATGATTTTCATATTAATCATAAGATAATATTTTCTCTTTTAAGTGACAAAGAGTTTTCCATATGTTGAGACGAATATCATGAATACAATCTTTTGTCAACATTTCTGGAATATCATACTGAGAGTCAGCCAAAGGACAAAACATGACTGGTATTTCACCTTTCACCAGTTGTTTTCTCATATTCATCACTTCCTCTTTGTCATTAAATGAATATTCTTCTACCTGATTGGACCAAACCTGGTGCTTCTTTTTTTCTTCATCAGATTCAACAAGATTAGTAGAGAATTAATTTGTCAAATTAGAAGACGAATGACCCAGTGGTGGTTCAGATAATGACCTACACCCTGGGCTATCTTCTAATTGAGAAATTATTTCACCAACTAGCGTTAAGGCATCATACATGACTGACTTTTCATTTGCACGTGCCTCAAGATAAAAGGGCTTTCTCGTTACTACATTTTCCATTAAAGAATTTTCTAGGCAATACGAATTACTAATGCGGAGAGAACTTTCGCAGCTAAATTCATCATCATGGGGAGGACCACCATGGTGGGTTACAGCAAAAGATGAAACCTCTTGCTCCTTGGTCTTCTAGCCACGCAGAGGGTTATTGTGGCTCTCATCTGAGTATGATACTTTGAGATCGACCGAACTGTCATGAAGCAATCCTTCATGAGGAAATGTCTGATGAAGACCTTTGGAATTATTTTTGTTAGTTCTGGAATCTGGAAATGAGAGAGTAGAATCTTGGGTTGCAACAGACAATTGTCTGAGCGCATCAAGAACTCCAGCATTGAGCAAGGCCTTATTGTAGATTGGATCTTGATTTCTCGACTATTATGGATGGTTATTTTTATTAAACTCCTTATTACTCACTTTGGAAACCACTTATTGACAAAAATGGTTATTATGGGCAGGTGTATATGCCTGCTTAGGATAAATGGTCAGGTTAGGCTGATTATCTCCATTCAAATCGGGTGTATGTGCCCAACTTGATTGTCCATATGACATGGGAGAGTATGCCCCACAACCCTTCTGGACTGGGAAAGAGGTGTGTCTCTGATCCAGAGTGATATTTTGATGATTCACTCCATTGATAGGGATAGATTTATGATTCTTTCCCTATGATTCTGCTGAAGTTTTTATAATATTCTGACAGGTATCCAGAATATGGGCAGGGATTTGTTTCTGCTCTTTCACCATTGTCAGAATGTGCTTGGTGACTTTAGCTGCCAGAATGGGAATATACATCCATTCCATGTCTGGAGTAGGTGTATGTGACTGCTCTTGTCCTCCTTTTCTTGTCAATTAATTCTAACAGTACTTATGCATAGGGGCAGAGAGTCGAGTCTGCTCCAAATTTGTCGTTGGAGCTTTCCGACTGACTTCTCTGGGTGCTATCAAACGAGACTATTGGCAGGCTTGATGAACATTGGCAGGTGTATGTGCCTGCTGTGTATTCTTCGTCAAGTATGGTTGATGGGTTTCCTTCAATATTGGCAGACGCGACTGCTGACAGAATTGGTGATTGTAAATAGGTGTATCCTGCTTACCAGTTTCCACCATATTAAATTGGCGAACTTCTTTGGTTGTAGCCAGATGAGTCTGTTGACTGGCTGATGAATTATAAACAGGTGTATGTGCCTGCCTATAGTACTCCACTGGAATTGCCTGGTAGGATTTGTGTGTTACTGCCAGACGAGTCTGCTGAGTAGTGAAATCAGGACGGACAGGTGTATATGCCCGCTCGTTGCTTGCCATCAAGTTAGGTTGATGGAATTATTCGGAGGGGGAAGAGGTAAGAACCTACTCCCTGTTGGCCAAATTTTTCCTCTGACGGTTCGTCTTGCGTGCTTGGGTCTGAGGGACCTGAGTCGAACCCCTATATTTGATACCCTCATCATGTTGAGGGTGCACTACCGTACGATTCTGGCGGCAATTGTTGGTGAGAGTCCTCAGGAAGGACTCCTGACTTCTTGAACCGAGGCCTTGAGTGATCTCTTCATTCACCTCCCTGTAATATGGGAGGGACCGGTTGTTGCATTTTGGGGATAATGACTTGAAACGGTTGGAAATTGTGGTTGGCACCACCTGCTTTTTGACCACTGGTCGTCGCTGTCCAGACAACCAGGGTGAGTTATTAACTTGGAGGGCTTGTTGAGCGAGCTCCAGAGTCGGGATGGTACCGTGTTGATTTTATTACCTCACCAATGCATTTGAGACCCAGCGTTGAAGACACTGAGTAGGTGATGTCGTCCTCAGAGAAGATGAGGATCCAGCAGTAGTAGCAGCCGAGGCATTCAAAAGTGTGAATTTTAAAGAATCCATTTCTGTATTGCAGAGAGATCTTAGAAAAGAGTGCATGTTTGATATAACAGACATAATCAAGATAAGATTTTCTAGACTACATCTTTTGGATGAACACATATGTGATTGATTACTTTGTTGGCCCTCACATTGAGTTAAATAGGGGTCTAACAAATAAGTAAAACATCATTTAACTTGGTTAAGGATTCACGTCGGGTTCACCATTTTTTGTTTCCTCCAGAAATGGGGGTGACCTTGTTTATTTAAGGTTCAAACTTTCCAATCGGTTTCTAATGGTTTTATTCGTAGAACCAAAAACATCCAATGATTCTATATCCATTTGGACCTACTTTCCAAAGGTAGGTGCTCATTAGTTGTGGACTGATGAGGTTTAAGAATTTGCATTGTTCAAGAGGATGGGAGGTCAGACTCATCACACCTTTTTGGGGGGAATTATTGTCTACTCCGGGACTCTCTTATAGATTTAAGTTATGTTCATGAATCCTTATTAATTTACCAAGCATGAAAATGAGTTATTCCTTTAGATTTAGCAATCAATGATTGATAGGTATGGGATTTAGAGAATATTTTATATTTATTTTAGGTTCTTCATCGATAGAGAATCATCTGTATTTATTAGATATTCTTAGTCAATGGTATCCTTCAACACATTATATAGAAATATATTGGTCATTATGATAACCATACTGGTTTTAAAGCCACTCAGTGGGGCACTTGAAGCTTATTGTCATTCAGAAAGATAGGGATTATTTCAGAGTTGGGATCGTACCCGCAGATGGGTTACCTACGTATCCTCGTTAAAGAATGAATCAGAACCCATGTAGTTCGATAGGAAGGATATAGTTTAACGTCATATGGGATGGAAAATAATTAATGAAAGATGGGCTTGAACCTTAGAAAGGCTTCCTACGTACTATACTTTTAAGGTAGAGATCAAAGTCCATGTAGTTCGAGTGAAGAATTATGAGGTTTATGCATGATTAATGGCCCAAAGAGAGATGTCGTAATTACTTTTATGCTTTAATCCCACGTGAGTCATGATCGGTGTGAGAAATAAGAGGTGTTAGTAAATCTGACGATTGTTCCATGAAATATGCAGTCATAAGAAATGATGTGGGGCTTACATATGTATGACAGCCTGAGTAAATGAAGATCAGGACTTAGTTCAGGAAAGAATCCCAGGAGAAGGGTCCATAAAGGTATTTTTACTTTATGGAGATTTGGAATTTTAACTCGGGACTTACTCCTGAAAAGGAAGCCCAAATTAAGAGGGACTTATGATTGAGTTTTATTCCTGAGAAGGAAGCCCAAATCAAAAGAAAATAAGGTTGGGGATTACTCCTGAGAAGGAGGCCCAATTAAAGGGAACTTATAACCTGGGGCTTAATCCTGAGAAGGAGGCCCAAAGTTAAAGGAAATTATGATTGGTACTTACTCCTGAGAAGGAGGCCCAAATGAATTCCTCTCAGATAAGGAATCCAACAAAGGAACCATGCCATAAATGGATTTGAAGAAGGTTTTGAAGGCCATGTCTTAAAGAGGGGAGGTGAATTTGAAGAAAGGAGGTGACCAGGAAGAAGGCGCACAAGTATTTTTTTGGCGTGCAAGTCCTGGTCATGCAAGTATACTTGCGCAACATGAGTCACCTTGGGAGACGAAGGATCCATAGGGTAATACTTGGGTGACTTTGAACTCAAGCCCTTAGTATCATCCCTAGAGGCTTCCAGAAGAGTGGTGTGCAATTTCCCTTGAGAGGGAAAGGCGGAACGCAAGTGTCTTCACTTCCCTTAAGGTTTGGACACTTAGGCGCACAAGTATTGATGAGTTATAATACTTAGGTCTTATTCTTCCTCTTTAGAGCTTCCATTCTAGGTAAATAATTACCCTAGAAGTGTTTGGAAGATGTTAGAAAAAGACTTGGGCAACCAGATCTTGAATCTGAGTTTTGGAAAATTCGTCCTCAAAATGGGGGGCCCACAGGGGCTGTTTATAGGACATTGGGCACCTTGGGTGAAAAAGGGAATAGGGCACACAAGTGACTTGTGAGACCAAAATGTGGCGCGCAAGTGACTTGCGTGACCAGAAGGAAACTGGCATGACCCATTCTTAAAGGTTTCCTTGTTCATGCCTTTGTCAATTTTTTATGATCTTCAAAGGATGAATCTCTCTGTGCTTGAGGTATTTCCCATTTCCATTCGTTAGACTTTGTGATGGAAAGGAGCATCAACAAGGTCACGACAATTACTTCCTTGGGACATGACCCATGCAGGTCTGATATTATTCTAATATTATCATTAGATGAGTTCCTTGGTCTCAATGAGGTCACTCAGGTTATCACCTTGGGACCTAGCCCATGTAGATCTTCATATGTGGCATATATTGATACAATCACTACATGTTGTTGATTCTTTATAAATGTACATTGATTCTCATTTGTTATAGCCTATTTTTCTTGTAGCTTATGCCATGGACATGTTCATAATTTCATACATCACAAGTTACCTATTACACTTACACACGGTTATAGTTCATATACATAGGCTGAATTTGTTATAGATGTTGTCGGTGGTGTCCTGCTGAATATATCTCAAACCCAATTCGGGCTGCATGTGGAACCTGAATAGGCTTCATGATTTCAGATAGTTTCAAGGGAATGAGCCCAGCTATAGGTGCTTGATTAGTTATATCATGGGAGCATGGGAGCATAGGACCGAGCCTTGGCTCATGATGCTATTAGAGATAGAATTTTTTATCATTTTTTTCTTTTGATACATGTATTGTATTGGATTCTTACTACCATGTATTTCCTATTTCTTTTCATATAGCTCCCTGACATACTCATCATTTTGTATATGGTGCTGCTTTGGGCTTGTTTATTATCATTTCTGATATCTAGATGATTTAATTCAAATATCTTGTATGATATCATTATGCTTCCACTATCCATTAATTTAGTCCACTATTATGCTACTTTGATTATGAGGGTATAGTCTCCCCACTGTACCACCATAGACCCTTGCTACTACTCAGTAGCCTCTGGTGTATGGGGAGGCGTGCTTGAGGCCTTTTGACCAACTGGCTCAAGGCACTATTTAGTGTCTTCTATATCAAGATGTTACAAACATATTCTTGTGAATCCTTAAAGAAAAACTATTGTAGAACAATCCTTATAAGTTTCATTATTCTTATAACCATTATACCGTTTATAAAAATACTCCAAGAATATAATACTCAAGTTTCAACGCCTAAACAATTAAATCATTCCAATTCAATGATTTTCATAACATAGGCTCTTGGGAATTAATCGTTGGATTAGGACATTGACTTGAATAATGATCAAGTTCCCCACATCTACAAAATTGAACTATTAGTGGTGCCTTAGGTTGAACTTTATTTCCCTTCATTTTGTTAACCAGAATCTTCATTTTTCTTTGATAATAATCTGCTTTTTGGCCTCCTTTCCTGAACATAAAGCATATTTCAGTTCCCTTAAGTCATTTTCCATGGTGTATCTTCCCACATTTTTTACATGTAAGAAATCTAATCTAATTTTCTTTATAATCTTTAATGCATAATCTTCCATGATACGTAATCATTCTCTTCTTTGATGTTTGAGGAAATTAAACTATGTTCCAGTTGTTAATCATAATTCAAGATAGCTCCTTGAGCATAATCATAAGATGTTTAACTTCTATTCCCATTAGGTTAGGCATGTCATTAGGTAAATCATTACATTTCTCATCATATTGGTTGTCGGCATGATTTCTCCTATTTTTTATCAATAACTAAAAATAATAAAATAAACAAGATGATAATAAATTTAATATATAAAAGGGGAAACTTATAAACCTATAAGGAATAACTTATGAATGATAAGTATATTCTGACTTATGAGTCTCTAGGTTTCAATCTAGGTTAGCTAGGGTAATGTCTTCTATTATTATTTTTAACCTAACAATTTGTTTGATTCCTTCATAATGGTTTATAAAGAGTTTGTAGATTTCCAAAGAATATCACTTGGGAGTGTCAAACCTAGTGTGCAGTAAGGCCCATTTTCATGCACCAGATGATGATTAGGTCCATCTCAATGCACCCTTTTCAAGGTTATTACCCCTAGATACAATTATTCTAGAGCCACATCCACTTATAGTATCCATACAGGGATATATTTTCTTAGAACCCACTCACTCTATACTTCACCAAAATTCCTAGATATTTTCTTAAACTTATTATTATCCTTATACTTGTCCCTAGGATTCTCACAAAATTATTCTAATCCTAATCCCCAAAAATAAATATACCTTGTTCTGATATCAACTATAGATACATAAACCCTTTACACATATTATTACATTATTTTTAATATAAACTTCCATTAATTACAACCTAAAGATCATTATGTATGGTGTCTTTGGAATACTAGGTTAATAGTAAATCAAAGTGAGACTAAAATAAAACTTCTTTATTTTATTATCTGTAATGATATCCTAAATCCTTTTGATCTCCTAAAACTATATATAATGACTTGGGGAATACATAGACAAAAGGGGTGAGTTAAAAATCCCAATAAGGGAATAAACATGATAAGGAATCATAACTTGTGAGTCAAAAGTATAACATGAAATTATAAAAGAGAAGGATCAAGAGTAATGACTTAGGAGAATAATATAAAGAACATGATATCATAATATCGTGGCATTAAAGGAAATGTGGTAGAAAAAAAAACATGACATAAACATGATTAAAGACTAATTGCCTACACAATATCACATGGTGGAAAAAGTCCCATAATAGATTAAGTTTACTCCCTAATATCATACATGGAATCTCATGAGACTAAAAACATTAACCAATGAATTAGAGTGCTATCTGGAACATCTATAATAACATGTTCATGATTATGTGTTCCATAAAAAGGAAATCAATCATAAGCCATAAATATAAGAATTAGCCATAGAAAGAAATGGGTTGCATAATCTTATCTCATATCATAATAAAATGAAATTTCATAATAAATCCATTTTAGATATGAACATAAGGAATGTATTAACCCATAAAATTATGGTAGAATAAGCTAAGTATATATGTGAGAGACATATATACATAATTTAGAAGCAATACATTACATCAAAGTTTTTCATTGTTGATGAAAATGTCTTTAAAAGATTACATGGAATATTTCTTGAGAAAAATAGCATTTTCGCTTCAAAATCACTTCTTCAAAATATAAAAAAAAAATCCAAAATTTTATATAAAATTTTTCTTTAAAAAGAACCATGGAAAATTATAAAGAAATATTCAAAGTTTAGAGTGATCATAATGGCACGTAATTCTATACAAGCAATATAGTTAAAAGAAACATTTCTTTCTCACTATTATAAAAAGGTTTAAAAAGTGCCTCATTCAAAAAAAAATATAGGAAGATTAATTTAAAAAAATTGTATAAATTAAAACATGGCTAAAAATGAAATTAATAAATTTTTTGGGGAATTTTAAAAATATTCTTGAAAATAATTTTAAAAAACATGGATATGGAAGAAAAGGTATTTTTGACCGAAGATATAAATGAAGTCATTTTTTCATAAAAATGTTTTCCCAATCATTTTACATACCAAAGAGAGTAAAATGGTACTATTACTTGAAAATATCATGAATAACCAGTGGAGAATAAAATTAAAGGGTTTTATTAGGGAATTATCAAATAACTTTCTACAATGGAAATTCAAGCATAAACATGTTGGGATTTATTGATTTAAAATTTAAATAATGAGGAGAGAGAAAATTATTAATGGAGGGATTTTCTCAACATTAATGGAATATTTTCTCCGAACATTGATGAAGAGTTATCCCCAATATTAATTGATGGAATAATGATGGAATTATGAATGTTGACTGCTTAATTGGAGATATGGGTTGGGTGACTATATAAAAGGATATGGTAGCATGTTTTGGAATGTGGGATGATAAAGATGTATCCGCCAAGAGAGAATGGAGAAGGGGTTTCCGCGTTTGCGGTAACCGATGTGAAGTGAAGATGATGAAGACGAATGAAGCAGAGGCGATGATGACGGCAATGATGGCATGTCAATGATAGCGAATGAAAGTGTGTGCACGAAGATGATGGCGTGCGACGATGGAGGGAGAATTGTCGACGATGGCGTGCAAAGAGATTCATAAAGATGCCATGTATCGAAAGTCCTCTTGGTTGCGGAGATCAAGTGGTGTGTCTCGGTTGCGATGATCGGTGGTACATAAAAATGGTATGTTCATGGGTGTCGGAGTTGAGTTGTAAAAATTCCTTCTGGTGTGGTGTGTAAATCATTCGGGTGAGTATGTGTAAAATTCTTTCAGGTGATAAAATGTCTTCGGGTTATAAAAGGCCTTAGGGTGAAATCTTCTCCTCTTGTGTGTTTTCTGCAACGACTACTTTTGTTGCAGCATTAGGCTCTGAGCCCCAACAGTGGTATCAGAGGGAGGTTGAAGTGCTCGGTTACAGAACACGGTGGAAAGCATCTGGTGGAGCATCTTATCAAGGACTCAGATGTCATCAGAAAATGACGATAGTATCAGCGGTGTTGCTGGAATATTGAAAGTCTTCTTGGTCGTAGGTGTCATGCGGTGTGTTCTGTTCATTGGTTTACATTCAGAGCTTGGTGGAGTTGGTGATCAAATTGGCCCAGATGGTGGAGATGAATTTGGAGTATTTGAATTTTAAATCAAGGTGGAGATTGTTGGGATTTATTGATTTAAAATTTAAATAATGAGGAGAGAGAAAATTATTAATGGAGGTATTTTCTCAACATTAATGGAATATTTTCTCCCAACATTGATGAAGAGTTATTCCCAATATTAATTGACGGAATAATGATGGAAGTATGAATATTGACCGCATTAATTGGAGATATGGGTTGGGTGTCTATATAAGAGGATGTGGTTGCATGTTTTGGAATGTGGGCTGACAAATATGTAGCTGCCAAGAGAGAATGGCGAAGGGGTTGCCGTGTTTGCAGTAACCGGTGCAAAGCAAAGATGATGAAGATGAATGAAGCAGAGGTGATGACGATGGTGATGATGGCGTGTCAACGATGGCGAATGAACGTGTGTGCATGAATATGATGGCGTGCGACGATGGAGAGAGAATTGTCAACGACAGCGTGCAAAGAGATTCATGAAGATGTCATGTATTGAAAGTCCTCTTGGTTGCGGAGATCAAGCAGCGTTTCCCAGTTGCAATGATCGGTGGTACATCAAAATGGTATGTTCATAGGTGTCGGAGTTGAGTTGTAAAAATGCCTTCGGGTGTGGTGTGGAAATCCTTCGGGTGAGTATGTGTAAAATTCATTCAGGTGATAAAATGTCTTCGGGTGATAAAAGTCCTTCAAGTGAAATATTCTCCTCTTGTGTGTTTTCTGCAATGACTACTTCTACAGCGGCACCGGGCTCTGAGCCCCAACAAAACAATCCTAATTAAAATGAGATTGGAATATAAACCCTTCCCGCTTTGGTAACTTTTGAATCATAAATATCATGAATGAATTAGATGAATTGTAACTTAAAATATAATGAAGTATAAAGGATTCATGATATAATATGTAAAATGGAAGTATACACATTATTTAAGAGAAGTTATATGCATAAAAGAACATATATCTCAAAGAAAGAAGTTTTGAGATGAAACCCTTACATTGAGTCCAAACTTTATCATGTATGTATTTTATCTCATGTTTAATAAACTTATATTATTTATTTATTTTCTTAAGAACCTTTTCTAGGTCTAATCCATCATACTTAAACCGTTTACTTCATTTATTTTAATGATGTGTTTAATTACATAATTATTTATGTTCACACTGGGTATTTTGAGGATTCTCGGTTCATAATTTTAAAACGGCGTTAGTGTGTTGACCATGGTTAAAGGGATTTTATTCCATAATATATAGAATAATAATCATGACATAATTATAATTTTTATACATAAATTATACTTTTAAAAATAATCATGAATTATGTTTATGAAAAATGAACTACACTGCAATCATAGAGATGGTAGATCGTACGTACGCATGTGTAACGTTTCTATTTTTTAAAAATCGTGATGGAGGAAAGGTAGGTGTTATTTTATATTTATAGAATGATAATAATATCATAAATATTATATAATTTCCTTAAATACACTTACATATACCATCCATATGATACGGTAATAAAAAAAACGAATCACATCGTTTCGTGAGCTGGTAGTTCACCATGCACACGAACGGTGTTATCATTTTTCCATGGATTGTAAGGTAAGAAAGTATATGATATATTAGTCTTAAAAAATGATTAATATTTCATGATTATCATTTATAAATATTAAATTCAACATCATGAATAGTTTTGAGAAGTAATGATGAGAAATGAATTACATCAGTTTGCAAGGTGGGGTAGTTTGTCCTACACACGAACGATGGTTTCGTTTCCCATTTGATGAAGAGGAGATGGATAAATATTATGTCATCAACATAATAACATATCATTATATAAGAGATAATGGTGTTATTATATTATAACTGTTAAGACATTATTTAAGGTGGAAAAAGAAGTAAAAAAAGGAGCTTTGTGAAGACAATTACTGTAACATCCCAGGTAAATAAAGAATAAGACATATTTTATATTTATTAATATTTTTGAATTAAATATTAATTTTACTTTAAAAGGGTTTCTATGTTCGATAGCGTACCTGATATGAAACAATGGGTTTCTTTGAAATCTTACGTTGCACACTAATAATATAATATTATTATTTTAAATGGTAGTTAACTCCTAGCTGTTGTATTGGAGAGAATGAATAAAACTAACTACAATATGATTATACATGTTTTTTAAATGTATTTACATTTATCCAATAAAAGTTAGAGTCTTAAAATGTGAATGAATCTAATTTTAAGCATAATTTACATTAAAAGGCCGATTTACTGCCTTTTAATGGAGAACCCTCATTAAATCTAATTTTGGTCACTATAATACATTCTATTTGACCAAATAAAATCTTTCTTTAGAATGGGGATATCAAAATTTACTTTGTGTAAATTTTTGAAATTTTTTTGATAAAGTTCATTTTCTAATGAATAGTGAAAAATATTGTATTTTAATTCAAAACTGTGTTTTAATCTAATTTATTTATATGGTTAGATTATCTTTTTAATTGATTTTAAAGTGAAATTAAAATATATTTTTACCATTTAATCCAATGTTGGTCATTGGAACTAATTTCACTTTGAAATTGGACATAAGCAAATGTCAATCTTTTGATAGTTATTGTTTCTTAAAAACACGGTATTTGTTTTGATAATGGGAATTAATTTTAAAATTAATTAATGTCACTTCTATGTTTTGAATTTGGCAAAATAGACATCATTTTTGAATCCGGAATATCAAATATAGCTTTGGCTGAATTTTTGGTATTTTTCTGAAAAACTTCAATTTTTGATGAATAGTGAAACCACTTAGTGGTAGTTAAAAAAACAGACTTTTCTTTTAAATGAAATTTTACCACTTCTGTGAATTGAATTTCAAAAATCCGACATACATGGTTGTTATCAAGAAGTAAAATGTGGTTCATTAAGATGAAAATAATTTTTAATGAATAGTAACTCTTGACTTTTATTTACCACGGTTAAAGGTAAATAGGTTAATTCAAGGTAAAAAGAATATTATAATAATTCAAAATTACCTTAACACTTGTCCAACCCTTATTGGTTGAGTCATTAACGACCATGAGCATCTTTGGGTTGATTTTGGGACCCCATTAAGCTCCCTACATACCTCTCCTCCCCCTAGAAGCCTTACCTTAGGCAGAAGGCACTTCAAGAAGTCCTTTTGGTTCAAACCAAAGGAAGTTACCCAAATTAAAGGTAACTGTTTCTCTTAAATTGTCTTCTTTGATTTTACTTCTCCAACCCCTAAACTCTTTTTATTCCTTTATTTTGTAACAACATCAGTATCCTCAATATACTAGGATGTTGTTATGAGAAGGATTAGAGCTACACTTACACACACCTCCATCTAATGGATGAAGAACATAATGTTTCTGTGGATGGCAAACTAATGCCTCACGAAACGATGATTGTTCAAATATTTCCAACCGCCTTTCATGGTAGCCATTATGATGGCACTGTATTTATATATGATATATATTATGTTTATGTTTTCTTTATGCTTCTGTATTTTAAATTTATAGCACGCTTTTATGGTTTCCATAGTGGGTAAATACGATAATCTCATTTGAGGAAGTGCGGACTACCGCCCCCTCAAAGTGATTTGATTCGTTAATGCCTTATGTGGGATGTATAAAGGATGGAGTTAATGATATTATATATGATATTATACTAGAATTATAATATACCTATGTATCATTATGTTTTATTTCCATTAAAATAAGAAATAGAAATGAAAGTAGCGTTCATGCGTACGTACGGCTTACTGTCTCCATGAACGGTGCATTTCATTTCTTACATCTAAATGTTATGTACTATTATAAATACATGTATATACTGGATATATATGATATATATGATATCTAAATCATGAATATCATTCTGGATGTAATGAACCTTTGACCACATGAACAACATGTAATTATAAGAAGTCCATTTTTGACTCAAGTACCAAATATTGACAAAACGAACATTATTAACTTAAATGATTACATAATGTTTATAACATGGTAATAAGTGATATAAAAGGAATAATAAACTTGAAAAGGGTTATTAAGCAAGTAGAAATTAACTTTAGTTTATTATTCAGGAGATTAAAGAATGATCGAGTCAAGTCAGACACGAGGTAAGAGATCTGACCTCTCTCTTTCTTTTCAAGTACTCTCTTTTATGTCATTTCTTTTATGCTTTATGTTCTTATGTTGGAGGATGTTCTTTTATATTCACCATACTGTAATTTGTATTTTCATATGATGAGAAACCTCCTCTTACTCTCATCAATTCATTTTAAGAATTTTTAAGTGGCGTCGTTAGGCTGCCGAATTTTTGTAAGGGACTTCGTCTCAATCTCCTTTCATTGAGGCATACTTTCATTTATACACAACTTTCTTTTATACGGTGTATAAACCCCCCTTTGACTTTTACTTTTATTCAAAAGGAATATTTTTCTACGAAGCGTTTTACTAAATGACAAAAGAATGTTCCTTTTAACGTACGCGGTGATAACGACCTTCTCCGCCGCTGCGAGTATTATTTGATCTTTGGCTTCCTCAACAAGCCGTACTGTTTTTAAAAGAAAATAAATATCATATAATCTTTTATGTATTTTTGGTATTGAAAATGGATTTGAAAATGGATTTTTTATGTCAATATATTTAAGTGATATATTGTGATTGAAATGTGGAAATGTTTTCTTTCCTTTATATTTGTTGTTTTTTTTTATGATTTTATAATGGTACTTGGACATTTGACGGGTGGTTACGTGATAAACCAAATGACGGGTGGTTCCATGAATACCAGGACGGGTGGTTACGTTATAACATCCAATGCATTGGGTATGGAAGTCGGTCGTATGGCTATTCCATTTAGTGATATGTGTGGAAGTCGACCGTATGGTTATTCCATTTAAGTATGATTATGTCCCAAGTTACCTTTATTATGTTATGTGTTCTTTATATGGGTTTATGGTAATCTTTTGGTTACAAAAAGGGTAAGTAATGATCTTTTATTCAGTGAAGAGTATTTACTACTTCATAAAGGTGAAAAGTATTACTTATGTTAAAGTATTCATGGTTTACTTGTTGTTTTGAAAAACTAACAGTTTTACTTCTTTGTGTATCCCTTACTGAGCTTTTTATGCTCAGCCCAAGTTTTTGAAATGTTTTTCACAGGACATAATGTGGAATAGGGTCAAGGATGGGATCAAGGAAAATTCATGCTGTCTTAAACATGGAACTAGACTTGACTCTTTTTTTCAAGAGTTAATGTTTTGTAAAAAAAATGGATACTGGGTAGAAGTGTCTACTTTGTAATATTTTGAAATGTAATAGTTATGGCCTAACTCTCTAAAACTCTAAACCTGAAAAGATCCTCAATGTGAATTATTCATTTAATTCAAGATTATCTAATGTTATAAGGCCGTGTCCTTATAATTACCTTCACTTAGAAGAACCTCCTTCGGATCTCTTAATAAGGACCCTGAGATTGGTCTTTTGGAAAGACCATAAGATCAAGAGTGTGGATAAGGTTAGGGAGAGATTTTTTAGGATTTGTTCGAGCCAAATGTCTTGAGAGGTGAGAAGAAGTGGGGGGAGGGGTGACATTTTTTGTAAATACTCAAAACTATTCAATAATGGGAAGCCACTCTCAAGTTAAGTGCCTCAAAAAACTGATAAATAATGGATTAGAGGGGTGATATGGTCAATAAACACCTCCAACATTCAAAAAGAAACATGTTTTAAATATGTTATTTCATTTACCTTTAAGGTTACTCACCTTTTACCATTTTAATTTTTCCCCATGGTAACTTGTTTTTTACTATTTTTACTATTCATTATGACCAAAAATTTAGTTAAACTTATTATATAATATAAATTATGTTGATTAAAAATATGTAATTCATTTTATAAAATTCAATTCATATAAGTTGAAGAATTTAATTTAAAATAAAACAGTCAAGCACGACGAAAAACAGTTTTCTAAAAAATGAATTTTTTCAAGGAAAAGATGATATTATATTAATTGTATGAATATAAATCATCATTAAATGAATTTAAATTAATAAATATAGATATATAATCTATAAATTTAATTTAAATCATTCCTGATTAGGGGTTATTTTAATTAATTAAAATGGTGAAACATTATGCACTTTAAAACAACTTTCATAAAAAATGTGTTTTTAAGCCTAAGAATAAACTTATAATAAAATACAGTACAAAGGTGATTTAAATACAACAAATTGGATTACATATAACTAAATAATAATTATGTTAATTTTAAATCAAATTAAAATAATAATTGTACTTTTAAATTACTTAATTTATTAAAAGAAATGACAGTTTTACAAAAAGCAATATTTTTCATTATTCACTGAAAAATCAATATTTTCCGAAAAAAATCTCAAAACTTCATCCTAAGTTACTATCGATATGATGATTTCAAAAATGTTCATTTTTTAAAATAAAATGTATAAAATTTCCAAAAAAAATAATTATAATATTTTCTCACATAAAGCAATAAAAATCATTTTTGAAATAAATTTTTTTAAAAATAATTGAGCGCTTATTTCCTAAGCATTTATAAATACATTTATATTGATTAAAACCCTTAAATCTATTTCATAAAGTATTCAATACTATTCATGCCTAACAATTTAACGGCTAGAATAACACACCTAAACAACTGGGAAATCACACCTATACAGAGGGTGATGATATGTACATTGGCCTAGAATAACACCTACATTTCACCAAACACATGTACACAAACCCAATGCATTTTCCATATTCACATGGCCATTCGGAATGACACCTAGGCAGGTGTCGGTTTACATATACGATGATGACACGTACACAGACTAGAAACACATACATTCTACCCGGCCTTTTGAAAATTTTCATCTCCCAACCAGAATGATGCATACATCAGGCTTCCCAATGACATATACATTGTTATCAAGCACACGTACGCAGGGCATAGCCATTTTTCAGAATCTATTGCTCAACTAAATTTCACAGATACGATCTGAATTAAGTCCAAGGAGAGTCCCAGCCACTTCCAACCTTTATGGGACATCCCATAAAATATTCCAAGGCTTTCAAATGCCCTTTCCTTTGTCAAAAAAATCCAAAAATAACAACAATAAAGCTTCATTTTTCAACAGTCCTCTAAGCATCACTTCAACAAGCATGACATCCAATGTCATACTCCATGCTCCATTTCAACATCCATTTTTCCATCTCCAATGTATTAACAGCATCCATGCATCTGGACTCCTTCCTCAAGCACTGTCAACAAATCCATTTTTCCTCTCCAAAATATCTTCCCCATTGTAAATGAAATACGAAGGTGTTATACCCCTTTTGGGTGTTTTCAAATATACTCCCCCTTTGTGATAGGGATCTCCCTTTTCAGCTCACAGTCCCCCTTAGAATGAGGCAAACTCATCAACTCCTCAACTCCCCCTTTGCCTTTAGAAAACAAGAGGGTTTTCTTCATGGGGTTCCACTCTTCTTCCATGAGAATTTTCTTTTACCCCTTTGTCTTTAGAAAATAAGAGGGTTTTCTTCATGGGGTTCCACTCTTCTTCCATGAGAATTTTCTTTTCCCCCTTTGTGAATGGGATTAAGCACTTATCCACTTTTGTGGATAGGGAAGAACTCCTCATTCTCTTATCTTCACCCCTTTGTCATGGGAGAACTACTCTATCTCATGCATTGGATTCCAAATCCATAACCCCTCGAGCAAATTTCAAACCACTTCCTTAACTTTAGCTACATCGACTCAAAGAACCAAAGTAAGTGAATTTAACACTTAGAATTTGAGTTTTAAACAAAGCCTCTAAGCCTATTGAACATGGAATCGGTATGGGAAACAAGAGTTTTTTAAAACAACCTCAAATTTTTCCATGTTACTCACTGATTTTCCATTACAGCACTTGCATCCAAAAACATTTCACTTTTTTTCAATACAAACTAGCCAATGATCTCACCACACTTTTACACAAAATCATCAGTAGACAATCATTAAAACAATGAATGTGAGAACTTAACAATTGTAGAAGCAATTGATATCACTTGTTAGAACTAAACTAGTTATACCAATTTGAACTCCATGATTTTCATCTCTTCATTGGATTCCCCAATCACTAATAAGACTATATTGCCTTGAAAATTCATTCTCAACTCCCCATGAATTACAACTCCTTATGTATTGAACTTTTCTTAAGTTTTGGGGTTCCTTTTGTTGGGAAAACATCTCTAATTAAGAAGATTTGAGTATCTTGTATGAAATAGACATTTCATAGCATTGGTTAGTTTTAGAAGTACATGAACATGAATAACCTTTTGTGTTGCTCCTTCTGCTCATAATCCATCAACTTTCTTTTATGGGTTATTTCCATTAAATTCATGGCCTGATACCACTGGTTTTGACTCAGATTCATCACGATATCATTGTAGACTTAAATATGGATTTGTCATCTTTTTTTAACCCAGTTTAGGCTCTTCAAACAGCTCCTGATTCATCTTGAATTTTAATTCTTTCATTCAGATTTTAAAATCTAGTTTTGAGAAACAAACTAGTTTAACACTACTAGATGGGTTAGGTTCAGCCTTGTTGTTGTTGATGGGCCTAATGCCAAATGGGACTTGAAACACCTTTGACTCCACTTATTGCATGTATCTTTTTCAGATTTAAATAGATTTTCTTTTCAGCTCATTCTCATGTTCTTTTATAGGACAACCACCCCATGGATTATATCACCACAAAAATTCTGCACCTCTTAAAAATAGTTGGTAAACATTTAATTACATGGGGGGAAGGATGCCTTCCCTCTTCCTCAGTTTGAGGAATGGGAATGCTTTCTTCTTCCACCTTTCCTCTTCCCTTTTTCAGATTTAGGGAAAGGAATTCTCTAACTTCATCAACATTATTTTCTTCTTGATCATCCTCAACTATGATACTTCTTGGAGTCTACATCTCACATTAGATTTATGGTTCAATGTAGTCTTTATTATTCATTATAAAATAACACCAAGGCCTCCTTTAGAGAGGACCTTGGGTATTCGGGTCTATCTCTTTTTTACTTCTACAAGGTATCATAGGGTGCTCTCTAAACCCGAACCCTCCCACCCATTTTTTTCCTGCCTTAGGTTTTCCAGAATTCCCCCTTGGGGGACGCCCCCCCCCCCCCCCCATCGCCAGTAGGGCTGGTATTTTTTTTGGTCGCCACCCCTCCGGGCTCGTTTCCTAGGCAGCACTCCTCCTCCGGGCTCGTTTCCCAAGCGGCCTCCCGGTTCTGTCTGGCACCGCGCATCCCGATCCCAACGTCGTCGCCTGGCCACCCGCATCTCCCGATCCTGACTGTTCTTCCCGATGGAAGAATCCCAACGCCCTTCGGCTCTCGGCCCTCCCGCTTAGGTCATGGCTCTCGGCCCTGTCGCACCTCCTGATCCCAACGGCGCCTCCCAGTCGCACCTCCCGATCTCGACGGGATCCAGCTACTCCTCCTGCGACGGTTATCCCGTGACGGCCTCCCTTCTCGTCCTCTGGCCCGCGCACCTCCGTCCAGCCCAAGCAGCACCCTCCCGCCCGCGGCCAACCTCTCGCGCACGCCTTCCCTGTGCAAGACGCCTGATGGACCTCTGCCATCTCTCTGCCTCCCTACCTTGTGTGCCACATCTAGATGCACCCCTTTTCCTGTGTGACAACCCTTCGACGGCCTCCTCTTGTGCGTGCGATGGACTCCCGGCGGCTCCCTCTCTCAAATCCGGCCAGATCTGGTCAGATCACGTTAGCTGCGAGCTCCTCCATAGTAGCTCTCCCTCCCGAAGGCCCTTCCTCTGGAGACCGGATCTCTCCCGGCGGAACCCTCATGCGCCCCTCCATCGGCAACTCTCGTGATGGATATGGCCCTCCTACCATCCTCCACCAACGGGCACCCCTCCAATGCCCCCTCCCCCTCCAGAGCTTCAGCCCCTCCTTCGACTGCCCCCAGCGCGCCCTGGCCATCTCCTCCTGAGCAGCCTCCTGTGACGGCTCGCTTCCGTACCTTCATCACATTGTCGATCTATAGCACAACTTCTGCACAGCTTTTCCGACGCTCTATCGTTCGGCCCCGCTAGTTCGGATTTCCCGGCGCTCTATCGATCGGCCCCACTAGTTCGAATTTCCAACGCTCCGACGTCCGGCCCTGCCTGCGCGGTTCCGATGCTACGCCTTGACGACATGCTGCACCACTGATGTTATTCGGCCTTTCAACGCCATCTTTATTCATCCATCGTTTTCATCTCAAGGGGGAGCTGCGATCTTGAGGGGAAGCTGCAATCGCGAATGTTTTCTTTTCTTTTCTTTTGTCTAGTTTTGTAATCAAGTTGGGTATGTCCAGCTTGAGGGAGAGTGTTTGCAGCATTTCTTGTTTGCTTTGTATTGTCTTTGCTTTGATCTCTTTTATTTATGTGTTCAAGCTAGGTACACCTACCTTGAGGGGAAGTGTTGGAGTCTGCATTTGGGTATTCGGGTATATCTCTTTTTTACTTCTACAATACTCATCAATTTTGAATCCACCTTCTGATCTGAATTAATTTTAATAGACTCCAAATCCTTCTCAATATCTTTGGTATTTTTCTTTTCTATACTACCCAAAATAAAATCTACTCTTCCTTGGGTAGTCCTTCCAATATAGATTTCTTCTTTTGTATCAGGTAGGTCCTTCTTTCTCCAATCCTTCTTGTTGATTTGACTATCCCTACAGAAATTAGTAGATCTTTCAATGTATACCTTCCTTTGGTACACTTCTTTCAAATGAGATCTTCTAGTTTTATCAACATGTGAGTCTCTCTCTTACTTCCAAATATTTTTCATGTCTCTCTAAGATAACATTAGTTAAGCCGCAAATTTGGAATTCCACTTCACATTACTTTCAACATGGTGGTGCTCTTCAGCTAGACTTTGAAATCTATTTTTTTAAGGAACAACTTTATCATTGGTTGTTGGCATGTTCCCTTTGTTCTTTCCATTTAACACTCCTAAAATATCCACTTGAGGCATGGTTATCATGGTATGAGTTATTGTAATAGTACCAATGCCTTCTCTGTTGTTCTTGGAAACTTAGCCTTTCACGCATTCCACCGACTTCACAATAGTTGATAAATTATAATGCCTCAAAAAAAGACGGATATGCGCCCATGCATTCCACAAATATAGTACATGTATTCATTCCTTCTTTGTGTGTTCATCCGGTTTTCATTACCTTTTGTAGGGACATTCTTATATCTGTTTTTAGAACATACACGACTTTCCCTCTTCTTGGGAATTTCTATGGATCTCTTCTTCTCATGCCTATGAGAGGTTTCATCATAGACAATCCCATATTTTACCATGGATCTTGGTCTTTGGGACATGACAATATTTTCATGCTTCTCCTTTTATGTGGCATGTTTATCTTGCATTTCACTATAACCTGCTAAAGGATAGTCAAATAATAAGTACAAGGAATCTTTGAGTTTAGGCTTCCCCTTGGTATTCAGTTATTCCATTTTCTTCATGGAATCAACTTGAAGTTGTTGCGCCCTGTAAGACATCACTTCCAACACCTCGAATTGGGAGTAATTTTTCTCCCTCAAATCTATAGATACTCCAACAAGTCTTTTGTTGAGGCCTCTTATTTTTTTCGACCTCATTTTTCAGTATTTTAACATGGACCTATTGAGACTTATTTTCCTCTTTCAATTTTGAGTTCTCCCCTTGCAACTGTTGATCAAACTCCTATGATAACGTCTACTTTTGGCCTCCTTGGGATCTCCTCATCATCAGTGGATTCAACCTCACTTGGCATACTAGCTTCTTCAGCCATTCATGTAGCATCATTGAATGAATGAATAGATTCACAATTTGAGCTTTCTATACCTTTATCCACATGGTTACTAGATTCTTTCATCAAAATCTCACTTTTCCCAAAAACGGTTCCATGGTGTGGAATTCCTCCGGAACTCTTCTTCTTCTTTGAATTCTTGCATGTTTCCATGGTAATGAAGAAAATAACAACAATATGAAACTTCAACTTCAGAACCAATCGGATCAAGTCGGAGCACAAAAAATCCAATAAAAGATAAATTATGCTCGGTTACCACTTATTAGGCCCCTCAAGGGACTTGTGTGAGAATACCCTTAGAGGGGATGAATCAAGGTATCAAATCAGTTTCCAAATTAATCATTTTTCCTTAAAACACTCCACTTCCCTATTCTGATCTTGACCTCATAGTTATTAAGGTCACTCTTTTTCTTGTGTTTAACTATTGATTTAATTATCCCTTTGCTTGACTAGTCTTTACCAGATATATTTAGTTGTTTTATCCTAACTTTGTGTCGTGAAGAAATATAAACACTCATGCACACAAACATAATGATTTTCATTAGTTCGCCACTAATCTTACTGTTGTTTGGTGGATGCAATAGGTTGTGGTCACTCCATGCCTAGGCTCACTCCTTATAAGGTTTAGGGCTCGATCACTCCTTTCCCAAGGTGCACTGCCATTTTTCCTCCTTCACGCACTACTTTGAGGTAGGACACCCACTATTTATAGAAATGTAGGTCTTTCTTTAATCAGGATCACTTGCTTGGAAGTGTACATCCTCGGTTGTGTGTAGATGCGATGTTGATCTCCTCACTGGCCGCTTCTTCACAGTGAGAACTGTGAACACCTCCTCTAGCAGATCCCTCTTATTCCTTCCAGAATCTGGAATGCCTTTTCTATAACACAACTCCTTTCTTCTTCTTTGCCGTACAGATCTTCAAGAATTCACTGTTTTCGAACTCTCTTCCTCCCACCTAAGATGAGTTGATGTTTTTAGTAGGGTTTTTTCTTCTCTCTCTCTTATTTTTTCGATATGTAATGAAGGTTTTTCTGAGAGTCTCTCTCCTCTCATCTTCCTCCTTTTTATAGAGAACTACACCATACCTGAGACCACTTTTCCATATTTTAAATATGGGAACCAAATTTTCTTTTTCCTCATGTTAGACTAGAAAGCTCCTATTTTTATGATATATCATTTCCAGTACTTCACGTGACAGCCACATCATGTATGAAAATACACGAAAGTCTCAGTGGCTTCAAATCTTCCAGCCACCGATGTATTTAAAAATACATGCAATCCTTGACCCTGCTACCTGCTGCAGCAGTCGCCACGTCTCTACTTGCAACTTTTTTCTTGACATTTCTCGTGGACAAACCAAAACCACTGAACCCACGATCTCCCATAAATCATGCAGCTTTACTGAATATTTTCAGTAACTCATCATGAGCCTACTGCTACTTTGCGGCTTGAACATCTCCTTTGCAGTGTGAATATATTTTGTATTTTATCCATTGAAAAACCCACTGCAACTCTGCCTTCAATATTGGCTTGAATCATGGATTCCTTTGAAATTCCATGCTTTTCCAAACACTTTCAAACAAGTCATGCATCATCTGAAATGAGGGAACACACCTCCGATAAATCACAGACAATATCACCAATTAATCCAAAAACAAATCCCTTATCAAATGTTGTTGTAGGCTGATACTTGAATTTCTCTAAGTCTCGGATGACACCTACGCAGCCTGGGATGACACCTATGCAATGGAAACCGCGCCTACATAGCCCGGAAAGCACTCATATGTTGCTTGGAAAACACACCAACACAGCCGATCAAGCACACCTGCGCAGAGGGTAATGGCACGTATGTTGGCCAGGAATGACACCTACGCTTCTCCAAACACACGTACACAGACCCCATGCCTTTTACAAATTTTCATAGACGGCCAAAATGACACCTACGCTAGTGCTGGTTGACAAAAATGCTGATGTTGGTTAACACAAATGTTGATGTTGGTTAACATATACACAGACCAGAAACACAAGTACGCTACCATGCCTTTTCCAAAATCTCATCTCCCAGACAGAATGACACATGCATCAGGTTTCCCTGTGACACATACATTGCTAGCAATCACATGTATGAAAACATGACTTACCAATTTTTCAGAATATGCTGCTTAACAAAATTTCACAAATGCGATCTGAATTAAGTCCAAGATGAATCCTAGACACTTGCATCCTTCATGGGCTTCCAAGGCTTGCACATGCCCTTTACTTTTTTTTAAAATCCAACAATAACAACAAGCAAAGCTTCATTTGTCAACAATCCTTCAAGCATCACTTCAACAAGCATGACATCCAATGCCATACTCCATGCTCCACTTCAACATCCATTTGGCCTTCTCCAACATATTATCAACAACCATGCATCTGACCTTCTTCCTCAAGAATTTTCAAAAAATAAAACTCAAACCCAGAGGGTTTTAATAATAAATATAATATTATTTAGTGCTTGATAAATTCCAAGGGATGATAAATGGGTCAAGTTAATGATCAGATGGAAATGGTAAATTTTATTTAATGTCATTTAAATAAATATTAATTTATTTATTTGAGAAAAGATATTAGATATTAAATTTCATTAGATTATTATTATTACTATTATTATTATTATTATTATTATTATTATTATTTTACATGGGGATTATATAGAATAAATAATTTGATAAAGCGCCAATGTACAATTATCAATTATTTAACACTAGTAATAAATTCCAAGTTAAATCATTTTTCATGTATCGATAAATTGCGGGTTGTAACACCCCATAATGTTAAAGTGTTAAGAGGCTAAATGATATGACTCATGTCAATAAGGTGCACCTTTCTTTTCAAGAACCGACCTGATTAGAACTTCACAGTTAAGTGTGTTTGGCCTGGAATAGTGATCAGGATGGATGACCTTCTGGGAAGTTTCTCAGGGTGTGTGAGTGAGAACAAAACACACTGAAAGAACAAGTGTTGGTCTATAGGGATAGTTATTAGTTTTATGATTCGTTCGGGCACGTGGGTGGGCCCCAGGTAGGGAACAACGTGTCTGCGGGGCAACTGGTGGTGCTTAGCAAATCAGGACCCAATGGTCATGTTAAGGCAGGGTGTTTATGCTGTCAGTGGGGCCCGGTTTATACATTGGGCGGTGTGTACAATAGGGACGCCTCTAGAATTCTATCAACACCTAGAGAGATTCTTCCTCCCTTCCTCTGGATAATAAGAGAAGATAAGAGAATCACTTGTTGTGATCGACGACGAACGGCGTGAAGAACTAGATTATCTCACGCTAGCAACCAGAATATCAAGAACGACATTTAGAGATTTATGGATCATGTGTGGACACATCTAAAGGATTACACACTTGGATTCTCCACTTGGGTTCTCCACCGCAACAACAACGCAACAAGTGCAACAATAAGAATTGATCAAGAAAATTACTGCAGACTAGGTAATTATAATTTTAAATTAATTATAAATTAAATATGCATTATCCTATTTTGAAGATTTTGGGGTGTGTTTGTCATGTTCTTCGGTTTTTATCCATTTATATTGATAAAAAATACAAATCGGGCCTCCACCTGACCCTTTTGTTGTACCCCAAAACCATTAGATTTGAGGTAAACCTTCCCCCTTTTTCTTCCTTTGATCTTCATCCTCCTTCCTATTTTGGTGTGACCTGGTTAGGTCATGGATGTACGATTCCACCGAAGCATGGTGGAATCGCATCGAAATCATAGGGATTTCATGTTTAGTGCATAGATGAGGCTCAGGAGGCATGTATTATGGGCGTTGCTCCCCATTTGGCTTAAGGTATGTGTCTCAATGAATTTATTTATGGATTTTGGCATTTTGGGATGAAATTAGTCATTGAGTTGACATTGTAAATTGGGGTATTTTTGTCTCTTAGGTTAAGGTGCATAACAGGAGTAAACCGCACCTCGTCGATTGTGGTGTTGACATCGTTATGCTTCCTGGTAATGTTTATGCCTATTGTGTCAAATTGGAAATTCTGTTTTAAATGTTTTGTTTATTAATTGGTTGACGTTACGGATGAGATAGATGCTTGTGGGATCGTTGGTGGTTGGCACAAGCTTGGGATTGGTTATGGACCACCAGTTAAGGTTTGTGGCCTTTACATTAATGATTCTCTTGCTCAATTAGTGATTTTGTGTTTGTGTGTAATCATTAGTATTATTCTTGTCATGTGTAATGACATTGTGTTATATCACTCATAAGGATGGGATAGGCTTGTATCAGTTTAATAGTCATTAAGGATTGCATAGAATGTTAAACGGCTCGTTGGTGGCGCCTTAGTCGAACGAGTGTCGATGGCCCACTTTATAGATTGTTTGGTGGAGTGAGTTAGTATACAGGGTAAATGAGTTTTCCTTTTAAAATAAGGATTTAAAAGGGGGTTTTGTGTCAAATAGACTTTCAAGGGAAATGGTTTAAAATGGAATTTTGAGGTGAAATGGATGATTTAAAGTGATGGTTTTAAAATGGTAATTCAAAACAAATGTGGGGTTTTCCGGAGGATGTTTATTCAGTAGCCAAGAGCCCAACATTTGTAAAGATAACATGTGATGCCTTTTCTAAATGGTTTTAAAATAGGTCTATTTGACTTCGTTTTTAAAGGAAAGTCAAAGGTCTTGCCTTGAGACTTGTTTTGGTCTGTTTGGCCCTAGGAGGGTTATGCCATATGTTTCCAAAGCTTGTGTGCATGTGTATGTGCTTATTGTTTATGGTTTCCCTCATATGTTATTTATGGTTGCATGATAGCATAGGAACCCTAGAAGATTCCTTCCCTTGGGGATGGGTTGGCTTGATCGGATTGAGATGTGTGTTGGGTTTTCCCTTGGTGTAGGTCCATAAGAAACCTGGGTTACCTTTGGATGGGTTGAACCTTGTGATTGACTGAGTGATGGGTGAGATATCCACTAATGGACTTCAATCATTTCATGATGTTCTTCATGAGTTATGTGGCCTCCTTAATTCCTTGGAGGAGAGCCCCATAATGGCCTTAGTGGTTGAGGTAGGAGTTAGTCTCAGTGTTCATGATTCACGACTTAGGCCAAGTTTGTGAGACATGGCCCTAGTGGCATGACGATCCTTGCATGGATCTGGAGATGGGATAGGTTGTGAGTGATGCCTCCTTGTGTTGTTGAGAGGAATACGGTGAGTTCCCTCCTGGTTAATGCTGGCTTATTCCATTTACGAGACAGGGTGACGGGGCGCGTAGCCGGAGAGGCAATGAGATCGTGTGACAAACCTCTTGAAAGAGCATCAACGCCCATGGGAGGAGACATCTGGGATGACCTTTGGAATAAACACATGGCTCTAGGAGCATGTGTTTTTTGGTTTTGGGAATACATATGTCATTGCCTTGCTTAGTTGGAATGTACAATGTAAAGAAGGAAGTTTTGGTGTGTTGCTAGACGAGAGTTGGTTGTGAAGCAGATGTGATGGTTGATGTGAGTTCATAATGAGACCCCGCCCCGAGTGATAAGGTATCGACACAAGACGTGGTTATGAGGCCTCACCCTGAGTGATAGGGTGTGGGCATGAGACTTGGCATGAACCCTCACCCTGAGTGATAGGATGTTGATACGAGACACGGCATAAAACCTCACCTTGAGTGACAGGGTGCCTTGAGTGACAGGGTGTTGGCACGAGACTTGGGTACGAGGCCTCACCCAGAGTGATAGGTTGGTGGCTTGGGACTTGGCATGTAGGTCTCACCCTGAGTGATAAGGTGTAGTCATGAGACTCGATTGCAGACCTTACCCTGAGTGATAAGGTATTAGTTGACCAGTATGGGAGGGTGGTTGCATTGTGCCCCCCTTAGAATCACTTCTTATGTTTTCTATGGACAGTGAAATGATCGATGGGTCAGGAAGGACACTGGGGTGCAAGCCTTGTAGATGTAATGAGATCTCATGGTGGTCATGATTGTTGAGACAAGTGAGGTGTAGTATACATCATTGGTTTTCGGTGGTATACGTGTTATTGATGGCAGACAAGTGGGTTCTGACCTGAGTTGCGTAGTGAAAATGTGAGTTATCAGGGAGCGTGTGTCTTTTAGTCGTGCAAGCTCAAGTATGGTTTTCATGTGCATTTGTGTTATGTTTCTGAGTGGGTGAGTTTCACTGAGCACCGACTTGCACTCTCTCCCGAGATTTTCATGCACATCCACTTAATCACATCAGAACTCAGTATGTTGAGGCAAGCGCGGGAATCCTACCGGGTCATTGGACTCAACCCCTACCTGTGTACATGGCATGGGTTTCGATGTATGTGGGTAGTCCTTCATGTCTTCTTTCAGGCACAGGTATCAAGTTGGAGCTAGACACATGGTTTGGGTCCAGTTTGATATATGAAGGACGAGTTCTCAGCAAGAGATTACATTGTGAGTTGGGTCGGAGGTCATTGTATGTTTACTTTTCAATTATTATTCTACATATGTACTGGTCAGTGTGCCCTCTGCTTATTGTATTGTATATTGTTGCATGTTATGTATTATTTGTTGTTGTTACTCTGTTATAGTTGATGAATCATATAGACTATTTACTTCAAATCTATTATGGACTACAAGGGCCCTCTCGGGACCTTGTTTATTGTCTATAGATTTTGGGTTTATCCGTTATACGGATAGGTTATGCCGAATTTTCGGTAGATTCAGGAATGATCATCAGGTTTTACACTTGAGGGCATGGTTTTCCCACAAATGTATCAGGTCATCGTCACTAGTCGGCAACCTCTAGTGTATGAGGAGGCACATCTGAAATCTTGCAGTGTCTGGTGTGGTTCGGGCGATCCAAGTCGGGGTGTTACACTTCCATGTGATCACAATTATCCACGCATACCGCCCATTTTCTCAATGATATCGCGTCGCCTGACACCACATCACCTTGTGTCCATTTGTTTAGTTCGCCATTATCGCTTCACCTTTTGTTCCTCGAGACAAGCTAAGTCGATTCACTTGCTTGGTGCTCTATTGTATTGATGAGAGAGAATTCGAGAGGGAGAGATGAGGAAGAAATTCTTCCTGGAGTTCGTTGTCTACCTGATCCAAGGTGTCTAATCACTGGAGTACCATTTTGGTGAAGATCGGGGGAGGTTTTCCTGGCAAGCTTCAGAGGAGGAGGATCCATAGAGCACCGAGAACGATCATTACAGGAGATTCATCTTTAAGCCGTAACCAGGTTCTTGGTAGGATAACCTGGCTCCGTAAGCGAGCTTTATCTTTCTTTGGCTCTGGCTGTTGTAAATCTGATGTATCTAGTTTCTTTGGTTGCATTGACTAAGTCCATCTAGGAAGGCAACATACATTAACTCCTCATGACACAATTCATCATTGCCACCTATTTTAATGAGGACTACTCAAATAGTTTTTGTGGTCCTTCGGGTTTTTTTCGTCTTTCTTGTATTCTGTTTGTTTTTCTTTTCCACGTAATAAAGAGATCTATGAGTGGTGTTATTGTTGTGCATGTAGATCCAAAACGGGCTGAAACACACAAATACCTGTTTCCATTTATTTTTTGTTTTTCTTTTCAAAGCACACACAACTTTCTTTTTTGTTTTCATTAATAAAACAACTTTATCTATACGAGTCATAACCCATCACGATATTTAGTGGCATCTTGGTCGTTGAGTATGAATGTAATATCATGAGAAACAACAATTTCCCATATCAAATACTTTAACGGTAGTTGAATTCATTATTATTGCAACCATAAAGACTGACTCAAATTTGGACCAAAATAGTATGGCCAGATCCAATGCACCATATGTGGGATACAGTAATTAATGTGAATATGATATGTTGAAGTTAGCAATGGAGGGTCAAGTAATTGGAGACAATTTTGATCCCTCAAAATTTGATTCAAATTCAAGTGACTTACCAATCCACCAAGCTTAGTTGGTTTTTGGCCCTTAAAATGTAAGGTCTTCAGGTCATCCCTCAATGTAAAACCTTAGAGCCAATCCTTTTGATATAAGGTCTCCAGGTCACTCCCTCAAATGTAAGGTTCTTGGACCAAGACCTTAGGGCCAAATTATAAATAAATAAAAAAATCAATTGATCTCTTGGCAAATCAAAGCCCAAATCAAAATTCATTTTTTAAATTATTGACTTGCTTAAAAAATAAAGAGGTTTGATTTAGCTCCAGTGGGTACCACTTACTGACATGAAATTCAGAATACAACTTTGCAGAAAAAAGCAATTCAGATCTTAGCTGCTCCAACATTTTATGGATCTCCACTGACTGAGGATGATGTCCACAGTCTGAATAAAAACAATGGAACTGATTCCTCACTTCAATCCAGCTACATGCAGTGCTCTTCTTCACTCCATTCTCCCTCATCAATCTCCTCACATTTGAGACATCAGACCATTTACCAGCCAAAGCATAAATATTTGACAACAGCACATAACTTGCAGATCTCTCTGGAAAATCCGAGAGCTTCCGAGCAACTGCTTCCGCCATTTCCTCATTTTTATACGTTTTACAGCCACTCAACAGAGCTGCCCATGCGTCGGCTTCAGGCACAAGAGGCATGTTGTTAAGAAATTCCTCCGCTTCAGATAAATGGCCGGATCTGGACAGCAAATCCACAACAGAAGTGTAGTGCCCGCTCTTTGGTTTTACGCCATAAACACTCTCCATTGAATTGAAATACCAAAGCCCTTTTTCAACCAGCCCACAATGAGAACAAGCAAACAAAACTGCTTGGAGTAGCAGCTCACCAGGAACAATAGAAGACGTTCTTTCCATTTGTTCAAAATAAAGAAGTGACTGATCCACATACCCATTCTCTGCTAGCCCTTGAATCATAGCCGTCCAAGAGATCTCGTTCTTCTCAGGGATCATGTGAAATATTCGCCTAGCACTCCCGATATCCCCAGATTTGGAATACATATCAGTAAGTGCGGTTCCCACAATGACATCAATCCAAGTCCGAAGCTTAATAGCCATTGCATGGAGGCTTTTACCCATGTTTAGCGAGGCCATGCCGGCACAAGCACAAAGAAGGCTCGAAAAGGTGGTTTCGGTGGGTGCTTCCCCGCATAGAAGCATGTTGTTGAATAATTGGAAAACCTTCTCATATTGTTCATGTTCTACATGACCTGCGATTATGCTGTTCCAAGAGATGACATCTCTCTTGGACATCCGTTGGAACAAATCCTCAGCTTCTTTCAGCTGGCTGTTCATACTGTACCCAGCAACCATAGAGTTCCACATGACAATACTCCTGTCCAAAATCGAGTCGAACACAAGACGGCCATCGCCTGTTTTTCCACATTTACAATACAAATCGATGAGTGCACAGCCCACGGAGTCATTCCTGCCAAGCCCGGCTTTGATAGCATAGCCATGGATATTGATCCCCGGCTGCAAGGCCTTGACACCAGCCATCCCATTAAGAAGGCTACAAACACAAGAAATGTTTGGTTTAATCCCATCCTGAACCATCTGAAGAAAAAGCTCTAATGCTTGCTCTAAACACCCACTTTGAATGCACCCAGAAATCATTGCACTCCAAGAAATCTCATTTCTTTCAGGCATTTCATCGAATATTTGGAATGCTTCTTCCATCTCTCCCATCTGAGCATACATGCCCATGATCATTGTCCATGACGCGACGTCTCGGATTTCCATACAATCAAACAGCTTCCTAGCCAACTCAAATTCACCCATCCGCAGGTGTAATGCGGTCACAGAATTAGAAACTGAGAGATAATGCTCAAAACCAGACCTGACAATCAACCCCAAAACACTCATCCCAAATCCAAACTCCCTAGCCTCTGCACAAGCTCTTACAGCAGCAGCAAACGCAAGGTGACTTGCAGCAATCCCGGATTCAAGTAGCTCCAAGAAGAGCTCTAAAGCTTCGTGATTTAGACCATTTTGCACAAGCCCACTGATGGAAGCAGTCCAAGAGACCACGCTCTTGGACGGATTTCTCTGGAAATACCACATGGACTCCTCCACCCTTCCATGTTTCATCAAACCTGACGATAATGTTGTCCACGAAACCTCATTCCGCACAGGCATTTCATCAAACAGGCGACGGGCATTGTCCAGATTGCCCCATCGGAGGTTTGCAGACATCAAACAATTGTGGACACATAGATCAAATGGAGCAAAACCTCTCAAGATCTGATCAACTTCGGAATGCCTTTTCGTGTTCAAATACATTATCAGGAGCCTCAGGGCTATAACCCTTGTTGATGCAAGCCCAATTCTTATTAAATGGCCGTGCAGGACGAGTCCTTCGGTAATTGAGGTCTTGCCGGAGAAACCCTTTAGAAGGGAAACGCAAGTGTTCAAGTAAGGCCTGAGGCTTTCCTTTGAATCGACACGAGAGAGCCACGCCAGGCAGGTGGCCATGTGATTCGGGACAGTTACGATGGTTGATGGCCACAAATAAGAGCCGCATTATAAAGAGCGGCAGCAAAATCACTGTTGGGGTTGGAATCCCGCATGCATGGAGCTTTTTTTATATATACGTTTTTTGAAAAGAAAATATTAAAATAAGGGCAGGTTTAAAATATTTTTAAAACCAGCACACAACATCAAGGAGGTTGACACCCTTGCCACCTTTGTCTAAATGAAAAAAAAAACTTATTTTAAATATCCATATTTGTATTTTTTTTTGTTTATATATATATATATATATATATAATAAAAAAATTCACCAGAATTTAACTGTTATTTAATATTCAGCATTACTATCATTAAAGTGGTTTAGAATTCTCATATAAACCTTCTCTCAAAACTCTCTTTTATAAGGGGGTTTGTCCTGGAAACATTTCTGAATTTCCAATATAGGATCCAGCTCCTCCCTTTCTTGCACATAATAAATAATATATTATTATTAACAATTAGTAATTAGTTGATAATAAATATTAAATACGAATAAATAATAATAATGCCTGAATAATAATTAACTATTAACATTTACTATTAAATATTAATAATTATGTAATTAATATTAATAATATTTTAAACAATATTAATTAATAAAAAATTAATTACTAATTAATTATTAATAAATTATTAATAATATTAATAAACAACTAATTAATTATTATTAATTAATTGGTTTTAATTACTTAGTAAATAAAAAATATGTAATTAATAATAAATAATATTAATAATAACTAAATAAAAAATAAAAAAAATAAATATATAATTGCTATTATTAATAATGAGCAATTAAAGAATAATTTAAAATATTTATTAGTAATTAATATTATTTAGCAACATTTATTTAATTAAATAATAATAATTTAATAATAATTAATTAATCATTAGCATTTTAATAATTTAATCCTTATTACTAATATTTTAGCAACTAAATGTTATTTTTAAATATTTATTACTAACTATGTAATAATAATCACTGGAGATAGAGGCAGAAGAGGGGATCAACAATCGTGGAAATCGCGTCGTCGCTTGGGATCTGGCCTTAAAGGCAGCGGTTTCGCCGAAATCAGGGTTTCTGGGTTTTGTTTCTTCCATCCTTGTTGCGTCAGCTTCTTCAGATCTTGGCGTGAAGGGGATAAGCGTCCGTGGAGAACGAGTCGACGCTCGGGATCCAGCCTTGAAGGTAGCGGTTTCATCCATCCCTACTACGCCAGTGTCGAATCTTGGTGTGGAGAGTTTGTCGGATGTTGGTGCAAGAAAATCGACAGAAGCGGGGCATGACGTCCATGAATCGGAGATCTAGGGCCCGACTTCTATCAATCATGCATCAGAGTGCCCTGTTGCGCCGTCTTCCAAGATCCCCGTTGAGGGTTTCGTCTGCGATGCACAAGTATTGAGGGGTTCTTCAAATTTGTCCTCTACGAAGCCTTTGAATAAGTCTGTCTTGTTTAGCGAAGCTCTCATTTCGTCCAAGGAGTCTGGCTCCCATGGGTCACAAGACTCCTAGATTTCCAGATTTGATGGTGGGAAATTCACGGTAATTGCTCATCCCGTGGCGGTCAGGGAACGACTTGAAGTCTGCTGATTTTCTCTCATTGGGCGGCTAATTCTCTCTAAGGGTGACAAATCGATGAGCTCTGAGGATTTGAGGATCAGACTATCTCGGATTTGGGGTTTCTCAAACCGGGGGATAATCCCTATTGGCAGAGTATACTTTCACCTTATTTTTTCATCGGCAGATGATAGATCGAGGGCGTGGAGCAATGAGTTATACTCTCTCAACCCAGGAAGCTTTAGATTGTCTGCATGGGATTTAAGTTTTAACCCCTACATGAAAAAGCATTCTAATGGTCAGATTTGGGTTAAAATTCATGGTTTAAGTTGGGTGTTTTGGCATCCTCTAATCTTGAATGACTTAGTCTCCTGTATTGGTGTCCCCATAAAGATGGACGAGAATACAATGCATGGAAAATTTGGTTACTTTGTCAGAGTTTTAGTCGATTGCAAAAAAAATTACCTGATTGTGCCACATTGGTGGTCAATGGTGAGAAATTTGAGGTTGAATTTGTATATGAGTATATCCTTGTATTTTGCAACTATTGCAGGTTGGTGGGGCATGATGTTTTTGAGTGTAGGAATGTGAGGAAAATTCAGTTGAAAGCGGGATCTTCTGCCCATGGGAAAAAGTATCATGGCTCCTCCAAGGTGATAAAACCTGGCGGGATTCAGCCGAACGTCTCTAAGAAGGAAAGACTTAAGCCCCTTGATCAGAAGCAGGTCAAGGTGCGTGGCCCCTTAGTTCTTTCTGATCAAGGGGAGATGCAGGATGGGGCACCTCAAAAATCTGCAGGTGTTGATGCACCAACCGACTTCATTTCAATGGGAAGAGTTATCTCTCCATCTGACTCTGCACACAAAGAGGGCTGCGACTCTCATAAGGGAAATGCCGTTACTTTCTCTCGTGATGTTCTTGTGGCAGGAATTCAAGCTAATGTTGAGGATCAACGTGATGAGTTTGACTTAGAGCATGATGCCCAAATGCAAGCTGATGCTCAGTTTTGGGAGGAGCGATGCTCCTCTAAAAACAGGAAAGGGAAACAGGTTGAATCTACCCTCCCATTGATCAAGGATAAAGCTGCTGAAAATTGGGGCCGGACCGATTCAGGATGCGATTCAAGTCCCTCCAATGAAACATGGGGCGGTTAGTCCTACAAATGATGTGACAAACTCTAGGAAAAATTCTTTTAGTCTTCTTAACATTCTTAATAGATCAAACAATAAGGAAGTCTTCCATGATGAGTTTGGGAGCGCTCATGGATTTGAAACAATAATTGCCGGGAGATCTGCCATGAAGGGCCCACTAGTGTGCTTTGATTTGGATAGAGATTTGGATCCGCCATCCCTTAAGGGACCCCCACCAGACGACACTAACTCTCAGGTGGATGAGGAGCCATGGCAGCAGACTAAGACGTGGAAGAGAGGACGACATCCGTAAGGCATGGGCGGTGGTCATTGCTTCCACTAATGTTCACTTGTTGTTTGGATGTGTTTGACTACTGCAGCAGTGTTTGTTCACTGGTTTTTTATGTCGTCTTCATCTTGTATGCTGGTTTTACTTTCTTTAATAAATTTTGAGATTATGGGCTGATAACCCATGGAATGCACCGTCTTTCGTATAATAATAACCATTCATAATTATTAATTATGAAATAATTAATTAGCGAATTTTTACTTAATACTGTTAATAAGTAATTAAATACTGTATACTTACTAATTAATTAATAACTAATAATTATATCACTATTTATAATAATTAGTTACTAGATAATAATTTTAAATATTTATTAGTATTTAATATTAATTATAAATTAATATTATTAAATACTAAATCGTATTATTTAACTAATATTTATTAGTAATTAATATTAATTAGAAACAATTAGTTAGTTAATTAATACCAATTTAATAATAATTAACTAATAATTAGTAATTTAATAATTTAATCTTTATTATTAATATTTATTAACTAAATACTAATTTTAAATATTTATTCGTAATTTTTTAATAATAATTATTAATAATTATTAGTTAATTAACAATTAATTAGTTAATTAGTAATTACTTTTATTAATACATAATTAAATACTGCTTTATTACTAATTAATTAATAATTAATAATTATATAATTATTTTTAACAATTAGTTACTAAATAATAATTTTAAATATTTATTAGTAATTAATATTAACTAGTAATTAATATTTATTAGAAATTAATATTATTAATTTTAAATCATATTATTTAATTAATATTTATTAGTAATTAATATTAATTAGCAACAATTAGTTAATTAATTAATACTTATTTTGTAATAATTAATTTAAAATTACTAATTTAATAATTTAATCATTATTATTAATATTTAGTAATCAAATAACAATTTTAAATATTTATTAGTAATTGTAGAATAAAAAATTATTAATATTTATTAATTAATTAATAATTAATTTATTAATTTGTAATTACTATTATTAATAAGTAATTTAATATTTCTTAATTACTAATTAACTATAAATAATTTATTAATAATTCATTAGTTATTAATTAATATTTTTTAAAATATTATTAATATTAATTACTTAATTATTAATATTAAATAGTAGATATTAATAGTTAATTATTATTTAGGTGTTATTATTATTATTTATTAGTAATTAATATTTATTATTAATTAATTACTAAATTGTTAATAATAATATATTATTAATTCTATGTCGGAAAGGGAGGACCTTGATCCCACATTGGAAATCTAAAAGGATTTCAGAGGCATGACCCCTTATAAAAGGGAGCCCTAAGAGAGGGTTTCTGTTAGAATTTCAGATTCCTGTAATGATAGTAATGTTGGATATTAAATAGTAGTTAAATTATGTTGAGAAATTTTATTATAAATATATAAACAAAACAAAAATAAAATAAAATAAAAATTAATATACCAACATGTATAATTAAAATAATATTTTTTTTCATATGGGAAAAGGTGGAAAGGTCCTTGCCGCCTTTTCCCTAACTTTATGGCAAAGACAAGAATGACCTTATCGCCTTTGGCCTGGGCAAAAACAGGTCAAAGACGATAAGGATCTTGTTGACTTTGTGTCCTAGTTTTAAAATTATTTTAAACTTGGTCGTATTTTTTTTCAAAAAACATATATTAAAAAAATCCCTCAAGCATGAAATACTCCCCCTCCCAATTTCATATGTGAATGTTTTTTCCTTTTACTCAAATATTTTAACTAAGGGTGTAAATTCAGCCAACCGTTGGGCCGACCCAACTAAATCTTGAAAATAAAAAAATGCGGCAATGGCGTTGGAGGATCAAAACAGGTCCGGAATTCCAATTAAGAACCCAACTCATCAGAATGGTGGGACCTCATTTTCATTTGGAATTTTGAAAAACATCGGTCTTTTATTAACATTTTATCATTTTGCAGTCCTTAATTGAGATTAAATATTTTCTTTGGTCCTAGAGTGTCTTTTTCCCTAAAAAGAAAACTTGGAAAACCCAAGGTATGTGAGACTCAAACACCTACCTTGGGGTTCCAAGGGTATGCCTAGATCAACTAATCCAATAATTTCATTTATTATAAAGATACAATATCTAAAAAAATATTTATTTCATAACTTTTTTATGTTTTTTAAAAATAAAATAAATCAAGTCGGCTTGAGGGTGGGCTTGAGCCAAGCCACAACACCGTGCAGCGTAGCCTGACCTAGCTCGATCAATGCCCACAGCTCAGAAAATTCCACTTTAGGCATCACTTGGTCCAATTGGGCTCAAGCTAGGCCTGATCGATGTGTTTTTACACCCTTAATTTTAACCAAAATAAAATATTATATGTCAAAGGATAAATGGATTTTATATAAAAAATAATAATTTATTTTTTTATTAAGATTATATTATTATCAATTAAAATTTAATAAGTTAATTATACATTGAATAACATTTTTTTGATAGGATTAAAATAGTGTGAAATTTATGGGAGTGATTTTGTTTGATTTTTGGAAAAAAAAATATGGAATAGGGTTAGGGTAAAGTGTATTTTCCTAGCCACGCCTTATGTGAACCATTAACGCAAGCTACATGCACGAATTTCATGTATGACATTCACACATGTTGTTCAATATTAGAGTGGGTCACATCTATTTATGCAAGCTACTTTAATTATATATATTGGAAAGGTTAGTCAAGGCAAGCGACCTTGACCAATTTAATAAATAAGAAATACAAGAATATGAAAGTGTGAGTCTTACAAATTTCACGATGCACTAAGTCACGCAGGTCAGTTGGAACTCCCTCCATCCAAACAAAGGAGTTACAAGCAACCCCTTTATTAACAAGATGGCCCGCTAATGCATTGGCTTCCCTAAAGGTATGATATACAACTAAGTGTCCTCCAAGCATGAGGCCCATTGTGGAATGAGCTCTCATGAATGAAGAGTTTGTATATTCTTCACCACTTACACAATATATGTAGAATCACATTCAATCCATAGGTTTTGCCCACCCTTTTGGATCACTATTTTAACTGCCTTGATCACTGCTTTCATTTCTACTTCAAGTGCATACGCGTGACAATAATTTTCAAAGAAGTTTCTAAGAGCGTTTCCATTACGATCATTGAAGATCACTCCACAACCGGCTTACCCCTGGGCTCTCCTTCAATGCACCATATGAATTCACTTTAATCCAACCATATATTGACATTTTCTAAACCATGCTTATGGTACTTTGTGGTTTCTTGAAGTTGGGCTTGATTCCTGATCTCCTGGAGACTGATAGATCCTACAATGTCCTCACAATAGGCCCCTTTTACATTTGGCCAACCTCATGTATCATAACTATAATATGTTTCATTATCTCCATCACTGAGAGAGATTTACCATCACTAATGCTTCCATTTTTTCAAATCTAGATGATTCAGTACACCTTCATAGCTTTTGCATGAAGAAGAGGGTGGACATGCTGTGATTTCTGGAAACTTCAAGCCTTTCCTCTAAAATGGAAGGTTGCATATGGGGGATTTCAAGTAGATCTGCTATATATATATAAACAATATCTAACTGTCATTATATTCAACACAACTTTCATTAAAAATATATGGAAATAACTTGAAATCTCACTCAAATCCTCCCTTTATAAGGAATTGGTATTTGATATCCTTTAAGGATTTTCAATGTGAGATTCAAATTTTAATTTATCAGTATTAGAATAATAATATATTATTAATGATAACACATAATTAATAATAAATGATTAATAATAATACACAATTAATGAGTATTAATAATTAACAATTATAATAATACATAATTAATTAGTTGATTAATAATAATAATAAATAAAAATAAAATAATTAAGTTTAATTAATAATAGTTAATGATCCAAGAAAGTTAAGGTGATGGACTAATAATAATAATAGTTAATAACAATAATTTAATTAGAAATAATTAACGATGTAAATTATAATAATTAAAAAAATAAATAATATAGAAAATTAATGGTGTAATAATTAGTAGTTAATATTAATTATTAAAGAAATAAAAAATAATTAATATTTTAATTTACAATAAATAATGTTGTAATTAATAATATATAAATTAGGTAGAGGGGATTATAAACTACAACCAACAAACACACTCAGGCGCTTGAGTGGGTCACGTCTCATCCCTCATCACATGGATTGGAAAACACTCATTTGTCCTATTTTATTACATATTAATCGATTAAAAACCCAAGTTATTGATGTCCTTAAGGCCTTGATAGATGTATCCCAAAGGCCCCTAAAGAAGATGACTTGATGTCCTTGATGAGCAGCCAAGTGTTACGCTATGTCACCAGTCATTACATCACGTTGCCTCCTGCCAGCACCATCACGCATCGTTCCTTTGTCGCGTCGTGGAAGGTCACCCCTCCATCCCAAATTAAAAATACGAGAAGGTATAGGGCTGGTTGATGGGCATCAATGCACCTGTTTCTCTTTCAAGCTATCAACCTGGTGACACCTACATGTCTTAACGTTGCGCCGCTTGCCAGACGTGTTGCTTTAGCCGCCTGATCACATGAGAAACAATGTCATTGGCCTTCTAGTCACCAACACACCATGCTACCCTCCACTATGATGTGGTAGGGTAGGCCTCCTCCCCCCACACCAGATATCCGAGTGGCTGGAGGGTCAGATGATAAGCGTCAACTCACTCATCCCTCTATCGAGCCAACCACTTGGTGATGCCTATGTTTTTTTTTCATGGCGTACCACCTTCTTAATCACATAAAATCGTTCACCTGATCTTAGTGTGCTACCTTATTGCCCAACATTGGTGGATTGAAGGACCTGTGGCCTAGAGACCATATAGATGGCCCAAAGACACTCTTTCCTGAAGGCCCAAATACGTGGCCCAGAATCCCAAATCAGATGAACAAAACTGCTTTTATAGTATTCCCATGATAGTATCTACTACAGTACCACGATAATCATTCCCCAACTGAATTTAATCATGGGTTATTGATGAATGATTACTGGGTGTTTACCACTTAGACGCCATCCTAACTACTTGTAATTAGTAATAATAACATTATTAATAATGATTTAATAATGCAATTAACAATAATTAATAGTATATTTAATTAATAATATAATCCTTATTAATAAATATCAATTAAACATTAATGTAATTAATTAATAATATAGTTAATAATAATTATATTATTAAAATATTAGTTCCAATATTAATTATTATTAATTACATTATCAATTATTATTATTTCTAATATCAATTATTGTTAATTATAGAATTAATTATGATTAATTTCTCTAAACCCATGGTTCATGCTGTCTTTGATTAATTACAATTACTTTCAATGTTACATTCTAATAAAATGTACTAATTAGAGGTGTTCCATCCCTTTTGGGGGGTGACATGGTCAATAGGATTATGTGGTGTGTGTATGTTGTTTCATATCTTTATACCCTAAATAATGGTAGACATTATTATTATTATTATTATTATTAAATGTGTTCTAGCCTATACTTGAGTGGTATGGGATACAACTCCACATTCAAGAGGTTGGGGCTTAAACCCCCAATGACCCCCAATTTGGGGGTGGGTGGTTCGTAGGTACTACACATGAAATATAGCAACAATGAGTACTGTAGCAGATGCAGACACTGTAGCAGATGCAAATACTGCAACAGTACCATTCATTGAAGAAGGGGTCTTCAAACCATGATCCAAGGGCCTCTAGGCCATCAAATATTGGGCCTCCAGACCCTTAAATATATTATAATGACTGGTTATCTGGGTTATCCCTTTGGGGCAGGGGGGTATGGCCCATCCTCCCAGACTGCGGGTGTGTGTGTGTGTGTTTCTTTGGATTGCACCCCAATAATCTACTTAGATTATTATTATTAATTTAATCATGTATTATTAATCATTATTATTAACCATTAATATTTTATTATTATCAATCATTTATTATTAATTTTTTTTGTTATTAATAATAATAATATTATTCTAACACTAATCAAGTGGAACTTGGATCTCATATCAAACCACGCTTAAAGGATGTCAGAAACCAATCCCTTCTAAAAGGGAGGTTTGAGTGAAATTTTAAGTACAATTTTTATATTCATTTAATGAAATTATTACCGAATATAATTAAAATTAAATACTAGTTAAAAAACATATAAACAAAACAAAACAAAATAAAAATATTAATACCATTAAAAAACTAGATTTCATGAATGTCTTTCATGCAAGGCACTTTAATATTAGATGGTGCATGTGAATACTGTTCATGCAAGTCACTTTAAATAAAAAGAATTATTTTAAGAGTTCAATTTATAAAAAAAAGAAAATTGCGTTTCTCTACATGATGGTTCCATCTAGGGGTTCTATACTTAACCTGTTCTGGTGGTTCATTCCTATTTTTCAGTTTGTTTAGGAATTAGATTATTTCATGTTTCTCATTTCTATTACGGAGGACGATCTGGTAAATTATTATAAAAAGTTTTCACTTTTTAAAAAAGTGAAATATGTTGTTTTAGATTTAGACTTCAAAGAGGAGGATAAGTTGAAGGATTTCATTTTCCTTTTTTTTCTTTTGGAAAAAAACATAAAACAAGTGCTTAATGGTCATCCCAGGTTATTTTATAATCATCTTATTATCATTAATGAAGTTTCTATCAAGGAGAATCAAATTGAAATAATTTTCTCTACATCAAACTTCCAAATATGGATTAAAGGTATACCTATGGTAAAACAAAATTTAATAGTGATTCAAAACATTAGATATATTTTAAATAGTTTCATTGAGTCATTCTTCACGATTTATTCACTTGACCTAGTTATCGAGGGTTAAGAGTTTATGCTAGTTTTGTAGATCTACTCCATTCTAGATTGAATTAGTGGATGATGCTGGGCGAGGGAAGTTATACGAGTATAATGTAGGTGATATCCTGCCTTTCACTAATTGTAAAGTTGATTATATGTGTCGGAGTGTCGCGCACCCATTTTTGGGGTGTCACCTTGAATGAATATTGCCCATTTTCAATGACTATTATTGTTTATGTAATTGATTAATTGTTTTGAATCATGTTTATGGTTGTTTACCTTGATTAAGGGCCACACCATGGGTGTGTTTTCCCTTTGGTGACTGTTTATGGCCATTTGGCCTAGGATGCCTATGAGCCATGCCTTTGTTTTCCCTTATTAAGTTGTTTAAAATGAAATTGGTTAAATGAATTAAATTATCACATGAGATAATTGATTGGTTAAGACTTTCGATAGTTTAAATTACACGATAGACTTGTTATATGAATTTCCCATGTGAGTTTATTAATGATTAATCCATGTAATAGTTTAATTTACATGTGTTTATTGTTATATGAATTTCCCACATGAGTTTATTAATGTTAAATCCATGTAATAGTTTAATTTACATGTGATTCTTGTTATGAAAATTGTTCCCAAGTGAGTAATTGAAAGACCAATACTTATGAGGTTGGTTCCTACTTGAGATTATATTGGATACTTTTGGTTTTGACCTTTACATGCCTAATGAAATATTTAATCTAATATTAAATGTTTAAAGGGTAAATAGAAATGGGAAAATCATGGGTTCAGTTTTGAATGCTATGGAAGGGTTCATGTGACTATTGTACCTTATACCTCAGGTGACCCATGTATCCATTGAGGGATTCCATGGATAGACTAAAAGGGGGTTTATATGTTTAAGATGATCGAACCACGAATGTAGTGGATGGGTTCATGGAAGCTTTATTTAAAGTTCAAATGAGTCATGAAATGAGGGATACCATGGACGGGTTCTAATGTCACTGTTTATATGTCTTGGGTAATACTTGGGTCTTTTTTATAGGATCCAAGGATGGCTCAACTAACATATACTTGCACCACAACTAGGGTGAGACCAGGTTCCTGGGAGGATCATCCAGATGGGCTTGTTGGATGTAGGGGGATTTGGACATGGAGAGATACTTGAATTCCAACTTAGGAATATCAAGGAAGAACTAAAATTATAAATTTAATATTTAAATGGAATGACTTATGATGCGTTTTCCAAGCCAAATCACAAGCTTGAATTCAGTCTTCACTTATAATTGTTTAGATGGTCTTTTGAGACATCTATTGTGCTTAATTTTACTTAGGGGTTTCCAGGCTTATGACGGATCCCGAGACTTATATAATTAATTTTAATTACACTGTTAATGAATATAAAATAAATGTAAATGGAAACTAGTACTTGTAGAATTGTTTACTTTTTATTACTTCCTAGTTTATTTCTTTCATTATTGTACACTTATTGTTATATATATTCACTGACATATTGGAACAGACCTTGGGTGGTTGCCTACTGGGATTTAGTGTCACACCCTATTTGGGTCATGTTTTTGGGACCAAATAGATTATATTGTTGCAGGTGTTGATAAGGGAAAGTGCCCTTCTCCTGGTACTTGATATGCTGTTTAGGAGCAGGAGAGCATGGGACCAAGCCAAGGCTTGCGATGCTTCTGAGTTTCTTTTGTCCTTTTTGTACTTTTGGTACTTATATAATGTATTAATATAGTGTAACTTATTTTTGTTGTCTTCCTAGAACATGTGACATGCAACATCATCCTTTACATGCTATGACATCTAGTTATTATATTATCAGTCATCCACTGTTTACTTCTGTTGCCTGGTATTACTGATTCCACTATTGTATTGTTATTGTTTTTACTGTGTTATACTCTGCCAATAAGGGCATAGTTTCTCCACTATCACACCTAGTCCCTCACTACTAGTCGGTAGCCTCTGGTGTTTTGGGAAATACACTTGAGTCCATGTGGACAACTAGGTACGGGACACCTTTGAGTGGCATTCGGATCCAGGACGTTATAAAGTGGTATCAGAGGGTGGTTTTTTTCTAGTTTACCTTAATATTTGGAGACATTAAATAGGGATAGGAAGGAAATGGAGTTTGGTAATAAACTGTTCCTGGGAGTAGCTACCCTGTGTATAGGGAAAATCCAAACTACCTCAAATGACTTATTATCTTTGGATTTTGAGTTGTTACAATTGATTCGATTTCACCGTTGAGTGATGCACTTGTTTTGTGCTATTATTATTGATATCATTGTGGTTATATTTTGTTGCAAGCCAATGAGATGAGAGTATTACATATCACACATCATATAGGCACTTGTTAGAAATCACATGCCATGCATTCTTACCATACCATGTAGAGATCATTACTGATTGCATACTGTTGTGATAGGTACCGTGATAGATATGCCTGATGTTATGATAGGTGTATTGGTATGTGTTATGGTTCGACTTGTATGGATTCCAAGCTTTGGTCCTTGAGGTGTATGGGCCCTCTTGGATCGGAATTTGGTGGACCATGTTTTGGCCTTGTGTTAAATTGTGTTATGATGTGCTATATATGGATTCTAAACTTTGATTCATGGGGAGTATGAGCCCCCATGGATTAAAATTTGGCATACTGTTGGTTTAATTTTCAAGAATGGGGATTTTGGGGAAGTTTTAGGGTATTTTTTGTTTGGAAACCCAGACAACACAATGTGTGGTGCTATGAACACATGCCATGTGTTCTTTTATTCAGGAAGAAATACTTTTCTTATGTACATGCCATGTACTATGTGTACACACCATGTGGTAAATGACTGTGTGTGTAAAACAAACACATAATGATGTTTTTTGGAAAGTTCGCACCGTGTTCTTTATATACACACTGTGTAGTTTTACACTGGAAGACCCCATACAGATTTGGCCATGTAAAATTACATGACTAGGAGGGGAGACTTGAGTACATGCTATGTACCAGCCTAACACAGCGTGTACCTAGGGCTGTTACATGACCAGGCCGACATAAGTATATGCCTATGTGAGAGCTTTAGGGTACACACCATGTATGGTTTCTACACGCCGTCTACTCCTCTTTTGGTAACCTTGGAGGGTTTTCTTCTCCTGTGTTATTTTTGTTCTCTTGAACTACAAACCTTGATTATGAACTTGAACTGAGGTGTGTGCTTGATCTTATAGAGTCATTCCACTATGACGACCTCAAGTTGTACTCCAGGAGGATGGTGATGATCATACCTTGGAGGTGGTAGGCCATGGGCTACTAGTGGATCCTCCAATTGTGCCAGTTATAGCACCAGTTGTTATACCAGACGTAGGTGCTGATACATAGTTCTGTGAAGGCTTTATGAGGTTAATGCAAACCTTTTAAGGAACTCCACACCCTACTACGTCTATGGAAGAGCTGAAGCGAGTGTTCCAGCAGCAACATCTGCCCACATTTTTAGGGGATGGAAGACCACAGGATGAAAAGTCATGGATGGAGTCCATGCTTTCAATCTTAGATCACTTAGAGATGCCTCCTGAGAAGAGAGTAAATCTTGAGATGTATATGCTATGTGATTCCACCAAGAGATGGTGGGATGTTATCACTCACACGGAGTGTTATCAGGATATAGAATGAGGAGATTTTCAGATAGTCTTTTATGATTATTATTTTCCTGAGACATTGAGGGATGATCGAGCCCTGGAGTTTATGAATTTAGATTAGGGAACACTATCATTTATTGATTATTTTACCCGTTTTACTGATCTATATCATTTCACACCTATTCTTACGGGTGAAGATTTATTGAAGGCTAGAAAATTTGAGGACGGTCTCGGTACAACATCCTATCACATGAAAATGTCTTCAAGTTGAATAATTATCTATGATAGTGGATCATGTATTGATTACTGAGTGTAATTTGAGGGAATTTGGAGGTGTGATCTAGGGAAGTTTGACACCGAGATCTGGTACTATTTCAACCAGTAGTAATAAGCATCATCCAGAGCTTTCTCATAGTAATTTGAGTAGTTAGAATGTTTGTTACAGTATCCAAGTGAGGTGCTACCAGTGCTGTAGGCCAGGGAATATGAGGCCACAGTGTCCGAAGGAACCAGTTGAGTGTTGATCTTACGATAATATGAGCCATCTATAATGCTTCTGTAGGAAGTTTCAACTAGCAGCTAGCGAGATAGGGTCTGCACCGACTCCACGTTCAAGAGTAGGGTTAGCAACTTCTCATCAGACTAGGATTTAGGGTATGTCAGATCGTTTAGGCCAAGGTGGTGGTCATGGCCATGGTTTCCAAACCCCAGGTTCTCAATGACAGTAGGGTGGACCAGCTTAGGGTAGCCAGGCAGTGTCACAAGGTTGCAGTACAGGTCAAACTTATACAATAGAACAGACCTAGAAGGAGTAGGATCCCAAAACTTCTACTGTCATAGGTACTATTATATTTGCCCCCATTTTAGCTTCTGCACTTTTTGATGCAAGGGGTTCACATAGTTTCATATATGTTCCCATTGTGGAGAACCTTGGGCTCTGTGTTTTTACTTCTAATGATGTTATGATGATAGAAACTCTATTAGGGATTATAACGGTAGGTGTGAGTCAATGAAAGGAGTGCCCCCTAAGGTTGGACGATGTCACTTCTTATGGGACCTCTATGTCTTGGAGATGGCAGACTTTGATTTCATTCTCAAAATAGACTGGTTGGTTCCCTTCCGAGCCTTTGTTGATTTCTATCACTGTAGGGTGAGTTTCACATCACTATAGGGCAGATAGTTTCTACATAAAGTTGAATGGGATTTCCAAGCGAGCCGAGATGGACCCAATCATCATGGGTTGGGAAAGATGACATCCCAAATTATGAGTTTATATTTGGATGAAAAGGGAACATGTCAGATGGATTTACCTCTAGTGGTTGATTGTTTCAGGGATGTATTCCCAAACAACTTTTTAGGTTTACCACTAGTTAGAGAGGTGGAGTTCTCTATCTAGCTAGTGCCTGGAGCTGCACTGGTATCCATTCCTCCTTATAGGATGGATACGATAGTGTTGCAAGAGCTCAAGAGGTAGATAGAGGGTTTGGAGGCTAAGTGTTTCATCCAAACCAATACTTCTCCATGGGTTTCGCCGATCCTTTTTGTGAAAAAGGCGGATGGTACCCTCAGGATATGTGTGGATTATCGAAAGTTGAACCAGTTGATGATTAAGAATCGATATCCTCTACCAAGGATAGATGATATATTCAACTATATTCAAGGAGATTAGGTATTCTTAAAAATTGATTTGAGATCTAGTTATCATTAGGTGTGTGTTCGATCATTAGACATACCTCGCATAACCTTTCAGAGCAAGTATGGTTTGCACGAGTACTTGGTAATGCTGTTCGGTCTCACGAATGTGCTGAGAGTTTTCATGGCACTGATGAACTGACTATTCCATCCTTATCTGGATTTTCTTATTGTGGTTTTTTTAGATGATATCTTAGTGTATTATCATAATCGAAACGACCATTCCATACATATTGAGATCGTTTTGAGTACACTGAGAGAGCATCAGTTATATGTTAAGCTCACAAAGTACCACTTTTGGATGGATCAGATTCACTTCCTAGGTCACATCATCTTGTATACAGAAGTATCAATGGACCCAGATATTATGAGAGAAGTAGTTTCCTAGGATCATCCCAAGAATTTCTTTGAGGTTTGGAGTTTTCTAGGACTGCCTGGTTACTACAAGTGCTTCATTCATAACTTCTCATGTTTAGTAGCACCGTTGACGAGCCTGACTAAAAAGGGTACAAAGTATGTGTGGATAGATTCCTATGAGAAGACCTTTCAGGAGATAAAAGGGAGATTGAATTCGGTGCTGATACTGATTTTTCCAAAGTTGGGAAGGAGTTACACTGTATACTGTGACACATTAGGTATCAGTGAAACGACCCAGGTATTTATAGAATAATACTTTTGATTTCTATTAATACTTATGAATAAGATATTAATTTTACTTTAAAGGGGGTTCTATGTTCGTTGGAGTACCCGACACGCAACAATGGGTTTCTCCTAAATCTCATGTCGCACACAAGGCTGAGTCATACTAAAAAATAATAACATAATATTATTATTTTAAATGGTAGTTAACGCCTAGCCATTGTATTGGCAGGAATGAACATAGCTAACCATATTATGATTTAAAATATTTTTTAAATGTTTTAACGTTTATTAAATAAATTTTAGAGGCTGAAAATAAGAATTAATCTGATTTTAAACATGAAATACTCTAATATTCTTTAAAGGTTGTTTTATCGCCTTTTGATGGAGAACCCTTTTTAAATCTAGTTTTGTCACTTTTATATGTTCCATTTGAAAAATAAGCTTCTTTTTTAGAAGTGGGACATCAAAATTTACTTTGGGTAAATTTTTGGTATTTTTCTGATAAAATTCATTTTCAATGAATAGTGAAAAATACTGCATTTTAATTCAAAACCGCCTTTTCATCTAATTTATTTATATATTTAGATTGTTATTTTAATTGGTTTTAAAGTTTAATTAGATTATATTTTTTCTATTTAATCTAATGTTGGTCACTATAAGTAATTTCACATTTAAATTGGACTTAAACAAAGGTCAATCTTTTGATAGTTTTTACTTCTTAAAAACATGATTTCTGGTTTTGAAAACAAGAATTAATTTTAACATATATTTTTTGAATTTGGTAAAATAGACATCATTTTTGAATTTTGAATATCAAATTTATATTAGGGTGATTTTTTGGTATTTTTCTTAAAACCTTCAATTTTTGATGAATAGTGAAAAATACTGTATAGTAGTTAAAAACTGACTTTTTCATTTAAATGAAATTTTACTGCTTCTGTGAATTTAATTTCAAAAATACTATATACATGTTTTTCATCAGTAAGTAAAATTTGGTTCAATAGGATGAAAATAATTTTTGGTGAATAGTAACTTTTGATTTTTATTTACCGCGGTTAAAGGTAAATAGAGCAATTTAAGGTAAAAATAATATTATAATAATATAAAATTGCATTAACATTTGTCCTAACCTTATTGGATGAGTCATGAAAGACCAATACAATCCTTGGGTAGAACTTTTGGCCTTTGGAATCCACTTTCGTAATATAATTACATTAACAACTTTTTATTTAAAGTAAAAATAAAAATATCATAAACGTGTATTGTTTTGCTAAAACAATTTTAAGGTGGGGTTATATAATTGATATATTTTACTATAAATTGTAATTATAAATCTAAAAATATATCTTACATCATTTTATTTTATTTATAATTTTTAAACATCAAATAAATTTATTTATTTATGACACAATGATGATGTAATGTTTACCTTATTAATGAATGTTTTAAATAAATGAGATTATAAATATTAAAATAAATTTATTTTGAAACTTTTTATTCTATACACAAATTTTATGGATTATTATGACTTGTTATATTTGAATTAATGAAGTTTTTTCAAATTGATCAAGTTTTTTTGGATTTTTTAAAAAGTCATGACAAGAATAGTATTTAAACTAACCAATATGATTTTTTAAAACAAATATTATTTTATTAAATGATATAATAATACTAAAAATCTAATATTCTTAAAAATTAATTATATAAGGTTTAAAATTTAATTAATGAACCACTTGTGTTTCTATTGGAATTTTATGGTGACTATATTAACCATATAGAGTGTATACACAAGAAGACATGATAAGAGTCAAATTAGTTAACTAAGGGTTAAAACTAAATGATAAGGTTAAATTTGAAACCAAAAAATGTCTAAAACCTATTGTTTGAAAGGATTTAGAATAATATTCATCTTATTTTTTAATTTAATGAGTTATTTACCTTTTTAAACCTAAAATCCTTTTATAATAAAACAATACTTTCAAACTTTCCTAAAGAGCCCCTCCCCCCTTATAAAAGGCCATCACCTATAACCCTTACTCACAAATCTCAATCCCCCTTAGATCATCCAAACTCTACCAAAATAATCTACCAACATACCTCTATTTCTCCTTGAATACTTCTTCTAGGAAGAAGGCAATTCAATAAAACCTTTTGGTTCAAACCAAATGGAGTTACCCGATTTAAAGGCAACGTCTCCTCTCAAGTTTTTTTCTTTTATTTTCCTTATCCACTACCTATTCTATTATCATTATTTAATTACTATAAAACAACATCAAACTAAATATACTAGGTTTTTATTATGATAAGGATTCGAACTAAACTTACACACACCTCTATCTAATGGGTATAGAACATACTGTTTCTATAGATGACGAACTACTATCTCATGAAACAATGATTGTTCAATCTTCTCCTACCACCTATTATGGTGGACATTATGATAGAAATATAATTATATATGATATTTATGATATTTATTTTATCTATATGATTCTGTAATTATCTTTTATAACATAACTTTATGCTTTTCAAGTTGTATATATATGATAATTTCATTTGAGGAAGTGCGGACTACCGCCCCCTCAAAGTGATATGACTCGTTCATGCTATATATGGAACGTATAAAGGATGGAATTAATGAAATTATGTAACATATATAGAATATATATTATACTAGAATTATAATATACCTATGTATCATTTTGTTTTCATTCCTTTAAATATGAAAAAGAATTGAAAGTAGCGTTCATGCGTACGTACGACTTACCGTCTCCATGAACGGTGCATTTCATTTATTATATTCAAATGTTATGGACTATTATAAATACATATATACTGGATATATATGATATCTAAATCATGAATATAATTTTGGAGATAATTAAATTTTGACCACATGGAAAATTTGTAATTATGACAAGTTCATTTTTTACTCAAGTTCCAAACATCGACAAAATATCCGATATGAAATAAAATAATTAACCAATTGTTATAGTGAGATAATAAGTGATATAAAAGTAATAATAAACTTGAAAAAGGTTCTGAAACAAGTATAAATTAACTTAATTTTATTAGTTAGGAAATTAAAGAACGAACGAGTCAAGTCGAACACGAGGTAAGGGACTTTGTCTCAATCTCCTTTCATTGAGGCGTGTTTTGATAATATACAACTCCTTATTTTTTATGATGTATAATAAATAACTTTGACATTTATTTTCATTCAAAAGGAATTTTTTTTTCTACAAAGCCTTTTACTAAATAAAAAAAGGAATTTTTTTAACGTATACGACGATAATGACCACTTTGCCACCATAATTATTATTTGGTTTCCTCTATAAGCCTTAATATTTTTAAAATGAAAAAGAAACCCCTTATTCTGTTTTTGGGTGTTTTGGTATTGAAAATGGTTTTTTAAATATATTTATTATTTCAATATCTTGAAATTATATCTTATGATTTCAAATTAAATGTTATTACTGAAATGTTGATATTTGAAATATTTTATGTGTTATGATTATGTAATGGTACTTGGACATTTGATTAGTGGTTATGTGATAAACCAAATGACGAGTGGTTCCATGATAAACCAAGGATGGGTGGTTATGTTATAACTTCCAATAAATTGGGTATATAATTTGGCCATATGACTATTTAATTTAGTGATATGTGTGGAAGTTGACTGTATGGTTATTCTATTTAAGTATGTTTATGTCCCAAGTTACCTTTATATGTTATGTGTGATTTCTATGGGTTTTATGGTAATATTTTGGTTAAAAAATGGTAAGAAATGATATTTTATTCAGTGAAGATTATTTACTACTTCATAAAGGTGAAAAGTACTACTTATGATAAAGTATTCATGGTTTACTTGTTGTTTTAAAAAACTAACAGTTTTCCTTCTTTGTGTATCCCTTACTAAGTTTTTTAGGCTCATCCCAAGTTTTTGAAATGTTTTTCATAGGACTTAAAGTGAAATAGGGTCAAGGATGGGATCAAGAAAAAGTCATGATAATTATAACATGGAGCTAAACATGTTTCTTTTCTTTTAAGAGTTTTTATTTTATGAAAAAATGGATACAGAGTAGAAGTGTCTACATGTAATATTCAAATTGTTATGTATATATTATGAACTAATTATTTAAATCTCTAAACCTGAAAATATCCTCAATGTGAATTATTAACATAATTTAAGATTATGTAATGTTTAAGTCTGGGCCCTTATAGTTGGTATCAAATGTTAGTTTAGAGGTCAGGGTGTTATTTAAGCATAAGTGACATAACCATAATGGTTAGAAAATTGGAAAGAGTCATAGTTATTTTAGATAAATGTGAATGATTTTAAGATAACATGAATAAGTATATATTTATGTTTATCCTACTCATAAGATATTATATGATTATTTTACTGATATACTCACACTGACCTCTTTGGTTTTATTGAATGGCTGGATCTAGCAGGCCCCAAAGTAACAGAGGATGTGAAGGAAACTATGGTGGTTTTCTGAATGAGCAACTGAATAAAATGGGTGCTGCAATGGGAACTATTGTGGTTATTCTTAACCAACTATATAGATTCATGATTGACCACTTGAACCTTAGTGATTTTTCTAAGGCATAATTTATGAGAGAAACAAATCCCTACGGAAGTTCAGGTAATAATCATAAAGGTAAGTATATTCAAAAACCTATGTGTCAAGGATGTGGAAATAAACACTTAGGAAAATGCTTCAAAAGTATGGGAAGATGTTTCATATGTGGTAATGAAGGTTATAAATAAATAACCTACCATGGAAAAAGGAAGAGTCCAGTTGACTCTAGGAAAGGGAAAGAAGTTCTTTCTGAAGGATCAATTGAATGTTTTAAATGTGATGTGCATGGTCATTATAAAAATATATGTCCTATGAAGAAGGTTCGAAAATGGGAATAATAGGACTGTATAAATATATTCTTACCAATACTTAATGACATTCAAATTGAGGATGAGGAAATTGAAAATGGCTAATAAAAGGTATGGATTATTTCTTAATTGATGTTTTGACATTATTGAATCTTAGGATATGATTCATGATTTTGTTTGTAGGAAATAAGTATTATAGAATAAGTTGGGAAATAAAGGTTAATGGATCATGAAGAACATTGAATGAGTAAGAAGTCTACATATAATGGATTCAAGAGTTATGGTAGATTTTAGGATAATGAAATGCTTAAAAGTATTAAGGATCTTTTGATGATGTGATTACTTTTGAAGACTTTTTTTAGTATGTGTAAAACTGAAGTTTGATATATGAAAATGTTATTGAAGAAATAATTATCTTTTCTTTTATGGATATAGTTATAAAGAACCATTTGGGTTTATATGATCCTTGAATTTGAGGTAATTATAAGTTATTACTTTTTGGGATGAAAATGCGAGGTATGAAATAACATTTGTGGTTAAAATATGTTATGGTTATTTTTTAGGAATTTATCTCATTTTTGGGAATGTTATAAAATTATATAGTTTTTGAAAAAGGATTACACACAAACTGTGTGACAACCCATCGCATCAGACAAAGCTACAGGAATCGAACCAACAACCAAAGTGTGATTGAGATTTATTTCCTACCACTAGACTACGTGAGGTCCTTGGTTAGTATGACTTATACTTTTTTGTTAAATGATTTTATTGATCAAGAATAATTTTATTTGAGATATTATGTTTTATCAAATGGATATACTTAAGTATAGGAAAATGACTTGGTGATTAAGTGATAAATGTTATTTTGTAAGATTTTTTCTCTTTTGGGAACACTATATGATTTAAGGAAAATAGAATACTTTGGGATATAATTTGTGGAGTAATGGTTGAAATTTTATTTTTTAAGAATCTATGTTTTTATTGTGTACATATGGTGATTTGGGTTATTTATGGAAATGATTAACCTAACATAGAGAATATGTGATTTGTTTAATTACACTTCAGTATGAGACTTTAAGAGTAGCTGATGTTATTTGGTGATAAATGTTAAGATTTTTGTGGAAGACTATGTGATCAAGTCCTTCTGAATTATGGGTTTCATACTTATTTTGAATTATTTTGAATAATTCTAAGGAAAATTGTGTATTGAATGGTCTTTTTTGAACTTTGGGTTTTGTTTGTTGAATTTTGGAGATTAAGAGTAGTATTTCCTTTTATAAAAGATTATCCTTTTGGGGATTATCTGATCTTGTACTAACCATTTTGGTTTTGGTTAATGTCTAAAGATAAGGGAAATATATAGTTCATCTTTTTTGGATTATTTGATTCTCTAGAAGTTGATTCTAGCACTTCAGGTGTGACAAAGTCATCTTGAATATTCATCATTTGTAGAAAAAGATGAGTTTTTAGTAGAAACTTATTTAAGGATGAAACTCTACTTGAAAAGTAAGTATATTTCCTTATGTCCTTAGTCAATCTCATAAATAAATTCTCCAAATTTATGAAATAGAACTTAAAACAAAAACATTTTATGTTTAATTTTCCTACTGTGAAACCAAATATTGTTTAACCTGTTACAAGTTTGTGGTTTTTTGGTGGTTAACTTTATCCTCGTCATGTTTTCTATCACTCTCCATCAGAACTTGACACTTATTTTCTTCTCCATATCCATGTTTTCATGGAATCCTAGTATGTGTTATCTCATGTGACCTTTTTACTTATTCTTTATTTTAAAGTGATAGTTTTATTGACTCTTTTTCTGATGTGGGACTTTAAATAAAGTTTCCAAGCCCAATTTTAAAATTATAAGGACACAATTTCCAAAAGCGGGGAAGGATGTAACAATCCAGGTATTTATAGAATAATACTTTTGATTTATATTAATACTTATAAATAATATATTAACTTTACTTTAAAGGGGATTCTATGTTTGATGGCATACCTGACACGCAATAATGGGTTTCTCCGAAATATCATGGTGCACACAAGGTTGAGTTATATTGAAAAATAACAACATAATATTATTATTTTAAATGGTAGTTAAATCCTAGACATTGTATTGGCAGGAATGAACAGAACTAACCATATTATGATTAAACATGTTTGTTAAATGTTTTTTACGTTAATCCAATAAATTTTAGAGGCTTAAAATAAGAATGAATCTGATTTTAAACATGAAATACTCTAATATTCTTTAAAGGTCGTTTTACCACCTTTTGATGGATTTTTTTTAAATATAGTTTTTTTTCACTTTTATATGTTCCATTTGAAAAAATAAACTTCTTATTTAGAATAGGGTTATAAAAATTTACTTTGGGTAATATTTTGGTATTTTTTCTGATAAAATTCATTTTTTTAATGAGTAGTGAAAAATACCGCATTTTAATTCAAAACTACCTTTTCATATAATTTATTTATATAGTTAGATTGTTCTTTTAATTGTTTTTAAAGTTTAATTGGATTATATTTTTACCATTTAATCCAATTTTGGTCACTAGAAGTAATTTCACATTTAAATTGGACTTAAACAATGGTCAATCTTTTGATAGTTTTTACTTCTTAAAAACATGCTTTCTGGTTTTGACAACAAGAATTAATTTTAACTTCTATGTTTTGAATTTGGTAAAATAGTCAGCATTTTTAAATTTGGAATATCAAATTTATCTTCAGGTGAATTTTTGGTTTTTTTATGAAAACCTTCAATTTTTGATGAATAGTGAAAAATATTGCATAATAGTTGAAAACCAAATTTTTCATTTAAATGAAATTTTCACTTCTATGAATTGAATTTCAAAAATCTGATATACATGGTTGTCATCATTAAGTAAAATGTGGTTCAATAGGATGAAAATAATTTTGAGTGAATAGTAACTTTTGATTTTTATTTACCACAGTTAAAGGTAAATAGGGTAATTCAAGGTAAAAATAATATTATAATAATATAAAATTACCTTAACACTTGTCCTACCCTTATTAAACAAGTCATTGATGACCAATAAAATTCTTGAATAGAGCTTTTGGCCTTTTTAACCCACTTGGGTATGACAATTACATTAATAACTTTTTATTTAAAGCAAAATAAAAAATATCATAAACATGTATTGTTTTGCTAAAACAATTATAAGGTGGGGCTATATAATTTATATCTTTGAATATAAATAGTAATTATAAGGATAAAAATATTTCCTATATTATGGTATTTTATTTATAATTTTTATACATCAAATAAATAAATTTATTTATGACACAATGATTATGTAATGTTTAACTTATTAATGAATGTTTTAAATAAATGAGATTATAAATATTAAAATAAATTTATTTTGAAACTTTTTATGCCATACAAGAATTTTATGGATCATTATGACTTGTTATATTTGAATTAATAAATTTTTTTCGAATTTATCAAGTTGTTTTGAATTTTTTAAAAAGTCATGATATGAATAGTATTTAAATTGTCATAAATGAGTTTTTAAAACAAATATTATTTTATTAAATGATATAATAATATTAAAAATCCAATATTATTCAAAATTACTTAGATAAGGTTAAAAATGTCATTAATGAACCACTTTTGGTTTTATTGGCATTTTATGGTAACTATATTAACCATATAGAGTGAATACACAAGAAGACATGGTAAGAGTCAAATTAGTAAACTAAGGGTTAAAGCTAAATTATAAGGTTAAATTTGAAACCAAAACATGTCTAAAACCCATTGTTTGAGAGGATTTTGAATAATAGTAATCTTATATTCTAATTTAATGAGCTATGGTCCTTTTGAAACCAATTTTTTTTTATAATAAAATAATACTTTCAAACTTTCCTAAAGAGTCCCTCCCCCCTTATAAAAGGCCATCACCATAACCCTTACTCACACCTCTATATACCCCTTGGATCTTCAAAAATATTCCCAAATAAGCTCCCAAAATACCTATATTCCCCCTATAATCCTTTCCCTTGGTAGAATGCAATTCAAGAAAACCTTTTGGTTCAAACCAAAGGGAGTTACCCGATTTAAAGGTAACGTCTCCTCTCAAGTTATTTTCTTTTATTTTCCTTATACAATATCTATTATATTATTATTATTTGATTAAAAAACAACATAAGTATCCTAAATATACTTGGTTTTTATTAAGATAATGATTTTAACTACACTTACGCACACCTCCATCTAATGGGTATCGAACATACTGTTTCTGTGGATGGAGAACTACTGCCACATGAAACAATGATTGTTCAATATTCTACCACATATGATGGTGTCCATTATGATATAAATGTAATTATATATGATATATATCATATTTATTTTATCTCTATTATTATTTAATTCTCTTTTAGAACATACCTTTATGCTTTTCATATTGTATATATATGATAATTTCATTTTAGGTAGTGTGGACTACCACCCCCTCAAAGTGATATGACTCGTTCATGATATACATAGAACATATAAAGGATATAATTAATGAAATTATGTAACATATATAAAATATATATTATACTGGAATTATAATATACCTTTGTATCATTTAGTTTTCATGCCTTTAAACATGAAAAATAATTGAAAGTAGCGTTCATGCATACGTACGACTTACCGTCTCCATGAATGGTGCATTTAATTTCTTATATCAAAATGTTATGGAATATTATAAATAAATATATAATGGATATAATGGATATATATTATATCTAAATCATGAATATCATTCTAGAGATAATGTAATTTTTACCACATGGACAATTTGTAATTATAACAAGTTCATTTTTTACTCAAGTTTCGAACATTGACAAAATGTCCAATATGAACTCAAATAATTAACTAATTGTTATAGAAAGATAATAAGTACTATAAAAGGAATAATAAACTTGAAAAATGTTCTAAATCAAGTATAAACTAACTTAATTTTATTATTCTAGAAATTAAAGAATGAACGAGTCAAGTCGGACACGAGGTAAGAGACTTTGTCTCAATCTCCTTTCATTGAGGTATGTTTTGATAATATACAACTCCTTATTTTATACAGTGTATAATAAACCCATTTTAATTTTATTTTCATTCAATGGGAATCTTTTTTCTACAAATAATTTTACTAAACAACAAAAGGAATGTTTTTTTAACATATATGGTGACAATGACCTCTTCGCTGTCGTAATCGTTATTTGGATTCCTCTATAAGCCTTAATGTTTTTAAAATTAAAAAGAAACCCCTTATTCTATTTTTGGGTGATTTGGTGTTGAAAATGGTTTTTTAAATAGATTTAGTATTTAAATATCTTGAAATTATATTTTATGATTTTAAATTAAATGTTATTACTAAAATGTTGATATTTGCAATATTTTATGTGTTATGATTATGTAATGGTACTTAGACATTTGACGTGTGGTTATATGATAAGCCAAATGATGGGTGGTTCTATGATAAACCAAGGATGTGTGGTTACATTATAACCTCCAATGCAATGGGTAAGGAATTCACCCGTATGGCTATTTCATTTAGTGATATGTGTGGAAGTCGACCGTATGGTTATTCCATTTAAGTATGTTTATGTCCCAAGTTACCTTTATATGTTATGTGTGTTTTCTATGGGTTTTATGGCAATATATTGGTTACAAAAGGGTAATCAATGATATTTTATTCAATGAAGAGTATTTACTACTTCATAAAGGTGAAAAGTATTAATTATGATAAAGTATTCATAGTTTACTTGTTGTTTTAAAAAACTAACAGTTTTCCTTCTTTGTGTATCCCTTATTGAGATTTTTAGGCTCATCCAAAGTATTTGAAATGTTTTTCACAGGACTTAAAGTGAAATAGGGTCAAGGATGGGATCAAGGAAAATTCATGATGATTATAACATGGAACTAAACATGTTTCTTTTCTTTTAAGGGTTTTTATTTTATGAAAAAATGGATACAGAGTAGAAGTGTCTACATGCAATATTCAAATTGTTATGTATATGTTATGACCTAAGTCTTTAAATCTCTAAACCTGAAAAGATCCTCAATTTGAATTATTAAATTAGTACAAGATTATGTAATGTTTAAGGTTGGGCCCTTATAGTTGGTATCAAAGGTTAGTTTATATAACTTTAGAGGTTAGGGTGTTATTTAAGCATAAGTGACGTAACCATAATGTTTAGCATTTTAGAAAGAGTAATAGTTATTTTAGATAAAGTGAATGAGTTTAAGATAACATGAATAAGTATATCTTAGTATTTACCCTCCTTATAAGATATTATATGACCATTTTACTGATATACTCACATCGACCGCTTTGGTTTTAGTGAATGGATGGATCTAGCATGCACCAAAGTAACAATGGATGCAAAGGAAACTATGGTGGTTTTCTGAATGAGAAACTTAATGAAATGGGAGATATAATGAGAACTCTTGTGGTTATTCTTTACCAACTATCTAGAGTCATGATTGACCACTTTAACCTTGATTATTTTTATAAGGCAAAATTTATATGAGAAACAAATCCCTACGGAAGTTAAGATTATAATCATAAAGGTATGTATATTCAAAAACCTATGTGTCAAGGATGTGGAAATAAACACTTAGAAAAATTATTTAAAGGGATGGTAAGATGTTTCAGATGTGGTAATGATGGTTATAAAGTAATAACCTGCCATAGAAAAAGGAAGCGTCCGGTTGACTCTTGAAAAGGGAAAGAAGTTCTTTCTAAAAGATCTATTGAATGTTTTAAATGTGGTGTGAATGGTCATTATACAAATAGATTTTCTATGAAGAAGGTTCAAAAATGGGATCACCAGGACCATACAAATATATGTTTACCAATACCTAATGCCTTTCCAATCGAGTACGAGGAAACTGACAATGGCCAATGAAATGTATGGATTATTTCTTAGCTAATTTTTTGACATTATTTAATCTTAGGATATGATTCATGATTTTGTTTTTAGGAAATAAGTATTACGAAATAAGTTGGGAAATAATGGTTAATGGATCATGAATAACTTTTATTGAGTAAGAACTATACATATAAGGGATTCAAGAGTTATGGTAGATTTTAGGACGATGAAATGCTTAAAAGTATTAAGGCTCTTTTGATGATGGTATTACTTTGGAATACTTTTTCTAGTATGTATAAACTTGAATTTTGATATGTGAAAATGTTATTCAAGGAAGAATTATCTTTTCTTTTGTGGATATAGTTATAAAGAACCATTTGGGTTTATATGATCCTTAAATTTGATGTAATTATAGGTTATTACTTTTTGGGATGAAAATGAGAGGTATGAGATAACATTTATGGTTAAAATAGGTTATGGTTATTTTTGAGGAATTTATCTCATTTTTGGGAATGTTATAAAATTATATATTTTTTGAAAAAGGACAAGACACAGACCGTGTGACAACCTGTCACGTCGGGAAAAACTGTGGGAATCAAACCCGCAACCAAAGTACGATTGGGATTTATTGCCTACCACTGGACTACGTGAAGTCCCTGGTTAGTATAACTTATTATTTTTAGTTAAATGATTTTATTGATCAAGAATAATTTAATTTGGTATATTATGTTTTATCAAATGGATATCCTTAGTATAGGAAAATGATTTTGTGATTAAGTGATAAATGTTATTTTGGAAGACGTTTGCTCTTTTGGGAACACTATATGCTCAAGGAAAATAGAATACTATGGGATATCATTTGTAGAGTAATGGTTGAAGTTTTATTTTGGAAGAATATATGTTTTTATTGTGTACATATGTTGATTTTGGTTATCTATGGAAATAATTAACCTAACATAGAGAATATGTGATTTGGTTAATTACAGTTCAGTATGAGACTTTAAGAGCTGCTGATGTTATTTAGAGATAAATATTAAGATTTTTGTGGAAGACTATGTGATCAAATCCTTTTGAATTTTGGGTTTTATACTTAGTTTGGATTATTTTGAATAATTTTAAGGAAAATGGTGTATTTAATGGTCTTTGGTGAACTTTGGGTTTTGTTTGTTGAATTTTGGAGATTAAGAGTAGTATTTCTTTTTATAAAGGATTATCCTTTTGGGGATTATCTGATCTTGTACTAAAAATTTTGGTTTTGTTTAATGTCTAAAGAAAAGGAAAATATATAGTTCATCTTTTTTGTATTATTTGATTCTCTAGAAGTTGATTCTAGCACTTCAGGTGTGACCAAGTCATCTTTAATACTCATCATTTGGAGAAAAGATGAGTTTTGGTAGAAACTTATTAAAGGATGAAACTCTACTTGAAAAGTAAGTATATTTCCTTATGTCCTTAGTCAATATCATAAATAAATTCTCCAACTTTATAAAATGGAACTTAAAACAAAAACTTTTTCTGTTTACTTTTCCAATTGGTAAACCAAAGACCTTTTAACCTATCATAAGTTTGTGGTTTTCTGGTGGTTGACTTTCTCTAGATCATGTTTTCTATCACTCTCCATCAGAACTTGACACTTAGTTTCTTATCCATATCCATGTTTTCATGGAATCCTAGTATGTGTTATCTCAGGTGAACTTGTTTACTTCTCCTTATTTATTTTAAAGTGATAGTTATATTTAATCTTTTTCCAATACGGGACTTTCAATGAAGTTTCCAAGCCGAATTTTAAAATTGCGTGGATGCAATTTCCAAAAGGGGGGAAGGATGTAACGACCCATGTATTTATAGAATAATACTTTTGATTTATATTAATACTTATGAATAAGATATTAATTTTACTTTAAAGGGTATGTTATGTTCGATGATGTACTTGACATGCAACAATGGGTTTCTCTGAAATCTCATGTTGCAGAAAAGGCTGAGCCATACTGAAAAATAATAACATAATATTATTATTTTAAATGGTAGTTAAAGCCTACCTTTTGTATTGACAGGAATTAACCGAACTAACCATTTATGATTAAACATGTTTGTTAAATGTTTTTATGCTTATCCAATAAATTTTAGAGGCTTAAAATAAGAATGAATCCGATTTTAAACATGAAATACTCCAATATTTTTTAAAGGTAGTTTTACCTCCTTTTGATGGAAAAACCTTTTTAAATCTAGTTTTTGTCACTTTTATATGTTCCATTTTTCAAAATAAACTTATTCTCTAGAATCGGGACATAAAAATTTACTTTGGGTAAGTTTTTGGTATTTTTCTGATAAAATTTATTTTTTAATAAATAGTGAAAAATACCGCATTTTAATTCAAAACTTCCTTTTCATATAATTTATTTATATAGTTATATTGTTCTTTTAATTGGGTTTATAGTTTAATTGGATTATATTTTTATAATTTAATCCAATGTTAGTCACTGTAAGTAATTTCACATTTAAATTGGACTTAAACAAAGGTCAATCTTTTAATAGTTTTTACTTCTTAAAAAAACGCTTTCTGGTTTTGACAACAAGAATTAATTTTAACTTTTATGTTTTGAATTTGGTAAAATAGACATCATTTTTGAATTTGGAATATCAAATTTATCTTAGGGTGATTTTTTGGTATTTTTCTGAAAACCTTCAATTTTTGATGAATAGTGAGAAATACTACATAGTAGTTAAAAACTAAATTTTTCCTTTAAAAGAAAATTTACCTCTTCTGTGAATTGAATTTCAAAAATATGACATACATGGTTGTCATCAGTAAGTAAAATTTGATTCAATAGGATGAAAATAATTTTTGGTGAATAGTAACTTTTAATTTTTTTTACCGTGATTAAAGGTAAATAAGGTAATTCAAGGTAAAAAGAATATTATAATAGTATAAAATTACCTTAACACTTGTTCTAACATCATTATATGAGTAATGGACAACCAATAAAATCTTTGGGTAGAACTTTTATCCTTTGTAAGCCACTTGGTTAAGATAATTACATGAATAACTTTTTATTTAATGTAAAAAAAATATCATAAACATGTATTATTTTGATAAAAAAATTTTAAGGTGGGGTTATATAATTAATATCTTTGACTATAAATAGTAATTAGAAATCTGAAAATATTTCCTACATCATGGTATTTTATTTATAATTTTTAGACATCAAATAAATAAATTTATTTATGACACAATGATGATGTAATGTTTACCTTATTAATGAATGTTTTAAATAAATGAGATCATAAATATTAAAATAAATTTATTTTGAAACTTTTTATGCTATACACGAATTTTATGGATGATTATGACCTTTTATCTTTGAATTAATGAAGTTTTTTAGAATTGATCAAGTTTTTTTGGATTTTTTAAAAAGTCATGATATGAATAGTATTTAAATTGACCAATATGATTTTTTAAAAAATATATTATTTTATTAAATGATATAATAATACTAAAAATATAAGATTCTTACAAATGACTTAGATAAGGTTTAAAATTTCATTAATGAACCACTTGTGGTTCTATTGGCATTTTATGGTAACTATATTAACCATATAGCATGTATACACAAGAAGACATGGTAAGAGTCAAATTAGTTAACTAAGGGTTAAAACTAAATGATAAGGTTAAATTTGAAACCAAAAAATGTATAAAACCTATTTGTTGAAAGGATTTAGAATAATATTTATATTATTTTTTAATTTAATGAGTTATGGAACTTTTGAAACCAAAAATCCTTTTATAATAAAATAATACTTTCAAACTTTCCTAAAGAGACCCTCCCCCCTTATAAAAGTCCATCACCTCTAACCCTTTATCACACCTCACAATCCCCTTGGATCATCCAAAATCTTCCCAAATAATCTCCCAACATACCTCTGTTCCTCCTAGAAGCTTTCCCCTATGAAAAAGGGATTTCAATAAAACCTTTTGGTTCAAACCAAAGGGAGTTACCAGATTTAAAGGTAACGTCTCATCTCTAGTTATTTTCTTTTATTTTCCTTCCCCACTACTTATTATATTATTATTATTTGATTAAAAAAGAACACCAGTATCCCCAATATACTAGTTTTTTGCTATGATATGGATTCAAACTACATTTACACACACCTCCATCTAATGGGTATAGAACATACTGTTTCTGTGGACGGCGAACTACTGCCTCACAAAACGATGATTGTTTAATCTTATCCTACCACCTCTTATGGTGGAAATTATGATAGAAATGTAATTATATATGATATATATGATATTTATTTTCACTCTTTTATTCTTTAATTCTCTTTTAGAACATACCTTTTTGCTTTTAATGTTGTATATATACGATAATTTCATTTGAGGAAGTGCGGACTACCGCCCCCTCAAAGTGATATGACTCGTTCATGCTATAAATGAAATGTATGAAGGATGGAATTAATGAAATTATATAAGATATATAACATATAAATTATAATTGAATTATAATATACCTATTTATCATTTACTTTTCATTCTTTTAAATATGAAAAAGAATTGAAAGTAGCGTTCATGCGTACGTACGACTTACTGTCTCTATGAATGATGCATTTAATTTATTATATCCAAATGTTATGGAATATTCTAAATACATATATACTAGATATATATGATATATATGATATCTAAATCATGAATATTATTCTGGAGATAATTTAATTTTAACCACATGAAAAATTTGAAATTATAACAAGTTCATTTTTTACTCAAGTTCCAAACATCAACAAAATGTCCGATATGAACTCAAATAATTAAATAATTGTTATAGAAAGTTAATAAGTGATATAAAAGGAATAATACACTTTAAAAAGGTTCTGAATCAATTATAAATTAACTTAAGTTTATTATTCAGGAAATTAAAGAATGAACGAGTCAAGTTGGACACGAGGTAAATGGCTTTGTCTCAATATTCTTTCATTGAGGAATGTTTTTATAATATACAATTATTTTATATGGTGTATAATAAACCCCTTTGACTTTTATTTTCATTCATAGGGATTCTTTTTTTATGAAGCATTTTACTAAATGAAAAAATAATTTTTTTAACGTATGCAGCGTCAATGACCTCTCCGCTGCCGTAATCGTTATTTGGCTTCCTCTATAAGCCTTAATGTTTTTAAAATGAAAAAGAAACCCCTTATTCTGTTTTTGGGTGTTTTGGTATTGAAAATGGTTTTCTAAATGGATTGAGTATTTCAATTTCTTGAAATGATATATTATGATTTCAAATTAAGTATTATTACTAAAATTTTGATATTTGCAATATTTTATGTGTTATGATTATGTAATGGTACTTGGAAATTTGATGGGTGGTTACATAATAAACCAAATGATGGGTAGTTCTGTGATAAACTAATAACCTATGGTTATGTTATAACCTCTAATTCATTGGGAATTAAAGTTGGCTGTATGGTGATTCCATTTAGTGATATGTGTAGAAGTCGACCATACAGTTATTCCATTTAAGTATATTTATGTCCCAAGTTTCCTTTATATGTTATGTGTGCTTTTTATGAGTTTTATGGTAATCTGTTGGTTAAAAAAGGGTAAGCAATGAGATTTTATTCAGTGAAGAGTATTTACTACTTCATAAAGGTGAAAATTATTACTTATGATAAAGTATTCATGGTTTACTTGTTGTTTTGAAAAACTAATAGTTTTCCTTCTTTGTGTATCCCTTACTAAGATTTTTATGCTCATCCCATGTTTTTGAAATGTTTTTCAGAGGACTTAAAGTGGAATAGGGTCAAGTATGGGATCAAGGAAAAGTTATGATGATTAAAACATGGAACTAAACATGTTTCTTTTTTTAAGAGTTTTTATTTTATGAAAAAATGGATACTTAGTAGAAGTGTCTACATGTAATATTCAAATTGTTATGTATATGTTATGACCTAATTCTCTAAAGCTCTAAACTTGAAAAGATCCTCAATGTGGATTATTAACTTAATTCAAGATTATGTAATGTTTAAGGCTTGGGCCTTATAATTAGGGTAGGAGAAGTTCTTATATAGGGGGATCAAGTTGTTGCATACGACTCTTAGTAGTTGAGGCCACATGAGAGAAATTACTTGATGCACGATCTCGAGTTAGCTGTGGTTGTTCATGCTTTATGTTGTTGGATACATTACTTATTGGGAGAGCGTTTTGTGGTGTATACGGACCAAAAAATCCTCAAGTACATATTTACACAGCGTGATCTGAATCTGAGGTAGCAAAGGTAGGTGGAATACCTTCAATATTTTGACTTTGAGCTTGCCTACACACCTAGGAAAGGAAATGTAGTGGACGATTATTTGAGTAGGAGGTCTTAGTTGTAGGCATTGTAGCAGGCCAGTAGAGAATTGAAGCTTATGGCGTTGTTTGCTGAGATGAATTTGGAGGTGCACGACAGTGAGGGGAAGACATTTATTTCATACTTAGCTATTACCTCCACCATACTGGACAAAGTAAGGATGAGGAAACTACTAGACTCCAAAGGCCTAGTTCTATAGAAGAGTGTGGCAGGTGAGGAACCTCCTCCTAGTTAGGCTATAGGAGAGGATGTGGTTCTGCATTTACATGGTCATGAATGGGTTTCAGTAGACATGCATGAGGAGATGATGTATTATTTTTATGCCTCTATAAGAGTAGTGCATCCTGGAATCACCAAGATGTATTAGGACTTACATCATTAGTATTGGTGGCTAGGTATGAAAAGGGATATAGCTGGTTTTATTATAAGGTGCTCCACCTATCAGCAGGTGAAGGTAGAGCACCAGCGACCAACCAAACTTTTACAATATCCACCAATTACTAAGTGGAAATGGAATGATGTCATGATGGATTTTGTGATGGGATTACTGAGGTTGCCTCAAAGTAATGATGTCGTATGTGTTGTTGTTGACAGGCTCAAGAAGGTTTCACATTTCCTACCGATCAAGGAAACCTTTTGCATTGATGAGATTAATAGGTTGTACATCCATGAGATTATATGAATACATGGGGTTACACATTCTATCATTTAAGATAGGGATGGTTGATTTACTTCTCATTTCTGGTAAGGGATATAGAGGGCATTGGGTACATAAGTGATTTTGAGCATGACTTACCACCCTCAGATAGATGGACATTCAGAGCGCATGATTCTAGTATTAGAGGACATGTTATGGGAATGATTCTTGAGTTTCTAGGGTTCTTGGGAGATACACATACCCCTAGTTGAGTTATCCTATAATAATAGATTTTAGGTTACTATTCAGATAACTCCATATGAGGCATTGTATGGTAGGCCATGTAGATTACCCCTGTGTTGGCTGGAGGTAAAAGAGATAGCTATGTTGGAACCTTGTATTATCTAAGAGACCACTGAATAGGTTCAGTTGATTTATAAGTGGATGGATACTGCATAGTCTTGTCAGAAGTCTTATTTCAATCACAAAAAATGACCTCTAGAGTTTGAGGTTGGGGATCGAGTTTTCCTATGCGTTTCACCGAGGTTGGGACACAAGAGGATTAGGATACATGGTAATATTTCACTAAGATACGTCCGGATATTCAAGATTCTGAAGAGGGTTGGGCCAGTTTCCTATCATTTGTAGTTACCTCAGAGGTACAACACTATGCATGAATTATTCCATGTTCTCAGTTGAGACGTTACTTTTCAAACCCATCTCATGCATTTTATCCCAAAGAGCTTGAGTTCCAGGTAGGTTCATCCTTTGAGAAGCATCTTATATGAATTTTGGATTGTTGCATGAAGGTTATCCGTGGTTGGTCTATTCCTTTAGTACGGGTTCTATGGAAGCATGATTGAGTGCAAGACGAGACTTGGGAGATAGTGGCCGATGTATAATCGTAGTGGCCAGAGCTATTCTCAGATATTTCTTCAACACCATTGGAAGGGAAATTTGGGGATAAATTAATTTAAGGGGGGAAGTTTGTAAGAACTCAGTTCTTACATTAAGGTACAAATATTTTCATTTTGGTTTGTACTTGAGAAAAAGGAGGAAAACAAGCTGAGTACTGGCTATAGGTCAGTTACATGATGTGACTAGGGGTTACACGTTGTGTAATCCCAGTACACACCATGTAATGGATGTCAGCAAGACTTATTTATGATGTGTAAGTGATGTCAGCAAAAGGAGGTAAAAATTAGCATACACACGGCGTGTATTCTCAAGTACATGCCATGTAATTTTCTTTTTTTTTAAAACAGGTAGTAGCCTCGTCTTCTTTATTTGGACAGAAACCTCCCCTAGGTTTTCTCAAACAATAGTTCCAGATGAAGATTTGTCCTTGATTCATCATCTGCACTCCAATTCGAACACCTTCAGATGCGTTGGATCCCCATCAGTGAGTTCTTGATTCCTCTTTATCCATTATTCATGATTTCTTCTCTAGACCTAGATATAGAGGGTTACGTGTTTATACTAATCTTGTAGATCTACTCTGTTCTAGGTCAAATTAGAGGTCGAATCTAGAATAGGGTATTTTTATGAGTATAAGGTAGGTGGTATCGTACCTTTTGTTAATTTTCAAGTTGATTATATATACTGAATTGCTGCACACCCATTTTGGGGGTGTCGCCTTGAATGAATATTGCCTATTTTAATTTCCTATTGTTGTGTAGGTAATTTATTAAGTGTTTTTAAGCATATTTAGGGTTATTTACCATGATTAAGGGCCACCCCAAGGGTATGATTCCCATGGGTGACCGATATATGGACGTTTGGCCTAGGATTCCTATGAGGCATGCCTTTTTTTCCCTTATTGGGTTGTTTAAAATGAAATTGGTTAAATAAATGAAATTTCTACATGAGATAATTGATTGGTTAAGCCTTTTTATATTTTAAATTACATTATAAACTTGTTATATGAATTTCCCATGTGAGTTTATTAATGATTAGGCCATGTAATAGTTTAATTGAAATGTGTTTCTTGTTATATGAATTTCCCACATGATTTTATTAATGTTAAAGTCATGTAATAGTTTAATTTACATGTGATTCTTGTTATGAAAGTTGTGCCCATGTGAGTAATTGAAAGGACAAGCCTTATGAGGTTGGTTCCTTCTTGAGATTATATTAGATACTTTTGGTTTTGACCTTTTCATGCCTAATAAAATATTCAATTGAATATTGAATGTTTAAAGGGTAAATAGAAATGGTATAATCATGGATTCAGGTTTTAATGCTATGGATAAGTTCATGTAACTATTGTACCTTATACCTTGGGTGACCCATGGATCCATTGAGGGATTTCATGGATATACTAAAAGGGGGTTTATATGTTTAAGATGCGAGCGAACCATGAATGTAGTGAATGAGTTCGTGGAAGCTTTATTTAATGGAAGAATGAGTCATGGAATGAGGGATACCATGGAAAGGTTCTATTGGAACTATTTATATGTCTTGGGTAATAATTGGGTCTTATTTATAGGATCCAATGACAACTGAACTTACATATACTTTCACCACACCTAGGGTGAGACTGGGTTCCTGAGAGGATCGCCCAAACGGGCTCATTGGATATAGGTGGATTTTCACTTGGAGAGATACTTGAATTGAAAATTAAGAATGTCAAGTAAGAACACAAATTATAAATTGAATATTGAAATGGAATGAATTATGATGTGTCTTCCAAGCCAAAGTACAAGATTGGATCTGGTCTTCACTTATACTTGTTTAGATGGTCTTTTGATACATCTATTATGCTTAATTTTACTCAGGGGTTGCTGGGCTTATGCCAAATCCTGATACTTATATAATTCAATGTAATTAAACTATTAATGAATATGAAATAAATATAAATGGAAACTTCTTCTTGTAGGACTGTTTAATTTTGAGTACTTACTATCTCACTAGTTTCATTATTGTACACGACTTGTTATATATATTCAATGACAGATTGGAACAGACCTTGGGTGGTTTCCTATTGGGATTTAGTCTCACAACCTGTTTGGGTTATGTTCTTGGGCCCAAATAGATACTATTGTTTCAGGTGTTGATAAGGGAAATAACCCTTCTCTTGGTACTTGATATGCTGCTGAGGATTAGGAGAACATGTGACCAAGCCGAGGGTTGCGATGATTCTGAGTTTCTTTTGTCCTTTTTATAATTTTGGTACATATATCATATATTAATACTGTGTAACTTTTTTTGGATGTTTTCCTATAACATGTGACATGAAACATCATCCTTTGTATGCTATGACATCTGGTTATTATATTATCAGTCATCCATTGTTTACTTCTGTTGCCTGGTATTATTACTTCTGCTATTGTATTGCTATTGTTTTCACTGTGTTACACTCTACAAATGAGGTCATAGTTTTCCCACTATCACACCTAGTCCCTTGCTTCTAGTCAGTAGCCTTTGAAATTTGGGGAAATTCGAGTGAGGCCATGTGGCCAACTGGATACACAACACCTTTGAGTGACATCCAGATCTAGGATGTTATAGGCCCATCCTCTCAGACTACATGTGTGTGTGTGTTTCTTTAGATTGCACCCCCAATAATCTAATTTGATTATTATTATTAATTTAATAATGTATTGTTAGTCATTATTATTAACCATTAATATTTTATTATTATCAACCATTTATTGTTAATTATTTTTTATTGTTAATAATATTATTATTATAACATTAATTAAGCGAAACGTAGATCTCATATCAAACTATGTTTAAAGGATGTCAAAAACCAATCCCTTCTAAAAGAGAGGTTTGAGTGAAATTTTAAGTACTATTTTTATATTAGTTTAATGAAAGTACTACCAAATATAATAAAAATTAAATACTAGTTGAAAATACATATAAAAAAAACAAAACAAAAACAAAAAAAATATTAATACTAATAAAAAATCAGCTTGAATGAATGTATTTAATGAAAGAAATTTTAATACTAGATGGTGCATATAAATGTTTTTTATGCAAGTCAATTTAAATGAAAAGAATTATTTTAAGAGTTCAATTTATAAAAAAGACAATTGTGTCTCTCTACATGGGGTTTCCATCTAGGGTTTCTATACTTCCACTGTTCTGGTGGTTGATTTCTATTTTTCAGTTTGTTTATGAATTGTATTATTTCATGTTTCTCATTTATATTATGAAGGATGATCCGGTAAGTTATTATAAAAATTTTCACTTTTTGAAAAATTGAAATATATTGTTTTATATTTAGACTTTAAAGAAGAGGATAAGTTGAAGGATTGCATTTCCATTTTTTTTTGGAAAATATCATACTAAACGAGGCTATAACTTTGGTGTTTTTAGAAATACATTATAGATTTTATGGAATCTAAATAGAGGAAAAAATATGAGAAATTAAATGTGGCATTTTTTTTAATTATTCTATATAAAAGATAAAAAAAGTGCTTTATGGTCATCCCTGGTTATTTGATAATATTCTTATTGTCATTAATGAAGTTTCTATCAAGGATAATCTAATTGAAATAATTTTCTCTATTTCAAACTTCTAGATATGGATTAAAGGTATACCCCTGGTAAAAAAATTAATGGTGGTTCAAAAAATTAGAGATATTTTAAATGGTTTCATTAACCGGGATACACCATATCCAATTAACTAGGGAGTTTTTTTTTCTAATTTGTGTCTGGATAGTTGTAAAATATCCTTCAAATCAAGGATTAATATTAAAAATTAGCAATAATCATAAATTAATTTCTTTTTAATATAAGAATTTTCCATTATTTTATTATTTTTATGGTTGTTTGGGTTATTTAGAAAAATATTATGGCATTAAGATTCAAAATTCATAAGGTAAAATTGTTTTTTATTTTTGATCCTGGATACATGAAAAATACAATAAACATGAACCAATTTCAGATGCTGAAAAAAAGAATATAGTGTTAAGCACTGAGATTTAAAAATAAGAACACCAGGTGGGAAATTTAAGGAATTCGAAGTGCTATGTTTGGGACCACCATTTAATTTTTATGTTTTTTGTGCTATAGTTTAAATGAGATATATTGGGATTTATTCTAATCATAAGAAAAATTTGAATTTTGTTATGGTATTCTCTATATCACGACTTCGACCAGGAGTTATTTTTCATCTTGTGAATATAGTGAAATAAAATATTATTTATGAACCATCAATGAAATAATAGTCTTATTTATCTACTAAAATCAATAATAATACTATTGTTTCAAATAATGCTCAACTAAGTACTTGGAAAATAGATAATTGTGAGATAAAAGTGCATACTAGAAAAGTGTGAAATAAAGGTAAGAGAATTTTGGAAGAAATTTCTATGATGAGGTACTTATATAAGGTAAATGCATGATATTTTTTAGGGAAGTGATGCATTCATATCCAAATTAGGCAGAGGCTGGCATGGACCAACTCCACTAGGAGTAATTGGAATCTCAGGTTAAACCCTTCAAGGACTTGAAAACCCCCACAAAAATCATATGATCCACCACTTTAGTTTAAAATTTTTCCTTGGTATAGTTTTTGTGTATGAGATTATTTCAATAATCCATGAAATTTAAAAAAAAAATTAAAATGGGATTTTTTAATGCCTTTTTTGTTAATAGACCGTGTTATGCTGGTAGACTTGGTTTTCTATAGAAGGATGGCATTAATTTTTCTATTAATAAATATTATCATATCACATTTTTTATATTAATGTGGAGAATAATAAAGAATGAATTTTTGGGGCTTTATGGTTGGCCAGGTGATTATTGTATATAAAAAAGCACATATCATGTAATTATAAACTACACACTGTATAGCTATAAAAATTCACAAACTCAAGATCTACATTGAAATTGCTATTATTTATACCATTTTCACCATTTATAATGCCAAAATTACTAACAAGGGAATCTTCTTTCACTTCCTCACATCTGGTGAACCTTTTTCAGTCGTCATTTTTCAAAAAAAAACATGGAATCCATTCACATTCATCCTCGATGCTTAAAAAAACTAGCACCATTACTCTTATAATTGACCATTATCACCCTACTCACATCCTTGATACCTTAATATGGCCTCAAAATTCCATTCATGCTACTTTTGTGAAAGAAATCAATGTTCACACTCCCGTTAGAAGTCCTTTGGTCACCTCAGGGTAATATCATCGAACCACCAGCCATGGAGAAGGCCTATGATGAATGTGTGAATAAATGGGGAAGGAAATCAGGAAGATATAAATCTTGGGTGGCTTATGTAAATGTTTTAACATTGTTCATTAGACAAAAATTTACTAATGATGAAGAATACAGGAATAATGAGTTCATGAGAAATATTATATGATATTATTCATGCATGGATAGATGAGAAGAAATAATAGATCATGAATGCTAAATTTAATGATGTAATCAACATGGGGATCATTAATAAAAAAGTATAAATTATATATAATGAGTCTCACCTATTGATTGGATCAATTTTCATTGAATACCATGATTACATTGAGCCTCATTGTTAATTTCTTAAAGAAAATGCAAATCCGTATTTTTATTCTCTCCTAAGATCCCTATCTAATTTAGGGTTTATGAAGACTAACCTTAATTATTAAGGTTAAGGGGGAATAAATAGGGTTATTTTAGGGTTTCAAATATAATAATTAATTAATTAATAATTTATTTATTTACTTAATAAATAATACACCCATGATGGGGCCAACCCCAGGACCCATGTTACGATCCAAAGTTACACCACCATTAGGGTAAACCCCCAATTCTAGATGTAACCAATAAATCATTTTTTCCATCTAGACTTTTATTTAGGAGAAATCATTGTTCAAAATTACAGGATAAATATTTATTTAAATGATAAATATTAAAAATCCCCCAAAACTCATAGTGCTCAGAAATTTATGAAAATATCAATCTGAAGGTAAATACAATGACCTAAAATTAATGGAACCATCAAATCATTTTTCCAAGGTCATATTCTAGGGTGAATTTACCATTTTAATCCTATACAACTCTTAGGACTCTGAAAATAAAAAATGATCTAATTCCCGACCAAGAAAAATTTAGATAACTGTATTCTCCCCATCTTTAATCCTTTTAGTCCCAAAAAAGGAAATATATAGAACTGATAAACCAAAAAACTATTAAAACAAAATTATATGAAAAGAATATCCACCCTCACACACACTTCATCCACCTTTAGAGGTCTAAGATATAATATAACTCAGTACAAAACCATATAGGTAAAGAAAATCCTATTTCACCATGCCCATATATGATTTATTTCCAAATTCTCTACTTTAAAACAAGATCCATCAGCTGCAATTTACTTCAAAAAAACCCAACAGAAGTATAAACTTGAATTATAAAAAACCAAGAACCATTGAAATACACTTGAATTGGTTCATATCCAATATTACCTATTATGGGATCCTTACACTCACCATATTTAAAGAGAGTTTAAAATGAACAATTCACTGGAAAAATCTATCTATATTGAACTCCTCCACTAATCATGTTATAAAAACTCTACACTAACTCCTGAAGAGAAATAGGGTAGAATGTTTTTTAATAATTGTTCCAATTTTCCATCATCTCATTCTAGAAAATAAAAAGAACCAATGTTACTAGATCAATGCACAAAGAAAACACAAGCCTTCTTACTTAATTTCTCCTTAATCATCCTAAGGAAATTTTCATTTGGACCTCGATCACTAAACAAGAATGCATCAACCACAAAAAAAATTCTATTTGTGTTGTTATTTATATTTAGAGAAAACAATTAATGAGGATATAAAGAAATAGCACCGGCCTCATCAACTTACAAATAACACACCAATGCTCATTAGTGGTACAATCCACTACAATTTGAAGCGGGTGGTCTTAACCATTTAGGTAACCTTGCTTTGTCTCCTCTAGATCCCATAATAACACCTAGAAAAAATTGAGTATCCAAAAACCACAACCATTAGAGAAAAAATCCTTCAATATATAGTTAGGTTTGGTATGCAATGATAATTTCTAAAATCTTTACTCAAACATACCACATTGAGGACCATGCTCCATTGGGGAAGTCCTCATTCTTGAATCCCATCATGATATTCAACACAAACATAAAGGGAAAAACCATTATCAACCTGAAAAAGTAGATAATTTCCTCCTCACATTTAAGAAAAATATATATTTCTATCACTTAATAATATTTGGTCATGTGAGAACACTAAATTGATATCACCTATATAGGCCTCTCACACACAAAGGAAGGTGTGGGGACACTATTCTTGATTAAAGGGGTGTATCATCTCCATCACTTATCAAGAATCCACTACTTAAAAATATAGATATTTAAACACCTCTTCCATAAACTGAACATGAGATTCCCCACTAAGGGAATCAACCACCATACTACTATTGTGGAACTATTATCTCATATACCACCACAACCTAAATTTTTAAAGTGGATATACACCATTCCATGATCACTATTAACATGATTAGAGATAAAAAATCTATGAATATTGAGCATCATTGATGGCCACTATGGACTGACACAAGAAAAGGTTCGATCCATTTTTCTTAAGGACACAACAAGGGAGTCAATAATCCTATATAGAAACACCTAAAATCTATCTTCAGAATGCATGTCGATGTATATAAAAACATGGGTCACCCTTCAAGAGTATTTTTTATTCCTATATATTTATAGTAATTTTATTCACTACCACTCACAAGGAATATAAAAACATGATTACTATCTAATGGGAAACTGACTACCACTTCTTGGGGGTATACTCTACCCTCCACACCTGAGGGGGTTCCACTCACCACCAAAGGTGGACCTAACCTCATTTAATCAACCACAAAACACCTTATGACACAAGCATAACATAGAGAATCAAAACCAAGGAAGATACTACTAGGTCTCATCTATGTCATGAATTAAACCTACATAAGACCTATTTCTTCACTAAGGATATACTCACTTCACCAGAAGGTATGAGTGAAATAGTTTTCCATAAGTGGAAATTATTTATCCAATAAAGGTTTATCAAGGGTCTCTGATACAACCTCTAAATAATCAGTTCTAGAAGAATAACTCTCACTTGCTTAAGAAGTTTGAGGGTCTATGAATATAGGACACAAATCATACTTTGAATAAGACTACATATAAGATAACTATATTTATCCACTACATGTTTCAACCTGCAACTATAACTATCACCACTTCATGATTATCAGGCACTAATCAAAGGTTGTGATGGTAAGAGTGGATCATAGCATCAAACATCTCTATCTATTCATGCAACACCACCTTCTATACCAAAATTGAATCCCAGTTGGTCACTTTTCCTAAAATTGTATGTCCTTCAAACTCAATGATACTTTAATGTGGATTTCCATCAATTAAACTTCTATAGATATCTTAAAATAAAATTATAACAAAATCTCAAAGATAGGGTGCATCTTTTATAGGAATTTTAATATACCAATGCTTAGCCGGGTCTATGATGTTGGTGGAGTTGTACAAGAGAAAACACCATACTAAATTATATCTCTAGAGGATCCACCCAAACTTACAATATCAAATAACACCATCACAAATCATGTCTCGGGAAAACTTCACGTGGCTTGCGAACCTCAATCCATAATCGGATACAATTGTGCTACCTTGTGAAGGGACCAACATCTCCAAAACTCAAACTATCCCCATATTCTATAGATAAAATTTCATCATGAACAAGGGGTCAAAATCCAACCATATAAAGTTGTCCCATGTGATTTTGAAAAAAATAATACATTAATGACTTACTGTTCCATGTAGAGAACTCAACACTAGGATTAGTTAGAACCAGACACACAATGGAAGTGTAAAAGCAGTGTTTTTTAAAAATTTCATACTGAAATCAATGTTGTAATTTCATTGATGATGTAACCACACCTGATACAACTTGAGTATCTCATGTGATTTAATAAATCATAGAAAATAAAATCAAAACTTTAGCTCATTCAATTTTGATCAAACATGTGTTCCTCTCACTTCTGGAGATAATCACTTGAAGGAATCAAAGCAAGAACCCTATAGATAATCCACACACTTTAGAATGTTTTTATAACACTAATATTTATTTTTTGAGTACTAGAATGGATAATTCAAGGTATCTTTGATATTTTCACAACCATGAGACACCGCTACTTCAATCTGGAATGCCATTCTTAGATCAGGGTTCCCCAAACACTATATTCTCTATCTAGAACTTGAGAGAGAGTTTGAGAGGTGAGAGGATTGGAATGGATTAATTACCCCCTCAAATTTGGAATAATTTGATTTATATAGGCAGGTTTAATTTATGAAAATTGTACTTTGGACATTCAATAAATTAAACCTTCCAAATTAAACCATATTAGACACTTATGACATAGAAAAAGTGTTACAAACATCATAAGTAATTAATCAGTTACTTTTAAAATTAAAATAATTTTATGTGATAAATTTTTAAATCATTAACTTGACTCAACTCTCCCATAAAAATATTTAATGAATCTTAAATATTAAATATCCATTCATTAAATATTTTCAATGTATTCACTCTAAAACTTATGAATACAATGAGTTAATAAATTAAAAATTTATTACTTTGAACTTAAATAATATTAAATTTATTTATTTTTTATGATCATTTAATCTCATATATTACTCATTATCTACCATAGGACCCACCATATCCAAAACTCTAAATCATAATAATTGTTCACACTTCTGAATACACTTTGTGAATGACCCTATAATACCTTATCTCTATAATGGTGAGCGTCACTCATATACCAAGAGCAATATCTTGGAATGCATCAAGGCTCTTAAGAAGATAAAGTATAGTCATAGAAATGAAAACCACCTACGACCACACTTTGTGTAATATAATCTATTTGTATCACAATATATCATAATGCAGGATTCACACTTTGTGTCATCATCCTTCCATGTTTTATTATTTCATAACCTTAGTGGATGTACATACATTTTTCAACTATTTCTATGGATTTAATAAAGTTACTACCATTTTTTTCAACCAATCCCAAGACATCTCTTCTCTCTAAAAGCAAAAAAACTAGTCTTGATCATTTAATCAATTCCATACCACCAATGATGCACCTGATGCAAACTACCTCACCACAAACATAAATTTCATTATTTTCATCTTATAGAAAAGTACATAATCATATAATAAAAACTGTTAATGATCACAATTCAAGAGGCTGATATACATTCTCATAGATAGAAATGACTAATGACACCCAAGACATGTAGTGTTCCTATAATGACCTAAACTTTTATAAATGAAATCCCATATTTAAATGAATAAGTGCCTTATTTATGTAATGTAAATATAGAAAACACATGCACAAATTTGGTTATTTTGGATTGTTATAAATTATATCCTATCAGATTCAAAATAATATTAAAAATTATTACTGTTGATAATATATCCATTGAATATTGATCATATGATTAAGATATATTAAGGGTTATAATAAAGTCCTATTAACATAGATAAAAGAATTGATGACATCGACCAATAGGATTGTACCCTATAAAGCCAATTTATCGGAGCTTCAAAGTGAGATAACATCTCTATGATTTACCCTTGATCAATCCCAACAAATATCTAAAAACTAAAGTATTTGAAAAAATTATTACAGGATAAGTCTAATCTCATCGAGATCTTGACCCAAACCATGTTCTCTGAACCACCCCATGAGAATCTCTCCATCACACACCTTACTTTTAGGGAGTTTGCTGGTGTAATAAGGGGTTATGTATCTTTACCCTAAAAATATGAATACTTATAATTTATTTTAAATAAAATAATGATTATATTTATTCCATATTTTTTTACTTCATAAATTATTTAGTAATGAATTTGATAAAAATTAGATTTTAATACAACAAAACTTGAATTGTATTTTTGGGTAATATGAAATTTCAATTAATACATTTCTTTTATTGAATTCATGAATTTATGAAATAAATGATATTTTAATAAAATTTTATTATTGAATAGTATATATTAAATATAAATTATAATATAATTTTATGAAGTGAAAATGTAATTTTTATAAAGGATAGAAAACTTTTATTGTAAAAAACCAGTATTTTTCAAAAAGTAGGAATTTTAATTTAAAAGTTTAATTTTTTATAATTAGATAATTATTTTAATAAAATAAATATAATTTTTATACTCATCACATCCAAATTATCTAATGGTTAATTTTTAATAATTTTTCGAGACAATCAAATTTTTCGGTAAAAATTAAATATGGTATAAATACATGGTATGTATTATGACTTCATAATGACCCAAAAGTGATGAAATATATGAACTAAAAGGTATCCATGATGAAATATATATTTTCAATTTAAAATAATGTTTTTTTGAGGTTATTTTATTAATTTTATAAATTCTTTATGAATTTTCCAAAACCTATATTATATTTTAAGGTTTTAAAATCAATTCATTGTAAACACGACTCACTTATAAATCAACAAGGGTATTATTTTAAGGTTATTAGTTAATGGAATTATAAAATAATTAAAAAAAATCTTTAGAAGAAAAAATGGGAAAATCCATGGGAAGGATTGTGTTTTTTATTACTTTATTATATAGTGTCAAAAACCTAAGTTTGGGAAATAATAAAGATCTCCCCTCTCTTTTCCCATATAAACCCAAATAATTTTCCATTAATCATCACTAAAAACCATTGGATAAAGAATATAATATTCTATTTCCTCTCTATATCCTTCCCAATGTTTCCTCAATATCTTAAGAAGCTCATCCCAAGCTTTTGAGAACACCATCTTAAGGTAAAAGACCTCTCTCTCTTCTTTTTCAATCAAGAAACTTATTTGTATTTATCCTTTTGAATCTCAATTTTTTATGTTTTATTTATCTTATAAATTTACCTTTACTATAAAATTTATTTTATTATAATGTGAGATCATTTATCCCTTATCCTTATAACCTTTACCTAAACCGTTACTATGTTGAAGTTAGGGATCCTCCCTATTTCCTCTTTATCCAAGCACCTTCTTTACGCACTGCCTTTTGTCTTTCAATTATTATTGATGGGATATGATTATCTAAATATATCTTAATACCCTTATAATGTATAATTTATGAGATACCCCTTTAAACCTCATTAATACCTCCCATGATTTATTATATACCCCTATTATGCTGTCGAAATTATCCAACAAATTTTCCATACCAAACCTTTATATTGTTAATACCATCACCATTTCAACTCAAGGTACTCACCTAGAAATAATCACCCTTATTTTATCAGGTAATTACATGTATTTATTCCACACTCCTTAATCTTGGAATTAAATATAATGAAATATGATTTTATATTAAATGATCTAAGAGACACACTTATGCATGTACATGATATGAAAGTGATGAGTGTGCCTAGAATTATATATCACTCCATTGCATTGAGAAATTTTTTAGTCTCATGAAATGTCATGTATGAGATTAGGGAGTTAACTTAATCCATTATGGAATTTTACACCATGTTATAATGTCTTGGAAGTTATCCTTGACCTATGTTTATGATGTAATGTTTAATGTGTTAGGCCCAAGTTGTGTTTTGGTTATATTTTTTGATAATAGATGATATATGTTTAAATTTTAGAAAATAAGAATTTTTGGTTTTTAGACCCAGGCCATCAATATGAAGAATCAGACTTAGATCATTGGTGTGAGTAATTGAATATGATTAATTAGATTGGTATTTTGATATAAAATATAAAGTTACTGGAAATCATATTGAGCATAGAATAAAGTTATAATCATAATGAGAAGTTGTATTAAATTTTGAATTTGATACTAAATCTAACAACAATTTTATGATCTTGGAGTTAAAATAAGTCACAAGTTATCTAATAAAAATTATGATGCAATCCTTATGAAGGAAAGGGGGAAAGCTGGTGCTATCAATCATATTAGAGTTTAGATGGAATGAAAGATGTTGCTGGAAGATTAATCTTACTAAAGTAAAAGAAATCAATGCCGACATCGGTCCATTATATGTGGTATTCCACCAATTAATCATAATTAATTCAAACACCAATTCATGTTATAAATTATTGATATCTTTAACACACTAGATGCAGAGTTTTATTAGAGGAAGAATGTTTGAGAAAGTTTGTATTGTTGGAAATGATGATCCATTAGAGTGATCCCACCAGAGTGACATCCATTAGAGTAAGCTTCATTGGATTGAGTTCCATTAAATAGAGGAATTTTGAGTTTCTAATTGAATTTCTAATCAACTGAGGCAAGAAGATCAGAAGGAGAATCAGATAGAGGCCATCAGAATGGGGTTTCCAGACTAAGGAAGATCATACTGACTTTTACTTAGGAAGTTTTCTAGATAAAGTTTATGGATAATTTTTTAATACCAATAAGTTCCTTATATAATTGTTGAAGTTCTTGAAGATTGTACGTAGGTAAATTTTGATTCACCTTACTTGTGGAGGAAGTGAAGACTTTCTAAAGTGTATCATAACAAAAGAAGAAAAGTGAATATTGTGACTATGGATAGATAAAAGTTTCTTAAAAGTATTATCTTGATAGGGTGTATTATAAACTGTGGGAAATTGGATACTAAAAATGATAGGTGGGGGTATAAATAACCATAACAGTAAAGTTTCTATTGGGATTGTATATTTTTTTCACTTCTTGTGCCTTTGTATTTTGGAAAGAAGATAGTGAAAGAATCCATGTTAGTGGGACTATCCAACATGGAAAGAAGTAGTTCTTTGTACCGAACCTTGTAAATATTTTGTGTTGGATTCTCTTTATATTTGTTTCATATAAAAGGTTAGTTTGAGAAGTTATACTTGAGTTGATCGTAACTTTAACAAGTTCAAGAGGTTAATAAAGTTTAAAAAAGAATTTAATAAACTTTATTATAAAGAAAAAGGAATCATTGATTCACCCCACCTCTCAGTGGTCTTGATCCTATCTAGGATCAAAAATTGGTATTAGATACTGGGTCCCCTCTGAAAGATCCATCTCTACAAATAAATAATTTCAATTATTTGAACTATAAGAGGATTCCAATTTTCAATGGTAATAAATATCATATCTAAAAAGAGAGAATGATTCTATATCTTATTTCTCTTGGATATGTTGTTTTAGAAGCTACTACAGATGTATTTACTTCTCATACTGAGAATTATCCTCTTACTATTGTTGATAAAAAAATATTGAGAATGATGTAATAGCTAAGAATGATTTACTCTCATCACTAATTGAAAGTGAGTTTCTTAGAGTAAAGGGAGTAAGATATTACAAAGGTATCCAAGATAAGTTAAAGAACATCTATGAAGGAAATAAAAAGGTGAAGAAGGAAAAGTTACAACTCTATATGCTAAATTATGAATATCTAAAAATGGGTGAGTATGAATCTGTTAGTGAATATTTACAAGGGTAAATGAAATTTTTATCATCATAAGATGTCTTAAAAGGAAGTTGGGAGAATCAACCATTTTTGAAAATATTTTGATAATTATTCCTGAAAAGTTTAATGCCAAATTTTTATATTTGGAATATAGAGATCCTAAAACTCTATCTTTGGATGATCTACACAACACTATTATTACTTATGAAATGAGAAGAGAAAAGGTTATAAAGATTAAAGAAAATATTGATCAATAAATAACCATCAAATATCCTTTAAAAGGAAAAACTGAGATATAAATTAAATCAAAATCAAGTGATTCAGAAGAAGAGGAAGAATCTAAAGATTTAAACACAATTGTTTCCATCCTTTTTAAGAAACACAATAAGGGGAAATGGAAAAGTAAAAACCTCAAATGTTGTAATTGTGAAGGGAAGGGACATTTTGTACATATTTTTTCTAGGAATAAAGTTTAAGAGTATGAGTTTGAGGAAGATGATGGTAAATCTTGGAAAAAAGTGGAATAAACATAAGGAAATATTTCCTTATGATAAGAAGAAGAAAAGTTATTTGAGTAGAAGAAAGAAGGATGATTCCTCATCCAATGATGAATATGATCATTAACTCAAATTTATTTCTCAAGTTAGAAAGGGAAGTAATTCTTTAGAAAATGATAATGATGATGGATAAATTACAAAAATGGAATTGATTCTCAAAGAAAATTTTGAAAAATAAATTGATCACAATATGAAACTCAAGAAAAAAAGAAATAAACTGAAGAAATATGTTGAAGGAATAACTTTTGAGAACAATGACTAGGTGAAGAAACAAGAGAAAGATATCAATGTTATCAGATCTCAAAATATGAAAATTTATGAGCTTGAAAGGAAACTGAAAATTCATGAATAAATATCATCTAAAAATGATAACCTCAATATGAAATAATCAAAACTCATTAAAGAAATAAAGAAGAATAAGTTAAAGATATCTAAATATAAAAAGATGATAGATGTTATAAAAGATAGTTTGGATGAGAAAGAAGAGGAGTTATTATAAAAACAATCAATACTTCTTAAAACACAAAGTTATATAATAAATATGAGAAAAAACTTTACTAAGTCAATTGATGTTAAAGGTGAAACTTAAAAATAAGGTGAAAAGAAAGGTTTAAAAAATAAATTTTGTGAGAAAACATCTTTCACCAAGAAAGATAGGAATTATTTAAGAAAGAATTACTCTTGATAAAAGTGGTCCATTATTTGTGAATAAACAACAATAATGTACTAAACATGTTCACTATCAGTCCAAGAAATAAATATTCAGAGGTCACTATTGGTGTTGTGGAGTTTTTGTACACATAAATTATTTATGCCGGTACAACATGTCTCTACCAAGAAATACGTATGAATCAAGAGGAATATATGATGATAAAATAAGATCAAATTTTATTAAAAATTATGAGGAACTGAAAAAGGAAACTTAGAAGATGAATATGGATGATTATATTAATAAATTGGAGAAAAACATACTAATTTTGAAAAATAGTACTTATATATTTAGTCAGAGAAAGTTGACATGGCTATAAAGTTAGAATAAGCATAAAAATAAACTAAAGAAAAGGGGAAGAAAAATGTTTCTGAATACATGAGAAAAGTTGATAAAATATATTAATAGATTATGGTTTGAAAATTTATAAAAGATGAAAGAGATGTGAGCAATAAGGGAATTTTACTAAAAGTTATTTAACTATCCTGATGAAACAAGAGAAAGGAATGAAATAATTGTTAAAAAATCACTATAACAAAAAGGTTCCAAAATAGAAAAAGAAATTAACATCCTTATCAGAAGATTCTATAGATGAAAATAAACTTGTTACAAACCTGAGAAGGATTAATAGAAGGAAGAAAATACATCCAATGAAAAATCCATAAAGAAGAATCAAAAGGAAAGGCTGAGAGAGAACTCTTAGTATGATTGTTTCTTCTTAGAAACAACTGATATTTCTCCTTATTCCCAAAATATTTTTATTTGTACTAACTTTTAGGGAATTTAATGAGTTGAAATAAGAAATATGATGCTGTTTATTCTCTTATAATTCTTGAAAAATAAAGTAATGAGGTTACAAAATATGAGTTTTTAAAAGTTGTGTTTATACACCTAAACTTTATGATATGTTTGTTGAGATGGGTTTCGGTTACTTTTATATTAAAAACTCCTTTCAGGACTTCCCTAATAAATGATAATGTTAAAAGAAACATGAAAAGGTTATTACATGAAAGTTGTGTAATGGAAAACATTAACAACCTTGATTATTAACTCTTTTTTTCTACACCATATTCTCCCATGTATACTTTGAGTTGTTTAGTTAAAGGATCTTTATTAAGAAACTCATGTGATACTTATGTTCTCCCAAATAAGGGTTTCAATATTTTAAGATGAAAAGTTTCAACCTTTTTGAATGAGAAAATTTGTAAATAAGGGGGAAAATTTTCATGATGGAACCTTTGAATTTGACTTTCAATAATGGGAAGAGTTAAGGGAAAAGGGGAGAGAAAATGAATTAGAGAGAGATAATAAATAAAGGGGGTAAGAGAAGAAAAGGTAAGAAAATAAAAGGTGAGAAAATAAAATATCAAGTGGTATGATTTTGAAAGTGTTTGAAGTGGTTATTTAAAAAAAACACAAAGGGTGATATTGTTAGGCCTAAGTTGTATTTTAGTTGTCTTTGTTATCAATAGATGATATATGTTTAAAGTTGAAAAAATAAGAAGTTTTGGTTTTCAAAACCATTCCATCAGTATTAAAAATTAGAATTATATCATTAGTGTGAGTAATTGAATATGATTAATTTTATTGGGATTTTGATAGAAAATTAAAAGCTTCTCTAAATTATATTGAGCATGGAATGAAAGTTCTGATCGTAATGAGAATTTGTATTAGAGTATTTATTCGATACTAAATCTGATGATGTTTTTTTGATCTTGGAGTTATCATAAGTAATAAGTTATCAAAAGAAAATTATGATGCAAGCCTTATAAAGTAAAGGGGGAGAGCTGGTTTTGTCAATCGTATTGTAGTTTGGTTGGAAAGAAAGATGTTGCTGGAAGATTGATCGTACTGAAGTAAAAGAAATCATAGCCAACACCGATCTATTTAACATGGTATGTCACCAATTCATCATAATGTATTTTGACACTGACTCATGTTATAAAATGTTGGTATCTTTAACACATAATATGCATAGATTTATTAGAGGAAGAATGTTTGAGAAATTTTGGATTGTTGGAAATGATGATCCTTCAGAAGGATTGAAAGACCCATCAACTAAATGATGACCAATAATGCAGTCAACCATGTTCATCAGGTTGAATTGTATTTCAATTAGGTCAAGAAAACAAGAATTAATACCTTTTTCTCTTATAATTGGGTTAATAAAAAAGAACAAAATTATTGATTGTTTCTCAAGAAGAGGTGTAGACTCATCATACTGGAAATGAAAATGTTCCTCAGAGGGAATCCAATACTGATTCATCATATGTATATTGACACTAATAAAATCATAGGATGTGGGATCATCAATCTAAGTAATTGAATAAAAGAATAAATAATTTGAATATATTTTAGATATGCTAATTAAGAGTTGATACAAAGAATATGTATGAGAATATATTCAATATTTATAATATGCCATCGTAATGGGTCTTTTTCAGTGTTGCATCTGTCTTCACTGTAATGAAGAATCATAATAAAGAACCAGATTGAATAATTTTTTTTGCAAACATGAAAAAGTTTGAAGTCTTTATAAGATTTGAGAAGCTCCCAAAATTATTATGAAGAGTCAAATAATTCAAATATAAAGACTTAAATGAATGATAATTTCAAAGTTTACAAATTTTATTGAGCGGGAAGTTAAATTGGTTTTCTTACCTTTACCATTTCAGGGTGCCTATAAAAGAAGAGCACAATACATTCATATATAGTGTGAAACTTGAATTATTAACAAGCACCAAAAGCTCTGATATTTGTTTTGTTAGGTATTGAGTTTCCAACTAGAGTTTGTTTTTCAGGTTGATGTTGAAGAATTTCCATCAGAATGAGTCCATCAGAGTGAGTTTCAATCCAATCATTGGAGTAAGTTCCAAAGGAAGAAACTTCATCAGAGCAAGTCTATTAGAGTGAGCCCATTAGAGTGAAATCCATTAGAATAAGTTTTATTAGACTGATTTATATAGGATGGAGGAATTTTGAGCTTCTAATTGAGTTTATACTCAATTGATATAGGAATATAAGAAGGAGAATCATCCCAAATATAATTAAATTGAGACCACAAGACAGAGGTTATTGGACTGAGGAAGATTAGATTAAATTTTACTAACAATGTTTTCCAAATAGAGTTTTTGGAGAATGTTTCAAGACCAAGAAGTTACTTTGAGAATTTATTAAGTTATTTAATATTGTACATAGGTAAATTTTTATTAAGCTTACTTGTGAAGGAAGTGAAGTCTTTCTAAAGTGGATCGTAAAAAAAGAAGGAAAGTGAAGCTTGAGACTGTGGATACTTACCAGTTATTGAAAAGGCTTGAATTATTGGGGTACCTAACCATCTGTGGGAAAGTGGATACTAAAAATGATAGTTGGGGGTATAACCAACTATAATAGGAATGTTATTACTTGTATTAGATATTTTTTCACTACTTATGCCTTTGTATTCTCGAATGAAGATAGTGAATGAATCTATATTAGTGGGACTATACAACATGGAAAAGAGTAGGCCTTTGTACTGAGACTTGTAAATATTGTGTTCTACCTTATTTTTATATTTTTTTTATATAAAGGTGATGTTGATAAGTTATACTTGAGTGAATCATAACTTTTAAAAGTTTTAGAGGTTAATAAAGTTTACAAAAGAAGTTGAGAAACTTTCATATAAAATAAAAAGGAACCATTAATTCACCCCCTCTCAATGGTCCTGATCCTATTTGGGAAGAACATAATGTTTTTGCCACATTCCCATGTTGCTTCTATGCTATCTTGTTGTATCATGCCTCATTATACTAGATCATGATTATCACCCATTTTTTGTCCCATTGAAATGCCTATGGACAAACATGTAATAATTTCATCATGTTATTATTTGTTTATTCCCTTAATAGGATTTATAACTCACCCCTTTTTTATGTATGTCCCTAGGATATCCCATCCAACTTTAAGAGAAATGAAATTTTATATAATTTTAAAGAATTTTTCAATAATGTTGTTATATCAATGTATCAAGTTTATGTTCTATGTACCTAATTTCCCACAGATGCTAGAATTTATGATCTTCTATGTTGTACTAAGTGTGTTTTTATGTAATAAATCATGAAATAAAGTGTGTTAAAGATATGGTTTATCGTAGTTGGTATTATATAAAATTCTAGTTAATTTTGGAATTAGGATTAAAAAACTCCAGAAAAAGCCTTAGGGATAATACCAAACATAGGAAAACATACCTAAAATTTGATAATGTATGGAGAAATTGGTTTATAATAAAATAAATCCCTGTCTAGATAATACATATAGATGTGGATCTAGAACACAAGTACCTAGAGGAAACAACCCAAAAAATAGCATATTGAGCTAGAATTGATCTTGAAATAGTGCATGAAAATGGGCCCTACTTCACAATTGGTTTGAGACTTCTAGGGGATATGATTTTTTAAATTCACAATCTCATTATGAAACATTATGAAGGGAATAAAAATGACCATAATATTTTATATTAGGAAATAGATCATTGATAACTTAGAATCAAGCCTAAAAGTTCACAGGTTAAGGAATATATGTTATTTATGAGTTATCCCTTCAATGTTCATGGTTTCCTATTTATGTGTTTAATAGTTTAAAAATACTCATCCTTAATTTTCCCTTTATTATAGTCAATGGATAGAAATAGGAGGAACCAAGTCAAAAACCAATGTGATGGGTAATGAGATGATTGCTCAAATGAGATTCCTAACATGATGAGATATCAAGTAAGAAAACTTTTGTTTATGAAAAAGTAGATATAAAAAATCACGATTAAAAATTGGAACATAATTGAATGTCCAAAAACACCGAATATGAGGAGGATGGCATCTCATAGAATCTTATCTAATAAAGGTGATAAGGGAAATAATTCCCAATTTTCTTTGTGCAAAAAATGTGGAAAGAGACACTAAGGAAAATGTCCTAAAGGAATTGTGAGTTATTTTAAGTGCGAAAAACAGGGCATAAAGTAGTAAATTTCCATGAAAAAAATGAATAATATGGTGGATAGAAATAAAGTTCACTATAAGGTACTATATATAGTTATATGTCATAAATGTGTATAAGTTGGGTATTATCCAAGATAATTCTCTATTCTAAGGGATTTCAAGCATGATGAGTACCAAAAATCTCTAAGACTAAGGGAATAAAGAAAGTACTATGCTAAGATGGATCTGAATTACTAAAGTACATGTAACCTCCACTCCAGAGTTTTTAATGTCACATTTATTTTAAATTTATTATATATTATCATATTGTGTATGTTATCTAAGAACATTGAGTCACTACCCCAAATTATTTGATATCATTCAGAAAGAAACTTATATGATTATTGTATCATAAGTTGATGTTTGTGGGAATGTTATTGAAAATATTATAAATATCCCTTTAGTGTAATTTTATATTATCCTAGTTATGGAATGATTTTCCTTTTATAAATCCAACATTAATTATTGGGAGAAGGAATTCACCATCCATACCATGAAGCACCCTTTGATTCCATACAAGTGCTAACAAGATGATGAATATCCTTTGGTATCAACATCTTAAGCATGGATATTATTTCCTTATAAGAAAACATATCTTATTCAAATGATTAAGTATAAGCAAAAGATCATCCTCAAAGTCAAGACCATTTTTAGGGAATATGTTGATGTGTTTTCCGAAGAATTGTTCGGTATCCCTCCTAAACGAGTGGTTGATTTATCAATTGAACTTATACTTGGACCAAGTAACATTTTTAGGGAATGTTATCACTAATAAAAAGATATTTTTAGACCCATAAAAAATATAGGCAATTGAAGGATGGCCTAGACCAACTTATGTGACGAAAATTCGTAGTTTATTGAATTATCTAGGTATTATCATTGATTTGTGAGAATCTTTTCATTATTTTCAAGACCCCTAACCAAGATAACTTAAAAATGAGTCAAGTTTATTTGGAATGAAGAATATGAGGAAATTTTTAAATAGTTAAAGAAGAGTCTTATCACTGCAGCTATGCACACATTACCCACTAACAGGGAAGGATTTGTGATTTACAACTTTTAATACAAAAAGGTATTGGATTATGTACTCATTCAAGATGAAAAAGTTATAGCCTATACCTAATTCCAACTAAATATCCATGAGTATAACTACCCAACTCATAATCTATAATTAGCTACAGTGATCTTCACAATAAATATTTTGCGGCATTATCTTTATGGGGAGAAGTGTGACATATATATGGATAAAAAAACCTCAAGTGTATATTCACACAAAATTATCTTAATATGTGCTAATGGAGGTGGTTATATATGATCAATTATTATGATTTTTCAATCCATTACCATCTCAAGAAATCAAATAAATTGGAAAATGCTCTAAGTAGAATGGATCTCGCAACTCTATACATGATGAGGATTGCATGAGATCCAATATTCTTGGACACAAAAAGGATGAAAATGAGAATAATTAAATGACATTCATCCCAAATTTCTTAAATAACTTCTCAACAATTCATTCTTGAGAGGACCAAGGAAGATCATAAATATGATGAGGTGCTATAGAAGAAGGTAGAAAATATTCCAGAGTTCAAATATGATGAAGATTGATTTATAAGGTTTTGAACCAAAATATGTGTCCCATAAAAACTATATTTGAAGAAGGAAATTCTAGATAATGCACATAGATCATAATTATCTATTAATCCAAGAATCACTCAGTTGTATAGATATTTGAAAAAATATTTATGGTGGGATAACATGAAGAGATAGATTAGAGAATTCAAATCTCGATGCTTGGTTTGCCAATAATTCAAGACCAAATGAATAAATTATAAGGGTATTATGCCAGAATTTCCTATACTAGTATGAAAATGGGAAAAAATAACCATGGATTTTATTATAGTAATCACCATGACATCTAGAGACAATAATCCCATCTGGGTGGTAGTCAATCGCCTTAGAAAGTCATTGCTTTTCATTTCTATCAAGGAAGATTTCTATATTAACCAACTCACTAATATATATATAATATAAGTGGTTATACTTCATGTAGTTCCACTATCCATTGTATTTTATCAAGATCTTAGGTTTACCTTGAGGTTTTGGAAAATCCTTCAGGAAGCGTTCAATATAGAACAAATCTTAAACACAACTTATCACCCTTAGAAGGATGGTCTATCTAAAAGGACTATTCAAACTCTGGAGGATATAGTGAGATCATGTTTAATGGATTTCTAAGGATGTTGGGACCAACACCTCCTCCTTATGAAGTTATCATATAAAAACAGTTTCCATTATAGCATTCAAATTACATCTTATGAGGCTTTGTATGGGAAGAGGTGCCAGACTCCAAAATACTAAGATGAATTTGAAGAGTGGAAGCTAATGGGACTTGACCTTATCCAAGAGATGACATAGAAGGTTCAAACCATTCAAAATCACATGAAATACACATAAATTCAATAGAAAATCTATGAAAAAAATTATTGATGAGACCTGGAGTTTGAGCTCGGTGATAAATTTTTCCTTTGTATATCACCATGGAAGAAAGTCATGAGGTTTGGGAAGAATGTATATTCCTTTATACATCTTCCCCTTTTACATCTTTTATTGCATTATATTGGTGGCCTATCAATTAGAACTCCCACCCAACCTATCTCAAGTACATGATGTGTTCTATGTATCCCACTTGAGAAAGTACACACCATACCCCTCACATGTATTAAATATAGAAGTAGTACCATTGGAGAATGATATTTCATATGAGGAGTAGTCGGTGAATATCTTAGATAGTGGATACAAATTTCTATGAAATAAGACAACTCACCTAATCAAAGTGTTGTGGTGGGCCTTCAGTTTGAGAAATCAATATGGGAACTAAAAGAGGTAATGAAATATAAGTACTTGCATCTGTTTTAGTGTTTGGAATGAAAATTTTGAGTGATTTTTTTGAATGGAGGAATAATGTAATGAATAAAACTTTTATAAATTAAATTCCCTTTTTAAATGAATAAGTTCCTTATTTGTGTAATGTAAATATAGAAAACACATGCACTTATTTGGTTATTTTATACCATTATAAGTTATATACTATTAGATTCAAAAGGCCATTAAGCATCATAACCATTAATAATATATACATTGAATAGAGATAATTTTATTAGTATATATTAAGGGTTATGATAAATTCTTTTTGATATAGACAAAATAAGCGATAGCCTTGATCAGTAGGATCATACTTATGAAGCCCATTTACTAGAGCTTCTAAGATAGATAAAATCTCTTGGATTTTTCCTTGATCAAGACCAAGATGAGATCCAAAAACTAAAGATGTTTGAAACCAATTATGGAATAAGTTCAAGCTCATTGATATTATGACCCAAACCATGTTCTCCAAACAACCCTGTGACAATCTCACAGTCACACACATTACCCTTAGGATGTTCACTGGTGTAATAAGGGGTTATGTATGTCAAACCTAACAATATGAATATGTATTTTTTATTTTCAATAAAATATTGATTATATTTATTCCTTATTTTTTTTACTTTATAAGTGACTATGTAATGAGTTTGATAAAATTTTTATTTTAATACGACAAAAATTAATTTGTATTTTTGGGTAATATGCAATTTCAATGAAGACATACATTTTGATGAGTTCATTATTTTTTGAAATAAATTATATTTTAATAAAATATTTTTATTAAATATTTTATATTACATATAAATTATAATATATTTTTATGAAGTGAAAATGTATTTTTATAAGGGTTAGAGAACTGTTATTGTCAAAAAACCAGTATTTTTCAACAAATAGGGATTCTAATTTAAAAGTGTAATTTACTATATTTAGATAATTTATTTGATAAAATAAATATTATTGTTGTAATAATCATGTCTAAATTATCTAATGGTGAAATTTTCATAATTTTCTAGGACAATTGAATTTTTGGGTAAAAATTCAATACGGTATAAATATACGTTATGCATTATGGAATCATAATGAAAAAAGTGTTGTAATATGTTCCATAAAATGTTTCCACAACCAAATATATATTTTAATTTAAAATAAATTGTTTCTAGGTTATTTTATTAATTTTATAAACCCTTTATGAATCCTCATAAACATATATTATATTTTAAGGTTTTAAAATCAATTATTTGTAAACATGAATCACTTTCACATCACTAAGGGTATTATTTTAATGTGATAGGTTCATGGACTTATAAAATAATTAAAACCAATATTTTTTTTAATAAAATATTGGCAAAAACCATGGTAATGTTTTTTTATTACTTTATTGTATAGAGTCCAAAAACTAAGTTTGGAAAATAATAATGAACTCCCCTCTCTTTCCCTATATAAACCCACCCAAGATCCCATTAGTCTTCATGAAAAACCATTGGATCATGTAATATTCTATTTACTATCTATATCCCTCCCAAGGTTCCCAAATTTCTCAATAATCTCCTCCCAAGCATTTGTAAACACTCTCTAAAGGTAAGGGACCTCTCTCTCTTCTTTTCCATTCAAGCACCTTCTTTGCATTTAGCCTTCTGAATCTCAATTGTTTATGTTTTATTTCCCTTGTAAATGTCCCTTTACTATAAAATTGATGTTCTTATAATTATATATCATTTATATACTATCTTTATAACCTTTACCATATCCGTTACTATGCTGAAGTAAGTCATCCTATCATTCTCCACTATATTCAAGCATGTTCTTTATGAAAATACTTTTACATATAAATTCCTATTGATTGATATGATTTTACACATCACTATTAATTACCTTATTATTTACATGTGATTATAGAACTATTTAACACTCATTAATCCCTCCCATGATTCATTATGTATCCCAACTATGCTACCAAAATTATCCTTCAATTTTTTCCATGCCAAACTTTTGTATTATGAATAACATCACCATTTCCACTCAAGCATACTCACCTAGACTTACCTATAATTAATTTATTGGGTACTTACATGTATTTATTATAAAATCCTTAATCATTATATTAAATATAATGAAATGTGATCTTATATTGAATAATTTATGTGGCACACTTATGCATGTGCATGATATGAAAGTGATGGGTGTGCCTGAAATTATATAGTGCTCTAATGAATTGGGTAATGTTTTAGTATCATGATATGTCATGTATGGTATTAGGGATTGAACCTAATTAATTATAGAACCTTTTCACTATGTTATGATTTCTTTTCAGTTATCCTTGACCTATGTTTATGATATCATGTTTAATGTTGTTTCCATATTACCATGTTTCTATTTTGCTATCATGTTGTATCATGCCTCATTGTTCATGATTATGATTATCACCCATTTTATATCTCATTTTAATTCTTATTTAATAATTACATCATTTTATGATTTATTTATTCCATTATCGGGATTTATGGCTCATCCCTTTATTATGTATGTCACCAGGCTATCCCGTTCAATTTTAAGAGCAATGGAATTTTAGAGCACGTTAAAGAAGTTTTCAATAATGTTGTTGTATACATGTACCAAATTTATGTGATATGTACCTAATTTACTAAATAAACTAGTCTTAGAAATCTTTTAGGTTTTACTAAGTATGTTTTTATATAATAAATCATGAAATAAAGTTTATTAAAGATATGGATTTTCATAGTTCATATTAGCGGGATAGTCCTCATAATATCATCTAATTGGGATCTCAAAGTGTGAAATTAATGAGAATAAGTCTCAAAAGTTATGATCCTAAAACACCTAATAGTAAAAAATCATCTGTTTCTAGTCATTATGATGTATCAATACCATGTGTTATATGTTTACAATTACTATTATAATATCTTTTGGTTCTCATTATAGCTAGGAATTTATATAACATTTTGATACAACAAATAATCTAAGAAAATTATCATGTAAATAGTTTAAAAATAAGTATTAACACGATTATGGTATGATAAAATCCTGCATAAATCTATATATACATGATATGATAATAAAAATTACCACTCAATTTGGGTCTAAGTAACCTAATTTTGTAACAAAATCACCAAAAATAGAGATAACTTATTAAAAATCAACATGTTATCTTATACAAGATAAGATTATGCATATACTGAGTTATGACTTTAGTCACTGGGCCTACCATGTTTTCTTACATGGCTACTATTCTTTCTATGACTTTATATCTTTGTGTAAAACTCCAAAATATATGATATCCTTGAGTATATCCATTTTTTCCAACATCATAGAATTTACTTCTTATCTAGTACCATTATCACAAGATCATTATAATTTATATTATGATTATTTTACTCTCTAGGTATAATTATAAAAACTCTAACAAATCATTATTAATTCTATAATTCTTGTTTAGCTACATTGAAAGTTGAAACATACTCTTTATTTGTAAATATGGATACCATTGGCTTCCATGATCTTATCTTGCTCATTCCCTTATCCCAACTATGATATTAGATAAAAAAATCTATAAGAAGACTAGTTTTATATCCCCTTGATAACTATAATTCCTTCCTCTCTATGTACCAGGTATATATCCCCTATACTTTCTCAAGTACTATTGGATAGATCTAACTGATTCTCATGTAGTTATCTTGGATTTATTTGATATTCTCATATCATAATGAATGTATTATAAATATCACATCTATTAAATAGCATGGAACATGTGATAGATTCATAAATGGTGTATATGGAGTTCTAACCACCATTTTAATATCCTCCTATGTATCATAAATGTCTTCATAGAGAGATTTGACATAAGAAAATTCCCTCTTGAATTTTTCTAACTTGTATTTTTCAATAGTTTTTTATTATATATACTTTGACTTGATTTAAAAAACCCTTATATTTACCTAAGAATATCATGTTCCCTAGAGCTTGGGTTACTAATTTAAGTCAAACTTTAGAGATTTTATTTCAATAAAGTCTTAACTAACTGTAATACTAATAAGTGTTTTCCATATCTAATCAATATATTCTACTTAGAAAACAATGACACTCCCACTAAACTCTTATAAACACATGTTAAAATTTCATTCAAAATGAATATTCTATGGTCATGATGCTTTCATTAATCAATAAACTGATCTCTATAACTTAAATTCAATGTTTTCATTCTATAGTGTCACTAGCCCTTTATGGGTGTATTGTATATAAATTTTCTATAAGATTTCCATCAATGAAGGCAGTCTTGACAACCAATTCCTAATATAATGATCATAAGAAGTTTCTATAGTAAGTATAATTATAATAGATTTAAGTATTATGATTTGGTATAACTAATCTTTCATTATTGGAATGACTCTTGTACCACCCATGTATAGTTTCTCTTGAATACCCACCAAAGTATTTTTATCAACTGGAGAAACTACCAAAATACAGAATTAATTTTGGTATATGGAATCCATTTTTCTAAATTCATATGAACTTGTCAATAATAGCTTATTTCTATTTACTACTTCATTTTAGGATTAATATTCATTAATCTTATTGAATAATATATCACCTAACACAATGATTATAAAACAATCTCACTTTGGATTTATCTTTCCTAGACAATACATGTCTTTAGAGAATTCATTTTCCATGAACTCTTAGGAAATTATTCCTATTTCAATTACTTCTTTATCTCAATACTTAACTTTTAACTAAGTCAAACTTTTTCCCACTATCTCAAATATATATGTTTACCCTCTTATAGAAATACATCCTTTCACTTGACTATATCTTTTCTATATTAGGGATTTATGTAATATACTTAGAAAATTTAAGGATGATTAATTGAGATGAAATTTGTGTTTTCCTTAATATAATTTTGTTTATTGACGTATCCCTAACAAAAAATTTGCATCATAATACATGAATTATGAAATAATGGATTTATTTCACACTATAACTCATACAATTTCCATTTGTTTTTATAGTTGGAATATAGTTAATTATTAATGTATTTATTTACAAAGCATGTCTCAAATAGATAATATAAGACTTGAGTGACTTATAAGACTCACCATTGATACTTATTTTACAAACATCATGGTTTTAATGTCTATAAGGAATTGTGATTTTAGGAATAAATACACTATACATTTTCATGATTAATGAATGCTTATAAAACTCAACATTGATCCCTTTTTTATTAAAATCATGGTTTTGATGTATAAAAGGAAATGTGAGTTTAGGAATAAATAAACTCTATATTTTCATGATTTATGAATTATTAGTTAAGATATTATTTGGATCACCAGATCAATATATCTCATATATTTTAACCAAGAATATTATTTACTTCATTTTTATATTCCTTAAATTTCATTGATGAATCTCATGAAGTATCTGATTTTACTTCTAGATTTTACATGTAATAGTTCACATGTATCTTGTTGAACTTGTTCTATAATCTTTATAACTTTATCACCTTTAATTACAATAGGATACTTGGTCATTTTTTAACCTAATAATAAATCATGCCAAATACCAAAGTTTTTTAGCTCATGAAGTGTATATAAACCCTTCTTGGAATTACCTTGACATTTTATTTTGCATTTCTTGACCAAGAATCAACTTGAAACTACCAGGTATTATTTATTCTTACATTTTATATCTATCATTTATTACCGATGATTCACGTCTTAATAAATTATTAATTGATTATGAGACACAAAAAATAGCATTTATTCCTAAAATAAATAATGTATTATTTCCAATGGACACATGATATAAATGTTTTGGAAACACTCAACACTAAATAGTAGTTTAACTAGAATAAATCAACTTGGTAAAATGGATGTCATGTTATTCTCATTTATAACATAGAAATCACCCTTAATTAGCTACATGGAGAATTCAATTTACTTGTTTTAATTTTTCTAAACTTACTTGGTTACTATATTTGGATGCTAATGTGTGACACCCATATAGTTTATAATACCCATGAAGTAAAATATAAATATCTTATGCAATGATAAGTATACATGAAGTTGAATCCTCTACTTTATTCTACTTCAATTCATTTTAGTTAATTTTCTAGTGACCTATATTTACACATGCGATGTAAATAATATCATGTTCAATGTGATCCCTATTTATCTTTGTGTTTTTAGAAATATATTATGATGTCTCCTTTGGCATCACACTTTCCATTGGTCTTTTCACCTTTTAATTATTCTCGTTCACCATAATAATTAATGAAATATATTTTTTATGTTCTTATCTTCTAAGTGAACCTTACAAAAAAGTTATCTAAGTGGATTATATATATTGTTAATTTTATAATTCTAAAAAAAAAGGGTAACTGGGTGATAATTATGGAATAATGGGATTTATTGAACGTTTGTGATTTATATTTCAATTTACACATGTTTAGTTTAATCATAACCTCATTAATTTATTACTTTACTTTATCCTGAAAAACTTCTCTAAGATGAGACAAAAATGTATAACCATCCATGTACCAATGTTTCTTTCACATATCACTAGACATTGATGATAGAATTATGAAGTAAATATCAAATGCATATTTTATGGGTCTCTTGTAATCTTCTTTTTCACCCTTACTTGCTTCTTGAGGTGGTATAACAAGTATTTGGAAATTTAACACACACAATTTCCTTCCACATAAAAGTACTATGTACACGTTACTTTTCCACTATAGGAAATTAGTGATGATTAGAACATTTTTATTGTCTAGTATTGATTTCAACATTACTGTGGTATTCCCTTCCATTTTATAGAAAATAAAACTTTAGAAGATTTTTAATTTTATCTCAATTATAGATTATTATAAATTATAGATTTATTAGTCTTAAATATATCCCACTATTTTATCAAATACTATTATCCATAAAATAATATATTTGGAATACTTATTCACTTAAGTAATATAATTGAAAGGATCCTTAAAACCTCTTATAGTCCAATCTATGTCTATAGAACTAATTGAATATATTTTAAAAGTAGGATTTTGATAAGGCAACCACATTAACTCACAAATATTTTATTTTTTGAGTGGATTACCATCTTGTACAAAGAATAACATTAAAATACTCAATTATTTGCCTCTAAAATTACTCCAAGATAACTCTGTGTACTGACTCAAACTTTTTGAATTATAATTGTTTCATGAAAATGTTTTTTATATTAATTTGTACTCAAAAAAACTATATCCCTTTAATAATGAAGTGATTATAAATGAAATTTGACCTTTGGGTTTCAATTGTTATATAACTATTGGTCAATTATGACCATTGGTTAATATGACATTTGGAAACAATACTCTTAATAATAATTTTAACATTATAATTAGTGTTATAAATATAAATGATAATCATTAATTAGTGTAGAAAGAAGAGTTGATGGACTTATCCAGTAGAGTCATGTCATACGATTCCCATTTGTCAGAAATTGGGAGGGAGGAAACATCTTTGGGCTTTACTCTTGACCAAGTCGAAGATGATCTTTAATATGTTAATCTTGAACGAAATCACCTATGAGAGAAGTTTAAGTTAGTGGAGATTACCACTCGGGTGATGTTATCCAAGCCACCCCAAGAGTCTATCATCATCGCACACCTTACCCTTAGGTCATATGTGAGTTTTATAAGGGGTTATGTGTCAAGTAATTAGTCACTTAATGTGTAATCATTTTGTTTAAATAAAATTGTTATTCCATCATTTCTATTTTAAGAATAATTTTTCTTAAAAATTGAGATGAAATTTAATAAATTGATTTTTCAGGAAAAAATAGTACTTTTCATAAAGATATAAATTATTATAAGAAAATAAGGTTGTGTTAATAATTTTTATTACAATTAAAAAAAGTTATGAAACAAAATTGTTTTTTAATTATAAATTATAAAATAATTTTATTTTTTTAAAGTGTCGAAAATTTTACTAGGAATTTCACTATGTATTTTCTATGCAATATTATTTTTAATAAATAAGTATTTTTATAGTTAAAAGTTAAATTTAACATATTTAAAGAATTATTATGATAAAATAAACTTCATTTTTATAATTAGAACATCTATATTAGGTTAGCGTGAATTTATGAGAATTTTATAAAATACTTTAGTTTTTCATGAATAGTAAAAATACAGTTTGAGTTTTTCAGTATGTTTAATGACAACATAACTATGTCATAATTATGCAATGACTATTATAAAATGAAGGTCGACTCTTGTGGATTAAAATAATGTAATAGGTGTCCCAATTTTCTAATACCATGAGAAAATACCATGGGAAATCCAATGGTTTTTAAATACCACTACTGAGGTGTCCAAGGAAATTAATAAAAAAATCCATCAATTTTTCTATAAATACCCACTAATTTATTCATTTAATTTCATTAAAAATTTATCCTTCATGGATATATGATAGTATTATCTCCCAAGGAGTACTCCCATGGTGTCCTCAAGCCCCCAAGGTCCTGATCTTTGAGTTTTAGGAGTTACTCTTCAAGGTAAGGGAAATATAAACTTCTCTTTTCCTTTAAAGTTATCTTTTTTATGTGGTATGTATTTAAAATTTCCATAATATGTTCTTATTTAAAATTTATTCTATCCCTTTACTATATTAATATTATTTTATGAATCGTATACCCTTATCCTCTCTCTTTTTAATGTTTTCTAAAACCATATTTCATACCCGTTATGCTGCCGATTTTACGTATCAAAATCTCTCTCTTTTTCTCAAGAAATTATTTTATTTTATTTTGTGAATATCCAAACCAATTTACTCCCCATATGTATTAATATAGATTTCAAAATGATTTATTTTATTTTGGTATTAATATATATGAAACCCACATTCCTTTTCTATGGGTTTTAAAAAGACATAATGTTCTTGTCTTTAAGAACTTAAAAACATCATGATTTTGATATAAAACCCATTTATTTTATTTTACATGGGTTATTTATGAAATGTTTTATTATGATATATGTGGATCATATTAATTAATACATATAAATGGTGTGCCCAGATATCACTCCAATGTATTAGGTAAAGAATTTAATCTCTAAAGATGAAATGTTTTGTGATACCTTGGTGAATAACCTTGGTAATTTTTATGACACATCAGTGATAAACCTTGGTTATATACTTATGAATGGATCAATTAAATGTTTTATACACATTTAAATCTTATGAATCATTTTATTTTTATTATGATATGCCTTATTTTCCATTTCTCACTCCTTTATGTAATTCCTCAAGTTCTTATTGATATTCCTCAAGATCATAGGTAAACTATTTCCCTTGTTTTCCCTTACTGGTATTTATGATCACCCATTACTTTGATGTATGTCCCCAAGTTATGAGATTCAATAAATGTACTTAAAATATTATAAAATTACCCTATACCCATGGTTTTTCCAAAACCATGGGTATAAGGACTATATAGAAACCTATACCCATAGTTTTGGAAAACCGTGGGTATGGGTTGGAAATTATCACCTATACCCATGGTCTTATAAAACCATGGGTATATAGTTTTTTTAAGACCTATACCCATAGTTCTCTAAAAATTGTGTGTATATCTTTCCCATGTTAATATGGGGAAAATATTTCTACGAGAGAAACAAAATTCTACGGTAACACCTATTGCCACAATTTTGCACATATATTCATGGTTTAGATAAATATATATAATTATATATATACTTATATACCTATAATACAATGTGGTGTAGTGGTTAGGTGTTTGAATTGTATACAAGTGGTCTAGGGATCGAAACCTGTGGCTGATGAATTTTTAAAACCTATACCCACAGTTTTGAAACCAAGGGTATAGGGTTAATGACATGGTGGCATAAACCTATACCCACAATTTTGAAACCATGGGTATAGAATTTTCAAACTATGGGTATATTTAGAGCTATACCAAAGACTAAACTCCCCATGGTTCCCAAAACCGTGGGTATAGCCTATACCCATGGTTTTGGGGATATCCCATGGTTCAAAACCATGGGTATAAGTGCCTTTTCCAATAAATTAGTATGAACCTTGAAGAATCCTTTAAAGTGGAATAGAAGAATGTTTTATGTTTTCATGAATTATTTACCTCCTTTATAAGAAATTAAACTTTAAATGATCCTATATTTTTGTAAAATATAATGAAAAATTATGTAAATAAAAGGTGGGATTCCATTTTTGTATCAAAGGACAGTTTAGTTATTTGTGGAAATTAGGATTTGAAAAATTTAGGAAGAACCTGAGAAGAAAGTTTAAATATAGGAAAAATTATTGGTATTTTGGGGAAATATTAAGTAAGTGGTTTTTGAACAAATAAATCCCTATCAGGATAAAAATAAGTGGATGTGGCTCTCGTAGAGGTGTATCTAGTGGTAAAACTTGAAAACACTCATTTGAGATAGACTCGAACGAGAATTGGTGCATGAAAACAGGCCTTGATTAACTCTTGGTTTGACACTCTTGAGGGGATATGTTTGGTTAATCACAAGATTTTTATGAACCATTACGAAGGATTTATATAAAATTTAATTATTTTTAAAGAATAACATATCTAAGAATGATATTTTAAGACACGAAATTCCTTTAGAATTATAAGATTATTAAATGAAACACATTTCTCACCAAGGTTTTATTCTTTTAGAAAATTGTGGGAAATAGAAGAAACCACATAAATAGTGAGCACAACTGACTAGGAACTAATGAACTTTCAATGGAATCTAGAATGGAAACCATCATGATAATGGTGAATCAACTTACTTGAGTTATGTGAAATAACTTGAATCAAACCAAGAGAACATATTCACTACAAAGGGAAAAACTTTCCATTGATTAATTTATGCATCAATGAGCACTATATTTTAGTGGATCTACTGACCCATTTATTTCTGAATAGTGGATAAGCTTTATCAAAAATATATTTTTTATACTCCTTTGTTCATAATAAGAGAAAGTCACCCTGAATGTTTACCTCTTAGAGGGAGATGCTGATTAGTGGTGGGAACTGATAAAAAATACAAAGGCAAGAGGGGATATTGAATCTATGGAGTGGGATGAGTTCATGGGAACCTTTTTCAAAAAATATTTCCCCCGTTCGATGCGAAGGAAAATTAAGAAGAAATTCCTAAAGTTAAAACATAAGGAAAATGAATATGTGGGAAGCTATGAGATGAAATTCACAAGATTTTCTCACTACACCTCTAGCTTTGTCATGGATCCTAATTGAAAGGCTGATAGATTATTTGGGGAATAAGACCCCATCTACAAAATAATATTTCCAATTAAGACTATGATAGCTATGAGGAGATAGTGATAAGTGATATGAAAGTTAAAATGGAGTTTGGTGAGTTGTAGTGGTTTCAAAAATCAAATGAAAAAAATAGATATTTGGATACAAACTTAGGGAGGATATTTGACCAAGTAAGAGGAAAAAATCAAGTGAAACTTTCCACATGCAACAAATGTGGGAATAAGCATTCAGGGAACTGCCTGCTCAAAAGCGAGAAGTGTTACAATTTTGGAAGAGATGACCATATTTCTTGGAATTTTCATAGTGAGGTAAATCCTAAACTTCTCAATATTAAAGACAAAGGTAAGATGGTACATTCCCTACCTAAAGTCCAATGATTCAAGTGTGGAAAACTTGGACACTTTACAAATCACTGTCCAAATCCATGGGTGGTGGAGGGGAATCACCACCAACTTTAGCATAGAAAAAGGGATAAAGGCCATGATTTTTTTATCACGACATCTGAAATTGAAGCTTCAAATGATGTGGTGGTAGGTACTCTTATTGTTCTCTCAAATCTAGAAAGTAATTTGTTTGATTCTGGTTTAACACATTTATTTATTTCCTCCAAGTTTTCAAAGAATATAGAATCAATACATAAATTTCTAGAATTATAGCTATCAGTCAAGACTACTAGAGGTATTATCCAAGCATCAAAAGTGTATAAAAATTATATTATTCACTTTGGATAGAAAAATATCTTCACAAATCTAGTAGTTATTCCCATGATGGAATTCGACATTATACTAGGGACATATTGGATCTCAAAGTATAATACTAAGATCAACTACAAAAGTAAGGAAATCTCAATAGTATTAAATTGAAAACCTATAGTTGTTTTCAAAGAGGAGATATCTCAACCTAAGTTTTTTCTAGAATCACCACCCGTATCCTTCTTTATGGAGATTACTGGTAAAGATGAATAAGGAAATGAAAGTGTAAGAATAGATAATTCCCCCATCATTCAAGAACACATTGATGTATTTCTATAAGAGTTACTTGGATCTCCCCCAAAAATAGAGGTATAGTTCTCCATTGAACTCATGCCTGGTTCCAAGATGATTTCAAAGACCCCATATAGAATGGATAATGTGGAGCTTGAGGAATTAAATATGAAACTCCAAGATATTTTATAGAAGGGGTTTATCCAACCAAGTGTGTCTCCTTGGGGAGAAACTGTTCTCTTTGTGAAGATGAAGGATGGATCAATGTGGCTATGTATTGATTATAGAGAAATTAAAAGGATCACAGTGAAGAAAAAAATACCCTCTTCCAAGGATTAATGATTTGTTTAACCGGCTTCGTGGGGCTCAATTATTCTCCAAGATTGATCTTCGATATGGTTATCATCAATTGAGGGTAAAGAAAGAAGATATTCCAAATACCACCTTATAATCAAGATATGGGCATTATGGGTTTGTTATTATTCCCTTTGGATTGAATAATGCTTCCGATATTTTTATGGATTTGATGAATATAGTTTTTAAGGACTACCATGATAATTTTATGGTAGTTTTTATTGATGAAATTATGATATATTCCAAAATTTGCGAGGAGCATGAGCATCATTTAAGGGTTATAATGAAAACTCTAAGGAAAAATAAGCTATTTGGAGAGTTCATAAAATGTGAATTTTGGTTACAAAATGTTTCTTTATTAGGGAACATTGTAACCAATGAAAGAATCTTAGTTGAACCTATAGAGACAATGGTTGTGGAGGAGTGGTATCATCCAACAATAGTAATTGAGATTTATAGTTCCTTGGATTAGTAGGATATTGTAAGATATTTATGAAAAAAATTTCATGATTTTTTAATCCACTAACCAAATTAGCTAAAAAGGGTTCATGTTCATCTAGAAAAAGGAGTGTGAAGAATGTTTCTAAGAGATGAAGAAAATATTGGTTACTACACCTGTATTAACTGTACCCTCTATCGGAGAAGGATTCATTTTTTAGTGATGAATCTATAAAAGGTATTGAGTGAGTCATCATGAAAAATGACATGGTGATTGCTTATGAATCTCAACATTTTATGCCTTATGAGTAGAACTATCCTACACATGATCTGGAGCTGGATGTGGTTGTTTTTACTCTAAAGATATGGATGCACTATCTTTATGGGGGGAAATGTGATATATACATAGACCATCAAAGTTTGAAGTAAATTTTCACACAAAAGGAATTAAACATGAGATAGAGAAGATGGTTGGAACTTCTTAAAGAATATGATTGTTCAATTAATTATCACCCTGGTAGAGAAAATAAAGTCACCAATACATTAATTAGGAAATACCCCATTGTTCTGAAAATGAAGAGGATTCAAAGAGATCCTTTGATCAAAGGGATAGTTAAACTGGACATGGTAATTTTAAGGGAAGGGACATCATCAACACTATCCCAAATGATTTATCAATTATCATTATTATATAAGATCAAGAAATCTTAAATAGAATATCTATTTTTACATAAGAAGTTAGAGGATGTGAAGAATGGAAAGTTTCTAGAGTTCAATATTGATCAAGAAGGTGTACTGAAATTTATTACAAGGCTATGTGTTTCATCTATTCCAAATATAAATAAGGAGATGATGGATGAAGCTCATAGCTCTTCTTTATCTATACATCTTGGAAGCATGAAAATGTATAGAGACCTTTATGATCATTATTAGTGGGATAACATGAAAAGAGAGATTACTGACTACACTACAAGGTTCCTGGTGTGTTAATAAGTGAAGGTAAATAAAAAAATTACTAAAGGGGTATTATAACCATTACCCACACGAGCATGGAAGTGGGAAAATATCACTATAGTATTTTTCATTGGTCTTTTGAGAACTTCCAAAGGAAACAATGAAATATGGGTTATAGTGGACTCTCTCACCAAGACTGACCATTTTATCTCTATTCTGAAATATTCCTCTCTTGATCAACTTTCTAGGATAAACGTAAAGGAATTGGTAATGATGAATGGAGATCCACTTTATATAATTTATGATCATGATCCAAGGTTCACATCAAAATTTTAGAGAAGTATTCAAAATGATATGAATACTGCATTGAATTTCAGTACGACCTAACACCCTCAAACTAATGGGAAATCTGAAAGGACTATTTAGACACTTAATTACATGATGAGAACATAATCAATGGAATTTAATGGTGGATGGGATCAACATCTCCCATTAGTTGAGTTATCATAAAATAAAATCTTCCATTGAAGTATTCAAATGGAACCCTATGAAGCATTATATGGGAAGTGCTATAGAACTCCTAC